>CM061065.1:217433778-218774037 GCA_030762895.1 Sophora flavescens
ATTTATTATATAATAAGTTGTATTATTTCCACAATTTACTAAAATACTATTTTTTTAAAAAAATTATTAGGAAACTTAGTTACATACATTACTAAGTAAAAGAATAAGTCTGATAGCCTTTAATACATTTGGAACAAAAAAAATGGTCTAATACTGAGGTGGACGTAATATTTTTTAATAATACCTAAATTTGTTATTAAAATGTTTCATGACACAGAATGTTCCAATTAGTCTTACATTTTTATTTGAATTTAGCTTGTTATGAACAAAAATCATTAAAGGATGAGTGCAAAAAGTATGGAAGTTTTGACAATCGTGACAAGTGTACAAAACTATTATTAGAAGTAAATTATGTCTATTTTAAAAAAAAATTGATATGCTTTTTGTTTTCATCAAACAAAATGGCATCAACACATTGTGTCTCATTCTAAGGATCTTTGTTGGAATTGACTTATGTGGGTGAGTGATAAACGATTGTGAAAATCTAGAGGTTTTGTTTGCAAAGTGTTGACAAAATGCATCGTGGATGATGTTGGGATGTATTAGGATCTTTGGTTTGAACTATTTTTGAAGGCAATATTTTGTAACATGATGTCAAATGTAATGAACAAAATGATGGTAAAGTGTAGACATAGTTCGTTTTTTCAAATTACCGATGGATATGCAAATGACATAGCTAGAATAGTATCACATAAATACTTTAATATGTCGGCTCTTTTTCTAGATTTTGAGCAAAAAGTCATTCGTCTCGAATGATTTTAACATAAGCTATTTGTTTTGGCTTGTCTGTTGATCCATTCATTTTCTTACAAACTATCCCTTTAAACTCTTTTCAGTAAAATCTATAAGGAATTCATTACTTCTTTTAAGGATGCACCATCGTATCGTGTTTGCTTTACTTTGATTCAAATTACTTTAAGCATGAACACCTTTAAGGATCCATATTAGAATTATTATATGCCTAATAATCAGCACAAAACAACAAAAACTTTCTTAGTAAAATAATAAAGACCAAAAATTGATTTAGAAGATAAAGTTTGGGGGTTTTGATTAGTATTGTATTCCTAAATTCATGTCTTAATGCTGCAGAGCTTATGATCCAGGCTCCATGAGGATTTGATCACAACTGCTCAAAATCTCTCAATTCATGATGATAAAAAGAAAGTGTGGGAAGTGAGAATGAAAGTGTCATCTCTATTCTTATTTATTCCTTGAAATCAGGAAGTGGTGCAACCATTCAAACAAGAAGGCAATCTTTGCATTGACTATTTTCTCATTATCGACTCTAGATTCCAACAACTGCATCATTGGAAGATTTGGAGCTATAAGATAATAATTGATGGACCTTTTATAGGAGGGTAAATCCATCACCATCAAAGATGCTGCCACAGCCATATCAACCTATGTCTTGTAGATGAAAATATATTGACTATACGAGAAGGGAGCAATCCAACAAATACCAAGATTTCTTTTACTATTAATATGTTTTAAATTTCCACATTTTCTTTATCTTCTATTTCAAATTTTAGTGTTATTTAAAAACATTCTTTAAGATTTTATTCATTTATTCCAATTCATAATTTACCAATATACTTTAACTAATTAAATCAATTCATTCAAATTCTTGTTGTTAAAATAGAATAGAAAAATGTAGATATTCTATCATAAGAAGTGTGATAACTTTGTTAACATTCTTGAAGTTATAAAAATATTTTAAAAATAACAATCTTAAAATAACATTCCTATTTGGGATTGAGACCAAGATGAGGTGTGTATTATTCTCGATCTTTGATTTTTTCTTTTTCCTACCTTTTTTCTCTTTTATTGGTCCTAAATTGAGTAGAAATAACAAAAAAAAAAATAAAGTAAGGATGGAGAGTGCAGCGTGAGTTGCTCGGAAGTGTGTTAAAGGCCACAAAAATAACGGTATCTCCATCATTTTAGGCACGTAATTTTTTTCTTAAAAATTTAAAACAAAAACACTAACGATACTACATGAAAAATCCATGATTTTTAACACCCAAGTTTACCCGATTAGTGTTTATGAGAATATTTCTTTTTTTATTTATCCCTACTATTTTTTCCTCCCATTCCAGGATTTAATTTTATTATTTGATAGAATCCGATATTATAATCTATACTTACTAAAAGATCATGGCGGAAGTTCAAAAAAGGACGATTATTTGGTATCAATTTTTAATATTATAGATTTAACCTTTATACTTTAGCTTATTTTTTAATTTTCCCACCAACCTCATAATTCCTCCCACGCACCAACCCCATGACCCCATCTCTTTTTTTGATTAACCATCCAGAACACCATAACTGGTGAAGCATGGAGAGTGGGCGGCATAGAGGAAGACGGAAGACGGTGGATCGAGGAGGGCGGGCGGGAAATTTAATGTCTGGTCGGATGGCTGGCGGGCGCAATAGGGAGTGGATACGGTGAATTTCCAATGCTCTTTCCCATTTTTTATTTATTTCTTCTACCACTTGGCTACACTTCTGCACAGAAAAAAAGCTTCAGGCGAACAAAAGAAAAGAAAAGAAAACGACGCACAAACACTCTCAAACACACTCTTCCTTATATTTCTAGGATTTGGTTCACGGATATCGAAAATAGTTAGGTTTATTGGCGATTACATATTGTGCATAGCGAGCATCAATGTGAGGGAGAGAGAGATGTTGAAGGAGGTGATGAAACAGAAAGTTTTAGTGAAGTCAAACTCCACCAACGACAACCTTCAAGGGTTTCCTTCAAAACAGTAAATATTCCCGAATCATTCTCGGAAGCTGCATTATTGAGAATTGAGATATTCATTATTGAAATGCATATGAACAGCACAAATGTGTTACTATTCTTAATTCTTAATAGTTATTGATTTTTCTTAGTTGTAGTTATGTCTTCACATGGATTGGTACAATTTGGATAAATCCAAGTGCATAAAAGCGCATTCGACCCGATGAGTTCAACAATTGTATTCAACGGGCTCAATCGACTGAGGGGATGCCATTGGAGAAAATATAGAAATATACGCTGTGAAGGTAACAATTTATCAAAGTTTGTTGGCTGAATTTAAGAAATTTAGGTACTATAACATGCTTCTTCCTTTAGCATATTGGATGTTAAGTCATTATCTCTGACTCTCTCTTTAACTTTCCTATATGTTCAAGATAACTTACTATTAAGCAAATCCTCATTGTCTTTTCTTTTATCAAGTATCCTTTATTTTTGGAACAAAAGGTTTGTTCCTTGAAGTACTATATAATTTGAAGATTTTTCCAATATGTCACATTTATAGTTGACCCATATTTTTATCTATAGAACATAATATTTCATCCCGACTACGGTTGGGGGTTGGGATGAATCACTTTGAAGGTTTAAAGAAAATTGGTGTACATCCATCTTGGTTTTTTGGGTAAGGAATTTTTGTGAGCCAAGATTGTTTTATAAAAAAATAGATGGTGGAGGATCAGTGTTGATCTTGGTGTTGATCACCACTTGCATTACGGGTTTATTGCCTATTGTCGCCTATGGTGACACATTTTCAAATGATGGTTCTTGACACTTCGGTTATATATGTGGCGTAAATACAAGTCCACCAGGATTTACTGCAGGTCTTAAAGAATAGCAAATGTTTTTATCTATGAAAAATAGCTATATATACAGATACATCCTATCGTATTAGAAGCAGTAGGGGAAGGTGCATGAATATGACCAAAGGGGGAGCACAACAAATGAATGAAAGAAGCAAAGAGTTTGTAGAGGATTAAAAAGGATGTGCAAGTTTAAATAATATATAATATTGTCTTTCTTTTGAAGTTACGCCTATAAGAAAACATCAAACTTTTGCAAAGGATTGAAAGGGAAGACAAAGGACATATGTGCAAGTTTTTGCTGCATTGGGTATGTACCACGATGTACGCATTTATTTATTTTCCACATGAGTTTGAAATTTTTCAAAACTCCTAACTTTTGTACTTGACGATGATGCTCATTGTTCCATTTGTTTGTTTTGTTTGATTCAATTAACAAGAAAACCTATTAAAACATAACATATTCCATTGATCGAGGATGGATGGAACAATGATGTTTTGAATTGTTTTTGGCTTGGACTCAGTGGGTTTTGGAGTGTTAAATACTTTTTTGTCAAACTATCCATGGTAGTTGTCGGTGAATATGACACCATTTTGGCATTCACGAAGGTCTAAGATTTGTAAAGAGAGATGGGAGGAATGAGCATTTGAAATTATCAGTTGATGGTGTTGACTATTTTCACCACTTTTCTTTTCATTTCCAAGAATCACCCCACTCACTCATGGCTTCTACTTTTGCTGATCTTTCCTTCATTCTTGAACAACTTAAATGTAATCTACATGCCTTCTTTTATCTTTGTATCTTCTTTTATTTGCTCGCTTTTGTTGTTTTTTTTCATTTCCTTCAATTAAGTCGAAGATAGATTCATTATTTTTATTTTTGAAAATTTAGGTGTATCTTGTAACACCCCATTTTCTTTCATAAATAATCTTAATATATTTATATATATATGACATATATGTTTGAATATGGTTTTAGATTGTTCTTGACATCTAAGTTCATTTTTGGAAAGTTTAGCCTTAGAAAGACTAAAACCTTTTTAGAGTCCTAGTAACATGTTTCACCGTTTTGGTCATATATTGAGTTCAAGATGTCCGATATAGGTGATCTTTGTGGCATTGGAAACATAAGAGAATTTTCTACAACTTTAACGAAGAGATATAAATCAAATTCGGAAGTTTAGGTTGTCAAAAATAATCAATTGTGGAGCAGGCCAGCTTGTGCGGATTTTGGACATACCTCCACTAATTTGGGCCTATCTCACCCATTTCAAACCCAAATTAAGTATATGAGCACTACTTGGAAAGCTTATTTGAACATATATCTGTTGGGATTGAATTGATTTCGAGATATTGGTCAGAAATATCATTTATGTGTTAGGTGAAAAGTGAAGGAATCATATGGCATAATTAGTGCAAGGTTAGGTGGGATAATTAGTGCAATGCTTTTTGTTTCATTCTTTTGACTCACCAACTCCACCAACCATCCCACAATCAGATAAAACCTCAAAACAACTCATAGTGGAGCAAATCATGGAGTGATTTATGGATTAGTGGAGCCCATCATGAAAGAAAAACCAATAACCAAAGTTTGGTGGGAGACAAAAGCAAGAACATTCACCAACCATGGAATATTAATTAGGCCACCAAGGAGCACGAATTTTGGTCAGATTTATAGAGTTTCTAAGCCTATATAAAGGATGGTTATTTATGCTTAAAGAGGGGAGAAGAAAGCAACCTATAGACCAAAACAACCATTGCTGAAAACTTGAAACTTGGTGGAACAGTTTCGATAAATCCTTCACTATTTCTACATATACCGTTGGATCTTGTTCCAAATTCATATAGAGTTCCTAGGCTTATATTACTTCATATCCAACGGTGCAAATTTCTGTTTAATTCATATAGCGAGAGTTATTCATCTTATAAGTTGGATTTGAGTGCAACTCGGGTAACTCCAGACCAGTCAACTTGAGAGAATCATCCTGTTCTCATTAACCGTTGGATCTAGCTGAAACTTTTGTATAAGATAAATTAAAGGTATATATTTATTCTTACCGTTCAAATTGGTAAAATAATGTCTGGTTTGTGAGATATAAGGCAAACACAGTGGCGGATTTTGTGGTAATTGCTGCCGATTTTAAGTTCTTTACAATGTGCCTTTCACAATGTGTTTCGTAGGTGAATATTGAATCTCAGGGACCCTAGTGGATCTTATTTCTTCTTTTTAAACGCGAACTTCAATCCAAGTATGGGGAGAAGGGTAGTGTTTACATAGGCTTGAGTTAGAGTAAAGTAAAAGGGCCCCCATAACCCCGTATTTATGTGTTATTAAATGATTTTAATACGTATGAGGTTGTGATTGTTGATTATAACATGTTAGTGGTCGTTTGTTGGATATTTGATTATTCATGCTTATGTTCATAATGTTTGGTTTGTGATTATGCTTTATTTCTTGTTGTTGTTAATATGAATATGTTGACATAATAATGTGTTGGATAACTATGTTGTTGTTATATTTGTTGATGGTTAAGTCTTGGGTGCTTATTGGCCCAAGCAACGTTATTGTTAAGTCTTGAGTACTTGTTGGTGCAAGCGGGAGGTGGTGGCGTTTGCCGTTGATTGCTGATTGACATGCATTTCATTGGAGATGTTGTTGGGAGATGTTCGACATAGGGAGATCGTCCCAGGAAGTAAGGCGATCCAGCCATCCACGGTAGGTTACCCAAGGTTTGGTAACCGCGGCCCCCGTGATGAGGCATCCATGGTTTGGTGCGTTGGCTATCCATAAGGTCTACCCGAGGTTGGGTGGACTTCTTGCTGGTGTTGGTGCTTATTGGCCAATACGGATATGTAACTCCGAAGTCGTTCATCTTGAGTTAGTTGGATCCACATGCATAGTTGGAGTAAGCGGAGTAGTTGGTGTCTTGCATTGCATAGCATATTCGATGATGTTGTTGTTGATATGCGTTGATACTGCTAAATACTATATGCCTATGTTGATGCCATGCTTGTATGATTTACTTTACTTCCTACCTCTATCGCGATTATGTATACATGAACTTACTCCCCCGTTTGTTGCTTGTGTTTGGCTGAGCGGCATTTGCGAGAGGATGACGAGCATCTCGGAGATGAGTGACTCTAAGGAGCCACCATTCATAGTTAGGGCCTGCTTTTATGTTTTAATTCTTTTGGTTTAGATGTATTTCCGTTATACGGAAGGATTATATCAGCTCTGTATGTGACATCGGGGTTAGGTTTTATTATGTTTATTTGCTTTAACTTATTTATTTCCGCGATTTTGAAACTTGGTTCATGTGGGACTTTTCTACCCATGGACAACTCACTGAATTCTTATTCAGGTTATCCCTGTCTGTTTAATTGACTTTTGGATTTTATGTCCTTTATCATGCGGGGTAGAAGGGTGTCACATTTAGTGGTATCAGAGCAGGTCTGTCCTATCAGGTCGTGGTATGAGTCTGTTATGAGTCTGATGTGTACTCTTGTTTGAAATGTCTATACTTGTATAGACAACGATGCTCAAGTAGAAGCTGGTGTGCGAGTTTCTGTGCCTAAGGGACTGTCTTGGTCTCGTACAGGAACTGATGGCTGGACGCGGACGAAACGATCAAGCTATCGCTGATGCATTGGCACTGCTTGCCCATGCTATCGGACAGAATAATCAGAATCACAACGGTGGGTCGGATGAGTTCCAGGGACTTGATAAGTTCCAGAGGAGCAACCCGCCTTCCTTAAGGGGCGTATGATCCGAGAAGGAGCCATCTTTGTGGTTGCGGGAGGCGAGAAGATCTTACGTGAGATGAAGCTGCCGATCAACGAGAAGCGATATTATTTACCTTCATGCTGACAGAGGAGGCAGAACATTGGTGGGATAATTATCGCCCCAGGTTGGATGCTGAACACACAGCGGTTACTTGGGCGGTGTTCCGGCAGAGGTTCTAGGAGAAGTACTTTCCGGCGCATATAAGGGACAAGAAGGATAGAGAGTTCTTTAGGCTGACACAGGGATCGATGACTGTGGGAGAATATCTTTTGCCAAGTTTGAGGAATTGGCTAGATACTACACGCCATATCGGTATCTTTGCAGATGAAAGATCCAAGTGCGTAAAGTTTGAGGCGGTCTGAATCAGGAGATCAAGCAAGCTATTATCTACCGGGAGATCGGGGGTGTTCCCAACTCCGGTCAACAAGTGCGGATTTATGAAGATGCATCCTTGTTGGGCTGCCGACTCTAAGGGTCGGATGGTCGGGGTAGCAAAAGGCGAAGTCGGGGATAAGGGAAAGCGGCTACGCTCCATCAGTAGGGATTTCAAGCATAGTGGCAAGAAGCCCCAATATTCCCGAGGATAGGTTTAGGAGCGGGTCCTTTAGTGCTCCCGAGGCCTATGAGGTGTGGCGGTGCGGAGCTGCGATCATTTTTTGTCTCGGTGCAAGGAGTCCACGGTCATTTGTTTCAAGTGTGGTAAGCGGGGCACATCGGCAGGGAGTGCGGTGGTGATGGCGGCGGTGCCAAGTCGGAACCTCCTAGTGTAGGCAAGACTCGGTCGTCGTAAAGCCAGCAGATTGAAGACACGGGAGAATCTTTACTCCGAGCAAAGCGGAAGCCTCCGAGTCCGATGATCGATTCAAGGTGCGTGTTTAATTGATGGCGTTCCTTTAACTATATTGTATGATTAGGTGCTTCGCATTCGTTTATATCACTTGATAGGGTCAAGAACCTTGGTTTACTGTTGTTTTGTTGGACTTTGACTTATTAGTGTCTACTCCTACGAATAAGCTTTGTCCTTACTTCTCATGCATGCAAGAAGCGTCGTATCACCATTGATAATAGAACTTTCATTGTTGATCTTGTATGCCTTCCCCTCAATGACCTTGATGTGATCCTTGGCATGGGTGGTTATCTTCCAACCATGTCTGTTGAACTGTTTGACAAAACTTTGATTTTGCTACCTGCGGAGTCTAAGAATCGAACCTTCTATCATGCCACCAAGTTCAGGCTTCGATTCGCGATGAAGCCTAGTTATACATGATGTTAGCTTCTGCGGAAGTAGAGAGCCAACCTTCTAATGTCTCCAGCTTGCCGATAGTGCGAGAGTTTCATGAAGTGTTTTAGGAAATGTTTACGAACTACCCCCGAGCGAGATGTAGAGTTTGCCATAGACTTAGTGCACTGCATCGGCCGATCTCCATAGCACCATATAGGATGTCCCCTCTAAGAGTTAGTTGAGTTGAAAGAAGCGGTTAGAAGACCGATGCGTAAGCGGTTCATTAGGTCGAGTGTGTCCCCAGTGGGGAGCACGTGCTTTTGGTAAAGAAGAAGGATGGTAGTATGAGGTTGTGCGTCGACTATCGACAGCTCAACAAGGTGACGATAAAGAGCAGTATCCCTTCCTAGGATTGATGAACTTATGGATCGGTTGAGAGGCGCTTGCGTCTTCTCGAAGATGGACTTGAGATCGGGGTACCATCCAGTTCGTGTAAAGTCTCGAGGACATCCCAGAAGGCTGCGTTTAGAACGCGCTATGGCCACTACGAGTACCTGGTTATGCCTTTTGGTGTGACCAATGCTCCTTTTGTGTTCATGGATTACATGAATAAGACCTTTCACCCTTACTTGGACAAGTTTGTGGTGGTTTCATAGATGACATCTTAGTGTACTCCAAGGGAATAGAGGAGCATGAAGAACACACCGAGGGTTGTATTTCAAACTCTTAAAGACAAGAAGTTATACGCTAAGTTGTCTAAGTGTGAGTTCAGGTTGGAAGAGGTAAGTTTCTTAGGACATGTCATCTCTAAGGGTGGCATTGCGGTGGACCCAGCCAAGGTGGAAACGGTGCTCCAGTGGGAAGCACCGAGATCTGTGACCGAAATTAGAAGTTTATTGCCGATAGTGCGAGAGTTTCATGAAGTGTTTCCGGGAAATGTTTACGAACTATCCCCAGAACGAGATGTAGAGTTTGCCATAGACTTAGTGCCTAGCACTGGGCCGATCTCCATAGCACCATATAGGATGTCCCCTCTAGAGTTAGCTGAGTTGAAAGAGCCGTTAGAAGGCACGATGCGAAGCGGTTCATTAGGTCGATTATTGTCCGTGGGGAGCTTTATGCTTTTGGTAAAGAAGAAGGATGGTAGTATGAGGTTGTGCGTCGACTATCGACATGACTCAACAAGGTGGCGATAAAGAACCGGTATCCCCTTCCTAGGATTGATGAACTTATGGATCGGTTGAGAGGTGCTTGCGTCTTCTCGAAGATAGACTTGAGATCGGGGTACCATCAGTTCGTGTAAAGTCCGAGGACATCCCGAAGACTGCGTTTAGAACAGCGCTATGGCCTACGAGTACCTGGTTATGCCTTTTGGTGTGACCAATGCTCCTTTTGTGTTCATGGATTACATGAATAAGACCTTTCACCCTTACTTGGACAAGTTTGTGGTGGTTTTCATAGATGACATCTTAGTGTACTCCAAGGGAATAGAGGAGCATGAAGAACACTGAGGGTTGTATTTCAAACTCTTAAAGACAAGAAGTTGTACGCTAAGTTGTCTAAGTGTGAGTTACGGTTGGAAGAGGTAAGTTTCTTAGGACATGTCATCTCTAAGGGTGGCATTGCGGTGGACCCGACCAAGGTGGAAACGGTGCTCCGGTGGGAAGCGCAGAGATCTGTGACCGAAATTAGAAGTTTCTTGGGGTTAGTTGGGTATTATAGGCGGTTCATAGAGGGTTTTCAAGATAGCTTTACCCTTAACCCGTCTCACCGAGAAAAGAGGCGAGTTATTCATCACGGGACTCCGGATGTGAGGCAAGTTTCCAGGATCCTTAAGGATAGGTTGGCGTCGGCACGAGTGCTAGTTTTGCCGAGACCCTAGTGAGCCTTTTGTAGTGTCTTGTGATGCTTCAAAGCAAGGTTTAGGCGGTGTGCTTGATGCAGAATGGTAAGGTAGTAGCTTATGCTTCTAGGCAGCTAAAGACCCATGAGAAGAACTACCCCTACCCATGATCTAGAGCTAGGAGGCTGTGGTATTCGCCCTAAAGATTTGGAGGCACTCACCACATACGGCTCGAGGTTGAAGTGTTTAGTGATCATAAGAGCCTGAGGTATCTCTTTGATCAAAAAGAGTTGAATATGAGACATCGTAGATGGATGGAGTTCCTAAAGGATTATGACTTCGAACTGATCTATCACCCGGGTAAGGCCAATGTTGTGGCCGATGCCTTAAGTAGAAAGACCACGCATATCTCCGCCCTGATGGTTAGGGAGATGGACCTAATTGAGGAGTTTAGAGACCTTAACCTAGGTTGTGAGTTTACCCCTAAGAGCATTAGGCTTGGAACCTTAAAGATTAATAACAATTTGATGGATCAAATTAGAGAGGGCCAGAAGTTAGACCAATTTCTCCTCGACCAGCGAGAATCGCTCGCACAGGGTAGAGCCAATAGCTTTAGAGTTGAAGCGGATGATATCTTGAGGTTTGAGGATAGAGTGTGCATACCAGATGTTTCCGGGCTCAGAAGGATGATCTTAGAAGAAGGGCATAGGAGCGGAATGAGTGTGCACCCAGGTGCCACCAAGATGTATCAAGACCTTAAGAAGATGTTCTGGTGGCCTAGGATGAAAAAGGATGTGGCCGAATTCGTTTATGCATGTCTAGTCTGTCAGAAGGCTAAGATAGAGCATCAGAAGCTATCAGGTATGCTGCAGCCCTTAAGAATCCCAGTTCGGAAATGGGACAGCATCTCCATGGATTTTGTGTCTGGACTCCCTAGGACTCTAGCAGGTTTTGAGGCGATTTGGGTTGTGGTAGATAGACTGAAGAAATATGCACATTTCATCCCGATGAACATGGAGTACCCTTTAGAAAAACTAGCCAAGTTGTACATCAAAGAGATAGTTAGGCTTCATGGTGTACCCTCCAGCATAGTGTCTGATAGAGACCCGAGGTTTACCTCGAAGTTTTGGGAGAGCTTCCAAGATGCTTTAGATACGAAGCTTAGGCTTAGCTCAGCTTATCATCCTCAGACCGATGGGCAGTCTGAGAGGACCATCCAGTCCTTGGAGGACTTGTTGAGAGCATGTGTGCTTGAACAGCCAGGTAGTTGGGACCAGTTTTTGCCCCTGATAGAGTTTTCCTACAATAATAGAATCCATTCCAACATTGGCATGGCCCCTTATGAGGCTCTGTATGGAAGGAGTTGTAGGACACCTTTGTGTTGGAGTGAACCTGGTGATAGTTTGGTATTAGGACCAGAAATAGTGCAAGAAACAACTGAGAAAATAAGGATGATCCAGGAAAGGATGAGAGTGGCACAAAGTAGGCAAAAGAGCTACCATGATAAGAGGAGGAAGGCACTTGAATTCCAGGAAGGTGACCATGTGTTCTTGAGAGTCACCCCGACAACTAGGGTTGGTAGAGTGATGAAGGCGAGGAAACTTACTCCCAGATTCATCGGTCCTTATCAAATTCTTAAAAGAGTCGGCGAAGTCGCCTATCGAGATAGCCTTACCCCGTTTTTATCCAACCTTCATAATGTCTTTCATGTTTCCCAACTCGAAAGTATATCCATGACCCTAGTCACGTGATAGTTCCGATACAATACAATTAAAGGCAAGGTTTTGAAAACCGGACCGGGCCGTCCGGTCCAAGGAGGAAGGACCTTGGCCGGTCCGGTTCACGAGGAAAACCGGCCTAGCATCGAACAGGAGGAAAAGCTGGAAAACCGGTTCAAAGCCGATAAAACCCGGTCATAACCAGGTAGTGAACCCGGCAGAGAACAGGCGAGAATCGGTTTCTTAAAAAAAAAAAAAAAAAATTAGTATAAAAGGATTTGGGTCATCCTAGCCAAAACCCAATTCTTTTGTTTTCTAACATATGTCTGCAAGTTGTAGATTTTGGGTTGGTTTTCCCTATGAAGATGATTTTAACATATATCTTTATATTTATTTAGTTTAATTTCAAAATAAAAAAATTGTGCTTAATAATTTTAGTTATTATGTTGTTTTTTTGTTTAATATTGTTACAAATATTATATTAAAAATTAAAATAATATTATTTAATTATAACTAGGTTCAACCTCGGTTGGACCATTGAACCTTGAACCGCTGCCTTCACCAGGTTCGATGGGCGTCGGTTTGTAAACCTTGATTAAAGGAGAACCCGACGTTCGAGTTGTTACCTATTCGGATCGAAGATAGGAGGGTGAAGCAGCTTAGGGGAAAGGAGATCCCTTTGGTCAAGATGGTTTGGGGCGGGGGTGAGGAAAATGCTACCAGGGAATTGGAAAGCAAGATGAAGGAAGCATACCCGCATCTGTTCGATTCGAGTTAGTAGAAATTTCGATGTGAAATTTTTTTAAGGGGGGTGGAATTGTAACACCCCATTTTCTTTCTTAAATAATCTTAATATATTTATATATATATGACGTTATGTTTGAATATGGTTTTTAGATTGTTCTTGGCATCTAAGTTCATTTTTGGAAAGTTTAGCCTTAGAAAGAATAAAACCTTTTAGAGTCCTAGTAACATGTTTCACCGTTTTGGTCATATATTGAGTTCTAGATGTCCTATATAGGTGATCTTTATGGAATTGGAAATATAATAGAATTTTCTACAACTTTAATGAAGAGATATAAATCAAATTCGGAAGTTTAGGTTGTCAAAAATAATCAATTGTGGAGCAGGCCAGCTTGTGCGGATTTTGGACATACCTCCACTAATTTGGGCCTATCTCACCCATTTCAAATCCAAATTAAGTATATGAGCACTACTTGGAAAGCTTATTTGAAGATATATCTGTTGGGATTGAATTGATTTCGAGATATTGGTCAGAAATATCATTTATGTGTTAGGTGAAAAGTGAAGGAATCATATGGCATAATTAGTGCAAGGTTAGGTGGGATAATTAGTGCAATACTTTTTGTTTCATTCTTTTTGACTCACCAACTACACCAACCATCCCACAATCAGATAACACCTCAAAACAACTCATAGTGGAGCAAAGCATGGAGTGATTTATGGATTAGTGGAGCCCATCATGAAAGAAAAACCAATAACCAAAGTTTGGTGGGAGACAAAAGCAAGAACATTCACCAACCATGGAATATTAATTAGGCCACCAAGGAGCACGAATTTTGGTCAGATTTATAGAGTTTCTAAGCCTATATAAAGGATGGTTATTTATGCTTAAAGAGGGGAGAAGAAAGCTTAACCTATAGACCAAAACAACCATTGCTGAAAACTTGAAACTTGGTGGAACAGTTTCGATAAATCCTTCACTATTTCTACATATACCGTTGGATCTTGTTCCAAATTCATATAGAGTTCCTAGGCTTATATTACTTCATATCCAACGGTGGAAATTTCTGTTTAATTCATATAGCGAGAGTTATTCATCTTATAAGTTGGATTTGAGTGCAACTCGAGTAACTCCAGACCAGTCAACTTGAGAGGATCATCCTGTGCACATTAACCGTTGGATCTAGCTGAAACTTTTGTATAAGATACATTAAAGGTATATATTTATTCTTACCGTTAAAATTGGTAAAATAATGTCTGGTTTGTGAGATATAAGGCAAACACAGTGGTGGATTTTGTGGTAATTGTTGCCGATTTTAAGTTCTTTACAATGTGCCTTTTACAATGTGTTTCGTAGGTGAATCTTGAAGCTCAGGGACCCTAGTGGATCTTATTTCTTCTTTTTAAACGCGAACTTCAATCCAGGTATGGGGAGAAGGGTAGTGTTTACATAGGCTTGGAGTTAGAGTAAAGTAAAAGGGGTCCCCATAACCCCGTATTTATGTGTTATTAAATGATTTTAATACGTATGAGGTTGTGATTGTTGATTATAACATGTTAGTGGTCGTTGTTGGATATTTGATTATTCATGCTTATGTTCATAATGTTTGGTTTGTGATTATGTTGTTGCTGTTGTTGTTAATATGAATATGTTGACATAATAATGTGTTGGATAACTTATTTGTTGTTGTTATGACTGTTGATGGTTAAGTCTTGGGTGCTTATTGGCCCAAGCAACATTATTGTTAAGTCTTGAGTACTTGTTGGTGCAAGCGGAGGTGGTGGCGTTTGCCGTTGATTGCTGATTGACATGCATTTCATTGGATATGTTGTTGGGAGATGTTCGACATAGGGGAGATCGTCCGAGAGTAAGGCGATCCGGCCATCCACGGTAGGTTACCCAAGGTTTGGTAACCGCGGCCCCCCGTGATGAGGCATCCATGGTTTGGTGCGTTGGCTATCCATAAGGTCTACCCGAGGTTGGGTGGACTGCTGGTGTTGGTGCTTATTGGCCAATACGGATATGTAACTCCGAAGTCGTTCATCTTGAGTTAGTTGGATCCACATGCATAGTTGGAGTAGCGGAGTAGTTGGTGTCTTGCATTGCATAGCATATTCGATGATGTTGTTGTTGATGTACGTTGATACATGCTAAATACTATATGCCTATGTTGATGCCATGCTTGTATGATTTACTTTACTTCCTACCTCTATGCTGATTATGTATACATGAACTTACTCCCCTTCGTTTGTTGCTTGTGTTTGGCATGAACGGCATTTGCAGAGGATGACGAGCATCCCGGAGAGGAGTGACTCTGAGGAGCCACCACTCATAGTTAGGGCCTGCTTTTATGTTTTAATTCTTTTGGTTTAGATGTATTTCCGTTATACGGAAGGATTATACCAGCTCTGTATGTGACATCGGGGTTGGGTTTTATTATGTTTATTTGCTTTAACTTATTTATTTCCGCGATTTTGAAACTTGGTTCATGTGTGACTTTTCTACCCATGGACAACTCCTTGAATTCTTATTCGGGTTATGCATGTCATTTAATTGACTTTTAGATTTTATGTCCTTTATCATGCGGGGTAAAAGGGTGTCACATATCTGATTTTTGTTTTTTTATTCATGCTTTCCAAAGTCTTAGGGCATAGTGTGAGTTTGTGTTAGTTACTTGGAAGTATCACATTCAGTTGGGTGTTTGTTTGTGTGTTCTAATCTTTTACCTAGACATTCCTTTTTTTTCTTTTTGGGTTACGATGATATGGCTTTTTAATGTAAAAGCGAAGGTCTAAGATTTGTAAAGAGAGATGGGTGGAATGAGCATTTGAAAATATCAATGCTTGATACACTTGCAAGACCGATTAAGGTTGAATACATGTATATATATGACTGAAAGAAATCGCAATCGGGTTTATGGTGGCTTATTTAATATGGAAGTTGGATCAAAGTTTCAAACAGGATGACGGTGTCTTATTCATCTTATCATATCCCTGTGTCATTTAAATGGTGAAACCTTTTGGTCATGCTAAGAAGAAATGCAAGACATGCATGTATATTAATTAGCATGTGGTTGAATTGCTATTTTCAAATATATTACCGTATCAAGCTATTGGTTTCTCTAATTGCTTAATATATAGATTATGCATGTAGAAAGAAATTGTTGTAGCTGATTGACTTTTTTAACATGCCTAAATCTATCAACAATTCGACTAAATTACCGTTTCAAATATATTACCGTTTATTGCAAGAGATGATGACAAATATTTCGGGCATGTGCTTATCAAGCAGGTAGGTTCACATGAACAAATTTTTTTTAAACATTTTCCATATCAATCTATTAACAATTCGACTGAAAAAAATATAGGATCATGAATATCAAAAACTATGGAAAATATTGAAGGCTGAGCGATCAATCGCATCTATATGCCCAGTTGACAACAAGGTGAATTATAAATTTATATTAGATACTTCATATTATGTCGTTGTATAAAAAACCGATATTCTAATATTTTGATAATCAGGTACATCATCTAAAGATATACTCTTTGGGTGGAGTTCCACAGTAACAGCAGATAAGACTCAGCTATTGAATATGGTAAAAAGAGAATTGTGGGCTCAAATGTTAGAAAGGTAATGTATTATGTATTGTATTCGATATGATAATATACATATTTACTGTATAAGAAGTTGTATTATTTCCACAATTTACTAAAATACTATTTTTTTTAAAAAATTATTAGGAAACTTGAAGCTACATTACCAAGCAAAAGAAATCGTGATAGCTCGATACATTTGGAACAAAAAATGGTCTTACTTGAGGATGTAATATTTTCTTTTAATAATACCTTATATTTGTTATGAATGTTTACGATAATGAATGTTCCAAATTTTAGTCTTACATTTTTTATTTAATTTGTAGTTTATTAAACAAAAAAACATTAAAGATGATAAAAAGTATGAAAATTTTTTGAGAATCGTGACAAGGTAAGCAACTATTAGAAGTAAATTATGTCTATTTTAAAAAAAATTGATATGTTTTGTTTCTTTTTATCTAGCAAAAATTAACGTTATAAATTTATTTTGTTTGTAATGCAGGGAAATGAAAAAAAATCCCGAAAATCGATCCATACTTGATCTCATTATAAATCTTAATACTGAGATTTCGAGGTCAAATAATAGTTGTAACTAAATTACATTTGGTGCCTTGGATATTTTTTTTATTAAAATATGTATATAATGTGTGTTTACATTATTACCTCACATTATAAAGTTGGATAAATCTATACAATAAAGACGAGTAAAAGCATTAGAAATGCGGCCAGACAGGCACGCGAGTGCCTGTCTTGCCGCTAGTTAGTAATAATCAAAGAGGAACACTTAACACATAGTGTTACATTACGTATTGTAATATCATCTTAAAATAAAAATAATATTCAATTATTTGCACTCAAATTATAGATAAAATTGTTTCAAGGTTTTTACTGATAACTTCTGTCTATAAATAAAAAACCTTGTAGATGAATGAGTACCACCTAGAGACATAATTCATTTTATTTATTTTCTAAAATTTATATATATATATATTTTTAAAATATTTACAAACTGGTAAATGTACATTGTTTATTTTATATTATATATATATATATTAATATTTTAGGTTTCGAACCGAATCAAACTAAACCAATAATAAATCTATATCTATACTAATTGATAAGGGAAAATTCTGATTTTGGTGTAGCACAATGGTGCAAGTCACGTGTCAAGTTATGGAATATTTTTATTATTATTTTATTTATTTTCTAAAATTTTTATATTTGTTGTTTTAAAATATTTACAAACCGGTAAAGGTACATTTTTTAGGAGTCAAACACGGCAATCTTCGTATTGACATAAATAGAGACAGGGCTATTTATATTTTGTATTTTTTTTGGCTACATCCTTGCCTTTATTTTTTCTATTTTAAATAACAAATCTATATCTATACTAATTAATAAAGAGAAATGCTGATTTTAGTTTAGCACAAAGGTGTAAGCCACATGTCAAGTGATGAAGATTATTTTTTTATTTTCTAAAATTTATATATATTTTTGTTTTAAAATATTTACAAACCGGTAAAGGTACAATGTTTTAGGAGTCAAACACGGCAATCTTAAATATAGGCAGAGCTTTTCATACTTTCTAATCTATTTTTTCTACATCCTTGCCTTTGTTTTTTTCTATTTTAAATAATAAATCTATATCTATACTAATTAATAAGGGGAATGACTGATTTTTTAATAAAGAGACACGTGTCGGCACCACATGATTTAAGAGGATTAGTTGATCATTAGTAATAATCAAAGAGGAACACTTAACACATAGTGTTACTTACGTATTGTAATATCATCTTAAAATAAAAATAATATTCAATTATTTACACTCAAATTATAGATAAAATTGTTTGAAGGTTTTTGCTGATCACTTCTGTCTATAAATAAAAAACCTTATAGATGAATAAGTACCACCATTATGGGTGGGAAGGAAATATTGAAGGCAAAGTGTGAAATAAGTAAATAAAATATTTGATATGATCAACTTAATTTGAGATAAAACAAAAAAAATGATAAATATAAAGACATAATTCAAATTATTAGTAATAACAATATTATCAAGAATAATTGAAATTGATTGATGACCCGTGGGAAAAAATCCTAGTAATAATATAATTATTATCGATTATAAAAATAAATAAATAAATCTGTCTTTTACTTTGAGCGAGAATAAAAGGCTTTAACGTTCTCGATTCTTCTTCACCAAACGCAAACGGCAAACACCTCCTCGGTTCTTCCTCTCTCGATCTGAACCCGCGTCGTTCTCTGAGGCTTATGAGTTCCAAAATACAAAGCTTATTACTTTCTTCTAAAACTGATATAAACATCGTACTTGCAAAATAAAATCTCATCCCGTCCTTTTACTTTTAGACTCTGCGTGTAGTTGTTAGTCATCAGTAAATTGAAAACTATGCATTTTCAAGGTGGTGTCTTGATGAACTCGAGAAGATCTCAGAGTGTAAGAAGATGAACAACCAACTGGTCTACCCAATCTTTTACAACGTGGACCCGTCTCATGTAAGGCACCAGACAGGTCGTTATGGCGACGTAATGGCTAAACATGAATATAGATATGGAGTTGATTCTGAAAAGGTATAGAAATGGAGGTCAGCTTTGACTGAAGTCGCCAATTTGAGGAGATTGGATTTTTCAACTAGGTACCAACTTAACTTTGGGTCACAAATCACAATCTGTTTTTTTTGTAGATTGATTACTCAAACTTAACTTTATTAAGTTAATTGATTAATGGAAAGAAAACGAAAAGCATGCAAGATTGAGTTAAAAGGCCTTAAACTTTTGTAGGTACCAGACCGAATATGAAGTTATCCAAAAAATTGTGAAATGGATCACCAAAAGCTTGGCCAGTTTTAGCTTTCACGGATTGAGCTTCCTTGGCTTTGGCCACACCAACTTTGGTTTCTCCGACTTGAGCCTGTCCAACTTGCCCCATCATATTATTTATCTTAGTTTTACAGGTCAAGACACCACTCTAACCTTTGAAGATAGTCTCTATGATGCTCTGCTCAACAACGGATTCAGAGCCTTCATCAATGATGGTAGCTTGAAGAGTGTCGACCAAATTGAATTCTCTTTTACCAAAGCAATTGAAAATTCAAGGATTGCAATTCTTGTTTTCTCTAAAAACTTTGCATCTTCTACGTTTTGTCTGCATCAACTTGTGAAGATTCGTGAGTGTAAGAAGATGAAGAACCTATTGGTTTACCCAATCTTTTACAACATGGATCCGTCTCATGAATGGCATCAGAAAGGTAGTTATGGCGAAGAAATGGCTCGCCATGAATGGAGGTTCGGAAGTGACTTTAAGGAGGTGCAGAAATGGAGGTCAGCTTTGACTGAAATTGGCGCCATAAGTGGATGGTATTTCAAATCTGGGTGCGTATTATACTTTCATTCTTTCGATTACTTTTAGCTCATCAACTTCCATATTGAATGCCTACTAGAAAAAAATTTGTTAATGCCTTCATTATGTGTCATATCTTAAATACCAACCCCTTTTCTTTTTTTAAATTTTCACTTCAAAGATGACTTCCTGTCCGAGACACGTGGTGAACTGTTAAAGTTTTGTTTTGAGTTTCGATGTTTAGTACTGTGTCACAAATCACAATATGTTTTTGTGTAGATTTGTTACTCAAACTTAACTTTATCATATTGATTAATAGAAAGAGACATGGCATGATCACAACAATATTGCAAGTCAAAAAAATTGGTGAGAAATCGGATTTCGTCCATAAGGATCAATGATCGAGTATTAATTCACAAATTCAACTACTACTTAAATGAATACTTTGGATTAAAGATAGCTCAATCAAATATTCTAAGTAATATAAGAGTCTGTTTGGATAATGGATTTCCAGGAGGTAAAGTAATTTTTTAGAGTATTTAAAATTCCTCATCATAAAATACACTGTTTGGATCCTAATATGAAGTATTTTACAAATACCAGTTTATTTTATCGGGTAATTTTTTCTTGTCAAAAGTGAGGCATTTCAAATCCCTCTAGAATAGGTGGTATTTCAAAATTCCACGATCTTCCTATCTTGTATCTTTCACCCATCTGTTACGAAATCTCTTTCTCTTCCTCTTTTGTTCTTTTTGCCTTCGATCAACTCGTTCTTGTTGCGTTCGATTAGCAATCGCAACACAACGATTTCGATCTGAACCCTAACTCACAAAATCAATTTCGATTTGAACCCTAAATCACAAATTCGAACCAGGAACCTCAGATTCGATTTGATTTTTGTGAGCTCTTGTTCGATTCACTCTCTCAAGTCTCAATCTAACTCTCTCTCAATCCTACAACTCAGGTATAGGTTCTTTTGTTGCTCTTCAATTGTTTCATATATATGTTGTTCAAATGTTCAATATTTCTCTTGATTTTTGAAAAAACATTGTGTTGAAATTGTGAAGCATAGCTTGTCAAATGCATTCTATTTTTGTTGCTCTATGTGAAGTTTGTTTACACTGTGATGGTGATTTTGAATATGGGTTTATGTGCTTTTTCTTGTTTTCAGATTTTCTTCCTACAAGCTCTTGTTTCAGAATGGGTTGTATTTGAAACCATCTCAATTATAGGTAATATTTGAGTTTCTGTTTATTATCAAAAACTTGCTTATGACCTTTGAAGTTTCTATATGATGTTGTTTTTTGAGCAAAATTGCTGAATATGAACTCAAAATTTGATGGAGTGAACCTGCAGAATTTAAAATAGCAGCAAATCATGTAAATTACAAGGTAGTCATGTCCGTATTAGAAGTAAGAACATGCTGTCCTGTGTGATTTTGGTTATGTTCCGTGTTACTGAACTGCAGAGATCAAGCTGCAGAATCTGTTCAATGTTTTACTGCTGTACTGTGTTATTTATGCTGTTGTTCTGTGGTTCCTCTTTGCTGTTATCAAATTGCAGAATTTACTCCTTGTTTGATAGAATGCCTGGACCATGGTTATTATTTTTCATTGATCTGTAGTATTGCATTCTGCTGTCTTGGTTCTTGGTGTTGATAGATGATGGAGATCTATCACTTTTCTTATCAGTTTTTATGGTATTATTGTGTAATTTGATCTATCACTTAGCTTCATATTGTAAAGATGTGATTTATCCATCTAACTACTAACTAACTGATTATAAAAAAAAACTACTAACTAACTCTTTTGGACCTAACAATGATGATCAATGGCATCCTTGCACCTCCATTATAGCTGAATTGTAAAGTTAACTCTTATGAAGGTAAATGATTTAAAGTTTCATAGCCATCTCTGTTGATCTGTAATAAACTCATAAAGGCTTTAGGATACAGAAAGAAGGAAAAAAAACTTAAATGATAGAAGCCTTGAAGTTTCTTACGAAATAAACTATTGTTTTTATTACTGTTTTAGTATAGAAATACCACATCACGGGAAGTCTGACCATTTTGGTTTAACTTTGTATTGATACAGTTTGGCAATATTTACAAAGGTACATTGTTTAACTATTTAATTCCTAATGCTTGTTTTTCTTTTTGAATTGTATAAGTAGCCCAATTTTGAACTGTGTTGTGATTGTATCATTAGTTTTTCAATGCAGCTTTCTTAATTGTGTCATCAGCACAACAACATTTGACTTGCTATAAATTCATTATTAGTCTGTTGTTCGATCAATATTAATTTTGTTGTTTCATTTCTAAATTTAGTAGGTTTTCCTTTGATAGATTAAGCATGTATGTTTAATTGAATTACCAAAACACTGTATGCATTACAAACAAATGCTTGAAATGATTCTAACTCAAATGCCTTACACATGCTAGCCTGATGCTGAATAGTTTTTATCATTCAATTATATCTAGTGTCATGGAGTCATCTCAAGCAAGGAGCAAGGCAAAAGGGAAAAGAAAGATGCCAGAAAGCAACATTGAGGAGAAGAAAGATGATACAAGAAGCTATATCTCATGGAATTTGGAGATGGAACGTGTACTAGCTGATGTACTCCGAGATTAGAGGAATTTGTTATGGAGCTTGGAAAGCTGCGGCATACAACACTACAACTCAAGTGTTATCTACACGTTTCAAAGTCCCGTAGCTTCTTGGAGAGAATGTGAAGAACCGAATTAAACTATGGAGAACATGGTATGGAATTCATGCAAGCAAATACCAAGAAGACTGATGAAAAAGACGTTCAAGAAGTGCGAGAGGAGATGGAAAAAATATCGGGTCTTGACAATGCACAATGGCTCAAGGCTGTCAATTGGTTGACTGAAAATCCTAGTAAACTTGTACTTATAAGAGCTCTTCCTCTAGACAAGAAAAAGGATTTCTTTTTGCTTTCATGTCCTAATTAGTTGATAGTTTCTTAATTAGTTGATAGTGACTTTGGTCTCAATTGTTTTGAATGTATTGATCCATATACTTAGCAATTTAGCATTCCATTCTATGTCATGTTGGTCCTTGGACATGATTATGAATTGAATAAATACGAAGTTTATGCTGATTTGAAAGCTTAGATATTGTCTTCAACTATTGAACCAGAAAAACATTAATACCAGTTATATGAAATTAGACACAACTATGTTTCAACAATCAATCAAATTGTCTAATTTTATTATTTTTTAAAGACTATTTAAAATTTTTATTATTTAAAAAATTGCTATTGTTTATTTATTTGTCACATTTTATATTGGAATCCCATTTTTTTAAAAAAGAATTAATAATAATTTTTTTTTGAAATTGAAGGTAATTGAAATGCTTTATCCAAACAAGGTATTTAAAATACAAGGTATTTGAATTACCTCATCCAAACAAAGTATTTTCAAAATGAAAGTAATTCAATTGAAGCAATTGAATTACCTTGGATTTCAAATTCCTTGGAATTTGAAAATACCCCATCCAAACACAACCTAAGAGTCAAATTCCCCTTTCTAAGTGCTCATAGAGACGAGAGATTATCTATGCTTTAGGCCGTAGCATCATCCCCTCATCCTATTTGTTTTTTCCCAAAAAAGATAGCCAAAATCAAGAATAGTATTTTTAGTTTTTTATCTTGACAAATTATCAAACGTTTAGCATGCAATAACGTTCGAATTTGAATAAATAAAAGAGTTGTGATCAAGCTTCATTTGATTTAAGTACTTGCTGCATTTTTAGTTGAGGTTAAAACAAATTGTTTCTTCTAATTTGTTATCGGAGTCACCTAAATATCCAAGGCCCAATTTCTTAGGCAAATGACCTTAACTCCTAATTAAACCCCTAATTGCTTAGGTGATTGTAAAAGGGAAAAACATGAAAATCAAGAATCAATAGAGGTAATAACTATTTATTGTCTATTTCTAGCGCAAAGAATCACAAGGTTCACGTACAATCTCTAACATAACAATATATTAAACTTCCATCGAATGCATAAATTCAAAACCATTCCAAGGATGATCAAGCCCTAGAAAGTTTTAAGAACAAAGATCATAAACCTAAAATAGGATAAAAATCGTTCATATTAACTGAATCTCAAATAAAATACAAACAAAATCTATCAACATATACTCCAGTCTTAACAAGGGAATGTTTAGCTATATAGAAACAAATATAGAAAGTAAAACAATAAAGAAGAAAAAGAATAACTCCATACTCCATGAAGAAAATGAAGATGATCCAAGTTTCAATTTTCTCTTCTTCAAGTCCTCAAAGAGTTTCCAATCGGTACTGCAGAGTCCCCTCAAATTTACAAGGATTCATATTTATATGAGTCGAAACGAAAGCAGGTGCCCAACACTTTGAGTCTCCAAAGAAGAGACCTCCTAGCGCTCACAAGCCTAGTGCCTGGCACTTAGAACTACTCCAAAAATTTGTAAGTTGATGCTAAGCGCAAACGTTGGCTCCATAGGCACCCAACACATGCTATGCAATAATTTCCCTTCTTTTTACCACTTAATTCTCATCATGTTAAGCTTTATTTCCTCTTGATCCCTATAATCAAGACATGAGCGAATGAGACTAAAATAACAAAAATTCTAATCAAAATGAACTAAGAACGTGTTTGGAACTAAAATAACAAAAATTCTAATCAAAATCAAGACATGAGCGAATGAGACTAATCATTGTCGTTGGACTGCCAGACCCTAAACCGCTTGATGGATCGCCCTTCCGCCCGCTAGACTCTAAACCCTAATGCGTATGAAAATATGACCATTGGAATCTAAACCTTAAATTGCTCACCCGACAGACGGACCAACCGACAACCTAATTAACCGCCCAACCACCCTCCTAATTGACGACCCGACCCTAAACCCTAAACGTCCCGCCCAACATATCATCTGATTGTTGCCCAACGACTAATCATTCGACCAACCGATCGCCCGACCCTCAACCCTAAATGCTCGCCCGTCCGTCGGACCCTAAACCCTAATCTGCCCAACCGTCTGACAGCCGAGCCGACCGCCCACTCGCCTAATCGAAAGACAGACCCTAAACTCTAGACCAAACGGATGTCGTCCGACCATCGAACTCTAACCCTAAATCGCCCGCATGCCTGATCGTAAATCCTCACTTACCCGCTCGACAGTTGGATCCCCCGCCTAAACACTCGACTATCATATTTTTATCATTTAAAAATTGGCTGGTGTTTATTTATCTGCCATATTTTATATTGAAATCCTAATTTTTTAAATAAATATTCAAAAATGAAATTTTATAATTGAAGTAAATTAAATTTCTTTATCCAAATAAAGAATTTGAAATACAAGGTATTTGAATTGCTTTATCCAAACAAACTATTTTGAGAATGAAAGGAAATCTTTTGAAACAACTTAATTGCCATATATTTCAAATTCTTTAGAATTTTAAAATACCTCATCAAAACACACATTAAATCAAACAAAATAAAATAAATCAATTAACAAAAGAAAGCAAAGTTTTCTTGAGGTCTAAACAATGTCAAAAGTTGGATTTAAGCGATGAAATTAATTCGAAAATCCTCGAAAACCAGATAATGTGACATTGTCAAAAACAAAAATGTTTGCATGAAATTGAATTCAAATGCCTTTTACTTTTGCAGGTACCAGCAACAAAATGAACTTATCGAAATAATTGTGAAATGCGTCACCAAAAGCTTGCCCAGCTTGCCCCGCAACGGTGTTTTTCTAAGTTTTAGTGGGGTAGATACTCCCTTCTTATTTATCGGTCATCTCAGTAACGCTTTATGCCAGGCTGGTTTTGAAACCTTCATGAATGAGGAGGAGTTGGAGGGTAAGGACCAAATTTCACCATCTCTTATTAATGCAATTGAACAATCAAGGCTTTCAATTATTGTTTTCTCCGAAAACTATGGATATTCCTCCTCCTGTCTTGATCAACTTGTTAAAATCCTAGAGTGTATGGAGATGAAAAATCAACAGGTATGGCCCATCTTTTACAAAGTGGATTCGTCGAATTTAAGGCATCAAAGAAACACTTCTGGCAAAGTCATGGCTGCCCATGAAAGTAGGTTCGGGAAGGACTCTGAGAAGGTGCGGAAATGGAGGTCAGCTTTGACTAAGGTCGCTTACTTGAGAGGATGGCATTTCAAAACTGGGTACGTCATATACATTCAATTGCTTTTAGCTAAATTCCATTGTTAATGTTTGGTCTACTATTATTGGTTGTTCATAATATGATTATTGATTACTTAATATATATTCCTTGTTTTTGAAATTATGTGAAATTACAGGAAATCTAGTCTTGTAATTATCATTTCAAATGTGACTTTGTTAACATGGAACATTGTCTCGAGACATGGGGTATTGTGTGTGGTTGATAAGGTTTTGTTTCCAATTTTAGTGTAGTTTTATGCGACAATTTTGTGTTTTGGAGATTAAATAGTCAAGCTTAATATTCTTATTATTTTGATGAAACAAGTCCTAATAGAAAGAGATGAACTAAAAGGTCTTGCATTTTTTGTAGGAGTGAATGTGAATTTATCCAAAGGATTGTGAAAAATGCCATTAATATTTAAATTCACTTATATATACCAATTACTTGCTCGGGTATCAACACTGAGTTTCTCTTACATTAAGTGTCATCGAAGCCAGAAGTGTGTCAACAGGAGGTTTGTACCAGCTCAGAAGTGGATAACGATTGTGATACACACGTTCTGTGATGGGAAGATGCTTTGGATGTCTGTTATTTTCTTGGGATAATAGCAATTTCTAGATAGGTGTGTAACTATGTTCAATGGCCATTAACTAGAGGTTAGAAATCTCGAACTCCTTGAGAATTCAGAGGAGGAACACGAGATCCCTTAAGTCAATCTTACTATCCCTTTGGTTATTGGTTATGCTTGGGGTGATCTTTTGCTCTCTTGGTCAGTGGCGGAGCTTGACTGATATTTTTGAGGGGATCAATTAGTTAAAGCGCATACATACATACATACATACATATATATACACACACACATATATATATATATATATATATATATATATATATATATATATATATATATATATATATATATATATATAAACCCTTTTGATAATAATTGCTGGGTGGTGCAATGCTTAGCTCTCTATGTCAAATGCAGCAGGTCTTGCGAGTTGCTTAACAAAGCTTGTCCGCTGCGCCACTACAAATATTGTTGTTGTAAGTGGCAAATATAATATATATATAACCTAAAACGTAATATCCTTGGGGGAGCTCCCTCTATCCTAAAGAAGATCCGTCCCTGCTCTTGGTTGAAAACTTACCTTGTTTCATTGTACATGATTTTTTAGTGTGTTTTTGTATATGGGTTCGGATATCCCTTGTACCCTCGTAATATAATTTTTGCTTATCAAAAAAAAAATTTACTTTCATTTTGCAATTCTACTTCCAAGTTTAATCTTTATTTTGCTGTTACTATGTTTCACTTGGATTTTATCATTCCTTTACTTGTTTCATTTACATCATTTGTTACACCGTTACTTCTTCAGGCACTGTTCACTCTTGATCATGCACTCTGAAGCTACATTGTTCAATTGAATCTAGAGGAAGTATTGTATAGAAATCTGGAATTAGATTGTCAATTTCATTTGCTTATCCGAATTTTTTTTTTGCCAATTTCATGTTATTGATTCTCCACAACACTCATGTAGAAGAAGCGAAGTTACTTTTAGGTATTGAATATTTTTTATCTTTTTTTTTGGTTACTAGATATTGAATATGTTGAGTGTTAACAGTTAGCATAGTTCGCATGGTTACAATTCATGGAAATGATGGGATATGCTAAACAACACTTATCAAAGCTCTATATAACTTGATGATTGTCCATTAATTTGTTCTGAGATATTTCTTGAAGGTGTCAAGAGCATCTCCAATTAATTAAAGTTGCTAGTTTTAAGGAATAAAAACGGGTTCTTATTAGGTAGCATTATTGGAACACAATGAAATATCATTTATGAGTAAGAAAAGATGCTTATAGGAGTATATGGTTCTTTTAGAAATATTGTAAAAGACATCTCGTGAAACAAAAATAAATGTAAATGAAGTATAAATAGGTAAAGAAATTTGTGGGACTCCTTTGACAAACTTTTCAATGTTGTATCATTAAAGTAAATAATTGATTAAAATAATATAAAATAAAAATGGGTGATGAGTTATGATTCTTGAACACTCTCCTAGACATCGTATGCACATAACAGGGGAATGCATTTTAAAACTTTAAAATATTTGAGGAGAACTAAAATAATATATAAATATAGAAAAGTATAAATATATAATTTTGGGGGTTGAATTTTACTGTACATATATTATAACTTATTGGTGATATAACATGATGATAGTCATAAAAAGAGAAGTTGAACATCTTTTATATTATTAGAAATACACTCAAATTGTTAGGGGGCAACACAGTACATCTCCAATGGGCGATTATATTAAGCATTTTGAAGTGGAAAATATCTGATTGGGCGGGGGCAAATATGTCACCAGCTGAAAAGACATAATCAACAATGATATATATATATATATATATATATATATATATATATATATATATATATATATGTGTGTGTGTGTGTGTGTGTATGGAGGAGATCCACTTGAGTAAGTTTTTAAAGTTACTCTCAATGTCAAGAGTAAAGATATTTGGATATATGATATAGATATTGTGGAGTTTATGAATGTTGTAAGAGTGATAAAATAAGAGAGAAAAAAATAATAAATATACGAAAATGAGTATTCTATATAATGTTGGACATCATTTTTATGTCTAAATATATTACATCAATCTTAATCCTCTATTTTATTTTAATCCAAAGGCTCAGTTTTTTTTTTCATTAATACTATCACGTGACTCTTCCATTTCTAAAGATTCTTCTTCGTTTTTATTTTCTGTGTCCAGTATTTGGTGTTCTTCTTCCTGAACATCCTCTGTGGAAAACTGAAAATGGACCAGTCCATGACATTCGCCCTGTCCACGTTGCACCGCCGTCGCCGTCTCCCTCTCCACGTCGTTGTCGTACCGTTCACACCGTCGTTCTTCCTCCGTGTCGGTGTACCCACTCCATGCCGTTGTACCCACTCAGCCGTAGTGCCCCCTCCGCGCCGCGTGCCCACTCCGAGCCGCCATCGAGGGGTCTGTTTACTGCCATTAACGTTGTTCCTCCTCCGCGCTGTCGTACCCACTCCGCGTTGCAGCGCCCACTCCGAGCCGCCGTCGGGGGTTTGTTTACTGCCATTGATCCACAAGACTGATAAAAGAGAAAACTTTGCAAAGATAAAAGTGATTGAACTGGAATAAAAACTGAAGCTTCGTTTGCCTCTAGATTTGTTCCCCGTGAGTGGTTATAAGAATAGGGATGGAGAATAGCAAGTGAAACGTGAGGGGATCCACTGTGAGGAGAATAGAAACTGATTTCTTTTTCTTTTATTTTTTTTATCACATTACATGATAATTAATTCAATTTAAGCCTTTGGATTAAAATAAAATAGAGGGATAAGATGGGAGTAACTTTAAAAGACTTACTCCATGAATATATATGAATATATATATATATATATATATATATATATATATATATATATATATAACTTGATCAAATTCTTTTTGTCTTAAAAACAATAATTATTGGTAGATAATTTTCAAGTATAAAAAAATAATGCTGACTTCTAACATGAAGCATTAGAGAAGGTGGTGTACCACCAATTTTAAACAAAATGGCATGTTATTACAAGTAAAATAACATATTAAATAAGTTTTTTAAGGGTACGGACGGTAGGGGTGACAAAAGAAACTATATAACCTTCACACAATCAATTCATCCACATGTAAATTCAATTCAATCCATCCATTAAAAAGGGTCAAATGGTTGGTTAATGATCCATCTAAATTTACTAAACATAGTTAATAGTCAATCCAAAATTTCTTTTTAATCCATGAGATCAATCAAACTAAAAATGAATGATTCTTAATCCATTTAGTTTTTTTTCTTCACCCATTAGATAAACCTAGTGTCAGACCACTCGACCACCTGCTGGACCCTAACCTAAACCGCCAGACAGTTAGACTGACTAACTGGTTGACTTTCTACCTGTCACCCGACCACCATGCCATCAACTCTAAACAGATCGACCGACGAACATCCGACCCACCACCCGCCCTCTTGTCGGACCAACATAATGTCGATCGTTCGTCCGACAAACTGGCTGACCATTTACACAATTGATCGGTCTCCTTTCCTGTTGCTCGATCGACCTCCAGCCCGTCGGACCCCAAACCCTATACTACCCAACTGATCGCCCACGTGTTGCCCAACCGCAAGACCTTAAACCTCTCCTTACTGGATGCACAGCCGCCAAAGTGCCTGGTCGACTGACCAACTGTTATTGGACCCTAAACCTCAAACTACTCGATTGATTGACTGACAAACTACCCAAGTGCCAAACTAATCACTCGTTGCCTGATCTTCGGACCCTAAATCCCAAACCTCCCACTAGGTGACCAATTGATCGACCGCTCGACTGTCGGGCAAATCGACCACCAAACCACTGATGTCGCTGACCACGACATACCGTCACCCAAGCTAAAATTTTAAAGAATGTTTATAAATATATATATATATACACACACACACACACACACATATATGTCTATTAGATGGGGGATCTAATATCCATATGCAAAAATGATTAATGGATGTGATGGATGATTTTTATTGAATGGGTCTTGGATCTATTGGATTTTTAATACATTTTTATGAATCATAAATGGATTAGCAGATTGTTTTTGACCCATCCATTATAATTCAAACCAAAATTAATCCAACTCATCCATTTGCCACCCTTAGTGGATGACGACACTAAAAAGAGCTAGGTGGGGCAACGATAGTGAAACATGCGTGGTCCACTTCTATTTATCATCTGTGACATGGGAGTTGTGTGTAACGAATTTTGAAGATGATTAAGACATTTTGAAGGTATGGAGGCATATCAGGGTGGATATGACACAATCCAAATGTGAAAGCCTTGGTAAAAGGTTTCCAGACAAAGTGTGATACGGGTGGTAGCTGTTTGGATATGGTATGGGAATAAGAATGTGAATAGTTGCAGCCAAAAATCTTCGAACCAACTACAATCCAAGAAAAGATCTTGGAACCAGAGACAGCCAAAGAAGAGCATCATTAACCAGAACTAGAGACACTTATATAACAGACACGCACAACTGTTAATAACAATGTTGGACGGAGACTAATGTTTAGGCCATATTAATATTTGTAAATATAAAGGACTTATTTATCACTAAAGAAGTTAAAGGGTCAAATTAAAAACAAAAATTAAGATAAGAGACTAAAATACTAATTTGAATGTCACATCACACATCACATAACGGTGTTGGACGAAAATTAACATTTATGCCAACATTGTCGATGTTTGTACACATAGGAGACTTGATTAAAAAATTCAAGGAATCTAGTTGAAAAGAACAATTAAGATAAGGTAGTTAATCAATCAAGTTAAAATACTAATTTAAATGTCATATCACACATCACATCATGACCACTTGGACAATTAACAAACACATGGGGTAGTTAATAACGATGTTGGACGAAAACTAACATTTATGTTAACGTTGTCAATGTTTGTACACACAGGAGGCTTGATTAAAAATTTCAAGGAATCGAGTTGAAAAGAACAATTAAGATAAGAGATCAAAAGATTAACTTTTTTTCAATCTTCTTCGCTAATATAAATGGGAAAAATATCTTGAATAATTTTAGTACAGTGATATATTTTTTGATAATATTATTTTTTAAATTGTGATGTCATTTGATATCTTCTTATTTAATATTACTTTAAATCAAATTCTAAATTAATTGTTACTACTTCAGATAAATCTTCATTAATGCAGGCATTTATTCGTAATTCTATTCTATTATATTCCTTTAAATAAAGTAGAGTAAAAAAAATAGAAATTAAAATTAACAGTTATGAAGAAATTTATTCTTTGATTCAATATACTATATTTATTTTATCAATCAAGACCATTCTTGATTTGAACCAGCTAAAATTTTATAATTTTTTTTGGAGGGGTTTCATTGTATTTTAGCATTTTCCGAAGAATCTGAGCCGTATATACCATGGAAATGGGACCCACGCGGTTTTGCTCTCGTTTCTTGCTTGCTAACGTAGTAGACTCTTCCTTCCTTCTCATAATTTTCAATTTTCATGTTTGTTTTCAAAACCCAGTTGATAATAAAAAATAAAAAATAAACTAAAATATATTTTTAGTCCTTTTAATTTATCATTTTCGTGAAATTCGTCATCCTAGATTTTTTAGCAAAGGTCGTCCTCCACCTTTTCTAACATTACAAAATTTGTCCTTCGACCAATGCTCCATCTAACAGCTAATGGAATATTCTAGAATATTCCTATATGGCAACTCTTCGGCAAGTGGGGGGGTTTTTGATCAAATTGGGTTCCTTTTAGAAACTATTTATCATTTTAGGGTTATTCTGAAACTATTTACCAATGGGGGGTCGTTTTGAATATTTTATTATTTTTCGGACTGACGGGTCAAAAGCGTCACTGCAGATGGCGCCTACACTTTTTATAAAAAAAAAAATCAAAAGGGGAGGCGCCAACTGCAGTGGCGCCTCTGCCCCTACATACCTGCTACATTAGCGAACTGTAGCGCTACTGTAGCAACACTTTTTTTTTCCTTCAAATTTTGACTTTTTTAAAAAAATAAAAATTTTATTTCTAAAAAAACCCATTCACCAGATAATGAACTGAATTCACCAGATATTTGTACATGATTCACCAGATATTTGCACATACTTAACCAAAAAATTTATTTCTTAAAAAAACATATTCACCAGATAATGAACTGAATTCACCAGATATTTGCACATACTTAACCAAAAAAATTATTTCTCAAAAAAACCATTCACCAGATAATGAACTGAATTCACCAGATATTTGTACCCGATTCACCAGATATTTACACATACTTAACCAAAAAAATTTATTTATCAAAAAAACCCATTCACCAGATATCTAAACTGATGAATAGTTTCTAAAAGGAACCCAGTTTGGTCAAAACGCCGAAAAAGAAAGATAGCAGAACGAACGTATAGAAAAAGAAAAAGAAAAAGAAAAAGAAAAGGGGAGGTGAACCTGTCGTGTGCATGCACTTGTTTTTCTTGTTGGCAAAGTAATGAGTTAACCATGTCTAATCCTCTGATCCTAATAAATGAATCACTTCCTGATCAAGCAACCAACAAACAAAATAATGGAAAATAATAAAATAACCAATAAAACAGACAAAATAATAAAATAATTGAAATAAAAAAAATCCCAAATATTTGTGATGCCGCCACCTCAGCACTACAGGAGGCATAAAAAAATAATAGCAATAACAATTTACACCAAAAACATTCGCTGCCTTCTTCCCACAGAGAGAGGAAGCTTTTTACTGAACTGAACAAAATACAAAGAGAAAAATGTTCGCAGAAAAGAATGGTCTGAAGGGAGACCCAAGGCTCCCAGCCATCTCCCAAGCAAGGAACTGATCTCGTTTTTTTTTACCAAACTGGGTTCCTTTTTGATAAAGTATCTATATAAAAAAACAAGAAGTAATAAAAAAAATCCCGTAATAATGAGTAGCAAATAATATCGCAGTAGGCATAAAAAAATAATAGCAATAACAATTTACATCAATAAATATTCATCAATTATTACAGTAGTAAAAAAAAATTATTTGGTGAGAGCATTGCAGAAAATCTCCGGAGTGAAATTAAGAAGATGGGTTTACCTGAGATGAATATTCCTTGATCCTGTCGCTGATGGTTCCGTCTAAAGCTCTCTCAGCAAGCTCATAATATATAGTATTGCCTTCGGGACCACTAACTTTGTCCTTCTGTAAGTACCTACCACTATCTTGATAAATAAGTATTTCTGCATGTGTGCTAGAAAGTACATAATTCACCTACAGATTGTCCAAGTTGAAAGACGACTTCAACATTTAAAACAACACATAGCTGCAGTCTAGCTCTTCTATCTTCTTTCCGTCGGGCAAGAGTCACATACAGAGGTTTGCTTACAACCATTTTGCCATTCATCTCCAAGAGCTACCACACAATAAAGGGAAAAGAAATCATTTTTAAAGTAAAAAACCACCAACTATTTTCAACATGAAAATACCACCTACTTACAGCTCTGGATGCCTCATCAGGAGTTGAGAATGCAACAAATCATGATCCTCGACTTATGCCATTGGGGTCTCTCATAACCTTTCAAGTAAAAAATATATAATCTAGAGTGACCTCTTGAAAGAATAATTAATTAAATATAATTATGTAATTAATATTATAAACAAATTTTTAAATTTTATGTCGTTTATTATATTATAATTTCAAGAGGTCACTCTCATTATATTATATATAATACAAGAGAAACCGCGGTGTCTCCATAATCAGGTCAGGTAACTTCGGTTTTTTTACCAATAAATATTCATCAATTATTACAGTAGTAAATTTTTTAAAAAAGCGGTGCTTGTAGTGAATGAATTTAAAATTATTTAATGAAAGGATTGCACATAGTTTTATTTTTCTTTTTCTTCACGTTCGTTCTGCTATCTTTCTTTTTCGGCTTTTTGACCAAACTAGGTTTCTTTTAGAAACTATTTATCACTTTAGATATCTGGTGAATGAGTTTTTTTGAGAAATAAATTTTTTTGGTTAAGTATGTGTAAATATCTGGTGAATCGGATACAAATATCTGGTGAATTCAGTTCATTATCTGGTGAATGGTTTTTTTGAGAAATAATTTTTTTGGTTAAGTATGTGCAAATATCTGGTGAATTCAGTTCATTATCTGGTGAATAGGTTTTTTTCAGAAATAAATTTTTTGGTTAAGTATGTGCAAATATCTGGTGAATCATGTACAAATATCTGGTGAATTCAGTTCATTATCTGGTGAATGGTTTTTTTAGAAATAAATTTTTTATTTTTTTAAAAAGTCAAAAAAATTTTTTAAAAAAAAAGTGTCTGATGTAAGCCATATGTTGGCGCCTCCCCTTTTGATTTTTTTTTTTTATAAAAAGTGTAGGCGCCATCTGCAGTGGCGCCTTCAAAGGCGCCATCTGCAGTAGCACCTTTGACCCATCAGACCGAAAAATAATAAAATATTCAAAATGACCCCCATTGGTAAATAGTTTCAGAATAACCCTAAACTAGTAAATAGTTTCTAAAAGGAACCCAGTTTGGTAAAAAACCCGGCAATTGGCACCCTAGCACATCCAGATAAGACTATTATAATAAAAGTAATATTAAAATAAAATATTAATTAAATAATTAAATTAAATAATCTATACTAAAAATATTAATTGAATCTTCCCATGGGCGATAGAACCCGTCAGAATAGCCGTGACCGGTCACGGTTCAACCCAGTCAAAGTGATCGTTCTGCACGGTGGTGGATCGTTAGAGTTGCTGTCATTGACTCCTCCGCCACCGTATGTGATGTCGTGTAGGATCACCACCGCATCCCTTTGAGTGTTACAGCGGCGGCCAAATCATCCCCGTTGTACCCAACATTTCCTTCCCAATTTCAGGTGGCTGGAGCTTCTTTTGCGGTCTCAGATCCGATGACTACAGTTTGAATTTCTAGGACACTTTCAATGTCACCATTGGTCGATCCAGGACCTGAATTAGTGGGGACAATTTATTTCCCCAAAAAAAAAAATAGTAATTATTGTCATACATATAATACATAAAATGATAAATACACAAATGTTAAATTATAAAACTTTAATGGTTTAATTAATATATAGGTCGTTGAATTATTTTAGAATATTCAAATAGGTCCCCTATTTTAAAAGTTTGTAATTCAGTCCCTGAATGCATAAAAAATTGAGATTAGGTCCCCATACACTATTTTGTTAAGGTTTCGTTATATTCAAAAAAGTACGGAGACCTAGTTGATTTTTTCCTAAAAAGTATAGGGACCTATTTAATTTTTTTCAAAAAGTTCAAGGATCCACAAAAACGAGTTGATGGATCATTTAACATATGTTTAACGGAACCCCAACAGAAAAGTGTACGAAGGACCTAATTACTAATTAAAAAATTTGTGTTTAGAAACCCAATCATAAACTTTTAAAGTATAATAAATGTGCTAATGAATGCCAATTAAAAAATTTGTGTTTAGAAACCCAATTACCTGGATCGGCTAATGAATGTCACTTTCCAAAGGAAAAGGCTTTACAACAATGGCAATGTTCCATGGGAGAATCTAGCAGTTGGTCATAGCCACGGTTTTGAATTGCCATATGGGTGTGAACATTGGCGGATCCAGGTGTTGGTCTTGCACACCCTCATTTGTAAAAACAATTATTACTCCTTTAAACATTTTTATTTTGCCCCCCTATTATTTTTACCCATATCACTCTATTTTTTTTCTTTCTTCATTTGATGATGGTCTGTCTAATAACTTATATTAAGAGAGATATATTTAATAACATTGATAATGAACTGATCATTCAACGATTTCAAAACTTGAAATCACGTAAATGACAATTATGAAATATATAATTTATTTGATTAAGTATATTAAAATTGGTTAAATTTATTTAAAGATCCCTAAACTATTTGGAAACTTTCAAATAGTTCATTATACTTTAAAAGTTTGTAATTGAGTTTCTAAACACAAAATTTTTAATTAGCAATTAGGTCCCTCATACACTTTTCTGCTAGGGTTCCGTTAAATATATGTTAAATGATCCATCAACTCGTCTTTGTGGGTCCTTGAACTTTTTGAAAAAAAATTCAAATAGGTCCATATATATTTTAGGAAAAAATCAAATAAGTCTTTATACTTTTTTGAAACCTAACGAAACCTTAACAAAATAATGTATGAAGGACTTAATCTCAATTTTTTTTTCTATATTCAAAGATCGAATTACAAACTTTTAAAACAGATGGATCTATTTGAATATTATCAAATAATTCAACAACCTACAAATTAATTAAACCATTAAAATTTTATAATTTAACATTTATATATTTATCTTTATATGTATTATATGTATGACAATAATTACTATTAATTTTTTTTGGGAAATAAATTGTCCCCACTGACTCAGATCCCGGGTTAGCAACTGGTGTGAATATCATTTCGCACTTCGATAGATTCATGAGGTGTTTTGCCTTAACTCATTGCTTGCTTCTCCTTAAGGCTTGGAAAGATGTCAAATTAACGTCCCCTCAGCTCTCCAAGAATCCATGTACAAACTGGATTCATCTTGACATCACGATACTGGGTTGCAATGATTTTTATTCATACAGGAATGAGGTATTTTAACTTTGCCAAGACCCAACATTTCGTTGAGGCATTTGGTCGAACAGCTTGCGTGCATGATGGATTCTGAAGAGCCTGGACGTTACGTTGAAAGCATTGTTTGATTCGGGTTCGGTGGAGAATTGTTGGAGGAGTCTCAGAGCATAGGGTGAGGCCGGTGGTATAGCCTGAAGGAGTTGGAAGCTACGACTCCTTTTTCTTATATTTGGAGAATTGTGGTCCTTTTGTTTCCTAATTTGGAGAATTTTCTTTTAACTTTCATTCCTTTTTCATTTTTTTTTTAATTTTCCTGTATAATTTTATGTCCTGTATTTGATTCTAGCTTACTGCAAACTTGATGAACAGGAGGACGCAGAAGCAGGAAAGATGCGAAGAAGATGAGACTGACCCATTAATTTTAATTTATTATAACATTTTTTATATTATTTAATTGTTTTAATATTTTTTCCAACTAACCAAGCTATTTGGGTGCCATGTGATTGGATGCGTGCCACTTTATTAACTTCTGTTAGCTTTAGGACGGTAACTTGATTCAGATACCACTTTTACACAATTGAAAAAAATAAAAGGATTAAAATTATTTAAAAAAAATAAAAATATAGAGACGAATTTCGTTACTAACTGCCTAGTAGGCTAGTACCTACCTCTCTTTGGACGAACCTTATTTGACTTCAGTTTGATTAGCGTTCCCGATCCGATACAACCCATGGACTATAAAATATATTTTCAGTAAAACGAATAGTTTCTATGTAAAATATATAGTTTTCTCTCAAAAAAGAAAAAGTAAAATATAGAGTTTAATGATAACATGAATATAATTTACTAATAAAATATGTTTTTGTACAGAAATTATTTTCAGTAAAAAGAATAGTTTCAAATTAAAATATAATTTTCATGCTGAATAATTCAATTCTTGTCCTGCACGACGCTAGGAATCTTTCTTTTGTTATAACTTTAGAACAGCTAGATGCCTGAATCTATCAAACATTAATAAAATAATAATTGATGTTCCTAATGAAATAATTAAACTATTTTTTTAATTTTTACGATTACTCGGTGATAAAAACAATTATTTAATTAGGTCAACACCTTGAAAATTAATCTGACGTTGTTCCATTTGTTAATATATACTAGGATAGCTGACTGAACGTTGGGTACAAATTGCCAATCTCACAACAAATAATTTTATAACTTTTTCAGTATTAAATAATAACATTTTTTTTCCTTTACTTTAAATATAAGTTTTGTATCATGAGCACTCAGCCCAAGCAGAAGACACTATTTTACTAAAATTGTTACGGCTCATTTCATCACAAAAGACTTAACAATATCTTCAAACTACAAATTCCATTCCCAACGTCTAAAACAACACTAAAAAATAAATATTTTATTAATAAATATATATTAAAGATCCGGTCTTAAAGCTATATATATATATATATATATATATATATATATATATAAACTTAAAAAATGAAAATATAAGTACTACTAATAGACTAAACCACTCATTTAAAAATGATAAATATAAGATAACCTTTAAACAACAAACGTTTTTTATCATAAATAAATCTTAAATCGATTAAATTAAACATAGATAATAGATATATTAAAAAAATGTAACAGAAATAAATTAGAATGTAAAACAGGTATGAAATACAAAGAGGCAATACAGTTCAACCAAAACTAAAACTTAGTTAAAAACTTTCTTAAAATAAAACAAAACAAAATATGTCAATTTAACCTAATATTAACATATCAACAAATACAGAAAAAATATATAAGATAAGATAAGATGATTAAATAGTCTTCACTGTTTAAAAATCCAAGTGGATAAATAAAGTATTGGAAGCAGTAGACCAGTTAAACTTTCTTTAATAATCAGAAGGATGACATAGCCACATCTAACATAGATAATCGAATGACATATATCCTGAAAAACCAGCACAAACAGAAGTATAATTGCCCCTGCATGCATCAAGGGTAATTCGAAATTTAAATACTATCACTAACAGTTAACTAACTTCAAAATGATAAATGAAAATAAAAAACACATAACATTTTATCATTCCAACCTAAGCAAGTGTCCTCTTTCACCATTCCATGTTCACTCTAATCAATAATAAATAAATATTTTTCGTTCAAATTATGACTAAATCCAGTTAGTTAAATCAACAAATTAATCTAAAATAATCATAGGCATAGAACCAAAATTATACACGAGCAACAACACAACAATAAAAACAAAACATAACTCAATAGTTCTAAATTATTATAAATAAAGTCAGTATATAGTTAAACATTATACATAATTATACATAACAACTCAATAAAAAAAACTTGTCATCAAAACAGGGGATTGGTTTCATATATCTCTGTTTCTTCAAAACGATATTACTTTTGCATACCACCAACCAAGATAAGAAAAGTTCACACCAATGACAATCTCACCACCACTGTAACATCCCAGTTTTTATGAGTTTGTTTTACGTAAGAGGAGCATGTTTAAGGCTTGGATTAGGTATGTAACATATGGTTTAAGTCTTAGGAATTTTTGCATGGAAAGTACGCGGTCTTTTGGTGTCGGAAAGAATGTGAATGAAATCTAGGGTTTCCGTAAGTTGTTTTAAAAAGGGCATAAGTGGGTGAATTAAGAGATTTGGAGTTAGGGTTGAGATTAGGCATTTTTGATGGTTTGAGGTTGTTTATTAGGTCTTGATGAGCCTATATATCAAATTTGAGGTCAATCGGACTTCAAACGAGCTCAAAACACGAAGAAACGTGCGAAGTCAACGTTGCTGACCAGAGGCCACGCTGAGCGTTGGGGGGGGGGGGGGGGGGGTTCGTGGGAAAGTGGTGCCATGCACAAGGACACGTGGCGGGTGAGGTGGAACGCATGCAAGCACGCTGGTGGACGCTCCCACGCTGAGCGTGGGTAAACTCATGCTGAGCGTGAGCGCCAGGAATTTGAAAAAAAATTAAAGTTGTCCAAGAGGTAACTTAAGTTACCTCAGATGGAAAAATTACAGAAGACAGAGAGCATGAATTTAGAGAGAGGGATGAGAGTTTAGAGAGAGAAATTGAGCCCGGAGACAATCCGTTCGTCCGATCGCGATTACGACTTCGATTCTGTAATCAGGACAATGAGTACTACGAGTATCGACTAGTGATTCTTTGATACAACTGAGGTAATGCTCAAATCTATAACTTGTCGACACGTCGACATTGTCGTTTCCTTCTTTCTTGTATCTTGCTTTGATTCTAGATCTGTTTGAAAAACTGTTTCAAAATCAAGAGTCATGACATTGTCGAGACTTTGTCCATGTGTTAGGGTAAAATTTTGGAGCATCGAAGAGCCTTTTAAGACGCGTGGCAGCAACCTAGAGGGAGAGAAAGGATCTTATTTCACGAGGTTCGAGACTCCGATACAAGTGTACACAAGGTGAGGGGGAAGAAATTCCAATTATCGGGACTATTGGCGTAAAATATGAACATTTACATGTGTGGGGATTCTCAACCCCCATTGATTGTTGGTTGATAATATAATATATGATAACATGCTTAGTTGATTACGTGATATATGGTTATTCTTTTATTTCTCCGTTGATTATATGATGTTGTTTTGTTGATAATATTGTACTATGGGTTTTTGATATATTGATGTGTGGTGGATCAATATTGGTGATACTTTGGAGATATTCGATATGAAATTAGGTTGATAGCTGGATTAGGAAGTTATGATGTTATGTGGTGATATTGAGGTCTTAGACGGAAATGTGGTGTGAAATCATGTGGTGATGGATGCATGTGCATATCATTGCGTTGGTCAACCTTGTGGGTAGCCGCAATAGCTGTTTGAGCGGTTACTAATATGAGATTGATGTTGGTGTACTGTGAATGACTACAACGAAAGTTGGATAGTTTTCACGAGGGGCCATATGACTAGCTACGATAAGCCATTTGAGTGGCTATCATACTAGGTCGGATAATACCGGTGCATAGCTGGGCTATCGCACAAGAGGTGTATCTGTGTATATGTACACAGAGAGGTCATGTGAACAGTTGCAATAACTGTTTGAGCAATTGTAACACGAGGTTGAGGTGGACTATCCGGAGCGACCAAGATGATGGAACTCATGTTGGTGACGCAAGAGTTAGTAACACTGCAAAAAAGGGTTATTTAGCGACCGAAAATAGTGGTCGAATTTGTTGGTTGCTATTTGCGATCGAAATGACGACCGATTGTTGGATCTACATGAAACCTGGTTATAGTTGATACTGCGACCGAAATAGCGACCGAAATAGAGCGTAGCAGTGTTATCGGTCGCTATTTCAGTCGCTAAATAAAGGAACGTAAAAGTCAAAACTTGCTGACTTTTTAGCGATCGAAATGTTGACCGAGTTAAATGAAACGGTTAAATTTTATCTATCTTTGCGACCGATATTAAATCGGTCGCTAAACGGCGCGTGAAAAATTAAAATAGAGCGTGTTAGCGACCGAATTTTAAATCGGTCGCTAAATTTATGAATTCAAATTTCAAATTAACCGATTCAGCGACCGATTTAGCGACCGAATAATTCGGTCGCTAAAAATAAAATCCCTAAATCATGATTTCCTTCCTCTCTTCCCCCATTTCTCTTTTTTCTTATCTTCTCTCTCATGCGCAACAGCTCCTCCCCCACAGACTTTCGCTCTCTCCGACCGCCTCCAAGCTCCGGTCGCGCCACCACCAACACCACCACAACATCACCACCATAAGTTCTCTATTGCTTTGTGTCTCTTTCTCATTCTCTCTTGCTCTCTTCCTCTCTATCTAATTTCTCTCTTTCTTTGTCCAGCGCACCTCCGGTGAGCCACCACTACACAACCCTCGGTGAGCCACCACTGCTCCACCTCCTCATCCCCTTGCTGCGTCTCTGTTCATCACTATGGAGGTAAAATTATCATCCCTCATTCCTTATCTTTAAGGTTTGTTGTATTGCTACTATGATGGGATGGGTCATAATGTCTAGTGTTTTATGTAGGTTAAAATTTCCATTCAGTCAATGCTTTTGTGATTGTCTATTTTATGTTGATGCCAATTCATGATTTGGATTTTAGATGATAACAAGAATACAGAACAGAAATAGATAGGCTTTGGATGTGGTTTGTTTGATGTTGGGAATAAAGGGTTCAAGGATTTTATAGTGAAAGGGACAACATCACCAGGGACATAGTTGATGATGGGGCTGTGAACATTCCCTTATGCAAAACACATGTATATACCTTCCAATTTCTTTGTTTTGATTGATTTTGTTGCTTATAAATGGTACTTGAATCAGATACAATGTGGTAATGTGCATCAATTTTATTCAATTATGGTTGTGTGACTATGTGTTGTAAGTTGTTTATGTAGGTTTTATTGTAATCCCCTGTTGAATAATTTCACTAAGAGGTATATAACACTTTAATGCTAGAAACTTTGTTATGGGTTATTGGTATGGTTCATAATAAGTACATGTTTGACAAGGCATTGACACAATTGATAAAAATTAATATTAAGGCAACGGATTGTTTGTTGGCTTGTAAGAGACCTAAAGAGTTGTGGATGAGACTCACAAATGATCCTAAGTATAAATCAAACCATGTAACTAATAATGTATATAAATCATGGAATATAAAGTTGGCTAGTGATAATTATAAGAATAAAAGCATTTTGTTAATGCTAGAGTCCATGACTACCATGACATGGTCTTATTAAACCGTATCTGTTGAGATGTCTAAGTCACATGTAAATTGAATTTAATGACTTATTTTTGAACAGACTGTTGAATTTAATCACTTGTAGCACTCCTCGATCTTTGTCACTATTTATCATTCTTTGCTGGGAGCTGAGGTAAGTTAACTACATCTTTATTATGCCTTGATTTGTGTGGTATCTGCAATGTGTAATGTGAAGTTGTGTTGTTTGTTAGTGGAGAGCGGAGCTCGATAGGATTTGTGTGCTGATAATTTAATGTTTATGCATGTGTTTGCCAATATGTGTTGTTTGTTAGTGGAGAGTAGAGCTCAATAGGATGTGATCCAGTCCGAAAGGCTGGATGCTGGTTGTGTGCTGATAATTTAGAAGTTATGCATGTGTTTGACAATTATGTGTTACTTGTTAGTGGAGAGCAAAGCTCAATAGGATGTTTGCTACAATATTTTATCAAAGTTTGTATTGATTTACGTTGCAATATATAAACTCAACTATATTTATAGGTTAATGGTTTTATTTTATGTTAGAGTTAATTATTAATTTACGAAAGCCTTAGTTTCCTGTTTGAGATTCAATATTAATGAGCATGCGTACCTTCTCAGGGTACGCATGCTCATTGTATTGAATCTTGAATTGTCCAAGTGGGACAGTTTGGGAAAAAACCTTTTTCACACTCGTACAATAGTCATTTCAATGTTCAAATGCCTTATATACTTGTTGAAATCTCGATCTGATGCATTTCCTTTTGTTCTCTGGTGCATACTTGATCGTGGTGATTCTCACCGTGCTCGAGTCGTATACTTGGAGACCGATGGGAAATGCTGCCGAAATTTTGTAAAGTATAAGGTATTTGAATAAGGGAATAACTATTATTAGCCGAGTGTGGTAAAGGTTTCTTCTCAAATGGGATAAGTTCATACCTTGTCATAAGAATGAGATTGATGGAGCTATTGGAATGCACCGTAATATATAAGTGTTATTGTAGGATTGGTCAGGCTATTTAGAAGTTATGCATGTGTTTGGCAATTATGTGTTACTTGTTAGTGGAGAACGGAGCTCAATAGGATGTTTGCTATAATATTTTATCTAAGTTTGTATTGATTTACGTTGTAATATATAAGCTCACCTATGTTGCAATATTTATTGGCTAATAGTTTTCGCAAGTCATCTTGGTGAACATGCTACGCTGGTTTATTTCATGTGCATTGCTCCATTTTACCACTTTTCTTTTTATTACTTCTTTTATTTTACCTCTCTGTTTAGGGTTCCTGCACTATCAGTTCCCCACACTCTCTTCCCTTCCATTCACGCCACCTGCACACAGTACACTTTGGGCACACTTATATAAGTTGTTGAAGTACACAACATACCTTTTTTTTTTTATTGCTTTGCCACTAAAACAATACCCGGCTTAAACAAGCTATGGTACTGATATGTAATGAAAATGTTTTGTTTATACTTTCATGAGTGGCAAGTGTGCAAGTAGGTTAATGATTCCCAAGTTTATACTTTTATCACAAGAGCCTTTGTTGATGTTATTATTTTTTCTTACAGTTTTCTTTGTCTATTGACAACCGCTCTAGTCGTCACCCGTTTTCACTATTTTCTTGGAGTTGAGGTAGGTCAACTACTCTATCTTTTTCTTTGTTGCTAGTGGTTCTTGAAGACTTTGAATTGATTTGTTGATTGTTAGTGAAGAGCTGAGCTCAATAGGATTCTGGTTTAGTGCTGGTAGATTAGAAATGATGCATGCGGTTGCAATTGAATATGTTGTTTATTAGATGAGAGCTGAGCTCAATAGGATGCTGGTTGTGTGCTGGTAGATTAAAATTGATGCATGTGGTTGCAAACTTTATATGTTGTTTGTTAGTGGAGAGCATAGCTCAATAGGATGGATGTGTCAATTCTATGCCTTGATTGCCATTTTTATGTCCTTATTAACGTTTTTGTCACTAAAATTGTGCTCTGTATATAGAGTTAAATTTGTATCTTCTGTTATGGTTAATGAGTTAGAATAGCCTTAGTGGAGAGCAGAGCTCGATAGGATGTGATCCTGTCAAAAAGACGGGATGCTTGTTGTGTGTTGCTAATTTAGAAGTTATGCATGTGTTTGACAATTATGTGTTACTTGTTAGTGGAGAGCGTAGCTCAATAGGATGTTTGCTACTATATTTTATCTAAGTTTGTATTGAAATATGCTTCAATATATATTTGTTGAAGTATGTTGCAATCCTTATAAGTCAATGGTTTTATTTTCTGCTAGAGTTAATTATTAAGTTACGAAAGCCTTAGTTTCCTATTTGAGATTCAATATTAATGAGCATGCGTACCTTCTCAGGGCACGCATGCTCATTGTATTGAATCTTGAATTGTCCAAGTGGGACAGTTTGGGAAAAAACCTTTTTCACACTCGTACAATAGTCATTTCAATGTTCAAATGCCTTATATACTTGTTGAAATCTCGGTCAGATGCATTTCCTTTTGTTCTCCTGGAGCACACTTGATCGCGGTGATTCTCACCGTGCTCGAGTCGTGTACTTGGAGACCGATGGGAGATGCTGCCAAAATTTTGTCAAGTATAAGGTATTTGAATATGAGAATAACTATTATTAGCCGAGTGTGGTAAAGGTTTCTTCTCGAATGGGATAGGTTCATACCTTGTCATAAGAACGAGATTGATGGAGTTATTGGAATGCATCGTAATATATAAGTGTTATTGTAGGATTGGTCAGGCTATTTAATTGCCAGCAATGGATATTCCGGAGAATCGGAAATGGATGTATCGTAGGTTGGATCGGAATAAACGTCTTAGGGAAGAGTATAGAGTTGGAGTGGGTGAGTTTATAGAGTTTGTTGTTAGCCAGGAGAGATTTATACGGTTGGGCGGTGATCATTTGAGGCGTCCTTGCAAAAGATGCAAGTGTCAATCTTTCAAAAGCGTGGATGGAGTTGTAGCCGATCTTTATGAGAAAGGCTTCATGCCTGATTACTATTGGTGGAGTAACCATGGTGAGACGTTTCCTGATTTAAACCCGATTGTGGTTGAAGGTTCGTACTATGGAAGTGGTGACCGGAGGGGAGAATTGAATCCATACGAGCAGATGATAATGGATCATGCTGGACCATCGGTTGGTGTTGTACTAGAAGAAGATGGGGGAGAAGATGGTGGAATGGGTTCCCAATACATAGAGGAGAATGTTAAGTCTCTAAAATGTCTGATGTGCATTTCCCTAAGTTTTGATGAAACTAAACATTGGTTAATGATTTAATTAACCTTCATATTGGTTGCTAACCTATCTATTGAGTGTGCAGATTAAGAAATAGAATCATCCGTCCAACACTGTTTGAAGATTGAAGCTCACGTCCATCGCAAATGTTTGAAGCGCATAAAAGAAAGAAACCCGCGTCTACTAAAAGTATCAGAAGGCCGCGTCCACTAAAAGTATCAGAAGGCCGCGTCTACTAAAAATATCAGAAAAGCCCGTCCAGTGAGGTATCAGAATTATCCGTCCAATGACGTGGCACTTGGAGCTCGTCCATTAAAGTATCAGAACTGCGTGTCCATTAAAGTATCAGAACTGCACGTCCATTAAAGTATCAGAACCGCGCATCCAAAAAGGTATCAGAACCGCCCATCCACTAAGGTATCAGAATGGCTCGTCCAATGACGTGGCAAAAGACTCTCGTCCACTAGAGTAACTGAGACTCTCGTCCACTAGAGTAACTAAGACTCTCGTCCACTAGAGTAACTGAGACTCTCGTCCACTAGAGTAACTGAGACTCCCGTCCACTAAAGTAACGGAGGCTCTCGTCCACTAAAATTCAAGAGTCTCTCATCCACTAAAGTAAAAGAGGCTCTCGTCCATTAAGGTAACAAGAGCTCTCGTCCACTAAAGGTGACAAGCTCTCGTCCACTAGAGTAACAGAAGTGCTCGTCCACTAAAGGTGACAGAAGCGCTCATCCACTAGTCTTTGGACTTGCTGAGTCCTTAATATGGAGCTCATCTACTAGCCCGAATAAAAACTCAAATGACTAGATAAACGTGATTATTTTCAATATGGAAGCACTTATCTCTTGAACGCGAATTCTATAAGGATTATCAAAATCTTAGTTCAAGAACCAGAATGAGACTTGAAGCCTTCTCTCCTACTCAGTTTCACGATTATCAAGAAAGGTCAGAAGTTACTCTCTCAAGCAACCTTGGATAATCAGAACCAAAGACCAGTTAAAGAATGCTTCCAACGTGCTTTATTCCCTAGTACCTCTGGTCCTTACACAAAAAGGGAAGTGTACTTAGTAAAGTACAAAAAGCTTTCTACACAACTCTGATATGGCTGTAGCACGATGAATAAAGCCATGATCCTTCATGTTAGAAGTACAACCAACAACTCTATTGCATTAATGGCTGCTCAGAACGACTCTATTGCATTAATGACTGCCCAGAATGACTCTATTGCAATTAATGAGGTTCTGCTTGAAGCCAACATCTGAGGGGATGTCTCTAACGGATCCTAAATGCTTGAAGACCATAAATACAGAAGTCATTGAAGATGAAGAAATACAGAATACACATTGCATTAAAACGCCATTACTCTGAGCATTTATTTCTTCATTCTTTCATTCTTTATTCTTCAATCATTTGAAGTTATTACGCAGACTTTCCTAGACTTCACATTTAAACCACTCTGAGTGTTAGTGAAAGATCTGCTTGTGAGAAGTTGTATTTTTTACAAACCCAATCTCTCAAACAAACCCAAGTGAGCCTGAAGAGGCTAGGTGTGAAAACAATACTTGTCTTGAGCCTGAATAAGCTAGGTGTGCAAATAATACTTGAGTCTGTAACCTTAGCAGTTATAGTGGATAAATCTTGGTGCTGCCAAGGACTGGACGTAGCTCTTTGATTTGAAGAGTGAACCAGGATAAATCACCGTGTCAATCTTTCTTCCCTTAAACTCTTTAATTTCTTTAGTTTTTCTTGCATCTGTCAAGTGATGTGTTTGCAATAGTCACCCGTCCGTCCTGTATTCTTCCACTCGTCCAAAACTAGCTTTCTGTTTGTGAAAAGATTTCAGCTTTGCTTAAATTCTGATAAACACAATTCAACCCCCCTTCTCGTGTTTATAGTTGTCTATTTCAGAGAATCCGAATCCCGAAGCTCAAAGATTCTATGATATGCTGAGTGCTGCACGATCTCCATTGTGGGAAGGATGTCGGGAGTACACGGAGTTGTCGATGTGCATGGAATGGTTGAGTATCAAATCTGACTACAATATGTAAGAAGGCTGTTTTAATCGCCTCACCAGGTCAGTGTCAAAGACGTTGCCAGAAGACAATCGGATGCCTACTGTAATGCCCTTCGTTACATTAGTAACCCAAAATAAATGTATAAAAATCCTTTAATACATTTATTTAAAATATGTTAATCATAAAAATTTTCTCAATTATGTAAGTCTGGAGAATGTCTCATATTAGATAAAATAGTAATAATGTATCAAAGTAATAAATATAATATTAAATCCATACCTCTGAATAAAACCAAATCAAAGAAAAACCTCAAAACCGGGCGTCTGACTACAATCTGAGAAGAAAAACTAAAAATAATAAACGATGTCTGCATGGCACTCGTAAGCCATGCTACAATACTAACCAGCTAAGCTAAAAATAAAGTAGTTCTTCAAGCCTCGGTGTCCGCAACAATGATGTCCTCGGGCTCTGAAAACAACACTTTTTAATGAGATATAAAATCTCAGTGAACAACAATACAATTATAAAATATTTTCGAAAATAGTGATGTTCTCAGCCGGCACGGTAACCGGAAAAATTGTCCATGGTACCCGCTAATTTTCCAAAATAATGTTCATGAAAAAAAATACATTTGATTACAACAATCGTATAACGACAACATAATCAAATATCATATATTAATTAAACAAAGTAACCACACATCACACAATAACACAATCATCTAGTGGCTCGGAAACCCCACTTCGTGTTGGTTTCTTGCCCAATTCGGTGACTCGAGAACCTTATTAAATTGGTTTCTTGCCCCTAGTCTGCGGTGACTCGGGAACCTCGTTATAAAATTGATTCCTTGCCACCTTCTTTATGGTGACCCGAGAACCTCGTCCTAGAATTGATTCCTTGCCCCGATGGTGACTCGGGAACCTCGTTCTAGAATTGATTCCTTGCCACCCTCTTTACGGTGACTCGGGAACCTCGTCCTAGAATTGATTCCTGGCCCCGATGGTGACTCGGGAATCCCATTTTAGAATTGACTCCTTGCTCCTATGGTGACCCGAGAACCTCGTAATTAAATGGGCTCCTTACCTACCATTAACGGTGACCCGAGAGCCTCGTTCTTAAAATGGATTCCTTGTCCCATATCTTAATTTCGACATCCCATTAAATGGCGATGTTAAAAGTCAATGTATCTATCTTAGGAGGCATAACAGCAAACTTCACTCACATACATATATCATTTATATCCCAAATAAAACATGTCGAACATATTTTAAATTATAACAATCAAATGTACTTATTCTCTTTTTTAAACCATAAGCAAAATGGGATTTAATACATGCTATGACTAAGCTATTAAAGTCCAATTAAATAAAATTATATGCTCCCAGAAGGTAAAACCATGCGTCAGTGGAACACCAATGCCTATTGAATTGAACTTGGCATACAGGAGACTTCATAAAAGTAGTTAAAGATAAAAAGAAAAAAAATCTACTCCTGAGAGGTTTTGGACGCACAGTACGAAACTTTAGTGATTTTACCATCTGGCTTAAACACAAGAATTTCGCACACATAACTATAAATTAGCAATAAACAATTTCTTTTAGATTTAGGGGAACCCACTTGCAAATCAATTCATCCATCAATAAATAAAAAAAATAAAACTGTCAACACAAACAATCATTCATACCATGGAGAGGGTTCGTAAAAAGTATTGTTACTCACCTCTCGAAGTCTCCAATATGCTCTAAAAATTATTCATGATAAAAATAGTGCTTCCTTAAAAATTATTCTTCCCTTCACTGTCTTCTTGGATCTGTGTATTGTAACAGCTGTACTGCCAAGAAAAAGAAATGTCTTTCTCTTGCGTCTCCTGTGCGGCGCGTCCCGAATTCCTGTGCGCAGTATATATATATACATATACACACACACACATATATATATATATATATATATATATATATATATATATATATATAGTGCAATAGGCATGTTTTAGGTTTTCTTTTTCTTTTCTTCTCTCTTAATTTTTAAAAACTTAAGGGGATTTCAGGTGTACTTGGGCTTAACACCCAGTACACCATTTTTATATATATATATATATATATATATATATATATATATATATATATATATATATATATATATATATATATAAATTATTTTCTTTTCTTTTTTCTTATATATATTTACTTTAATTTAATATTTCTTTTGTATTTAGTAACCAATTCTAATAAACTTTATACTAATAAACTCTCGCCACTAAACCTCTTAATTATACTTTATTTTTATTATATCATTATTTATTTATTTATTTATTTATTTATTTATTTAACTTAATCTTTTTTTTAATTAAATTAATTATATTAGAATTTTAGGATGTTACATTTTCTCCCCTCCTTAAAGAATTTCGTCCCCGAAATTCATCTCATACACACGCACCTATTGTAACATATGTTATATTCAAAACATAAAGGTTATCATACATTAGATAATAAAATCTGGACATTGACATACAATGTCCTCCTCCATCAAGACACATCCCAAGCCATTTTTAGATGCATCGCAGCAAACCACAAAACTCACTAAGGGATCCGATATAGTTAAGACTGGTGATGACACCAATCTCCTCTTAAGCTCTTGGAACCCGTCCTCACACTCCTGGTCCCACACAAAAGGTTTCCCTTTCCTAGTCAACTGGGTCAAAGGTAAGACTGATCTAGAGGACCCCCCAATGAACTTCCTACAGTAACCTGCTAAGCATAAGAAACTTCCCACTTCGATTACTGTCTTAGGTTGTTCCCATTCCGACACCATATCAACTTTAGAGGAATCAACCGCTACACCCTCCTTAGAGATGGTGTGTCCTAAAAACTTCACCTCGTCTAGCCAAAACTCACACTTCTCAAGTTTGGCATAAAGACGCTCATCCCTCAAGTTCTGCAACACCAACCTTAGGTGTTCCCCATGCTCTTATGGTTTCCTAGAGTATATTAAAATATCATCTATGAAACCACATCAAACCTATCCAAAAAGGGCCTGAAGATCCGATTCATGTAGTCCATGAAAACGGCTGGGGCGTTGGTCACGCCAAAAGGCATCACTACATACTCATAGTGCCCATACCTTGTTCTGAAAGTTATCTTAGGGATGTCCTCACTTGTAACTCTAATATGATGGCATCTAACGCTAATATGATGGTATCCCGATCTTAGATCTATTTTGGAAAACACTGACCCTCCCCTCAACTGGTCTAAGAGGTCATCTATCCTGGGCAAGGGATATATATATATTTTTTTCTTGATGGTTACCTTATCCAACTGCCTATAATCAACACACAACCTCATACTCCCATCTTTCTCTTTCACTAAAAGCACTGGCGCTCCCCAAGGTGACACGTTGGGCCTCATAAACCCCTTTCCTAACATCTCCTCTATTTGTTTCTTGAGCTCGCTCAACTCTAAAGGTGTCATCCTATAGGGTGCTATGGATACAGGTCCACTCCCGGGTATTAGATCTATGGTAAACTTAATCTCTCTTTCTGGAGGTAAACTAGAGACCTCATTAGGAAACACATCTGGAAACTCGCACACAACAGGTAATGCCGCTATATCACTTTCAGCCTCTATCTTAGTAGAAAAGAGGAGAATGTATCCCTGAGCTCCCTCAACTGAGCACTTATGACAAGATGCAATAGATATAAAGCAATTTGATTTAGGGGAATCAATAGACATAGTTTGTGGAGCAAAATATATGGTTCTACTAGAGCAATCATTAACAGCATTATTATGAGATAACCAATCAATGCCAAAAGTAATATCTAGACCCGACATAGGCAAACATATCAAATCAACACTATAAGTCAGGTCTTGAAACAACGAAAGACATTTCAGGCAAACTGAAGAAGTAACCAATCTATCCTTAGCAGGAGTAGAAACACACAAATCATATGACAATTTAGAAACAGTCAACTCTAAGCATCTAGCATATTTAAAAGATATGAATGAATGTGTTGCTCCCGAATCGAACAATATGATAACATCATGACCTTTAATAAAGCCCTTACCTTGGGTCAAACCATTGGATTCCTTCACCTCCTCTCCTTGGATGGTAAAGACCCTTCCGTGGTTCTGTGTTCTGGTCTGAGATTGGCTTCCTGACTCGCACATCCTAGCAAAATGTCCAGTCTTTCCACAATTGTTGCAGGAGACCTGTGCCGCGGGGCACGTACGACCTTGGTGCTGCCATCTAGATTTGTAGCATGTTGCCTCCTTATCACCCCGAGCCCCTTGAATCTTCTTACTCTTAGTGATAGTAGGCACAGGTTGTAGGCTCTTCTGAAAGTTTCCATCCTTGCTCTGGAACCTCTTGTCGTCGCTAAAGCTATTGTCTTTCGAATTCTCAGCCAAAACAGCTTGTATATTTCGTTCTGCCACTCTACGCTTGTTTACCAAGATGGGGTAATCTCGAATCTCTAGGAGCCCAACAAGGCTCCGCAACTCTGACCTCAAGCCCTGTTCGAACTTGATTGCCTTCCAGTCATCATCAGGATTGTCCCTCACATATGAAGAGAACCTTGACAGGCTCTCAAACTTGGCAACATAATCTGCCACGGTCATGCTCCCCCGACGAAGCTGAAGAAACTCTGCCTCCTTCTGTATACGAACACTATACGGAAAGTATTTTTCCAGGAAAACGTCCTTGAACCCGTCCCATGTGATATGGGCCCCCGAAGCAAGCAATCCACCCCTAACACAGTTCCACCAGTGCTCCGCGTCTGACTCCAACATGTAGGTGGCAAAATCCACCTTTTGATCGTCACCACACCTCATGACTCGGAAAATCTTCTCTAGCTTCATTAACCATTCCTCTGCCTCAATTGGATCGGTAGTCCCTCGAAACGCTGGCGGATTATTATTTCGGAACTCTAACAAACCCCTGTACTGCGGATCTGGAGCATCGACTGGCCCAACAATAGGCATGTTCCCGTTATCCCTCATTTGACGGAGAGACTCCGTCTGCTACTGCAGAACTCTGGTCATTTGAACCAAAGTCACCGCAAGTGCATCCTTCGTCCGTCGCTTGTTAGTGGCCATAATCTGCATGCCACCAATCAAACACTGGGTTGATCAGGTCCAACATTTAAAAGAATAGCATGCAGAAATTATAACTCTAACAAGCATCCTATGCACCTAAGTTTTGTTTTTAGAAAAAGCCCCACTACCACAGCCCGATTTTAGAATCGAACTGCTCTGATACCATAAATGTAACGCCCTTCATTACATTAGTAACCCAAAATAATTGTATAAAAATCCTTTAATACATTTATTTAAAATATGTTAATCATAAAAATTTTCTCAATTATATAAGTCTGGAGAATGCCTCATATTAGATAAAATAGTAATAATGTATCAAAGTAATAAATATAATATTAAATCCATACCTCTGAATAAAACCAAATCAAAGAAAAACCTCAAAACCGGGCGTCTAACTACAATCCGAGAAGAAAAACTAAAAATAATAAACGATGTCTGCATGGCACTCGTAATGCAACAATACAATACTAACCAGCTATGTAACATCCCTGTCTGCTTTATGGATTGACGACTATCCCCACAAACCAACACGGGTATTTCAACGTGCTTTGTCCTCACTCACACGCTTCCTGGGAAAACTTCCCAGGTGGTCACCCATCCCAGAATTGCTCCAAGTCAAGCACACTTAACTGTGGAGTTCTAAAGTGACGGGCTTCCGAAAAGAAGATGCATCTTATTAGTATAGGTAGTACCAATCAATTCATATAAGCCTTCCTCAACTGTATAGTCCCATACCTACACAGTCTCAGGATCCCTCTCATTCGGGTGTGTAATCGGTTCATTCATGTGTCCCTCCGCCTAGAAGTCTGTCAGGAGCCGCTCCTTGTCCGTGCCTTCTTGCACTGGCGACCACTCCCTGCCCTCGTCGGCACCCGGGTGTTATGTGCCCACCAGCTTCCGCTTGGTTAGTCCCCGAACCACACCGTACTGGGAGAGGTGCCGCTCTGATACCATATATGTAACACCCTTTGTTACATTAGTAATCCCAATATAAAATCAATAAAAAATCCTTTAAAACATTTAATTAATAACACAAGTCATAAAATTTTTCTCAAATAACTAAGTAGGAAAATACCTCATATTAAATAAAATAGTAATAAATATCCAAGTAATGAATATAAATATAAATGAAAAACCACAAGCCTCCAAACCGGGCGTCTACTAACAAACCCAACGATAAAGAAATAAATGTGTCTAGCCACATACGACCCCTTATTTAAGAGAATACTGACCAAACTAGAAAGAATGACTAATAGAATCGACTAAGTCTTCACGACTCTTCAGTTTCAATGACGTCCTCCTCGTGCTCTGAAAACAATACTTATAATGAGATATAAAATCCCAGTGATCAACAATACAGTTTACAAAATATTTTCGAAAATAGCATTGTTCTCAGCCGGCGCGGTAATCGGAAAAACTGTCCATGGCACCCGCTAATATTCCAAAATAATATAATAAAAGAAAATACTTTTAATATCAATAATAATCTCATCTTAATACATCACATTCCATATACCAGATAAATTCTAGTTTAATCCAAGCGGTCCGAAGACCTCCTAATTAAATTGGCCTCTTGCCGGCATGCCATATATTCACACATCACACGACAATGGCGTCCCATTGCCCACCCCTACTCACGAGGAGTGTTTCGATGTCACCCTCCTGTCGGGGACATTTCCATTTCGATACCTCCCATGTGCACATGGTGGTATTTCTCCTTTTTCGACACCCTAACCTGTGGCGGTGTTACTTTCGATACTCCTTTTTAGGTAGTATTACTTATTTTTGACATCCCAATTATATGGGGATGTTACTTTCGATACCTCATTAAGGAGGTATTTCTCTTCGATACCCCTATCATAGGTGGTATTGCGGCAAACATCATACAATTCATCATAAGGCACAATTTCATATCTCATACGTGTAACAATTCACTTACCAAAAATTAAATATTAGATCTTATCATGCATGTCAAATAAACTCACATGACATAACATACACCAATAAGCACGTCATTCAACGAATACAAATACCAGTCATGTATTTCATGCCATCAATAATAAGAATAAATACCCAATTTAATAAATTTTATTTTAATTAAAAGCTCCTAATTTTTAAAAGAAAATTAGTTTATTAATAACATGCATCATTCAATTAAAATCTCTCAAATTCATAGATAAATCGCTCAACGCAACAAACACATGTACCATGGAAAGGGTTATTAAAAGATATTGTTGCTCGCCTCTCGAAGACCTCCAAAGTGCTCTGATACCATTTGTAACATCCCTGGCTGCTCTGTGGATTGACTACTATCCCCACAGACCAACACGGGTCTTTTCAGCGTGCTTTGTCCTCACTCACACGCTTCCCGGGAAAACTTCCCAGGAGGTCACCCATCTCAGAATTGCTCCAAGTCAAGCACGCTTAACTGTGGAGTTCTTAAGTGATGGGCTACCGAAAAGAAGATGCATCTTGTTGGCATAGGTAGTACCAATAAATTCATATAAGCCTTCCTCAACTGTATAGTCCCATACCTACATAGTCTCAGGATCCCTCTCATTCGGGTGTGTAATCGGTTCAGTCATGTGCCCCTCCGCCTAGAAGCCTGCCAGGAGCTGCACCTTGTCCGTGCCTTCTTACACCGGCGACCACTCCCCGCCCTCGTCGGCACCCGGGTGTTACATGCCCACCAGCTTCCGCTTGGTTCGTCCCAGAACCACACCGTACTGCAAGAGATGCTGCTCTGATACCATAAATGTAACGCCCTTCGTTACATTAGTAACCCAAAATAAATTGTATAAAAATCCTTTAATACATTCATTTAAAATATGTTAATCATAGAAATTTCTCAATTATATAAGTCTGGAAAATGTCTCATGTTAAATAAATTAGTAATAATGTATAAAAGTAATAAATATAATATTAAATCCACACCTCTGGATAAAACCAAATCAAAGAAAAGCCTCAAAACCAGGCGTTTAACTACAATCCGAGAAGAAAAAAAAACTAAAAATAATAAACGATGTCTGCATGACATTCTTAAGCCATGCTACAATACTAACCAGCTAAGCTAAAAAGAAGGTAGCTCTTCAAGCCTCGGTGTCCGCAATAATGATGTCCTCGGGCTCTGAAAACAACACTTTTTTAATGAGATATAAATCTCAGTGACCAACAATACAGTTTTATAAAATATTTTCGAAAATAGTATTGTTCTCAGCCGGCGCGATAACCGGAAAAACTGTCAATGGCACCCGCTAATTTTCCAAAATAATATATAAAAAGGAAAATACTTTAAATATCAATAATAATCTCACCTCAATACATCATATTCCATATGCCAGATAAATTCTAGTTTAATCCAAGCGGTCCGAAGACCTCCTAATTAAATTGGCCTCTTGCCGGCATGCCATATATTCACACATCACACGACAATGGCGTCCCATTGCCCACCCCTACTCACGAGGAGTGTTTCGATGTCACCCTCCTGTCGGGGACATTTCCATTTCGATACCTCCCATGTGCACATGGTTGTATTTCTCCTTTTTCGACACCCCAACCTGTGGCGGTGTTACTTTCGATACTCCTTTTTAGGTAGTATTACTCATTTTCGACATCCCATCCACATGGCGATGTTACTTTCGATACCCCCTTAAGGCGGTATTTCTCTTCGATACCCCTATCATAGGTGGTATTGGAAAACATCATACAATTCATCATAAGGCATAATTTCATGTCTCATACGTGTAACATCTCATTTACCAAAAATTAAATATTTGATCTTATCATGCATGTCAAATAAACTCACATGACATAGCATACACCAATAAGCACGTCATTCAACTAATACAAATACCAATAATGTATTTCCTGCCATCAGTAACAAGAATAAATATCCAATCTAATAATTTTTTTATTTTAATTCAAAAACCCCTAAAAAAATTAGTTTATTAATAACATGCATCATTCGATTAAAATCTCTCAGAATCATAGGTAACTCGCTCAACACAACAAACACATGTACAATGGAAAGGGTTATTAAAAGATACTGTTACTCACCTCACGAAGACATCCAAAATACTCCAAAAATTATGTATGACAAAGTTTCGTGCTTCACTAAAATTTTTTGTTCTTTTTGATAACATTTTCTGATCTGCGAGCCTCCTATTTAGTACCACGTACCGACTTCCCCCTATTCCTCTTTCTTTGGCTATTCGGCGCTTTCACTTGTCTCTGTCACAAATGCAATGAGGTTTGCTATCTTATCAATAGTTATCCTGCTATAGTGGTGGGTGCCCCCTTTGAATTGTTTCCCCTGGAGAGAAAGAGCTTGAGCTGCATGGTGATAATTACTGACAGAGCTTTGTCCTCTGTTGGTGCGGCACGACGATGCGGATGGACGACGCAGCAGCACAAATGCGATTTGGGGCCAAGCGTTAAACGGCGATTTGTAGGTTTTGTGAAGCAAAGAGAAGGACAGGTTTTTATTTTATTTTATTTTTACTTTTTTTTTTGAACTTAAAGGTCATAAGTTGAACTTTGGGCTTAACGCCCAGTACACTATTTTCATATATATATATATATATATATTAAAATTTTGTATTCTTTATTTATAATAATTGAGTAATTTCAAAAAATCCTTATACTATCTATTCTTTACACTAAACCTCTTAATTATATATATATTTTTTATTTGCACTATACTTTTTTAAAAACTTAATACATTTTTTATCAAATTAATTATATTAGAATTTTAGGATGTTACATTTTCTCCCCTCCTTAAAGAATTTCGTCCTCGAAATTCATCTCATACTCATGCACTTATTTTAACACATGTCATGTTCAAAACGTAAAGGTTACCATACCTTAGATAATAAAATCTGGGTATTGACGTACGATGTCCTCTTCCATCTCCTAAGTGAACTCCTCAGGTGTCAATCCTCCCCATATCACTCTCACCAATGGAATTGTCTTGTTCCTCGGAGTCTTATTGCTCTTGTCCATGATTTGACTAGACTTTGGCTTATAGATCAAATTATCCTTCAATTGTACAGACTCAGGAGCTATCACATGAGATTCATCAGGCACATATTTTGAGTTGCGACACATGGAAAACATCATGAAGGTTTGCCAACTGTGGCGGAAGAGCCAATTGCTAAGCAACAGGCCCGACTCTTTTAAGGATTTGGAAAGGTCCAATGAAACGAGGATTTAGCTTGCGGACTTTCATCGACCTCCCAACCCCTGTCCTAGGAGTGACTCTAAAAAATACATGCTCATTTTCCTGGAATTCTGGAGGCTTTCTCCTTTTGTCGGCATAGCTCTTTTGTCTACTTTGTGCCGTGCGCATCCTCTCCCTAATCATTTTGATTCTCTCAGAGGTTTCCTGGACCAATTCAGTTCCTATCAAGGTTTTCTCACCTACCTCACACCAACATAAAGGGGACCTACACTTCCTCCCATATAGGGCCTCATAGGGTGTCATGCCTATATTAGCGTGATAACTATTGTTATACGCAAACTCAATGAGAGGTAGGAATCTATCCCAACTCCCTCCTTCATCCAAGGCACATGCCCTAAGCATGTCCTCAAGGGTCTGAATGGTCCTCTCTGACTGGCCATCCGTTTGGGGATGATAGGCCATGCTAAGGTTCAACTTAGTCCCAAAGGCTTGCTGAAAATTCCTCCAAAATCTAGAGGGAAACCTCGGGTCTCTATCTGACACTATAGATGTGGGTATCCCATGAAGCTTGACTATTTCCTTGATATAGAGGTATGCCAAGTTGTCTAAGCTATAGGTTGCCCTAAATGGGCAAGAAGTGGGCAGACTTGGTCAACCTATCCACTATCACCCAAATGGCGTCTAAGCCCAAACGTGTCTTAGGGATACCATTTGTAACATCCCTGACTGCTCTATGGATTGATGACTGACCCCACAAACCAACACGAGTCTTTACAGCGTGCTTTGTCCTCACTCACACGCTTCCTGGGAAAACGTCCCAGGAGGTCACCCATCCCAGAATTGCTCCAAGTCAAGCACGCTTAACTGTGGAGTTCTTAAGTGATGGGCTGCCGAAAAGAAGATGCATCTTGTTAGTATAGGTAGTACTAATCAATTCATATAAGCCTTCCTCAACTGTATAGTCCCATACCTACGCAGTCTCAGGATCTCTCTCATTCGGGTGTGTAATCGGTTCATTCATGCGTCCCTCCGCCTAGAATCCTGCCAGGAGCCACTCCTTGTCCGTGACTTCTTGCACCGGCGACCATTCCCCGCCCTCGTCGGCACCCGGGTCTTACATGCCCACTAGCTTCCGCTTGGTTCGTCCCCAAACCACACCGTACTGGGAGATGTGCCGCTCTGATACCATTTTTAACATCCCTGGCTGCTTTATGGATTGACGACTATCCCCACAAACAAACATGGGTCTTTTCAGCGTGCTTTGTCCTCACTCACACGCTTCCTGGGAAAACTTCCCAGGAGGTCTCCCATCCCAGAATTGCTCCAAGTCAAGCTCGCTTAACTGTGGAGTTCTTAAGTGATGGGCTTCCGAAAAGAAGATGCATCTTAATAGTATAGGTTGTACCAATCAATTCATATAAGCCTTCCTCAACTGTATAGTCCCATACCTACACAGTCTCAGGATCCCTCTCATTTGGGTGTGTAATCGGTTCATTCATGTGTCCCTCCGCCTAGAAGCCTGTCAGGAGCCGCTCCTTGTCTGTGCCTTCTTGCACCGGCGACCACTCCCCGCCCTCGTCGGCACCCGGGTGTTACAAGCTAAGCTAAAAAGAAAGTAGTTCTTCAAGCCTCGGTGTCCGCAACAATGATGTCCTCGGGCTCTAAAAACAACACTTTTTAATGAGATATAAAATCTCAGTGAACAACAATACAGTTATAAAATATTTTCGAAAATAGTGATGTTCTCAGCCGGCACGGTAACCGGAAAAACTGTCCATGGTACCCGCTAATTTTCCAAAATAATGTTCATTAAAAAAAAATACATTTGATTACAACAATCGTATAACGACAACATAATCAAATATCATATATTAATTAAACAAAGTAACCACACATCACACAATAACACAATCATCCAGTGGCTCGGAAACCCCACTTCGTGTTGGTTTCTTGCCCAATTCGGTGACTCGAGAACCTCATTAAATTGGTTCCTTGCCCCTAGTCTGCGGTGACTCGGGAACCTCGTTCTAGAATTGATTCCTTGCCACCCTCTTTATGGTGACCCGAGAATCTCATCCTAGAATTGATTCCTTGCCCCGATGGTGACTCGGGAACCTCGTTCTAGAATTGATTCCTTGCCACCCTCTTTATGGTGACTCGGGAACCTCGTCCTGGAATTGACTCCTTGCCCCTATGGTGACCCGAGAACCTCGTAATTAAATGGGTTCCTTGCCTCCCATTAATGGTGACCCGAGAGCCTCGTTCTTAAAATGGATTCCTTGTCCCATATCTTAATTTCGACATCCCATTAAATGGCGATGTTAAAAGTCAATGCATCTATCTTAGGAGGCATAACAGCAAACTTCACTCACATACATATATCATTTATATCCCAAATAAAACTTGTCGAACATGTTTTAAATTATAACAATCAAATGTACTTATTCTTTTTTTTAAACCATAAGCAAAATGGGATTTAATACATGCTATGACTAAGCTATTAAAGTCCAATTAAATAAAATTATATGCTCCCAGAAGGTAAAACCATGCGTCAGTGGAACACCAATGCCTATTGAATTGAACTTGGCATACAGGAGACTTCACAAAAGTAGTTAAAGATAAAAAGAAAAAAAATCTACTCCTGAGAGGTTTTGGACGCACAGTACGAAAATTTAGTGATTTTACCATCTGGCTTAAACACAAGAATTTCGCACACATAACTATAAATTAGTAATAAACAATTTCTTTTAGATTTAGGGGAACCCACTTGCAAATCAATTAATCCATCAATAAATAAAAAAATAAAACTTTCAACACAAACAATCATTCATACCATGGAGAAGGTTCGTAAAAAGTATTGTTACTCACCTCTCGAAGACTCCAATATGCTCTAAAAATTATTCATGATAAAAATAGTGCTTCCTTAAAAATTATTCTTCCCTTCACTGTCTTCTCGGATCTGTGTATTGTAACAGCTGTACTGCCAAGGAGAAGAAATATCTTTCTCTTGCGTCTCCTGTGCGGAGCGTCCCCAATTCCCGTGCGCAGTGTATATATATATATATATAGTGCAATAGGCATGTTTTAGGTTTTCTTTTTCTTTTCTTCTCTCTTTTTTTTTTTAAAAACTTAAGGGGATTTCAGGTGTACTTGGGCTTAACGCCCAGTACACCATTTACTTATATATATATATATATATATATATATAAATTCTTTTCTTTTCTTTTTTTTTATATCTATTTACTTTAATTTAATATTTCTTTTGTATTTACTAACCAATTCTAATAAACTTTATACTAATAAACTCTCGCCACTAAACCTCTTAATTATACTTTATTTTTATTATATCATTATTTATTTATTTATTTATTTAACTTATCTTTTTTTTAATTAAATTAATTATATTAGAATTTTAGGATGTTACAGCTTCCCCGCGGACATCCAACCCGACATCATCCCATAGGCGAGAAAGTCGTTGATCGTCCACATCAAAGCTGCTTTCATCATGAAATTCTGCCTCAAAGATACGTCATATGTCAACACACCATCATTCCACAGCATCGTCAACTCATCTATCAACGGCTGCAAGTACACATCAATCTTACCTTTTGGATTAGATGGACCCTGAATTATGACTGTTACGAACATAAACTCCCGCTTTATGCACATCCCCGGGGGAAGATTGTACGGAGTCAGGATAACCGGCCAACAAGAGTATGCTTTTCCAGACTTCCCGAAAGGATTAAATCCATCAGTAGATAACCCCAATCGGACGTTCCGAGGGTCCTATGAAAATGCCATATGAACCCTATCAAAATGCTTCCAAGCTTCTCCATCAGATGGATGACACAAGACATCTTGCTCCCTCTCATGCTCACTATGCCACCTCATTTGAGCTGCAGTGGCCATCGAAGAGTACAATCTTGTAAGTCTTGTCACGAGCGGAAAGTACCACATTTTTTTTAGCGACCTCTTCTTCTCAATGCCCATCCTAGTGGTTGTCTTTTACCGATCCGCACCACAAAATCGACAACATGTTATGCTTTCCGCTGAATCATCCTTATAGTACAACATACATCCATTCGGGCAACAATCAATTTTCAAACACCCCAGACCCAAATTTTCCACAGACTTCTTAGCATGATAAAAACTAGTAGGTGTAACATCCCTGGCTGCTCTATGGATTGACGATTGTCCCCACAAACCAACACGGGTCTTTTCAGCGTGCTTTGTCCTCACTCACACGCTTCCTGGGAAAACTTCCCAGGAGGTCACCCATCCCAGAATTGCTCCAAGTCAAGCACGCTTAACTGTGGAGTTCTTAAGTGATGGGCTACTGAAAAGAAGATGCATCTTATTGGTATAGGTAGTACCAATCAATTCATATAAGCCTTCCTCAATTGTATAGTCCCATACCTACACAGTCTCGGGATCCCTCTCATTCGGGTGTGTAATCGGTTCATTCATGTGTCCCTCAGCCTAGAAGCCTGCCAGGAGCCGCTCCTTGTCCGTACCTTCTTGCACCGGCGACCACTCCCCGTCCTCGTCGGCACCCGGGTGTTACATGCCCACCAGCTTCCGCTTGGTTCGTCCCCGAACCACACCGTACTGGGAGAGGTGCCGCTCTGATACCATTTGTAACATCCCTGGATGCTTTATGGATTGACGACTGTCACCACAAACCAACACAGGTCTTTTCAGCGTGCTTTATCCTCACTCACATGCTTCCCTAGAAAACTTCCCAGGAGGTCACCCATCCCAGAGTCGCTCCAAGTCAAGCTCGCTTAACTATGGAGTTCTTAAGTGATGGGCTACCGAAAAGAGGATGCATCTTGTTAGTATAGGTAGTACCAATCAATTCATATAAGCCTTCCTCAACTGTATAGTCCCATACCTACACAGTCTCAGGATCCCTCTCATTCGGGTGTGTGATCGGTTCATTCATATGTCCCTCCGCCTAGAAGCCTGCCAGGAGCTGCTCCTTGTCCATGCCTTCTTGCACCGGCGACCACTCCCCGCCCTCGTCGGCACCCGGGTGTTACAGAAGCTTGGATGCCCAATATGTATGGAGCGATCGAAGGCATTCACGCTTAGAAACAGTCGAAAGATCTCATATTTTGATTGTCATCGTCAATTCCTTCCAAAAGATCATCCTTATAGGCGGAACAAGAATGTATTCAAGAAGCGTTGTGCGGAGACAACACCGCCTCCACCACGTTTGACTGGTCCTAATGTATATGGCGAGAGTACAAGATTTACCGCTCGTCCATGAATCCCAAGGAGAACATATTCCTGATTATGGCGTCAACCATCATTGGACAAAACAAAGTATATTTTGGAGGTTGCCGTATTGGAGGACGCAGCTACTCCGTCACAACATTGATGTCATGCATACTGAGAGGAATGTGTTTTTGAATGTGTTTGCCGCTGTGATGGACATCAAGGGGAGGACAAAGGATACAAATAAAGCCCGATTGGATCTGGCTGAAATTTGTAATCGGAAGGAGATTGATTTGCAGGACGGTGGTCGTGGCAGACTTATCAAACCAAAGGCTAGTTATACACTAAGAAAAACTCAGAAAGTGGCCGTCTGTAAGTGGGTTAAAGAACTAAAGTTACCAGATGGGTATGCTTCCAATCTGGGTAGATGTGTTGCCATTAAGGAAGCAAAGTTACATGGAATGAAGAGTCATGATTGCCACGTGTTCATGCAACGGTTGCTTCCAATTGCGTTCGACGTATTACCGAACCAAATTTGGAACCCACTTGTTGAGCTTAGCCACTTTTTCAAGGAGCTTACATCGACAACACTAAATGTGAATCAATTAAAGGATATGGAAGTCAAGATACCCGTTTTGTTATGTAAGCTGGAGCAAATCTTCCCGCGAGTTTCTTTGATTCCATGGAACACCTGCCAGTTCATCTACCTTACGAAGCAAGAGTTGGTGGCCCAGTCCAATACCGCTGGATGTATCCATTTGAGAGCTAAACAACATCAACTATTTTACTTAATACATATGAAATTCACGAACACGAAATCATAGTTTAGCTTTCCCTAAAACTAGTAATTATTTGTATGTATCCCTCTTTAATAGGTTCCTGCACTCCCTTAAACACAAAGTCAAGAACAAGGCATGGGTGGAGGGTTCCATTTGTGAAGCATACTTAGTAGAGGAGACTTCCACTTTTGCCTCTTATTACTATCCTGACGAAGTTAACACGAGAAGGACAAGGATGCCTAGAAATGTTGATTCGGGCGAAGGAAGTTCAACTAGTCCTCCTATATCAATATTCAACTATCCGGGAAGATTTAGTGGCAAATCAAAAGGATATTTCTTGGATCAGCGTGACATTAATGCTGCTCATCTGTATAACCTTCAAAATTGTGAAGAGGTGTCGCCATATTTAGAGTAAGTTTCTACAATGTCTTTTATAAGTTCAATTGACATTTATGATTATTAATCGTCCTGCTGTTAATCTGTAACACCCAAGTTTTTACACATATGATTAATTATTTTATTTGGGTGTTTATGTTTATTTGTTTATGTGGTTTAGTTTGAGTAATTAAATTACTATCTTCAAATTATTTTATTGGGTGCGTTAGCAGTGACTTATTTCAGTGAATGCACGCTTACTAGACAATAAGTTACATTATTGTCACTATTATTACCGGTACAGAAAAATATTTTAAATAATATGATTAAGAGAAAAGCATTTTCATATTTTCATTCAATTTAATTTTAGAGTTGAAAATAAACTGTTTTGACCTTAATCGGAGATTAAATTTTGGACCGAATATTTTCTTAGTTGATCAATTCAACTATTAATCTTTACTCTAATTTGAATTTTGAAATTATATATTTATCAATCTTTATTTTTAGATTCCAAAAAGTAAAAACATGTTTATTTTAGGCTTAATATTTATCACTCATTTTGTACCTATCACTAAAGAATTAGTTTAAAAACTTAACTTTCTCATTTTTTCCTCTCTCTCTCGACGCCCTCTCCCTCATTTTCTCTTTTCTTTCTCTGCTTCTTCTCCCTCCTGACTCCATCTTCTTCTTCCTTCTCCCCAACTTCATCTTCAACCTCCTTCCACCTTGTTTGTCCAGAACCGCGATGATAAGCCTCTGGCTCATCTAGTTTTATGGCTAGTATGACCCGGGTTTTGTGCAAATTATATCCTATTTTCACCCAAATTAGATTAGATTGTCCTCAAGCAAGGTTTTGAGTCTCTAAAGTAGTTTTAGGTTAATTTAGCCAGTTTTGAGTCAAATAATGCACTTATGGCTATTTTGTTGTTTTCAGGTTAAGTAGAAGTTGAGGGAATAAAGAAACAGGGGATTCACCTCGCGAGAGTTTTATCGCCTCGCGAACCTGAAAGCCAGCAGAACAGTGAAAATGACATCCTCTCTGGTTCGCCCCGCGAACAGCACCTCGCCTCGCGACCCTGATAGCTAACTGTACCAGAGAAAAGCAACCCGTTCTGGTTCGCCTCGCGGATGCATGTCTCGCCTCGCGAGACTGAAGGCCAGAAGCCATGACTGTTCCATTCCTCGCCACGCGAGCAGTTCTTCGCCCCGCGATAAGACCAAACGTTGCTGACTCTTCATGATATTCGCCTCGCGAATGATGGCTCGCCTCGCGAGTTGGCTAAATTTCTGAATAGTATAAAAGGCTGTTCTGGACAGATTGAAGGGACTTTTGCTTCTCCATTGTTTTTACCTTTTTCTGTGTGTTTTCGTTTTTCTATGGAGAACTAAGTTTTTAGGATTAATCTATTGTAATCGATTTCCACTACACTTGAGGTTCTTGTATTTCCTGTTTTGTATGCTTTTCCCTTTTCAATGCCATGATATATATTTCTGTTTGCTTAATTCAGGAGTATATTGTGTTGTGTTGATTTATTTTCGGTGATATCATGTTCCTATAATTAATCGCGTTTGCTTAATTCGCGTGTGTACGTTTCGTGTTCGCTTAGTTCACGAAGGGCTTAACCCCGTTTGCTTAATTCGGGAATAGGGACATATATCTGTAGTAGTGGTTTCGCTTGTAAATTGTTGCTACAACCGGGAGGGGATTAGAATCTGCTTAGGGCTTGAAAATTGCATGAACCTATGATAGTTGAGAAATCGAGAACAATGGATTAATCGTCTTTAGCTATTTGATAATCTTTTCAACTGCTCCGTTTTCATTGCTTTGTTTTGCTTTGTTTCTTATTTGCATTCCAATCCACCCCCCCCCCCCAACCCACCAAACTGATTTTTGTGATAAATAACACTTCAAGAGTCCTTGTGAGACGACATCCGAGTTGTCGCCCTAAACTACAGTTTTAAAAACCACTCGTTCTTTTTGGCGCGTGCGCGACAGCGCGTTCAAAAATTGGCGCCGTTGCCGGGGACTCTGGTTTGTTATTTTTTGCATTTTGTTTTTTTTCTTTTCTTTCTTTTATTTTCGTTTTTGTTTTGAATTGGTCTGCCTACTAGGTCTAATTGCCCTGAATTGTGTGATTTTGATCCTGAAATTGAAAGAACACTGCACACACGCCGTAGAGAAATTCGGGCTAGCACTAGTAGTCATTCTAATTCTAAAACTGTTTTTGAAAACATGGGTGATCAGAGGACATTAAGACAGCTTGCTGCCCCTGATGTAAATTAAAATGGCTTGTGTATTGCATATCCTGGTGCTGATACTCCTTTTGAATTAAAATATGGTTTTATTCACTTGTTGCCAAAGTTTAATGGTCTTGCAGGTGAGGATCCACACAAGCACTTGAAGGAATTCCAGGTTGTCTGCTCCACAACCTCGAGATCAGAGGGAGTAACTGAGGATAGCATCAAGCTGAAAGCTTTTCCGTTCTCACTCCAGGGAGCTGCAAAGGATTGGCTGTTATATCTTGAGCCGAACTCTATCACCACCTGGAATGATTTGAAGAGGGTTTTCTTAGAGAGATATTTTCCTGCTTCCAGAGCTGCATCAATAAGGAAGGAAATATGTGGCATCAGGCAAGGGAATGAGTCGTTGGCTGAATATTGGGAAAGATTCAAGCATTTGGTATCCAGTTGCCCCCAGCATCAGATTTCTGAACAACTTCTTATCCAGTACTTTTATGAAGGGTTACTGCAGATGGATAGGAATCTTTTGGATGCTGCTAGTGGGGGAGCACTTGTTGATAAGACCCCAGCTGCTGCTAAGCAACTCATTGAAAATATGTCACTGAATTCCCAGCAGTTTACTACCAGAAGAAATGCTGTTGAGACAAGAGGTGTGCATGAGGTCCATAGCTCTTCGTCCAACCAGGCCCTTGAGAATAGAATGGATGAGCTCACTTCTTTTGTAAGGCAATTGGCAATAGACAGGTTTCAGCCTGCAAGGTTATGTGGCATATGCAATTCTCCTGAGCACCCATATGATGCATGCCTCATCCAGAGAGAAGAGTTCGTCAGTGAAGCGCCTCAAGCTTATGCAGTAAATCCCTATAATCAAGGAAACAGTCAGAACTGGTACAGCACTCCAGACCTCTCCACAAATAGGTACCATCCCAATTGGAGGAATCATCCTAATCTTCGGTATGGGAACTCATCCCAACAACAACCGATGGCACCTCAGAATCCTCTGCAAGTGACCACTTCTGCACCTTCTGGACCTTCACTGGAGGACATGTTCCAGCAAATGACTTCACAATTGACTTCACAAATGAATGCACAAATGACTACACTTTTCCAAAGAAGCAAATTGGGACGGTTCAGTGCAGTTCCAGGCCTCAGAGCACAAGATATCGGCCAATGACAGATGCTAGCATTCAAGATTTGAGGACACAGATTGGACAACTGGCCACATCCATGAATAACATACAGCAAGCTCAAGGGACAACCCATTTGCCGGCACAACCAGTGATAAATCCCAATGCCTCCAACCCTAATGTGAGTGCCATTTCTCTGAGATCTGGAAGAGTTGTTGAGGCCACCTCTGGAAAGGATGAAGAAATTATTGAGGTAACTCCTGAGCCTACTGTTGAAGTTGAAGTTGAGAAAGTGTACAGACCACCAATCCCCTTCCCACACAGAGTTCAGAAAAATAAGAAGATTGGTGGTGAAGACAAGGAAAGGGAGATTTTAGATGTGTTCAGAAAAGTGGCTGTGAATATTCCCCTTTCAGATGTGATCAAGCAGGTGCCCAAGTATGCAAAATTTCTGAAGGATCTATGCACCAACAAGAGGAAGTTGAAGAGTAATGAGAGAGTTAATCTGGGCAGAAATGTTTCAGCTCTTATCCAGTCTAAGCTTGAACCAGAAAGAGTTACTGCTTCAGTCCTTACTCAGGCACTACCGCAGAAGTGCAAGGACCCATGCACTTTTACTATTCCATGCATTATTGGGGATAGAAAATTTGAAAACTGCATGTTGGATTTGGGAGCCTCTATAAATGTCATGCCTACATCTATTTTCAATAACCTTGATCTTGGTCCCTTGCAGTATACAGGTATTACCATCCAGTTGGCCAACAGGACCAGTGCCCGCCCCATGGGAATGGTAGAAGATGTGCTGGTGCAAGTTGATGATTTGATCTTCCCGGCTGATTTCTACATCCTGGACATGGCAGGAGAGACGGATTCCAGTAGATCACCCATAATCTTGGGCAGACCATTCATGAAGACAGCTAAGACTAAGATTGATGTTGATGATGGGACCATGTCTATGGAGTTTGGGGATATTGTGGCAAAGTTCAACATCTTTGATGCTGTGAAACAACCATTGGAAGAGCACTCCATTTTCCACATAGAGCTGCTTTCTGGGATTATTGATGACACCCATGAGGACATTGTTTCTAATTTTCCATTTAATTCTGGCTTTGATGATATTTTTTCATGTCCTGATTGTACTAACACTAACCATTGTGTGGTTTGTGCTGAAATTAATGCATGTTTAGTAGGTGATGGATTTGTCAGTGCAGTGAATGAGGAACATACAGAAGATGAAGCAGCACCGGAGACCCTCCCTACCTATCTGCCACCTCCCCCTGCGAAACCACCAGAGGGACTAGATTTTGCACCATGGCCAGTTCAAGGGGTTGAACCCCAATTTTATTGGGAGGACTTTGTTGAGAAAGCGGTCATCTTTGCACAAAGAGGAAGTGATGAGTCCGCCGCATTGGGCAAGGTCACCATCATTGTCAAGTGCTCACTCATATATCCAGGCTGCAAGTTATGGGACAATGGAATGAACTCTATCTCTTTGGCCTTATGCTACAAGCAATGGGATCCAGGCAGAAACTCCTACACTGCCACCTGATCAGGGAGTACCCTTTCCTTTCCCTCACTCTGAATTTATAGTTATGATGTTACATTGGGGACAATGTATGTTTTAAGTGTGGGGGAGGGAACTAGTTGTAGTTTTGTTCATCTTGTTTTTTTTTTCTTTTAATAAAGCTCCTGAATAATTTGAGAAGCTCAGGAGTTGTGTTAAGTCTTATGTTGGCAAGTTTGCTGGATTTTGATTAATTTTGCACAGATTGATTGCATGATTGATGTGATGATTCCCCCTAGGATTTGAAATTTTTTGAAAAATGATCCCCATGTGATTGAAAACTGAACTTTGGGATTTTGTTGTGATGGCATGATTTATGATAAGTTTGGGGTGATAGGAAGCACACACTAGGGATATAATCTCTGTCAAACAATTTGCATGAATGTCCAGGTGAGGTTTTGAGCCTCCTACATGTTTTTGACTGTGAGAATCACTTTTGATTGCACTTTCCTGAATTTGCTTGAATCTCTTTTTGGTTTGCATGTTTATGTGTTCGCTTCAGATGATTTAGGCATTTTCTTTGTAAATAACTACTTAGCCTAAAATAACCATCCCTAATGCATGTTCCCTAGTTAGCCCCTTTGAGCCTGATTAGCCTGTCAATTCTTGTTAACCTTATGTTACAAGCTAAAATCTGAAAAAAACCATGTTAACCCGATCTTAGGATTAGGAGAGCATGGAATCTTAGTAAGAGATTGGTTTGCAAGAAACTAAGTTTGGGGTGGCTACAAGGTGTGATATGTGTTATTTGGGATTGAGAAAAGGAAAAAAAAAGGAAAAAAAAAAGAAAAAAAGGAAAAATAAAGAAAGAAATAAAAGGAAAAAAATGTAAAAGAACAAAAATGTCAAAAAGAAAAAAAATAAATATCAAAAAGAAAAAAAGGCTGTAGTCACCCAAAAGCTTAAAGAAAAATGAAGAAAGGGAGTTGAGTAGAAATTCAATGTTTTGAAGTGTTTCATGCTCTCTTAGTTCCTAGGGTCCTCAGCCTAGTACCTCTGTATATCCTACCCTTAGCCAGGCCCCATTACAACGCATAAAAGACCTTTTGATGTTGCTTGCATGTTTTCTGTGGGAATCATTTGGAGATGAAAATCAAATTTATGGGAAGTGTTCTTGAAAAGTGAACTTGAGTGTAATGTTGATAGCCTGCACAAACTGAGCGAATGAGTGAACACTAAATGCCCTTGTGAGGAAGGCAGTTGTTTGAATGTGGTGATCTCCCTCTTGTGTGTAACTTGGATCCCCTGCTTAGATTAATGATTGTCTGAATGATGAAATTCTCAATTGTTTAGAATGAATGGTTGTGGGGATTGCTTTGCTTGAAAGGGGGGGACATTGAAGAAAACTGTTTTGATGAAACTGCTTGAAATTTGTTCAAGGTTGATTGAATCTTTTAAGCTTGCCTGGTCTTGAGTCTTTTTGATTTTTGAGTTTTAGTTTGCTTGGGGACAAGCAAAGTTTAAGTTTGGGGTATTTTGATAAGCCTCTGGCTCATCTAATTTTATGGCTAGTATGAGCAGGGTTTTGTGCAAATTATATCCTATTTTCACCCAAATTAGATTAGATTGTCCTTAAGCAAGGTTTTGAGTCTCTAAAGTAGTTTTAGGTTAATTTAGCCAGTTTTGAGTCAAATAATGCACTTATGGCTATTTTGTTGTTTTCAGGTTAAGTAGAAGTTGAGGGAATAAAGAAACAGGGGATTCGCCTCGCGAGAGTTTTATCGCCTCGTGAACCTGAAAGCCAGCAGAACAGTGAAAATGACATCCTCTCTGGTTCGCCCCGCGAACAGCACCTCGCCTCGCGACCCTGATAGCTAACTGTGCCAGAGAAAAGCAACCCGTTCTGGTTCGCCTCGCGGATGCATGTCTCGCCTCACGAGACTGAAGGCCAGAAGCCATGACTGTTCCATTCCTCGCCACGCGAGCAGTTCTTCGCCCCGCGATAAGACCAAACGTTGCTGACTCTTCATGATATTCGCCTCGCGAATGATGGCTCGCCTCGCGAGTTGGCTAAATTTCTGAATAGTATAAAAGGCTGTTCTGGACAGATTGAAGGGACTTTTGCTTCTCCATTGTTTTTACCTTTTTCTGTGTGTTTTCGTTTTTCTATGGAGAACTAAGTTTTTAGGATTAATCTATTGTAATCGATTTCCACTACACTTGAGTTCTTGTATTTCCTGTTTTGTATGCTTTTCCCTTTTCAATGCCATGCTATATATTTTTGTTTGCTTAATTCAGGAGTATAGTGTTGTGTTGATTTATTTTCGGTGATATCATGTTCCTATAATTAATCGCGTTTGCTTAATTCGCGTGTGTACGTTTCGTGTTCGCTTAGTTCACAAAAGGCTTAACCCCGTTTGCTTAATTCGGGAATAGGGACATATATCTGTAGTAGTGGTTTCGCTTGTAAATTGTTGCTACAACCGGGAGGGGATTAGAATCTGCTTAGGGCTTGGAAATTGCATGAACCTATGATAGTTGGGAAATCGAGAACAATGGATTAATCGTCTTTAGCTATTTGATAATCTTTTCAACTGCTCCGTTTTCATTGCTTTGTTTTGCTTTGTTTCTTATTTGCATTCCAATCCACCCCCCCCCCCCCCAAAACCGATTTTTGTGATAAATAACACTTCAAGAGTCCTTGTGAGACGACATCCGAGTTGTCGCCCTAAACTACAGTTTTAAAAATCGCTCGTTCTTTTTGGCGCGTGCGCGACAGCGCGTTCACGCGACCACCACCTCAGCACAGCCCCGACTGCCGCCTCTGTCCGGCCGCGATCACGCTGCTTGAACCATCACCGGAGCCGCGCGACCCACGCGTCCGGTCCGCCTCCTCCGATCTACGTTTCCCTGTTGCGTTTGACCGAGGTCCGCCGTGCGGGAAACGTGCTCCACCGCGGTAAGCACCGCGCGCCGCCGCCTCCATGGTGGTTTTCACTATGTGAGTTGTCTTGAGCTCCATCTCATTCTCCTTTGGTCTAACCCTCTCTTTTGGTCCTTGTTTACTCCAGAAATCATCCAACCGCCCATTGCCGCCATGAGCCGCCAGCTACAGCCACCACAACACCACCTTCAAGTTCATATTCTTCCTTGGGTGAGTCAAAACCCTCTCTTGTGTCTCAGATTGAAAACCCCCAAATTGATTTTGAAACCCTAACCCTTTTATTTCAGATTTTAATCTTAAAATTTAACCTTGTTTTATGAAATTGGGACTGTGAATTGGTGTTTCCCTAAACCAATTTCATTATTCTTTAGTTAAAATGAGTTTTCTCCAAATTGTATTTGGGAGCCCTAAACCCCAATTTGATTTTATTTGAATTTTATTCTGTTTCTGTGAAATTAATTATGATTTAGTGTAATTAGGACTCTTAATTGATGATTTCCAAGTTCTTTTTCATGATCCTTTAATCAAATCAAAGTTTCCTCAAAGGGTATTGTGAAGCGTAAGCTCCAAACAAGATTTTCTTTAAAAATGACCTTGTTTGGTAATAAGGTTAAGTGGTTAGATCAAATTAGAATGTATGTTTGATCATGTGTAATTGATTTCTTAATTTCTGGTTGTTGCGTGTTGTTGGATTCCCTCTCTGAGACGTTTGACACGGCTATGCTTGCTTGATGGAGTAGATAGTTACACGCTTGGAGCTAACGTGAGCATTAAGACGAGGATCCTTTACTTGTCTTCAAAGGTAAGGGGAGACTGCCTGAGGGATTTTTTGAATCGCATGCTATTTGTGTGTCGTATTTGAGTTTATCTGTTGTGATGTGTGGTGTCAAATTAAATTGTTATATGACTGTTATGTGGTTTTTAATGTTTTATGTGAAAGCATGATTATACTGTGATGTATGGATTATTTGTTGGTTGGTTGGTTGATTGACTGAGAAGCCTGGCATTGGTCAGTGCTCAATTAAATTAAAGATAAAAGCGTTGAAAAAGCTTGAGGAGAAATTCAAAGGATTTGATTTATGGAAGAAAAATATTGAAAGTATTTATATTTGATGATGTTTTGGAGAAAAGAGTGATTGATAAGTAAATAGTGAAGACGACATCTTGAAAATATTTCAGTTACGTTGTCTTTTCCAAACAAATTCAAAAATAAGACGAAAAGTTATTCTAAGAAATGTAAGTGTCAGGGATAATTTAACAATGATTATGAAGAACTTTTGTAAAAGAGAAAATCATTTGATTTACAAATGACTTTATTTCCAATGAAAAATACTTTGGAAAAGTATTTGACAACGAAAACTATGAGGAACAATTTTATTATTTCAAATAAAAATGAGTTGGAAATGATTTTACGAGGACTTGAAGTTGTTACGGAAAAAGGAGTTTTCAAAAGAAAACGGATTTGAGAAAAATGAATTTCTCTATTATTTGATGGTTTTATAAATGAATTTCAAATGAAAAGGATTTCTAGAAATGAGTTTTACACAATGGTGTTATTTCCGTCAACTTGGATAAGTTGAGGAAACTTTGGTTTTGTTTTGTATTTCACAGAACGAAAATGGTTTAAACGAACCTAGCAACCGAGACGTCTGATCTAGTGTTTTTTGATATGGGCCAGGGGTCCGAATGATATGGGCCCGGGGTCCGAAAGGTGAAGTTATGGACTAGATGTCCTAAAAGTGGTTTATTTGTTTTGTGCACTAAAATCTACGTATCTAAGACTGGTGCATCGGTCCAGATTTCGTGATTTGCACACTTTTGACTTGAAGTCAAATTGTTTTGAAAGAGGTATTAAACTTGAAAGTTTAAAAGGATGATTTGGTCGTGCTGCTTTTTAGCTCCGACATATAAAGATTGAACACAAAGAAAACAACCTGAAAAAAATGTTTTACATGCATTCCAGGGAAGACGTGCCTTTGCATAGGACTTGAATACTTGATGGCAAGTATTCATGACGTTTGTGTCACTGTGCCTTGATGGATATACGACCACGAAAACCATGTGCTATATGTAGTCACCACTTTGCCTCGTTTTGGATTGTGGAATGGTTATTTGAACTTTACCATATCGGGCATTGATTCTACCTTAATTGGCAACTAGAGCCTGATCAGCTCATTTATTTGTTGGTTGGAACTTTGGAGATTAGGTCTCAAAGTTAGTTGTGGAATATTGAAGTGTCATGGTTTTTAAATCGGGTACGACTGTTGGGTATGAAACCCTTTGTTAAATATATTGTTTATCTTTGAATATTCATGTTAAATGGTAATTGAGAGTCATGCATGTGGTTATCGTATTTAAATCCATATATTGGTATCTCACCCTTGCATGTATAGGTTTTTCTGGTTTTGCTGTTGTACCTTGGTACACGCGTACAGAAGATGCAGGAGAGGTTTCCAGTTTCGCTCGGGGATATTATTCCCAATCCTGGAAGATGTATAATGTCAGGTATAATGGTAAGAACCATAGGGGTCTTACCCATGAATATCTTTTAGAACGACCAGCTTAGGTTTTGAGACGATGTTGATTAATGTTAGTATGTATGTTTATGGCTCGGAGAGCCTTTATTTTTGGATGAAAAACTTAAACTTTTCCTTTTGGTCATGTATAGCTAATTGATATAACTATCTTTAGAATATTGCTGCCTGGTTGTATTTGGTGTAACTAGAATTCTGGAATAAAAATGTAATTATTTTAGCAGGTGTTCTTTTACCTGGGATTTCCGAATTACAGAGGAGACTCTGTCGAAATTTTCGTAAAAATACTAGCTTTTATTCAAGTATATTCTTTAAATTAAATAGGCTTGCCAGGCTATGATAGTAAGTCTGTGTGCCGATCAAGGCTTAGGTTTGGAGCCGTGACAAAAATTTTATACCCAATTTCAGACACTTATGTACTTATATAAATTATTTTCTGAAAGCACCAGCAAATTATATTTTAACTTTATTTCCGCACGTGTTTGAAAAGTAATGCCCAAGGGGGGTGTTACATAATCTCCCATATGTAGGATGTACGGCAATTTTCTAAGGGATCTCCAACCTGACATTTCAAACGATCAAGTTGATCGAGAAATTACTTCTCACTTTGCTACGTGGTTCAACAAATATGTAGGTTAAGCATCTTCATTTGTTGCAATACATTTTATCTTCTTAAATATATAGCATGTATAAGAATAATATAATATTTGATTTTTTAGGTACTAGATCCAGAAAACAATGTTCAAAATCCATTGTTGACAAATTTGGCATGAGGGCCTAACAGATGGGTTACATCATGGAATACTTACATTGTAAATGGATATAAACTTAACACAAAAACATGGAATGAAGGAATTTAGTCGTGTAACTATGGTGTTTGTGTGAGAGCCACTGATGGCAATGTAGAGGATGATTTCTATGGGGTTCTAACTGACATCCTTGAACTCGATTATACCGGTTTCCCCGTGATGAAGTTAGTTATCTTCAAGTGTGATTGGTTTGATCCTACTCTTGACGCAGGGACAAAAATCGATAAAAAATATGGTATTGTTCAAGTTAGGCTGTCTCGAAGGTATCATAAGGCGTACGACCCATTCATTTTTTCATAACAGGCAAATCAGGTTTATTACTCGCCATATCCCGAAGGACATCAAGGCTGGTCGGGTGTTATTAAGAAAAAGGCTCGCAGTATAATTACTGATAATGTAATCAACCAGCCTGAAAAAGATGCTCCGTACCAAGATGATGAGTTTTCAAGACCCCACGTACCGTTGCAAATTATGCCAGACATTATTGTTAATTCTCTGGCGGACATTTTCGGAAATGGGGAAGAAGTTGAAAGAGAGTTAATGGATCAATCCGAGTTGGACGCATCTAGCGAAGGCACAGTCCGATCAAGTGAGACTGATGAGAGTGAAGGTGAATTTAGTGACGGAGATTCTACTTAGGTAATTTATTTATGTCATAATTCATTGTGTAAATGTCATTCTACTTAGGTAATTTATTTTTGTATTATTTACACTGTTGTGTAACCATATTTTCATTTTTTACACAGATGGCAGATTCCTCTAGAGGTAGGGGTCGTCGTGGAGGTCGTGGCAGAGGTCGTGCTGCGAGAGTCCTTTCACCGACCGACCCACAGCCTTCAGATCGAGCCCACCCTACCAGCACCTCTGTGGACGGGACACCTCAGGGCGATGGAGTTGCACCCCCTACCCAGCCTCATGTGGTCGGGACACAGGCTGCACCCTCATCATCCACACTTATGACAGGACCATCATCATCATCGGGACAGGAGAGTCGCGGCCCATCCGATAGGAGGATTCTTCTTATCCCCAGGGGAGATAACGAGTAAGTTAATTTAATTTTTTAATATATATAAAGTATCGTTAATTTCTATTTACTTGTTTTTTTTTTATTTATAACTTTTATTAATGCTCTAATTTTTCTTTTGACTTTACTCGCCCGAAGGGCCCTTCTGATTCGATATCGAAGATCCTGCGACGCAAGTTTGATGGTCCATGGCCTACATGGAAGGCCATCCGAGGGGGCCATAGGGATCAATTGTTTCAAGAGTTGAAGGTAACAATTTATTAAGTTATTTAAATTAAATTTACATTATATATATACACACACACGAATTTCCTAACAACTGTAAGTTGCAGAAAGAGTATAGGTGGGACGTAGCTTTAGAGGGTCTCGTCAGGGACATATTTGAGCATAAAGGCTCACTGGTCATGAAGAATCTGACGAACAAGCCGAGGAAGGGTAAGAATAAGGGGAAGTGGGTGGATCCTGAGATCAGGAGGCAGCTGGACCAGTACTGGGCTACTGAGAAGTTCCAGGAGATCCAGGCCACAGCTCGGCGTAATTGAGCTTCTGATGGTAGCGCATGTGCTTGGACCGACGGGTCTAAATCAGCCGCCGCCCACTACGATGAGCTGGTAATACATTAAACTTTTGACTTATTATACTATTTAATGAGTTTTCATTTTTAATTATTCTTATGAATTTAAGATTATATTTTTCTGTGCAGAAAGCACAGAAACAGCCGGCCCCCACTGCTATGAAGTTGGTGGAGAGGACGAAGAAGTTGAAGTCGGGGACATGGGTTAACGACAAGGCCCGTAACTATGCTGTAAGCAAAAAAAAAATTTAGTGTTTACTTGTAATTTATTATAAATGATTTGTTAATATTGGATATAATTTTAACTAAATCTCTTCAACTATACTTTGTAGGTGGGCATCAACGAGAAGAAGGACGATGCCATATCACGTTCCTCACAGTCACAAGATGAGGCCTTGACTGGTGATGGGCCCAGCTCTCCTATCTCCATCGACGATAATGCCATTTATTTGGAGGTCGTCGGGGGCAGGAACAAGAAGGGGCACGTGTATGGCCTCGGACACCTGGAGCAGTTCAATCAAATGCAGGACACCATCACGCAGCTGAACGCGGAGCTTCGGGAGAAGAGCGAGAGAGAGCAGCAGATGGCGAACCAGATTGCACAGTTGACTCAGGCACACAAGCAGCTGATGCAGACGAGCATCGAGCAGGGTCAGACACTGTGGCTGGTGTTGGAGCAGATGAGGATCCATACTCCAGCTGCTCAAGGTGATGCTCTGACGGTTGTGCCGCCTGCTACCGCTCCTCCAGTTCCGCCGCCAGCTACTGATGCTGCTATTGCATTGGACGATCATTTAGCAGACGTCGGTGGTACGGACGCTGAGGATGATTAGAGTCCTCCACCTCCCCCTCATCATGACTGATCTTTTTTCATATTTTTGACTTTAAACGATTCTTGTACGACACTTTGGATTATATTATATTATATATATATATATATATATATATATATATATATTCATTATTTCTTATGATTGTATATTTCATTAGTAATTTGGTGTGTTTTATTAGTAATTTTGCTAAACTTTAAAGAAAAACAGAAAAAATTTATTATTTTAAAAATTAAATTAAATTTTTTTTTAATAATAACCAGTTTAGCAACCGAATTAGAAACCAATAATTTGGTCGCTAAACTTTAATTAACATTAACAGATGTGGTCTAGCGACCGAAAATCCGTCGCTAATATAGGTTAACAGTAACCAACATTGGCGATCGAACTAGCAACCGATTATCGGTCGCTAAAAATGGTTACCCAAACAATGCGACCAATCGTGTAGCGACCATTTTTAATTATTTAGCGACTGAAATTACGGTCTCCATTTAGCGACCGAATTATTATTCGGTCTCTAAAAGCTTAGCGACCAGGTTATCAGCCACCACCATTAATCGGTCGCTAATTCGGCCGCTAAATTAAATAGAGACTGATTTAGAAAGTTTAGCGACAGAATATGCCGGTCGCTAAACAGTTGTTTTTTTGTAGTGTAACCCAACTACCGATTGAACGTTGTTGTAGAATTGGCCAATCATGCATGTAGGACCAGTTATGCATTAGAATAAGTTATAATCCTAGTTACTGAGATGTTGAGGTTGATTGATGTGACGATGATCTTGGGAGATGGTTGTGTTTGTTTATATACATGTTGATAAACAGAATTTTATGTTGTTTCCCCTTTATGATGATTAGAGTTTCTTACCTCCTGTATATCTCTGTCTCTATGTTTCTGTTATGTTGATTCGGTTCGTGATTCAAAGACGGAGATGAGCTTTTAGCTAGTGCCTAGACGAGGAAGGTGATGAGATTGCTAACGTCTCTCACGAGGACTTCAGAGTTGAAGTTGAGTCTTTTATTACTTACACCACGGTCAGTGGAGTGTCTGTATTGCATATGCCATTGCTTCTGTGAACTCTGATATGTTGTATATATGTTTTATTGATTTAAAATACATGCTGTAAATGTTTTAAAATTTATCTGTTGTTTTATTACATGCATCTGCATAATGTGGCACACGAAAAAGGGTGTCACAACCACCTCCCAAACCATTTTTCCTAAAAAAACTTCCCACCTCCCCTGTAAGATAGGAATCGCTGTTCACCTCTGACCAAATAACCTGACACTCATATTGATCTCCATCTTCATCCACAATTTTAATGAATTCGGGCTTCCCCATATATCTGAGATCCCTATGCATTCTAGATGATAGAATATGTGTCACACATAAAATTAGATTTACTATATTAACACTAATTCATATCATTAAAAACAAAAATGGCAACTGTACAAATCTAAAACAACAATTACCAACTATAAATAAAACAAAGAAATGTTAAAATTAAACATTACCAGAGAAGCAGTTGAAATCTCAAAAAGTGAAAGTGTTAAGGGATATTGATTAAAAAGAGACCAATCCCTAGAAGTAACAGAAGGAAGTTGAGAGACAGAATCAGCTTCAATCTTATCCATTTCATGTGGATATGTGATGGGAAGAAAAGGACAATCTATCTTAGGACCTTTCAAATGCCGAGGAGTGATAAAAAAAGTATCATATCCATTAAAATCCAGCTGCATCCACAACCCTTCAGGCTGATTATAATGCTCCAGAATTCGCCACATACCATATCTAAAGAAACCATTGTTTTCAAATCTCTCAACTATAATACCAAAACAGGTGCCAACCGAGTCTTGAAACCAAACCAACTCAAGGATTTCTATATGATATTTCAAATAGAATTCTTGAGTGATCTGTGTACGAACCTGTATTTTAACATTATGGATTAGTTTATTTATTTAAAAACTGGAATAAATAAAGACTAAATATACTCTACAATATTCTGTATATGACTTACCTTTTTTTTTTTACAGTAAAATAAACTTCATTCAACAGAAAAGCAAGGATCATTGCAAACTGATTGAAGTAAAAGTGTTGGGGCATTCCCCTTCCACAAACTAGAAAAGCCTCTAAGACCTAAGCCTATAGAGACATGAGCATCAATACACATATGATGTTGGAGAGCCATAGGAGCATGATCAAGCCAATATCTGGAACCTAGCTGCCAGTCTATCAATATCTTCCGACCCCGGTCAAAGACGACAGAGAAGTGAGAATCCACAGTCTTTTTATCTATCCAGTTACGGATCAAATTTTTAGCTTCTGCAGGCACATTTCGACTACAAGTGGTCTCAGGTTTGTCCACAATGGGACCTTCTTCGGTAGATGATTGAAAACTGGAGAGGATGCATACATTGTCATCAGCCACATATGGTCCTGCATACATCAAGTTCTTCCAAAAATCACATCTCTGTTGGGTCCTTCCATCAAACACCATCAGTGCGATCATTCTCCTACTAATATGAAGACCCATCCTGCACAAAAAAGAACAACCAGAGGCACCGTTAACAACAACACAATCCAGATCAGATTTTGACACTCCATCCGGCGGCTTCCGTGGGGGGCATTTGCTGCAGAGGTCCAAAGGCGGAGGGCCGGGTGCGGATTGCTTCAGAAATGGAGTTTGAAGGGATCCTGAAGTTCCGTCACGAGTCTGCATTTTGTCAAACGGTGGTGGCTCGGGTGGGGGACGCACCACCATAGCAGCAACCGAGGTAGTTGTGGGATAGAAACGGTAAGGAGGTGGAGGTGGAGGTGGAGGTGGTGAGGAAGCTGATTGCTGAATGTTTGACTTGGGGAGGAAAAGCTGAGTCATGGGTGGAGGCACAGGGAGAGGAGGTAGTGGTAGGGTGGGGGGTGAACAAAATAGGGCGGTGGTGGCAATCTTCCGACATCGGAGGTGATGGATGTGACACCCTAACTCAGGTCATCACATGGTTACCCGTTTACGGAAATAAAACTTAATTTGCTGGTTACTTTCGGAAAATAATGTTTTCTCAACGTTCATCTTTTCAAAATATGGTGATAAATTTTTTTCTTTTTCCTTTTAATCCTCAAGACAACAACAACGAAATCAAACCACACATAATTACATATTGTATATAAGTTATACAACTATACTGCCTCATATATTTTCACATCTAGATCATTATCAGTTTAGTGACTCTCAAAACATAACATAACTCAATATAACCTAAGCTGGTCGTATCTAACTGACACTACCGTCAACTTTGAGCAAGACAAAGATGTCTCGAACTAGACAGCCTTCTCCTTCTTGTAGAAATCTCATCCCTTGTGCGGCACTGATATGTTTGTAAGGGTGAGACGCCAATATATGGATTTAACAAAATAACTAAATGCTCACACAAAAGAAGACACATATACATATACATAAACATTTCAACATAAGCAATCCACATTATCACATAAAGTTTATCAATGGGTTCCACACCCCAAACATCAACGTTGGAAAACTATGCATGAACACTTCAATTCATCATCTAAACATTCACATTTAATCTCCGGAGATCCCCAACGTCATTTCAAAATGAGCTGATCAAGCTCGATTGCCAACAGAGGCACATCGATTTTTACCAACAGAGGCACGTCGATTTTACCATAGCCCACTGTCCGGAACAGTGAGAACGTCGATTTATGGATTTATTTTCATTGCACGTCGATTGCCCAAGGCGTAATGAATTTCATTATACGTCGATTGCCTAAAGGCGCAATGAATACGTCGATTACATGAATATTATAAAGATACCATGATTAACAAATACGTCGAGACATGAATATCACCAAGATATCATGATTAACCTCGTAGGCACGTCTGCCAAAATGCATGCAAGAAAAACACTTTGTTCTTGTCGTTTTCTTTGTGTTAAATCTTTATTTGTCAAAGCTCTCAAAAGCTTATGACCCATCATCGTTTTAAACATCTTTACAACTTTTATTAACAACACAGGACCTCATAGTCCGAGTGCTCAATCACGAAGCCCTTAGACCTTGCAATCAGTCTTAGGTTCGTGGTAATAGAAAACATCATAAATATTTTACCGTCATTTATTACGTCGTGAAGTAGACACACAGTCTACCTACTAGACACCAAGTCTATAACATCATAAGAACACTAGTACCCCAACGTCTCGGTTACTAAGTTCCATATCGTCGTTTTACATCGTTTTTGTCTGTGAAAAACAAATCCAAAATAGGATAACGTCATAAGAACATTAGTACCCCGACATCTCAGTTACTAAGTTCCATATCGTCGTTTACGTCGTTTTTCGTCTATGAAAACAAATCCAAATTAATATCTCCGCAACTTATCCAAGTTACCCGAAATACGTCATTGAGTAAACTCATTTACAGAAATCTTTTTCCAAGGTAGAAATTCATTATAAAATCCTTAAATCATAAAACTTAGTTTCTCACAAACCAATGAGTCACTTGAGGATTTAACTTCTTCAAAATAAGCACTGCCGTTTCAAAATACTCGCCGTCTACACTTTTCCAAATTTGCCGTCAAATATTATTTTTAAGGCTTTTTAAGCCAAAACTTAACTTTTTCCACTTAATTAATTTTCTAAAATCATGATTAACTTATTTTCACCAATTAATTTCATAAAAGAATATTTTGTAATATTCTGGGTTTTCCTTATATAAAATATAGCAGTGCTAAAATATTTTCCAAAACTCCTCACTTTCCTCAAAATAAAATTCCTTTAATATTATATATCAATATTTTGCCGTTAAAACATTGAATATAATTTGCGTAGCTTCTTAAAGCTTTTATCCTATTAACTTTAATTGAGCACTGACCACTGTCAGGCTTCTCACACATCAACCAACAGTTATATCACAGATATTTCCCAAGCAGATCATGCATCATAGCAGTAGAATATACAATTGCAAATAATTAAATAAATTAAACACAACTCCACACCAATACACAGATAAACCACACCACGTAAATAACAAAACCAACAACCACAACCACATATAAATCATATAAACCACACTACTAACAAAACCAATAGCCACAACCACATATTAATCACATAAACCACACCACAAGCAAATATTTATTAAGAAAAATCCCTCGGGTAAGCTCCCCTTACCTCTTGAAGACTCCTTAATGACCTTACAGATTCCTTCGAAATTTCAGTTACCTCGTAAACGTCGTACTCAACTAACCTTCAACCATTACAACCAAATAGTTACAACTCAAGAAACTAAAACATTCTAAACCCTAATACATAGTCACGGCCTCTAAGGTTTTTAAATGACTAAAACTTCTAATCATGATTAAGTTATGGATTAATGATCCTTAATTACCCTAACTCATAGATTATCAACTAAACAACTAAGTTTCAAACTCAAAACTTCCTAACTCTTTTACACATGTATTCGGCTTCAATAGGTTCATAAGGCTAGGGTTCTTAGTTTAACAAATCATCTTGAATTTATAAAGCATACTTACTAAAAACTTGATTTCTAAGATCATCTATGAAAATCATGAACAAAACTCAACAAAACTCACCCACTTAGGGTTCGGCCAAAACAAATATTTTTGAGTAAAATATTCATTTTAAGAGTCTAACATGGATTAGAGTGTGTAGTCATACATGCCATATAGAATACATGATCATACATGAAAACACATGAACAAAACTCTACCAACCCTAAGGTGATAGGTTCGGCCAAAGCTAGGTTTTCTAGAAAAAGATTTTTGATTACTTCATGCTCTTGGATTTAGATAGTAAACATGATATCTAGAAGATAGAAAGTAATTTCATCATCATTAGATTTTCCTAGAATTTATTATGAATTTTCAAAGTTCTAGGGTTAGAAACTTGAAAATGATGAACAATCATGATATAGGCCTTGAATCAAGAAACTTGCTAAAGAACATAGACATGATTAAGAATGAAGATTAGGATTTACCTCTTGAAAATCAATGACAAAGGAAATCCAAGAACTTGCTTTACAACTTAGAACTAAGAAACTTGTAAACTTTAGAGTTTTTAGAAGCAAATGGCAAAAGAAACTAAATGAAAAGTGAGAGTAGGGTATTTATAGTGAGAGTGGCGTCAATGTTGGAAAACTCTAGATGATGGTGAGTTGTCATGTTCAAGGATCAAAATGCAATTAAGTTCTAAGGACCAAAATGCAAAGATTCCAATAGTTGAAGGACTAGTTTGCAAATAGTCAATAAAATGTCATGATGATGATTTGGCCACATTAAATGCTATCTTATCTTGACTAACTTGACTATTTTGGGCTGATTTGTGACATTAGATATTTTAGGAAAACCTAACTTGTTGAAGAAGTTTTGAGAATGTTAAAGAATAATGTGGAAGAATGTAGAACATTCTAGAATTTTCTTGAATCATCCAACAAATAAGAAATCCATCTATCCTAATGGGCTTGCGCATTTGGGCTTGGCACATTTGGGCTTGATTTCATTTTCTTGCTTGTTGTGGGGCCCACTCGAAGATTTAAGCATTTAAGCTTAATGATAGGAAACTTAAATGGGCTTTTTGAACTCAAACTATGAACTAAAAATTTTGGGCTTCTAAGCCACGACCCTTTAAGATTTGAAACAAGAATTCTAGCCCAATCCACTTGGAAAAACTTAAAAAACTAATTTAGGGACAAAAGGGTAATTTACAGAAAGTTCAGGGACTTAACCGTAAAATTTCTAAATTTTCTATTTAACCCTGAAAAACCTTCTAGACTTAAAAATATGATTCATACCCTTGAATCATCTCAAAATCCTAAGATAAATCCTCTATCGGCTCTTAGAAACTCTAATGTCCCTTCCGTCGTCTACCCAATTACGCTTTCCGCCCGTAATACGTAAATTATTTTATTTTTTCTGAAAAAAATTCTAAAAATACAGAATTGTAGAAAATAAAATACTAAACTTAAGTTTTTCGTTCACGAATTAAAATTAGGTATTTTGAGCAGTATTATTATACTGTCAATGGAATTCACAGGCCGGGTTTCGCCTGACTTTCCAACCTAAATTTTAATCGTAGCTTCCTACATTCAAGTAGGATTGAGTGATAAACTTCGTTTATTTAAAATAGTTTTCTAAGTCTCAGATAAAAATATAAACATAATTATATAAATTTCTGATATTAGAAAACAGCGAAAAGTCGGGGTGTTACAATGGAGGAAGGAGATGCAACAATGAACATACCCCCATTGATGGGGAGGGGAAGCCTCCATAAGGGAGGGGAAAAAACTCCAACTTGGTGGAGGGGAGACCCTAATGAGCGGCAGCCCATAGGGGAGGAGAAGAGAGAAGGCAGAGCCTCTCTCTCTAGGGTTTCTCATCGTCCCAATTTTCCTCCTGTATATGACTTACCTTATTTTCAATTCATATTAAAAAAAATACTAACATTGATATATACAATGTAAGGATAGTTCAATATAAAATTTATAATACTCACCTCACAGGGATTAAGCAGGAGATGCATCATATCATATGGAACATCACTGGTTGGAGAATGAGAACTTTCCATCTAAAAATTAAAAAGGCACGAGAATTATACAAAACAAAAAAAAAAATAGAAAACCCACCTCTATACATAATATGATAAACCAATTCTTCTGCGAGTATAATTATATGAAGATAATAGGAAAAGAATATATAATTTATTTTGATTAATAGTTCTTATTAACATCTAAATCAAATAACCACACACAGAAATAGAACATTATATATCAAACTGGTAATACTAAAGCTAACAAATTTTAAAAAATAATAAGACTTAGCTTCCAACCAAAAAAAGTAGGAATCATAGTCTATGGAACAATTAAATGATTCTATTTTCTTTAGAATACAAAAACAATTTCAAATAGTATTCATCAAACTTAATTACAACAAAAACACAAATAACATGAAAGAAAATTGTATCAGACAACTATAAGAGAAAATCAAATAAAAAACAAACAACATATGCATAAGCAAACCACTTTATTATAATTAAGTAAGATATGCATGTCAAAGATAACACAAATTATATTTCAACTTTTACAAATATTAGCATATAACAATAATAATGCAGAACATAACATATTTCCACCTATTTATTAGATACACATCAACTTTTTTTTTCACGAAAATGGCAAATAGAATTTAAAAAGAACATAAGTTTGAAATTTAGAAAATGAAATATAACTCAAAACAATGGAAACTTACAAACTAACACAACCTAACAATAATACAAAAATAAGTTGTCACCACATTCCCTATTTATTGCTCTATATCCAAAAAAAAAAAAACAGTAAAGTCATAAAGAAACAAAGATTTGCAAAAAGAGGACATAAACCCTATATTACAATAGACCATATAACTATTTCCATACATGAAGCAACCATGTGATTCAATCAAATTCGGCTTAACTAATGAAATGCCCAGATGCATAATCTTTTCTAAATTACACTTCCGAAGCATTTTATACATGAAGAAAGGAGGATTTAGGTAGGACATACGATGATTGAAAGCTGAAAAGAGAATATAAAAAACAGGGGAGAATAATATTCTTAAACTAAATGCATTTTATTGCAAACCTACAAAACAGAATACATAAAAATAATATCAAGAACAAATTAGTTATTAATAGAAGGAAGAACCCTAAAATCGAAAGGAAGCAAATTTTTGAAACAATAGGAACAAAGTAAAAAATAGTCAGCTTCTAAGAAGATTTCTTGAAATCCCACAGAAATCTCTTTACCGGAATCAGAAGGAAAAGCAAAAAATGGATGGTGGATTTTGAGAAAATGTCGTCAGCAAGAAGATGGGATAGGGTTGGGTTTTTATTTATAGAACCATCCCGTGAAACAATTATTTTGACAGGGGTAGGGAAACCCTTTCGAAGAGTCGTTTCTATAGAAACAAATCTTATAAAATATTGATATCTGTATAAACAAATCTTATAAAATAATACCGCGTAATACAAATAATGCACTTTTTTCGTGTGCATAACAATTAATGCAAATTTAGATACTATGGGCCTGTTTGGATAGACTTTTTAGAAAAATGCTTCGAGATATATTGTAAAACTTGAGCTTTTACAAAAATAATAATAATAATTTTTGACAACTTTTATAAATATTTCTGCAAAAACCATGCCAAACTTCAAATCTTCATTTTCTCCTGTTTTAGGCTATTGAATGTGCTCTTGAATATTAAGATATATTATTATGTTCTATACTTTCGGGCTTTGTATAAAGCAGTTTTTAATTTGCCAACTGTGACAATCCAAACATTATACTAATAAATGTCAAAATAAGAAGAATTCTGTCAAAATAGATATGGATATATAGTATTATTAGCACAAGAAAAATGAATAAGTTAGTTTCATTTGGATTATGGTGTACTATTTTTCAAAGTAGTTTTTAGAATGGTTTTTCAAACTTTAGTATATTCAAACAGGATGGTTTTTACAACATGATTTTAAAGCATTTCAATAGATTAATGATCCAATTAGATACAATATTTATGGTAAATTATTATTAATGTTAATAAGACTTAACTAATGTAACTTAGGTTCAAGTTAGATTAGTTCAGCCTTATTCCTAAATTTATTTAACTTAATCCTTAATTGAATCATCTGTTTTAAGGTTAGAGGTAGGGACTAAATCTATTTATTGCAATGTAAAAAAAACTTCAAAACCCAAGGTATTTTCAAAAGAACACTTATCCAGAAAATAATAATAATGAAATAACCGTAAACTATTACAGTAAAATACGTAAGCAGTAAGGATCAAAATTTGTAAAATTTAAAATCAAGTAATAAAATGAATAAATTAAACACAAAAGTTAAATCATATGAACTTTTACATTGATTGTATTGTAAAAAAAATACGTCAAATGATAAAGAAACGACCACAATGATTACAACATTTAAACAAAACAATACATAACTACAAAAACAAAATAGCATCAAATAAAATAAGAATTATAGTTCCTATCATAATGACAAAAGCACAGAGTAGGATCATCTTGATCAATCCCAACGATAATTCGAGTTCCCTCCTTAAAAAAAAATTTGCCTCACAAAATTTTTTCCAATCACCATACAAATATGCTTGTCATGTAGTTCGAGACCATGTAATATTACATTGATATCTGGATGCCAACTCATCTTCAAGAATAATAGTATCAAGTCTACCAACACCATCAAGAATCCCCAAAAAGTCAAGAGGTAACACCTGAATATGCAATTAATACAGAATACATAATTATATTAGATAATTTAATAAAATAGAAACTAATAATGTATAAGCCACAACGAATCTAAAAAACTATATGTAATTAAATTAACATAAACTGAAAATTACCCAAGAATCTGTAGTTGCTTCCCTATGTGTTAGCCTATGACGGAAAACTTTCAAAGCAGACCAATCTCTAATGATCACATGATCTGGATTCGAGAAATAATCCTTAGGGGTAGTCACCGGTGGAGGTGGAATTGTCTGTGGAGAAACGGGATATTCAATGTCCTGTAAATCCAAATCCTGAACGCTCAGAATAAATTCTGACTCTCCAGAGTAAACCAAGGTCAACAATGCACCTTCTTCAAGCCGATAATAGCTAAGGATATTTTTCATCCCATGATTAAAATACCCTCTATTATCAAATTTGTTCGCAACAATCCCAAATCTTGTTCCTATAGGATCAACGAACCAAACTCTAGAAGGAACTTCAGTCTTGTATCTGCTATAAAAAAAAGGGGTAACTGAGTCCATCCCTATAAAATTAGACATAACACATCTGTTAATTAGTTAAAATAGTTTATGCTTAATCTATAAGTTAGAAATATATGAATCGATAATGTAAATCTATAATCTATAGTCTATAATTAAATCTAAAATAAATAAACTACAATAAAACATTTCTAATAACAGTATTTGCTCACATCCTCTGGATCCAACAACACATAGAATGAGCCATATCTCATACCAGATGTCGAAGCAACAGAAACGTCCATCAGTGAAGAAAAAAACTAAACTAAATAAACGATAAAAACAAAGTTAAACGAACCGAAATATCAAGGATTAATATTAATGATAACATTTTTTATAACCATAAAAACAGGAAAAATGTAACACCCCGATTTTCGCTGCTTCGTAATATCGGTAATAAATATATAAATATATATTTTTATCCGAGACTTTAGAAAATGATTTTGGATAAACCAAGGTCATTTCCTTGTTATACTTATTTTCATAAGGTTACGGGGAAGTTTTTGGTTGAAAATTCAGACGGAAACCGGTCTGTCGTTTTCTGTGTTTTCACCGGCGGTAAAAGTTCTTGCTTTCGGAAGACCTAATTTTAACTCGTGAACGAGATGAAAAATGTTTTTATCGTATTTACTACGATACTGGAAGTTTTGAAAATTTTGGTAAAAAAATTAAAATATTATATTTGTTGCGGGCGTATATGTCGAGATATCTCTAGGAAAAGCTTGCGCCAGATGAACCAAGGAGTCGGAAACGGAGCTGAGGTGATGGATTTGACCGACCTGACGAGCATTTATGACGAGCTTATCCGAGTCATAATGGCCATAATGGCGCATTTATGGCGGAAGGTATCTTTTGCCCGGAAATGACCATTTTACCCTTGTCTCTTCATGAAAATTACAAGCCATGCCATTGAGAATTTTGACCAAATCCACCCAAAACCCCCGGCTTCCTCATCCATTCCAAGCACTTGGACATCACTTTTCCTAAGCCATAAATGAACATTTATGTTAAGAGGATACGTTATAAGGCAAAGTCATTCTCTCATCAATCACCCGAAACTGCCACGAAATTATGACCAATTTCTGCTCTGAATCTCTAAAAACTTTCAACATGAAAGTTGTTCATCTTTATCTGTTCTTTCCAACGACATAAAGATCATCCAAAACGGACAAGTATGTTGAGAGATATGCCCAAATTTCTAAAACTGTTCTAAACCCTCATCATGTTCATCTTTCTCTCTAAGTTTCTTAAGAACATCTAAGAACTCCATAAGAACTTTGTGAAGAACATCATAAAAATCTTTCCTTCCTTGAATCATAAAGAGGTAACAACTTCTTCTCTTGTTATGTAAATCCTTTCTCTTCACAACTTTGTAGATTTATGGCTTAAATCAACATGTTCTTCATTTTACTTAAAATTCATGGAGGTAGATTCAAAAATTCATAACTAATTCTAAAAAAATCCTTTTGACATGAGACCAATTGCTATGATCTTATAATCATCTCTATTTTCATCATCTAGAAGAATAAGATCATGAGAAATTTCTTTCCCTAATTTCTGGACTGGGCCGAACCTAGGTCAATATCATGTTCATGGATTTTGTTTCATCTTCATGTCTTGATTCATGATTCAATCTTCAAGTACCTTGATAGTTCTTGTATGTAAGTACATAGAAGATCAAAAATCAAACTCTAACCTATTTGTTTCATAAAGGCCGAACCCTAGGTGGATTAGATTTGATGAGTTTTGTTCAAAGTTTTCATAAATGATCTTGGAAATCAAGCTATTAGTATGTATTCTTAATAAATCCAAGTTGGTTTATCAAACTAAAAACCTAGCCCTATGATCATGTCAAGGCCGAATCTAGGTATATGAGGGTTAGGAAGTTTTGAGTTTAAGATTTAGTTGTTTAGCCACTAATCCACGATCTTGGTTGATTAGGACCCACTACAAAAAAAAACCTATTTAGCGACCGAAGATTTTGGTCGCTAAACATGATAATTCGGTTGCTATATAGTTTGGCGACCGAATTAGCGACCAAATTAAGGGGGTAGCAGAAACCCTGGTGGCTAAATGTTTAGCGACCGAACTTGTATTTCGGTCGCAAATTGATGACCGATATTTCGGTCGCAAAATTATATATTTCGGTCGCCGTATAGTTGGTCGCATGCTCAGCTCACCTAATTTGGTGACCGATATTCGGTCGCTATTTCGGTCACAAATTTTGATTTTTTTTAAAAATAATTTTCCTGTAACTTAATCTTGCCGACCAAATATTGTTTTTCAACTATTACCCCATTGATTTTTAATTTCTGATATAAACAAAATACACCAATATTTTTTTGAATAAATAGAAAACGTAAATATGATGTACTAACGATCCAAAACACCACAGTCAATATGATCAAGAAAACATATACATTAATTAACGCAAGTTTAATAATTGTTTATAAAAAAACACACCACAATCAATAAGTACTAATCAAAATATCAAAACTCATCAATCTTCCAAAGGGATGAACATGTAGAAGCGAGAACCCCCAAGATACTTAAACTTTGTCAATGCACCAGTGGACAACAAATACAACTCCCTAATACCATTTGTATCTGTTGCAAAATATGGGCAATCCTCATGGATTACTATATTCCCATTGAACAAATTTCCGCTTTTGTCTTCAATAGTCACAACACGCGGTATTTCTTGTCCCCAACGACGGTAGAATGATCGCGGGATTGAAATCAAATCCTGCAAATACACAAGAACAATTTATTAATGATTAGTTTATGCCTTAACTATCATTACATGAATCCGATCGTTATTCTTAAGTTGATGAGATACTGTACCTGGTCTATATGGATGGCTGTCTCAAAACATTTAGTCGGATCCATTTTCTGATAAAACAATAAGGAAAACAAGTCATATGTCTAAACTTCATCAAGTGATAATAATAAAAGATGGAAAGATCCATGTAGCATACTAGCATGTTAAAATAGAACAAAGAAATGCAACTTCACGTGCAAATTTACAGATTAGCAAACATAGTAGTTTTCAGAAAAGCAGATGCTTTTACGTCGTTTTGAAGGATGGTCATAGAGAGGATTAGCATGGTTACTACCTTTGGATGCCAAATGGTGTTTCACAATCATTTCATCATAAGATTTAATAACTTAACTCATAAATCAATCTATCGCTTAACAACTAATGACATAAAACAAAACACATAAACCATTGACATGAACATTCTATAATCTCTCAATTAGAATACAGTACTACTATTAACAAATAATTCCCAATTGAAATCACAGTATTACAAACAACATGTAAGTTACACCCTAAGGTCCCAAAATGAAGTCGGATTTAGACAAACGACCCCTCTATGGAAAGCTAAACAAGTCTAGTTTATAAATTTAAATTTAGTTTTGGGAAAAAACATTCCAAAAAGTACAGTTTTAACCAACAAGCTACCGCATTCGAAAAACAGGACAACAATTGTCCTCTAACTTTTAACATAATTTTCTTCATCAATACTCAGTTATAAGGAAAACACTGAACCTATGTCCATACGGGTTTTCAGGACAGCAGCTATAACATCTCCTTGTAAGCAATATAACAAACACCTGTCAAGCAAGATCCTTTAACATATCTATTCTCACATATTGGCATATCAACACCATCACAAAATCAAAACAAAATTACAATACACATACAAATAGAAAATCAACTAATTAGAGCATTTATCAACAACTCCTAAGCTTGGATTGCAGCATACTTCAACAAATATATATTGAAGCATATTTCAATACAAACTTAAATAAGATATAGTAGCAAACATCCTATTGAGCTCCGCTCTCCACTAACAAGACAACACATAATTGTCAAACACATGCATAACTTCTAAATTAGCAACACACAACAAGCATCCCGCCTTTTTGATAGGATCACATCCTATTGAGCTCTACTCTCCACTAACAAACAACACATAATTGCAAATGCATGCATAAATATTAAATTATCAACACACAATCAGCATCTCGCCTTTCAGGCAAGATACCTTCCTATTGAGCTCAGCTCTCCACTAACAAACAACAAGATATATAGTAGTGATAATAAGAAAAGATGGAAAGATCCATGTCGCACACTCGCCATACTCGCCATTTTTCTTTTATGCATTTGAGTAATATGACTAATATAATAGCAATCACTTTCTTAAATTCAAACAAAAATTAAAGCAAAAACTGATATTAGCAAACTGAAAATATAGGCAGAAAAGCAAGGGTCAAATGCATATATTAGCATTCACCCCAAAAAATATATGCATATATTAGCAATCTGATAACTGGTCTCAATTTAAACTCTGAAAATAGTTTATGAACATAAAAATCACATCAAGATAAACTATATGAATGAGATAAAACTTAAGAAATGTCCTATAAAAAAATAAAAAATAAAAATTAAGTAATGTAGTGTGAAAGCCTGAAAGGCTTCTTAATCCACTTAGGAAGAAAAGTTCAGTTATCTAACTATTCCCCAGAGAAAAACTTGGCATTACCCCCAGAGAAAATTCTCAAACAACTCACGTGCATTTTTCATAATCAACTTAATTCACACAAACAACTTAACATCAAATAGAATTTTAGAACAAAGAACAAACAATAGACAACATAGACAACAGAGAACTTGTGGTCAGGATTTAACCACCACTATAATTTGGCTGAAGAACAAAACCACTAAATGTACCAGAATGAGACCAAAAACATACCAGAGAATGCACAAACCAGAGGAATAGATAGAGAGAGATAGAGGCGAGGAGAGACGATCGGAAACATACCAGAGAAGAAGGAGGACGGCGGCGCTGCTCTGGTGGTGCCGGCAACGGTGGCAGCCGTGCGGAGAAGGAGGGAACTAAGAGAGAAAAAGTTAGAAACAGATAGAGAGAGATGGAGAGAGAGAGAGAGAGAGGATAGCTTACCGTGATGGTGGTGGCCGGAGGAGGGGCGGAAGTCGCGAACCGTGGTGGCCGGAGGAGAGAAAGAGAGATCGAGTGAGAGAGAGGAAGAGAGATCGCGAAATGGAAGAAGAAAGGGGTTTCTGCATTTTTAGGGATTTTAATTTTTAGCGACCGAATCCATTTCAAAATTTAAATTCATAAATTTAGCGACGACTTTGTAAATCGGTCGCTAAGACGCGCTCTTTTAATTTTTTTACGCGCCGTTTAGCGACCGAATTAATATCGGTCGCAAATGTAAATAAAATTTAACCGTTGCATTTAATTCGGTCGTCATTTCGGTCGCTAAAAAGGCATAAAATTTCTGACTTTTAAGTTCCTTTATTTAGCAACTGAAATAGCGACCGATAACCCTGCTACGCTCTATTTCGGTCGCTATTTCGGTCGCAGTATTAACTCTAATCAGTCTTCCATGTAGATCCTATAATCGGTCACCATTTCGGTCGCCAAAAACAACCAAAAAATTCGGTCACTATTTTCGGTCGCTAAACAACCTTTTTTTGTAGTGACCATTAATCCATGATTTAATCATGATTAGGAATTTTTAGTCACCCAAAACCCTAAGAGGTTGTGACCTATTAGAGAGGATTAGGTGTTTGTTTAGTTTGTTTTGATTGGTTGTTTGGATGTGTTGTTGAAGGTTAATTGTTTTACGGCATACGAGGGTTTCCGACAACCGACGGAGTTCTGTTAATTTCACCGAGGAGCTTCAAGAGGTAAGGGGAGCTTACCTGAGGGATTTTCTCAATAACTATTTGTTTGTAGTGTGGTTTATATGATTTATATGTGGTTGTGGTTATTTGTTTTGTTGTTTACGTTGTGTTGTTTATCTGTGTATTGGTGTTTGATCTGCTTTTAATTTATTTAATTATCTGCATTCGTATATGATATTGTTATGATGCATGATCTGCCTGGGGATATAATTCTGATAATTGTTGTTGAATGTTATTTGTGAGTGTTGTTTGAGAAGCCTGACAGTGGTCAGTGCGCAACCGATTAATCAGATAAAAGCTTTAATAAGCTGTGTAAATTATATTCAATGTTTTATGGGAAATGTTGGAAGATAAGAGTGGTGGAAAATATTATTTTGGAAAATTAATGAGTTTTGAGAAATATTATTATTTTAATAATTTATTAGTATAAAAGTAATTTATGAGTCACAATGAGAGCGAAACCGTTAAAATATTTTTGCACTGCTAATTTTTACGTAAGAAATTCCAGAATATTAGAAAATGTTATTTTATGAAATTAATTGGTGAAAATAAGTTAATTATGATTTTAGAAAATTAATTAAGTGGAAAAAGCTAAATTTTGGCTTAAAAAGCCTTTAAAATAATATTTGATGGCAAATTTGGAATAGTGTAGACGGCAAGTATTTCGAAATGGCAATGCATATTTTGAGGAAGTTAAAACCTCAAGTGACTCATTGGTTTGTGAAAAACTAAGTTTTATTATTTAAAGATTTTACTAATGAATTTCCAATTTGAAAAGAATTGCTGAAAACCAAAAATTTATTTAACCGTTTTGAAAGTGCAGTTGAACTTGGTAACCGAGACGTCGGGGTACTAAGGTTTTGTGTTGTGATGAACTTGAGGTCATTTGGACTTTGAGGTTCTGTACCGTATACGTGGTGTATACCATATTTAAACATTTAAGATGTTTTCTAGTACCACGAACCTAAGACTGGTGCATCGGTCGAGAGGTGTCGTGATTGAGCACTCGGACTGTGAGGTCCTGTGTTTTAATGAAAGTTTTAAAGATTGTTAAAACTGTGTGAGTCATAAGACATTTTGAGCTTCGGCAAAGAAAGATTGAACACAAAGAAAAGTGTCAAGAACATGGTGTTTTTGCATGCATTTGGCAGACGTGCCGTTATGTTTTGACTGCATGTCTGTGACTGCGTGTCTGTGGCTGTGGGCCTGTAACTATCGAGTCTAATCAACTCATCACAATGTTGGAGATATCTCATGAGATTAAGTGTGAATGTTTAGATGATGAATTGAAGTGTTCATGCATAGTTTTCCAACGTTGATGTTTGGGGTGTGGAACCCATTGATAAACTGTATGTTATAATGTGGATTGCTTATGTTGTTATAAATATGTATATGTGTATGTGTCTTCTTTTGTGCAAGCATTTAGTTATCGTGTTAAATCCATATATTGGCGTCTCACCCTTACAAACATATCAGAGTCGCACAAGGGGTATGACCTCTACAAGAAGGAGAAGGCTGTCTAGTTCGGGGCATGTTGTTGCTGCTTCTATGGGTGGTAGTGTCAGTTAGTTACGACCAGCTTAGGTCCTATTGTGTTATATTATGTTTTAAGAATAAATTAAACTGGTAAGGATCTCGGTGTGAAAACATATGAGGCAGTATAGTTGTATAACTTATTTTGAAAAGATGAACGTTGAGAAAACATTATTTTCCGAAAGCAACCAGCAAATTAAGTTTTATTTCCGCAAACGGGTAGCAATGTGACGACCCCAGTTAGGGTGTCACATAAAATAAGTTTACTTCTCTATCAAAGAGAAGCCACAAAAAAAAAAGATATAAAAGATATGACCAATAACCTTAATGAAATCCCTCAATAAGAACTAAACTCAAACGAAAATAACCACCGTAATTAAGACAATGAAGAGAAAATATTGAATTTTTTGTATTATTTAAAGAGAAAATCATACCTTTTCACATAAGAACACGTCACTTCATCAAACACACACCTTCAACAGCAGTCATGCCGATTCAGATGAAGATAAACAAAAACATGAGAATTCTATCTAAAAGAAATAATGAAAAAAAACCCTAAAACATTCTCTCTTAAAGCAGATGCAGATAATAAAAACAATAAAAAAATATTTATAACAATTCTTCCTTGAGCGATTTTGTATTTGATCTGGCTTAATACAGAGCAGAGTGTCAATGAAAAAAGTAAAGCATATTTCAATGCATTCCAAAAAAAAAAAGTAATTGTTCAAAAGACAAAGAACAAAAACAAATAAAACATACATAATTGGGGACCCTAAACAACAACTTTTACATCAACCACATTGCAATTAGCATCAAAAAACTCAAATGAAAGATTGTCCCCAGCTTTAAAACCATTGGCAGAACAAAAACTCTTCCATCCCTTCCCAATCTTAGTTGTACTCAGTGTTGCATCAGATATAAGGATTGAACAAAGGGCGTGATTGCCAGAAGGACCATTCATAAGAAGTTTTGAAAATCCGCTATTTCTGATAAATTGAGCAAGATTTGATGGTAAATTCTGAAAATAAAAACAAAAAAATTGAAATACATATTTTTGACTAAAAAAATCAAAAAATCAAAATCCAAAAAGTCATTAAATAAACAAAGAGTTACCAATTGACTTGAAGTGGTTTTATAATCTGTAAATTTAACAACAAATTCAACAGGAACAAAGGTATGCTGTGGTGGATTAGACCTACGAATCGAAGCTGGTGTGCATGGTCTGTTGAAGACAGTAATCTGAAAAGTAGACTTCCCGAGATAATGCAAAAGAATCTTATGATCTCCAGTAAGCCCATAGAAATCACACAGCTGAGTCCAACCATCATTAAGAATGGGATTTTCCATCAATTTGATATACGTAAGAGTTACCAATTGACTTGAAGTGGTTTTATAATCTGTAAATTTAACAACAAATTCAACAGGAACAAAGGTATGCTGTGGTGGATTAGACCTACGAATCGAAGCTGGTGTGCATGGTCTGTTGAAGACAGTAATCTGAAAAGTAGACTTCCCGAGATAATGCAAAAGAATCTTATGATCTCCAGTAAGCCCATAGAAATCACACAGCTGAGTCCAACCATCATTAAGAATGGGATTTTCCATCAATTTGATATACGTAACATAGTGCTTATTCCCGTTATTATCAATCAAAAGCCATGAAGATCAAGTTCTTCATTAAAGATGGTATTAAATTTTTGGTTCACAACACCAAAAACCTGATAAGGCAAATTGAACTTTAAAAAATGAAGAAGAAGTTTGAAGACGTAAGTCCATGATATGAAAAAGAAAACCCTCAATGTTAAAATAAACCAGCTCAGTAATCAAAATAAGTATTTCATAATCGAATAATAGAAAACCTGATTGGGCTTGTTGTTAGTGGTGAAACCCCTGTTAGCTTTTGTGTTCAAAATCGATCGATAGCTTTCCATTGTTGCCGCGAGAGGGAAGCATTAATAATATATGGACATTTTTAACTGAAGAACTTCGAATTTATAAGAAGAAAAAGATCAGTAATAAAACAATATAATGGTTCGGCTTCCGATAACTAGAAAATTGAAGAAAGGAGACGAAGGGGTAGAATGTGAACGATTCCTGGGAAAGACATAGCTTTGAAAAGAGTGAACTCTATTGAATATTGAAGAGTGCCTCTTTGTAGAGACTAAACAATAAGATCAGAAATGCATAGGTACTGAAGCCAAAAATCAGAAGCTAAAAAGGAAAAAATAAACTACCTACTAACCTTAAAAGATAAAATCAGATATCAATAACAAGTAAAATAGTAATAAGAAACTCAATATCCATCAAAAAAATAAAATTTAACAGACTTAATAGATTGGGTTTCATAAGAATATTATCCTATCCTATATTCATTTTAATTTTGATATACATATAATTAAATTATTTAACAAAAAAAAATCTAAATAGACATTTAACTTAATAAATAGTGTAGGTGCTATTAACCTATTTAAATATCCACATAAAAAAATATAATTGAATAGGATGCCATTATTCTCGTTAAAACATTAACAAACACAAATAATAAACAAATAGATCATGTAACTTAAGCATTCTTAATATGGACAAAAATAGGTAAAACTAAAAATACGACAAATATTTCAAAACAAAAGTTTCTCGATTCGAAAAATATAACTTGTATTTTGAAATTCTTAATAAATTAAAAAGGTTAATTAATCAATGTTAAAAAATGGTCTCGAAATAAGTATAAAAAAATAAAGAAATTAAACAAAGCACAAAATTACATTAAATATGCTAAAGTTTTTAGGAAATTGAATTGAGTTTGTATGAACCAATATTGGGCATTGATAATTACAACAGATTGGACATCAAATTAATAATATTCAGTTGCAAATCTTAAAGTAGAGAAAAAGAAATTCTCCTCCATCAAATATTCAATCATTCAACTAATTACTACATTAGTTGGTTATTTGATGATTGATTCTCCATCAAGAAATGAACAGAATAATGATAACAATCCAAGTAAATAAAACCAAGCAATTAACTTCAAGATTAGAGATACATGCTAAAATTAAAAGGTACATTTCATTGAGATAAACAAACTAATTATATAGGACCTGCTGACACCATTGGGACAATCTAAAACATCATAGTTAGATTATAATTACAAAAATACCTAGCAAAAGTTGTCCCAACCATGGACGAACTAAAGGAGTTACATTGACAAAGGAAATACAAAGCAAACATACATGTTTTTAAAATCCAACACAATAGGTTGAAGGCAACCGTGTTTGAGTTTGGAAGTTGTAGACTGCCAATATCCAAACTCAAACACAATGCACAACAAAATATATCAACCCAAAACAACATTACAACTGACACAATAGAATAAAATCAACTGAGAAAGGACTACTTAGATAACGATTTCCACCAACAACTGCAAAACATTACACAGACTCCAGGAGATCTACAAAAAAAGGTACGGCATGCACAAACTGTCTTCAAGGCTTCTCAATCTTGACAGTAACCAGGGGATAATTGGAAAACTCACAACTCTCAACATCAATAACATTGTCCTTCTTGGCAACACTAACAGAGCATTCATTCTGAGTTTCACCAAACTCAGCATCCAACTTTCTCTTAGCATGAGTGAACCTATTCGCAGGATTCCACTGAGTCTCCAAACCAGCATGACTATCTCCCAATGAAAGACATGTGCCCATAATATCAGTGTCTGGTTGCTAAAGTAAAAAACATAAAACATGTAATCAATAACAAAGATATAACAACAGGCAGCATAAAAAACATTAACAAAAATAAACAGCTTACTGAAATATCATCCTTCAAATTCACCATTTCATAATCAACCTTTGTAAAGGGTGGGACAAAGACGACCTTCATACAAAAACTTAAAGACATAAGAATTGGAAATTCTAACATTTGAATGGTAATCATTCATCATTCATGATACTGAACAATGAACACATAACTAAGAGTAATAACATTAAAAAATTACTTGTTTTTGGGAACAAAAACATGATTTCAGAGGGGATGTTTCTGCACCCACGAGATCAAACATTGAAATTATAGTTTCATCAGAACAGACCCTTCTAACTGGAAACGTGCCTTCATATTGAAAAGCCTGCTCAAGCTTTGTCTCCACCTTAAAGAGCATCCTCTTGTCAATAAGATTGTGAAGCAACTCACGGTAACAAATTCCAGAAGACTCCTGATTTTGAGAAATATTTGTTAAACAGGATTTATGCATATACAAAAAAAAAATGCAAAGAATATATATAGATTCACCTAGAAATGTTGACCTAGAAGATCCTCACAACTCTTTTAAATCAGCTGAGTAACATCACGATCAAAGAGAATAAGAACACATGTCCCACTTGCATCAGCAACCTCAACCTTAACGTTATACCTATATTTAAGTAGTATGTGTTGTCAATAATAAATAAAACAACCGAAAGTATACATAATGCTTAATATACATTATAATAAGATAATATAACATAATCATCTATAAATCTATAAATACAAAAAATGGAATTATTAATCGTACCTGGAGTATACATGGAGAACAAGAATGCGACAAGGCTCACAGTAATTGACTCCAGTCAGAGAAGTCACAGACCTATTACATCTGTTACAAGCTAAATAAAACTAGGACCCATCATTGACAAGATCGACAATCTCCCCAAGAACAACAAACAAACCATCCTGAAATAATAGCAATAACTATAAATGCACTATAAATAATAGTATATAAGGCTATAATATAAAATTATTAAATAACAGTTATAATAACCATAAGAATAATAATAATAATCATATCATTTGAAGAAACAAAAAAAAACCTTAGCAATACTGGTCAGTTCATTGGTTGTCTTCTTTGGGTTATTCTTCATGAAATCCGCCTCAAGTCCTTCTCTAGAACTATCAAGGACTACAGCTAGAGGATCGACATCAAAAGCCTTGTGTTCAACAATACTTCAGAAAAGGAAAGAATTGAGTTGAATTGAGTATTGAGTGTATATATATAAGTTAGCAATAACCAACAAAATAATATATACAATACAAATAAGATAAAATACAGATATACAGATAATAAATAAATACATATTCAATATTAAAATATGTAGATAAAATACCTATTCCTAAATGCAATTGCCTCTTCTATATCAGGATTAAGTAAGATTCGAGTAGCATTCATGCTATTCTGTAAGACGGTCTTCCCTGAATACACACAAATAAAAAAAAGGGGAAAATTATTTAAGGAATGATCACAACATATCAAAGTTAATTTATTTTAAAATAAAAATTTTATACTGAACACAACACAACATAAAAAGTAATAGAAGCAAAGGAAGCGATACATGCCTCTAAAAACCTTCACCCTTGCAAGTTGCAGAACCATTACCACCTGAATATTTGCACCCCCGGCTAGAGCATCCCTCAATAAGTTTACATAATCACCAAATAAAGTGCACTCCAAGGTGCCACTGTACCACACAAATATCAAAATGAAAACAACAAAAATTACAAAATCCAAAACTAACAAACATCATGGTTTACAAAAACAACAACAGAAATATTATGTAACCAACAGGATCTTGGGTCAGCAAGCTCAATTACAACCACACTGGTTGTCTTTCCATCTTTGGTATATTGTCTTTCGGGATAAACACGTCAAAAGCCCAATGACATCTGAAAACAGCAAAACAATTACATTAGCAAGGAAATGAATCACTAATAAAAATAAGAAAGATATATCAAACAATAAACCAACTTCAAAATAGTATACTAATCACCAATCAAGTACCCATGATTATCATCATAGCCCAGTATTTCAATGAAGGGAACACATTTAAGTCTGTATCTTGAGATAGAAGGGCAATTTGCCCTTTTCTGAACAGTGGTTTTGAACATGCAAATCAGCCTAAATTCTTATGAAGAAGCTCTATAGCCACCAGTGTTTTCCACAATATTGAAGTAAACCATCTTGTAACAACATCCCTCTTCCAGTAAATAGCTAAATTTGTGTAATAAGGTTTTTCTATCAGTAGCCTGGATCTTTCCACCCTTTACAAAGAGATAAAAACAAAAACAACTATATCATCAATTCAATAATAGAAAATAAAATTTACAATACATAATATACAATACAACAAAGAGAATGGAGAAAGAAATATAAAGATACATCAATAATCATCAATAAGTGTAACATAGATTATTACATTTTCATCAATCAACAACATCTCCAAAGAGTTGATTTGTGAAGGGTTGTTGAAGAGAGGAACAGTCCAGAGACGGGTAACCCTAACAACCAACCTAATTGTCTCCCTATTGGAAATAGTGGAATCAATTCGATCATAATGCAAAGCCATTGGAAGCAAGAGTGTTAGTATTTGAGAATGATAATTCACACAAAGAAAACAGAGAGAGGAGTATGAGTAGAACTGAGATACCAGCAAACTGATCATCAATCAAATTTATAGGCAGCAAGAAGGATATAGCAAAAACAAATTTGGGAGGGAAAATCAAATTTGAAATCTTAAATACAAAAGAAATAAAAAAAAAATAAAATAGATTGTATAATACCTCTCTGTAGTAGTGTCTGAACAAACAAATCAGAAATGCATAGGTTAACAAAAAACAAATCGAAAACAAAATTGACGTTCAAAAGTCAAAATCTAAGACATCTAAAACAGATCAAGAGATCAGTTCTAGAAACAATCATTACGGCTCAACACCGAGACCCAATCTACCTAATCTAGCCAATACCCTAAAATAGTGCAATCAGATCATGAGATCAGTTTCCAACAAAAAAATAATCAAATCAAATGAGCAAATAAGAAATAAAAAGACCAGACAATAATATTATTAAAATAAAGTAATCATCACAATTTTCACATAGCACAACCATCTACTTAATCACCTAAAAACAGAGCAATAAGAGATTAAGATTTTCAAGAAATTATTATCAGGGAAAAACCCAAAACCAAAATACCAAAGAACATCTCAACAATGGCTCCAACATTATATTTAGTTCCAAAAAAAAAAAAAGGGGTTGTTGGGGTAAAATGAATGACAATGAATATTTATAACATATAACATTCAACAAAAGAAAGTTACAAGAAAATATACTTTTTTAAAACGTGTAAAATATTAAAAAAATAAAAAAAGGAATAAATATATATATATATATATATATATATATATATATATATATCAGGATGATAAACAACTCCAGAATTCAAGCATTAATAGACAGGTTTGTTGATCTCACAAGAACAATTCGACAGCTAAAGCGGTGAAAAGATATTATTATGACATATAATAATAATGAAAATAATTTTAAAAAAATATTAAAATAATGAAATAAAAATCATAAATATAAAGATAAAGATCTAAAACAAACCCCGATAAAAATAGCTTCGTAGGGAAAATCTATGCTAAACAAACAAAATATACAGATTGACAAGATATATAGCACCCAAGCTCTATGAATCGACAATCTACAGTGCACAATCGACGGAGAAGACGGAAAGATGAGGTGAGATGAGAAATGGCAGAAAAAGAGGAAACATAAACCCTGGAGAGTGAGAGGGGAGAAGAAGTCGAGAGAAATGAAGAAATGAAGAAAGAGAGAGAAATCGAAGATAGGGAAGGAAAGGCAAATAATAATATGTATATGTATGTTTTTATAGTTTTTTTTTTTTTGGTGAAAAATAAATTTTTATATTAATTTGATAATTAATTAAATAAATATATGTCATTTCTTGTGTATTGTATAAGTGTAGAGGTGGACACGTTTTTTTCAAATATCTTAATCACCATTACAGATTCCTATGCAACAACACTATTTCAATTCTATCAAATGTGATGTGATTACGTGAATAGTAAATTGAGAGGAATGAACAATGAATAAAATATTCTTGGCTTTTTAATCAAAGTGATATATTTTTAGAAACTATATATTAAAATAACCTATTTTTGAAACAATTTATCAAATTAACCTATTTTTTAACACTGTGGAATAAAAAAAAAATTGCTGACTGGGTGACGCTAGTTTGACTGTCGCCATTGACTTTTTGACCTGCCACATTGTAGGTCCTGGTTGGCCAGTCAATTCTGAAAAAAATGTAATCACACATTTATATATTTTGATGAATGACAAACACTAACAAAAAGGCAAGAGAATTTTTATTTTAGCATGCAGGTACAGTGTGCACAAATTCAAATTATTATGGTGTACCAGAAAATCAAATATCAGGACCTCAAGCAAGATTGAGTATATATACTAGGTCTTAGTTATCTTGTAAGGGTATGATGGCTAAAACTCACTTTGGCTCATTTAATCAATTTAACTAAAACATTACACTTTTGGATAAAAGGTTTTTAATTAAGCTTTTGGTTAACAAAGTATTTTTCAAATTGATTTTAAATTAAAAAAATAAATAAAAATCTGATTTAAAAAAAATAGATTAAGTTTTTCAAAATATAAAATCAGTTTTCAATCCCATGCAATTATTAATTTTCAAGGTGCAATCAATTTATTCAATACGTTGCAGCATATCAAATAGTGCAATTTCAAAATGATGCAATTTCAATTGAAATGATCGATTTTTCACTTTTTCAAACCGTGTGCAGAGTTTGGTCAACATAAAATATATAGCAAATGGAAAAATTTTGTCAATCTTATAAAAACTGATTTGCACTAAAGCTTCAACCGTTTGAGCCTTTGATTCAATTTAATTATGATTGAGATTTTATTTTCAATTGACTAAGCTTTTCTTCTCAATTAAAAAACATGATTAATTGAGTTTGGAATGAAATAAATTGTTGACTAAATATTGCCAATTGATTGGCAACGGTAATTTGTTCAAATTGATTGACTAAATATTGCCAATTGATTGGCAACGGTAATTTGTTCAATAATGACCACTTTCATAAAATTAGTTCATTCTTTACTCATGATGCAACAATCATTTTCAAGTCTATAAAAATGTGTTTCTTGGTTGCAAATAAGCAGAGAAGAGAATACATGAAAAATACATGTGATCTGAAAATTATTTGTGAGCCAAATTGTGTTATTATCATCATGCTCATAGTGCTTCAAGTTGTAATCATCTGCACTAGAAGAGTGTATCATATTGTTCTTCCTTTGCTGAAACTTTGTGTGAGGGTGTGGTATCCCTCTTTGTTGTGATTGAGGCTTCTACACAAGGGTGGGGTATCCCTAGTGAGAAGGGCTCTGTTGTGTACAAAGGTTGCAAGCACCAGTTATAAGCTTGTTTGTTAGTGGAAGAAATCCCACAGGTGGAGTGGGGACTGGACGTAGGCCACTGGTGGTTGGTGACTGAACCAGGATAAAATCCTCGCGCAAGTATTCTCTTTACCTCTCTTTTAATTTATTTCTTTTATATAATTGATTGCGTGATAAATTTTGTTAAAGAAATTTCGTTGAAAAATTAAAAAGAAATTTGTAGACTCAATTCACCCCTCCCCTCTTGAGTCAAAGCCACATATTCCAACAAGTGGCATCAGAGCTAGACTCTTGCATAAAGAGCTTAGCAGCTTCAAGAGAAATGGCTTCGAATGACTTCCTACCTGAAAGAGCCTCCTTTGGCAGACCCCCTGCCTTTAATGGTGAAGAATATGCATATTGGAAAGAACGCATGATAATTTTTATTCAAGCACAAGATTATGATGTGTGGGATGCTATTGAAAATGGACCTTTTGTCCCTATGAAAGATGTAGATGGTAAGTCTGTTATTAAGCCTAGAAGTGAACAAACTGAGGATGAGAAAAAGAAAGTACAATTAAATTTACGTGATAGAAATATGATAACATCTGCTTTGAGTAGGGGAGAATTTTTCAGGGTCTCAAATTGCAATACGACCAAAGAAATGTGGGATACGCTTCAAGTCACTCATGAAGGAACGAGTGAAGTCAAGCGCGCAAGGACAAACACTCTGATAAGAGAATACGAGCTGTTCATGATGAAGCAAGGAGAATCCATCCAAGACATGCAGAAACGCTTCACTCACATTGTGAACCAACTTGTTGGTCTGGGTAAGAATATTGATAATGAAGATTTAATTAATAAAGTTCTACGTTGTTTGACCAGGGAATGGCAGTCGAAGGTGACGGCAATTGTTGAATCTAAATATCTCACCACAATGAACTTAGCGACACTATTTGGAAAATTACAATAGCATGAACTAGAACTTAGTCGACTGTCGGAACACAAAGAAAAAGACAAGAAAAAGAAGAGCCTAGCCTTGAAAGCATCCTCCTCCAAAAATGAGGAAGAGAATGAAAAAGAGGAAGAAGAGGAAGACGCTTCAGATGATGAAATGGGAATGCTAGTAAAGAAATTCAAAAGATTTGTGAAAAAGAAAGCTAACTCAAGAAGATCATCAACCTTTCCCAAAAAGAGTTTCAATAAGGGAGATGGTCCAAGCTCCACACCTACTTGCTATGAATGTGGAAAGCCCGGTCACATGAGGTATGATTGCCCTAAATTACAAAAGAAGGACAAATTCGAAAGAAAAGAAAAGAAGGAAAACAAACCTAGAAGAGCTTACATAGCTTGGGATGAAAATGATTTGGATACCATGCCACCGATGATTCAGACAATGAGGAAGCTAACTTATGTCTCATGGCTGGCCACGAAAGCGATGATGAGGTAACCTCTAACTCTTCTTCTTCTTCTTCTTCTTCTTCTTCTTCTTCTTGCTCATATGATGCATTGCATGATGCCTTTCTTGAACTACACAATGACTCTATGAGATTGGCTAAGGCATTTGAAAAATCCAAGAAAATGGTTAATTATTTGCAAAACCAAGTAGTTACTTTAACAAAAGAAAGGTTGGAATTAGAAAAGGAAAACTATAGCATTGGATATACTCTAGGAAATTTTACATGCAAAAAGTGCAGTGAATATGAAAAACAGGTAAATGACTTGAAGTTCACTCTTGCAAAATTCACCAATGGTAGAGATAACTTGAATGTTCTTTTGGGAATCCAAAAAAGGTGTATATGATACGGCTGGCTTAGGATATAAGCCTAATGATCATGAAAAATCCTTTCTGAAGAAAACATTTGTGCCTACTCATACATCTGTTAGTCCTTTCGTCAAATGTTATTATTGTGCTAGAAAAGGGCATACCGCATCAACTTGTAATATGAGAAAGGAGAATGAAAAGAAAAAATGGGTTCCTAAGGGAACATCATATGGCACTAACAACCAAGGACCCAATAAAATTTGGGTACCTAAAAACAAAATATAATTGTTGTTTTGTAGGTATGCTTGAAAGCCAAGACTACAAAATGGTACCTTGACAGCGGCTGCTCTAAGCATATGACGGGAGACATTAGCAAGTTCACATCCTTCACACCAAAAGTTGGAGGACATGTGACATATGGTGACAATAACAAAGGGCAAATTCTTGGGATTGGAAGTGTTGGTAAAAGTCTGACAACATCAATTGATAATGTACTTTTTGTGGAAGGACTAAAGCACAACCTCCTAAGCATAAGTCAACTTTGTGACAAAGATAACAAGGTTAGCTTTGATTCTAAAAGTTGTTTAATTGAAAATTTGCATGATAAAAATAAGAAATTAATTGGACATAGAATTAATAATATTTATATGATAGACTTAGATGATATCTCTTTAAATGATGCATGTTGTCTGGTCTCTAGAGAAGAAGACAGTTTTCTTTGGCATCGTAGGATTGCACACATACACACAGAGCACTTAAACAAGCTTATTTAAAAAGAACTTGTTATCGGTTTACCCAAAATGAAATTTAAAAGGGATGGATTGTGTGATGCATGCCAAAAAGGTAAACAAACAAAGGCTTCCTTCAAACCAATTAATATTGTTTCATCGGAGAAGCCCTTGCAACTCCTACATATGGATCTTTTTGGGCTTTCTAGAACAAAGAGCCTTGGTGGCAATTTTTACGCATTAGTAATTGTTGACGACTACTCTAGGTTCACTTGGACCTTATTTCTTTCACACAAAAGTGACACCTTTAAAGCTTTTAAAAAAATTAGCCAAGGTAATTCAAAATGAAAAGGATCTAAAAATTGTATCTATTAGAAGTGACCATGGCGGGGAGTTTGAAAATGAAACGTTTGAAATTTTTTGTGAAGAAAATGTCATAAAACATAATTTTTCTGTGCCTAGGACCCCACAACAAAATGGGGTGGTAGAAAGAAAAAATCGGGCTTTAGAGGAACTCGCTAGAACACTATTAAGCGATGCAAACCTCCCAAAATATTTTTGGGCGGATGCAGTTAGCACTGCTTGCTATGTTCTCAATAGGGTATTAATTAGACCAATTTTAAATAGAACCCCATATGAATTATATAAAGGAAGGAAGCTCAATATCTCTCATTTTCGTGTGTTTGGAAGCAAATGTTTTGTGCTTAATAATGGTAAAAATAATTTAGGAAAATTTGATGCCAAAGATGATGAAGGGATATTCTTAGGTTATTCATCATCTAGCAAAGCCTTCAGGGTATACAATAAAAGAACTTTAACTGTTGAGGAATCAGTGCATGTTTCTTTTGATGAGACTAACCCCAAAAGGTTGGGAAAGGATATTATTGATGACCTTGCAGATTCTTTAGAACATACCCACTTGGATGAAAAGAAAAATCAATAGGACAAAGAAGGAAATGAGGATGAGATCAAGCAAGAGGAAGAAGAACTTCAAGATCTTCCCAAAGAATGGAGAGTTTCCAAAAATCATCCATTGGACAACATTATTGGTGATATTTCTAAAGGGGTAATTACTAGAAACTCCATTAAAAATGCTTGCAATCACATGGCTTTTGTTTCTCAAATAGAACCTAAAAACATTGACGATGCTATTTGTGATGAATTTTGGTTGTTAGCGATGCAGGAGGAATTAAACCAATTTGAAAGAAACCAGGTATGGGAACTAGTCCCTAGGCCATCAAAAAATAAAACAATTGGGACTAAACGGGTCTTTAGAAATAAATTAGATGAAAATGGTATAATTGTTAGAAACAAGGCTAGACTTGTAGCTAAAGGGTACAATCAAGAGGAGGGCATAGATTATGAAGAAACGTATCCACCCGTAGACAGACTTGAGGCCATTCGCATGTTACTTGCATTTGCTTGCATTATGAATTTTAAATTATATCAAATGGATGTAAAAAGTGCGTTTTTAAATGGCTTTATTCAAGAAGAGGTGTATGTAAATCAACCTCCTGGTTTCGAAAATTTTGACCTACCCAATCATGTGTTTCGCTTAAAGAAAGCGCTTTATGGTTTAAAGCAGCGCTTTATGGTTTAAAGCAAGCTCCTAGAGCTTGGTATGAGCGCTTAAGCAAGTTTCTTTTAGAAAAAGGTTTTTCACGAGGAAATGTTGACACAACCTTATTTATTAAAAGAAAATCACATGATATTCTTCTTGTACAAGTGTATGTGGATGATATAATTTTTGGTGCTACTGATGAGTTTCTTTGCAAAGAATTCTCTAAGCATATGCAAGAAGAATTTGAAATGTCGATGATGGGAGAATTAAATTTCTTCCTTGGGCTTCAAATAAAACAAACAGACAACGGCATATTCATAAGTCAAGCAAAATACTGCAAGGAACTTTTAAAAAGATTTGGAATGGACAATGCCAAGGAGATAGCCACACCAATGAGCACCTCATGCTACTTAGATAAGGATGAAAATGGTAAGCCTATTGAAGTGACAAAATATCGAGGTATGATTGGATCCCTCTTGTATCTTACTGCAAGTAGGCCTGACATCATGTTTAGTGTTTGCATATGTGCTAGATATCAGGCTAGTCATAGGGAATACCACCTTGCGGCAATTAAGCGAATAATGAGATACTTAGTTGGGACAAAAGACATGGGCTTGTGGTACCCCAAAGGCGACACGTGCAATTTGGTTGGGTATTCCGACTCTGACTTTGCAGGTTGCAAGTTAGATAGGAAAAGTACTTGTGGGACATGCCACTTTTTAGGTAGTGCCTTAGTTTCATGGTTTAGCAAAAAACAATCTAGTGTGGCATTGTCAACCGCTGAGGCGGAATACATAGCAGCAGGGAGTTGTTGTGCCCAAATTATTTGGATGAAACAACAACTGTTAGACTATGGTGTCCAATCAGATCATATCCCCATTCGATGTGATAACACTAGTGTCATTAACTTAACTAAGAATCCCATTCAACATTCTAGGACAAAACACATTGAGATAAGACACCATTTTATTCGGGATCATGTGCAAAATGGAGATTGTGTTTTGGAGCATGTGGGTACAACTAAGCAATTAGCAGATATCCTTACTAAACCCCTCAATAAAGAGAGTTTCTTTTACATCATAAGAGAATTAGGCATCCTATATTTATCTTACATCATTTAATCTTACATGTTTACTTTTATTCTCACATATCTATCAAATTTGCTCTCTGTCGATAATTTTATTAATAAATATGTGAGCAGGACAATTAATTTTATCATAGTTCCTGTAATTATGTGTCACACTCTTTGATAATAAATTTCCAAATTAACTGCATAAACTGAATTGCATCCAGTTGGTCAATGTGCTCCTGCACCGTCCGTTCTATTGTGATAGTCTGATTTTGTTAGTTTGGATACCGTGAATCATAAAATCATAAAATCAACCTCCATATTGGCTACTACACATACTTATTTTATTAACGCTATTAATGTCCCACTTTTCATCTATTTTGATGAATGAAAGTTATCATCTTTATTTATTATATTTTATCCATAAACTTTCTTTTTGATCATTCCAAAAGGGGGAGAAGAATTGGAATATTAATCTTGCAAAAATAAATGTAATTGAACTATTCAGGGGGAGCATGCTTATAATATTCCATTGCCTAATAATTTGAATTTATGCCTTCTGAATTTAACTGACGTATCTATTGAGTAATATGTTTTAGATAGGGGAAAATCCATCCCACGCTCATGCAGTGCGTATATGACTCTGACACCACATTACATAGGTAAGAAGGTAAGGCTTGTCATAATCAAAAGGGGGAGTATGTAATAACACATTTATATATTTTGATGAATGACAAACACTAACAAAAAGGCAAGAGAATTTTTCTTTTAGCATGGAGGTACCGCGTGCACAAATTCAAATTATTATGGTGTACCAGAAAATCAAGTATCAAGACCTCAAGCAAGATTGAGTATATATACTAGGTCTTAGTTATCTTGTAAGGGTATGATGGCTAAAACTCACTTTGGCTCATTTAATCAATTTAACTAAAACATTACACTTTTGGATAAAAGGTTTTTAATTAAGCTTTTGATTAACAAAGTATTTTTCAAATTGATTTTAAATTAAAAAATAAATAAATAGAAATCTGATTTAACAAAAAAAATAGATTAAGTTTTTCAAAATATAAAATCAGTTTTCAATCCCATGCAATAATTAATTTTCAAGGTGCAATCAATTTATTCAATACGTTGCATCATATCAAATAGTGCAATTTCAAAATGATGCAATTTCAATTGAAATGATCAATTTTTCACTTTTTCAAACCGTGTGCAGAGTTTGGTCAACATAAAATATATAGCAAATGAAAATTTTTTGTTAATCTTATAAACACTGGTTTGCACTAAAGCTTCAATCGTTTGAGCCTTTGATTCAATTTAATTATGATTGAGATTTTATTTTCAATTGACTAAGCTTTTCTTCTCAATTAAAAAACGTGATTAATTGAGTTTGGAATGAAATAAATTGATTGACTAAATATTGCCAATTGATTGGCAACGGTAATTTGTTCAATAATGACCACTTTCATAAAATTAGTTCATTCTTTACTCATGATGCAACAGTCATTTTCAAGTCTATAAAAATGTGTTTCTTGGTTGCAAATAAGCAGAGAAGAGAATACATGAAAAATACATTTTGATCTGAAAATTATTTGTGAGCCAAATTGTGTTATTATCATCATACTCATAGTGCTTCAAGTTGTAATCATCTGCACTAGAAGAGTGTATCATATTGTTCTTCCTTTGCTGAAACTTTGTGTGAGGGTGTGGTATCCCTCTTTGTTGTGATTGAGGCTTCTACACAAGGGTGGGGTATCCCTAGTGAGAAGGGCTATGCTGTGTACAAAGGTTGCAAGCACCAGTTATAAGTTTGTTTGTTAGTGGAAGAAAATCCCACAGGTGGAGTGGGGACTAGACGTAGGCCACCGGTGGTTGGTGGCTGAACCAGGATAAAATCCTCGCGCAAGTATTCTCTTTACCTCTCTTTTAATTTATTTATTTTATATAATTGATTGCGTGATAAATTTTGTTAAAGAAATTTCGTTGAAAAATTAAAAAGAAATTTGTAGACTCAATTCACCCCTCCCCTCTTGAGTCGAAGCCACATATTCCAACAAAAAATATTTAAAAAAATAATTTTTAATTATTTTTAATGAAAAAAAGGAAAAATGAGGTGATGCCACATGTCACCACTGCAACAGGCGCCACCTGTGGCGCTAGTTGCAGCGACGCTACTCACCTGGTGGTGATACGTGCCCCCCCACCCCCACCCACACACAAAAAAAAAAAAAAATTAATAATTTTGTTATATCATATTTTTTTAAGTTTAGGTAATTATTATAATTTTGTTATATCATATTTTTTTAACAAATTAAATATCGTGTACCCAGTCTTTGTTATTTCTACTACACTTTTTTTACATTCTATTTTATCTATAATTTAGTTGGAAGTTTAAAAATTTAATTTTTATTATACCACATTTCTATCATTTTATGTAATCTTGATGTTTTAATTTTTTTTTTATTTTTTTTTATTTATTATTGTGTGTTAATAAATATTAATTTTTTAAAAATAAATTTTTTTTATTTGTTATTGTTAATTATAGTAGCAGTTTGTTTTTTATTTTATTTTATTAATATTATTATTTATTACTATTATTATTATTATTAAAGCAATTATTGATGTAGTATATGATCATACAATAATAATATCATATTAATATTAGCCTATCCACCTAAAATATATATATATATATATATATATATATATATATATATATATATATATATATATATATATATGGCAACGGTCTTTTATAGTATAATTAACGTACTATACACGTCAAGACATTAGTTTAATAGGCAATTGGCCAGTAGCAACTGAACAAAACAACCAACACCACGTACTCACAACTGTAAGACTAAGCCCTCATTCATGTTTTGATTTATGACAAACAAAGTGTATTTTGCATAAGATTTTTGATTTTGACTATGTACTTATTACGTGTTAAGTTGCATGCAAGATCACTCATGAAAAAGATAAATCAAGGATTAAAACAAGCAGACGTCCAACAAAGTAAAAGAAGCAGACATCCAACTAAAACAAGCAGACGTCCAACAAAGTAAAACAAGCAGACGTCCAACAAAGTGAAACAAGCAGACGTCCAACGAAGGGATAAAAAGCTGACGTCCAATGAACTACCAAAAAAAAAAAAAAAAGCTGGCGTCTACTAAAAGTAACAAGAAGCTCGCGTCCACTAAAGTAACAAGAGGAGCTCATCTACTGAAGTACCATATGGAGCTCGTCTACTGAAGTGACAAGAAGAGCTTGTCTACTGAAGTACCATATGGAGCTCGTCTACTGAAGTAACAAGAAGAGCTCGTCTACTAAAAGTGGAATATGGAGTTCGTCTACTAAGGCTACGCTCTTTGGACTTACTAATATCTTAATGAGAAGCTCCGTCCACTGACATGGCATATGAAGCTCGTCTACCAGTTGGAGCACGTCCAATTACCTTGTGTTAGCACTCCCGTCTGCTGATGTGGCAAATGGACGCGGCTATTTTTTACTCTTCAAATAGACTCGGCTATTTTTTAAAGATAGACTCGGCTATTCTTTCAGTTGGAAACGATTATTTTCAAGAAGGACGCAAACTCTACAAGAACCAACAGAATCTTATTTCAAGAACAAGAATCAAGAAAACAGATTTTGTTAAATCAAATACAAATATGTTTTAATTGATCCCAACGACTATAACTTGTTTTCTATATAAAGAGGGATCAAAGGAACACTTTTAAATAACACTACTGATTCTGAAAAGTGAAAATACGAAAGATTCAAAAGCTTCCAAAAGTGCTTCATCTTTGAGAGAAAAATGTGATATTACTTAGAACTTCAATTTGTATAATCAGACTTTTAGAGTCTTTCTTCTACTCAATTCTTTCTGTGAATTAGCGTGATTAAGAGAGAGTATCTCTTAGGCTTGAACAAGGATAGAAGGGATCCTTGGGTATAGAAAATCAAGTGTGCTTTCTGGTGAATTCTTGAGCAAGGAGGTTATCCTTGTGTTGCTGTAATTGGAATTTTGTAATTGCTGATTATAGTGGAGAAAACCACAGAGGTGTGGGACTGGATGTAGGCTTACCAGAGGAGGTAGCCGAACCGGGATAAATCGGTTTGCGTGTTCTTCTCATATCTAAACTCCATATACTTGTTATATGCACTTGTGTGTTGTGAATGAGTTTTTAAGAATGGTTGTTAACTTGAATCTTTGATCTGCAATCTGTGATAAACCTGTTGTTACTTCTTATAATTATTCTTAACATCATTACTAATTACATAACCTGATTCTTGGGAATTAAAATTGAGTGAAAACCAATTTTCTTTAAGAAAACTCTGTTTTGCTTTAAATTGTTGAAGAAGTTTTCAATATCTCAATTCACCCCCCCCCCCCCCCTTGAGATCTTAGCCACTACCAACAACAAGTTGAGAGTTGTAACCCTGTCTTTGTCTGGGATTTGACGCAGACAGAACTGAATCCTATGGGGCGTCAGCTCCTCACCCTCAGGCACCACGTCCTTCATTAACTGTAAACACTCTTGACAAATCATAGTACATCAAGACTAATGAACTTACTGTATAAACCATCTAATTGTCAAGAGTTTTTCCAGTTAATGAAGGACGTGGTGACTGAGGGTGAGGAGCTGATGCCCCATAGGATTCAGTTCAGCCTATGGTCAAATCCCGGGCAAAAATGAGGGATACAATTCCCAACTTGTTGTGATGTACGTGGTGTTGGTTCTTTTGCTCAGTTGCTACTGGCCAGTTGCCTATCAAACTAATACCTTGACGTGTATAGTATGTAAATTATTCTATTAGTACTTAATTTAATATTTATAATATCAAAATTTTTTTTAGTAGTCATTTTATATGATTTGTTTAATTATTAATGATGTAAATTCTTGTATATCATAATTAATATAATTATTAGTTTATTAATATAATATTGTTATAATATTATCACTAATAGTGTTATTTTGTATAAATTGCTATAAATTATGTTGTTAATTTGAGCATGTTACTTTGTTTTAAATATAATTTATTATTGTTAGATATGATTAGTACTAGTAATGTGGTTATTTATTATCATGGTTATTTAATTATGTTTGATTAATATAGGTCGACAATATGAAGCAAGTTCTTATCGTTTTGCTTTACTGGAATGGGAGGGTATATGATGGAGATAATGGGTTTACTTTTGAAGGAAATACCAAAGTCATGAAAATAAAACAAGGAATCAGGTATGAAGCGCTGAAATCAAGGATACATTCTAGGTTGAAACTTCAACCCAATCAGTGTATTTCAAAGATAATGGCCAAATGTCTTGTACAAATAAATCCTCCAATTTTCACTAGTTACGAATTAAGTGATGATGATGATGTGACTTGCATGATTGATGCTTTTCTGCAAACTACGGAACTTACAACACTTGAGATCTATGTTGAGATTGATGTGGCTGGTAGCTCTAATCCACATGAACAGGAGCTATGCAACAATTTTGAACTACCACTATTCGACTTACCGAATCAATCTGTTAGTGATGATGAAGAATGGAATAGTGAACTGGAGTTCGTGTCAGACGAAGATGAAGAAGACGACGATGAATGTACATATTATGACTCAGCTGAATCAACTGACTCCGAAGATGAAGGTGAAGGTGGCTCCAATATAATACCATCCGGGTAGGTTTCTCCGGTGTCATCCATTAGGCCCAGAGGGCGTGTTTATCAACAGTCAGGCATGATTTTAATAATGTTATTCCATTATAATATTAATATCTTCAATAGTTTACATAATTAAATGAAGTTAATCTATTACAGGTCATTCACATGGTCCATTCATCAATCCATATCCACATTACAGTTATATTGATTGGAATTATCCAGACGAAGATAAGGATGTCGTAGGGTTGGACGTTCCTGGATCTTGGCAAGTGGGACGAGAGTTGTATGTGGGGTTACGATTTGAGAGCAAAGAGGCGGTTCAGTTGGCGGTGAAGCAATATTCAATGAAAAATCACCAATCATTTGAAGTTGGAAAATCAACAAAGTCCTTATGGAATGTCCGTTGCCCGAATCATTCTGCGGGATGTTCTTGGAGGTTAAGGGTCATTTTATCAAAGAAGTCAGACAAGTGGGAAGTGTCGAAGTACGGTGGTCCTCATTCTTGTGTATATTCAGTGAAATTGTGTATGATTGGTTCAGGTGATGGATCTGATTGCATACCCAGGCCGGACGATGCTGAAGGAGACGGAAGATCTGGATAGAAATAAGTCTGATAAGGCTGTTGTGGAATATATGGAAACTGCGGAGGAACGTAATACGTCCCCGGATCTCACTCAGGGAAAGGTGGCAGATAAAATGGTTGTGCTTCAACCGGCGTTCTGTTTCGGTCTAGACCATGTATTTCCCTGCTAGAGCTACTAATTGTCATTTGTACCACCGGTGGAGCTTGAGATTGCGAATCAACCGGAGCAGGTCGATAAGGTGATGTGATGCGAGTTTAGACCCCCATTGCCATCATTATACGCTCATACTCGCTCCTAATCTCTTCAAGTGACAAAGCTTGGCTCCCCTCTGGTGTGGCTAAATAGTTTACCCGTTCAAGCTTGTCAGCCTGTGTGCAATATTAATTCAAATGGGAATTAGTAACGACAATGGTAACTAATTAATGCTTAATAATAAAATACACAATCATAAATAACTTTACCAAAATTGCTTGTTGTGCGTTTTTCCTACTGATCCAACATTAACGACGAGTAATTCCCAGGTACCATCTCATATACTCTGATTGGTTGTTGATAGACCATTGTGGTGGTACACCAGGCTGGACATATGTCAACCTATCGTTCCATCAGTGAATAAACGGTTCCATCTTTTGTAACAAATTATCCTTTGATTTCCCCCTAAGAGTTAAGTTGTGGGCCCTTGGTGGCTGAGAGGCTGGTTGTGGAACATGTTGGTCCAGGCCAAACTGTCTCATTGTTTGATCAGGTTGATGATACTCCCCAATGTTAATGCAGATCAAAGGCACAACTGCCCTCCATAAATGCTGGCCTTCGATGCAGATAAACGGAAATGATGCCTTCAGGTATTCGTCATATGGCTCCCACACAATCTATAAACATTCAACATCTAGCATAATTAACAACTCTTAAATATTAAATAGATCCACGTTGTAATACACCTAAACCCTTACATCTGATGATTGTATCGTATCAAAAATATCTCGATAGTAAGGCAGCTCATGATAATGTCTTGAAAAATTAATCCCACTCTGCCACCTGATAATCAAATTCGGGTCAGAAGTAATTAATAACACAACTATTGATTACTCAACAAAAAAAATAAATGTAACCTTGTTCCATATGGCGTCCCTGCAGGTCTATCACTGCTTTTGAGTCTGGGTGCAATTTTTGGAAACCGCACCCATGCCCACATCTGTACCAATGCAACAAAACCCGCAATCTCTTTGTTTTCATAGTTGGCGGCGTTACATAGTTCACGATATAAATAACTTAACACCGCTGATCCCCAACTAACTTGTGCAGTCACACTAAAATCTTCTAACAATGTTAGATATCTTAATGCAACAAGCGCACCAGAACGATCTGCTACCAACACTCCACCAAGTAACTTCAGAATATATGCTTTGGCACAACGGGTTGCCACTACCGGGTTGGACAAATCATGTTGCTCGACATTTCCAAAATGTGCATTTAACCATGTCATTCTTAAATGAGGTCCACGAAACTGGTCATCATCTGGTATCACCCCTAGCATTGCACCAACGTACTTTGGCCAGTTATCACAGGTTCGACCAATTACAGGATGGTCGTCAATGCGAAGACCTGTGAAAATTGCAAGATCCTGTAATGTAATCGTGCACTCTCCAAATGGCATATGGAATGTGTGGGTCTCAGGCCTTCAACGTTCAACTAATGCACTTATCAATGCATGGTCTACCTGGAACAATGATAATTGGGCAGTGCCCAAAAATCCTGTCAACTCGAGAATATCTCTAATGGCGGGGGGAATGTTGGCACCTCCATCCTTAAATTGTTGTACTCTTCTACATCTAAGAACTCGATCCTCCTCCTTGTTCCATATATGTTGAGACACATGTGTCTTCTGCATATGTATCACGTGTTCATAAATGGGGCCAGGATTAATCGACTGTGCCATATCTCCTAGAATAAAATCATGAAAAAGTAAACCATTAGTACAATAAATTATAACAATACTAATAATAACAACAACAAGAATAACATTAAAACTAACAAATATTAATAGTAACAAAGTTTATAAAAAAAAGTAATATGGTTATAAAAAGAAAGTGTAAAAAAATTGTAGTATAAATTATACTACTATCATTAATAATAACAAAGTAAAAAAAATATTTAAAATATTTAATATTAAAATAAGCACACACACAAAAAAGAATATAATAAAAAATTTGAAAAATTATGATTACAAAAAAAAGGCTTGAAATGTGGTATAAAAAAATTTAATTTTTAAACTTCCAACAAAATTAATAATAGAAATGATACCACTATCATTAATAATAAGAAAGTAAAAAAAACAAATATATTAAAAAAATTAATATTTATGAATGCACAAAAATTAAAATTAATAATATAATAAAAAAAATTAAAAAATTATGATTACATAAAATGATAAAAATGTGGTATAAAAAAATTTAATTTTTAAACTTCCAACAACATTATATATAAAAAATAGTGTAAAAAAAAAGTAGTAGAAATGATGAAGAATGAGTATACCATATATAATAAAATAATATAAATATGATATAAAAAAATTAAAATATTTACCTAAACTTATAAATGATAGTAATACAGTGTAGAAAAAATAATAATTTAATAAAGAGTAAGAGATTAGGGGGAATTTTGAATTTGGAATGGAAAAAAAATTGGTATAGTGTGTTGGACGATGGGAAGCCATGCTTGCTGGGGGTTTATATAGCAGGGAAAAGGATGGGTAGGTAGGTTGGTTATCACAGTCTTGTAAAAAAAACTTCCAACAACGTTCAACTAACGCAACAGGTGCCTGTTGCAGTGGCACCACTCGCCAGGTGGTGACCCCCCCCTCCCCCCTTTTTCCTTTTTTTTTCATTAAAAATAATTAATTTTTTTTTTCAGAATTGGCTGGCCAATCAGGACCTGTCACGTGGCAGGTCAAAAAGTCAATGGCGCCAGTCAAATTGGTGCCACCCAGTCCGCAATTTTTTTTTTCATTCCACGGTGTCAAAAAGTGAGTTAGTTTGGTAAATTGTTTCAAAAGTAGATTATTTTGATATATAGTTTCTAAAAGTGTGTCACTTTGATTAAAAACCTAAATATTCTTTTATAATATCCCTTTGTGAATTGTCAATTATATCCCTTCGTGAAATGATCCTCCAACACAACGTTGGAGAGCATTAGAATTCACCTATTTTGATTGTTGCATAAAAAACAAAAATTGGGTTGGTGGACGGCTCCGGTTAACGTTTTTTACAAGACTGTGTAAGCCTTGTAAACGTTTTTAAAATTTAAAAATTTAAACTTTTATTAAAATTTTATATATTTTTTATTTGTATATATATATATATATTAATATATTCCAATACGAACGGAATCAGATTAAATCAATAATAAATCTATATCTATACTAGTTGATAAGGGGAAATTCTGATTTTAGTATAGCACAATGGTGCAAGCCACGTGTCAAGTTATGAAATATTTTTATTATTATTTTATTTATTTTCTAAAATTTATATATTTTTGTTTTAAAATATTTACAAACCGGTAAAGGTACATTATTTATTTTATAGATTATATATATATATATATATATATATATATATATAAATATTTTTTGGTTTGAACCGAATCAAACCAAACCAATAATAAATCTATATCTATAGCAGTTGATAAGGAAAAATTATGATTTTAGTGTAGCACAATGGTGCAAGCCATGTGTCAAGTTATGGAATATTTTTTTTATTATTTTATTTATTTTCTAAAATTTATATATTTATTGTTTTAAAATATTTACAAACCGATAAAGGTACATTGTTTATTTTTTTTTACGTTTTCCTTAATTTTTTAATTTTTTTCTAATAATTTTTTTCTTAATACTTTTTTTTTGAATTTATTTATATACACCGACATTGTAAAGTTTTTTTACACTGTCAACCAATCATAAATTGACAAGCAGTAAAAGTAGAGTTGTCATGTTCTTGATGTTTTAATTTTTATATACTTATATTTTAATGTATATATAATTTAATACTTTAAAATTTTATATATTTTTTATTTTTATATATATATTTTAATATTTTCCGATTCGAACCGAATCAAACCAAACCAATAATAAATCTATATCTACACTAATTGATAAGGGGAAATTTTGATTTTAGGGTAGCACAAACGTGTCAAGTTATGAAATATTTTTATTATTATTTTATTTATTTTCTAAAATTTATATATTTGTTGTTTTAAAATATTTACAAACCGATAAAGGTACATTATTTTATTTATTTTCTAAAATTTATATATTTGTCTGTATTGACATAAATAGAGGCAGGACTATTCATATTTTGTACTTTTTTTGGCTACATCCTTGCCTTTATTTTTTTTATTTTGAATAACAAATCTATATCTATACTAACTAATAAAGGGGAATGCTGATTTTAGTTTAGCACAAAGGTGCAAGCCACATGTCAAGTGATGAAGATTTATTATTATTTTTTTTCTATAATTTATATATTTTTTTGTTTTAAAATATTTACAGACCGGTAAAGGTACAATGTTTTGGAAGTCAAACACGACAGTCTTAAATAGAGGCAGAACTATTCATATTTTATAATCTATTTTTTCTACATCCCTGCCTTTGTTTTTTTCTATTTTAAATAATAAATCTATATCTATATTAATTAATAAGGGGAATTGCTGATTTTAAAATAAAGAGACACGTGTCAGCACCACATAATTTAAGAGGATTAGTTGATCGTTAGTAATAATCAAAGAGGAACACCTAACACATAGTGTTACTCACGTATTGTAATATCATCTTAAAATAAAAATAATATTCAATTATTTGCACTCAAATTATAGATAAAATTGTTTGAAGGTTTTTGCTGATCACTTCTGTCTATAAATAAAAAAACCTTATAGATGAATGAGTACCACCATTATGGGTGGGAAAGAAATATTGAAAACAAAGTGTGAAATAAGTAATTAAAACGTTTGACACGGTAGACTTAATTTGGGATAAAGCAAAAAATGTTTGATAGATATAAAGGCACAATTCAAGTTATTAATGATAATAATGCTATAAATAATAAAAATAAAAATAATAATTGATTGATAACCCGCCGGATGTGCCGGTGAAAAAATAATAGTAATAATATAATTATTATCGATTATAAAAATAAATAAAAAAAATCCGTCTTTTGCTTTGAGCGAGAATAAAAGGCCTTAACGTTCGCCATTCTTCTTCACCAAACGCAAACGGCAAAACACCTCCTCGGTTCTTCCTCTCTCGATCTGAACTCGCGTCGTTCTCTGAGGCTTATGAGTTCCAAAATACAAAGCTTATTACTTTCTTCTAAAACTGATATAAACATCGTACTTGCAAAATAAAATCTCATCCCGTCCTTTTACTTTTAGACTCTGCGTGTAGTTGTTAGTCATCAGTAAATTGTAATGGCGGATAAAACCTGCGCACCTTACTACAAGTACGATGTTTATATCAGTTTTAGAGGAAAAGACACTCGCCGAGGCATTGTAGGTCCTTTGTTTGATGCTTTGCGCGACGAGGGATTGATCGTCCACACGGTTGAAGCGGTGCAGCACGGGAAATATACTTTGCCCGCTCCTTATAAAGCAATTGAAGAATCAAGGATTTTACTTGTTATTTTCTCTAAAAACTATGCATTTTCAAGGTGGTGTCTTGATGAACTCGAGAAGATCTCGAAGTGTAAGAAGATGAACAATCAGATGAACAACCAACTGGTCTACCCAATCTTTTACAAGGTGGATCTGTCACATGTAAGGTACCAGACAGGTCGTTATGGCAATGCAATGGCTAAGCATGAATATAGATTTGGAGTTGATTCTAAAAAGGTACAAAAATGGAGGTCAGCTTTGACTGAAGTCGCCGATTTGAGGAGATTGGATTTGCCAACTAGGTACCAACTTAACTTTAGATCACAAATCATAATCTGTTTTTTTTTTAAACTTTATTATATTGATTGATTAATGGAAAGAAAATGAAAAGCGTGCATGATTGAGTTAAAAGACCTTGAACTTCTATAGCTTCCAGACCAAATATGAAGTTATCCAAGACATTATGAAATGGGTCAACAAAAGCTTGCCTACCTCGAGCCTGCCCAGTTCGAGCTTGCCCAGCACCAGCTTGCCCAACTTGCCCCGCCACGATGTTTATATCAGCTTTACAGGTCAAGACACCCCTCAAACCTTCAGAGATAGTCTCAATGATGCTCTGCTCAGCAAAGGATTCAGAGCCTTCATCAATGATGGTAGCTTGAAGAGTGTCGACCAAATTGAATTCTCTTTTACCAAAGCAATTGAAAATTCAAGGATTGCAATTCTTGTTTTCTCTGAAAACTTTGCATCTTCTACGTTTTGTCTGCATCAACTTGTGAAGATTCGTGAGTGTAAGAAGATGAAGAACCTATTGGTTTACCCAATCTTTTACAACGTGGATCCGTCTCATGAATGGCATCGGAAAGGTAGTTATGGCGAAGCAATGGCTCGCCATGAATGGAGGTTCGGAAGTGACTCTGAGGAGGTGCAGAAATGGAGGTCAGCTTTGACTGAAATTGGCGCCTTAAGTGGATGGTATTTCAAATCTGGGTGCGTATTATACTTTCATTCTTTCGATTACTTTTAGCTCATCAACTTCCATATTGAATGCCTACTAGTAAAAATTTGTTAATGCTTTCATTATGTGTCATATCTTAAATACCAACCCCTTTTTTAAAAAAAAAATTCACTTCAAAGACGACTTCCTGTCCGAGAGACATGGTGAATTGTTAAAGTTTTGTTTTGAGTTTCGATGTTTAGTACTGTGTCACAAATCACAATATGTTTTTGTGTAGATTGGTTACTCAAACTTAACTTTATCATATTGATTAATAGAAAGAGACATGACATGATCACAACAATATTGCAAGTCAAAAAAATTGGTGAGAAATTGGATTTCGTCCTTAAGGAACAATGACCGAGTATTAGTTTACAAATTCAACTACTTAAACCAATACTTTGGATTAAAGATAGCTCAATCAAATATTCTAAGTAATATAAGAGCCAAATTCCCCATTCTAAGTGTTCATAGAGACAAGAGATTATCTATGTCTTGGGCTGCAGCATCATCCATTCATCCTATTTGTTTTTTACCAAAAAAAGATAGCCAAAATCAAGAATAGTATTTTTAGCTTTTTATCTTGACAAATTATCAAACGTTTAGAATGCAATAACGTTCGAATTTGAATAAATAAAAGAGTTGCGATCAAGCTTCATTTGATTTCGGTACTTTCTGCATTTTTAGTTGAGGTTAAAACAAATTGCTTCTTCTAATTTGTTACCGGATTCACCTAAATATCCAAGGCCCAATTTCTTAGGCAAATGACCTTAACTCCTAATTAAACCCCTAATTGCTTAGGTGATTGTAAAAGGGAAAAACATGAAAATCAAGAATCAATAGAGGTAATAGCTATTTATTATCTATTTCTAGCGCAAAGAATCACAAGGTTCACGTACAATCTCTAACATAACAATATATTAAACTTCCATCGAATGCATAAATTCAAAACCATTCCAAGGATGATCAAGCCCTAGAAAGTTTTAAGAACAAAGATTATAAAGGTAAAATAGGATCAATCTTTCATATTAACTGAATCTCAAAACAAATACAAATAAAATCTATCAACATATACTCAGTCTTAACAAGGGAATGTTTAGCCATATAGAAACAAATATAGAAAGTAAAACAATAAAGAAGAAAAAGAATAACTCCATACTCCATGAAGAAAATGAAGATGATCCAAGTTTCACTTTTCTCTTCTTCGAGTCCTCAAAAAGTTTCCAATCAGGTACCAGAGTCCCCTCAAATTTACAAGGATTCATATTTATATGAGTCAGAAACGAGCAAGGTGCCCAACACATTGAGTCTCCAGCAAGAGAGCGCCTAGCGCTCACAAGCCTGGTGCCTGGCGCTTAGAACTAATCCAAAAATTTGTCTGTTTATGCTGAGCGCAAACGTTGGCTCCATAGGCGCCCAACACATGCTATGCAATAATTTCCCTTCTTTTTACCACTTAATTCTCATCATGTTAAGCTTTATTTCTTGATCCCTATAATCAAGACATGAGCGAATGAGACTAAAATAACAAAAATTCTAATCAAAATGAACTAAGAACGTGTTTGGAACTAAAATAACAAAAATTCTAATCAAAATCAAGACATGAGCGAATGAGACTAATCATTGTCGTTGGACTGCCAGACCCTAAATCGCTTGATGGATCGCCCTTCCGCCCGCTAGACTCTAAACCCTAATGCGTATGAAAATCTGACCATTGGAATCTAAACCGTAAATTGCTCACCCGACAAACAGACCCACCAACAACCTGATTAACCGCCTGACTACCCTCCTAATTGACGACCCGACCCTAAACCTAAACTTCCCGCCCAACATATCTTCCGACTGTTGTCCAATGACTAATCATTTGACCAACCGATCGCCCGACCATAAACCCTAAACACTCGCTCGTCCGTCGGACCCTAAACCCTAATATGCCCAACCGTCTGACAACCGAGCCGACCACCCACTCGCCTAATCGAAAGACAGACTCTAAACTCTAGACCAAACGGATGTCGTCCGACCATCGAACTCTAACCCTAAATCCCCCGCATGCCTGATCGTAAATCCTCAATTACCCGCTCGACAGTTGGATCCCCCGCCTAAACACTCGACTATCATATTTTTATCATTTAAAAATTGGCTGATGTTTATTTATTTGCCATATTTTATATTGAAATCCTAATTTTTTAAATAAATATTCAAAAAAGAAATTTTATAATTGAAGTAAATTAAATTTCTTTATCCAAATAAAGAATTAGAATTGCTTTATCCACACAAACTATTTTGAGAATGAAAGGAAATCTTTTGAAACAACTTAATTGCCATATATTTCAAATTCTTTAGAATTTTAAAATACCTCATCAAAACACACATTAAATCAAACAAAATAAAATAATTCAATTAACAAAAGAAAGCAGAGTTTTCTTGAGGTCTAAACAACGTCAAAAGTTGGATTTAAGCGATGGAATTAATTTGAAAATCCTCGAAAACCAGATAATTAATGTGACATTGTCAAAAACAATAATGTTTGCATGAAATTGAATTCAAAATGCCTTGTACTTTTGTAGGTACCAGCAACAAAATGAACTTATCGAAAGAATTGTGAAATGGGTCACCAAAAGCATGCCCAGCTTGCCCCGTAATGATGTTTTTCTAAGTTTTAGTGGGGTAGATACTCACATCTTATTTATCAATCATCTCAGAAACGCTTTATGCAAGGCTGGTTTTGAAACCTTCATGAATAAGGAGGAGTACTCGGAGGGTGAGGACCAAATTTCACCATCTCTTATTAATGCAATTGAACAATCAAGGCTTTCAATTATTGTTTTCTCCGAAAACTATGGATATTCCTCCTCCCGTCTTGATCAACTTGTTAAAATCCTAGAGTGTATGGAGACAAAAAATCAACAGGTATGGCCCATCTTTTACAAAGTGGATTCGTCGAATGTAAGGCATCAGAGAAACACTTATGGCAAAGCCATGGCTTCCCATGAAAGTAGGTTTGGGAAGGACTCTGAGAAGGTGCGGAAATGGAGGTCAGCTTTGACTAAGGTCGCTTACTTGAGAGGATGGCATTTCAAAACTGGGTACGTCATATACATTCAATTGCTTTTAGCTAAATTCCATTGTTAAAGTTTGGTCTACTATTACTGGTTGTTCATAATATGATTATTGATTACTTAATATATATTCCTTGTTTTTGAAATTATGTGAAATTACAGGAAATCTAGTCTTGTAATTATCATTTCAAATGTGACTTTGTTAACATGGAACGTTGTCTCGAGACATGGGGTATTGTGTGTGGTTGATAAGGTTTTGTTTCCAGTTTTAGTGTAGTTTTGTGCGACAATTTTGTGTTTTGGAGATTAAATAGTCAAGCTTAATATTCTTATTATTTTGATGAAACAAGTTCTAATAGAAAGAGATTAACTAAAAGGTCTTGCATTTTTTGTAGGAGTGAATGTGAATTTATCCAAAGGATTGTGAAAAATGCCATTAATATTTAAAATCACTTGTATATACCAATTGCTTGCTCGGGTATCAACACCGAGTTTCTCTTACATTAAGTGTCATCGAAGCCAGAAGTGTGTCAACAGGAGGTTTGTACCAGCTCAGAAGTGGATAACGATTGTGATGCACACGTTCTGGGAAGATGCTTTGGATGTGTGTTATTTTCTTGGGATATATAATAGCAGTTTCTAGATAGGCGTGTAACTATGTTCAAGGGCCATTAGCTAGAGGCTAGAAATCTCGAACTCCTTGAGAACTCAGAGGAGGAACACAAGATCCCTTAAGTCAATCTGACTATCCCTTTGGTTACTGGTTATGCTTCCCTTTTGATAATAATTGCTAGGTGGTGCAATGGTTAGCTCTCTATGTCAAATGCAGATGTACCGTGTTCGAGTCTTACATGCCAAAAACTTGCTTGAACAGGACTTGATCTCAGGTCTTGCGAGTTGCTTAACAAAGCTTGTCCGCTGTGCCACTACAAATATTGCTATTGTAAGTAGCAAATATAATATATATAACCTAAAACGTAATATCCCTGGGGGAGCTCCCCCTATCCTGAAGAAGATCCGCCCCTGCTCTTGGTTGAAAACTTACCTTGTTTCATTGTACATGGTTTTTTCAGTGTGTTTTTGTATACGGGTTCGAGTACCTCTTGTATCCTCATAATATAATTTTCTTATAAAAAAAAATTTACTTTCATTTTGCAATTCTATTTCCAAGTTTAATCTTTATTTTACTGTTACTCTGTTTCACTTGGATTTTATCATTCCTTTACTTGTTTCATTTACATCATTTGTTACACCGTTACTTCTTCAGGCACTGTTCACTCTTGATCATGCACTCTAAAGCTACATTGTTCAATTGAATCTAGAGGAAGTATTGTATAGAAATCTGGAATTAGATTGTCAATTTCATTTGCTTATCCAAAAAAAAAAAAGATTGCCAATTTCATGTTATCGATTCTCCACAACACTCATGTAGAAGAAGCGAAGTTACTTCAAGGTATTGAATATGTTTTTTTTTTTTTGGTTACTGGATATTGAATATGTTGAGTGTTATCAGTTAACACAGTTCACATGGTTACAATTTGAGGAAATGATGGGATGTGCTATACGACACTTATCAAAGCTCTATATAACTTGACGATTGTCCATTAATTTGATGTGAGATATTTCATTGTGCTCCAATAATGCTACCTAAAAACGGGTAACATTATTGGAGCATAATGAAATATCATTTATGTGTAAGAAAAGATGCTTATAGGAGCATATGGTATCATGAAACAAAAATAAATGTAAATGAAGTATGAATATATAAAGAAATTTGTGGGACTCCTTTCACAAACTTTCAATGTTGTACCATTAAAGTAAATGATTGACTAAAATAATATAAAATAAAAATTGGTGATGAGTTATGATTCTTGAACACTCTTCCTAGATACCGCATGCACATCATAAAAATGCGTTTTGAAACTTTAAAATATTTGAGGAGAACGAATAAAATAATATATAAATATAAAAAAATATAAATATATAATATTGGGTGTTGAATTTTATTGTACATATATTATAACTTATTGGTGATATAACATGATGGTAGTCATAAAAAGAGATGTTGAACATCTTTTATATTATTAGAAATACACTCAAATTGTTACGGGGGCAACACAGTACATCTCCAATGGGCGATTATATTAAGCATATTGAAGTGGAAAATATCTGATTGGGCGGGGGCAAATATGTCACCAGCTGAAAAGACTTAATCAACAATGATATTGGACATATTGTATAGATATTGTGGAGTTTATGAGTGTTTGAGTGATGAAATAAGAGAGAAAAAAATAATAAATATATGAAAATGAATACTTTTATATGATGTTGGACATCATTTTTATATCTAAATATCATTACATCAATCTTAATCCTCTGTTTTATTTTAATCCAAAGGCTCAGTTTTTTTTTTTCATTAATACTATCACGTGACTCTTCCATTTCTAAAGATTCTTCTTCGTTTTTATTTTCTGTGTCCAGTATTTGGTATTCTTCTTCCATGAACACCCTCTGTGGAAAACTGAAAATGGACCAGTCCATGACATTCGCCCTGTGCACTGCCGTCGCCGTCTCCCTCTCCACGTCGTTGTCGTACCGTTCACACCGTCGTTCTTCCTCCGTGTCGGTGTACCCACTCCATGCCGTTGTACCCACTCAGCCGTAGTGCCCCCTCCGCGCCGCCGTGCCCACTCCGAGCCGCCATCGAGGGGTCTGTTTACTGCCATTTACGTTGTTCCTCCTCCGCGCTGTCGTACCCACTCCGCGTTGCAGCGCCCACTCCGAGCCGCCGTCGGGGGGTTTGTTTACTGCCATTGATCCACAAGACTGATAAAAGAGAAAACTTTGCAAAGATAAAAGTGATTGAACTGGAATAAAAACTGAAGCTTCGTTTGCCTCTAGATTTGTTCCCCGTGAGTGGTTATAAGAATAGGGATGGAGAATAACAAGTGAAACGTGAGGGGATCCACTGTGAGGAGAATAGAAACTGATTTCTTTTTCTTTTATTTTTTTTATCACAGGACATGATAATTAATTCAATTTAAGCCTTTGGATTAAAATAAAATAGAGGGATAAGATGGAGAGAAAAATAGTAAAATCAGAGTATAAATGAAAATACAAATATCAAACTATTTATTTTTATTTCAAAGTATTTGGGAATATTACATCAGAGAATTTTGAATATTTAAAGAGACTTACAAACACTTGATTACAAACACTACAAGATTACAAAGAAAGAGGATTAGTAAGTAAGAGTGAGGTTCAAAGTCTGCCTATTTTAGTCTTGAAGTCTTCAATTTATAGAGCATGAATCCTTCGAAGAGAAGCGGACTTGAAAAATTTGAAATCCGGAAAAGCAGGTACCGTAGAGCTTTTGACTTTTACGACCTACTTTTACTTTTGATAATTGATTTCTGTCTGCCGTGAAGATTCGTCGGCACAACACGGCCAACAACTTTTTCTTTAATTTTGAGTGGAATGCTGAGTGGGGCTTGCCGGCCATCTACTTATCTCCAAAGGAGAGATGCGACAAAACCGGAATTATTGATCAAAGAATCCTATGTCTGGATCATTGTTTTCCAGATAAGGATTATATTCAAATTCTTCATTATTTGGTTCTTCTACTTCTTCTTCATTATCGGAGCCAACAGATGATAGTGCTTCCAATAGTAATTTCTTGAATTCTGCTAGGGAGGAAGCATTAACATTAATTGAATAGGGCGATAATGGTTGAGATGAACCAATCACTTCTTTTCCTTTTGTATTTGGAGAGGGAGAACTAGGAGAGAGGGACGAAGGAAGCCCTCTTTTCTGAAGTTCATATTTCTTCCAAGTCTCGAATTTATCAAGAACAATTTTTTCACTAAATTTTCTCCACCAGAGACAAGATATTCTGAGAACAAATAAATTTTGGGAAAGGTTCTGGCAAATGAATATGATATTCATAGCTGAATTTTAGCAACCATGCAATACCAAATTGAGCACAGAAATGTAATAATTTTGCAAAAATGGGAACCTTTGGAGTAAGGGTTTTATATTCAAGGTATATTTGATAGAGGGAATTTGGGAGGATTTCAGCGGACAATCCGTACTCCCAAAACCATTCCATAAACCAGTTTGGAAATCTGGTTTGATTGCTGGTAATATTGAAATACCAAGAATTTTTGGGATTTGGTTGGAATAGAAAATAATCTCAAGCCTTTTGGTAATCCCAATAATTGTATACTGGTGGGTCAAATACCCGAGAAAATCTTTTGGGTTTTAATGGGCTTTGGCCCCAGTCCGAAAGAGTGAGGACTTTCAATATTTTCACTAGTGCAATAAGTGCTTTTTACGTCAGTTAAAATTGATTTTTTACGTCAGAATACTGACTAACGTAAATACAGCTGACGTTAAAAGTTAAAATTTTAACGTCAGTTGAGAACTGACGTTAAATATAAAACTATTAACGTTGGTTCTTTAACACAACTGACATTAATTTTGTCAAAATTAACGTCAGTTCTTTAACACAACTGACGTTAATTTTGTAAAAATTAACGTCAGTTCTTTAAGAACGGACGTTAATTTTGTTAAAACTAACGTCAGTTGTTATAAAGAGCTGACATTAAAGGTCTTAATTTTAACGTCAGTTGTAATAAACAAATGACGTTAATAGTGTACTGTATATTTTATATTGTTTGATACAACTGACGTTAATAGTAATTTTTTTTTAAATTCAGTTTTAAAATATCACTCCCCTCAGCTATCTCTGCATTCAGTAAATATCACAGTAACACAGAATATCACACACATTACAGAATTGCAAAGGAAAAATGGAACAATGATCCATATGTATGCCTGTTCAGAAACAATATATATTTATTAACATAGGTTATAACTCAAAATAAATACAGAAATAAAAATAAAAATAAATGTATACTAAGTTTAAACTACCTATATCAATATCCCTTTGTGATGATCATCACGAGTGACATGTACATCATCCACACTAGTGGAAATAATATAATATACGGGAACGTTTTACGTCAGTTGACCATATGTTTGACGTTAAAAATGAGGCGGTGACAGTTTTGTAAATATTAAATCACTATTTGCGTAAGTTGTTTAATGAACTGACGTTAAAAGTGATTATTAACACTTTTAACGTCAGTTGTTTATACAACTGACGTTAAAAGTGTGATTTTTACTTCAGTTAAATAAATAACAGACGTAAATAATCAACTCATTCCTATCTTTCTTTCGTTGTCATCTCCCTATTGTCACTCTTAACGCAGATCATCACTCCATATATAGTGCAGTTTATTTCTAATCTTTTTTTTTTAAAAGTTTATTTTTAATCTTAATTAATTAGCTTGAATTAGTAAACAAATTATTGTGCAAATTAAAATAAATAAACACTTAACATAAAACAAGTTATATGTATAATCAAATCATATCTCATTGAAGCGATTCATAAGTTACAATTACATGATTAAAAGATAAAAAATTTCCGCAAGATAGCACTAAAATATAAAAAAGTTTCTGCTTCAACATCATTTTCTTCTCAGTCCTGTCCTCAGAAACTCCAATGGATGCATCTCCTCCCTTACTTGAAGTCCTTGATGCTCCATCTGAATCCACAGTCAATTTGGAGCCAAAGCAGAGTGAAGGGTGCACTCGATCTGTTTCAGCAATATTCCTTGGTTCCAAAACTGAGGTTTTGGAAGCGTAGTCGCGATTCTCCGGAAGGATGATAATGTGTGCAATTCACATAATGCGATTTACACACCCTTATCACCCATGTAATGCGATTTACACAACCTCAGAAGTTGTTTGACCATTAAGACAGAGACCTTTAAGTCTAGGTATATGAAGAAAGAGTGATGAAGTTAATCTCCATGACAGAGCCATATTGTGAAGCAGAAAAATTAAAGGAAGGAAGGAAGCTATTTATAGGAGTAGGGGATGAAGTTACTAGGCGTCGTAAGTTGCTAAAAAATTAAATTGATCATTAAGAGCATTAGGTTCCAAGGCGCATTGGGAGTTGGCAGTCATATATTATAAACGTGCAGAAAAGAAAACGCCCGAAGGAATAGGAAGAAATAGACCTTTAAGTCTAGGTATAAACTTAGTGCTCATAAAGAGGATTATAGGTTACAATGTGCATGGGTAAGTAGCATAGCAGTAATGGGTAATTAAGTAGCAGAGTAGTCAGAGGAATGAATGCTTTTGCAGAAACTTATACACTTTTAACGTCAGTTGTTGAATAAAACTGACGTTAAAAGTGTTTTTAAAATAAAAAATATTTATTTTTAACGTCAGTTGTGTGATTTTTACTTCAGTTAAATAAACAGCTGACGTAAATAATCCTATATCCCTATCTAAAATGCCCTGTTGTCACTCTTAACACAGGTCAATCCACATCTATAGTGCAGTTTATTTCTAAACTTTTTTGTTTAAACAAGTTTATTTTTAATCTTAATTAATTAGCTTGAATTAGTAAACAAATTCTTGTGCAAATTAAGATAAATAAACACTTAACATAAAACAAGTTATATATGTATCTCATTGAAGCGTTCATAAGTTACAATTAATTACATGATTAAAAGATAAAATATTTCTGCAACATAGCCCTAAAATATAAAAAAGTTTCTGCTTCAACATCATTTTCTTCTCAGTCCTGTCCTCAGAAATTCAAATGGATGCATCTCCTCCCTCACTTGAATTCCATGATGCATCGTGATTAATCAAAGTGAAAGGGATTTTTGCATCACCTCCTTCACTGGAATTCCTTGATACATCATCTCGAATCCACAGTCACTTGCAGCCAAAGCAGAGTGAAAGGGATGACTGGGATGAAATAAAGTGAGGGAATCACATTACGTGATTTACTCAACTTTGCCATCCATGTAATGATTTACACAACCTCAGAAGATTTTGACCATTAAGACAGACCTTTAAGTCTAGGTATAGGAAGAAATAACAAAGGTCTCAGAGCCATTTTGTGAAGGAATAGAAATATAGAGGAAAAGAAGAGGCATTATTTCATACTGATACAGAAGAATGGTACTTTATATAGAGAATGATTTTTACACAACACTTTTAACGTTAGTTGTTGAATACAACTGACGTTAAAAGTGTTTTTAAAAAAATATTAATATTTAACGTCAGTTTTTTAATACAACTGACATTAAACAATTACTTTTAACGTCAGTTGTTTAATACAACTGACGTTAAATGTTGTTTTATTTTGATTATAACGTTTACACCCGCGCGCCTTCTGCACTTCGCTCTGTTCGTACGTCTCTTTTCTCTTTTCATCACGCTCAACCCTAGATCACTCTCAACCCTCACTCTCACTCTCACCCAGCACAGAACCCTAATCGCGAGCTCATCTCCACCGCAACCACCGCGAGGGCTTCTTCGCCACCACCGTGAGGTACACTATTAACCCTAACTCTGTCTTTCCATTCATTCTTTGCAATAACTTGACATCTCTGTTTCCCCTTCCGGCGCACTAACTCTCCTTGTCCCTCTGCTCTCAGTAACCACATCGAACGTTGGCCACCACTTGAGCTCCCTCCCCACCACCACGCGAGCACCTATTTCTCGGTGAGTATTTAGGGCACATTTTTGTATTTTTGGTTTTGAGTGTATGTTGAAACCGTAGTCTCGGTAGTTGAAACTTGAAACCATGAGTTTGAGTTGTTTGGAATGTATGTCTCTAATTTTGGTTTTGAGTGCATGTTGCTCTCTTTGGTTGATCCGTCACGGCGTGATGCTCATCACGGCTAGGCCGTGATCGATTCGCCTGTGATGGCATGGTATGGTTCGGTTGGCACGTTACGGGCTGTGATGGACATCATTGCCAGGCCGTGACGTTAGCTTGGCAATCTTCAAAAACTATAGTTTTCAATCTCCCGTATTGTCCTTATATTGGATATATGTTTTGTATGTCTACGAGGACCTATCTAGTTATGGATCGTAGTTGGATGGTTTGTAAGCGTACTAGTCTTTGAGTATTTGAAGGGGGTGGGAGAATTTATAGAATTTGCTCAAAGGAATGTTCCTAATAGTAATGGATTGTTCTGTTGTCCTTGTGTTAAGTGTTTGAATACGAGGAAATGTACGGTGAAGGATATACGTACTCGTTTGATTTGTGAAGGGATTTGCTTGAGTTATACAAGATGGATATGGCATGGTGATGTGTTGTTGAGTAGTACGGCGAGTGTCTCCCAAAGTGAGGACGTTGACGTAGATATGGAGGATGATCGAGTAGAGGACATGATCCGTGATATTGGACAAGAATCTTTTCATCGAGCTCATGTGTATGATAGGTTGTGCGGTGATGCGGATAAGCCTTTATATCCAGGGTGTCCTACTCATACACGGTTGTCGGCGGTGCTAAAATTGGTTTGTGTGAAGGCGAGAAATGGTTGGACCGATAAAAGCTTCACAGAATTGCTTGAAGTGTTGAAAGACTTGCTTGGGAGGACAACACATTGCCTGACCGTAACTATGAGGCCAAGAAGGTATTGTGTCCTATGGGTATGGAGTATAAGAAGATACACGCATGCCCCAATGATTGCATATTGTACACCGGTGTTCATGAAGACAATCACGATTGCCCCAAATATGGGTTATCACGATACAAAGTGAAGGGTGGTGATGATGATGATGATCTTGATGATGTGAGAAAAAAGGGTCCTCCTGCGAAGGTGTTGTGGTATCTTCCAATAATTCCAAGGTTCAAGCGATTGTTTGCCAATGCGAAAGATGCGAAGAATCTTAGATGGCATAATGATGAGAGGAAACGTGATGGAAAGGTTCGTCATCCTGCTGATTCTATTCAATGGAAGAATATCGATACTATGTTTCCGGATTTCACCGATGAGCCAAGAAACCTAAGGCTTGGACTTGCTACGGATGGAATGAATCCTTATGGTAACATGAGTAGTATTCATAGTTCATGGCTTGTTCTGTTGGTAATTTACAACATGCCCCCTTGGTTGTGCATGAAGCGCAAATACATGATGTTGTCTATGATGATTTCGGGCCCAAAGCAACCGGGAAATGACTTAGATGTTTATCTAGGTCCCTTGATTGAAGACTTGAAAACGCTGTGGGTGGAAGGTGTTGATGTAGTTGATGGGTATTCTCATGAGACTTTCAAGCTTCGTGCCATGTTATTTTGCACCATCAACGACTTTCCAGCATACGGTAACTTGTCCGGGTACAGTGTCAAGGGACATAAAGCATGCCCTATATGTGAAGAAGGCACATGCTACACTCAGTTGCATCATGGAAAGAAGACGGTTTACCTTGGGCATCGGATATTTCTTAGATGTGATCACCCATATCGTAAGATGAAAAAATCTTTTAATGGATGCCAAGATACAGAAGAAGCGTCGACGGCCTTAATTGGAGAGCAGGTTTATCAGAGGGTAAAGGACATCGATGTTATATTCGGCAAGTCCAAAAAGAAAGGTAAAGCTGCTGAGAAAAACATATGGAAGAAGAGGTCGATATTCTTTGATCTTCCATACTGGCGCAAGCTTGATGTCAGACACTGCATTGATGTGATGCATGTGGAGAAAAATGTGTGTGATAGTGTGATCGGGATGCTTCTCAACATTCAGGGCAAGACAAAGGATGGTGTGAATGCTCGTCTCGACCTCGTTGATATGGGTATACGAGAGCAGTTAGCTCCAGTTGTTGAGGATGGTAAGCGGACTTATTTGCCGCCAACATGTCATACTTTGTCAAAAAAAGAGAGACAAAGTTTCTGCGGGTGTCTTCAGGGCATCAAAGTTCCACATGGTTACTCTTCAAATATGAAGAGGCTTGTCTCTAGTGATCTTAAATTGGTTGGCTTGAAGTCTCATGATTGTCACATCTTGATGCAACAACTTCTGCCCGTTGCTATTCGTGGTATTGCTACAAAAAATGTGAGACATGCCATTACTCGGTTGTGCTCATTCTTCAATTCTATATGTAGCAAAGTCGTTGACCCCCGTATGTTGGATGACTTGGAAGTTGAGGCTGCTACAATCTTGTGCCAATTGGAGATGTATTTTCCTCCTTCCTTTTTCGACATAAAGGTTCACTTAATTGTTCATTTGGTGAGGGAGATTAGATTATGTGGGCCGGTTTTTCTAAGATGGATGTACCCAGTTGAGCACTACATGAAGATCTTGAAAGGGTACGTGAAGAATCCTCATCGTCCGGAAGCATCTAATGTTCAAAGGTATGTTGCAGAAGAAGCTATTGAGTTTTGTTCGGACTACCTTCATAACACGGATCCTATAGGGTTTCCTAAGCCTCGGCATGATGAGATCAGATGTCAAGGTAAGGGTACACATGGCTTAAGAATTAATAGGAAGGATCGGGAGGAAGTGCTTCAAGCATATTTGTTTGTATTGAACAACATCAAATGTGTTCAGCCTTTCTTATTTGAACATAAAAGAAAAGTCAATCAAGAAAACCCTCGAATGAGCGAAAGGTGGTTGTTGAACAAGCATAACAAGACTTTCTTACCATGGTTCAAAGAAGAAATGCTTAAGGATGGTAGTACTACTTCTCATGACGTAAGATGGCTAGCACGTGGGCCTAGCTTCAACGTCATATGTTGGAGCGGATACGCCATAAATAACTTTTTCTTTTATACAAAGGAACAAGATAACAAGAGTACCATGCAAAATAGTGGGGTTATGATCGTGGCCGAAGCAATGCACTTCTCTAGTGCAAAGGACACTTCTATACTGAAGATATTTGGGTACTCGATTACACTAAGCTACGGTGCCGGTATTTAAATGTAAGTGGGTTGATAGTAACGGTGGTGTACAAACCGACGAATTGGGGTTCACATTGGTAGACCTCAACAAGTTAGGTCATATAAATGAGCCTTTCATAATGGCTTCCCAAGTAAAACAAGTGTTCTAAATCACTGATCCTTCTAACAAAAGGTTGTCCGTGGTTCTCCAAGGAAAAAACATGTATAATGGTAGTGATGAAAATGAAGATTCAAATCTTGATATTCCTGAGACTCCTTCTTTTTCAACAAACATGCCTACTTTTAACGTCAGTTGTTGAATACAACCGACGTTAAAAGTGTTGTGCAAAAGTCATTCCTTTGACTGATGTGCTACTTACCCATGACTACTGTGCCTTACCTGTGCACATTGTAACCTAATCCTCTTAATGAGCATTAAGTTTATATATCAGTTTTCAAGAAAATCAGCTAGTTTCTCTTCTCTATATAAAGTACCATTCTTCTGTATCAGTCTGTAATACAGCCTCTTCTTTTCCTCTATATTTCGTGCGTATTCTATTCCTTCACAAAATGGCTTTGAGACTTTTGTTATTTCTTCCTATACCTAGACTTAAAGGTCTCTATCTTAATGGTCAAAAATCTTCTGAGGTTGTGTAAATCACATTACATGGATGGTAAAGTTGAGTAAATCACGTAATGTGATTCCCTCACTTTATTTCATCCCAGTCATCCCTTTCACTCTGCTTTGGCTGCAGGTGACTGTGGATTCGAGATGATGCATCAAGGAATTCCAGAAAGGAGGTGATGCAAAGATCCCTTTCACTTTGCTTTCGCAGCTAGTGAATGTGGATTAATCACGATGCATCATCGAATTCAAGTGAGGGAGGAGATGCATCCATTTGAATTTATGAGGACAGGACTGAGAAGAAAATGATGTTGAAGCATAAACTTTTTTTATATTTTAGGGCTATGTTGCAGAAATTTTTTATCTTTTAATCATGTAATTAATTGTAACTTATGAATCGCTTCAATGAGATACATATATAACTTGTTTTATGTTAAGTGTTTATTTATCTTAATTTGCACAAGAATTTGTTTACTAATTCAAGCTAATTAATTAAGATTAAAAATAAACTTGTTTAAACAAAAAAGTTGAGAAATAAACTGCACTATATATGTGGATTGCCCTGTGTTAAGAGTGACAACAGGGCATTTCAGATAGGGATATAGGATTATTTACGTCAGCTATTTATTTAACTGAAGTAAAAATCACACTTTTAATGTCAATTGTATAAACAACTGACGTTAAAAATAAATATTTTTTATTTTAAAAACACTTTTAACTTCAGTTTTATTCAACAACTGACGTTAAAAGTGTATAAGTTTCTGCAAAAACATTCATTCCTTTGACTACTCTTCTACTTACCCATTGACCTGTGTTAAGAGTGACAACAGGCCATTTCAGATAGGGATATAGGATTATTTACGTCAGCTATTTATTTAACTGAAGTAAAAACCACACTTTTAACGTCAGTTGTTTATACAACTGACGTTAAAAATAAATATTTTTTATTTTAAAAACACTTTTAACGTCAGTTTTATTCAACAACTGACGTTAAAAGTTATAAGATTCTGTAAAAGCATTCATTCCTTTGACTACTCTGCTACTTACCCATTACTTGTGCTACTTACCCATGCACATTGTAACCTATAATCCTCTTTATGAGCATTAAGTTTATACCTAGACTTAAAGGTCTATTTCTTCCTATTCCTTCAGGCGTTTTCTTTTCTACACGTTTATAATATATGACTGCCAACTCCCAATGTGCCTTGGAACCTAATGCTCTTAATGATCAATTTAATTTTTTAGCAACTTACGACGCCTAGTTACTACATCCCCTGCTCCTATAAATAGCTTCCTTCCTTCCTTTTATTTTTCTGCTTCACAATATGGCTCTGCCATGGAGATTAACTTCATCACTCTTTCTTCCTATTCCTAGACTCAAAGATCTTTGTCTTAATGATCAAACAACTTCTGAGGTTGTGTAAATCACATTACATGGGTGATAAGGGTGTGTAAATCACATTATGTGAGTTGCTCACATTATCATCCTTCGGAGAATCAAGCGACTACGGTTCCAAAACCTCGACTTTGGAACCAAGTGTCTGTTCCAAGACCATTGCTGAAACAGATCGAGTGCACCCTTCACTCTGCTTTGGGTCCAAAGTGATTGTGGATTCAGATGGAGCATCAAGGACTTCAATCAAGGGAGGAGATGCATCCATTGGAGTTTCTGAGGACAGGACTGAGAAGAAAATGATGTTGAAACAGAAACTTTTTTATATTTTAGTGCTATGCTGCGGAATTTTTTTATCTTTTAATCATGTAATTGTAACTTATGAATCGCTTCAATGAGATACGATTTGATTATACATATAACTTGTTTTATGTTAAGTGTTTATTTATTTTAATTTGCAGAAGAATTTGTTTACTAATTCAAGCTAATTAATTAAGATTAAAAATAAACTTTTTTAAAAAAAAGATTAGAAATAAACTGCACTATATATGGAGTGATCTGCGTTAAGAGTGACAACAGGGAGATGGCATCGAAAGAAAGATAGGAATGAGTTGATTATTTACGTCAGTTATTTATTTAACTGAAGTAAAAATCACACTTCTAACGTCGATTGTATAAACACCCGGCGTTAAAAGTGTTAATAATCACTTTTAACGTCGAGTTCATTAAACAACCGCGCAAATAGTGATTTAATATTTACAAAACTGTCACGGCCTCATTTTTAACGTCAAACATATGGTAAATCGGCGTAAAACGCTCCCCGCATATTACATTATTTCCACTAGTGTTTGCATTGTGAGTATGCAACTATGCCAGGGGCATTTTCATTTTCATTTTGAGTTATTTCAATTGAATTGGTATCTATTAAAACATATTGATAAAAAGACAAAGGTTTATCCGTGCCATAGACGAGGAATCCAAACCAAGTCTTTTGGTATTAATTGTTTTAATAAATCCCAAGGTTCATGAGCATTGGGATCGCCCATTTCTTGTTCTATCAGCGCATGCCTTGTGCAACATGATTTTGATTTGCAAGTGAGAGGTTCTCTTTGAATTTATGGTTTATTTGGTTCATTTAAAGGGGAGAATTTATTGGTGGTTTGTATTTGGGTATTTGAGGGGCTGGATTTTGGAAGGCCTTTTTGGGCAATTTGGGCCGCCGAAGGGGCAAATGAATCAACTGTTAATTGTTTGGATTTTGAAGAGGGGGAGGCCCCTCCACGAACAGACCCTCCTCGGGCCTTAGATGCCATTATGAATTTTTTACCTGCAAAAATTCCCTGGTTAGATAATCAGGGATAAAATTATTTTCACCTTTTAAAAACTCAATTTCAAAATCAAAACAACTTAAAAGACTTTGCCATCTGGCAAAAGTATGTTTTGAAACAAGATTTTTAACATCTTTTTCTAAAACATCTTTAGCTGCTTTGCAATCAATTCTTAATAAAAACTTGTTACTAAATAAATCATCTTGAAATTTTGTAATACATAATACTATAGATAAAATTTCCTTTTTAATAGTACTATATTTTTCTTGTGATGAGATCCAAAGACCAGAGTGATATCTGACAATCTGTTCAACTTTTGACTCCAGAAGGATCTGGAGTAGGATACCACCATACCCTTTATTTGAAGCATCTGTCTGAACTATTAGACTTGCTTTGGGATGAGGAATACCTAAACATGGAAGAGACTTAACATCTTTCTTTATTTCTGAGACTAACTGAGATAATCCAGAAGACCATGGTTTAGGATTTTTGGTTTTCCTAAGCCTAGAATACAGGGGTTTACACTTTATCCTAATATTTGGAATGAAATCAGAGACATAATTCAAACATCCTAAAAATCGTTGCAATTGCTTTTTATCTGTTAATTCGTTTGGAAAATTGTCAGCAAAAGCAATACTTCTATTGATTGGAGTTATTATTCCTTGAAATATTTCGTGTCCCAAAAATCTCATTTTTGTTTGACATGATTTTGTTTTCTTGGTTGATAAAGCCATACCATTTCTTTTTATGGTTTCCTTGAAAATATGTAAGTGTTTAAAATGTTGTTCCAATGATTTAGAAAATATTAGAATATCATCAATATAGATAAGAGTGAATTCAGAATGAGGATTTAAAATATCATTCATAATATGTCGAAATTCAGAGGGAGCATTTTTTAATCCTAGAGGCATTACATTCCATTCGTAATGACCTAGAGGAACAGTGAAAGCAGTTTTATACTTATCTTCTTCTTTTAGTCTAATTTGGTAGTAACCTGATTTTAAATCAAATTTTGAAAATATAACTGCATCATGCAATCTTTTAATAAGATCTTTTTTATTTGGAACAGGATAGCGGATCCATTGTAAAGCTTTATTTAATGGTTTGTAATTTATTACCATTCTAGGTTCTCCTCTTTCAATTTCAGATTGATTATTAACATAGAAGGCTGTGCAACTCCATGGAGATTTGCTTGGCCTAATTAATTTTTTATCTAAAAGACCTTGGATATCTTTTTTACAAAATTCTAAAGTCTCGCTATTCATTTGAATAGGCCGAGCTTTAGTGGGTATTTTACTTTCATCAAAATCCTTTTCATAAGGTAAAGATACCGTATGCACTTTTCTTTCCCAAAAAGCATTAGGAATAATTGAACAAACTTCATCTTCAAATTCTTTTTGTAATTTAATTATTTTTTCTTTTACCAAAGGATCTTGCAATTGTTTTTCAATTTTTGTATATAAAATTTCTTTTTGAAGAAATCCTATTTGATTTTCTTTTCGCTGCACAATTCACAAAAAATTTGTTTCTTCTAGATCATCCTCTATATTATTTAATTCTTTTATTTTTATTGGATTAATGAATTCAAAAAGAATTTCTTGATTATTTTTTACAGTTTTTATTCCTTCCTCACAGATTTGCATTGGATAAAGTTGTGTTAAAAAAGGTGTTCCAAGAATTATTTGTTCAGAAGTATCTTTAACAATGAGGAATGAGCTTTTAAAACAAATTCCTTTGTTACAAATACTAGCTTCCTCTAATTTGTATTTTACTTGTAATTTTTGATTTTTTGGTGTGTATAATTTTTGTATTGTTTTTTGGTAATATTGGGTAGGAATAAGACCTTCTTGAATACAATTAAGATATGCTCCTGAATCAATTAAGGCAATAAATGGCTGATGGAAAGAATTGTTTATTTTTAAATTAACTTTTACATGCCATTTTTGCTGCATTGTTTTTTATCTCATGAAGAAATTTGCTTCTTCACTATACCAAGCCTCTTCATCAAAATGTTGAGCAGAAGAGGAGGAAGAAATAGTTCCTTTACCCTTCCCCGTGGGTTTTGAAAAATTTTGCTGCAAAATTTTGTATTTATTTTTTAAATCAGCAATTTCATTTTTTAGATTTTTAATTTCCTTATATAAAAAGGAAAGACTTAGAGGTTCTTGATTAAATGAAGATTCTGGGATATTTTGAGGATTTAAGATTTCTTTTAAACTATATCCTTTAAATTCATTTGTTTCAACTTCCTGAGTTTCTAATTGTTTATATTTTTCTAACATAGCTAATTTAACCTGTGGGTCCTCAATTTGACCTACCAGATCAAGAAGGACTCTAGCTTCTTTAGAGATAACATTGATTGTAAATTTGCAATTACAATTATCTCCTAAGCATCCACAACTTAAGCAGCCAACATCAGAATCAGAAGATGTTTCTTGATTCTGATATATTATTTCTTGATCATCTTCAGAGGATGAGTCAATGGAAGACTCAATTTCATAGAGCAATATTTTAGAGATTTGCTCTTTGATTTCTTCATCTATTTTTAATTCTTTTATTTTTTGTTTGACCCTTCAATCTCTTGCCATGTGTCCGACACAGCCACATTTATAACAAGTTATACTTTTCGTAAAGCCTTTATCAAAATTTTTATTATCGGATTTATTTTGAGGTTTTCTTTTAGTAAAAGATTTGATGGGTTTTTCCATTGGTGTTTTTCTATTATATCTTTTATAACTTCTAAACTTTTGTGGTTTTACCCTTCTCTATTTATAAGGAGGAGTTAATTTTTCATATCCAAATTGTTCACAAAAATTACCTAATTCTTTATTGTTTGCTCTACTTTCAATTTTTGCTTGTCTATGCATTTTAATATCTGTACAAAATTGTAATCCAGTTTCATTTATTATTGAAATTATTCTACCATATGTTAATTCTTCTAATCTGTACTGTGGTACTCCAATTTAATTTGAGCTCGAATCTTTTAAGAAAAGTTTTTGGGAAGACCAGAGATAAATCTGTCTTTCCAATAAGCTTCTCTACAATCAGTTCTTGTATAAATTTTTGTTAAAAAATTATCTTTGTACCATCTAAACTCTCCAAGTGTTGGACAGTATAGATTATTTAAAATCTCAAGAGACCTATATCAAAATGTATTAGTATCACCAATAAAAGCTTGAGATATTGCAAATATCAAAGCTTCTACTTGTTGATCTACTACATATTGCGTAGGTTGCCCTTGTTCATTATTTCTAGTTTCTGTTTTAGTAAAAGAGAGAACATCGTTTCTATTTGCTTCTCTTAAATTATTGTCCCACCAACCTTTGAGGCTGCCAGTGAAACCTTGAATTAAAATTTTAACAGTGCTTAAAGCATTGTTTTTTCTTGCCCTGTAGGCAGTAGCTGCCATGGACATTTTTTTATAATTTTCGCATAATTTGATGTTCAGAAAATCCATCAATATTCCATTCAAAAATGCCTTCACCAGTATATATATTGTGATGCATTATCTAAACTATTATCTTCAAATTGTATATCTGGTAGAGTGGGCCTGTGATAATAGTTTCTTGATGTGGGGTATGTTCTTGAAGTATTTTTTATTTTATTAACAACGTCAATGTCAGTATCAGCAAATTGTTTTTCTAATTCTAAAACATCTTCATTTTTATAACATTTAATTTTGATGATAATAATTTTAATGAAGACAATCTTTTATTAATTTCATCTAATAACTCAGTACTAGATTCTTTTCCAATCTTAATTTCTTTTATTTCAGAATCTGATAACTTATAAGGGGTTATTAAAGGAGTTATTAATGTCCTTTTAGAAGAAGTTTCTTCTTTTTGAGGTAGATCATTTTCCTCCGAAGTGCTTTCCACTTGGTATAAGAGTTGATTTGTATAATTTAATTGATGTTGAATATTTTTAATATCATTTCGTGTGAGATTTTGAATAGATAAAGTTTTTGTATCTTCTTTCATTGATTTAAAAGGAGATGCTGTTATTTCGATATTATCAATATTTGGAAAAGTTATTTCTTCTAAAGGTGGAATGACAGAAACAACCTCTTTCCCTTTAGAAGTTTTCCAAATTTTCTTTGCAGAATTTAGAGTTTTTAATTCTAAATTTTTGAAACAGTGTTTTTCAAACCTTTCCAAGTAGGGAATAGTGTCATCCTCTACCTCCTCCAAATAAGCAAAATAGGATTTCCTATATTGCCTTATTTCAGGTTGAGAAAATGTTGAGAAAAACCATTTTCTTTTTTCTGTATATTCAGGTTTCAAAAATTCTTGATGTAGTTTCTGTCGATCTATGTAAAATTTTGTTATTACAAAAACTTGGTTTGGTGTTTCAAAACTTTGATTTAATTGTATTCAAGAAGGTCTTATTGCTACTCAATATTACCAAAAAACAATACAAAAATTATACACAGCAAATAATCAAAAATTACAAGTAAAATACAAATTAGAGGAAGCTAGTATTTGTAACAAAGGAATTTGTTTTAAAAGCTGATTCCTTCTTGTTAAAGATGCTTCTGAACAAATAATTCTTGGAACACCTTTTTTAACCCAACTTTATCCAATGCAAATCTGTGAAGAAGGAATAAAAACTGTAAAAGATAATCAATAAATTCTTTTTGAATTCATTAATCCAATAAAAACAAAAGAATTAAATAATATAAAGGATGATCTAGAAGAAACAAATTTTTTTGTCAATTGTGCAGCGAAAAGAAAATCAAATAGGATTTCTTCAAAAAGAAATTTTATATGTAAAAATTGAAAAACAATTGCAAGATCCTTTGGTAAAAGAAAAAATAATTAAATTACAAAAATAATTTGAAGATGAAGTTTGTTCAATTATTCCTAATGCTTTTTGGCAAAGAAAAGTGAATACGGTATCTTTACCTTATGAAAAGGATTTTGATGAAAGTAAAATACCCACTAAAGCTCGGCCTATTCAAATGAATAGCGAGACTTTAGAATTTTGTAAAAAAGATATCCAAGGTCTTTTAGATAAAAAATTAATTAGGCCAAGCAAATCTCCATGGAGTTGCACAGCCTTCTATGTTAATAATCAATCTGAAATTGAAAGAGGAGAACCTAGAATGGTAATAAATTACAAACCATTAAATAAAGCTTTACAACGGATTCGCTATCCTGTTCCAAATAAAAAAGATCCACTTGGTATAAGAGTTGATTTGTATAATTTAATTGATGTTGAATATTTTTAATATCATTTCGTGTGGGATTTTGAATAGATAAAGTTTTTGTATCTTCTTTCATTGATTTAAAAGGAGATGATGTTATTTTGATATTATCAATATTTGGAAAAGTTATTTCTTCTAAAGTTGGAATGACAGAAACAACCTCTTTCCCCTTAGAAGTTTTCCAAATTTTCTTTGCAGAATTTAGAGTTTTTAATTCTAAATTTTTGAAACAGTGTTTTTCAAACCATTCGAATTTCTTCATGAGATTAAAAACAATGCAGCAAAAATGGCATGTAAAAGTTAGTTTAAAAATAAACAATTCTTTCTATCAGCCATTTATTGCCTTAATTTTCAGGAGCAGATCTTAATTGTATTCAAGAAGGTCGGATAAATCTTTGTCTTTTTATCAATATGTTTTAATAGATACCAATTAAATTGAAATTACTCAAAATGAAAATGAAAATGCCCCTGGCATAGTTCATACTCACAATGCAAAATATTGAAAGTCCTCACTCTTTCGGACTGGGGTCAAAGCCCATTAAAACCCAAAAGATTTTCTCGGGTATTTGACCCACCAGTATACAATTATTGGGATTACCAAAAGGCTTGGGATTATTTTCTATTCCAACCTAATCCCAAACATTCTTGGTATTTCAATATTATCAGCAATCAAACCAGATTTCCAAGCTGGTTTATGGAATGGTTTTGGGAGTACGGATTGTCCGTTGAAATCCTCCCAAATTCCCTCTATCAAATATACCTTGAATATAAAACCCTTACTCCAAAGGTTCCTATTTTTGCAAAATTATTACATTTATGTGCTCAATTTGGTATTGCATGGTTGCTAAAATTCAGCTATGAATATCATATTCATTTGCCAGAACCTTTCCCAAAATTTGTTTGTTCTGTAAATACTGTCTCCTGGTGGAGAAAATTTAGTGAAAAAATTGTTCTCGATAAATTCGAGACTTGGAAGAAATATGGACTTCAGAAAAGAAGGCTTCCTTCGTCCCTCTCTCCTAGTTCTCCCTCTCCAAATACAAAAGGAAAAGAAGTGATTGGTTCATCTCAACCATTATCGCCCTATTCAATTAATGTTAATGCTTCCTCCCCAGCAGAACTCAAGAAATTACTATTGGAAACACTATCATCTGTTGGCTCCGATAATGAAGAAGAAGTAGAAGAACCAAATAATGAAGAATTTGAATATAATCCTTATCTGGAAAACAATGATCCTGACATAGGATTCTTTGATCAATAATTCTGGTTTTGTCGCATCTCTCCTTTGGAGATAAGTAGATGGCCGGGAAGCCCCACTCAGCATTCCACTCAAAATTAAAGAAAAAGAAAAAGTTGTTTGTCGTGTTGTGCCGACGAATCTTCATGGCAGACAGAAATCAATTATCAACAGTAAAAGTAGGTCGTAAAAGTCAAAAGCTCTACAGTACCTGGTTTTCCGGATTTCAAAGTTTGAAGAAATAGGTGAATATAGTAATAATGAAAGTCTTAATTCTTCTTTAATAAATGAACAACAAATAATTTTTCCTGATATAGAGCAAAAACTTAATAATTGGATTATACCTTCAATAAATGTTTCTGAAATATACCAGACAAAATTAATGGATAAATTCAAAACCGATTTTATAATCAAAACTACTGAATATACAATTAAAGTAGATAAGACTCAAGAATGTTTAAATCTTTTGAATGGAGGAATGAGCTTTTAAAACAAATTCCTTTGTTACAAATACTAGCTTCCTCTAATTTGTATTTTACTTGTAATTTTTGATTATTTGCTGTGTATAATTTTTGTATTGTTTTTTGGTAATATTGAGTAGGAATAAGACCTTCTTGAATACAATTAAGATCTGCTCCTGAATCAATGTTTGGATTTTGAAGAGGGGGAGGCCCCTCCACGAACAGACCCTCCAGGGGCCTTAGATGCCATTATGAATATTTTTCCTGCAAAAATTCCCTGGTTAGATAATCAGGGATAAAATTATTTTCACCTTTTAAAAACTCAATTTCAAAATCAAAACAACTTAAAAGACTTTGCCATCTGGCAAAAATATGTTTTGAAACAAGATTTTTAACATAGGGTTGAAACACCTCAGAGTGTTCAACCTGCAGTTCAGAGAGAGTCTCCAACTCTGTCTGAAATAAATCAAAGTTTTGAAACACCAAACCAAGTTTTTGTAATAACAAAATTTTACATAGATCGACAGAAACTACAGAAAGAATTTTTGAAACCTGAATATACAGAAAAAATAAAATGGTTTTTCTCAACATTTTCTCAACCTGAAATAAGGCAATATAGGAAATCCTATTTTGCTTATTTGGAGGTGGTAGAGGATGACACTATTCCTTTTCTTAAAGCCTTTATCAAAATTTTTATTATAGGATTTATTTTGAGGTTTTCTTTTAGTAAAAGATTTAATGGGTTTTTCCATTGGTGTTTTTCTATTATATCTTTTATAACTTCTAAACTTTTGTGGTTTTACCCTTCTCTGTTTAGAAGGATGAGTTAATTTTTCATATCCAAATTGTTCACAAAAATTACCTAATTCTTTATTGTTTGTTCTACTTTCAATTTTTGCTTGTCTATGCATTTTAATATCTGTACAAAATTGTAATCCAGTTTTATTTATTATTGAAATTATTCTACCATATGTTAATTCTTCTAATGGTGTACCAGGGTACTCCAATTTAATTTGAGCTCGAATCTTTTAAGAAAAGTTTTTGGGAAGACCAGAGATAAATCTGTCTTTCCAATAAGCTTCTCTACAATCAGTTCTTGTATAAATTTTTGTTAAAAAATTATCTTTGTACCATCTAAACTCTCTAAGTGTTGGACAGTATAGATTATTTAAAATCTCAAGAGACCTATCAGCAAATGTATTAGTATCACCAATAAAAGCTTGAGATATTGCAAATATCAAAGCTTCTACTTGTTGATCTACTACATATTGCGTAGGTTGCCCTTGTTCATTATTTCTAGTTTCTGTTTTAGTAAAAGAGAGAACCGCGTTTCTATCTGCTTCTCTTAAATTATTGTCCCACCAACCTTTGAGGCTGCCAGTGAAACCTTGAATTAAAATTTTAACAGTGCTTAAAGCATTGTTTTTTCTTGCCCTGTAGGCAGTTGCTGCCATGGACATTTCTTCTAATTTTCACAGAATTTGATGTTCAGAAAATCCATCAATATTCCATTCAACAATGCCTTCACCAGTATATTGTGATGCATTATCTAAACTATTATCTTCAAATTGTATATCTGGTAGAGTGGGCCTATGATAATAGTTTCTTGACGTGGGGTATGTTCTTGAAGTATTTTTTATTTTATTGACAACGTCAATGTCAGTATCAGCAAATTGTTTTTCTAATTCTAAAACATCTTCATTTTTTATAACATTTAATTTTGATGCTGATAATTTTAATGAAGACAATCTTTTATTAATTTCATCTAATAACTCAGTACTAGATTCTTTTCCAATCTTAATTTCTTTTATTTCAGAATCTGATAACTTATAAGGGGTTATTAAAGGAGTTATTAATGTCCTTTTAGAAGAAGTTTCTTCTTTTTGAGGTAGATCATTTTCCTCCGAAGTGCTTTCCACTTGGTATAAGAGTTGATTTGTATAATTTAATTGATGTTGAATATTTTTAATATCATTTCGTGTGGGATTTTGAATAGATAAAGTTTTTGTATCTTCTTTCATTGATTTAAAAGGAGATGCTGTTATTTCGATATTATCAATATTTGGAAAAGTTATTTCTTCTAAAGGTGGAATGACAGAAACAACCTCTTTCCCTTTAGAAGTTTTCCAAATTTTCTTTGCAGAATTTAGAGTTTTTAATTCTAAATTTTTGAAACAGTGTTTTTCAAACCTTTCCAAGTAGGGAATAGTGTCATCCTCTACCTCCTCCAAATAAGCAAAATAGGATTTCCTATATTGCCTTATTTCAGGTTGAGAAAATGTTGAGAAAAACCATTTTCTTTTTTCTGTATATTCAGGTTTCAAAAATTCTTTCTGTAGTTTCTGTCGATCTATGTAAAATTTTGTTATTACAAAAACTTGGTTTGGTGTTTTAAAACTTTGATTTATTTCAGACAGAGTTGGAGACTCTCTCTGAACTGCAGGTTGAACACTCTGAGGTGTTTCAACCCTATATTCAGGTTGAGGTGTAACAGGATGATCTTTCATTCCTACTAATCTCAATGAATGAAAGGAGTCCATAGATCTCCTTGAATTATTTGTATTAGTTTGCCTTGATCCTTCAGGAGTCCTAAAGGATAAAAATGTAGTAGAATTACTTCTACTAAATGGAGCAAAACTAATAGAAACATTACCAGATGAATATTCAACTGGTATTATCATTTGCGAGGGTTCTGGCTCTTCTGGAGGCAGAATCTCTTGCGAATTCCATTCCAAATTTCTAGAGACTTCATTATGGTTGAGTCTTCTAGGTGTTACAGCATTTGATCTTTCAAGATTAACTTTCAAAAGCAAAGTATCTTCTTTTGATGAAATATTTAAAGCTTTTGGAGAAATATTTGTTTTCATAGCCTTGTAATATATCTTATATATTACTGCCATTGGGTAGGAATTAGGATTCCAAATTCCTTCTTTTATTTTAATATCCAATTTAGTATTATGTTTATTTTTATCAAGACATTCAAGTGACATGGTATAATTTGGAAAATTATTGAAAAAGGTTGGACCATCATGAAGATTGGTCTCAATTATTGAAAGAATTTGATCCTCGAACCTTGCAGGTCGAGTATCTCTTAGGCATTCACACACGGGTGTATCTATGCCTAATATGTGCAATGGTTTAATAGCAACTTGAATCAAACCAATATGCAAAAATTTATATTTTTGTTTATGTTCTTTTAACATAGAAAGATTCAAAAGATTTAAACATTCTTGAGTCTTATCTACTTTAATTGTATATTCAGCAGTTTTGATTATAAAATCAGTTTTGAATTTATCCATTAATTTTGTCTGGTATATTTCAGAAACATTTATTGAAGGTATACTCCAATTATTAAGTTTCTGCTCTATATCAGGCAAAATTATTTGTTGTTCATTTATTAAAGAAGAATTAAGACTTTCATTATTACTATATTCACCTATTTCTTTTATTTTTTCCTTACCTTTTCTTGAAATCAGTTTCAGAAGGCTAGACATGATGATCTAAACCCTAATACTCTAGTACCTATAAGGGAGACTGGGTTAGCTTACCAACACCGGGACCACCAGGCTTACCAACGGATTTACTACCCACCCTTGGGTTTTACAATCGGGAACACCCTTCAGGCTGACCAACGCTGCAAGGAAGACAACTCAAGACCGATATAGGCACCAGAGCACTAAGGCTCTGATACCAGAATGCCACTATGGATCATCTCAAGAATAGATATTAGAGAAAACAGTTGAAAAATAGTAAAATCAGAGTATAAATGAAAATACAAATATCAAACTATTTATTTTTATTTCAAAGTATTTGGGAATATTACATCAGAGATTTTTGAATATTTAAAGAGACTTACAAACACTTGTGCTTCTATGTAAACTTGTACACTTCTTCAAAACACTACAAGATTACAAAGAAAGAGAATTAGTAACTAAGAGCGAGGTTCAAAGTCTGCCTATTTTAGTCTAGCTAATTTCGTAGTAACCTGATTTTAAATCAAATTTTGAAAATATAACTGCATCATGCAATCTTTTAATAAGATCTTTTTTATTTGGAACAGGATAGCGAATCCATTGTAAAGCTTTATTTAATAGTTTATAATTTATTACTATTCTAGGTTCTCCTCTTTCAATTTCAGATTGATTATTAACATAAAAGGTTGTGCAACTCCATGGAGATTTGCTTGGCCTAATTAATTTTTTATCTAAAATTCCTTGGATATCTTTTTTACAAAATTCTAAAGTCTCTCTATTCATTTGAATAGGCCGAGCTTCAGTGGGTATTTTACTTTCATCAAAATCCTTTTCATAAGGTAAAGATACCGTATGCACTTTTCTTTACCAAAAAGCATTAGGAATAATTGAACAAACTTCATCTTCAAATTCTTTTTGTAATTTAATTATTTTTTCTTTTACCAAAGGATCTTGCAATTGTTTTTCAATTTTTGCATATAAAATTTCTTTTTGAAGAAATCCTATTTGATTTTCTTTTCGCTGTACAATTGCAAAAAATTTGTTTCTTCTAGATCATCCTTTAAATTATTTAATTCTTTTGTTTTTATTGAATTAATGAATTCAAAAAGAATCTCTTGATTATCTTTTTCAGTTTTTATTCCTTCTTGATCATCTTCAGAGGATGAGTCAATGGAAGACTCAGTTTCATAGAGCAATATTTTAGATATTTGCTCTTTGATTTCTTCATCCATTTTTAATTCTTTTCTTTTATTTTTAATTTCAATAATAAATAAAACACCAATGGAAAAACCCATTAAATCTTTTACTAAAAGAAAACCTCAAAATAAATCCTATAATAAAAATTTTGATAAAGACTTTAAGAAGAGTATAACTTGTTATAAATGTGACCGTGTCGGACAAATGGCAAGAGATTGTAGGGTCAAACAAAAAATAAAAGAATTAAAAATGGATGAAGAAATCAAAGAGCAAATCTCTAAAATATTGCTCTATGAAACTGAGTCTTCCATTGACTCATCCTCTGAAGATGATCAAGAAATAATATACAGAATCAAGAAACATCTTCTGATTCTGATGTTGGCTGTTTAAGTTGTGGATGCTTAGGAGATAATTGTAATTGCAAATTTACAATCAATGTTATCTCTAAAGAAGCTAGAGTCCTTTTTGATCTGGTAGGTCAAATTGAGGACCCACAGGTTAAATTAGCTCTGTTAGAAAAATATAAAGAATTAGAAACTCAGGAAGTTGAAACAAATGAATTTAAAGGATATAGTTTAAAAGAAATCTTAAATCCTCAAAATATCCCAGAATCATCATTTAATCGAGAACCTCTAAGTCTTTCCTTTTTATATAAGGAAATTAAAAATCTAAAAACTGAAATTGCTGATTTAAAAAATAAATACAAAATTTTGCAGCAAAATTTTTCAAAACCCTCGGGGAAGGGTAAAGGAACTATTTCTTCCTCCTCTTCTGCTCAACATTTTGATGAAGAGGCTTGGTATAGTGAAGAAGCAAATTTCTTCATGAGATTAAAAACAATGCAGCAAAAATGGCAGGTAAAAGTTAATTTAAAAATAAACAATTCTTTCCATCAGCCATTTATTGCCTTAATTGATTCAGGTGCAGATCTTAATTGTATTCAAGAAGGTCTTCTTCCTACTCAATATTACCAAAAAACAATACAAAAATTATACACAGCAAATAATCAAAAATTACAAGAAAAATAAAAATTAGAGGAAGCTAGTATTTGTAACAAAGGAATTTGTTTTAAAAGCTCATTCCTCCTTGTTAAAGATACTTCTAAACAAATAATTCTTGGAACACCTTTTTTAACACAACTTTATCCAATGCAAATCTGTGAAGAAGGAATAAAAACTGTAAAAGATAATCAAGAAATTCTTTTTGAATTCATTAATCCAATAAAAACAAAAGAATTAAATAATATAAAGGATGATCTAGAAGAAACAAATTTTTTTGTCAATTGTGCAGCGAAAAGAAAATCAAATAGGATTTATTCAAAAAGAAATTTTATATGCAAAAATTGAAAAACAATTGCAAGATCCTTTGGTAAAAGAAAAAATAATTAAATTACAAAAATAATTTGAAGATGAAGTTTGTTCAATTATTCCTAATGCTTTTTGGCAAAGAAAAGTGCATACGGTATCTTTACCTTATGAAAAGGATTTTGATGAAAGTAAAATACCCACTAAACCTCGGCCTATTCAAATGAATAGCGAGACTTTAGAATTTTGTAAAAAAGATATCCAAGGTCTTTTAGATAAAAAATTAATTAGGCCAAGCAAATCTCCATGGAGTTGCACAGCCTTCTATGTTAATAATCAATTTGAAATTGAAAGAGGAGAACCTAGAATGGTAATAAATTATAAACCATTAAATAAAGCTTTACAATGGATTCGCTATCCTGTTCCAAATAAAAAAGATCCACTTGGTATAAGAGTTGATTTGTATAATTTAATTGATGTTGAATATTTTTAATATCATTTCGTGTGGGATTTTGAATAGATAAAGTTTCTTCATCCATTTTTAATTCTTTTCTTTTATTTTTAATTTCAATAATAAATAAAACACCAATGGAAAAACCCATTAAATCTTTTACTAAAAGAAAACCTCAAAATAAATCCTATAATAAAAATTTTGATAAAGACTTTAAGAAGAGTATAACTTGTTATAAATGTGACCGTGTCGGACAAATGGCAAGAGATTGTAGGGTCAAACAAAAAATAAAAGAATTAAAAATGGATGAAGAAATCAAAGAGCAAATCTCTAAAATATTGCTCTATGAAACTGAGTCTTCCATTGACTCATCCTCTGAAGATGATCAAGAAATAATATCTGAGAATCAAGAAACATCTTCCGATTTCGATGTTGGCTGTTTAAGTTGTGGATGCTTAGGAGATAATTGTAATTGCAAATTTACAGTCAATGTTATCTCTAAAGAAGCTAGAGTCCTTCTTGATCTGGTAGGTCAAATTGAGGACCCACAGGTTAAATTAGCTATGTTAGAAAAATATAAAGAATTAGAAACTCAGGAAGTTGAAACAAATGAATTTAAAGGATATAGTTTAAAAGAAATCTTAAATCCTCAAAATATCCCAGAATCTTCATTTAATCGAGAACCTCTAAGTCTTTCCTTTTATATAAGGAAATTAAAAATCTAAAAACTGAAATTGCTGATTTAAAAAATAAATACAAAATTTTGCAGCAAAATTTTTCAAAACCCTCGGGGAAGGGTAAAGGAACTATTTCTTCCTCCTCTTCTGCTCAACATTTTGATGAAGAGGCTTGGTATAGTGAAGAAGCAAATTTCTTCATGAGATTAAAAACAATGCAGCAAAAATGGCAGGTAAAAGTTAATTTAAAAATAAACAATTCTTTCCATTAGCCATTTATTGCCTTAATTGATTCAGGAGCAGATCTTAATTGTATTCAAGAAGGTCTTATTCCTACTCAATATTACCAAAAAACAATACAAAAATTATACACAGCAAATAATCAAAAATTACAAGAAAAATAAAAATTAGAGGAAGCTAGTATTTGTAACAAAGGAATTTGTTTTAAAAGCTCATTCCTCCTTGTTAAAGATACTTCTAAACAAATAATTCTTGGAACACCTTTTTTAACACAACTTTAACCAATGCAAATCTGTGAAGAAGGAATAAAAACTGTAAAAGATAATCAAGAAATTCTTTTTGAATTCATTAATCCAATAAAAACAAAAGAATTAAATAATATAAAGGATGATCTAGAAGAAACAAATTTTTTTGTCAATTGTGCAGCGAAAAGAATATCAAATAGGATTTATTCAAAAAGAAATTTTATATGCAAAAATTGAAAAACAATTGCAAGATCCTTTGGTAAAAGAAAAAATAATTAAATTACAAAAATAATTTGAAGATGAAGTTTGTTCAATTATTCCTAATGCTTTTTGGCAAAGAAAAGTGCATACGGTATCTTTACCTTATGAAAAGGATTTTGATGAAAGTAAAATACCCACTAAACCTCGGCCTATTCAAATGAATAGCGAGACTTTAGAATTTTGTAAAAAAGATATCCAAGGTCTTTTAGATAAAAAATTAATTAGGCCAAGCAAATCTCCATGGAGTTGCACAGCCTTCTATGTTAATAATCAATTTGAAATTGAAAGAGGAGAACCTAGAATGGTAATAAATTATAAACCATTAAATAAAGCTTTACAATGGATTCGCTATCCTGTTCCAAATAAAAAAGATCCACTTGGTATAAGAGTTGATTTGTATAATTTAATTGATGTTGAATATTTTTAATATCATTTCGTGTGGGATTTTGAATAGATAAAGTTTCTTCATCCATTTTTAATTCTTTTCTTTTATTTTTAATTTCAATAATAAATAAAACACCAATGGAAAAACCCATTAAATCTTTTACTAAAAGAAAACCTCAAAATAAATCCTATAATAAAAATTTTGATAAAGACTTTAAGAAGAGTATAACTTGTTATAAATGTGACCGTGTCGGACAAATGGCAAGAGATTGTAGGGTCAAACAAAAAATAAAAGAATTAAAAATGGATGAAGAAATCAAAGAGCAAATCTCTAAAATATTGCTCTATGAAACTGAGTCTTCCATTGACTCATCCTCTGAAGATGATCAAGAAATAATATACAGAATCAAGAAACATCTTCTGATTCTGATGTTGGCTGTTTAAGTTGTGGATGCTTAGGAGATAATTGTAATTGCAAATTTACAGTCAATGTTATCTCTAAAGAAGCTAGAGTCCTTCTTGATCTGGTAGGTCAAATTGAGGACCCACATGTTAAATTAGCTATGTTAGAAAAATATAAAGAATTAGAAACTCAGGAAGTTGAAACAAATGAATTTAAAGGATATAGTTTAAAAGAAATCTTAAATCCTCAAAATATCCCAGAATCTTCATTTAATCGAGAACCTCTAAGTCTTTCCTTTTTATATAAGGAAATTAAAAATCTAAAAACTGAAATTGCTGATTTAAAAAATAAATACAAAATTTTGCAGCAAAATTTTTCAAAACCCTCGGGGAAGGGTAAAGGAACTATTTCTTCCTCCTCTTCTGCTCAACATTTTGATGAAGAGGCTTGGTATAGTGAAGAAGCAAATTTCTTCATGAGATTAAAAACAATGCAGCAAAAATGGCAGGTAAAAGTTAATTTAAAAATAAACAATTCTTTCCATTAGCCATTTATTGCCTTAATTGATTCAGGAGCAGATCTTAATTGTATTCAAGAAGGTCTTATTCCTACTCAATATTACCAAAAAACAATACAAAAATTATACACAGCAAATAATCAAAAATTACAAGAAAAATAAAAATTAGAGGAAGCTAGTATTTGTAACAAAGGAATTTGTTTTAAAAGCTCATTCCTCCTTGTTAAAGATACTTCTAAACAAATAATTCTTGGAACACCTTTTTTAACACAACTTTAACCAATGCAAATCTGTGAAGAAGGAATAAAAACTGTAAAAGATAATCAAGAAATTCTTTTTGAATTCATTAATCCAATAAAAACAAAAGAATTAAATAATATAAAGGATGATCTAGAAGAAACAAATTTTTTTGTCAATTGTGCAGCGAAAAGAATATCAAATAGGATTTATTCAAAAAGAAATTTTATATGCAAAAATTGAAAAACAATTGCAAGATCCTTTGGTAAAAGAAAAAATAATTAAATTACAAAAATAATTTGAAGATGAAGTTTGTTCAATTATTCCTAATGCTTTTTGGCAAAGAAAAGTGCATACGGTATCTTTACCTTATGAAAAGGATTTTGATGAAAGTAAAATACCCACTAAACCTCGGCCTATTCAAATGAATAGCGAGACTTTAGAATTTTGTAAAAAAGATATCCAAGGTCTTTTAGATAAAAAATTAATTAGGCCAAGCAAATCTCCATGGAGTTGCACAGCCTTCTATGTTAATAATCAATTTGAAATTGAAAGAGGAGAACCTAGAATGGTAATAAATTATAAACCATTAAATAAAGCTTTACAATGGATTCGCTATCCTGTTCCAAATAAAAAAGATCCACTTGGTATAAGAGTTGATTTGTATAATTTAATTGATGTTGAATATTTTTAATATCATTTCGTGTGGGATTTTGAAAAGATAAAGTTTTTGTATCTTCTTTCATTGATTTAAAAGGAGATGCTGTTATTTCGATATTATCAATATTTGGAAAAGTTATTTCTTCTAAAGGTGGAATGACAGAAACAACCTCTTTCCCTTTAGAAGTTTTCCAAATTTTCTTTGCAGAATTTAGAGTTTTTAATTCTAAATTTTTGAAAAACTCAATTTCAAAATCAAAACAACTTAAAAGACTTTGCCATCTGGCAAAAATATGTTGAATTAGGATTCAAAATTCCTTCTTTTATTTTAATATACAATTTAATATTATGTTTATTTTTATCAAGACTTTCAAGTGACATGGTATAATTTGGAAAATTATTGAAAAAGGTTGGACCATCATGAAGATTGGTCTCAATTATTGAAAGAATTTGATCCTCGAACCTTGCAGGTTGAGTATCTCTTAGGCATACACACACAGGTGTATCTATGCCTAATATGTGCAATGGTTTAATATCAACTTGAATCAAACCAATATGCAAAAATTTATATTTTTGTTTATGTTCTTTTAACATAGAAAGATTCAAAAGATTTAAACATTCTTGAGTCTTATATACTTTAATTGTATATTCAGCAGTTTTGATTATAAAATCAGTTTTGAATTTATCCATTAATTTTGTCTGGTATATTTCAGAAACATTTATTGAAGGTATACTCCAATTATTAAGTTTCTACTCTATATCAGGCAAAATTATTTGTTGTTCATTTATTAAAGAAGAATTAAGACTTTCATTATTACTATATTCACCTATTTCTTCTATTTTTTCCTTACCTTTTCTTGAAATCAGTTTCAGAAGGCTAGACATGATGATCTAAACCCTAATACTCTAGTACCTATAAGGGAGACTGGGTTACCTTACCAACACCGGGACCACCAGGCTTACCAACTGATTTACTACCCACCCTTGGGCTTTACAACCGGGAACACCCTTCAGGCTGACCAATGCTGCAAGGAAGACAACTCAAGACCGATATAGGCACCAGAGCACTAAGGCTCTGATACCAGAATGCCACTGTGGATCATCTCAAGAATAGATATTAGAGAAAACAGTTGAAAAATAATAAAATCAGAGTATAAATGAAAATACAAATATCAAACTATTTATTTTTATTTCAAAGTATTTGGGAATATTACATCAGAGAATTTTGAATATTTAAAGAGACTTACAAACACTTGTGCTTCTATGTAAACTTGTAAAATTCTTCAAAACACTACAAGATTACAAAGAAAGAGAATTAGTAACTAAGACCGAGGTTCAAAGTCTGCCTATTTTAGTCTTGAAGTCTTCAATTTATAGAGCATGAATCCTTCGAAGAGAAGCGGAATTGAAAACTTTGAAATCCGGAAAAGCGGGTACTGTAGAACTTTTGACTTTTACGACCTACTTTTACTGTTGATAATTGATTTCTGTCTGCCATGAAGATTCGTCGGCACAACACGACAAACAACCTTTTCTTTTTCTTTAATTTTGAGTGGAATGCTGAGTGGGGCTTGCCGGCCATCTACTTATCTCCAAAGGAGAGATGCGACAAAACCAGAATTATTGATCAAAGAATCCTATGTCTGGATCATTGTTTTCCAGATAAGGATTATATTCAAATTCTTCATTATTTGGTTCTTCTACTTCTTCTTCATTATCGGAGCCAACAGATGATAGTGCTTCCAATAGTAATTTCGAGTTCTGCTGGGGAGGAAGCATTAACATTAATTGAATAGGGCGATAATGGTTGAGATGAACCAATCACTTCTTTTCCTTTTGTATTTGGAGAGGGAGAACTAGGAGAGAGGGACGAAGGAAGCCTTCTTTTCTGAAGTCCATATTTCTTCCAAGTCTCGAATTTATCAAGAACAATTTTTTCACTAAATTTTCTCCACCAGGAGACGGTATTTACAGAACAAATAAATTTTGGGAAAGGTTCTGGCAAATGAATATGATATTCATAGCTGAATTTTAGCAACCATGCAATACCAAATTGAGCACAAAAATGTAATAATTTTGTAAAAATGGGAACCTTTGGAGTAAGGGTTTTATATTCAAGGTATATTTGATAGAGGGAATTTGGGAGAATTTCAGTGGACAATCCGTACTCCCAAAACCATTCCATAAACCAGCTTGGAAATCTGGTTTGATTGCTGATAATATTGAAATACCAAGAATGTTTGGGATTTGGTTGGAATAGAAAATAATCCCAAGCCTTTTGGTAATCCCAATAATTGTATACTGGTGGGTCAAATACCCGAGAAAATCTTTTGGGTTTTAATGGGCTTTGGCCCCAGTCCGAAAGAGTGAGGACTTTCAATATTTTGCATTGTGAGTATGCAACTATGCCAGGGGCATTTTCATTTTGAGTTATTTCAATTGAATTGGTATCTATTAAAACATATTGATAAAAAGACAAAGGTTTATCCGTGCCATAGACAGGAATCCAACCGAAGTCTTTTGGTATTAATTGTTTTAATAAATCCCAGGGTTCGTGAGCATTGGGATCGCCCATTTCTTGTTCTATCAGCGCATGCCTTGTGCAACATGATTTTGATTTGCAAGTGAGAGGTTCTCTTTGAATTTCTGGTTTATTTGGTTCATTTAAAGCGGAGAATTTATTGGTGGTTTGTATTTGGGTATTTGAGGGGCTGGATTTTGGAAGGCCTTTTTGGGAAATTTGGGCCGTCGAAGGGGCAAATGAATCAACTGTTAACTGTTTGGATTTTGAAGAGGGGGAGGCCCCTCCACGAACAGACCCTCCTTGGGCCTTAGATGCCATTATGAATTTTTTGCCTGCAAAAATTCCCTGGTGAGATAATCAGGGTTCAAATTATTTTCACCTTTTAAAAACTCAATTTCAAAATCAAAACAACTTAAAAGACTTTGCCATCTGGCAAAAATATGTTTTGCAACAAGATTTTTAACATCTTTTTTTAAAACATCTTTAGCTGCTTTGCAATCAATTCTTAATAAAAACTTTTTATTAAATAAATCATCTTGAAATTTTGTAATACAAAATACTATAGATAAAATTTCCTTTTTAATAGTACTATATTTTTCTTGTGATGAGGTCCAAAGACCAGAGTGATATCTGACAATCTGTTCAACTTTTGACTCCGGAAGGATCTGGAGTAGGATACCACCATACCCTTTATCTGAATCATCTGTCTGAACTATTAGACTTGCTTCGGGATGAGGAATACCTAAACATAGAAGAGACTTAACATCTTTCTTTATTTCTGAGACTAACTGAGATAATTCAGAAGACCATGGTTTAGGATTTTTGGTTTTCCTAAGCCTAGAATAGAGGGGTTTACACTTTATCCTAATATTTGGAATGAACTCAGACATAATTCGAACATCCTAAAAATCTTTGCAATTGCTTTTTATCTGTTAATTCGTTTGGAAAATTGTCAGCAAAAGCAATACTTCTACTGATTGGAGTTATTGTTCCTTGAAATATTTCGTGTCCCAAAAATCTCATTTTTGTTTGACATAATTTTGTTTTCTTGGCTGATAAAGCCATACCATTTCTTTTTATGGTTTCCTTGAAAATATGTAAGTGTTTAAAATGTTGTTCCAATGATTTAGAAAATATTAGAATATCATCAATATAGATAAGAGTGAATTCAGAATGAGGATTTAAAATATCATTCATAATATGTCAAAATTCTGAGGGAGCATTTTTTAATCCTAGAGGCATTACATTCCATTCGTAATGACCTAGAGGAACAATGAAAGCAGTTTTATACTTATCTTCTTCTTTTAGTCTAATTTGGTAGTAACCTGATTTTAAATCAAATTTTGAAAATATAACTGCATCATGCAATCTTTTAATAAGATCTTTTTTATTTGGAACAGGATAGCGAATCCATTGTAAAGCTTTATTTAATGGTTTATAATTTATTACCATTCTAGGTTCTCCTCTTTCAATTTCAGATTGATTATTAACATAGAAGGCTGTGCAACTCCATGGAGATTTGCTTGGCCTAATTAAGTTTTTATCTAAAAGACCTTGATATATTTTTTACAAAATTCTAAAGTCTCTCTATTCATTTGAATAGGCCGAGCTTCAGTGGGTATTTTACTTTCATCAAAATCCTTTTCATAAGGTAAAGATACCGTATGCACTTTTCTTTACCAAAAAGCATTAGGAATAATTGAACAAACTTCATCTTCAAATTCTTTTTGTAATTTAATTATTTTTTCTTTTACCAAAGGATCTTGCAATTGTTTTTCAATTTTTGCATACAAAATTTCTTTTTGAAGAAATCCTATTTGATTTTCTTTTTGCTGTACAATTGACAAAAAATTTGTTTCTTCTAGATCATCCTTTAAATTATTTAATTCTTTTGTTTTTATTGAATTAATGAATTCAAAAAGAATCTCTTGATTATCTTTTACAGTTTTTATTCCTTCTTCACAGATTTGCATTGGATAAAGTTGTGTTAAAAAAGGTGTTCCAAGAATTATTTGTTCAGAAGTATCTTTAACAAGGAGGAATGAGCTTTTAAAATAAATTCCTTTGTTACAAATACTAGCTTCCTCTAATTTGTATTTTACTTGTAATTTTTGATTATTTGCTGTGCATAATTTTTGTATTGTTTTTTGGTAATATTGAGTAGGAATAAGACCTTCTTGAATACAATTAAGATCTGCTCCTGAATCAATTAAGGCAATAAATGGCTGATGGAAAGAATTGTTTATTTTTAAATTAACTTTTACATGCCATTTTTGCTGCATTGTTTTTAATCTCATGAAGAAATTTGCTTCTTCGCTATATACCAAGCCTCTTCATCAAAATGCCGAGTAGAAGAGGAGGAAGAAATAGTTCCTTTACCCTTCCCCGAGGGTTTTGAAAAATTTTGCTGCAAAATTTTGAATTTATTTTTTAAATCAGCAATTTCAGTTTTTAGATTTTTAATTTCCTTATATAAAAAGGAAAGACTTAGAGGTTCTTGATTAAATGAAGATTCTGGGATATTTTGAGGATTTAAGATTTCTTTTAAACTATATATATATATATATATATATATATATATATATATCTTGTTGTCGTATTTACTTATAAACTTGATCAAATTCCTTTTGTCTTAAAAATAATAATTATTGGTAGATAATTTAAATTCAAGTATAAAAAAATAATAGAGACTTCTAGTATGAAGCATTAGAGAAGGTGGTGTACCACCAATTTCCAACAAAATGACATGTTATTACAAGTAAAATAACTTATATTAAATAAGATTTTTAAGGGTACAGACGGTAGGGGTGACAAAAGAAACTATATAATCTTCACACAATCAATTTATCCACATGTAAATTCAATTCAATCCATCCATTAAAAAAGGGTCAAATGGTTGGTTAATGATCCATCTAAATTTACTAAACATAGTTAATAGTCAATCCAAAATTTCTTTTTAATCCATGAGACCAATCAAACTTAAAATGAATAATTCTTAATCCATTTAGTTTTTTTCTTCACCCATTAGATAAACCGAGTGTCGGACCACTCGACCAACTGCTAGACCCTAACCTAAACCGCCAGACAGTTAGACTGACTAACCGGTTGACTTTCCACCTGTCACCCAATCACCATGCCATCAATTCTAAACAGATCGACCGACCAACCCACCACCCGCCTGCCTGTCGGACCAACATAATGTCGATCGTTCGTCCGACAAACTGGCGACTTACACAATTGATCGGCCTCCTTTCCTTTTGCTCGATCGACCGCCAACCCGTCGGACCCCAAACCCTATACTACCCAACTGATCGCCCACGTGTTTCCCAACCGCAAGACCTTAAACCTCCTTATTGGATGCACAGCTGCCAAAGCGCCTAATCGACTAACCAACTGTTATTGGACCCTAAACCTCAAACTACTCGATTGATTGACTGGCAAACTACCCAAGTGCCAAACTAATCACTCGTTGCCTGATCTTTGGACCCTAAATCCTAAACCTCCCACTAGGCGACCAATCGATCGACCGCTCGACTGCCGGGCAAATCGACCACCAAACCGCTGATGTTGCTGACCACAATGTACCGTCACCCAAGCCAAAATTTTAAAGAATGTTTATATATATATATATGTGTATATATATATATATGTATATATATATATATATATATATATATATATATATATATATATATATATATATATATATATATATATATATATATATATAAGAAAATGGTTTTTCTCCACTTTTTCCCAAATAGAGATAAGGCAATATAGGGAGGCCTGTTATACTTATCTCGAGGAGGTAGAGGATGACAATATTCCCTACTTCACCTGGTTTGAAAACCACTGTTTCCAAAATTTAGAAATAAAAACCTTAAATTCTGCGAAAAAGATTTGGAAAACAGCAAAAGGTAAAGAAGTTATTTCAGTAATTCCTCCTTTGGAAGAAATAACTTTTCCAAACATAGAAAATATTGAAATAACAACATCTCCTTTCAAAACCATGAAAGAAGACACAAAAACCCTAACCATTCAAAATCCCACTCGAAATGATATCAATAATATTCAACAACAATTAAATTTTACAAATCAAATTTTGTATCAAGTAGCAAGTACTTCTGAAGAAAACGAAATACCCTAAAAAATAGAAACCTCAAAGAAATTAGATAAATCATTAATAACTCCCTACAAACTATCAGATTCAGAAATAAAATAAATCAAAATAGGAAAAAAATCTAGTAGCGAGCTTTTAAATGAAATAAATAAACAATTAGCTTCATTAAAAATATCCTCATCTAAGGTAAATATGATAAAAAATGAAGATATAACAGAATTAGAAAAACAATTTGATGATACAGAAATAGATAAGATCAATAAAATAAAAAATACTTCAAAAAGCTACACAACCTCTCGAAATTACTATCATAGACCTACTTTGCCAGATATACAATTTGAAGATACCATGCTTGATTTAGCATCTCAATATAATGGAGAAGGCATTGTAGAATGGAATATAGAAGGATTTTCAGAACATCAAATAATGAGAAAATTAGAAGAAATGTCGATGGCAGCAACTGCCTATAGAGCAAAAAGAAATAATGCTCTAAGTACAGTCAAATTATTAATCCAAGGTTTCACCGGAAGCCTAAAAGGATGGTGGGATAATGATTTAAGATGAATAGATAGACAAACAATTCTTACATTTGTAAAACAAGAAATAAGAAATAATGTACAAGGCGAACCAGAAACAATTCAAATATAACAACAAGTAGAAGCCTTAATTTTATCAATTTCTCAAGCATTTATTGGGGACGCAAATGTTTTTGCTGATAGGTCCCTTGAGATATTAAATAATATGTATTGTCCAACCTTATGAGAATTCAGATGGTACAAAGATAACTTTTTAGCAAAAATTTACACAAGAACAGATTGCAGACAGTCTTATTAGAAAGACAGATTTATTTTTGGCCTTCCTAAGAATTTTACTCAAAAAGTAAGAACTCAAATAAAAAATGAATACCCAGGAACTCCTCTAGAAGATTTAACGTACGGAAGAATAATTTCAATAATAAACAAAACAGGTTTACAGTTTTGTATAGATATAAAAATGCATCGACAAGCGAAATTCGAAAGTAAGACCAATAATAAGGAATTAGGAAACTTTTGTGAACAGTTTGGTTATGAGAAAATAACCCCTCCTTCTAAACAAAGAAAAGTTAAACCAAAAAAATTTAAAAGTTATAGAAAATTCAATAAAAGGACACAAAATGAAAAACCAATTAAGCCTTATAGGAAACCCCAAAATAAAACTGATAATAAAACATATAATAAAGGTTTCGATAAAAATATTATTTGCTATAAATGCGGATGTGCAGGACATATAGCAAGAAAATGCAGAGTAAAAATAAATAAATAAAGGAACTAAAAATGGATGATGAAATTAAAGAACAAATTGCAAAAATTCTATTATATGAAACCGAATCTTCTGATAACTCATTCACTGATGAAGAACAAGAAATAATATATCAAAATAAAGAGACATCCTCTGATTCTGATGTTGGCTGTTTAAGTTGTGGATGTCTTGGAGATAAATGTGATTGCAAATTCACTATTAACGTTATTTCGAAAGAAGCCAGGTTCTTATTAGGCCTAGTTGGTCAAATTGATGATCCACAAGTTAAATTAGCTATGTTAGAAAAATACAAAGAGTTAGAAAGTCAAGATATACAAAAGAATTTTCAGGGTATAATTTACAAAAAATTTTGAATCGTGAAACATCCTTCATTCAGGAACCAATAACTATTCCTCTTTTATATAGAGAAGTTGAAAATTTAAAAACTGAAGTTGCTGACCTAAAACAAAAATACAAAATTTTGCAACAAAATTTTCAAAAAACCATGGGGAAGGGAAAGGCTAAGGCCACTATTTCAAACTCTTCTTCAACACATTTTGATGAAGATAATCTTGAAAAGGAATTTGACGCTCTTTATAATGAAGAAACAAATTTCTTTTTAAGGATAAAAATCATGCAACAAAAATGGCATGTAAAAATAAATTTAAAAATTAAAAACTCCTTCCACCAACCATGTATTGCTTTAATAGACTTGGGAGCAGATCTCAATTGTATTCAAGAAGGTCTAATCCCCACACAATAATATTAGAAGACACTTCAAAAGTTATATACAACAAATAACCAAAAGCTACAAGTATGTTATAAGCTGGAAAATGCAAGTATCTGTAACAATGGGATTTGCTTTAATAGCTCATTCCTTTTAGTAAAAGATACGTCAGAGCAAATAATTTTAGGAACTCCATTCCTAACTCAGCTTTATCCAATTCAAATAACTGAAGAAGGAATAAAAATAGTAAAAGTTAATCAGGAAATACTGTTTGAATTCATAAACCCAATAAAGACTAAAGAGTTAAATAATCTAAACGATAATCTACAAGAAAAGAACTTTTTAACTATCATCCAGAGAAAAGAAAACCAAATAGGATTTCTACAAAAGGAAATTCTATATGCAAAAATAGAAAAGCAAATTCAAGATCCTTTAATAAAAGAAAAAAATAAATAAAATACAAAAGGATTATGAAAAAGAAGTCTGTTCAGATGTTCCCAATGCCTTTTGGGAAAGAAAAACTCATATGGTATCCCTATCATATGAAGATGATTTTCATGAAAGCAAAATACCAACCCTCGACCTATTCAAATGAATAGTGAGACTTTGGAATATTGCAAAAAAGAAATAAAAGGATTTCTAGATAAAAAGCTAATTAGGCCAAGCAAGTCTCCATGGAGCTGCATCGCCTTTTATGTTTCAAATCAATCTGAAATAGAAAGAGGAGAACCTCGAATGGCAATCAATTACAAACCCTTAAATAAAGTTTTGAAATGGATAAGATATCCAATCCCAAATAAAAAGGATTTAATAAGAAGATTGCATGATGGGATAATCTTCTCAAAATTCGATATGAAGTCAGGATTCTACCAGATAAAATTAGAAGAGAAAGATAAATACACAACAGTTTTCACAGTTCCTTTTTGACATTACGAATGGAATGTAATGCCCATGGGATTAAAAAATGCACCCTCATAATTCCAGCATATAATGAACGATATCCTAAATCCTCATTCAGAATTTACTATTGTTTACATTGATGATGTTCTCATACTATTAATTTTTTTTTGTATGAGCTCATGATAGTTTTTTTTTTCTTTTGATAAAAAGCTTACTAACTGCCTAGTAGGCTAGTACCTACCTCTCTTTGGACGAACCTTATTTGACTTCGGTTTGATTAGCGTTCCCAATCCGATACAACCCATGGACTATAAAATATATTTTCAGTAAAACGAATAGTTTCTATGTAAAATATATAGTTTTCTCTCAAAAAAGAAAAAGTAAAATATAGAGTTTAATGATAACATGAATATAATTTACTAATAAAATATGTTTTTGTACAGTAAAATTATTTTCAGTAAAAAGAATAGTTTCAAATTAAAATATAATTTTCATGCTGAATAATTCAATTCTTGTCCTGCACGACGCTAGGAATCTTTCTTTTGTTATAACTTTAGAACAGCTAGATGCCTGAATCTATCAAACATTAATAAAATAATAATTGATGTTCCTAATGAAATAATTAAACGTTTTTTTTTTAATTTTTACGATTACTCGGTGATAAAAATAATTATTTAATTAGGTCAACACCTTGAAAATTAATCTGACGTTGTTCCATTTGTTAATATATACTAGGATAGCTGACTGAACGTTGGGTACAAATTGCCAATCTCACAACAAATAATTTTATAACTTTTTCAGTATTAAATAATAACATTTTTTTTCCTTTACTTTAAATATTAGTTTTGTATCATGGGCACTCAGCCCAAGCAGAAGAGATTATAAAAAAAAAGATTATTTAGCGACTGAAAATAGTGACCAAATTTGTTGGTTGCTGTTTGCGATCGAAATGGCGACCGATTGTAGGATCTATATGAAACCTGGTTATAGTTGATACTACGACCGAAATAGAGAGTTATCGGTCGCTAAATAAAGGAAAGTAAAAGTCAAAACTTGCTGAGTTTTTAGTGACCGAAATGGCGACCGATTTAAATGCAACAGTTAAATTTTATTTATATCTGCGACCGATATTTATTCGGTCGCTAAACGACGCGTCAAAAATTCAAATAGAGCGTGTTAGCGACCGATATTTAATCGGTCGCTAAATTTATGAATTCAAATTTCAAATTAACCCAGTTAGCGACTGATTTAGCGACCAAATAATTCGGTCGCTAAAAATAAAATCCCTAAATCGCAATTTTCTTCCTCTCTTCCCCCATTTCTCTCGTTTCTTCTCTTCTCTCTCACGCGCAGCAGCTCCTCTTCTAGAAACCCTCACTCTCTCAACCACAGCCCCGAAATCTCTCCCTCTTCGTCCCCAAGTCTCCGCCCAACACCTCCTCCGCACGGTAAGCATACGTCTCTCTCTCCCTCTCCCTCTCCTTCTCTCCTTCTCTCTCTCACTCGCGTCTCTCTTTCCCTCTATCTCTCTCTCTTACTTGCATCTATCTCTCTCTCTGTTTGCAGGTTTTGCGCAGTTGAGAGAGCACCCTCTTGGGCCGCCGCACCGCCGTCTCTGCAACTGTGAAGGTAGGTTATTCAAGTGCCTCCCTTTCTTCTTTCAATCCAAGATCGTGATTGCACTCATCATTCATTAGGTGGAGTAGCAAGTTGTATTTTGTTTAATCTTCATGTTGTTATACTATTTGATTGGTTGAACCTTTGATCTATGTGATGTTGCCTGTTGATGATTGAAGCTGTTAAGCATTGAAAATTAGATTTTGTTCTCTGTTACTTGCTAAACTGTTTGGTATTGATCAAATGGGTAAAGTTTCTGGGGATTATTGTCTTGTTTAAACAGTATGATAGGTGTTGAGGGTAATGATAGCATGGTGTTTGATGAAAAGCCTGAATTACCATGATTTGTAAAGTATATATTTTTGCTAGGTGGTGAAGGTGCTGATTGGTTTTTAATTGTACTTTAAAATTGGTTGCTTTATGACTACTTGAGTTCTGGTATTTTAGTGTTTATAGGATCATTATACTTCTGCCACCTTTTGGCATATATCCAATTAGTTCTAATCTGGTTTTGTTTCTACTTTTTAAATCCCTCTTTTGGTGTAGCTAAAGGTAAATAATATTTTTGTGATGTTAAAAATGAAAATAACTTAACTGAATGATCATTGCTTTAATTTGATTGACCTTTTATGATATTTATGCTATGGTTATTGCCTAAGAGGATTTTTGATTTCGCAAGTCATCTTGGTGAACATGCTATGCTGGTTTGTCTCATGTGCATTGCTCCATTTTACCACTTTTCTTTTTATTACTTCTTTTATTTTACCTCTCTGTTTAGGGTTCCTGCACTATCAGTTCCCTACACTCTCTTCCCTTCCATTCATGCCACCTGCACACAACACACTTTGGGCACATTTATATAAGTTGTTGAAGTACATAACATACCTTTTTTTTTATTGCTTCGCCACTAAAACAATGCCTGGCTTAAACAAGCTATGATACTGATATATAATGAAAATTTTTTGTTTATACTTTCATGAGTGGCAAGTGTGCAAGTAGGTTAATGATTTCCAAGTTTATACTTTGATCACAAGAGCCTTTGTTGATGTTATTATTTTTTCTTACAGTTTTCTTTGTCTATTGACAACTGCTCTAGTCGTCACCCGTTTTCACTATTTGCTTGGAGTTGAGGTAGGTCAAATACTCTATATTTTTCATTGTTGCTAGTGGTTCTTGAAGACTTTGAATTGATTTGTTGATTGTTAGTGAAGAGCTGAGCTCAATAGGATTCTGGTTGTGTGCCGGTAGATTAGAAATGATGCATGTGGTTGCAATTGAATATGATGTTTGTTAGTGGAGAGCTGAGCTCAATAGGATCTTTGGTTGTGTCTTTGGTAGATTAAAATTGATGCATGTGGTTGCAAAGTTTATATGTTGTTTGTTAGTGGAGAGCAGAGCTCAATAGGATGGATGTGTCAATTCTATGCCTTGATTACCATTTTTATGTCCTTATTAACGTTTTTGTCGCTAAAATTATGCTCTGTATATAGAGTTAAATTTGTATCTTCTGTTATGGTTAATGAGTTAGAATAGCCTTAGTGGAGAGCAGAGCTCAATAGGATGTGATCCTGTCAAAAAGGTTGTGTGTTGCTAATTTAGAAGTTATGCATGTGTTTGACAATTATGTTTTACTTGTTAGTGGAGAGCGGAGCTCAATAGGATGTTTGCTACTATATTTTATCTAAGTTTGTATTGAATTATGCTTCAATATATATTTGTTGAAGTATGCTGCAATCCTTATAAGTCAATGGTTTTATTTTCTGCTAGAGTTAATTATTAAGTTACGAAAGCCTTAGTTTCCTATTTGAGATTCAATATTAATGAGCATGCGTACTTTCTCAGGGTACGCATGCTCGCTCATTGTATTGAATCTTGAATTGTCCAAGTGAGACAGTTTGGGAAAAAACCTTTTTCACACTCGTACAATAGTCATTTCAATGTTCAAATGCCTTATATACTTGTTGAAATTTGGTCCGATGCATTTCCTTTTGTTCTCCTGGTGCATACTTGATCGCGGTGATTCTCACCGTGCTCGAGACGTGTACTTGGAGACCGATGGGAAATGCTGCCAAAATTTTGTCAAGTATAAGGTATTTGAATATGGGAATAACTATTATTAGCTGAGTGTGGTAAAGGTTTCTTTTCAAATGGGATAGGTTCATACCTTGTCATAAGAACTCGATTGATGGAGTTATTGGAATGCACCGTAATATATAAGTGTTATTGTAGGGTTGGTCAGGCTATTTAATTGCCAGCAGTGGATATTCCGGAGAATCGGAAATGGATGTATCGTAGGTTGGATCGGAATAAACGTCTTAGGGAAGAGTATAGAGTTGGAGTGGCTGAGTTTATAGAGTTTGTTGTTAGCCAGGAGAGATTTATACGACTGGGCGGTGATCATTTGAGGTGTCCTTGCAAAAGATGCAAGTGTCAATCTTTCAAAAGCATGGATGGAGTTGTAGCCGATCTTTATGAGAAGGGCTTCATGCCCGATTACTATTGGTGGAGTAACAATGGTGAGACGTTGCCTGATTTAAACCCGATTGTGTTTGAAGGTTCGTACTATGGAAGTGGTGACCGGAAGGAAGAATTGAATCCATACGAGCAGATGATAATGGATCATGCTGGACCATCGGTTGGTGTTGTACTAGAAGAAGATGGGGGAGAATATGGTAAAATGGGTTCCCAATACATAGAGGAGAATCCGAATCCCGAAGCTCAAAGATTCTATGATATGGTGAGTTCTGGACGATCTCCATTGTGGGAAGGATGTCGAGAGTACACGGAGTTGTCGATGTGCATGGAATGGTTGAGTATCAAATTTGACTACAATATACAAGAAGGCTGTTTTAATCGCCTCACCAGGTCAGTGTCCAAGGCGTTGCCAGAAGAAAATCGGATGCCTACTAGTTTTTATCAAGCTAAGAAGTCTGTGGAAAATTTGGGTCTAGGGTGTTTGAAAATTGATTGTTGCCCGAATGGATGTATGTTGTACTATAAGGATGATTCAGCGGAGAGCATAACATGTTGTCGATTTTGTGGTGCGGATCGGTATAAGGCAACCACTAGGATGGGCATTGAGAAGAAGAGGTCGCTAAAAAAGATGTGGTACTTTCCGCTCGTGCCAAAACTTACAAGATCGTACTCTTCGATGGCCATTAATTGCAGCTCACATGAGGTGGCATAGTGAGCATGAGAGGGAGCAAGATGTATTGTGTCATCCATCTGATGGAGAAGCTTGGAAGCATTTTGATAGGGTTCATATGGCATTTTCGCAGGACCCTCGGAACGACTGATTGGGGTTATCTACTGATGGATTTAATCCTTTTGGGCAGTCTGGAAAAGCATACTCTTGTTGGCCGGTTATCCTGACTCCGTACAATCTTCCCCTGGGGATGTGCATGAAGCGGGAGTTTATGTTCCTAACAGTCATAATTCTGGGTCCGTCTAATCCAAAGGGTAAGATTGATGTGTACTTGCAGCCGCTGATAGATGAGTTGACGATGCTGTGGAATGATGGTGTGTTCACATATGACGTATCTTTGAGGCAGAATTTCATGATGAAAGCAGCTTTGATGTGGACGATCAACGACTTTCCCGCCTATGGGATGATGTCGGGTTGGATGACTGCGGGGAAGCTTGGATGCCCAATATGTATGGAGAGATCGAAGGCATTCATGTTTAAAAACAGTCGAAAGATCTCATATTTTGATTGTCATCGTCAATTCCTTCCAGAAGATCATCCTTATAGGCGGAACAAGAATGCATTCAAGAAGCATTGTGTGGAGACAACACCGCCTCCACCACGTTTGACTGGTCCTAATGTATGGCGGAGAGTACAGTACTTACCGCTCGTCCATGAATCCCAAGGAGAACATATTCCTGATTATGGCGTCAACCATAATTGGACAAAACAAAGTATATTTTGGAGGTTACCGTATTGGAGGACGCAGCTACTCCATCACAACATTGATGTCATGCATACTGAGAGGAATGTGTTTTTGAATGTGTTTGACACTGTGATGGACATCAAGGGGAGGACAAAGGATACAAATAAAGCCCGATTGGATCTGGATGAAATTTGTAATCGGAAGGAGCTTGAGTTGCAGGATGGTGGTCGTGGTAGACTTATCAAATCGAAGGCAAGTTATACACTAAGCAAAACACAAAGTGGCCGTCTGTAAGTGGGTTAAAGAACTAAAATTACCAGATGGGTATGCTTCCAATCTGGGTAGATGTGTTGACATTAAGGAAGCAAAGTTACATGGAATGAAGAGTCATGATTGCCACGTGTTCATGCAACGGTTGCTTCCAATTGCGTTCGACGCATTACCGAAGCAAATTTGGAACCCACTTGTTGAGCTTAGCCACTTTTTCAGGGAGCTTACATCGAAAACACTAAATGTGAATCAATTAAAGGATATGGAAGTCAAGATACCCATTTTGTTATGTAAGCTGGAGCAAATCTTCCCGCATAGTTTCTTTGATTCCATGGAACACCTGCCAGTTCATCTACCTTACGAAGCAAGAGTTGGTGGCCTAGCCCAATACCGCTGGATGTATCCATTTGAGAGGTAAACAACATCAACTATTTTACTTAATACATATGAAATTCACGAACACGAAATCGTAGTTTAGCTTTCCCTAAAACTAGTAATTATTTGTATGTATCCCTCTTTAATAGGTTCATGCACTCCCTTAAACACAAAGTAAAGAACAAGGCACGAGTGGAGGGTTCCATTTGTGAAGCATACTTAGTAGAGGAGACTTCCACTTTTGCCTCTTATTACTATCCGGACGAAGTTAACACGAGAAGGACAAGGATGCCTAGAAACGTTGATTCGGGCGAAGGAAGTTCAACTAGTCCTCCTATATCAATATTCAACTATCCAGGCAGATTTAGTGGTAAATCAAAAGGATATTTCTTGGAGCAGCGTGACATTAATGCTGCTCATCTGTATATCCTTCAAAATTGTGAAGAGGTGGCGCCATATTTAGAGTAAGTTTCTACAATGTCTTTTATAAGTTCAATTGACATTTATGATTATTAATCATCACGCTGTTAATCTCCCATATGTAGGATGTACGACAATTTTCTAAGGGATCTCCAACCTGACATTTCAAACGATCAGGTTGATCGAGAAATTACTTCTCACTTTGCTATGTGGTTCAGTAAATATGTAGGCTAAGCATCTTAATTTGTTGCAATACATTTTATCTCCTTAAATATATAGCATGTATAGGAATAATATAATATTTGATTTTTTAGGTACTAGATCCAGAAAACAATGTTCAAAATCCATTGTTGACAAATTTGGCATGGGGGCCTAACAGATGGGTTACATCATGGAATACTTACATTGTAAATGGATATAAATTTAACACAAAACATGGAATGAAGGAATGCAGTCGTGTAACTATGGTGTTTGTGTGCGAGCCACTGATGGCAATGTAGAGGATGATTTTTATGGGGTTCTAACTGACATCCTTGAACTCGATTATACCGGTTTCCCCGTGATGAAGGTAGTTCTCTTCAAGTGTGATTGGTTTGATCCTACTCTTGACGTAGGGACAAAAATCGATAAAAACTATGGTATTGTTCAAGTTAGGCTGTCTCGTAGGTATAATAAGGCGTACGACCCATTTATTTTTTCACAACAGGTAGATCAGGTTTATTACTCGCCATATCCCGAAGGACATCAAGGCTGGTTGGGTGTTATTAAGAAAAAGGCTCGCAATATAATTACTGATAATGTAATCAACCAGCCTGAAAAAGATTCTCCGTACTAAGATGATGAGTTTTCAAGACCCCACATACCGTTGCAAATTACGCCGGACATTATTGTTAATTCTCTGGCGGACATTTCCGGAAATGGGGAAGAAGTTGAAAGAGAGTTAATGGATCAATCCGAGTTGGACGCATCTAGCGAAGGTACATTCCGATCAAGTGAGACTGATGAGAGTGAGGGTGAATTTAGTGACGGAGATTCTACTTAGGTAATTTATTTATGTCATAATTCGTTGTGTAAATGTCATTCTACTTAGGTAATTTATTTTTGTATTATTTACACTGTTGTGTAATCATCTTTTCATTTTTTACACAGATGGCAGATCCCTCTAGAGGTAGGGGTCGTCGTGGAGGTCGTGGCAGAGGTCATGCTGAGAGAGTCCCTTCGTCGGCCGACCCACAGCCTTCAGATCGAGACCACCCTACCAGCACCTCTGTGGACGGGATACCTCAGGGTGATGGAGTTGCACCCCCTATCCAGCCTCATGTGGTCGGGACACAGGCTGCACCGTCATCATCCACACATATGACAGGACCATCATCATCATCGGGACAGGAGATTCGTGGTCCATCCGACAGGAGGATTCTTCTTATCCCCAGGGGGGATAACGAGTAAGCTAATTTAATTTTTTAATATATATAAAGTATCGTTAATTTCTATTTACTTGTTTTATTTATTTATTTATAACATTTATTAATGCTCTAATTTTGCTACAGCTTTCTGCCCGAGAAAGGTCCTTCTGATTCGATATCGAAGATCCTGCGATGCAAGTTTGATGGTCCATGGCCTACATGGAAGGCCATCCCAGGGGGCCATAGGGATCAGTTGTTTCAAGAGTTTAAGGTAACAATTTATTAAGTTATTTAAATTAAATTTACATTATATATATATACACACACAAATTTCCTAACAACTGTAAGTTGCAGAAAGAGTATAGGTGGGACGTAGCTTTAGAGGGTTCGTCAGGGACATATTTGAGCATAAAGGCTCACTAGTCATGAAGAATCTGACGAACAAGCTGAGGAAGGGTAAGAATAAGGGGAAGTGGGTGGATCCTGAGATCAGGAGGCAGCTGGACCAGTATTGGGCTACTAAGAAGTTCCAGGAGATCCAGGCCACAGCTCGGCGTAATTGAGCTTCTGATGGTGGCGCATGTGCTTGGACCGGCGGGTCTAAATCAGCCGCTGCCCACTACGACGAGCTGGTAATACATTAAAATTTTGACTTATTACACTATTTAATGAGTTTTCATTTTTAAATATTCTTATGAATTTAAGATTATATTTTTCTATGCAGAATGTAGCATCCTAAAATTCTAATATAATCAATTTGAAAAAAAAAAGATTAAGTTATAAAAAAAATAATGATATAATAAAAATAAAATATAATTAAGAGGTTTAGTGGCGAGAGTTTATTAGTATAAAATTTATTAGAATTGGTTAATAAATACAAAAGAAATATTAAATTAAAATAAATATATAAAAAAGAAGAGAATATATATATATATATATATATATGTATGTATGTATGTATGTATGTATGTATGTATGTATGTATGTATGTATGTATGTAAATGGTGTACTGGGCGTTAAGCCTAAGTACACCTGATTACTAATAAGTTTTTTTTTTCTAAAAAGAAAGGAAGAAAAGAAAAAGAAAACCTAAAATAATCTACATGCCTAACGCACTATATATATACACTCTAATCACTGTGCACGGGTTGGGGACGTGCCGCACAGGAGACCGCGAGAGAAAGGCATTTCTTTTCTTTGGCAGTACAACTGTTACAATACACAGATCGAAGAATGCCAGTATGCCAGTGAAGGGAAGAATAATTTTTAAGGAAGCACTAGTTTTTATCATAAATAATTTTCAGAGCATCTTGGAGTCTTCGAGAAGTGAGTAACAGTACTTTTTGCGAACACTTTCCATGGTATAATTGTTTGTATGTGTGCGGAAGGGTTTACCTTATAGTTTTTTTTTGGAATTTGAATTGAATATATGATTGATATCACCAACCTAAATTTTAAAATCAGGGGTTTTCAATTAAAACAAAAATCTGTTAAAATGAGTATTTACTCTTGTTATTGATGGCATGAAATACATGATTGATATTTGTACTAGTTGAATGATGTGCTTGATGACATATGTTATGTCTTGATGTTCGTGATTGTCGTAGTGTAGTTATAAAATTACTTGAAGACATGATATGAGTCTATTTGGTATGCATGATGAGATTAAATATTTAATTTATGATAAATGAGTTGTTACATATATGAGACATGAAATTTATGCCTTATGATGAGTTGTATGGTGTTTGCCGCAATACCACCTATGATAGGGGTATCGAAGAGTAATACCGCCTTAATGGGGTATCGAAAGTAACATTGCCATATGATTGGGATGTTGAAAATGAGTAATACTACCTAAAAAGAGGTATCGAAAGTAACACCGCCACAGGTTGGTGTGTCGAAAAAGGAGAAATACCACCATGTGCACATGGGAGGTATCGAAATGGAAATGTCCCCGACAGGAGGGTGACAACGAAACACTCCTCATGAGTAGGAGTGGGCAATGGGACGCCATTGTCATGTGATGTGTGAATTTATGGCATGCCGGCAAGAGACCAATTTAATTAGGGGGTTTTCGGGCCATTTGAATTAAAACAGAATTTACTTGGTATGTGGAATGTGATGCATTGAGATAAGTTGTTGTTACGTTATATGTTATTGAGTTGATGAGATTATTGTTGTTATTAAAAGTATTTTCTTTTATATATATTATTTTGGAAAATTAGCGGGTGCCATGGACAATTTTTCCGGTTACCGTGCCGACTGAGAACAATACTATTTTCGAAAATATTTTATAAAACGGTATTATTGATCACTGGGATTTTATATCTCATTATAAGTGCTGTTTTCAGAGACCGAGGACATCGCCGTTGAGGACTCAGATATCTGAGGAGTCATCTTTTTAATCACCTAGTTGGTTAGTAATGTAGTATGGTTGAGGTCTTGACGACGTTATTTGGTTTACGTATTATTCACTCGGATTGTAATTAGACGCTCGGTTTTGAGGCTTTTGGTTTTTACTTATTATTCGAACGTATAGATTTATATTTATTTTCATTACATGGATACTTTATTACTATATTATTTAATATGAGGTATTTTCAGACTTTAAATATTTTTTTTTAATTTTTCTTTATGAGATATATGTTTTAATTAAATGTTTTAAAGGATTTTTATTGATTTTATCATGGGATCACTAATGTAACAAAGGGCGTTACATTTATGTTATCAGAGCAGTTCGATTCTAAATCGGACTATGGTAGTGGGGCTTTTTCAAAAAACAAAACTTGGGCGCATAGGATGCTTGTTAGAGTTGTTATTCTACATTCTATTCTTTTGGATATTGGACTTGATCAACCCACTATTTGATTGGTGGTATGCAGATTATGGCAGTGAACGGGCGAGGGAGAAATGATGCGCTTGCAGCCTTTGGCTCGAATGGCTAGAGTTATGTAGGAGCAGACAGAGACTCTGCGTCAAATGAGGGATAAGGGGGACGTGCTTAACGCGGTACCGGTTGCAGCTCCAGATCCACAGTACAGGGGTCTGTCAGAGTTCAGGAATAACAATCCGCCAGCTTTTCGAGGGACCACCGACCCTATTGAGGTAGAGGAATGGTTACTGAAATTAGAGAAGATCTTTCGGGCCATGGGGTGCTTTGATGCTCAGAAGGTGGATTTTGTCACCTATATGTTAGAGTCGGATGCAGAGCACCGATGGACTTGTGCCAGGGGCGGGTTGCTTGCTTCGGGCGCCCCTATCACGTGGGACAAATTCAAGGAGGTATTTCTGGAGAAGTACTTTCCGCACAGTGTCCGGATACAGAAAGAGATGGAGTTTCTACATCTTCGTCAGGGGAGTATAACGGTAGCGGAATATGTGGCCAAGTTTGAGAGGCTTGCAAGGTTCTCTACACAGGTGAGGGATAATCCTGATGGTCCATGGAAAGCAATTAAGTTCGAGCAGGGTTTGAAGCCAGAGTTGCAGAGCCTTATTGGGCTCCTAGAGATTCGAGACTACCCCACTTTCGTGAACAAGTGTAGGGTGGCAGAGCAGAATATGCAAGTTGTGCTGGCTGAGAGGTCGAAGGTGAAGAGCTTCAGTGATGGCAAGAGGTTCCATGGGAAAGAGGATAATTTCTAGAAGAGCCTACGGCCCGTGCCTACAATCACGAAGGGTAAGCAGGTTCAAGGTGCTCAAGGTGAGAAGGGGACTGCATGTTACAAGTGTGGGTGGCAGCATGGAGATCGTGTGTGCCCCGCGACACAAACCACTTGCCACAAATGCGGGAAGATAGGACACTTTGCTAGGATGTGCAAGTCAGGAGGACAATCTCAAACCAGATCATTGAACCGCGGAAGGGTCTTTACCATCCAAGGAGAGGAGGTGAAGGAGTCCGACGGTTTGATCCAAAGTAAGGGCTTTATTTAAGGTTATGATGTTATCATATTGTTCAATTCGGGAGAAACACATTCATTCATTTCATTTAAATGTGCTCAATTCTTAGAATTACCTGTTACTAAACTGTTATATGATTTGTGTGTTTCTACTCCTGCTAAGGATAAATTGATTACTTCATCTGTCTGCCTGCAATGTCCTTTATTGTGTCAAGAACTGACTTATATTGTTGATCTGATATGTTTACCTATGTCTGGTCTGGATATTATTTTGGGCATGGACTGGTTGTCTCGTAATAATGCTATTATTGATTGTGCTAGTCGAACTATTTCTTTCATTCCACAGTCCATGTCTGTTAACTCTCCTGGGACAGAACATCTTATCTCCGCTGCCTCATGTCGTAAGTGCTTAGTTGAGGGAGCTTAGGGATATATACTTCTCTTTTCTGCTAAGATAGAGGCTGAAAGTGATATAGCGGCACTGCCTATTGTGTGTGAGTTCCCAGATGTATTTCCTACGGGTGTCTTTAATTTACCTCTAGATAGAGAGATTGAGTTTACCATAGATCTAGTACCTGGGAGTGGACCTGTATCAGTAGCACCCTATAGGATGGCACCTCTAGAGTTGAGCGAGCTCAAGAAACAGATAGAGGATATGTTACAAAAGGGGTTTATTAGGCCTAGTGTGTCACCTTGGGGAGCACCAGTGCTTCTAGTGAAGAAGAAAGATGGGAGTATGAGGTTGTGTGTTGATTATAGGCAACTGAATAAGGTAATCATCAAGAAAAAATATCCCTTGCCTAGGATAGATGACCTCTTAGATCAGTTAAGGTGAGCGTCCGTGTTTTCCAAAATAGATCTAAGATCGGGATACCATCAAATTAAAGTTAGAGGCGAGGACATCCCTAAGACAGCCTTCAGAATAAGGTATGGGCACTATGAGTACGTAGTGATGCCCTTTGGTGTGACCAACGCCCCAGCCGTTTTCATGGACTACATGAATCGGATCTTTAGGACCTTTTTGGACAGGTTTGTGGTGGTGTTCATAGATGATATTTTAATATACTCTAGGACACCAGAAGAACATGGAGAACACTTAAGGTTGGTGTTGCAGATCTTGAGGGATGAGCGTCTTTATGCCAAACCGGGGAAGTGTGAGTTTTGGCTAGACGAGGTAAAGTTTTTAGGACACACCATCTCAAAGGATGGTGTAGCGATTGATTCCTATAAAGTTGATACGATGTTGGGATGGGAACAACCTAAGACAGTAACCGAAGTAAGAAGTTTCTTAGGCTTAGCTGGTTACTATAGGAAGTTCATAGAGGAGTTCTCTAGATTAGCCTTACCTTTGACCCAGTTGACTAGGAAAGGGAAACCTTTTGTGTGGGACCAGGGGTGTGAGGATGGGTTCCAAGAGCTTAAGAAGATATTGGTGTCATCACCAGTCTTAACTATACTGGATCCCTTAGTGAGTTTTGCGGTATACTGCGACGCATCTAAGAATGGCTTGGGATGTGTCTTAATGCAGCAGGGCAGGGTGGTAGCATATGCCACTAGGCAACTTAGGCCACATGAGGGGAATTACCCTACCCATGACCTAGAGCTAGCAGCTGTGATTTTTGCCCTTAAGATTTGGAGGCATTACCTTTACGGGGCAAAGTTTGATGTTTTTAGTGACCATAAAAGCCATAAATATCTGTTCGACCATAAGGAGTTAAACATGAGACAACGAAGGTGGATGGAGTTCCTTAAGGACTATGACTTCGAGTTGAAGTACCATCCGGGAAAAGCCAATGTGGTGGCAGATGCTTTGAGTAGGAAGTCCCTACACGTGTCGAGCTTGATGGTGCAAGAGCCGAACCTCATGGAAGAGTTTAGGGACATGAATCTGGAGGTGTTGGATGTGTCCTTAAATGTCTTAAGTTTGAAGTTGAATAGGTTGGAAATTAACAGTGACCTTAGAGATGAGATTAGGTGGGAACAACTTTTAGACCAGGAGTTGCAGTCTTGGTTGGGACAAGAGGGTTATGAGTTGTCTGTTGATGGACTAGTGAAGTTTAAGAATAGGATCGTGGTTCCTAAGGAGGGGAGCCTTAGAGAGAAGATATTAGAGGAATCTCATAAGGGAAAGTTCACCATACATCCGGGAATAACTAAGATGTACCAAGACCTTAAGAGGATGTATTGGTGGTCAGGAATGAAAAAGGATGTGGCTAGCTTCGTAACTAGGTGTTTAGTGTGCCAAAAGGTTAAGATAGGACATCAGAAGCCTTCGGGGTTGTTGCAGTCCTTGGAGATTCCAGAATGGAAGTGAGAGAGAATTTCTATGGACTTTGTGATGGGGTTACCTAAGACGCGTTTGGGCTTAGACGCCATTTGGGTGATAGTGGATAGGTTAACCAAGTCTGCCCACTTCTTGTCAATTAAGGCAACCTATAGCTTAGACAAGTTGGCATACCTCTATATCAAGGAAATAGTAAAGCTTCATGGGATACCCACATCTATAGTGTCAGATAGAGACCCGAGGTTTCCCTCTAGATTTTGGAGGACTTTTCAGCAAGCCTTTGGGACTAAGTTGAACCTTAGCATGGCCTATCATCCCCAAACGGATGGTCAGTCAGAGCGGACCATTCAGACCCTTGAGGACATGCTTAGGGCGTGTGTCTTGGATGAAGGAGGGAGTTGGGATAGATTCCTACCTCTCATTGAGTTTGCGTAAAACAATAGTTATCACGCTAGTATAGGCATGGCACCCTATGAGGCCCTATATTGGATAAGGTGTAGGTCTCCTTTATGTTGGTGTGAGGTAGGTGAGAAAATCTTGATAGGACCTGAATTGGTCCAGGAAACCTCTGAGAGAATAAAAATGATTAGGGGGAGGATGCGCACGATGCAAAGTAGACAAAATAGCTATGCCGACAAAAGGAGAAAGCCTCTAGAATTCCAGGAAAGTGAGCATGTATTTTTGAGAGTCACTCCTAAGACGGGGGTAGGGAGGTCGATGAAAGTCCGCAAGCTAAATCCTCGTTTCATGGGACCTTTCCAAATCCTTAAAAGAGTCGGGCCTATTGCTTATCAATTGGCTCTTCTGCCCCAGTTGGCAAACCTTCATGATGTTTTCCATGTGTCACAACTCAGAAAATATGTGTCGGATGAATCTCACGTGATAGCTCCCGAGTCTGTACAATTGAAGGATAATTTGATCTATAAGCCAAAGCCTAGTCAAATCTTGGACAAGAGCACTAAGACTTTAAGGAACAAGGCAATTCCATTGGTTAAAGTGTTATGGGACGGATTGACTCCTGAGGAAGCCACTTGGGAGATGGAGGAGGACATCGTGCGTCAAAACCCAGATTTTATCAAGGTTTTCAAAACCGGACCGGACGGTCCGACCGGGACCCGGGCATCAGAGCGGTTCGGTCAGCCCCCATAACCGGACTTGTATAGAACCGGTAGAAGAACCGGTTCAAAACCGGTTAAACCGGTCAAAACCGGTCGAAGATCGGTCTGAACCGGTTCTCTGAAAATGGCATCGTTCTGTTCGTGTTCCTCACTTCCAGTACAGAGTTTCAACCATGTGCTTGGCTTCTTCAACCTCCAGCGCATCTTCACCTTCTCTGACTTGAGACGAGTTGAGTTGCAGAGATGGGAGAGCGAACACCAAACAGAAAGAAGAATAAGATGGGAGGGGCTGCGCAGTGCATATAGACAGAAAGAAAGAAGCGCACAGAGAGAAAGAAAGAAGAATGAGATGGGAGGGGGAGGGGCTGCGCACACAAAGAAGAATGAGATGGGAGGGGGAGGGGCTGCTCACACAAACATAAAGAAAGAAGAATGAGATGGGAGGGGGAGGGGCTGCGCACACAAACATAAAGAAAGAAGAATGAGATGGGAGGGGACTAGGGTTGTATTGTTTTACACTTGTACTGTACTTTTGTTTTACGTGGGTCCAAGTCCAAGGCCATTTGTGCTTTTCAAATTATAATTGGCCTATAGCTTTTGTTTTTTATTCTTTTATTAAAGTTGGACCAAAAAAAAAAAATTAAATGAGTGAATTTTTTATACTTAATGGACAAATAGTATGGACTATGAGCACGTATTTGCTACTTAGCCTAATGCTGGGCGAGTCTAAGAAGAAATTACATCTTAAGTTTTTTTTTAAGCATACTACTAGTTTTAAAAAGTGAATAAATTATCTCTTTTATTTTTTCTATGTTAATTAATTATTATAGTAAATATATTATATATAATTAAATATATATATTTAATTATAACCGGTTCGACCACGGTTCAACCTCGGTTGGACTATTGAACCTCGAACCGCTGCCTTTACCGGTTCGATGACCGGTCCGATTTTGCAAACCTTGGATTTTATTATCTAAGGTATGGTAACCTTTACGCTTGAATATAACATATGTTACAATAGGTGCGTATGTATGAGATGAATTTCGGGGACGAAATTCTTTAAGGAGGGGAGAAAATGTAACATCCTAAAATTCTAATATAATTAATTTGAAAAAAAAGATTAAGTTATGAAAAAAATAAAAAAAAAATAATGATATAATAAAAATAAAATATAATTAAGATGTTTAGTGGCGATATTAGTATAAAATTTATTAGAATTGGTTAGTAAATACAAAAGAAATATTAAATTAAAATAAATATATAAAAAAGAAGAGAATTGATATATATATATATATATATATATATATATATATATATATATATATATATATATATCTGTGTGTGTGTGTGTGTGTGCGCGCGCGTGCGTGCGTGCGTGCGTGCGTGCGTGTGTGTGTGTGTGTGTAAATGGTGTACTGGGCGTTAAGCCCAAGTACACCTGATTACTCTTAAGTTTTTTTTTAAAAAAAGGAATAAAAGAAAAAGAAAACCTAAAATAATCTACATGCCTAATGCACTATATATATACACTCTAATCACTGCGCACGGGTTGGGGACGCGCCGCACAAGAGACCGCGAGAGAAAGACATTTCTTTTCTTTGGCAGTACAGCTGTTACAATACACAGATCCAAGAATGCCAGTGAAGGGAAGAATAAATTTTAAGGAAGCACTAGTTTTTATTCACCTAGTTGGTTAGTAATGTAGTATGGTTGAGGGTGCTGACAACGTTCTTTGGTTTACGTATTATTCTCTCGGATTTTAATTAGACGCCTGGTTTTGAGGCTTTTGGTTTTTACTTATTATTCGAACGTATGGATTTATATTTATATTCATTACATGGATACTTTATTACTATATTATTTAATATGAGGTATTTTCAGACTTTAAATATTTTTTTTAATTTTTCTTTATGAGATATATGTTTTAATTAAATGTTTTAAAGGATTTTTATTGATTTTATCATGGGATCACTAATGTAACAAAGGGCATTACATAGAAAGCACAGAAACAATGGGCCCCCACTGCTATGGAGTTGGTGGAGAGGATGAAGGAGTTGAAGTCGGGGACATGGGTCAGCTACAAGACCCGTAACTATGCTGTAAGCAAAAAAACAATTTAGTGTCTACTTGTAATTTATTATAAATGATTTGTTAATATTGATTATAATTTTAACTAAATCTCTTCAACTATACTTTGTAGGTGGGCTTCAACAAGAAGAAGGAAGATGCCATATCACGTGCCTCACAGTCACAAGGTGAGGCCTTGACTGGTGATGGGCCCAGCTCTCCTATCTCCGTCGACGATAATGCCATTTATTTAGAGGTTGTCGGTGGCAGGAACAAGAAGGGGCACGTGTATGGCCTCGGACACCTGGGAGGCGAGTTTATCGCTTCATCATCCGGCACGCCTGCTCCTTCCTACGCCGATACCGTCCCTCAGGAGCAGTTCAACCAAATGCAGGACACCATCACGCAGATGAACGCGGAGCTTCGAGAGAAGAGCTAGAGAGAGCAGCAGATGGCGAACCAGATTGCACAGTTGATTCAGGCACACCAGCAGCTGATGCAGACGAGCATCGAGCAGGGCCAGACACTACGGCTGGTGTTGGAGCAGATGAGGATCCAGACTCCAGTTGCTCAGGGTGATGCTTTGACGGTTGTGCCACCTGCTGCCGCTCCTCCAGTTTCGCCGCCAGCTACTAATGCTGCTACTGTAGAGGATGATCAGATAGCAGACGTCGGTGGTACGGACGCTGAGGATGATTGGGTTCCTCCACCTCCCCCTCATCATGAATGATTTTTTTTTCATTTTTTTTACTTTAAACGTTTCTTGTACGACACTTTGGATTATTTTTTTATATATATTCATTATTTCTTATGATTGTATATTTCATTAGTAATTTGGTGTGTTTTGTTAGTAATTTTGCTAAACTTTAACGAAAAACAGAAAAAATTTATTATTTTAAAAATTAAATTTTAAAAAAATTAATAAAATCCAGTTTAGTGTCCGAATTAGAAACCAATAATTAGGTCGCTAAACTGTAGTTAACATTAACAGATTGTGGTCTAGCGATCGAAAATCCGTCGCTAATATAGGTTAACAGTAATCAACATTAGCGACCGAGCTACCAACCGATTATCGGTCGCTAAAAATGGTTACCCAAACAATGTGACCAACCGTGTAGCAACCATTTTTTATTATTTAGCAACCGAAATTACGGTCGCCGTTTAGCGACCGAATTATTATTTCGGTCTCTAAAAGCTTAGCGACCAGGTTATCAGCCACCACCATTAATCGGTTGCTAATTCGGTCGCTACATTAAATAGCGACCGAATTAGAAAGTTTAGCGACCAAATATGCCGGTCGCTAAACAGTTGATTTTTTGTAGTGAGACACTATTTTACTGTAATTGTTACGCTCATTTCATCACAAAAGCCTTAACAATATCTTCAAACTACAAATTCCATTCCTAGCATCTAAAACAACACTAAAAAATAAATATTACATTAATAAATATATATTAAAGATCCAGACTTAAAGTATATATATATATATATTAAACATGCAGACTGTTTGATAAACTTAAAAAATGAAAATATAAGTACTACTAATAGACTAAACCACTCATTGAAAAATGATAAATATAAGATAACCTGTAAACAATAAACTTTTTTTTATCATAAATAAATCTTAAATTGATTAAATTAAACATAGATAATAGATATATTAAAAAATGTAACAGAAATAAATTAGAATATAAATAGGTATGAAATACAAAGAGGCAATACAGTTCAACCAAAACAAAAACTTAGTTGAAAACTTTTTTTTAAATAAAACAAAACAAAATATGTCAATTTAACCTAATATTAACAATTTTTTTAAGCAAAAAGGCATGCAGAGGCATCACAATAGAGAAAGACATCCCAACTAGGTTGACACCCCAAACTCTACCAATCATCTGCAGCACACCTTAACATTATTAAAGAAAGAGAAAGAATACAAAGAAATATGGGGGGACATGAACCAAACCCATGAGGAATTAATGAAACCTATAATTAGGTAATCCAATCCTATTCCTGAAAAACTCTTCCTTAATAAAGTCAGGAATAACATCCCACCAAACTGAGCCAGAAACACTATAGCCATAGCTAGCTAGCTTGTCAGCACAATGATTACCCTCTCTATAAATATGGGAGACTATGAATTGCATTTGCTTTGTGAGAAAGACACAATTGCTCCATCTATTTCTAATCTTCCAAGGTACAATGTTGATGTTATCAAACGCTGCCACTACAACTTGAGAGTCACTCTCCAACCAAAAATAATGCCAACCCCTCTGGAAAGCAAGCTCAATACAAAACATGGCACCTTGTAATTCAGCGAACAGAGAGGATTGAGAGCCAAGGTTGACTGCAAAACCACCCAAGAAATCAGAATTACAATCTCTAAAAAGACCACCACAGGCTGCTGGACCAGTAGGACCCAGAGCACTACCATCGGAGTTACATTTCACCATGGTTCTTAAAGGAGGATGCCATTTCACCTCTTTTATCTTGGGGGCAGGGACCGGGAGACATTGCACATTGAAGCTTTTTAAGAAGGTGAACTCATATATGGAGTTAGACATCGTTCCTCTTCTATACTGACCAGACAGAGAAACACTCGAGTGAATTAAGGCCATAGCTGAAGTGGCTGCTATAAACTTATTATCGAACCTAGCTCTATTTCTACAGAGCCACATGACATAAACAATGTTAAGGATGCCTGCAATTATCATATCCTGAACCTGGGAGCTCCTGTAACACCCTAGTTTTTACACCTAGGATTAATTATTTTATTTGGATGATTATGTTTATTATGTTAGGTGGTTTAGTTTGAGTAATTAAATTACTCTCTTCAAATTATTTTATTAGGTGCGTTAGCACTGACTTATTTCAGTGAATGCACGTTTACTAGACAATAATTTACGTTATTGTCACTATTATACCAGTACAGAAAAATATTTTAAATAATGTAAATAAGAGAAAAGCATTTTCATATTCCTATTCTATTTAATTTTAGAGTTAAAAATATTTTGGTTTGACCTTAATCGGAGATTAAATTTTGGACTGAGTATTTTCTTAGTGGATCAGTTCAACTATTAATCTTTACTCTAACTTGAATTTCGAAAACATATCTTTATCAACCTTTATTATTAGAATCCAAAAAGTAAAAACATGTTTATTTTAGGCCTAATATTTATCACTCATTTTGTACCTATTACTAAATAATTAGTATAAAAACTAAAGTTATCTTTTCTCTCTCTCACTCACTCGAAGCTATCTCTCTTTCTCCCTTTTCTTCTCTGCTTCTTCTCTTTCTTTCTTTCTTTCTTTCTTTCTTTCTTTCTTCTTTCTTCTTTCTTTTTCTTCTTCCTCCCTACTTCATCTTTCTCCTCCCTCTTCCTTGTTTTGCTCAGATCGGCGCCACCCCTGCACCGCCACCCGGAGTCGCGCGACCACCACCTCAGCACAGCCGCGACTGCCATGACCACGCCGCGCGACCCATACGTCTGGTCCGCCGTCGCGCGCTCGTCTCTCTGCCGTGGTAAGTCCGATCAGCCGCCTTCCATGGTGGTTTCGAACCCAACTTGTAGGTTAAGCTTCTCTCTTTTCTTTTATGCTTTCTTTCAACTCTGTTGCTCTTGTTCACTGTAGAACCGCCATTGCCACCTCGCCGGAATCGCGTCCGCCGCCGCGAGGAGCACCACAGCACCACCTTCAAGTTGTCTTCAAGCTTGGGTGAGTCAAAACCCTCTCTTGTGTCTCAGATTTAAAACCCGAAATCTGATTTGAAACCCTAACCCTAACCCTTTGATTTCAGATTTTAATCTTGAAATTTAAGGTTGTTTTATGAGATTGGGACTATGAATTTGTGTTTCCCTAAACCAATTTCATTATTCTGAGTTTTCCCTAAATTTTAATAAAGAGCCCTAAACCCCCAATTTGATTTTATTTGAATTTGGGTATGTTTTTATGAAATTAATTATGATTTAGTGTAATTAGGACTCTTAATGGATGATTTCCAAAGTGCTTTTTCAAGATCTTTTAATCAAAACAAAGTTTCCTAAAAGGGTATTAGGAAGCGTGAGCTTCAAAAATGATTTTCTTTGAAAATAACCTTGTTTGGTAATTAGATTAAGTGTTTAGATTAAGTCAGGATGTGTGTTTGATCATGTGAAATTAATTTCTTGATTTCTGGTTGTTGCGCGTTATTGGATTTACTCTCTGAGACGATTGGACACGACTATGCTTGCTTAATGGAGTAGAGATGAGCTAACGTGAGCATTAGGACGAGGATTCTTTACTTGTTTTCAAAGGTAAGGGGAGTTACCTAGGGATATTCAATAACTATATGCATGTGTGTATATGTGTAATTGAATGTTGTGAATATTATTGTGATGTTGAGCCAATACTTGAATAACTTGTTTATTTGAACCATTGTGGTTATTACTTGGAGTTGAACATTTGTTACTTTGAAGTGTTATGAATTATATGTATATGATTAACTGTGATATTATTGTTGTTGATTGAAGTTTGAAAAGCCAGACTTGAGTCTGTGCCCAATAATGATAAGGATTAAAAGCCTTAATAAGCCTTGAATAGAATTTTGAAAGTTTTGGGTTCACTTATAAAAGTTCATTGTTTAAAGTGCTTACTTCATAAGAATAAGATTCTTTTGTTTTAGGAAAATTTTAAAGTGATTTTGAGTTGAAGGAAACTACATTTTTATGATCAAAAGTTTTGTACGAGAGAAAACCTTTTCGAACGGTGTGCTTTATGAAGGAAAGACCCTTTGAAAATATTTCTTATGAAGGAAAGACCTTTTGAAAATATTTAACTTTATTCCATCAATGAATTTCAATTACAAATGAGTTTCCTAGATGTTTTAGAAAAGATTTTGCAAAGGAAAAGGATTTTCTCCCAAATAATTTTGGAAACGTTCCGGTTACTTGGATAAGTGACCGAGGTTTTGTTTTGGTTTTGATTTTCACTTAGCGAAATGTTTTACAAGCAGATAAATAAGCCTAGAAACCGAGACGTCGGGATTCTAGTGTGGTATGGACACGTAGATCAAGGATCTGTGTCATGGGACGGAGTGTCCTGCAAAGTGGTTGTTTTTGGACCGTGTGTCCTAAGTTGATGTGGACAGTGTGAGTTCCATATCCGCGAGCCTAAAACTGGTGCATCGGTTTAAGGGCATCGTGATTGAGCATTCGGACTGTATGTCCTATGTTGAGATTAAAAGATTTGGACTGTGTGTCCTGTATATGTTTTAAGTGAAAAGTCTTAATTAAAAGAATTAAGCATGGTCGTTAAGCTTTGTGCTTCGACAGGGAAAGATTATTACGACAAAGAAAACAAAACACGAATAAAAGTTTTTCTCATGCATTCAATGACAATTGTGTCATGTGATTATGGGCATTGAATCCAGAGTGGATCAATGTATATGGCAGACGTGTCAGGAGATGATGATCATTGTGTTCTGTGGGGACCAATGAGTTACCTTGTGTATGACTACAACAATGGTTGGAGAGTTGTCACAAGGGGCCGTATGACTAAGCTGCAATAGCTGTTTGAGTGGCTATCATACGAGGTCGGATAATATTTGTGCATAGCTGCAATAGCTGTTTGAGTGGTTATAGCACAAGTGACCCTGTACATAACTGCAATAGCTGTTTGAGTGGTTATGTATCTCTGTACAACTGCAATAGCTGTTTGAGTGGTTGTCACAGAAGGGTCGTGTGAACAATTGCAAAAGCTGTTTGAGCATTGGTCACATGTGATTGAGATGGATTATCCGACAGTTTATCTGTGTACAACTGCAATAGCTGTTTGAGTGGTTGTCACAGAGGTGCCATGTGAACAGTTGCAATAGCTGTTTGAGCACTGGTCACACGAGGTTGAGATTTCTTGGGCATTGTTTTGTTCGTTTTTACAATGCGCCATGTGCGAGCCTGATCAGCTTGAAACGAAACAGAAAGTTGTGGGATCTCCGGAGATTAGGTATCAAGATAGAGTTGAATATTGAAGTGCCATGCATTCTCTTTATAAAACCGATTGTTCGGGTTTGAGACCCTTTGTTATAACACTGTTATGTTATGTATATGCATGATTTAAAATGCTTATATGATTATGTGATGTATGTATCATGTGTATGGTTGTTGTATGATATATCCATTTGTCGGTATCTCACCCTTACAAACATTTCAGGATTCTTCTAAGTTCGATATTGTACCCTGGGTACTCTAACACAGATGGTGCAGAGGAGTCTTTCTAAGTCACTCAGAGACTTAGATGTAGTTGCTTGATGAGGTATTACTTGCGGAATAACTTTTAGAACGACCAGCTTAGGGTTGAGACTTAGATTATTTTGATGGTATGTATGAGTTTGGCTCAGAGAGCCTTTATTTTAAAAAGGGAATGTCTATAGCTCGGAGAGCATATCTTTTGAATGAAAAATCTAAGCTATTTCTTTTGGTTTTGTAAAGCTTATGGCTATATCTATTATTTTAATGTATTGATGCCTGGTTGAATTTGATGTAACCGGAATTCTGGAGTGAAAATGTAAATATTTTAACAGGTGTTATTTTACTCTGGGATGTCCGAATTACAGAGGAGACTCTGTCGAAATTTTTGTAAAACTACTATTTTGTATTTGAGTATATCCTTTAAATTAAATAGGCTTGCCAAGCTATGATAGTAAGTTTGTGTGTCGATCAATTAAGGCTTAGGTATGGAGTCGTGAAAAAAATTTTACACCCAATTTCAGACACTTATGCACTTATGTAAGTTATTTCCGAAAGCACCAGCAAATTATATTTTAATTTTATTTTCGCACGTGTTTAGTAAGTAATGCCCAAGGGGGGTGTTACAGAGTGGTATCAGAGCTGGTCGAGTCTTTCGGGATCTTTGGGGAATAGGTCTGTTAAGTTTTTGTTGTGTGATCTCTGGTTGGTTCTTGTTTGAATTGTTTCTTGTTGAAGCAATGTGTGTTGACGCACAAGTATATATGTTTTGTTGATGGTTTTTCCAAGGGTTTTATGTCCTGGGAGACCGTAAATCTTGAATGTTACTTGGGTTCGAATATGACATTCGATTATCCTTACGAATCGTGTCAGACATTCGAAACAAGGTGTTTGTGTATAGGGTTTTACCGGGAATGTTCCCTGGAAATATTCTAGTTTTATGGTTAGCAAAGAACATTGATTTCAGATTGATTTAGTTTTTGGATTCGATCATATCTTTGTCGCTTTGTGTAGGATGTTGCCTACAATGTTGAAGCGAGTTCGATGACTCGATTCAACTGAAAGATCGGTGGTCTGAACCGTTTGTTAGACCGAGTGTTTTCCTTGTGAAGCACCAATTGTAGTGTGGAGTTTGTGTCACTGTGTGGATTTCTGACAGCTAGGTAAAAGGACGAATTATGGACAAGTATTCTCTGACTTGCGTAGTTGATTTGGTAAATCAATTGCGAGGAGTTGTCATCTACTCAAAAATCGACGTGATGATGAGGTATTACCAGATTGGAGTGATGACTTATCTAAGGTTTTGTGTCGTCAATTTAGTTTATGAAGAAAGATCAACTCTTTGCATGTTTGATCGATTGATCAAGTTGTCCGGGATTGTACCCAATTCAAGGTGGTCATACTAATATTGGCTAGAAAGACGTGTATGTTGGTTGGAACCAAGACGAATCGAGTGGATTTTCGATCTTGGGTGAGTGTTTCTTGATTTAAGGAACTCTTTATTGTACTCTTTGATTCTCTTGTGTTTGTCAGTTGACATTTATTTCTCGAATCCTGTGATTGTATTAGATAATCACAACGATGAAGTTTGTGTGGGTCAGATAAATTTTCTGATCTTAATTTGAAATCTGTCAGGACTTATGAATTAGTTATGCTGATTCATAAATTTCCAGTTATTCATTTCTTTGTTATGAGAAGTCGTACTCACATTTCTAAATGATCCTCGATGTATTAGACATTTGAGTGAATTGATTTAATGGAATCCATTGGTCGGGATCCCTTAAAGTGTTGTTGAGAAAAGTGGTTATGACTATTTTTCTTGAGTTATAACCCAGATAATTTCGTGATAGTAGAAGTTTCTTGGTGAAACCTAGTTTCGTCACTTCTATTTTTGTTAGAGGTGAAAGTCATCATTTTGTAAATTCTTTGTACTAAGAATAAGAATTAATCCTCTTGGGATTAGACATTATTCACTCTTTGATTATTTAAATCCTTTGGAAGATTCTTGTGAAAGAATGAACTTTATTAGATTCATGTTTGTAAATGTGTATTGATCATGCATTTTTACATCCACGAACCTGATGGAATGATCTTTTTCCATACTGGATGTTCCGATATCCTTCAAATTAATGAAATTCTTTTCTATGCTTATGTGAAAGTGAAATCCAGAAAAAATTTCTTTTCTTGAGAAATTCTTTTATGATCACTAAGGTCATGTCTTATTGTTGTTCGAAAGTGCTTGTTGTCATTGATCATCTTAATTCTATGTATTTTCCAAATGTTGTCGATGCGTGACCTATCTCATCAGTCGTGAGTTGGATATCTCCACATCAAGATGTACAATTGAGACCTTCCTTGTTGAGATGTTGGCATTCCTTTAATCTTTGTTATGAGTTTTCTGAAGACCTATATGAGTCTTGTTTGAATTCAAGTGATCGTTGATCGACTGGTGAAGTCTACACCCTTCTTGCAAGTCAAGATCCACTATGCAGTGTTAGTAAACCGAATAATGTATCAGAGGATTGTTCAGACTTCGTGGAGTATCTTCAAGTGTTGTTTCAGATGAAAAATGGAAGTTTATCAATGTATGTCGGTTAAGTTTGCTTTAAGTGTTGAGGACTAAGTTGAGGTTAAGTCCAACTAATCATCCTCAGTGGGATGGATAAGGAATGAGATTACCTATCCTTAGCAGGTTAGCTGGGAGATAGTGTGGCACCTAACTTTTTGTCATCTCTATGGTAGTACGAACCAGAGTTGATAGGAGTTTTGTTAATGTATAAGATGTGAATGGTATTATGAGAACCCTTTAGTTCAACATTTTTGAGTGAGATGATTACAATGGATCTTATCATGATCGAGGTAGATATATTATTAAAGTAAATTAGAGTAGTGATCAAAGTTTATGGTTAATATTGACTTAGTGAGACCGAGGATTAATGGAAAAATATATATGGTAGTTTTCCTTAACCTGAACGGAATTAGTAAAGAGGATTTATTGAGTGAAACTAAGTTGTTAGAAAAGTTTAAGAATTATGATTTTGGATAATTCAAGTCGAAGTGATTCCTTTTGGTTGTAATTGCATGGAGGAATGTAATCGTATTCTTTAAGATTGAAATGAATGATTACGATATAATTTGGAGTGGTGGAATATGTTCAAAGGAAAACTAAGACAACAGTGGTATACTTTGAGTTGAAGGTTGATGTATGATGGGGTAAAAAGTTAGTGTTGAACTTGATGTTCGTTGTGAGGATAAGGTGTTGAAGAAGTTTTGCTAGTAGACAAATTTGGAGGCAAGAAGTGATTAAGTTTTGATTATGTCTTTCGAGTGTGATAAGCTATGATGAAATGTTTATAATCTTTGAGGTCTTATTTTGGTAAAAATGTGGTCGATGATCCATAGTGGAAACTAGATATTTTAAATCCAAGATTTCCATTAGGGAGTGTCCACCTGGATTTCTTGGCTTTGTTTTGGTGCAACTCCTAGGGGTTATGGTCTTAGAGAAACTCTGTTTTATAATCTCTTTTCTCGGCTGCAAATATATAAGATAAGGGCAGATAGGATACAAGCACTTCCTTGTATAAGTGATAGAGCTATGTCTTCAGATGGAGGAATTGTTAGGAGTTGTGTATTTCCTTGGACAATAGGGTAGATGTGCATGGGAAATTTCTTAAACCAGGGATACTAACGGGGCTTGAGAACCATATTGAAAATGAGAGGCAAATGAAGGATATGAATTCGAAGTAGGCAAAAGATTCGAGAGGAATTAAGAAGAAAACGGACTATGTGGGATGTGGTAAGATTCAATTTTGATAAGATTGAATTTCTTAGGTTCTTGGCGCAAAGGTTATCATGTGCAACTCAGGAATGTTACGACGTTTTGATTGAAGATTTGAAAGTGTGAATTTGATATGACTAGAAGAGTAGATTAAGCTTAAATGGACTAAGATTATGATTGCATCTCTTGAGTAGAAGGTTAATCGATGTTATGGTAAAGATAGTGTTGGTTTTGATGTTATCTATGAAAGTTAGATATTGGAGAAAGTTTTTCCTAATGGATTTGTATTGAGAAAGTTAAATGAAGAGATTAAGCGTTGATTTTGTTCTTTGAAGTGTAGTAGACTAAGATGAAATATCAAAGGTAGTGGAGAGAATGCGGTAGCGAAAAGTTTCGAGGATAAATAGAATGGCATAAGAATTGATTCTGTTATAGTGTTATGGATGTAGTGTTATAGATGAAAGGAATGAAGCAATGAGAATACAAAACAAGATTTTAGAGTTAAGGTATGATTACAACATCCTGTTTAGTTTTAAGCCACGAAATTTCGAGGACGAATTTTTTTTTTAAGAGGGGTAGTAATGTAACACCCTAGTTTTTACACCTAGGATTAATTATTTTATTTGGATGATTATGTTTATTATGTTAGGTGGTTTAGTTTGAGTAATTAAATTACTCTCTTCAAATTATTTTATTAGGTGCGTTAGCACTGACTTATTTCAGTGAATGCACGTTTACTAGACAATAATTTACGTTATTGTCACTATTATACCAGTACAGAAAAATATTTTAAATAATGTAAATAAGAGAAAAGCATTTTCATATTCCTATTCTATTTAATTTTAGAGTTAAAAATATTTTGGTTTGACCTTAATCGGAGATTAAATTTTGGACTGAGTATTTTCTTAGTGGATCAGTTCAACTATTAATCTTTACTCTAACTTGAATTTCGAAAACATATCTTTATCAACCTTTATTTTTAGAATCCAAAAAGTAAAAACATGTTTATTTTAGGCCTAATATTTATCACTCATTTTGTACCTATTACTAAATAATTAGTATAAAAACTAAAGTTATCTTTTCTCTCTCTCACTCACTCGACGCTATCTCTCTTTCTCCCTTTTCTTCTCTGCTTCTTCTCTTTCTTTCTTTCTTTCTTTCTTCTTTCTTCTTTCTTTTTCTTCTTCCTCCCTACTTCATCTTTCTCCTCCCTCTTCCTTGTTTTGCTCAGATCGGCGCCACCCCTGCACCGCCACCCGGAGTCGCGCGACCACCACCTCAGCACAGCCGCGACTGCCGTGACCACGCCGCGCGACCCATACGTCCGGTCCGCCGTCGCGCGCTCGTCTCTCTGTCGTGGTAAGTCCGATCAGCCGCCTTCCATGGTGGTTTCGAACCCAACTTGTAGGTTAAGCTTCTCTCTTTTCTTTTATGCTTTCTTTCAACTCTGTTGCTCTTGTTCACTGTAGAACCGCCACTGCCACCTCGCCGGAATCGCGTCCGCCGCCGCGAGGAGCACCACAGCACCACCTTCAAGTTGTCTTCAAGCTTGTGTGAGTCAAAACCCTCTCTTGTGTCTCAGATTTAAAACCCGAAATCTGATTTGAAACCCTAACCCTAACCCTTTGATTTCATATTTTAATCTTGAAATTTAAGGTTGTTTTATGAGATTGGGACTGTGAATTTGTGTTTCCCTAAACCAATTTCATTATTCTGAGTTTTCCCTAAATTTTAATAATGAGCCCTAAACCCCCAATTTGATTTTATTTGAATTTGGGTATGTTTTTATGAAATTAATTATGATTTAGTGTAATTAGGACTCTTAATGGATGATTTCCAAAGTGCTTTTTCAAGATCTTTTAATCAAAACAAAGTTTCCTAAAAGGGTATTAGGAAGCGTGAGCTTCAAAAATGATTTTCTTTAAAAATAACCTTGTTTGGTAATTAGATTAAGTGTTTAGATTAAGTCAGGATGTGTGTTTGATCATGTGAAATTAATTTCTTGATTTCTGGTTGTTGCGCGTTATTGGATTTACTCTCTGAGACGATTGGACACGACTATGCTTGCTTAATGGAGTAGAGATGAGCTAACGTGAGCATTAGGACGAGGATTCTTTACTTGTTTTCAAAGGTAAGGGGAGTTACCTAGGGATATTCAATAACTATATGCATGTGTGTATATGTGTAATTGAATGTTGTGAATATTATTGTGATGTTGAGCCAATACTTGAATAACTTGTTTATTTGAACCATTGTGGTTATTACTTGGAGTTGAACATTTGTTACTTTGAAGTGTTATGAATTATATGTATATGATTAACTGTGATATTATTGTTGTTGATTGAAGTTTGAAAAGCCAGACTTGAGTCTGTGCCCAATAATGATAAGGATTAAAAGCCTTAATAAGCCTTGAATAGAATTTTGAAAGTTTTGGGTTCACTTATAAAAGTTCATTGTTTAAAGTGCTTACTTCAGAAGAATAAGATTCTTTTGTTTTAGGAAAATTTTAAAGTGATTTTGAGTTGAAGGAAACTATATTTTTATGATCAAAAGTTTTGTACGAGAGAAAACCTTTTCGAACGGTGTGCTTTATGAAGGAAAGACCCTTTGAAAATATTTCTTATGAAGGAAAGACCTTTTGAAAATATTTAACTTTATTCCATCAATGAATTTCAATTACAAATGAGTTTCCTAGATGTTTTAGAAAAGATTTTGCAAAGGAAAATGATTTTCTCCCAAATAATTTTGGAAATGTTCCGGTTACTTGGATAAGTGACCGAGGTTTTGTTTTGGTTTGGATTTTCACTGAGCGAAATGTTTTACAAGCAGATAAATAAGCCTAGAAACCGAGACGTCGAGGTTCTAGTGTGGTATGGACACGTAGATCAAGGATCTGTGTCATGGGACGGAGTGTCCTGCAAAGTGGTTGTTTTTGGACCGTGTGTCCTAAGTTGATGTGGACAGTGTGAGTTCCATATCCGCGAGCCTAAAACTGGTGCATCGGTTTAAGGGCATCGTGATTGAGCATTCGGACTGTATGTCCTATGTTGAGATTAAAATATTTGGATTGTGTGTCCTGTATATGTTTTAAGTGAAAAGTCTTAATTAAAAGAATTAAGCATGGTCGTTAAGCTTTGTGCTTCGACAGGGAAAGATTATTACGACAAAGAAAACAAAACGCGAATAAAAGTTTTTCTCATGCATTCAATGGCAATTGTGTCATGTGATTATGGGCATTGAATCCAGAGTGGATCAATGTATATGGCAGACGTGTCAGGAGATGATGATCATTGTGTTCTGTGGGGACCAATGAGTTACCTTGTGTATGACTACAACAATGGTTGGAGAGTTGTCACAAGGGGCTGTATGACTAAGCTGCAATAGCTGTTTGAGTGGCTATCATACGAGGTCGGATAATATTTGTGCATAGCTGCAATAGCTGTTTGAGTGGTTATAGCACAAGTGACCCTGTACATAACTGCAATAGCTGTTTGAGTGGTTATGTATCTCTGCACATAACTGCAATAGCTGTTTGAGTGGTTGTCACAGAAGGGTCGTGTGAACAATTGCAAAAGCTGTTTGAGCATTGGTCACATGTGATTGAGATGGATTATCCGACAGTTTATCTGTGTACAACTGCAATAGCTGTTTGAGTGGTTGTCACAGAGGTGCCATGTGAACAGTTGCAATAGCTGTTTGAGCAATGGTCACACGAGGTTGAGATTTCTTGGGCATTGTTTTGTTCGTTTTTACAATGCGCCATGTGCGAGCCTGATCAGCTTGAAACAAAACAGAAAGTTGTGGGATCTCCGGAGATTAGGTATCAAGATAGAGTTGAATATTGAAGTGCCATGCATTCTCTTTATAAAACCGATTGTTCGGGTTTGAGACCCTTTGTTATAACACTGTTATGTTATGTATATGCATGATTTAAAATGCTTATATGATTATGTGATGTATGTATCATGTGTATGGTTGTTGTATGATATATCCATTTGTCGGTATCTCACCCTTACAAACATTTCAGGATTCTTCTAAGTTCGATATTGTACCCTGGGTACTCTAACACAGATGGTGCAGATGAGTCTTTCTAAGTCACTCAGAGACTTAGATGTAGTTGCTTGATGAGGTATTACTTGCGGAATAACTTTTAGAACGACCAGCTTAGGGTTGAGACTTAGATTATTTTGATGGTATGTATGAGTTTGGCTCAGAGAGCCTTTATTTTAAAAAGGGAATGTCTATAGCTCGGAGAGCATATCTTTTGAATGAAAAATCTAAGCTATTTCTTTTGGTTTTGTAAAGCTTATGGCTATATCTATTATTTTAATGTATTGATGCCTGGTTGAATTTGATGTAACCGGAATTCTGGAGTGAAAATGTAAATATTTTAACAGGTGTTATTTTACTCTGGGATGTCCGAATTACAGAGGAGACTCTGTCGAAATTTTTGTAAAACTACTATTTTGTATTTGAGTATATCCTTTAAATTAAATAGGCTTGCCAAGCTATGATAGTAAGTTTGTGTGTCGATCAATTAAGGCTTAGGTATGGAGTCGTGAAAAAAATTTTACACCCAATTTCAGACACTTATGCACTTATGTAAGTTATTTCCGAAAGCACCAGCAAATTATATTTTAATTTTATTTTCGTACGTGTTTAGTAAGTAATGCCCAAGGGGGGTGTTACAGCTCTAGCCTCTGTTGCAGATAGAGATTACCGCATCAAAAGAAGAGTAGTCAATAGAGAAATTCAGATTGTTCATGAACCATTGCCAAAGAGATTTATCAAATTGACACTCTAAGAATAGATGCTTTGTAGTTTCAAAAGCCTGCTTACAAATGCTACACATAGAGACCACGGTGCATCCCCTGCCTTGCAGATTCTCATCAGTGGGCATTTTATTATTCAAGATCCTACAAAGAATAAATGATTTTGAGGGAGGAACATACCGATTCCAAATTAACTTTGTCCAAGGAAGAACCTGTCCAGCTGGATTATGAAAGGTGAAAGCTTCCTTGAAGCTAAGGGAACCCGAATTTGTGCTATACCACACCAGATGATCACTAATCGGGGAAAAGGGAATAACAGTACTATTAATGGCCTCTTTGAGATCAGGGGATTTTAGGAGAAGAGCATTAGGGACACACCAGTTACCATCAATGATGAAATCTGAGACTTTAGCTGACAGACCAGCACGCACATCATGAGGAATATTTAGGTACTCTGAGACAGGTTTTGGCAGCCATTTATCAACCCAAAAATTGATGCTCCTACCATCCCCCAGATTCCAAGAGACATTCTTCAAAACCTCATCCAAGTAGCATTTAATTCTGGGCCAAAGAGAAGAGGAAATGTGGTGGCTGATTGCTTTGTTATGCCTAATGGTTCTCGCTTTGAGCAAAGTAGACCATTCATTCTTTGATGAAACAAAATCCCAGCTCAGCTTTAGCAAACCTGCCCTGTTAATAGCTTTAATGGGTCTAATGCCTAGACCTCCTTCAATGTAAGGTTTGCAAACCTTATACCAAGAAACAGTAACTGTAACACCCCGATTTTCGCTGCTTCGTAATATCGGTAATAAATATATAAATATATATTTTTATCCGAGACATAGAAAATGATTTTGGATAAACCAATGTCATTTCCTTGTTATACTTATTTTTCTAAGGTTACAGAGAAGTTTTTGGTTGAAAATTCAGACGGAAGCCAGTCTACCGTTTTGTGTCTTCACTGACAGTAAAAGTTTACTGCTCAGAAGACCTAATTTTGAGTCGTGAACGAGATGAAAAATGTTTTTATCATATTTACTACGATACTGGAAGTTTTGAAATTTTTGGTAAAAAAATTAAAATATTATATTTGTTGTGGGCCTATACGTCGAGATGTCTCTAGGCAGAGCCTGAGTCAGATGAATCGGGAAGTCGGCAACGTAGCAGAGACATTGGATTGACCGACTTGACGAGCATTTATGACGAGTTTATCCTATCATAAATGGCCATAATGGCACATTTATGGCAACATTAAATTTTCTTATGAAATGACCAAAATGCCCTTGTCTTTTTATGACAATTTCTAACCAATGCCATTGGAAAAAGTTGACCAAACTCTTGCCCAACCCCCACGGCTCCAATACCTTCTTCATTAAGTTGGTTTCTTCTTCCTTTAAATAGGTTGTCTTCTCCCTTAAGGCATTTTTCCATTTTCATGTTCTTTGGAGCTTATAATTCGCCAGATTTTGATTGGCAATTATGACAAGTTTATATTTTGGATCTCGCAAAACTTTCAACATGAAAGTTGTTCACCTTTCTCTCTTCTTTCCAACGACATAAAGATCATCCAAAACGGATAAGTATGTTGAGAGATCCACCCAAAATACTAAAACTGTTCTAAAACCCTAACTATGTTCATCTTCTCCCTTAAGTTTCTCAAGAACACCATGAGAAATTTGTGAAGAACATCATCCAAATCATCATTTTCTTTGATCATCAAGAGGTAGTCTCTCTTAATCTTGCTATTCTAAGCTTTTCTCTTCACAAGATTCTTGAGTTTATGCCTTTGATCAACATGTTCTTCATTTGTTTAAAGTTCTTGAAGCTAGATTCAAAAATTCATAACTAATTCTAGAAAAATCCTTTTGACATGAAACCAATTGCTATGATCTTATAATCATCTCTATTTTCATCATCTAGAAGCACAAGATCATGAGAAATTTCCTTCTTTGATTTCTGGTCATGGCCGAACCTAGGTTAACTTTGTGTTCTTAGGTTTTGTTTCAATTTCATGCCTTGATTCATGATTATAACTTGATAGTTCTTGTATTCAAGTATATAGAAGATCAAAAATCAAACTTTAACCTATTGATCTCATCAAAACCGAAACCCTAGGTATGAGCACTTGTTGGTTTTATGATTCAAAAGTTGTTTGTAACACTTGAATCTAACTCTAAGTTTTGTATGTTGATTAAATCCAAGAGTTTAGAAATTTTAGAGATTTCTAACCCCAAACTCAGCCCTTGGCCGAAACCCTAGTTCTTGGAACTAGATGAGTTTTAGTTCATGTTCTTGGTTCATAATCTTGGTTTAAGTGCTTAATCATGTTTAAGTTACTTATGGATCATAAATCCTTAAGTTAACAAAATCTTAACTTTCCTAACCTAGAAAAGTTGTTGAGGCCGAACCTTAACCTCCATGAGTCAAGTATGTTTTTGTTTGATTTGATTTATTTTGGTTGCAATTCGTTATGAAGGAATCGATCGGGTTGGTTTGACATAAAGCCGACGGAGGAAGCCGGATCAAATCGGGAGATTTTTTTGAAACCGTTAGTTCGAGTCTTCAAGAGGTAAGGGGGGCTTGCCATGATGGATTTTTCTCAATAACTATTTGCTTGTAGTGTGGGTTATATGATTTATATGTGGTTGTGATTATTTGTTTATGTGGCTTACGTTGTGTTGTTATCTGTGCATCGGTGATTAATCTGCTTTTAATTGATTTAATTATCTGCAGTAGTATAGTATGTTGCTATGATGCATGATCTGCCTGGTGATATAATTATGATGATATTGTTGAATGATGAATGTTGAATGTTGTTTGAGAGGCCTGACAGTGGTCAGTGCACAACCGATTAATCAGATAAAAGATTTAATAAGCTGTGAAAATTATATTCAACGTTTTATGGGGAATGTTGGAATATAATAGTGGTGGAAAATATTATTTTGAAAAATAATGAGTTTTTGAGAAATACTATTATTTTAATAATTTATCAGTGTAAAAGAAATTTATGAGTCACGGTGAGAGCGTAACCGTGAAATTTTTTTACTACTGCTAATTTTTACGCAAGAAATTCCTAAATATTATAAAAAGTTATTTTGTGAAATTAATATTCAAAAAAAAATATTTTATAAAAAAAATAATAAAATAATAATATAAATTAAAAAGTCAAAGTTTGACTTTAAAAATATTTTCTTGGAAAATGATAAACGATGGTAAGTTCTGAAATTATTTATGGTGAAAGTTTAAAAATAGCAGTACTTGTTTTGAGAAGAGGTTTAATCGGAATTGATTTAATTTTTAAAGCTGAAGTTTCAGTAAAAGAGTTTTTAAGTAGAAATGATTTTCTGTAAATGAGTTTACTCAATGACGATATAGAACTTAGTAACCGAGATGTCGGGGTGCTAGTGTTCTTATGACGTTGTCTTATTTTGGATTTGTTTTTCACAGACAAAAACGATGTTATGGAACTTAATAACCGAGACGTCGGGGTATTAAGGTTCGTTGTGTTGTAGACTGGGTATCTACGTAAAAAAGTTAAAACGTTTTGAGATGTTTTCTATTACCACGAACCTAAGACTGATTGCAACGGTCTAAGGGCTTCGTGATTGAGCACTCGGACTTTGAGGTCCTGTGTTGTTGATAAAAGTTGTAAAGATGTTGAAAACGATGATGCTTTTGAGAGCATTCGAGGTTGAAAACGATGATGCTTTTGAGAGCATTCGATGTTGAAAATGATGTTGAAAATGATGATGCTTTTGAGAGCATTCGAGGTTGAAAACGATGATGCTTTTGAGAGCATTCGATGTTGAAAACGATGATAAGTTGAAAGCTTTTGAGAGCATTTGATGTTTAAAACGATGATAAGATGAAAGTTTTTGAGAGTTTTGATGTTTAAAAACGATGATGGGTCGAAAGCCTTTGAGAGCTTTGACAAATAAAGATATAGCACAAAGAAAAGTGTTGAGAACAAAAGGTTTTTATTGCATGCATTTGGCAGACGTGCCATGATCAAACGAGTGATTACCATGCGGCGTCATGGTAGATCATAAAGATGTTCTTATTGTGCCTAGTGGACAATGAGGCCCCATCTACGTTGTGACACCTGTGCCACGATGTTGGACAGTGTGTGATGGGTTTTGGCCGTGTGCCTGTGACTGCGTGTCTGTGGCTGTGTGCCTGTAACTATCGAGTCTGATCAACTCACCACGAGGTTGGAGATATCTCATGAGATTAGGAAAAGTTAGATGATGTATTGAAGTGCTCATGCATAGTTTTCCAACGTTGATGTTTGGGGTGTGAAACCCATTGATAAATTGCATGCTATAGTATGGATGCTTATGTTGTTATAACATGAAATTGTACATGTGCCTTCTTTTGTGCGAGCATTTAGTTATTTTGTTAAAATTCATATATTGGTGTCTCACCCTTACAACACATATCAGAGTAGCACAAGGGGTATGACCTCTACAAGAAGAAGGAGGTCGTCTAGTTCGAGACATGCTGTGTTGCTCCTGTCGGGTGTAGTGTCTGTTAGTGGCGACCAACTTAGGTCCTATTGTGTTATATGATGTTCTGGGAATAAACTAAACTGATAATGATTTAGGTATGAAAATATATGAGGCAGTATAGTTGTAAGATTTATATACTTTGTGTATCTGAATGTAATTTGATTACGTTGTTGTTATGGTTGTGAAGTTAAAAGAAAAAATTTTATCACCATATTTTGAAAATATGAACGTTGAGAAAACATTATTTTCCGAAAGTAACCAGCAAATAAAGTTTTATTTCCGTAAACGGGTAACCATGTGATGACCCGAGTTTAGGGTGTCACAGTAACAATCTTTTTGACATTAATATCACCAGCCCAAACAAAGTTTCTCAACCACCTGTCAATAGAATTCAATAAGCCAACAGGCCATGCATAAAGATGAAAGCTATAAATTAGCATACCAAGAGCAATGGATCTTACCATTTGAACTCTCCCCATGATAGAGAGAAGGGATCCCTTCCAAGCAGCTAACTTACACATGATTTTATTTGCAATAGGGGCAAGATGCAGCCTTTTAGGCCTACCTTTGAAGATGGGGACACCCAGATAAGTGAAAGGAAGAGCACCATGAGAGAATCCAAGGATCTGAGAAATAACAACCCTTCTTGAGCCAGAGATGAATCCAATGTAGAACTTGGATTTATCAGCACTAACAACCTGACCAGAAACCTGCTCATACTCCTTAAAAAGGGACAACAGATTACTGAGGCTTGTTTTTGAAGCTCTGCAGAAAATTAAAATATCACCCGCATAAAGAACATTGCTAGGCATTTTGAGATTTCTTGGGCCAGACATCAATTGCAACTTACCATCTTCAACTAGCTTGGTGATGCCTCTACTAAGAACCTCCTCGGCTAAGCAAAAAAGGAGGGGGGACAAGGGATCAACCCGTCGGACCCCATGCTTGCAGTTAAAGAAACCAGTGGCCTTACCATTAATTGACATAGACAACTTAGCATAGAGTAAAATAGATTCAATCCAAGAGCAGAACTGAGCATTAAAACCAAAGGACTGAAGGACCTGCAGTAAGAAGTTCTAGTCAAGAGAGTCAAAGGCCTTTTTGATGTCAATTTTCAAAGCTATCTGACCACCAAACGATCTTCTATCAAGCAGATTTATACACTCAAAGGCTACACCAATGCAGTCTGCAATCCGCCTACCTTTGATGAAACCCCTCTGGTTTTCACTGACAATTTTAGGGGCAATAACTGCCAGCCTGTCAGCCAAGATCTTGGTAATTATCTTGAACTTGAAGTTAGCCATAGCAATAGGCCTAAACTGATCAATCTTGACAGCATTAGAGACTTTAGGGATTAGAGTAATAATGTCGGAGTTAAAATTGGGAAGAACCCAACTGTATTAGAAGAACTGAAGAACAGCACTCTACACATCTTGCGCAATCACATCCCAATATGTATGATAAAAATGGCCCCCATAGCCATCTGGACCAGGGGAACCACTAGCATTCATTGAGAAAACCGCGTCTTTAACCTCCTCTAAATAGGGCAAGTTAGTCGAGAACGCATTGTCCTGAGAAGAAACAATATTTGGAATAACTCTGCCTATTAGATCATTAGAGTGACAAGCATTACCACTACCAAACAGGTTCTGATAAAACAGTAAAATATGACTTTCTATTTCTCCAGGCTTGCTAAGAATCTTGCCTTCATGTTCAAGGACAGTGATTTTATTAGTAGCACTCTTAATCTTGGCCATACGATGGAAGAATTCCGTGTTTCTATCACCCTCTAATTGCTAGTTAATTCTGGACTTCTGCTTCCAAAAATCCTCTTCATAGCTAAGAGCAAGCTCCAACAACTTCTGAGCTTTTTTCTCTTTATTGCGAAGTTCCACAGAAGCACCATCATTAGTAATTTGAGCCTGAATCTGGTCCAAACTAGTCATGGAAACTTTGACATTGTTATGCACATCCCTAAAAACCGACTTGTTCCAATCCTTCAACTTTAGCTTCAAGGACTTCAATTTTTGAGTAAGAGCAAACATGGGGCAGCCTATAATAGGGTCTTGCCAAGAGTCAGCAATGAACTTCCTGCAATCGGGGTGGCTAGACCACATTTTCTGAAATTTAAACATAGAACCAAACTGTTTATCCTCATTTTTCAAGGACAAAAGGAGATGAAAGTGATCGGACTTGGCTCTGGTAAGAGTGCAACAAGAAACATTGTTCCAAAGGTCAAGCATCTCACTGTTACAGAAAGACCGATCTAATCTCCTCTCGTGTAGCTGTTACCAAGTCGGCCATTGGACCAAGTGAAAGGGGAACCCCTTGTGTCAATGTGGATGAGGTTGGAAGAATCAGTCCAGGATCTAAAATCTTCACAAGATAATTTAGAGGGAAAAGACTTACCCCTATGCTCGTGAGAACCCAAGACACAGTTAAAATCCCCTATATAACACCAAGGGGCACGATGAGACTGCTGAAGCGTGGAAAACTTAGACCAAAGCTGTCTCCGCTTAATCTGATTTGTGGAAGCATACACTGCTGAAATCACCATTTGCTTGCCATCAACATTCACAGAACAAGTGACCTGCTAATCCGAACTAGATAAGATAGTTGGAGAGAATAAGGTTGTACAAAGGCACCACAGGTTAGGCATGCTGCTGCCCCTGTCATTAACAGCAAAGAGCCTCAAATGTAGCTCCTTCAAAAAACTGGCAGGCAGCTGAAGACCATGTCTGGTTTATGCATAGAGCATAACTTCTTGAGAACCAACATAGTTTCGAGGTTAGCAATGCCTCTAGCATTCCAATACAAAATCTGCATTAAGCAAAGTTTTGAGGACCACCCCTATCCCGGGCCTTCATAGCATTAGCCTTCTAAATCTGAAGCTGCTTCTTTTTCAGCTTTTTCATTTGAGATTTTGAGCGAACCACTATGAAGTCTGCATCTTGTTCCAGATTACCCTTAGGAACATCAATCAAGTACTGATTAGGGACAATTTGCTGAGAAGGAACCGAATCATCAATGCCGTCCTCCTCTTCCTCTACTTGCGTGCTCCACAGCTTACCAACAATTTGCAAATCTTTGGTAAATGCAGGGTTGGAATTCGTAAAAGGAGTTGAAGGAAAGTGGCCAGAATCTGAAGCAGACTGCGCATCGGTGTCCAGGTCAGTCTCAGGAACCTGACCATAAGACACTTCCTTTGAATGATGAGTCAAGGGAGTGCCTAAATCAGAAAATACATTGTACAATGCCTCTTCTGTTCCAATACAGCCAATGGATAGATCATTTCCCTTGCTAGTCTCCCCAACCAAAACATATTCATTAACCAAATCAATGAGAGGATTTGTGTCAAGTTGAGGATTCAGAGCTGAGATAGGGATGTTGTTAACCCCAACCAAATCCGCTCGAGCCACAGCCTCATCCTCCAAAGGCCATCCTGGAACATGTTGATTATCTCTGACCAACCTTTGCTTACTTGTACCAGCTCCTGCAGTTTCATTCAGCCCTAATGTCTATTTTCCTTTTTCTGCTTTCTGTTTAGCCACATATCTGGAGACCACGCGAGTAGGCTGTCTAACCGCTGGGATATCACGATTCTCAGCCTCACAAGTCTTTTTGTAGAAAGATAGTGATTGGCCGATAGAATTACAAGAAGTGCAGAATTCAGGGAGGTTTTCATATTCAATATCCACCAGGAATTCGAAATCCTCTCTCTCAACCATCACTTTGTTTCGCAGCACAGTTTTCAGATCAAGGTCAATGAGAACGCGAGCATAATGACCAAAACTACACTCAAATAGGAGAACCTATGCTGCCCTCTATAGCAAAGATGATCTTATGTCTCCAATATTCCTGTGCCAAACCCTAGATCCGAATCCAACATTGGGTGGATGTTTGTTTTTGGATGGCGGGTTTAAAATCTGGTGTCCAAGCAAACAGCCGCAAGAAACCTGGTTTTAAACTCCAGGATGTGACAGATCTTACCCTTCGTAGGTCGTCTAAGGAGGAAAAGGGAAACTCGTAATAGCCCTTACCAAGAGAGATCATACCCCATGGACCAAGGGGTTTCCATAATGACGATAGCTTGGCTTTCAAGGCATCAACCCTAATCGGGTTATCTCCCTTAGAAAGGATAATGCGGCCATGAAGGTGATTCTTGCAGTCATCAAGACCAGCCTTGTACTCTTCTTCCGGAATTTTTATAGCAATCTGATCCCCTTTGATGCGAGGTTTAGGAAGTTGGTTGCGTGGGATATCACATATGTTCCTGAGCGCCTCAGTGAAGGACCTTTGTTGTGGAGAGGACCGTGATGGTTCAGGAGAATCATCCTTTGATGGAGACGCAAGGGGCAGGCGAGAGCTTGAAGGAGACAAGGGAGCGAAAAAGGCCCATGGGCAGACCGCCATGATCAACCACAAAGCAAGCCTAGGGGGATATATGCGGCAACCCTAGCAGAGCTTCCATCCAAAGAATAGATCCCTAGAATTTAAAATGATCCAACCCACTATTAACATATCAACAAATACAGGAAAAATATATAATATAAGATAAGATGATTAAATAGTCTTCACTATTTAAAAATCCAAGTGGATAAATAAAATATTGGAAGCAGCAGACCAGTTAATTTTTTTTTAATAATCAGAAGGATGACATAGCTACATCTAACATAGATAATCAAATGACATATATGTTGGAATCCACCGTCCAAAGACTATCCACTGTCCAAAGGTTCATGGACTGTCATTAATGTTGGAATCCACCGTCCAAAGGTTCATGGACTGTCATTAATAGTTTAGGAAATAGCCATTGTAAATTAATGAGGTTCATGTATTCTCTAGTCATAAAATTAGGAAATGTCTATAGGAAATAGGTGCCTCATTTATTTGTCTTGTAATTATCAGTTGTATTTAATTCTTCTAGTGTATAAATAGAATACCTCTATGCTGTGTGAAAGTAACACAAGTAATTCAGAAAATATTTGTTTTGTTCCTCCTTTCAATTTGGTATCAGAGCTCCCGACCTTGGGAGTCTCTGCCTTTGCTTTTCCGCTGCCTCGGCCTTCATTGCTGAGTGACCTTAGGTGCCTTGCCTTTATTACAGGACCTGTTTGTCTTGTGCCTTCATTACATGTTCAGCACCTTCATTGTGCTTTATCTTTCTTAGTTACAGTACCCACTGTCATCTTCACCACAAACCCTCTTCTTTGTTGCTGCCTTCATTGCAGCTTGTGTTTTTTACACCTTCATCGCACTCTTGGTTGTTATCACGCCTAACCATCATGTCTAACACTGAGATTACCAACATCTCAGCTATCACCCATTACTCTAGTAAGCAGTCTTGCACTTCTTCAAATGGTGTAAATGGTAAGAATCTATGTTCTTTATTTTCTCATGCTTCTGGTACTGTCCCCGAGGATTTTTGGATTATTGATTCTGGTGCCACCGATCACATGACCTTTTGTTCTTCTCATTTTTCATCCTATCAAATCCCCATGGGTAGTCATCATATAACTATAGCTGATGGCTCTCATACATCAGTTGCAGGATTTGGTAACGTTAAAATTAGTCCTTTTCTAAATTTGCAAAATGTGCTTCATGTTCCTAAACTGTCATCTAACCTTCTTTCTATACATAAACTTACCAAAGACCTTAATTGTACTGTAACATTTTTCCCTTCTCATTGTGTATTCCAGGACAATACTACGGGGAAGACTATTGGAGTTGCCAAGGAACGGGGAGGGTTGTACTACCTTGAGATGGAAACTTCAGGTGAATCTGGTGTGAAGTTGCAACATTCCTGTCATCAATCCAAGTTTTGTTCCTCCCAAATTTGGCTCCAACATAATCGTCATGGGCATCCCCCATTCACTCTACTTAAGTCCATGTTTCCTTCTTTGTTTTTGAATGAATCGGTTGAGTCCTTTCAATGTGATGTTTGTGAATTTTCCAAACATCATCGGGTAAGTTTTCCTTCAAGTGCTAAGAAAAGTGATGAACCTTTTTCTCTTATTCATACTGATGTTTGGGGTCCAGCTTCTGTTCCTAATATTTCTGGTGCAAAATGGTTTGTGTCATTTATTGATGATTGCACTCGTGTTACTTGGATTTTTCTAATGAAAAATAAATCAGATGTGTACCATTTGTTTATCCAGTTTTATCATATGATTAAAACTCAATTTGATAGAACAATTAAACGTCTGAGGTCTGATAATGGTAGAGAGTATGTGAATCAAAATTTCTCCACCTTTCTTAAACAACATGGCATTGTTCATGAACTTACTTGTGTTGATACCCCCCAACAAAACGGGGTTGCTGAAAGGAAAAATCGACACTTGCTTGAAATTACTAGAGCTTTATTGTTTCAGATGTCTGTTCCAAATTCATATTGGGGGGAAGCTGTTTTAACCGCTGCTTATCTAATAAATAGAATACCCTCTAGAATCCTTGGTGGTTTGAGTCCTGTTCATGTCATGAAAACATTTTTTCCATCTGTTCCTATTATGCAAAGTATTGAATCTCGTGTTTTTGGTTGTGTTGCTTTTGTTCATGTCCATCGTCAGCATCGGGGCAAACTTGACCCTCGTGCTATTAAATGTTTGTTCATTGGTTATGCCCCTGACAAGAAAGGATACAAATGTTATCACCCTTCCTCTCGTCGAGTGTATGTCTCCATGGATGTCACCTTCCAAGAAAATCAATCATTCTTCGATTCCTCTCGGCCTGGGGGGAGAATAATACTTCGATTTGGAAGCTGAGATTTTTTTGAAGGAAAAGCATTCCCTTGCTCCAATCTTCTGATATGCTCTCAGATACACATGAATTAGCTCCTCAGACTAGAGCAAGCTCACCAAAACCGGTCTATCAAAGGAAGAAACACCCCTCCCTGGTCCAGCCGCAACCCCAAATATCTGAACCCATGGTAAGTATTGAAAACACTAGTCCCATTCATGTTGAATCTATTCCTTTCATTCATTCTGAACCTATTCCTTTGGATAATTGTGATCCTAACATTGATGATGACTTACCTATTGCTTTAAGAAAAGGAAAAAGATCTTGTGCTAAGTACCCTATTTCTAAATTTGTTTCCACCACAAACCTTTCTTGGCAGCACCAAAGCTTTATTGCAGCCATTGACTCTATCAGAATCCCTAGAATAGTACAAGAAGCATTGAAGGACAAGAACTGGGTTCAAGCCATGAATGAGGAGATGCAAGCTCTGGAAAGAAATGGAACATGGGAAATTGTTGAGAAACCAAAGGAAAAGAAACCTGTGGGGAAGTTGATTTACTTGGCACACACTAGACCAGATCTAGCATATGCGGTCAGTGTTGTGAGTCAGTTCATGCATGATCCGAGGGAGAGACACTTACAGGCTGTAGAACGTATACTGCAGTATCTCAAAGCTACTCCAGGAAGAGGACTCTTGTTCAAAAAAGGTGGAAACTTGACTATGGAGGCTTATACAGATGCCGACTATGCAGGTTCAGTAAGTGATAGAAGATCCACATCAGGCTATTGCATGTTCCTATGTGGGAACCTTGTTACTTGGAGAAGTAAGAAACAAAATGTAGTGGCTCGATCAAGCGCAGAGGCAGAATTTAGAGCTATGGCACAAGGAATCTGTGAACTGTTGTGGATGAAAATTGTGCTCGATGACTTGAAGATAAAATGTGAAGGTCCTATGAAATTGTTTTGTGACAATAAATCGGCTATCAGTATTGCTCATAATCCTGTTCAGCATGATAGGACAAAACACATTGAGATAGATCGACACTTCATCAAGGAAAAATTGGATAATGGATTGATAACAACAACCTACATTCCCTCTGGGCAGCAGCTAGCAGATGTGTTAACAAAGGGTTTGCCAATGGATCGATTCAACCAACTTACTTGCAAGCTGGGAATGATTGATATCCATTCTCCAGCTTGAGGGGGAGTGTTGGAATCCACCGTCCAAAGGTTCATGGACTGTCATTAATGTTGGAATCCACCGTCCAAAGGTTCATGGACTGTCATTAATAGTTTAGGAAATAGCCATTGTAAATTAATGAGGTTCATGTATTCTCTAGTCATAAAATTAGGAAATGTCTATAGGAAATATGTGCCTCATTTATTTGTCTTGTAATTATCAGTTGTATTTAATTCTTCTAGTGTATAAATAGAATACCTCTATGCTGTGTGAAAGTAACACAAGCAATTCAGAAAATATTTGTTTTGTTCCTCCTTTCAATTATATATCCTGAAAAACCAGCACAAACAGAAGTATAATTGCCCCTGCATGCATCCTGCATGCATCAAGGGTAATTCGAAATTTAAATACTATCACTAACAGTTAACTAACTTCAAAATGATAAATGAAAATAAAAAACACATAACATTTTATCATTCCAACCTAAGCAAGTGTCCTCATTCACCATTCCACGTTCACTCTAATCAATAATAAATAAATAATTTTCGTTCAAATTATGACTAAATCCAGTCAGTTAAATCAACAAATTAATCTAAAATAATCATAGGCATAGAACCAAAATTATACACGAGATACAACACAACAATAAAAACAAAACATAACTCAATAGTTCTAAATTATTATAAATGAAGTAAGTATATAGTTAAACATTATACATAATTATACATAACAACACAATAAAACAAAAATTGTCATCAAAACAGGGGATCGGTTTCATATATCTATGTTTCTTCAAAATGATATTACTTTTGCATATCACTAACCAAGATAAGAAAAGTTCACACCAATGACAATCTCACTACCACCTCTCAAACCATTTTTCCTAAAAAAACTTCCCACTTCCCCTGTAAGATAGGAATCCCTGTTCACCTCGGACCAAATAACTTGACACTCATATTGATCTCCATCTTCATCCATAATTTTAATGAATTCGGGCTTCCCCTTATATCTGAGATCCCTATGCATTCTAGATGATAGAATATGTGTCACACATAAAATTAGATTTACTATATTAAAACTAATTCATATCATTAAAAACAAAAATTACAACTGTACAAATCTAAAACAACAATTACCAACTATAAATAAAACAAAGAAATGTTAAAATTAAACATTACCAGAGAAGCCGTTAAAATCTCAAAAAGTGAAAGTGTTAAGGGATATTGATTAAAAAGAGACCAATCCCTAGGAGTAATAGAAGGAAGTTGAGAGGCAGAACCAGCTTCAATCTTATCCATTTCATGTGGATATGTGATAGGAGGAAAAGGACAACCTATCTTAGGATCTTTCAAATGCTGGGGAGTGATAAAAAAAAGTATCATATCCATTAAAATCCAGCTGCATCCACAACCCTTCAGGCTGATTATAATGCTCCAAAATTCGCCACATACCATATCTAAAGAAACCATTGTTTTCAAATCTCTCAACTATAATACCAAAACGGGTGCCAACCGGGTCTTGAAACCAAACCAACTCGGGGATTTCAATATGATATTTCAAATAGAATTCTTGAGTGATCTGTGTAAGGACCTATATTTTAACATTATGGATTAGTTTATTTATTTAAAAACTGGCATAAATAAAGACTAAATATACTCTGCAGTATTCTGTATATGACTTACCTTATTTTCAATTCATATTAAAAAAATACTAACATTGATATATAGAATGTAAGGATAGTTCAATATAAAATTTATAATACTCACCTCACAGGGATTACGCAGGAGATGCATAATATCATATGGAACATCACTGGTTGAAGAAGGAGAACTTTCTATCTAAAAATTAAAAAGGCACGAGAATTATACAAAAAAAAAATAAAATAGAAAACCCGCCTCTATACATAATATGATAAACCAATTCTTCTGCGGGTATAATTATATGAAGATAATAGGAAAAGAATATATAATTTATTTTGATGAATAGTTCTTATTAACATCTAAATCAAATAACCACACACAGAAATAGAACATTATATATCAAACTGGTAATACTAAAGCTAACAAATTAAAAACATAATAAGACATAGCTTCCAACCAAAAAAAGTAGGAATCATAGTCTATGGAACAATTAAATGATTCTATTTTCTTAAGAATACAAAAAACAATTTCAAATTAGTATTCATCAAACTTAATTACAACAAAAAAAAAACATGAAAGAAAATTGTATCAGACAGCTATAAGAGAAAATCAAATAAAAAACAAACAACATATGCATAAGCAAACCACTTTATTATTATTAAGATATGCATGTCAAAGATAACACAAATTATATTTCAACTTTTACAAATATTAACATATAACAATAATAATGCAGAACATATCATATTTTCACCTATTTATTAGATACACGTCAACATTTTTTTTTCACGAAAATGGCAAATAGAATTTAGAAAGAACATAAGTTTGAAATGCAGAAAATGAAATATAACTCAAAACAATGGAAACTTACAAACTAACACAACCTAACAATAATACAAAAATAAGTTGTCACCAAGGTTTTCAAAACCGGACCGGACCGGCCGGTCCGACCAGGACCCGGGGATCAGAGCGGTTCGGTCAGCCCCCATAACTGGACTTGTATAGAACCGGTAGAAGAATCGGTGAACCGGTTCAAAACCGGTAAAACCGATCAAAACCGGTCGAAGATCGGTCTGAACCGGTTCTCTGAAAATGGCGTCATTCTGTTCGTGTTCCTTACTTCCAGTACAGAGTTTCAACCATGTGCTTGGCTTCTTCAACCTCCAGCGCATCTTCACCTTCTCTGACTTGAGACGAGTTGAGTTGCAAAGATGGGAGAGCGAACACCAAACAGAAAGAAGAATAAGATGGGAGGGGTTGCGCAGTGCGTACAGACAGAAAGAAAGAAGCGCACAGACAGAAACAAAGAAGAATGAGATGGGAGGGGGAGGGGGAGGGGCTGCGCACACAAAGAAGAATGAGATGGGAGGGGGAGGGGCTGCGCACACAGACAAAAAGAAAGAAGAATGAGATGGGAGGGGACTAGGGTTGTATTGTTGTACACTTGTACTGTACTTTTGTTTTACGTGGGTCCAAGTCCAAGGCCATTTGTGATTTTCAAATTATAATTGGCCTATAGCTTTTGTTTTTTATTCTTTTATTAAAGTTGGACCAAAAAAAAAAAAATTAAATGAGTGAATTTTTTATACTTAATGGACAAATAGTATGGACTATGAGCACGTATTTGTTACTTAGCCTAATGCTGGGCGAGTCTAAGAAGAAATTACATCTTAAGTTTTTTTTTTAAAGCATACTACTAGTTTTAAAAAGTGAATAAATTATCTCTTTTATTTTTTCTATGTTAATTAATTATTATATTAAATATATTATATATAATTAAATATATATATTTAATTATAACCGGTTCAACCGCGGTTCAACCTCGGTTGGACCATTGAACCTCGAACCGCTGCATTCACCGGTTCGATGGCCGGTCCGGTTTTGTAAACTTGGTTGTCACCATATTCCCTATCTATTGGTCTATATCAAAAAAAAAAAAAAACAGTAAAGTCATAAAGAAACAAAGATTTGCAAAAAGAGGACATAAACTGTTTATTATAATAGACCATATAACTATTTCCATACATGAAGAAACCATGTGATTCAATCCAATTCGGCTTAACTAATGAAATGCCCAGATGCATAATCTTTTCTAAATTACACTTCCGAAGCATTTTATACATGAAGAAAGGAGGATTTAGGTATGGATACAATGATTGAAAGCTGAAAAGAGAATATAAAAAACAGGGGAGAATAATATTCTTAAACTAAATGCATTTTATTGCAAACCTACAAAACAGAATACATAAAAATAATATCAAGAACAAATTAGTTATTAATAGAAGGAAGAACCCTAAAATCGAAAGGAAGCAAATTTTTGAAACGATAGGAACAAAGTAAAAAATAGTCACCTGCTAAGAAGATTTCTTGAAATCCCACAACAATCTCTTTACCGGAATCAGAAGGAAAAGCAAAAAATGGATGGTGGATTTTGAGAAAATGTCACCAGCGAGAAGATGGGATAGGGTTGGGTTTTTATTTATAGAACCATCCTGTGAAAAAATTATTTTGATAGGGGGTAGGGAAACCCTTTTGAAGAGTCGTTTCTAGAATCATGATTATTGTTTCAGATGCTACTCTTACTGAACGAAGAATTGTAATATTGATCTACAATGAACAACTGAATACTAGAAACTTTTATCTAAGTTGCAGAGGTGCAAGAAATATATGTAGGATGTCATTTGAATTATATTGAATTTAATATTTAACAGAGAGTATGTATTTACAAAAATAGCCCTACATGTAAAAAGTCAAGACTAACTAAAATAAACCAATATAACATTAAACCAATATAATATTGAAATCCATAGAAACAAATCTTATAAAATATTGATATCTGTATAAACAAATCTTATAAAATAATACCGCGTAATACAAATAATGCACTTTTTTTTGTGCTTAGCAATTAATGTAAATTTAGATACTATGGGCATGTTTGGATAGGCTTTTTAGAAAAATGCTTCGAGATATATTGTAAAACTTGAGCTTTTACTAAAAAACTTAATAATTTTTGACAACTTTTATAAATATTTCTGCAAAAACCATGCCAAACTTCAAATCTTCATTTTCTCCTGTTTTAGGCTATTGAATGTGCTCTTGAATATTAAGATATATTATTATGTTCTATACTTTCGTGCTTTGTATAAAGCAATTTTTAATTTGTCAACTGTGACAATCTAAACATTATACTAATAAATGTCAAAATAAGATGAATTCTATCAAAATAGATATGGATATATAGTATTACTGGCACAAGAAAAATGAATTTTACTATTTTTCAAAGTAGTTTTTAGAATGGTTTTTCAAACTTTAGTATATTCAAACAGGATGCTGTTAACGTTTTTACAACATGATTTTAAAGTATTTCAATAGATTAATGATCCAATTAGATATAATATTTATGGTAAATTATTATTAATGTTAATAAGACTTAACTAATGTAACTTAGGTTCAAGTTAGATTAGTTCAGCCTTAATAAGACTTAACTAATGTAACTTAGGTTCAAGTTAGATTAGTTCAGCCTTATTCCTAAATTTATTTAACTTAATCTTTAATTGAATCATCTATTTTAAGGTTAGAGGTAGGGAATAAATCTATTTATTGCAATGTAAAAAAAACTTCAAAAACCAAGGTATTTTCAAAAGAACACTTATCCAGAAAATAATAATAATGAAATAACAATAAACTATTACAGTAAAATACGAAAGTTGTAAGGATCAAAATTTGTAAAATTTAAAATCAAGTAATAAAATGAAAAATTTAAACATAAAAGTTTTTTTTTTGACGGAAACACAAAAGTTAAATCATATAAACTTTTACATTGATTGTATAGTAAAATTTTTTTTACATCAAATGATAAAGAAACGACCACAATGATTACAACATTTAAACAAAACAATACAGAACTACAGAAACAAAATAGCATCAAATAAAATAAGAATTATAGTTCCTATCATGTTGACAAAACCACATAGTAGGATCATCTTGATCAATCCTAACGATAATTCGAGTTCCCTCCTTAAACAAATTTACCTCACAAAATTTTTTCCAATCACCATACAAATATGCTTGTAGTGTAGTTCAAGACCATATGATATTACATTGATATCTGGATCCCAACTCATCTTCAAGAATAATAGTATCAGGTCTACCAACACCATCAAGAATCCCTAAAAAGTCAAGAGGTAACACCTGAATATGCAATCAATACAGAATACATAATTATATTAGATAATTTAATAAAATAGAAACTAATAATGTGTAAGCCACAACGAATCTAAAAAACTATATGTAATTAAATTAACATAAACTGAAAATTACCCAAGAATCTGTAGTTGCTTCCCTATGTGTTAACCTATGACGGAAAACTTTCAAAGCAGACCAATCTCTAATGATCACATGATCTGGATTCGAGAAATAACCTCAGGGGTAGTCACCGGCGAAGGTGGAATTGTTTGTGGAGAAACGGGATATTCAATGTCCTGTAAATCCAAATCCTGAACACTCAATAAATTCTAATTCTCCTGAATAAACCAAGGTCAACCATGCACCTTCTTCAAGCTGATAATAGCTAAGGATATTTTTCATCCCATGATTAAAATACCCTCTATTATCAAATTTGTTCACAAGAATCCCAAATCTTGTTCCTACAGGATCAACGAACCAAACTCTAGAAGGAACTTCAGCCTTGTATTTGCTATAAAAAAAAATGGGGTAACTGAGTCCATCCCTATAAAATTAGACAGAATACATCTGTTAATTACTTAAAATAGTTTATGCTTAATCTATAAATTAGAAATATATGAATCGATAATGTAAATCTATAATCTATAATCTATAATTAAATCTAAAATAAATGAACTGCAATAAAGCATTTCTAATAACAGTATATGCTCACATCCTCTGGATCTAGCAACACATAGAATGAACCATATCTCAGACCAGATGTCGAAGCAACAGAAACGTCCATCTGTGATGAAAAAAACTAAACTAAATAAAAGATAAAAACAAAGTTAAACGAACCGAAATATCAAGCATTAATATTAATGACAACATTTTTTATAACCATAAAAACAGGAAAAATAACTTTACTTCTCTATCAAAGAGAAGACACGAAAAAACAGATATAAAAGATATGACCAATAACCTTAATGAAATCCCTCAGTAAGAACTAAACTCAAACGAAAATAACCACTGCAAATAAGACAATGAAGAGAAAATATTGATTTTTTAAATATTATTTAAAGAGAAAATCATACCTCTTCACAAAAGAACACGCCACTTCATCAAACACACACCTTTAGCAGCAGTCATGCCGATTCAGATTAAGATAAACAAAAACATGAGAATTCGATCTAAAAGAAATAATGAAAAAAAACCTAAAACGTTCTCTCTTATAGCAGATGCAGACAATGAAAACAATCAAAAAATATTTATAACAATTTTTCCTTGAGCGATTTTGTATTGATCTGGCCTAATATAGAGTAGAGTGTCAATGAAAAAAGTAAAGCATATTTCATTGCATTCAACAAAAAACCAAAAGTAATTGTTCAAAAGACATAGAACAAAAACAAATAAAACATACACAATTGGGGACCCTAAACAACAACTTTTACATCAACCACATTGCAATTAGCATCAAAAAACTCAAATGAAAGATTGTCCCCATCTTTAAAACCATTGGAAGAACTTGTATTTTGAACTTGTATTGTCCCCTTCCCAATCTTAGTTGTACTCTGTGTTGCATCAGATATAAGGATTGAACAAAGGGCATGATTGCCAGAAGGACCATTCATAAGAAGTTTTGAAAATCCGCTATTTCTGATAAATTAAGCAAGATTTGATGGCAAATTCTGAAAATAAAAACTAATAAATTAAATACATATTTTTGACTAAAAAAATAATCCAAAAAGTCATTAAATAAACAAAGAGTTACCAATTGACTTGAGGTGGCTTTATAATCCACAAGTTTAACAACAAATTCAACAGGTACAAAGGTATGCTGTGGTGGATTAGATCTACGAATCGAAGCTGGTGTGCAAGGTCTATTGAAGACAGTAATTTGAAAAGTAGACTTCCCGAGATAACGTAAAAGAAACTGACGATCTCCAGTAAGCCCATAGAAATCACGCAGCCGAGTCCAACCATCAGTAAGAATGGGATTTTCCATCAATTTGATATACGTAACATAGTGCTTATTCCCGTTATTATCAATCAAAAGCCATGGAGATTCAAGTTCTTCGTAAAAGATGGTATTAAATTTTTGGTTCACAACACCAAAAACCTGATAAGGCAAATTGAACTTTAAAAAATGAAGAAGTTTGAAGACGTAAGTCCATGATATGAAGAAGAAAACCCTAAATGTTAAAATAAACCAGCTCAGTAATCAAAATAAGTATTTCAAAATCGAATAATAGAAAACCTGATTGGGCTTGTTGTTAGTGGCGAAAGCCCTATTAGCTTTTGTGTTCAGAATCGATTGATAGCTTTCCATTGTTGCCGCGAGAGGGAAGCATTAATAATATACGGACATTTTTTTATTGAAGAACTTCGAATTTATAAGAAGAAAAAGATCGGTAATAAAATAATATAATGGTTCGGCTTCCGATAACTGGAAAATTGAAGAAAGGAGACGAAGGGGTAGAATGTGAATGATTCCTGGGAAAGACATAGCTTTGAAAAAAGCGAACTCTATTGAATATTGAAGACTGCCTATTTGTAGAGACTAAAAAATAAGATCAGAAATGCATAGGTACTGAAACCAAAAATCAGAAGCTAAAAAGGAAAAAATAAACTACCTGCTAACCTAAAAAGATAAAATCAGATATCAATAACAAGCAAAATAGTAATAAGAAACTCAATATCCATCAAAAAAATAAAAATTAACAAACTCAGTAGATTGGGTTTCATAAGAATATTATCCTATCCTATATTCCTTTTAATCTTGATATACATATAATTAAATTATTTAACAAAAAAAAATTAAATAGACATTTAACTTAATAAATAGTGTATGAGCTATTAACTTATTTAAATATCCACATAAAAAAAATAGAAATGAATAGGATGCCATTATTCTCGTAAAAACATTAAAAAACACAAACAATAAACAAATAGATCATGTAACTTAAGCATTCTTAATATGGACAAAAATAGGTAAAACTAAAAATACCACAAATATTTCAAAACAAAAGTTTCTCGATTCAAAAAATATAACTTGTATTTTGAAAGTCTTAATAAATTAAAAAAGGTTAATTAATCAATGTTAAAAAATGGTCTCGAAATAAGGATAAAAAATAAAGAAATTAAAAAAAGCACAAAATTACATTAAATATGCTAAAGTTTTTAGGTAATCGAATTGAGTTTGTATGAACCAATATTGGGCATTGACAATTACAACAAACTGGACATCATATTGATAATATTTAGTTGCAAATCTTAAAGTAGAGCAAAAGAAACTTTCCTCCATCAAATAATCAATCATTCAACTAATTACTACATTAGTTGATTATTTGATGATTGATTCTTCATCAAGAAATGAACAGAATAATGATAACAATCCAAAGTAAATAAAACCAAGCAATTAACTTCAAGATTAGAGATACATGCTAAAAAAAAAGGAACATTTCATTGAGATAAACAAAGTAATTAACTTCAAGATTAGAGATACATGCTAAAAAAAGGGAACATTTCATTGAGATAAACAAAGTAATTACATAGGACCTGCTGACACCATTGGGACAATCTAAAACCATCATAGTTAGATTATAATTACATAAATACCCAGCAAAAGCTGTCCCAACCATGGACGAACTAAAGGAGTTACATTGACAAAGGAAATACAAAGCAAACATACATGTTTTTAAAATCCAACACAATAGGTTGAAGGCAACTGTGCTTGAGTTTGGAAGTTGTAGACTGCCAATATCCAAACTCAAACACAATGCACAACACAATATATCCACCTACAACAACATTACAACTAACACAATAGAATAAAATCAACTGAGAAAGGACTACTTAGATAACGATCTCCGCCAACAACTGCAAAACATTACACAGACTCCAGGAGATCCACAAAAAAAGGTACGGCATGCACAAACTGTCTTCAAGGCTTCTCAATCTTGACAGTAACCAGGGGATACTTGGAAAACTCATAACTCTCAACATCAATGACATTGTCCTTCTTGGAAACACTAACAGAGCATTCATTTCGAGTTTCACCAAACTCAGCATCCAACTTTCTCTTAGCAGGAGTGAACCTATTCGCAGGACTCCACCGAGTCTCCAAACCAGCATGACTATATCCCAATGAAAGACATGTGCCCATAATATCAGTGTCTGGTTGCTAAAGTAAAAAACATAAAACATGTAATCAATAACAAAGATATAACAATAGGCAGCATAAAAAACATTAACAAAAAAAAAACAACTTACTGAAATATCATCCTTCAAGTCCACCATTTTAGAATCAACCTCTGTAAAGGGTGGGACAAAGACAACCTTCATACCAAAAATTAAAGACATAAGAATTGGAAATTCTAACATTTGAATGATAATCATTCATCATTCATGATACTGAACAATGAACACATAACTAAAAGTAATAACATTAAAAAATTACTTGTTTTTGGGAACAAAAACATAATTTCAGATGGGTTGCTTCTGCACCCACGAGATCAAACATTGAAATTATAGTTTCATCAGAACAGACCCTTCTAACTGGAAACGAGCCTTCATACTGAAAAGCCTGCTCAAGCTTTGTCTCCACCTTAAAGAGCATCCTCTTGCCAATAAGACTGTGAAGCAACTCAGGGTAACCAATTCCAGAAGACTCCTGATTTTTAGAAATATTTGTTAAACAGGATTTATGCATATACAAAAAAAATAATACAAAGATATATATAGATTCACCTCGAAATGTTGACCTAGAAGATCCTCACAACTCTTTTGAATCAGCTGAGTAACATCACGATCAAAGAGAATAAGAACACATATCCCACTTGCATCAGCAACCTCAACCTTAACCTTATACCTATATTTAAGTAGTATGTGTTATCAATAATAAATAAAACAACCGAAAGTATACATAATGCATAATATACATTATAATAAGATAATATAACATAATCATCTATAAATCTATAAATACAAAAAATGGAATTATTAATCGTACCTGGAGTATACATGGAGAACAAGAATGCGACAAGGCTCACAGTAATTGACTCCAGTCAGAGAAGTCACAGACCTATTACATCTGTTGCAAGCTAAATAAAACCAGGACCCATCATTGACAAGATCGACAATCTCCCCAAGAACAACAAACAAACCATCCTGAAATAATAGCAATAACTATAAATAATAATATATAAGGATATAATATAAAATTATTAAATAACAGTTATAATAACCATAATAATAATAATAATAATAATAATCATATCATTCGAAGAAACAAAAAAAAACCAACCTTAGCAATACTGGTCAACTCATTGATTGTTTTCTTTGGATTATTCTTCATGAAATCCGCCTCAATTCCTTCTCTAGAACTGTCAAGGACTACAGCTAGAGGCTCAACATCAAAAGCCCCGTGTTCAGCAATAATTCAGAAAAGGAAATAATTGAATTGAATTGAGTATCGAGTATATATATAAGTTAGAAATAACCAACAAAAAAATATATACAATACAAATAAGATAAAATACAGATATACAGATAATAAATAAATACATATTCAGTATTAAAATATGCAGATAAAATACCTATTCCTAAATGTAATTGCCTTTTCTATATCAGGATTAAGTAAGATTCGGGTAGCATTCATGCTATTCTGTAAGACAGTCTTCCCTGAATACACAAAAATAAAAAAAGGGGGAAATTATTTAAGGAATGATCACAACATATCAAAGTTAATTTATTTTAAAATAAAAATTTTAAACAGAACACAACATAAAAAGTAATAGAAACAAAGGAAGCAATACATGCCTCTAAAAACCTTCACCCTTGCAAGTTGCAGAACCACTACCACCTGAATATTTGCACCCCCATCTAGAGCATCCCTCAGCAAGTTACATAATCACCAAATAAAGCGCACTCCAAGGTGCCACTGTACCACACAAATATCAAAATGAAAACAATAAAAATTACAAAATCCAAAACTAACAAACATCATGGTTTACAAAACTAAAAACAGAAATATTATGTAACCAATAGGACCTTGGGTCAGTCAACTCAATAACAACCATGCTGGTTGTCTTTCCATCTTTGGTATATTGTCTTTTGGGATAAACACATGTCAAAAGCCCAATGACATCTAAAAATAGCAAAACAATTACATTAGCAAGGAAATGAATCACTAATAAAAATAAGAAAGATATATCAAACAATAAACCAACTTCAAAATAGTATACTAATCACCAATCAAGTACTCATGATTATCATCATACCCCAGTATTTCATTGAAGGGAACACATTTAAGTCTGTATCTTGAGATAGAAGGGCAATCTGCCCTTTTCTGAATAGCGGTTTTGAACATGAAAATCAACCTAAATTCATGTGAAGAAGCTCTATAGCCACCAGTGTTTTCCACAACATTGAAGTATAAAACAATCTTGTAACAACATCCCTCTTCCAGTAAAGAGCTAAATTTGTGTAATAAGGTTTTTCTAATAGTAGCCTGGATCTTCTCACCCTTTACAAAGAGATAAAAACAAAAACAACTATATCATCAATTCAATAATAGAAAAATAAAATTGACAATACATAATATACAATACAACAAAGAGAATGTAGGAAGAAATATAAAGATACATCAATAATCATCAATAAGTGTAACATAGATTATTACATTTTCATCAATCAACAACATCTCCAAAGAGCTGATTTGTGAAGGGTTGTTGAAGAGAGGAACAGTCCAGAGACGGGCAACCCTTACAACCAACCTAATTGTCTCCCTATTGGAAACAATGGAATCAATTCGATCATAATGCAAAGCCATTGGAAGCAAGAGTGTTAGTATTTGAGAATGATAATTCACACAAAGAAAACGGAGAGAGGAGTATGAGTAGAACTGAGATACCAGCAAACTGATCATCAATCAAATTTATAGGCAGCAAAAAGGATGTATCAAAAACAAATTTGGGAGGGAAAAATCAAATTTGAAATCGTAAATACAAAAGAAATAAAAAAAAAAAAAAAGATTATATAATACCTCTCTGTAGTAGTGTCCGAACAAACAAATCAGAAATGCATAGGTTAACAAAAAACAAATCGAAAACAAAATTGACATTAAAAAGTCAAAATCTAAGACATCTAAAATAGATCAAGAGATCAGTTCTAGCAACAATCATTATGGCTCAACATCGAGACTCAATCTACCTAATCTAGCCAATACCCTAAAATAGTGCAATCAAATCATGAGATCAGTTTCCAACAAAAAATAATCAAATCAAATGAGCAAATAAGAAATAAAAAGATCAAACAATAATATCATTAAAATAAAGTAATCATCACAATTTTCACATAGCACAACCATCTACCTAATCACCTAAAAATAGAGCAATAAGAGATTAAGATTTTCAAGAAATTATTATCAGGGAAAACCCAAAACCAAAATACCAAAAAAATCTCAACAATGGCTCCAACATTATATTTAGTTCAATAAAAAAAACAAAGGATTGTTGGGGTAAAATGAATGACAATGAATATTTATAACATATAACATTCAACAAAAGAAAGTGACAAGAAAATATACTTTTTTAAAATGTATAAAATATTCAAAAAAAAAGGAATAAATTAAAAAATATATATATCAGGATGATGAACAACTCCATAATTCAAGCATTAATAGACAGGTTTGTCGATCTCACAAGAACAATTCTACAACTAAAGCGGTGAAAAGGTAGAATTGTGACAGATAATAATAATGAAAATAATTAATAAAATATTAAAATAATAAAATAAAAATGGTTAAAAATGATAAATATAAAGATAAAGATCTACAAAAACCACCGTTAAAAATAGCTTCATAGGGAAAATCTATGCTAAACAACAAAATATACAGATTGACAAGATATATAGCACCCAAGCTCCCTGAATCGACAATCTACAGTGCACAATTGACGGAGAAGACGGAAAGATGAGGTGAGATAAGAAATGAAAGAAAAAGAGGAAACATAAACCCAGGAGAGTGAGAGGGGAGAAAAAGCCGAGAGAAATGAAGAAATGAAGAAAGAGAGAGAAATGGAAGATAGGGGAGGAAAGACAAATAATAATATGTATATGTATGTATAATTTAGATATAATATAATAAAATAATAAGTTATGATAAATAAATGCTTAGAGTAGATCGGCCCCTAACCGAGATTGTCTAGTCGCCATTAATGCTCTCTTATCAATTAAGGCAGTATTCAAGAGACTAAATGGAATATAAATAAATAATAAATGAATATAATAATAATAAACGAAATAAAAATTGATTAAAAGCCCCTAAAACACGGTTAGGGCAAAAACTAAGCAAAAACGAAGAGAGAGAAGATCCAGCCATATTAAAGTTATGATAATGAAACCAATGGAGGTTGGTACAAGTAGGGGTAGATTTATGTCCCTTAACCAAATGATTAGGGTTCGATTCCCAACTTTTGTGCTGGGAGATGGTTTCCCTCCATCGGTGCCATCACCCCCCATAAGAGGTTAATCCCCACTTCCGGTGGAGGATACCTTGGTCGAGTACAAAAAAATATAACCAAAATGATTCCCATTGATCACAACAATAGGACAGGTGTCTTATAAAATAAAATAAAAACAATAGGACAGGTGTACAATTTGATAAATGATAATTGATAATATTAGGTCGGGAAACAAACAAAAATTGTAGGTATGCAGATAATTGAATATTAATATAATCAACAATGGACCCAATTTAAGCTAAAAACAATGACTTTAATGCTTTAGTCCATCATTAATCATTTATTTGTTCGTGAGATACAATAATTTTTATTTGAACATTATGATATAATACTTCACAGACAGCTCTATCATACATGTGTCAATTTTAGTTTTTTCACATTGTATGCATAGGTTAAAATTTCAATTCTACTTATATATAAAAATATGAATATTCCATGGCATATCTGTTATGACAAGGGTTTCGGAGGTCGGCGGCTCCACGATCAGGAAGAGGTTCCGATGCCCAAGCCGGTTGGTACTCAAGTATTTTGAGTACGCATAAGTGTGACCGTGTGAGTAAGAGATGCCACTAGGGATGATAATGTGTAGGTCTTGGTAGGGTACTATAGTACATGTCCCCATTCTCGTGTACTTAAAAAATACTCGTACCTGCGTGTGTAGAGCATTTAATACCCTTATTCGTACCCTCTGGGTACCTGAGTACCAATACACGCACCCGTTACCCGCTTTAATTAAGAAAAAGCAATAAATAACAAAAAGAGAATTATATCTCAATTAAAAAACCATCCAAAGATCTTTCAAATCTACTTATGAAATATTACAAACCAAAGTATTAAACTAATTTTCTTATAAGCAAAAATATTATTAGATGGGTACAAAGGGGTACCCGAACCCATACACAATACAAAAATAAGGTAAAAAGCCGTTGGTAATCAGTGTTTCCGATGGAATTTCCGACGGACACGTATCCATCGATAATAAGCGCGTAGGAAATGGTTTCTGACGGATATATGTCGTTCGTCGGAAATTTTCGACGACCTTTTCCGTCGGAAAACTCGTCACACGGGGCCACACATTACCAACAGATATGTCCGTCGGTAAGTGTCAGTGGAAGTTACCGACGGTCATATCAGTCGGAAACTCTAATTTACACTTACCGACGTAAACGGTGGATTTTTTTATATTATTTTTTTAATTTTATTTTAATTAGTAATTTTAATTATTTTTTTATTTTATGTTGTTTTATATTAATTTTTAATTGTTAACTTTTTTATTTTATTAAAATTTAAAATTTATATTTTAAAAATTAATTAATATTATATTTTATTTTAATTAATTATTATTATATTACTAATTAAAAAACAAAATTGAAAATACAAATAAAATTAAAAAAGCAATTAAGGAAACTTAATTTAAAATGAAAACAAACTCAACATATAATCCATGCATGAAATATCCATTTAGCTACAAAACACTGCTACATCTATAACTATCCTAATACTCATCACCATAACAACCGTCATCGTCATCCTGGCGGGGGGAGTTCTCCGGTTTCAGATGACCATCAGGCTGCGGCTCAGAAGACACACCGGCATCATGCGACTGCGGTGGTGGATCAGTTAAAGTAGTGGAGGGCTGGCTGGCATGGAGGACCCCTTGCAGAGGGCTGCGCCCCTCTGACGGGAGGAAATCGAGCACAGCGGTTATGACCGTAGAGAATGTCTCCATCTGTTGTATCATGCACTTGTTCGCTTCCCTCTGCTGTTGCACCTCATGCCTCAACGGCTACACCTCCTCCGTGTCCTGTGAGCCGGAGGCTGCAGGCTCCCGAATGGTCAAGTTCGGCGTTGACCCCCGACAGATGGACTTGGCTAGGGTCACAGTACCGTGTGGATATATGCCTTCACAGGCACCTCCTGCTGCAGCCTCACTAGAAATGATGGCTTTACTTGAGAGCATTCTTGCTGAGGTTTGGGTGAACACCACGGAGATTCTAGCAAACTCTATGGCTATTTGCATGATAAGGGGAATATGGGACACAAAATTATATACTTGTTCAAAAGGGGAGATCCTTTTCTTCTAAACATATTATATCTCTTAAACTCTCTTCTTGAAAGTTTGCATAATATCAAATAAATGATAATGATTCAATGAGCTACTTATTTTTAGATTAACTCTATCAAGAGTGAAGGATTAAGTGTAACTCATGTGAGTGTTAATTTTCCTGGCATTTTTTTTTTCTTCCGCACAAATATCTGATATATGCATGCCATGGTCTATATATCTCAAACTTAAAATTTGACTTCACTTTGGTGGATATATGCCAGATTAAAATTATAATACTTTTCCCGCTTTTTGATAATGACAAAAGGGGGAGAGTTACATGAGTGCGTGCTTAAGGGGGAGATAAGCTAAGAAATGAACTTTATAAATGCATGCTTAAGGGGGGGAGAAATTTCAATTGGCAAATCTTCTGTTGATTGCATGCTTAAGGGGGAGTAAAGCAAAATTATGAAATGAAATATATTTATTGCTTGCTCTAACTGCATAAAGTGAGGGGGAGTAGAGCGAAATTAAAATGTATGATATATTTTATTGCTATAACTCCATTTTTTAGAAATTCCCTCATGAGATGTTTGTCGTCATAAAAATGGGGAGTTTATGGGTATATGCCTTGACAGGTATTTTTGTTTTGATGATAAGCAAAAGGGAAATTTCAAGTTCAAGGACCAACAAGCAAATTCAAGTCTAAAGGACCAAATTGCAAAAAGCGTGAAAAGGACCAAACAAGCAAATACGGGGTTAAGGGAATTTTCCTTTACTGTATTGACTGTTTTAGTAAAAGCTTGTAAATGGTAAGTAAAGCTCTCCGGTTAAAATTGGTCACACACACACACACACATAAAATGAGTTAACAAAATAAAACTTAAAGAGGCTTTCAAACTTAATTGAGAAATTGACTTCAGCCTTTAAGTTTACTATTTTAAATTATCAATCTCTATTAAAAAGGTCTTAATGAGTGATTTATTATAGAGCCATTATGTTTTTCAAAACCTAAACCAGAGATGCAATAATCGATTATGCTATGTTTAAATAGGCTTCAATGCGCTTAATTGAGTATTAATTACTTCTAGCCGTTGAGTTTGAATTTGAAAAACAAATAATCGATTATGAGATAATAGAAATCGATTATACAATTTTGAGAGACAAACAGTGAATAGATAATTGATTAGAATAATCGATTATCACTATCAGACAAAAAAATGAACTTTACGCAGAGACCTAGTAATCGATTATGACCTGTCTATTCCAAGGCGCATTTCTAAAATGAGTTAAAATAATCGATTATACTTTTTAAATAATGGATTACTGCGCGAAGAAAATCAGTTTCAACATGGACTTAACCTAATTTCTCTAAGAACTATATAAGAAGAACTTAGGCAAGTTTGGAAGAGAGGAACTCTGCCACTCTTACACTTGTGAACATTTTCTTATCTCTATTCTCTCTAAATCACTCTCACTCATACACCTTGATCAAAACATAACTTTGAGAGAGCTTTACTCCATATAGGTTCCTTCGTAACATGTGCTTCAATTTGTTTTATCAACACTATTCAGAGTGCGTACTGTTGGTAAGAGTCGGATTGACTCAAACCACTTTTGGTTACCATTCTTGCAAGAAAGGGTATATCTCTTGTAAGGGATTAGTGGGTGTGATTTCACTGTAATGGTTCTAGCTGCACCTGTTTAAAAGCTTGGGATTTGAGACTCTGTCACGAGGGGATTGTATGTCTCTGGTCTGTGAGGAGTTCTCATTATTGTAAAGGTTCTAGCTTTTCCTATTTAAAATCTAGGGATTGAGTGAAATCCTTTAGTGGTATTGCCTTGGGGACTGGACGTAGGCCACGTGGGTAGTCTGTGGCCGAACCAGGATATATCGCTGTGTCAATCTTCTTATCCCTATCTCTTTTACTTTTTCTTTATCATTTGCAAAAACATTTTTACTTGCACGCGACAACGTTTTAATTTGAAAAGAATTTCATATCCGCTGCTAATTCTGTTTAAAGTTTCAACCCCCCCCCCCCCCCCCAACACATTATTTAAACCCCAATTCACCCCCCCTTCTTGGTATGTTTGCCACGACCAACATACCGTAAATCCTCCTCTTCTTCTTCCTGCCTGCCACATCCATCCAAACCTGGGTCTGTAGTCGCTCAACCTCGGCGGGGTCCAGCTGGGAAGGATCCGAGGCACCAGAACAGGAGGCAGCCTCAGATGCTACTTGACTAAACATGTTATTGAACTCCTCCTACAATCAATACATCACAAATATTATATTATTAAACTATGATAATAACATTTAATTTAAATGTAAAAAGACTTTTTAACGCACCACAATTAACCTCGGCCTCTCATCGACAAATAACCTGGTCTTCGCACGAATATGCGTCGGCTCAAAGATCGTAGGGACATCAACGGACCGGGCAAGCTCTCCTGCCTGCAACCGACACACAAATAAAATCATTTAGTTATAAAATAAATTTTTAATAAAAAATATACAATTTATAAATAAAATTACTTATATATGCATATCATGTTAATGGCATGCTGCATGTGGCTAATCGAACCACCAGTATGCATGCTCCCACCCTTCTCGGAAGCCCGATTCCTCTTCGCCTGCTGACACTTCAGCTTGTAAACTGAAGTGTCCCAGTACGCCCAAATGTTGGGTCCAATGTAATTCGGACATATCTGGCTCCCTCTACGCTCTTAGAGCATGTCCCTCAGTCTCGCAGATGCTCGGTTGTCAAAGATAGCACGTATCTGTGAGGCATGCTCCGGTAACCAGCGCACAAGCTCCTGTTAACAAAGAAAAAATACATGAAAAATAAAGGGAAAATTACAGGAAATAATAAACAACGACTTACCCCGAATAGTCTGAAGATACCACCCCCATGATGGCCAAAAGCGACGATATTGCGCCTTGATGGTGTAGGTAACGTGCTTCGATCCCACTTTCGATGGGATGAAGCTGAAAAATTTATAATTTTATTAATTCAACAATGTGACAACCGACTAATATATACTTTTTGAATAGTAACTAAAATAGTCAAATCATGTCCTTCGCCGCGGCCGATTGTTGCTCAGACGATGAGGATGGAATGGACGTGTTGTGATCGTATGATGGCACAGATGTTGAGGATGGAATGATCGTGTATGACTGTGGCAGCATCCCATGAGTTGGCATAAATGATAATCACGTTGGCCGTTTGGCCGATGCAGCCGATGATGATGGTGGTGCTGGGTGTGGGTGTGGTGTGGGTCCAGTAGGGGATGGCGAGTAGCTGGCTAGTGCGCGTCGTGGCGCAAAGTGAGTGGAGGTTTGGACATGGGTGGAGAATGGGGCAGTGTGGGTTGGGGATGATGTAGTATGGGTAGGGGATGGTGTAGTATGGGTCGGTGAGGGTGTAGAATAGGTGGGGGAGGGTGTAGAATGGGTGGGGAAGGATCTTGTAGGTGCCTCTGAGGTGGGTGCAGAGGGACCTGCAATAAAATGAGCAAGCACCTGGGACTTCCCGGTGTATCGTCCCCGCTTAGCCTTTCCCTTATCACCACAAGGCGGTGGGGGGCGGGGTGACTGTCCTCTTGATGCTGACATATATATTTTTATAGCACAATTATAAATCAATGTAAAAAAATAAATCAATCGACATTTAACAGACTATAATATAATCAACTATTTAAAATACAACAACATTTGTCAAGTCTTACATTTAATTGCATAAGCATATATTTAAAATACAATAGAAAAAGTTAATAGTAAAATTCCTTTTTAGACTCGGTATCGTCATCTGATTGTAAGTCCAACTCTTCTTCTTCTTGCATTGATTCATCACTTTGGATTTCTTCCTATGATGCATGCATCGATGAGTGATTACTAATGACCACTTCTTCCCCATCATTTGCAGATCCCAACATGCCAGTAATATGCTCGACCTCAATTACTTCATTGACATGTGACAATTCATCTACCTGGAAGGGCATCTTATCCTCCGCATCGATCATCGATTTCTATGCGACCCCTAGGCTTGGTAGTGACAGCAACACACCAACCTCGTTTGTCCGTTCGCATTGCTGGATAAGTGACATAATAAATTTGTTTTGCATTCTGAACAATTATAAACGGGTCAAACTGTTGATATCTTCTATCCATGCGAATGTCCACGGTTCCATACTTGGGATCCACCTTTGTGCCTGTCCTCGATGGATCAAACCAGTTATAATAAAATAATACTACTTTTTTAGGAACAGTAGTAGTATTGTATTGTAACTCGTATATGTGTTTTATGACCCCATAAAAATCACCAGTACCTTCACCCTGTAAGACAACACCGCTATTAATTGTCTTTTTTCCCACGTTCCATTCATCTGTGTGGAGTTTGTACCCATTAACAAGTACATATGCCATGATATAGCACTGCTACAGGGCTTGTACGCTAAATCTCTCAAGTGTTGATTAGTCACGCTTAATGGTTGCTGATACACCTACGAATAGGTAACTCATATTAAATAATTACTTTTTCAATTAGCTATTAAGCTTAATATATTGTTTGCTAGGTTATATGACATTTATTTGTTGCTTGAACCATTCAGGAAAAACTGCATGTGTACGAGCAGAAGCATCTTGTTCACTTAATTGATTAATTTGCAGGAACACACTGACAAATAAAATGTGTACGATGTGTTAAAGGAGAAATTGATTTAACATGTGATACATTATTTCAAAGATGGGTCGTTGATACTTACTCATGGTATGGTTTCACCTCTGTGCAATTCATCAAGACATGAACATGGGCCGATGCATACTCCCATCACTTAACCAGTATGTAAGCTCCTTGCCAGTATGGAGGCCATGATGATTAAATACGGATAGCATATAAGGATACCCTGCACTATAAGCATCTAACTCGTTCCTGATATTTCTCGGGGCCAACATGAAGTTGTTGAAATAGTGAGAACAGAAATGGGTTGTCTCATGGTGTAAGTAAGATGCGCAGATTAATCCTTCCACCCTAGCCTTATTTTTAACTGATCGTTTAGAGTCGCCCATGTATCTAAGTAATAAAAAACATTATTGACAAGGCATTATTCAAGGGACGCTAATTATTTAAATGTGAAAATATAATAAAATTACTTTTCAAACGGATACATCCACCTATATTGTACTGGTCCACCAAGCCTCGCTTCATATGCAAGATGGACGGGGAGATTTTCCATTGAGTCAAAAAAATCCTGGGGGAAATACCCTCTCTATATTTCACATAATTATTGGAATTTTTTCTTCCATCTTCTTCAGACCATCCGCTCTTAAAGTTGCAGAGCATAGATCTTTGAAGAAATGATTACTTTCTGTAAGCAGGTTCGAAACATGCGGGGGCAACGAGCCGAAAGCAATAGGAAGCAAACACTCCATGAATACATGACAATCCTGACTTTTCATCCTATAGCCTCCCCGTTCTTACATCAGCACATCATGCCAAATTGGAGGAATAACCATCAGGCTTTCTAAGGTCTTTTAACCACCAACAAATAGACTTCGCTTAATTGCCGGTTAGAGTTTAACAATTTTTTGGTTTGACCATTTTTCCATTAGGATGCGGCTTCAGCTCCAAATCCTTTCATCTATAGTACAGAGCTATGTCCATCCTTGCCTTCTAATTGTCCTTCGTCTTGCCAGACACATTCATAACGGTGTTAAAAAAGTTATCAAAGAAATTCTTCTCAATATGCATCACATCAAGGTTATGTCTTAACAGATTATCCTTCCAGTACAGTAGTTCCCAAAAAATACTTGTTTTCTCTAGTTACCATTCTCCATACCCCGATAATTTTGACAAACCAGCTTCAGTTGCTGACAAGTGACTCCAAACACAAGAGGGGGGTGAATTGTGTTTTTCAAAAACTTTGGCGAAAATAATTTTTTTTTACTTTTGATATATTAAAGAAGACGACTTTGTTATAAGCGCGTGCGATTAAGCGTTTTTCAAGAAACAAAGCGGATATAAAAAGATAAGGGTTTGAGAAGATGAACACAAGTGGGATATCCTGGTTTGGCCACAAACTACCCAGTGGCCTACTTCTAGTCCCCAAGGCAATACCACCAAGGGATTCCAATCAACTCTATTTTCTAAACAGGATCAACTAGAACATTTACAATTCAGAGAACCTTACACAGATCACAGGATGTACTCTCCCTTGTGAAAGAGCCTCAAAATCGTTTTACGTGAGATCACCCTCACAAAATACAGAAAAGAAGTTTACAAAGAGATAGCACTCACAAGTGCAGAATATAAAACAAATTGAAGCTCTACAGCCAACACCTATATGGTGTGAATATCTCTCAAAGTTAAGTATGCAAGTGTAAGAGAATGAGAGTGATAAAGAATTGTTCAAGAGAGGAGAAAGTCAGAAATATGCTCAGTGTTTCGTATCTTCCTTCTCTGGAAAAGACCTTAAATAAACCAATTGAAGTTAGGTCAAAATCTCTTGAGAGCTGATTTTTATCGAGTCATAATCAATTATTCATAGTATAATCGATTATTTTAAGCAAAATCAAATGGGTCTTTCTGAAACAGTGAGGTAATGATCGATTATACTAATCGATTACTTGGTCTCTATTTAAAAGCACAGACTGTTTCAACTATGCATAATCGATTATCCTAATCGATTGTGAAGCCTCTGACTTTTGGTTAAAAAGCAATAATCGATTTTTGGAAAGCCACAATCGATTATAGTTTGAATTTTTAAACTCAACGGCTGCGACATAATTAATAACTCATTAAAATCAATTAAAGCCATTTTAAGATAGAGTTTAAAACGTGTTCAAATAGGCAAAATCGATTACCATAATCGATTATTCCTCTTTGAAATTTGAATTTCAAAAAACCTAATAGCTCTGTTATTAAAAGACTCATTTAAGCATAATTAAGAGTTGCATAATCGATTATTCCTCGTATAAAAGGGTTTTTGAAAAACTTTAAAGGTCAAAAGATATTATGATAAATTCCAAAAAAAGACCTTTTAAGTTCCTTTTTCAAAGAAGATTTTATGTGTGTGTGATTAATTTTAACTTGAGAGACACAGTACCATTTACAAAGATTCTAAAACAAGCAATACAATAAAATAAAATTTCCCTTAACCCAAATAATTGCTTGTTGGTATTTTTCACGCTTTTTACAAATAAGTCCTTATACTTGAAATCATTTTATCAATCATCAAAACACATGTACCTGTCAAGGCATATATCTATAAACTCCCCATTTTTTATGATGACAAACAACTCAGGAGGGATTTTCTAAAAAGCAGAGTTAGAGCAACAAGTATATGATATATCTGAGTTTTTAAACGTTGTTTACTCTACTTCCCCTCAGTTCCTGCATTATTTAAAATCCTTAAAATTCTCTCCCCCTTAAGCATGCAATCATATATCTCTCCCCTTTTTGGCATTATCAAAAAACGGGAAAAAGCAATAAAACCTATCATGGCATATATCCACTAATATGTAAACCATTCAAGCATGAGATATAACGACCATGGCATGGAAACAGTGATTTATCCAAACACAATAGTCATAGATATAAACAAAATGTATGTACGGAAGCTAAAGTGCCAGGAAAATAAAAATTATACAGTTATCACAAAAATAGTAATAAAAGTCATAAATAAAATGAAAATAGTACTAAATATAACACTCATCAAATCCATCATCTCCACCAATACCAGCATCATCACCGCCATCATCATCATCCATGCCACTGCTGTCAAAGTCATCCTGAGTCTATGGGGCCGCTCGGAGTGGACTGACCTTAGCTGCAGTGATTCTACGCTCCAAATATTTCACTTCCAATGAGAGCTCACGAATGGCAGTAGAGTTTTCTCGGATCTCCGTGGTGTTCACTCGTACCTCCGCAAGAATACTATGTAAAAAGGCCATCATCACGGAGGAACTGGGAGCAGGAGGTGCCTGTGAAGAATATGATGCTCCATCTGTGTGAGGTGGCTGAGTATCATACATGAAGTTGGCACATGCAAATGCAAGAGCAGGGGTTGAATTGTGTTTGTTAATTATTTTCGCAAAAACCCTTTTGAACAACTTTTTCACAAGCAGAAGATAAAAAGATTAAGCACACAAGAAATCCTTTTTAAAAGATTAACAAAAGAAATATCAAAAACCCACAGTTAGTATAAGCAAATAAAACTGAAGAGTTCAGGGATAGAAAATTCACGCAAGAGATTTTATCCTGGTTCACTCTCTTCCAACCAAGAGCTACGTCCAGTCCCTTCGACTTGAAGGATTTTTCCACTATTTCTCCAAATAGGTTACAAACAAGTATTCAACACCTCTCCAGGCTATAAGTATTCCTTTCTTACCAAGCCTCCTCAGGCTCTAACTCTATCACAGAGATTTAAAAGTTGATCTTCTTAACTCACTAAGTGTGAGAATATGACAGTTTATGATCAGTTGAATATTACAACAATATTCAAACTAATGAATACAGACTCTTGCTCTTGAAAGAATAATAGAATAAATGATAATGGCAAAAGTTCAGCTAGCAAGATTGTGCAGGAAAGAGTTCTTCTTGCTTGAATATCCGAGGTCTTCAATTTATAGTGACCTTCTTCTTCTCTTGTAATTATTCAATGGTTACTTTGAATAATCCCATTTAGAGATAGTATTGAATACATGATATCTGTTGTGACAAATAGCTTGATTTTGGCCATGTTGAAAAGTATCCTTGGTTATCAGAAAATCACAAAATGGAGGCTCACTGTTCTGAGCAATTGTACCTTAAAAACTTTCTTTCCTCCTTTATGTATAACCCAGCTTTTATCCAGCAATAAAGATGTCATCGTACATATCGTTTTTCAATTCCAATTGTACTATTTGCTTTTTGTATTTACTTGATAGTACTATGAACTTTTTCAAAGGAAACAAGACATTAAATCGGATAAAAACAAATCGAAAGAACAAATATTCATTTGAAATAAATATCAATCATTTGAAATAAATTCATTGTGGACCAGATTGCATTAAATTCATTCAAGGATGGAGTTCGTCTAAAAGGAAACTCCGTCTACTCATTCAGATGAGAGTCCAAGTCTATTGGATAATTTTATTAGCTCGTCTGATGACGTGGCAAATACTTTTATCTATCAAGTCTTCAGACTTGCTATTCCTTAATGAGTTAAAAAGATCTCTGTCTAGTGACGTGGCATATAAAGCTCGTCTACTAGATTACTTTGTATTTTAGTTCTTTTTCTTCATCTAATTACTTCCGCCTGCTGACATGGCAAGATGGACGCGCTTATTTTCAAGTCTTTGGACTTGTTGTACCTAACAAGTTATTTAGGTATTCATTTATAGCTGATCAGCCTCTGGCTCATCTAGTTTTATGACTAGTATGACCGTGGTTTTGTGTTAATTATATCTCGTTTTCGCCCAAATTAGACTTGATTGTCCTCAAGCAAGGTTTTGAGTCCCTTAAGTAGTTTTAGGATAATTTAGCCAGTTTTGAGTCAAATAAAGCACTTATTGCTATTTCATGTTTCAGGATAATGAGGAGAGCATGAAGGGAAGGACAGAAAGCATCACGGCCTGGCCGTGATGCCCATCACGGGCATGATATGAAGATCCTGAAGTCAGAAAGCATCACGGCCTAGCCGTGACAATGGTCACGGCCGTGATGAGAAGAACAGAAGTGATCACGGCCTAGCCGTGATGGAGGTCACGACCGTGACAAATCAGCACCCAAAGTCAGAAAGGATCACGGCCTGGCCGTGATAGGCATCACGGTCGTGATGGACAAGAATTTGAAATGGCGCCCTTGACAGAAGCGGTCACGGTCTGGCCGTGACGCGCGGCCTCTCTATAAAACAGAAGCGCAGCAGACAGATCAAGGATCCAATTTTCACAGTTTACATCATATACTTTCAGTTTTTTTCATATTTGTAATGGAGAACTAATCTCCCTAGATTAATCTGCTGTAATCGGCTTCCGCCGACACTTGAGGTCTTGTAATTCCCGATTGAATTTCCTTCTCTCCTTCAATACTATTCTTTATTCTCTGTTTGCTTAATTCAATTTGTATCGAATTAGTGTTGATTTATTTTCGATGATTTTATGTTCCTAAACTCAATCGCGTTTGCTTAATTCGCGTGCGTTCAATCGTGTTTGCTTAATTCACGAGTGCTTCACCCCGTTTGCTTAATTCGGGAATTAGGAACATATGTCCCGTAGCGTCGATTTCGCTTGTTAATTGATGCTACAGTCGAAAAGGGATTAGAATCCTCTTAGGGCATGGAATTACATGAACCGATGATAGTGGGAAACCGAACAACAGATTGATCGTCTTCACCTTATTTGATAATCGTTTTTATTCCTCTGTTTCGGTTCTGTTTTTCTCAATTGGTTTTCAGACCAACCCCCCCAAAACTGATTTTCTGTGATAATAACATTACGAGAGTCCTTGTGATACGATACCCGAGTTGTCGCATCCTGACTACACTTTTTACAAACCACTCACTTTTTGACCCGTGCGCGACAACGTGTCAAAATTGGCGCCGTTGCCGGGGACTCTTGTTGTTATTTTTGCATTTTTTTTTCGTTTTTGTTTTGAATTAGTCTGGCTACTAGGTCTACTTGCTCTGACTTGTGTGATTTTGACCCTGAAATTGAAAGAACACTGCACACACGCCGTAGAGCAATTCGGGCTAGCACTAGTAATTCTAATTCTGCACCTGTTTCTGATAACATGGCTGATCAGAGAACATTGAGGCAGCTTGCTGCCCCTGATGTTAATTATAATGGCTTGTGTATTGAATATGCTGATGTTGTTTCTCCCTTTGAATTAAAATCTGGTTTAATACACTTGTTGCCAAGGTTTAGTGGTCTTGCAGGTGAAGATCCACATAAACATCTGAAGGAATTCCAGGTTGCCTGTTCTACACCTCTGAGACCCGAAGGAATAACTGAAGATCATATCAAGCTGAGAGCCTTCCCGTTCTCACTACAGGGCGCTGCAAAGGATTGACTATACTATCTGGAGCCAAACTCTGTTACAACTTGGAACGATCGGAAGAAAGTTTTCCTAGAGAGGTACTTTCCTGCCTCCAGAGCTGCATCAATCTGAAAGGAGATATGTGGCATCGGACAAGGCAATGAGTCATTGGCTGAGTATTGGGAGAGATTCAAGCAGTTGGTATCCAGTTGCCCTCAGCATCAGATCTCCGAGCAGCTGCTCATTCAGTCACTGATTTGCCTCAAGCTTATGCAGCTAATCTCTACAATCAAGGCAACAATCAAAACCGGTACAACATTCCTGACCTCTCCACAAATAAGTACCACCCCAACTGGAGGAATCATCCAAACCTTCGGTATGGGAACTCATCTGCACAACAGCAAGAACCAATGTTACCGCTGGCACCACCACAGAATTCTCCTCAAGTGACCACCCCTGAACCTTCCAGACCTTCCCTAGAGGACATGATCAAGCAAATGGCTGCAAATAATCTCCAGTTTCAGCAGCAAGTAAATGCTAGTATTCAGACTTTGCACACACAGATTGGACGGTTTCAGCAGCGAACGGATGCTAGCAGTCATGCTCTACAGAGAGAGATTGGACAGCTTGCCACTTCCATGAATACCATGCAGCAAGCTCAAGGATCGAACCAACTACTTGCACAAACAGTGGTGAATCCCAATGCCCCCAATCCTAATGTGAGTGCCATTTCTTTGAGATCCGGGAAAGTTGTAGAGGCAGCCCCTGAAAAAGATGAAGAAACTGTTGAGGTAACTCCTGAGCCTTCTGTTGTTGTTGAAGCTGAGAAAGTGTATGTGCCACCGATCCCCTTCCCACAAAGAGTGTAGAAAAATAAGAAGATTGATGGGGAAGACAAAGAGAGGGAGATTCTAGATGTGTTCAGAAAGGTGACGGTAAACATTCCGCTTCTGGATGTGATTAAGCAGGTTCCGAAGTATGCAAAGTTTCTGAAGGATTTGTGCACACACAAGAGGAGGTTGAAGGGTAATGAGAGAGTCGATTTGGGGCGAAATGTTTCAGACCTCATTCAACCTAAACCTGCACTTGAAAGGGTTACTGTTTCAGCCCTCACTCAGGCACTGCCACAGAAGTGCAAGGATCCGGGAACTTTTGCTATTCCATGCACCATTGGGGACAGCAAATTCGACAATTGCATGTTGGATTTGGGAGCCTCCATAAATGTCATGCCCACCTCTGTCTTCAACAATCTTGATCTTGGTCCCTTGCAACATACGGGTCTCACTATCCAGTTGGCCAACAGGACCAATGCTCGCCCCATTGGAGTGGTAGAAGATGTGCTGGTACAAGTTGATGATTTGATTTTCCCTGCTGATTTTTACATCCTGGACATGGCAGGGGAAACAAATTCAAGCAGATCACCAATCATCCTGGGCAGACCATTCATGAAGACGACAAAGACAAAGATTGATGTTGATGATGAAACCATGTCCATGGAGTTTGGTGACATTATTGCAAAATTCAACATTTTCGATGCTATGAAGCATCCCTTGGAAGAGCACTCTGTCTTTCATATAGAGTTGCTCTCTGAAATTGTTGATGACACCTATGACGACTTGGTTGCTGATTTTCCATCCATTTCTGATTTTAATGATGTTTATTCATGTACTGACTATACTAACACTAACCCTTGTGCTGTTTGTGCTGAGATTGATGTTACCTTGCAGGGTGATAGTGTGAGTGAAGCTATCTGTTCGGCTGAAGTTCTTGACAGCCCGGCTGCCCCAAACATACCATCTGTTGAGCAGTCACCCTCCTTAGATCTTAAGCCACTTCCCGGAAATTTGACGTATGCCTATTTGGAGAGGGATGAAAAACTTCCAGTTATCATCTCCTCTAATCTTGATTTTGACCAGGAAGCTAAGCTCTTGGAGGTTCTGAAGAAGCATAAGAAGGCGATTGGTTGGACCTTGGCTGACATCCCAGGAATTAGCCCCTCTAGATGTATGCATAGGATTCTGTTAGAGGATGGGGGTAAACCGGTTAGGCAGCCCCAAAGGCGGCTCAATCCATTGATTCTGGATGTTGTAAAGAAGGAGGTGACAAAACTCCTGCATGCGGGTATCATATACCCTATCTCTGATAGTAGTTGGGTGTGCCCAAGAAATCTGGACTCACAGTGGTAAAAAATTAAAATGATGAACTTGTCCCCACTAGAGTCCAGAATAGCTGGAGAGTCTGTATTGATTATAGGAGGTTGAACCAGGCCACTCGAAAGGATCACTTTCCTTTACCGTTCATCGATCAGATGCTCGAATGGCTGGCTGGTAAATCCCACTACTGTTTTCTTGATGGCTTTTCCGGATACTTCCAGATCCACATTGCACCAGAGGATCAGGAAAAGACCACTTTCACGTGCCCCTTCGGCACATTTGCCTACAGGAGGATGTCATTTGGCCTTTGCAATGCTCCTGGCAATTTCCAGAGATGCATGATTAGCATTTTTACCGAATTTATTGAAAATTGCATGGAAGTGTTCATGGATGATTTCACTGTATATGGTTCCTCATTTGATGCATGCTTGCATAGTCTGAATTTGGTTTTAGAGAGATGCATTGAAACTGACCTTGTTTTGAACTATGAAAAATGCCATTTTATGGTTGAACAGGGGATTGTTTTGGGGCATATCATTTTTGAAAAGGGTATTTCAGTAGATCCTGCTAAAATTGATGTGATTTCTACACTGCCTTACCCATCTTGCGTTCGCGAGATTTGTTCTTTTCTTGGTCATGCAGGTTTCTACAGGCGCTTCATAAAGGACTTCAACAAGATAACTCTTCCTCTGTCAAACTTGATGAAGAATGATGCCATATTCAGCTTTGATGATAACTGCAAGAAGGCGTTCGACTTCTTGAAAAAGGCATTGACCTCTACCCCCATCATCCAGCCCCCTGACTGGACCCTCCCTTTTGAGCTCATGTGTGATGCTTCTAATTATGCTGTGGGGGCGGTCCTAGCACAAAGGGTGGGCAAGGCTGCACATGTCATTTATTATGCTTCTAAGACTTTAGATGCTGCACAGTCTAATTACACCACCACTGAAAAGGAACTTCTAGCTGTTGTTTTTGCTCTTGATAAATTTAGATCATATTTGCTAGGTTCCAAGGTAATTGTTTTCACTGACCATGCAGCGTTGAAGTACTTGTTGAAAAAACTAGAAGCAAAGCCGAGATTGATTCGGTGGATGTTGTTGCTCCAAGAGTTTAATGTGGAGATAAAAGACAAGAGTGGAGCTGAAAATTCAGTGGTTGATCACTTGAGTAGGATAGAGAGGGATGAGGATCCTTCCCCCATTCAGGATGACTTTCCTGATGAGCAGCTTTTGCAGTTACATGGCGTGACTCCTTGGTTTGCTGATATTGTTAATTACCTAGTTGCTGGTGTCTTTCCGACATGAGCAACTAGGTCACAAATCCACAAACTAAAGAGTGACGCCAAGTACTATGTTTGGGATGATCCATTCCTCTGGAAATTTGGCAGTGATCAGGTAATCAGGAGATGTGTCCCCGACTATGAGATTGAGTCTATTTTGTACTTTTCTCATGCATCTCAAGTAGGGGGACACTTTGGGCCACAGAGGACTGCAAGAAAAGTCCTAGATTCTGGTTTTTACTGGCCCACCATTTTTAGAGATGCTTATGAGGTTTACCGGACTTGTAAGGAGTGTCAGACAGCAGGCACAGCCATCACTCGCAAGAGTGAAATGCTTCAGCAACCTATGCTTTTCTGTGAGGTGTTTGATGTGTGGGCAATTGGCTTTATGGGTCCTTTCCCTGCATCTTTTTTCTTTCTCTACATTCTTTTGGCTGTTGACTATGTTTCAAAGTGGGTGGAAGCTATCCCCACTAGGACTAATGATTCTAAAGTTGTTGCAAATTTTGTTAGGTCCAATATTTTTTGCAGGTTCGGAATACCTCGGGCTATCATAAGTGACCAGGGCACTCATTTCTGCAACCGCACCATGGAAGCTTTACTCTGGAAGTATGGAGTTGTGCACAGGGTCTCCACTACTTATCATCCCCAGACCAATGGGCAGGCTGAGATCTCAAACAGAGAGATCAAATAGATCCTAGAGAAAGTGGTGCAGCCGAATAGGAGGGACTGGAGCCGCCGTCTAGAAGACGCACTTTGGGCTCAGAGGACCGCTTTCAAGACACCAATAGGGATGTCCCCCTTTAGGCTTGTGTTCGGTAAGGCATGTCATCTCCCTGTGGAAGTTGAGCACCGTGCTTATTGGGCAGTCAAGTGCTGTAATTTGGAAATGCAAAAAGCTGGCATTGAAAGGAAACTCCAATTACAGCAGCTTGAAGAGCTTAGGCTAGAAGCATATGAAAGCTCTCGGATTTATAAGGAGAAAACCAAGCACTTCCATGATAGGATGATTGCTAGGAAGGAATTCTCTGTGGGCCAACGGGTCTTACTGTTTAACTCCCACCTGAAAGTGATGGCTGGGAAACTTCGATCCAAGTGGATTGGCCCATTTGTTGTTACTAATGTTTTTCCTCATGGTGTAGTAGAAATTAAAAGTGCAGGTAGCAACAAGGCTTTCAAAGTTAATGGGCAGCGGTTGAAGCTATTCCATGAGAGCTCGGTGCCTGAAGATGTTACTGTTGAGGAGCTCTCCTTGGGAGAGCCCACCTACATTACAACTTGATCAGGGAGCACCCTCTCTTTCCCCTCACTCTGATTTGATATTTATGTTCTTTCATTGAGGACAATGTATGTTTTAAGTGTGGGGGAGGGAACCACTTATTTGTATTGTTTTGTTTTTGTTTTGTTTTCTTTTAGCTCTTGAATAATTTGAGAAGCTCAAGAGCACGTGTGTGAGTGTTGTGTCGGCAAGCTTGGTGGATTTTGTTGATTTAGCACAGACTGATTGCATGATATATGTTCCCCCACATAGGTTTTAAAGAAAGTAACCCCCATGTGAAAAATTGAAAACTGAATTTTGAGATATTTCATTGTAATTGCATGATTTATGATAAGTTTGGGGGTGAAAGGGTGCACACACTAGGGATAGAATCTCGGTCAAACAGTTGCAAAATGTCCAGGTGAGGAATTTGAGCCTCCAACATGTTCTAACTGTGTGAATCACTTTCAAGTTGCACTTTCCCTAATTTGCTTGAATTTCTTCTTGGTTTGCATGCTTATGTGATTGCATCAGATGATTTAGGCAGATTTTCTTTGAATTAGCTACTTGACCTAAATTGAACCATCCCTAATGCATGTTCCCTAGTTAGCCACATTGAGCCTAATAAGCCTATTGTTTCTTGATAACCCTATGTTATGAGCCAAAATCTGGAAAAACCATGTTAACCCGATCTTAGGATTAGGAGAGCATGAGCAAGAGAAGGTTTGTAAGAAACTAAGTTTGGGGTGGCTACAAGGTGTGATATAACCATTCTGGGTTGAGAAAAAGAAAAGCATAAAGGTTGAAGCCAAAGGCAAAGAGAAAGAAGAAAAAAAATAGAAAAGAAAAAAAAAATTTGCCAAAAGAAAAGGGGCAAAACAAAAAAATTGGTGTCAAAGGGAAAAAATGTTGTAGTCACCCAAAGCAAAAAGAAGAATGAGAAAAGGAATTTGAGTGGAATTTCAATGTTTCGAAGTGTTTCATGCTCTCTTAATTCCTAGGGATGTAAAGCCTAGTACCTTTGTATATCCTACCCTTAGCCAGGCCCCATTACAACCTATAAAAGACCTTTTGATGTTGCATGCATGTTTTCGTGGGAACCTTGATTGAGATGAAAATCAAATTCATGGGAAGTGCTCTTGAAATGTGAACTGAGTGGAAAGTTGATAGCCTAGGCAAATTGAGCGATCAAGTGAAATACTACATGCCCTTGTGAGGAAAGCAATTGTTTGAAATTGGTGATCTCCCTTTTGTGTGTAACTTGGATCCCATACCTAGATTAATGATTGTTTGAATGATGAAATTCTCAAATGTTTAGACTAAATGATTGTGGGGATTGCATTGTTGAATATGGGGGGAACATTGAAGGAAAATTGTTTTGTTTGCTTGAAATTTGTGCAAAAGTTTATTGAATCCCTTGAGCTTGCCAAGTCTTGAGTCGTTTTGAGTTTTAGTTTGCTTGGGGACAAGCAAAGTTCAAGTTTGGGGTATTTTGATCAGCCTCTGGCTCATCTAGTTTTATGACTAGTATGACCGTGGTTTTGTGTTAATTATATCTCGTTTTCGCCCAAATTAGACTTGATTGTCCTCAAGCAAGGTTTTGAGTCCCTTAAGTAGTTTTAGGATAATTTAGCCAGTTTTGAGTCAAATAAAGCACTTATTGCTATTTCATGTTTCAGGCTAATGAGGAGAGCATGAAAGGAAGGACAGAAAGCATCACGGCTGATCAGCCGCTGGCTCATCTAGTTTTATGGCTAGTATGACCGTGGTTTTGTGCAAATTATATATCGTTTTCGCCCGAATTAGACTTGATTGTCTTTAAGCAGCATTTTGAGTCTGTAAAGTATTTTAAAGTTAATTTGGTTGATTTAGAGTCAAATAAAGCACTTATGCTATTTACTGTTTTCAGGTTAATAAAGAGAAATAATTCTGGATCTTTCGCCCCGCGAGAAGGCATTCGCCTCGCGAACCTGAAGCCTGACTGTTCCAGAAATTGCAAAGCTCTCTGTCTCGCCCCACGAATACATGTCTCGCCTCGCGAGACTGAAGACCAGAAGCCATGACTTTTCCATTCCTCGCCACGCGAGCCGTACTTCGCCTCGCGAGAAGACCAAACGTTGCAGACTGTTCATAGTATTCGCGTCGCGAGACGGTGTTCGCCTCGCGAGCCCGCGGAATCCAGAAGCTGTATATAAGTCTCTTTTAGGCAGAACTGAAGGATCTTCTTTTTATCTTTTGTTTTCTTTTTAGTTTAGATAGCTGTGAAATTAGGAATGGAGAGCTAGTCTCCTTAGATTAGTCTACTGTAATCCATTTCCACTATACTTGAGGTTCTGTAATTCCTGTTTTCAATTGCTTTTCTCTTTTCAATGCTATGCTATATATTTCTGTTTGCTTAATTCAGGAGTGTATAGTGTTGTGTTGATTTATTTCGGTGATGTTATGTTCCTATATTGAATCGTGTTTGCTTAATTCGCGTGTGTACAATTCGTGTTCGCTTAGTTCACGAAGGGCTTAACCCCGTTTGCTCAATTCGGGAATAGGAACATATATCTATAGTAGTGATTTCGCTTGTTAATTGTTGCTACAACCGAGAGGGGAATAGAATTTGCTTAGGGCTTGGAATTTGCATGAACCGATGATAGTTGGAAATTGAGAACAGTAGGTTAATCGTCTTTAGCTTATTTGTTAATCTCTTAAACTGCTCTGTTTTTCATTGCTCTGTTTTCTGTATTTTATTTTAATCTCAAACCCCCCAAAATCTAACTTTATCTGTTAACAACCTAAGAGTAGTGGAGGAGGAGGATTATGAGTTTGACTCTTCTTGTCTATCCTAATAATTAGTCTCAGATGACCTTATTGCTGAAGCAAATGGACAAATTGTCATTGCTGATAATTTGGAAGACACTGCTCAATCCTGTCACCAACAAAGTTCATCAGAAAGACAATCTTCTCAACCTCTGGCAATAGTTGTAATGCACCCTGAAGATCAGTCAAGAACTCTGAGCACTCTTCAAGAATCTGCAGAAAGCTCAAAGACTCTGCCATCAATATTGAAGAAGTTCTTGGAAAGCTGGTTGATGAAAGAGTTAGCAAGTTAGTAGATGAAAAGGTTGACAAGATAGCTGAAAAAATCAAGGAGGATGTTCATCAGCAGGTTCAATGGCTCCAACCTTAGAAGTTATAAATAAAATGCTTGAATTCCTTATGGATTTCAAGAAGAGTCAAACTCATAATCCTCCTCCACCACCTCCATCCGCTTAGTCTTCATTTTTTTCTTCTTCTTTTGTATTAACAATTATTAGGTTGTTGTTAACAGATAACCTAAGAGTAGTGGAAGAGGAGGATTATTAGACATGACTCTTCTTCAATTATTAGTCTTTATCTGTACCCCTTAAGTAGTTTTAGGATAATTTAGCCAGTTTTGAGTCAAATAAAGCACTTATTGCTATTTCATGTTTCAGGCTAATGAGGAGAGCATGAAGGGAAGGACAGAAAGTATCACAGCCTGGCCGTGATGCCCATCACGGGCGTGATATGAAGATCCTGAAGTCAGAAAGCATCACGGCCTAGCCGTGACAATGGTCACGGCCGTGATGAGAAGAACATAAGTGATCACGGCCTAGCCGTGATGGAGGTCACGGCCGTGACAAATCAGCACCCAAAGTCAAAGGATCATGACCTGGCCGTGATAGGCATCACGACCGTGACAGACAAGAATTTGAACTGGCGCCCGTGACAGAAGCGGTCATGGTCTGGCCGTGACGGCCATCACGGCCGTGACGCGCGGCCTCTCTATAAAACAGAAGCACAAAAGACAGATCAAGGATCCAATTTTCACAGTTTACATCATATACTTTCAGTTTTTGTCATATTTGTAATGGAGAACTAATCTCCCTAGATTAATCTGCTGTAATCGGCTTCCGCCGACACTTGAGGTTTTGTAATTCCCGATTGAATTTCCTTCTCTCCTTCAATACTATTCTTTATTCTCTGTTTGTTTAATTCAGTTTGTATCGAATTAGTGTTGATTTATTTTCGATGATTTTATGTTCCTAAACTCAATTGCGTTTGCTTAATTCGCGTGCGTTCAATCGTGTTTGCTTAATTCACGAGTGCTTCACCCCGTTTGCTTAATTCGGGAATTAGGAACATATGTCCCGTAGCGTCGATTTCGCTTGTTAATTGATGCTACAATCGAAAAGGGATTAGAATCCGCTTAGGGCATGGAATTACATGAACCGATGATAGTGGGAAACCGAACAACAGATTGATCGTCTTCGCCTTATTTGATAATCGTTTTTATTCCTCTGTTTCTGTTCTGTTTTTCACAATTGGTTTTGAAACCAGCCCCCCCCCCCCCAAAAAAAATACTGATTTTCTATGATAATAACATTACGAGAGTCCTTGTGATACGATACCCGAGTTGTCGCATCCTGATTACACTTTTTACAAACCACTCACTTTTTGACCCGTCCGCGACAGCGTGTCGGTAGCCTCATCTACTAAAGGAAAATAACAAATAGTTCGTGAGCATCCCGTCTACAGGGGTAGACGCATATTTTTCAAATGAAACTTCTCTCAAGTTTATTTTACTTTTAAAAACGTTCCTGCATAACTGAAAGCACTATTTAGATCTCAACTAATATTTTGCCAAGCAAATTTAATCCTTTTGTTAGCATCAAAATTTAGAGATTATTAAATCCACAACCACTTTGGTTCCAACAATCTCCCCCTTTTTGATGATGACAAAACTAATTAAATTTGAATAGTAAAGTCTAAGAGAGCTTGCATGGCTCTCCCTAAGACAAAGCATTCAAATACTTAAGCAGACTAACAAATAGGTACAAACATTTATCATTCTTAGAATCTTTATAAACACAAGTATATCAGATCAATATATCAAGTAGAAAAGAATATGCAAATGCAAACACATAAGAGCTTTTCAACAACTGACTTTATATGTAATTTTCTTTATTTTCCTTTCTCCCCCTTTTTGTCATCAGCCAAAAAGGTAAAAAGGGAGTGGACCATCATTGTTAATACAAAAGAAGAAGAAAAATGAAGACTAAGCAGATGGAAGTGGTGGAGGAGGATTATGAGTTTGACTCTTCTTGAAATCCATAAGGAATTCAAGCATTTTATTTACAGAGGTTGGAGCCATTGAACCTGCTGATGAACATCCTCCTTGATTTTTTCAGCTATCTTGTCAACCTTTTCATCTACTAACTTGCTAACCCTTTCATCAACCAGCTTTCCAAGAACTTCTTCAATATTGATGGCAGAGTCTTTGAGCTTTCTGCAGATTCTTGAAGAGTGCTCAGAGTTCTTGACTGATCTTCAGGGTGCATTACAACTATTGCCAGAGGTTGAGAAGATTGTCTTTCTGATGAACTTTGTTGGTGACAGGATTCAGCAGTGTCTTCCAAATTATCAGCAATGACAATTTGTCCATTTGCTTCAGCAATAAGGTCATCTGAGATAGGCTTTGGAGTAGGTTTGGGTTTTACTATGATTTCTTTTGCCCATCTAACAGGGTAGACAAATTCCACACTTCTGCTGTTGATAAGAAGTCCCCAGAGGTCTTTATATATCATGTACCTAAAGTGTGAGAGTCCACACTTTCCTCTGACATTGGGAATATCTTCTTTTTCTTCATCAGACAATCCAGAGGAAGATGCCTCTCTGGTGCAGTGAATTAAGTGTGACTTCCAAAAATCAGCAGCTTTGTGCTCATCGATTAACTCAATGGATTCCTTATTTAGAAGAAAATCCATCATTGAGTAATCAAAAGTTTCTTGATCGAGGTCAAGCAATGCTGACTCAGCTTCGGGCATCACACCCTTGAAATTCTGTTCTTCAAGTCCTTGTCCTTGTTAATATCCAGCATTGGCAATCTCGGACAGATTCTGTAAGCCTTGATTCCAATCCTGGTTGCTTCCTTATGCCTCAACCAGGATGGAGGAACAAAATTTGCAGCTCTATCAACTCTGAGTTGGCTGAACTCCCATTTCAGCATATCATAGCAGAGTTGATCTATGAACAAATTAGCAGCCCTCCCATAGATTCTGGGATGCTTAAAGGACATCCATTTTGTGTCCCTTGGCATGATCATGGGGACATGCTTAGATTATCTAGCTCTCTTCTCAGGAATAGTAGGAAGATTCTTCCTCTTGGGGTCAGTCTCCCGGACGGGAATAATGTGTCTCTCAACTCCATCAGTAATTGGCATGAATGGAGGAGTTTTGACAAGGTTTGGGTAAATTTTCTTGGGGGGAATTTGGATAAAGGTAGGTGGGTGACTAAAGGCCCTAAATTATTGTGCATTTGAGAAGGCACGGTTTTGATTAATTGACATTCTGGGTGAGGTAGGTAGAAGGGTTCAACAGATTGGCTAACTTCTTCCTCATATTCAGGTAGAGGATACCATCTGTTTAGGATGAGTTCTGGTTCAGATTGGTGAGAGTGAAATAGAATTTTCCATTCTCTTTTTACTTTGGCCCAATCCTCAGATTTGCCATTGTAAAGGACGGAAGTTGGGATGAGGGGAGGAAATAGGGTTCTCAGAGGTTTGGGGAAAGGTGCACCAGGGAAAATGCCTACATCTGGTTGATTTAACCAGGGATCATCGGCTTGTGAGGTGGTTGTTTGTGTTGGTTGAGATGAGAGAGGTGTGGGAATATATACGTCATTTGAATAGGGGATAGGTATATCATTTATCCTAGTTTCTAAACTAGATACAAGGTCATCTACTGCTAATTGAATATGATCATTAGCAGAGATAGTTACCTTAGGAGTTTTGGTTGGCCTAGCTTTTCTTACTGGTTGTCTCCTTGGTTTTGTTGGTACAGTTGAAGGATCAGGCACAACGGCCTCAGCAGCAGCAGCAGAGGTCTTCTGCTTCTTTAGGATAGAGCTGATAGGAATGTTATCCTCATCAGCTTCCTCATCTTCATTATGAGAGAGGATAATTTTCCTTGGCCTCTTTGCAGCAGGGGCATCATAAGGCTCCCTGATAGCAATCCCACTTGCTGGTCTTTTGGGGGCAGGCTTTCTTGTAGCAGTTGTCTTCTGCCCGGTTACCCTTCTAACCCCTAGGACTTCAGCATTATTCTGTTCGATCATCTCTTCTTTAGCCACCATTAACTCCTCAGTCTTAGCCATTGCAGAAGCAGCATACGTACTGAGATTCATGTTGTCTATGTTCATCTTTCCAAAGTCTATAGCAGACATTGGTTTATCAATCAGTAACCTCGCTTGCTCCTCAGGAGTCTTGGCAGCAAGAGACTCATAAACTCCTTGAGCCTTGAAAATCTTCGAGAGAAGGTGGCAGAAGGGAAGTGCAGAGAGTCTTTTCTTGTTCATCACTGCATCTCTGAATCTTCCATAAATGATTCTTGGAAGATTGATTCTTGTCTCTGTGAGAAGATGGCAGAGATAGAACTTGTGAAGAGATGAAAGGTTGTCCTTTGATCCAACCTTGTGAAGCACCACTTTGTTGAGAAGCTGGTGAAGGATACGAACGATATCCTTCATTTCAACAGCCTTCCACGAATGAGTCCTGACCGTGTCCTCCTTCATGAGACAGACTTCTATAGTCTCATAACTACCCAAGTCTTCTTCCCAAGACTTAGTGAAAACTAGTCCTTCCTGAGCACAGAAGATTGCTTCAGTAATAGTCTTCTCCGAGACTATAATCTTCTTTCTTAATATGGTTGAGTAGAAGTCAATTTCTGTCAGTTGGATGTTTCTCCCAAAATCCCTGATAAGATATGGGAAAACATATACTTTCTCCGCAAAGAGTCCTTCCTAGTCATCAGCATTGACATATTTGCTTATGTCAAGATTGTAGTCTTTTAACACATTAAGGATGAAATGATGCTTTATATCTAAGTTAAGTTTGTCCACGTTGAAGGTTGAAGATGCCATTGTAGATGATCAACGAGCTTAGGGTTTGGAGAGCAGAGAGGTAAAGAGAGATAGCTCGAGAGATTATGAAAGCGTAAAGTCTTTCTCAGAGGGAAAAGATTTCTTTTAAATGAATCTTGAATATCAAAAGGTTTAAAAAAAAACTTTTGATATGATATGTCATAATGATAAAACGGCGTTGGTAACTTGGGACCATAAAAAGGTCTTGATGGGATTAATGAGAGTAGCTGACTCAGCAAGGAAAGAGAAGTGTTTTATATAAATGTGTTCAAGAACAAATTAATGTAAGCAATAAATGTGTGCATAGACGAGTCCACACAAGACTAAGAGTGGACGCGTAAAGACATAGGTAGTGGATGCGTAGATTTTACTTGCTCTGGACGTCATGACTAGTGGACGTGCAAATAAAACATGCAATGGACGACCAATTTAACAATAAATATCTGCCCATTGGTGACCATTGGTGAAGTATCTACAAATTGAACATCAAACACACCTTTTTACACATAATCGCTAATAAAATGATGTTTAATCTCTATGTGCTTAGCACTAGAATGCAATATTGGATTCTTAGATAAATTGATTGCAGCAGTATTACCACACATAAGTGGAATACTACTTACAAATACATTGTAGTCCTCCAATTGGTGTTTGATCCATAGAAGTTGTGAGCAGCAGCTTGCAGCTGATATGTATTCTGTTTCAGCAGTTGATAAGGCAATGGTGTTTTGCCTTTCGGTTGACCATGATACTAGGTTAGCTCCAATGAAGTGACATCCTCCACTGGTGCTTTTTCTTTCAATTCTATCTCCAACATACTCAGCATCACAAAAACCAACTAATCTTTAATCATCATTTTTCTTAAAGCACAAACCCAGATTAGTAGTACCTTTTAAATATCTAAATATTCTTTTAACTGCCGAGAGATGAGACTCTCTAGGATCAGATTGAAAACGAGCACATAAGCAAACACTGAACATTATATCAGGTCTAGACGCAGTCAGATATAAAAGAGATCCTATCATACCTCTATATACATTTTGGTCTACTTTTTTCTCTTTATCATCTTTGTTCAGTATTGAAGTGGGATGCATATGGGTATTCATTGGTTTGCAATCATCCATCTTAAACCTTTTTAGAAGTTCCTTTGTATACTTAGTCAGATGGATGTATACCTCGTCCATAGACTGTTTAACTTGAAGTCCAAGGAATAATTTGAGTTCTCCCATCATGCTCATTTCAAATGCTTTTTGCATTAACTTAGAGAATTCCTTGTATATAGATTCAATAGTAACACCAAAAATGATATCATAAACATAAATATATACTATAATGAAATCTAACTTAATAGACTTTCTAAATAGAGTTGTGTCTACTTTTCCTCTGTTAAAACCATTTTCCATTAAAAACGAACTTAACCTATCATACCAAGCTCTATGAGCTTGTTTAAGTCCATACAATGCTTTCTTAAGCTTAAAAACATGTTTAGGGTGATTTGTATTTTCAAACCCTAGAGGTTTCATGACATATACTTCTTCATTAGTTAAGCCATTTAAAAAGGCACTTTTAACATCCATTTGAAAAAGCATAAAGCTATGATGTTCATCAAACGATATTAAAATTCTTATAGCTTCTAGTCTAACAACTGGTTCAAAAGTTTCAGTGTAGTCTATACCTTCTTCTTGAGAGTAGCATTGAGCAACAAGTCTTGCCTTGTTTCTCACAACCTTACCATCTTCATCAAGCTTGTTTCTATAGACCCACTTTGTTCCAATGACTGACTTGTCTTCAGGCAGGGGTACAAGCGACCAGACTTCACTTCTCTCAAACTGATTTAGCTCTTCTTGCATAGCAAGAATCCATCCTTCGTCCAGTAGAGCTTCGTCCACTGTCTTCGGTTCACATCAGAGACAAGAGCATAATCACTTTGTTCTCTGAAGGCTGACCTAGTTCTTAGCTTGTCATTGGGGTCACCAATGATTTGATCTTAAGGATGGTAATTTCTGAAATACCAAGATTTCTGAGCATTTTCCTGTTGAGATGTAGATGTTTCAGGTTGTTGTTGAGAAGTGTCGTCTACATGGATATCAGTCTTGATTTCTGGTTTCTCTCTTGAAATGTTTAGATCAAGATCTGGAAAAGCTTCATCTAGCTCTAATAATCTCTTATCAGGCTGTTTGTCATCAAATTTCACATGAATACATTCCTCTACAACTAAAGTTCTAGAATTATAAACTCTAAAGCCTTTTGAAGTTTCAGAAAATCCTAGAAGGATTCCATTATCTACTTTAGCATCAAATTTACCAAGTTGATCTTTTGTATTCAAAATATAACATTTACATCTGAAAGGGTGAAAGTACGAAATGTTGGGTTTTCTACCTTTCCGCAATTCATAAGGAGTCTTATTCAGAATAAGTCTAATGTATATTCTGTTCTGAATGTAGCAGGCAGTGTTCACAGCTTCAGCCCAGAAGTGCTTAGGGACAAAATTTTCATTGAGCACAGTCCTAGCCATCTCTTGAGGAGACCTGTTGTTTCTCTCTACCACACCATTTTACTGTGGTGTTCTTGGTATTGAGAAGTTGTGTTGAATACCACTTTCTTCACAAAACTCACGGAATAGCTCATTGACAAATTCTCCCACGTGATCACTTCTAATTGAAGCTATACACATGCCTTTTTCATTCTGTACACGTTTGCAGATTACAGAAAAGACCTTGAATGACTCATCCTTGTGAGCAAGGAACATAACCCATGTCCATCTAGTGTAGTCGTCTACTATGACAAGACCATATTTCTTTCCACTGACAGAGGCAGTCCTTGTTGGATCAAAGAGATCAAGGTGTAGCAATTCTAGTGGTCTGTTGGTACTAACAACGTACATTCTCAGATTCAAAGGAACCTTTGACTTGTTTTCCCTTCTGACAAGCATCACAGAGAGCATCAGATTTGAAACTAAGGTCCGGTAGTCCTCTTACAAAGTTATGCTTTTTCAGTTTTGAGATTAATCTCAAACTTGCATGACCCAACCTTTTGTACCAAATCCATCGTTCATCCTCAATGGACACTAGACATGACACACTTTGATTTAAAAGGTCCTCTAAGTCAATCTTATACAGATTGTTTTGCCTTTGGGCAGTGAATAAGAGTGATCCATCAGCTTTCTTGACAAAACACATATTCTTATTAAATGAAACAGCAAACCCACTATCACATAATTGACTAATGCTAAGCAGATTGTGTTTAAGACCATTTACTAACAGAACATTATCAATATAGGGAAAATGATGTTTACCAATTTTACCTATACCAATGATCTTTCCTTTTTGGTTTCCTCCAAAAGTGACCCAACCACCATCTTTGGGTCTAAGGTCTTGGAACATATACCTTTCTCTTGTCATGTGTCATGAGCACCCACTGTCCAAGTACCAGGACTTCTGTTTCTTTCCTGTTGTTAACCAGATATGCAACAAGGATTATCTTATCTTTAGGTATCCAAATTGACTTGGGTCCTTTCTTGTTAGTGATCATAGGTCGTGAATGCTTTGCATGCTTGTTATGTATGCATTTAGATGACACATGCCCACCTTTTCCACATACTTTGCAGTAAGTATTGGAAGGGCTTGGTTTTGACTTAGTATGTTGTGGACGGACTTTAAAAGTCTTATATTGTGTATGAACTTTTAGTTTATTCATAGATGCATCCTGCTTCTCTTTATCATAACCAATGCCAGATTTGTCATGTGGTGATCTAGAATATCTCAATATAAGATTTAATTTATCTGAGCTACCAACCATTTTTGATAGAGAGTCTGTCAAGTATGTCACATCTTGTTTCAGTTGTTCAACTTCACAAGAGCTACTAGACTTACACTTAGTCTTATCAGTCAGACTAACATTGTTTGATTTTAATATTTCATTCTCATCCTCAAAGTTTTGATTTATTGTGCAGACCTTATCACAATCTCTAGAAAGTTTAATAAACTTATTTTTTAGACTCTTATATTCTTTAGATAGTATGCATGATTCATGCAGCAATTCATCAAAAACAGTTTGAAGAGTAGATGGATCAGATTCTATTACCTCAACATCAGTGAATTCACTTTCTGATCCAGTGTCAACCATGAAGCAAATGTTTTCTTCTTCTCCTGCTTCATCTTCTTCATCTGAAGAAGACAGGTCAAGATCCTCCCATGTAGCCATCAAGCCTTTCTTCTTTTTGAAGAATTTCTTTTTCTCCTTCAGCTCTGGGCAGTCAGCTTTGAAGTGCCCTGGTTTCTTACATTGAAAGCACAGGGGTGGACCTTTCTCCTTGGAATCTGACTTCTCCTTGGAGAATTTTTTGTTGAACTGTTTCCTTCTGAATCCACCTTTCTTTCTCCACATGTGTTGGATTTTTCTGGAGATGAAAGATAGTTCATCCTCATCTGAGTCATCTTCATTATTTAATGAATCAGCTTCATCTAAGGACTCAACAACTTTAAGCACCTTTGAGGAACCGACTTTCTTGGCCTTTAAGGCAATATAATTTCCTTTTCTAGAGTTTTCCTCTTCATTAAGTTCAAGTTCATGAACTTTTAATGACCCCAAAAGCTCTTCCAGAGAAAGAGTATTCCGATTCTTTGCTTCCTGGATAGCAGTTACCTTAGGTCTCCACTGCTTTGAGAGACTTCTCAAAATTTTTCTCACATGATCTCTATTTTCATAGACCTTTTCCGAGAGACCTGAGACTGTTGGTGATTGTTTGGAATCTTCCAAACATCCGATCTATAGTTTCATGATCTGCCATCTTGAATAGCTCATACTGGTGAACCAGCATGCTTATCTTTGATTCCTTCACTTGTGAGGAACCTTCATGAGCTAGTGCAAGAGTATCCCAGATTTCTTTAGCTGTGTTGCAACTATGAACCTTGTCATGCTCAGATCTGGTGATAGCACACATGAGATAGTGCTTAGCTTTCAAGTTTAGTTGATGTTGGCTTTTCTGCTCTTGAGTCCATTCAGCTCTAGGCACTGCAGCTCCAGCTTCACTCCTTGGCTCAGTGTAGCCATTTTCTATTAGTTCCCAGATGTCAGCATTCTGTGCATCCAAGAATGCCATCATCCTCTTTTTCCAATAATCATAATTAGTTCCATCAAAGAGAGGAGGTCTGTTGATAGCTTGTCCTTCTACATCCATGATTGTAGGATCGTATTGCCTAAGAACTTGTTAGATGCTCAACCCTGTCAAGGCCGAGCTCTGATATAAACTGAAGTTGGCACAAGCAAACACAAGAAGGGGGGTTGAATTGTGTTTGTTAATTATTTTCGTAAAAAACCCTTTTGAACAAATTTTTTCAAACAGAAGATAAAAAGATTAAGCACACAAGAAATCCTTTTAAAAGATCAACAAAAGCAATATCAAAACCCCATAAAAAGACCTTTATACTTTTCACGCAAGAGATTTTATCCTGGTTCACTCTCTTCCAACCAAGAGCTACGTCCAGTCCCTTCGACTTGAAGGATTTTTCCACTATTTCTCCAAATAAATTGCACAACAAGTATTCAACAACTCTTCAAGTTACAAGTATTCCTTTCTTACCAAGCCTCTTCAGGCTCTAACACTATCACAGATTTAAATGTTGATCTTCTTAACGCACTAAGTGTGAGAATATAACAGTTTAAGATCATTTGAATATTACAACAATATTCAAACTAATGAATACAGACTCTTGCCTTTGAAAGAATAATAGAATGAGTGATAATGGCAAAAGTTCAACTAGCAAGATTGTACAGGAAAGAGTTTTATCTTCAGTATCTGAGGTCTTCAATTTATAGTGACCTTCTTCTTCTCTTGTAATTCTTCAATGGTTACTTTGAATAATCCCGTTTAGAGATAGCATTAAATCCATGATATCCGTTGTGACTGATAGCTTGATTTTGGCGAGTTGAAAAGTATCCTTGGTTATCAGAAAATCACAAAATGGAGGCTCACTGTTCTGAGCAATTGTACCTTAAAACCTTTCTTCCCACCTTTGTGTATAAACCAGCTTTTGTTCAGCAATAAAGATGTCATCGTACAGATCGTTTTGCAATTCCAATTGTACTATTTGTTTTTTGTATTTCCTTGATAGTACTATGAATTTTCTCAAAGGAAACAAGACATTAAATCGGATAAAGACAAATGGAAAGAACAAATATTCATTTGAAATAAAGATCAATCATTTGAAATAAATTCATTGTGGACCAGATTGCATTAAATCACATTCAAGGTAGTAAAGATATAAAACATATAGAACCGTCTACTTCTTTTTAAGAACGCATCTATACAAGATTTAAATTCTGCTCGTCCACTGATGTGGCAGAAGCGCTCGTCCACTAATGTGGTAGAAGTGCTTGTCTACTAATGTGGTAGAAGCGCTCGTCTACAAAAGTCTTTGGACTTGCTAAGTCCTTAATGAGAAGCTCCGTCCAATGACGTGGCATATAGAGCTCGTCTACTAGATTACTTTGTGTTTTAGTTCTTTTTCTTAGCTAATTACTTCCGTCTGCTGACGTGGCAAGATGGACGCGCTTATTTTCAATTCTTTGGACTTGTTGTACCTAACAAGTTATTTATGTATTCGTTTATAGCCTTGTCTACTAAAGAAAATAACAAGGTAATATTACCACAGTTCTTGAGCAGCCCGTCTACAAGGGTGGACGCGTATTTTTCAATTGAAACTTATACCAAGTTTATTTTACTTATAAAAGCGTTCCTGAATAACTGAAAGCACTAGTTAGATCTCAATTAATACTTTGCCAAGAAAATTTAATCCTTTTGTTAGAATCAAAACTTAGAGATTATTAAATCCAAAACCACTTTGGTTCCAACAAAATACTCATGAAGGTTGGTCTCATTGAGCATCATCCTCGATAACTCTACTAGAGACCCATTTTTCTTTCAACCACCCTATTTTGTTGGGGAGTCCTAGGTGAGGAAAAATTATGTACGATTCCATTTTCAGTAAAAATGGCCTCAAATGCCTCATTTTGGAACTCACCACCATGATCACTTCAGATAGTAACAATGTTTAATCTCATCTCATTTTGAATAACCTTGGCAAGTTTACGAAATGCAATGAAAGTGTCATTTTTGTGAGGAATAAACAAAGTCCATGTATAACGAGAATAGTCATCCACAATGACAAGCACATAGTAATTACCACCAAACCTCATAGTTCTAGATGGACCAAACAAATCCATATGTAAAAGCTGTAAAGGCCGGTTTGTAGAAACAATGTTTTTAGATTTAAAAGAGCCCTTTACTTGTTTTCCCTTTTGACAAGCATCACACAACTTATCTTTTTCAAAATGGAGCTTTGGTAGACCAATTACTAGGTCCTTGTGAACCAACTTATTTAGATGGTCCATGTGAATATGAGCCATCCTCCTATGCCATAACCAAGTTTCATCATCTTTACTTATTAGACAGCATACATCATTTGAAGGTAGGCCATCCAAGCAAACCATATAGATATTTCCAATTCTTTGACCAATTAATTTAGTTTACTTGTTAGAATACATGAACATGCATTTAGAGTTATCAAACACAACGTTAAATCCTTTATCACACAGTTGACTTATACTTAACAAGTTGTGTTTCAAGCCTTCAACATATAGAACATTTTCTATGGTGAGGTTAGTACTTTTACCAATAGTCCCAATTCCCAAAATTCTACCTTTATTGTTGTCACCATAGAAGACGAAGCCACCCTTTTTGGGTGTGAGGGATGGGAACTTGTTTTTGTCTCCCGTCATGTACTTGGAGCATCCGCTATCGAGATACCAGTTTGAGTTCTTTGCTTTCAAGCACACCTGCAAAATAGATTTAGATTTTAACTTTTGGTACCCAAATCATGTTGGGTCCATGACACTTAGCCTTGGGCGTATTGCCCTTTTGTACCCATATTTTCTTGCCATTCAAAATATTTTTCTTTCTAGCATTGCAAATAGAAGCAGTGTGTCCTTTTCTACCACAATAAAAGCATTTAACAAAAGGACTGCTAGATGTATTTGCTGGGCTAAAGAACCTTTTAAAAGATTTTTCATGCAATTTAAGGTGATAGCCCAAACCAGCTTTATCATAGGTTCCTTTTTGATTTCCTAACAAAACATTTAGATTATCCCTTCCACTAGTGAACTTTGCAAGCGTATTGTATAGGTCTTCAATTTTAACTTTCAAAACCTTGCATTCACTAAAATTTGAAACTTTGTTTTCACAAGGTTGGCAAGATGAAGTTGTCAACAAAGCTTGTTTTTATTTTATTTCTTTCATTTCTTTATTTAAAGAATCAATTTTTAATTCAAGACTAGAAATGGTTTTCTTAGATGCATGAATTGTTTTTCTAAGACTCATGCTTTTATCATTCAATTCTTCATATGCAACAAGTAATTCATCATAAGATAATTCAACAATAATTTCATCATCGATTACCTCATGATCAATATCCTCATGATTGACCATGAGACAAAGGTTAGCTTCTTCGTCATCAGATTCATACGAAGAGTCCATATCATTGTCTTCCTTTGCGATGTAGGCCTTCCTTCCCCTTTTATCCTTTTGTGGCCTCTTTTCCATCTTATCATTCCTCTTTTGGAATTGAGGACACTCGGGACGAATGTGGCCTTTCTTTTTGCAATTGAAGCACGTGGGTACATAGGAAGTTGTTTCTCCTTCAACCTTATTTTTAGGAGTGAAGTTTTGATGAGCTTTCCCTTTGTTTCTTAGGAAATGTTTAAACTTTCGGACCATTAAGCTTATGTTCTCATCTCCTTCATCGAGTCCTTCAAACTCATTATATTCACTGTCTTCCTCAACTATCTCATTCATATTGGTCTTGAGAGCAAGGCCTTTCTTTTTCTTGTCGCTTTCCTCACTTTCAATGAGGCGGTTTAACTCAAGTTCATGTTCCTGCAATTTACCAAACAAAGTAGCCAAAGACATAGAAGACAAGTCCCTTGATTCATATATAACAGTTACTTTTGGTTGCCAATTTCTATTTAAACATCTAAGAACTTTGTTAATTAAATCTTCTTTTGAACACACCTTCCCAAGAGCCCTAAGATGATTAATTATATGATTGAAACGTTTTTTCATATCTTGTATGCTTTCACCATGTTTCATCATAAATAGCTCATACTCATGGGTTAATGTGTTCATCACAGCCCTTTTGACATCGGTAGTACCTTCATGGGTCAATTGAAGGGTGTCCCACATTTCCTTACCTGTCTTGCAATTTGAGACCCTATAGAACTCATCGTAGCTTAAAGTTGAGGTGATGATGTTCCTAGCTTTCAAATTGTATTGGACCTTTTTCTCTTCCTCGTCAGTCCAAAGGGTTTTTGTTTTATCCACCGAAGCACCATTGACTTCATGCTTGGGGATAAATGGACCATTTTCCACAACATCCCAAATATCAATATCAGAAGCTTCTAAAAATATTTGCATCCTTTCTTGCCAGTATCCATACCCTTCACCATTAAACGATGGGGGTCTGTTTACGGAATTACCCTCGTTACAAAAATTGTTTGAAGTCATCTTTCCTCTTGAGATGGTTTCATCCTTTATATCCAAGAGTTAAGCTCTGATGCCACTTGTTAACAAGTGACTCCAAACACAAGAGGGGGGTGAATTGTGTTTTTCAAAAACTTTGGCAAAAATAAAACTTTTTCCTTTTGATATATTAAAGAAAATGACTTTGTTATAAGCACGTGCGATTAAAACCATTTTTTAAGAAACAAACTACCCAGTGGCCTACGTCCAGTCCCCAAGGCAATACCACCAAGGGATTCAATCAAATCTAGTTTTTAAACAGGGTCAACTAGAACCTTTACAATTCAGAGAAACCTTACACAAATCACAGGATGTACTCTCCCTTGTGCAAGAGCCTCAAAATTGTTTTACGTGAGATCACAAGCACAAAATACAGAAAAGAAGTTTACAAAGAGATAACACTCACAAGTGCAGAATATAAAACAAATTGAAGCTCTAAAACCAACACCTATAGGTGTGAATGTCTCTCAAAGTTAAGTATGCAAGTATAAGAGAATGAGAGTGATAGATAATTGTTCAAGAGAGGAGAAAGTCAGAAATATGCCCAGTGTTTCGTATCTTCCTTTCTCTGAAAAAGACCTTTGAATAAACCAATTGAAGTTAGATCAAAATATCTTGAAAGCTGATTTTTATCGAGTCATAATCGATTATTTTAAGCAAAATCAAAAGGTGCATTCTGAAATAGTAAGGTCATAATCGATTATACTAATCGATTACATGGTCTCTGTTTAAAAGCACAGACTGTTTCAACTATGCCTAATCGATTATGAAGCCTCTGACTTTTGGTTAAAAAGCATTAATAGATACCAAGAAGTCTAAACGTATGATCATATTTGGAAAGTTGAAATAAAGAATCCTAGGTCCACAACCATATAGGTTCGACCATCATTGGATAAATAGGCTAGAAGTCTTTATACTTTCCAATCTCTTAGACTTAGGATCCAAATGTATTAAGGAGCTCAAGTCCATGATCATATTCGAAAATGAAAACAAAACATCCTGGGTTCACAACCATCATAGGATAAACAAGCTAAAAATCTTTAAACTTTCCAATCTCTTAGACTTAGCATCCAAATGTATTAAGGAGCTCAAGTCCATGATCATATTGGAAAATGAAAACAAAACATCCTAGGTTCACAACCATCATAGGATAAACAAGCTAGAAATCTTTAAACTTTCCAATCTCTTAGACTTAGCATCCAAATGTATTAAGGAGCTCGAGTCCATGATCATATTGGAAAATGAAAACAAAACATCCTAGGTTCACAACCATCATTTGATAAACAAGCTAGAAATCTTTAAACATTCCAATCTCTTAGACTTAGGATCCAAATGTATTAAGGAGCTAAAGTCCATGATCATATTGGAAAATGAAAACAAAACATCCTAGGTTCACAACCATCATAGGATAAACATGCTAGAAATCTTTAAACTTTCCAATCTCTTAGACTTAGCATCCAAATGTATTGAGGAGCTCAAGTCCATGATCATATTGGAAAATGAAAACAAAACATCCTAGGCCATTAAGGGGTAGATTCGGCCATCACAGTAAAAGGGAGTTAGAACTTTTTGTTTTACACAAACTCTTAGTATGATGAAATACAAGTAAATAGAAGACTTTAGAATTTGGTTTCAACTCAAAAGGAGTTTTCTACCATTTTAGAGAGATTTTGGAAGTTTAAAGCACATAAAGGACACATAAAGTAAACTATGAAATAAAAAAGAAACTTGTAAAAATATTTACATGAGAGTATTACCCTTAGTGTTAGGAAGAACTTTGATGAAGAACTTGAAGTAAAAAGACAAGTAAAAATGAAAGCTTTAAATGTTTGAAGTTAGAAGAGAAAGGAAGAAGTAAGAAAGTGATGAAGTGATGAAACGAAATGGGTATTTATAGTGGGGTGAGCGAGGCACGAAATTGGGGAGAGAGGAATGAGCTTGGAGGACAAGTTTTGATCTTGGGCCTTATTTGTTTTGAGAAAAGAGAGAAAAATGGGTTTTTAGAATATAATATGTTATATTTCAAAAAGTGTCATCATGACCACATTTTAGGAGGTAGCTTAGGCCATACCTCTAGTGAGTCACCTCACTCCCTCATCTCACCTCAAGCCTTTTATGTCTCCTATTCTGCTCCATTGTATAACCAGTTCAAGTTTCTGATCATATTTCGCCCGGAATAAATATTATATTTTATTTCCGAACTCAAATTTTCGAAAATTACCAATATCCTAAAAAACATCATAAAAACACTAACCATTTCGTTCATAGGTGAAAATTAGGTTTTCTGCACAGTAAACTCGTACCGACAGTGAAAATGCAGACCGACTTCCGTCTGAATTTTCAATCGAAAATTTTACCGTGACTTCTTATAATATAACAACAAAAGAAAATGATTTTAGTTTAATTAAAATCATCCACTGAGTTTAATCTAAAATAAACACATTTAAATATGTATTTGCTGCTATAGAAAGCATAGGAAAAACAGGGTGTTACCCTTCCGGCTGTTACATGTAGATAGTCTCCTCTAGATTCCCATGTAGAAAAGTTATCTTGACATCCAATTGTTCCAAATCAAGATCATATTGATTGACAATTGACATCAAAATTCTTATCAAATTGTTATAGAACAATGTATTACCACATGTGAGAAAATCTCATTGTAGTCAATCCCCTCCACTTGTGTAAAACCCTTCGCGACAAGCCTTGCCTTGTTCCTTGTCTTCTCAACTCCCGGAATACCTTTATTTTTCTTGAAGATCCACTTGCATCCCACTACCCTCTTATTCTTGGGTAGATCCACAAGTGTCCAGGTTTGATTCTTGTTCAAAGATTCAATTTCCTCATTGATTGCTTGCAACCAATTTTGACCTTACTTGCTTTCCATAGCCTCTTTGAAGTTCCTTGGTTCCGAATCTTGAATCCCCTCAGCCACATTAAGTGCATAACATAAAAGGTCCTCATACCCGAATCTCCTAGGAGCTACAATATTTCTCCTAGTCCTATCTCTGGTCAACTGACAGTCAGATTCCGCCAGTGGTTGTTGATTTACAACCTCTGCTGGTTGAGGACTCTCATCTCTAATAGCACATGTAGGAGACTCCACCTCAAACTGAGTATTATCCTCTGTCATATCTAAGTTGCTTTATTCTAGGTTTCTGCACATCATAGTCATTCTAACCGGTTTGGATTGAAGCATCCTAAATCGTTCCACAACCTTTCTCAAGTAGCCATGTTGAGATAAGAATAATCCCCCCCCCCCCCCTTCTGGTTTCTTACAATATCCATCCCAAGTATCCTCTTTGCAATTCCAAGATCTTTCATCTCAAATTTAGAATTCAGCCTCTCTTTGAGCATGCCAATCCCATTCTTGCTAGAGCAAGCTATAAGAATATCATCCACATATAGAAGCAAGAAAATAGCATAATTTTCTCCTCTTCTCAATATGTAAACATAGTTGTCATAACTACTCCTTAGAAATTCATATCTCAAAAGAAAATCATCAAATTTTTTTTACCACTGTCTAGGACTTTGTTTTAAGCCAAATAGTGATTTTCTCAAGAGACATACCTTTGACTCATCCTTTGCGAACGCTTTCTGTAACACCCCTACTAGGCATTACTACGTAACACATGCGGATTTAAATTAAAAGATAGTTTGCTGGTTGTTTTTCGGGAAATTATTTTCTTGCAAGTCAGAAAACTGGGGTATAACAATTTTTATTCTATGGATAACTCTGAAACCAAAATACATACATTTAAATAGTAAAGTCGCATTTGGAACAAAGTCGTCACAACGTACAACATCTCTCAAAAGTTTCAAAGTTTTAAGGAAAAAGCGTAAACTACAGACTGATACATATAACACTACATTTACCGACCTCTTCAGATATACGACCCAAACCAGACTCCTAAGCTGGTCACTCTATCAATTATTCATTGGAGAGACCCCCGTGGCCATCCCCCAATCAGAATACTCCTCCAACCATTTAAAACTAAGTCTTCGAGCTACTTAGGAAGACTCCTATGCACCAAAGGTACTAGAGATCCAAGGTACAACAGCAAAACCAGACGAAACCTGATATATTTGTAAGGGTGAGACACCAATATATGGATTGGACACAATAATCATATGCACGATACATGCATCACATCAACATATTAATAATTACCAAATATTAATGGATGAATCAACAAGTATTATATACATGGGTTTCATACCGGTACAGTCAGCTTTTATAAAGATTATGCATGACACTTCAATATTCAAGCTCAAAAGCTTAATCTCCGGATATCCCAACATCCTCAAAATGAGTTGATCAGGCTTGATACATCGTCTCATTGGCTAGCTAAGCACAACGATAATACATCGTCTCATTGTCCATCTAAGCACAACAATATGTACATCGTCTCATTGTCCATTTAGGCACAACTACACACGTACATCGTCTCATTGTCCCTTTTAAGAACAACGATAATACATCGTCTCATTGTCCCTTTTGAGAACAACAATAATACATCGTCACATGATACCATTTCTATTAAGGTCTCACGTTAAACCACGTCGGGCACGTCTGCCATAAATGCAAATGTAAAACATTTTTGTTCTCGATATTTTCTTTGTGTTCATTCTTATTCATTGTCGAAGCTCAGAAGCTAACGACTTTCCATAATTTTCATCATTTGAAATTATTCAACATCAACATGAGACACATAGTCAGAGTGCTCAATCGCCACGCCTTAGACCGATGCACCAGTCTTGGGCTTGTGGTTATAGAAAACATCTTACAATTTTATCCATGTTTTGTTTCAACATGATTAGGACTCTTAGTCCATAACACCATGATTAGGACTCTCGGTCCACAATACTTGACACGGATCAAAGATCAACATGCACATTATAGAATACTAGAAGCGACGTCTCGCGAACTAGATTCGATTTTCACATATTCTTACTTTTCGTTCAGTGAAACACAAATACCAAAATAAAACCTTGGTAACCTATCCAAGTTATCGGAATATTTTAAAAGCATTTAATAGGAAATCCTTTCCTTGAGAAAATCATTTATAAAACATTTATAGGAAAACTACTTTCTTTTGAAATCCTTTCGTTTTTCCAAAACACTTTAACACTTCATCAAATCTTTTTCTTAAAATCATTTCTAAATAGAATAAAGTCGAATATTTCTCAAAGGTTTTTCTTTCATAAAACACACGTCTCTAAAAGGTATTCTCTTGTGTAAAATTCTTATTCATGAGATGGTGGCTTTCCTTTAACTTAACAAAATATTTCAACACATGTTCTAAAAATCTCATCTATCAAAATAAATACATTACTTGAATATTTTGTTTCCAAATCATATTCTTTAATCGAATAAAACTTCAAAAAGAAATATCTTTGTTTCAGGATCTCATAAAGCTTATTAAGGCTTTTATTCTCATAGTTATTTGAGCACCGACGAATGTCAGGCTTCTCAGACATCAATCAATCATTAATATAATATCAGTCAATAGTATAACAATTAATAACAGTCCATGACATATATGATTTATCATACTTCAGACAAGTAAATAATCAAGTAAGAAATCAACATCCGACAGTTACCACAACAGTTCAAGTATATAAATCATTCAAACATTGATTCCAATATTATAACACGATCCAGATAAATCAAATAATTCAGATACACACATGCACACAATTATTGAGTATCCCTTAGGGAAGCTCCCCTTACCTTTAGTGAAGGTTAAAGTGCTTGTTGTTTGAAGTATCGAACCACGAACGTCCTTGCTTACTTCGCGATGAATGTCTAGGTTTATGAACACAATACCACAAGTTAAAAGTTAACCAAGAGGGTATAGGTTCGACCATGGCATAAAACAGGGTTAGAGGTTTTCAAACAAAGAATACAACTCATGGATTAATGTTCCTTAAGTGTTAGGAGTTCAAAACCAAGGTTCACTTTACAAAGATAGAACAAAAATCCCACTAAATCTATGCTTAGGGTTTCACCCTCTTTAGCATAAGTAGGCTGGAAATTTCCAACCCTTCTAAGCTCTTAGATTTAGCGTTAAAAGATACCAAGAAGTCTAAACTCATGATCATATTTGGAAAGTTGAAATAAAGCATCCTAGGTCCACAACCACATAGGTTCGGCCATCATAGGATAAATAGGCTAGAAATCTTTATAATTTCCAATCTCTTAGACTTAGCATCCAAATGTATTAAAGAGCTCAAGTCCATGATCATATTGGTAAATGAAAACAAAACATCCTAGCCATTAAGGGGTAGATTCGGCCATCATAGGAAAAGGGAGTTAGAAATTTTTGTTTTACACAAACTCTTAGTATGGTAAAATACAAGTAAATAGAAGACTATAGAATTTAGTTTCAACTCAAAAGGAGTTTTCTACCATTTTAGAGAGATTTTGGAAGTTTAAAGCACATAAAGGACACATAAAGTAAACTATGAAATCAAAGAAGAAACTTGTAAAAATATTTACATGAGAGTATTACCCTTAGTGTTAGGAAGAACTTTGATGAAGAACTTGATGTAAAAAGACAAGTAAAAATGAAAGCTTTAAATGTTTGAAGTTAGAAGAGAAAGGAAGAAGTAAGAAAGTGATGAAGTGAAGAAATGAAATGAGTATTTATAAAGGGGTGAGAGAGGCATGAAATTGAGGAGAGAGGAATGAGCTTTGAGGGTAAGTTTTGATCCTGTGCCTTGTTTGGTTTGAGAAGAGAGAGAAAATGGGTTTTTAGAATATATGTTATATTTCAAAAAGTGTGATCATGACCACTTTTTAGGATGTAGCTTAGGCCATACCTCTAGTGAGTCACCTCACTCCCTCAACTCACCTCAAGCCTTTCACGTCTCCTATTCTGCTCCCTTGTATAACAGGTTCAAGTTTCCGATCGTATTTCACCCGGAATAAATATTATATTTTATTTCCGAACTCAAATTTTTGAAAATTTCCAATATCCTACAAAACATCATAAAAACACTAACAGTTTCGTTCATGGGTCAAAATTAGGTTTTCTGTACAGTAAACTCGTTCCGGCAGTGAAAACGCAGACCGGCTTCGGTTTCCATTTTCAACCGAAAATTTTACCGTGACTTCATATAATATAACAACACAAGAAAATGATTTTAGTTTAATTAAAATCATCCACTGAGTTTAATCTAAAATAAACACATTTAAATATGTATTTACTGCTACAGAAAGCATAGGAAAAACAGGGTGTTACAATACTACCCCTCTGAAAAGAATTTCGTCCTCGAAATTACGTAACTTGAAACTAAACATGATCTCTCACTGTCAAGATCATACTATCAGAAGAAAGTATCTAGAAGAATGCCAAAAGAATACAGAAACATCTAGTGTATGAAGATCCTTTAGTAGGTTCAGGTAGGTAAAAATGTATGATCGGTACATGTTTACAATCATGAATCTAAAAAGTTTCTCCTTTCACTAGAATTTCCTGGTCAACAATTTAAAAGAGCAACAGTTCGATAAGAATTCAAACTGAATCACTTCCACCAAAAGTAAAAGTGATTAGATTAAGTTTCATCAAGAAACTTCTTTTATAAACATACCCATCCCGTGCAACAACAAGGCAATTCACAACTCTAGGAAAAGAAAGATTGGATCCAAAGTCTAAACTGGCCACAAAAATCAAAAAGAGAAGGGCACTGGAATAAATTTCTTAAAAAGACTTTTATTCCCAAAAGTCATAAGAAACATACATTCACTGGAAAGACTAGTAACATAGGAGACCCTAGAGAGTCAAATACTTAAGGGTGTCAAAACACGATTATACTTAGAATCCTATTACAAACTTAGAATTATGGATCATTAAAGTACATACTTCATATATAGGACTCCTATACTTAACAACGTCTAGTGATCCACTTACTGAGATTCCTGAAGGACTCTGTAACTTTCTGCCATAAGACCTTTGAGTTGTGAAATTTTCAACACTACTTCTGTTGTAAAAGATCGTCAGATTGTGAAGCTCCAATGCCAGTCATGGTGTAGACTTTTCCCTTCGTCGTGGGTCTACCAGTCCCTAAGGTGTTGACAGCCTTTTCAAACCTCGGTGCATTACAATCCCTTGAGAAGTGTCCTGGTTGTCCACAATTGAAACACTTCACTCCTTTGCGTGGGCAAACATTAGCCATATGATCTGGATCTCCACACTTGTAACATCTCCTAACTTGGTCTTGGTTTTGGTTCTGTTGACTTCCTCTTCCCGATTCATAATCATTAGAACGATGCTTTTGTTTATTCTGGTTATTTCCTTGTGGTCGGGAATAAGGTTCCCTCTGATGCTGCTTCCTCTTCTGATTTTGATTCTGATTTTGATACTGGTCTTTGGAACGAGTGGGTCCTCCAACAGTTTCTCCGTTGCCTCTTTCCTTCCTCATTAGTTCCACTTTTCTACACTTCTCTACTAAGGCTTAGAAATTCCGAATTTCTAATGGCATCACAGATTCCTTGATCTCGAAGCGCAGATCGGCTTCAAACTTTTCGCACTTCCAATCCTACTCGGGGTTGTTCTGGAAAAAGCGGAAATATTTGGCAAGGGAGTCAAACCTTGCCGCATATTCCCCCACTGTCATGTCCCGCTGACTCAGCCTTAGGAATTCCTGCTCTTTCTCTGTCCGAGCACTCTGGGGAAAATATTTGTCCATAAATTTGTTGCGAAATACTCCCCAGGTGATTGCCTGCTGCTCAGCTTCCAGCAGTTGTCTGGTGCCCTTCCACCAGTATTCAGCATCTCCAATCAGTTTGAATGTTGCATAAGGCACCTTTGCTCCCTCTGGGGTGTGCACCAGCTCAAAGATCTTCTCCATCTCTTGGATCCAAAGATAGGCTTTAGTCGGGTCTACGTCCCCATCAAACTGCCATGGATTTTGGCGTCGGAAGGCATTCAGATTCTTCCCTTCTCTAGCCTGTTCAGCTCTTAGCTGCTCTTGTTGATTCTGGGCAGTCGCGTTGGCAGTCTGGAGAGCTATGGCAGCAGCAACGTCAGCCAAAGCTTGGGCAGCGAAGTCCATCCCGCCATTGCCTCTGCCACGACCACCATGCCCGCGTGTTCCTCCTGGTTCCATAACTGACCTATCGAACAAATCAGTCAGGCCACAACCAGGAAATGAAACATGTAAAGGTGTATCAACACACGTTACTTCTAAGAAGTAATACAAATAAAACTTAATTCAAAGAAAACACAACGTCAACACAACAGACCTATTTCCCAAAGATCCCGAAAGACTCGACCAGCTCTGATATCACCTGTAACACCCCCACTAGGCATTACTACGTAACACATGCGATTTAAATTAAAAGATAGTTTGCTGGTTGTTTTTCAGGAAATTATTTTCTTTCAAGTCAGAAAACTGGGGTATAAAAAATTTTCTTCTATGGATAACTCTGAAACCAAAATACATACATTTAAACAGTAAAGTTGCATTTGGAACAAAGTCGCCACAATGTACATCTCTCAAAAGTTTCAAAATTTAAAGGAAAAAGCGTAAACTACAGACTGATACATATATCACTACATTTACAGACCTTTTCTGTAACATCCTAAAATTCCAATATAATTTTTTTAATAAAAAGATTAAGATGTTATGGGGATTAGTGTAGAAAATTGTTAGTATAAGATTTTATTACAATTATTTAATGATTGTTATAAAAGACATAATATTGATTTTTTTAATAAAAAAATAAATAAGAAGAAAAAAGGTGTAGCCAAATGCACAAATCTCTAATTAACGTGAATAGGCATGCCCACATTGCACTTTGATGGATTGGTGGTTTTACCAATTCAATTCAGGTACTTTGTTTTCTATCTTAAGAACAATAAAATAAAATAAAAATATATAACAATAGCAAGCAAGTGAGTTGGCCACGCTGTTGGGCAGGGCTTTAAGGCTATTAGCCCATGATAACACTCTAGCAGGTATTTAAAAGAATTAGGGTGGAATTTTAACCCCAAAAAAAGGGGAATAGAGAGAAACGGAAGTTTTAGCCGCCAAACCATAAAAATAGACAGCAAAGCAGCAATTCTATTTGGCACAGATCCAAAAACATCAGTAGAAAGAAGAGGAATTGTCGGTAAAACGTCAGTATTTGTTATAAATAATATTTGGAGCTTTTGGAGGTCTACTAAAGGTGAGTAAAAATAACTTTGCTCACTCTTCCATGATACAATTAATTTTGGGATTCCATCCATTCTTAAGAAGATTCTTAAAATACTTTTATGTTGCTTCTTGTTTTGCATGAACAGCTCTGTGAATAGAAAATCATGTTTCTAACTTGCTATTTCTTTATATGATCCAATTCATATATGACAAAAAATAAGAACTCTTGCTGCGTCAGTTTCGGTTTTACTATCTCAAATCTTATTGAATTGGACTTAAAACTTCATCCCTCTGATGCATTGTTTCACCAACTTGCGTTAATTTTTTTGTAATTAGAAATTTAATCCATTATTATTTAAGTTTGTTATTAGTCAAGTCTCACTTTAATTATTGTTAAGAAATATGTTTATTTGGTATGAATAGTATTATCGTGGCATGCTCTTTTGTATTATTTATGGTTTATGATGTTATGGTGTTGTCTTGTCATGATAATATAGCATTGAGATTGATGCATGAGGTCATATGTCATGTCCTGAGGGAATGATATATGCCCAGAATATGATTTTGAACAATTAATTATGATTGATTGGCATGTTAGATGATGTTATAAAATTGCCTTAGCATGATATAATATTATTGTTATTGATGCATAGAGTTTGAAAACCTTGATAGGCATCTGGGATGACATAATGCAATATGCATGAGTTGGTCATCACCTTCCGAGAAGGGATGACAGTGTACATTCTATTCCGGGAATAGGATGGAGATATCACCATCTGGATGGGATATCAAATTTTTTAAAATATTCACATCTGGGATGGAATATTAGATACCTCCATCTGGGCTGGAGAAGGCAGTGGGACGCCACTGCATGGATATGAGCTCATAGACCTTAGTGGATCTGGGATTCACATCGGTTATGGGAACCAAAGAGTCAAGTCAAGTGATTCTGGGAATCACCGAGTCATGATCATGGAGTTGTATTGCATAGAGTTTGCATGGTGAATGTGATTAAATATAATGAGATGTGACCGTGGTTGGTTTTAAGAGCTTGTGACTTAAACATTCGACATTGATTAATTTATACGTTATTATTTTGGAGATTTATTATATTTATTATTTTGAAAGTTAGCGGGTATCATGGATGTTTTTCCGGTTACCACACCGGCTGAGAACAATACTATTTGCGAACCCTTTCATTAAATGATTTTTATTCACTAGGATTAGATCTCATTAAAAGTGTTGTTTTCAGAGCACGAGTATGATCCCACTGAGACTGAAGATGCGTGAAGACTAAGTGGACTCTATTAGTTATTATTTCTAGTTGGTTAGTATCTTCTTAAATAAGGAGCTGTATGTGGCTAGACATGTTTATTTATTTATCGTTGGGTTTATTAGTGAACGCCCGATTTTTAGGCTTTTCGTTTTATTTGGATGTATGGATTTATTATTATATTATCACTTTGGATACTTTATCACTATTTTAATTAATATGAGGTATTTTTAGACCCGATTAAGTTGAAAAATTCTTATGACATGTATGTTTTTAATTTAAAATTCTTAAAAGGATTTTCATTGATTGTTTTGGGTTACTAATGCAACGAAGGGTGTTACATTTATGGTATCATAGCAGTTCGATTCTATATCGGACTGTGGTATTGGGGCTTTTCCTAAAACAAAACTTGGGCGCGTAGGATGCTTGTTACAGTTATAATTCTGCATTCTATTCTTTTGGATATTGGACTTGATCAACCCACTGTTTGATTGGTGGTATGCAGATTATGGCAGCAAACAGGAGAGGGAGAAATGATGCACTTGCAGCGACTTTGGCTCGAATGGCCAGAGTTATGCTGGAGCAGACGGAGACTCCCCATCAGATGAGGGATAATAGGGACGTGCTTAACATGGTGCCGGTTGCAGTTCCAGATCCACAGTACAGGGGTCTGTCAGAATTCAGGAACAATAATCCCCCAGCTTTTTGAGGTACCACCGATCCTACTGAGGCAGAGGAATGGTTGATGAAATTAGAGAAGATCTTCTGGGCCATGAGGTGCCCTGATGCTCAGAAGGTGGATTTTACCACCTATATGCTAGAGTCGGATGCAGAGCACTGGTGGAACTATGCTAGGGGCGGGTTACTTGCTTCGGGCGCCCCTATCACATGGGACCGATTCAAGGAGGTTTTTCTAGAGAAATACTTTCCGCAGTGTCCGGATACAGAAGGAGATGGAGTTTCTACAGTTTCGTCAGGGGAGTATGACAGTGGCTGAATATGTGGCCAAGTTTGAGAGCCTTGCAAGGTTCTCTACTCTGGTGAGAGATAATCCTGACGGTCAATGGAAAGCAATTAATTTTGAGCAGTGTTTGAGGCCAGAGCTACAGAGCCTTATCGGGTTCCTAGAAATTCGGGACTACCCCACTCTTGTGAACAAGTGTAGGGTGGCAGAGCATAATATGCAAGTTGTGCTGACCGAGAGGCAAAAGGAGAAAATTCTTAGCGATGGCAAGATATTTCAAGGCAAGGATGGGAAATTTCAGAAGCATTTGCAACCAGTCTCCTCCATCAACAAAGGGAAGCAAGTGCATGGAGCCTAGACTGACAAGGGCACCGGGTGTCATAGGTGTGGGTTGAATCATGGAGATCGCACATGTCCAGCGGCACAGACCACTTGCTACAAGTGTGGCAAAGTGGGACACTATGCCAGAAACTGCAAGAGTCGAGGACCAGTCCAACCTAGACCACTGAGCCAAGGGAGAGTCTTTACGCTCCAAGGGGAAAAGGTGAAGGAGTCAGATGGCCTGATACAAGGTATGGGTTTAATTAAAGAAAGGAAAATCAATTTATTGTTTGATTCAGGAGCAAATCATTCATTTATATCTTTAGATTGTGTGAAAAATCTATCCTTGTCTGTTTCTAAGTTGCCATATGATTTGAGTGTTTCTACTCCTGCAAATGATAAACTTGTTACCTCTATTACTTGCTTGAATTGTCCCTTAGTGTACCAAGATGTATCTTATTTTGTTGATCTTATATGTTTGCCCATGTCTGGGTTAGATGTCATTCTTGGTATGGATTGGTTGTCTGCAAATCATGCTGTCATAAATTGCTCTGATAAAACTATCTCCATTCCTATACAACCAATGTCTAATGATTTTCCCGTACCCAGTTCTATTGTTTCTGTTGTTGCTTGTCATAAGTGCTTAGTTGAGGGAGCTCAAGGATATATACTCTTATTCTCTGCTAAGATAGAGGTTGTGATGATGTGAAGATTATACCTGTGGTGTGTGAGTTCCAGGATGTTTTCCCTGAGGATGCCTCTAGCTTGCCTCCGAATAGGGAAGTTGAGTTTAACATAGATCTAGTGCCAGGGAGTGGACCAGTATCGGCAGCGCCTTATAGAATGGCACCTTTAGAGTTAAGCGAGCTTAAGAAACAGTTAGAGGAGATGCTAGGGAAGGCGTTTATTAGGCCTAGTGTGTCACCTTGGGGAGCACCTGTTCTACTGGTGAAAAAGAAGGATGGGAGCATGAGGCTATGTGTTGACTATAGGCAGTTGAACAAAGTGACCATCAAGAATAAATACCCTTTGCCTAGGATAGATGACCTCTTAGACCAGTTGAGGGGAGCGTCAGTGTTTTCCAAAATAGATCTAAGGTCGGGATACCATCAAATTAGAGTCAAGAATGAGGACATTACTAAGACAGCCTTTAGGAAAAGGTGTGGGCACTATGAGTATGTAGTGATGCCCTTTGGTGTGACCAATGCTCCAGCCGTTTTCATGGACTACATGAATCAGATCTTTAGGCCATTCTTGGATAGCTTTGTGGTGGTGTTCATAGATGATATTTTGATATACTCTAGGACACCCGAGGATCATGAGGAGCATTTGAGGTTAGTGCTGCAGATTCTGAGGGAGAACCCCTAGTGCAATAAGTGCTTTTTACGTCAGTTAAAATTGATTTTTTACATCAGAATACTGACTGACGTAAATACAGCTGACGTTAAAAGTTAAAATTTTAACGTCAGTTGAGAACTGACGTTAAATATAAAACTATTAACTGGGTTCTTTAACACAACTGACGTTAATTTTGTCAAAATTAACGTCAGTTCTTTAACACAACTGACGTTAATTTTGTTAAAACTAACGTCAATTGTTATAAAGAACTGACGTTAAAGGTCTTAATTTTAACGTCAGTTGTAATAAACAACTGACGTTAATAGTGTACTGTATATTTTATAAAATACTATTAATGTCAGTTGTATCATACAACTGACGTTAATAGTATTTTTTTTTAAAATTCAGTTTTAAAATATCACTCCCCTCAGCTATCCCTGCATTCAGTAAATATCCCAGTAACACAGAATATCACACACATTACAGAATTGCAAAGGAAAAATGGAACAATGATCCATATGTATGCCTGTTCAGAAACAATATATATTTATTAACATAGGTTATAACTCAAAATAAATACAGAAATATAAATAAAAATAAATGTATACTAAGTTTAAACTACCTATATCAATATCCCTTCGTGATGATCATCACGAGTGGCATGTACATCGTCCACCTGTGTCTCCTCGATTATAGTAGGCATGTTTGTTGAAAAAGAAGGAGTCTCAGGAATATCAAGATTTGAATCTTCATTTTCATCACTACCATTATACATGCTTTTTCCTTGGAGAACCACGGACAACCTTTTGTTAGAAGGATCAGTGATGTAGAACACTTGTTTTGCTTGGGAAGCCATTATGAAAGGCTCATTTATATGACCTAACTTGTTGAGGTCTACCAATGTGAACCCCAATTCGTCGGTTTGTACACCACCGTTACTATCAACCCACTTACATTTAAATACCGGCACCGTAAGCTTAGTGTAATCGAGCACCCAAATATCTTCAATATATCCAAAGTAAGGTCTCGGTGCTTTAACGGGTTTTGTGTCCTTTGCACTAGAGAAGTGAATTGCTTCGGCCACGATCATAACCCCACTATTTTGCATGGTACTCTTGTTATCTTGTTCCTTTGTATAAAAGGAAAAGTTATTTATGTCGTATCCGCTCCAACATATGACGTTGAAGCTAGGCTCACGTGCTAGCCATCTTACGTCATCAGAAGCAGTACTACTATCCTTAAGCATTTCTTCCTTGAACCATGGTAAGAAAGTCTTGTTATTTGATAAGCCTCTGGCTTATCTAGTTTTATGACTAGATGAACTAGGGTTTATGTGCAAATTTATTCGAGTTCAATCTCGTTTTCGCCCAAATTTACCTTGTTTTGTTCCTAAGTTGGAATTTGACTCGTTTTGCGTCTTTTGTGTAGTTTTTAGATTATCTTGAGTAGAATTACGCTTGTGGGTGCTTTTGTTGTTTCAGGTTAAATAAGTGAAGCTCCGGGAGTCAAGGAAAGTCGAAAAGCAGTGGAAATTGCAAGTCTGGAGACACTCGCCTCGCGAGTGTATACTCGCCCCGCGAGCCTGAAGGTCAGCAAAGCAGCGAGAATCATGAAGACCTGCAAGACAGAGAGCATCACGGCTTGGCCGTGATGAATACCACGCCCGTGGCAGTTTAAGGTTGAAGACTCGCCCCGCGAGAAGCCTCTCGCCCCGCGAGCGTTTGAAGACCCTGGAAGTCAGAGACCATCACGGCCCAGCCGTGATGAAGGTCACAGCCTGAAATTGAAGACTCGCCTCGCGAACATACCTTCGCCTCGCGAGAGTTTAAATTGAAAGCGCGCTAATTTTAATTCTCGCCTCGCGAATGTCTGCTCGCCTCGCGAGAGAGCACAGATCAGGATTACTATTTAAAGGCTGTTGCATATCAGAATCGGGATCCAATCGTTAACATCCAGTTTTCCACTGTTTAGAGTAGCGTTTAGGGTAGTTTCTTTTCTCTTTGGAGCTGCGTCTCCCTTTTTCTTATGGAGATTATGTCCGATCGCTTGTCTATGAGCATGAGGAACTAATCCCCTCGTCCGAGGGAACGATGAAGCCACCCATGGCGATGTAAATCCGATATGATGTATGTCTTTCTCTTTAATTCAATTCTTGTTTTCTAATTCTGATTTGATTGTGTCAATTATATGCTAGCGTGATTGACTTGTTAACGTGATGAGGCTTAGTCAGCGATTCGCGTTTAGAACTTGAATTAGAATCATCGATCGAATATTGCACGAGAGTGAATAGGAGATCGGTGCAACCATATAGGGAACACGAATTAACAGAATTCGAGATTAGGGTTAAGAGACCTAGCAAGTAATTAACTCAAATCATCGAATACGTCCTAATGAGCACGGAAGTGGATTTAGGAGAATTTAGGGGTCCCGGTTGACATTGTAATTGAATTTAGGGAGGGATTCATCATCACTTGGGTGTACATATTGGGTAGGTGGATTTGTGACCTTGGACATTTTAGTTTTCTGATTTTTAGTTAATTAGTTTATTTAGATTGTTAGTTGAATTTCGCTATTATTCTCTTTCTCTCAACCACCTTCTTCCGTAACTTGACCGAACATATCTGACTTCCCGCGGATTAGTCGAATTGGTACCCCAATCCTTGAGTTCGACCTCGGTATTTACTTACCGTGTTATTTTTATTACTTGCGACGACCCGGTACACTTGCCGGAGTCACATCAAGTTTTTGGCGCCGTTGCCGGGGATTGGCACAACCAGTTTTTCTGATTTTAGGGGAGTTTGATTATTTGGTTAAGTTATTTTTTTTGTTCTTATTTTTTATTTTTATTTTTATTATTCTCTTTTTATTTTCTACTATCTCTCTACTTCTTTGATTCCACTTGGTCTTGCCTTGTTTTGTATACGAGGTACATGTAGGAATGCTTCCGGGTTGCGAATATTGTGATGGGAACCATGACACTTGGAGTTGTCCGTTCTACTTCCCTGAAGTATATGTGGAACCATGGCATAATGACAGCGTGCCCCAGAACAACTATCAGGGTCAGAATCAGTATTGGGGTGATATGAGTAGAGACCATCCGGATTTTGCTTGGAGTAATGTTGACGATGGTCTAGCCTGGCAACCACAACCTCAACAAAATTGGCAACAGCAACCTCAACAGAATTGGCAACCACAACCTTGGGAGTTGGCTCTTGAGAAGTTGGCAACTGTTACAGCCACATCTTTTGAGAAGATGAATGCGACAATTGATAAGTTGGCAACTCAGACAGGGGTGACACTTCAGAATCTAGAGATGCAGGTTGCCCATCTCACAAAACAACTAAATGATTGTCCCCCAGAGACTTTCCCAGTTGATACAGAGAACGACCCTCAGAACCAATGCGATGCCATAACAACTAGAAGCAGTGGGGTGTTGGGATATGACTGGGGTGTAACTAGTTCTCAGGGAGTTGAGGAAGAACTACCACATGTTGAGGAAGAACAATCTAAGGAAGAGGAATTGGCAAGTGTCATGGCCCCGGAACAACCACATGTTGAGGAAGAGCAACCTAAGGAAGAGGAGTTGGCAAAGGACAAGGCACTGGAGCAAGGGGGTAGAGATCAAGATGAAGATAAAGTGGCGGAGGCTTCCACCATGCTTGCCAAGCAACCTGATTTGGATGCGTTAAATAAATATGTTGGCTTGCATGCATGTGTGGACACCGGTAAATTAGACCCTCCCACTTGTCTAGCACACTTCCTCGTGAAAACACCATTTGACCCGAGAGGAAGTGAGTGCATAATTGAAGAGGTCAATGGAGTTTTCACACACTGGCTGGGTGGAGTGGATGATAAGGTCATATTGATGCTACGATCTCCACTCCAATTACCATTTGATCCGGGTGGAGGATTTGATATGATGAGCATCTCTTGGCCTCTGTACCACAGACTATGGGATCCAGGTGGATGCTTCGTAATAAGTCAGGCTCGGGACGTTAAACAAGCGCTTCTTGGGAGGCAACCCAAGCTAGGTATCCTTCTCTTCTCTTAACTTTTGTTTTGTTTTGTTTTTGTTTTGTTTTTGTTTGTCGCTCTTGAATAATTTGAGAAGATCAAGAGTTGTTGTATGAATGTCGTGTCGGCAAGCTTGTTGGATGTTAATTGAATTTAGCATGAATTATTTGACCATTGATGATTTACCCTAGGTTCTAATAATAGAAAAGTTTATCCCCACTTAAAAATTGAAAACTGAACTTTGAGGATTTTATTGTGATTATTTGATTTATGATAAGTTTGGGGTGAGGGGGTGCACACACTAGGAATTGTATCTCGGTCAAACAATTTGCAAAATGTCCAGGTGAGGAATTTGAGCCTCCAACTCTGTTTTTGAATGTGTGAATCACTGTTAAGTTGCACTTTCCCGAATTTGCTTGAATCTCTTTATGGTTTGCATGATTATGTGTTGCATGAAATGATTTAGGCAATTTTCTTTGAATTAACTACTTGGCCTGAAATGAACCATCCCTAATGCATGTTCCCTAGTTAACCAAATTGAGCCCAATTGACCTATTGTTTCTTGATGACCCTACATTACGAGCCAAAATCCGAAAAACCATGTTAACCCAATCTTAGGATTAGGAGAGCATGGAAATGAGCAAGAGAAAGGTTGTGAGAAACTAAGTTTGGGGTGGCTACGAGGTGATATGTCATATTGGGGTGAGAAAAAGAAAAATAAAGGAAAAAAAAAAAATTTGGCCAAAAGAAAAGGGGCAAATCAAAAGATGAGCAAGGAAAAAAGTTGTAGTCACCCGAGACAAAAAGAAAAGAAAAATGAAAAAAGGAATTTGAGTGGAAAATGTGTTTAATGCTCATGCTCTCTTAGTTCCTAGGGACTTAAACCTAGTATCCTTGACTATCCTACCCTCAGCCAGGCCCCATTACAACCTTTAAAAGACCTTCTGATGTTGCATACATGTTTTCGTGGGAACTACTTTTGAGATGAAAATCAAATTCATGGGAAGTGCTCTTGATAAGTGAAATTGAGTGAAAAAGTTGAAAGCCTTGACGAATTGAGCGAATGAGTGAAATTTTACATACCCTTGTGAGGAAGGCAATTGTTTGAGATAGGTGATCTTCCTTTGTGTGTATCTCTGATCCTCAACTTAGAATAATGATGGAATGAATGATGAGTTCTCAATGGTTTAAAGTAAATGAATGTGGGGATTACATTTATGTAGGGGGGAGATCATTAGAGAAAAACTGTTTTGATTGCATTAAATTTGTGCGAAATCGATTGATTCCTTTAGGCTTGCCAAGTCTTGAGTCGTTTTTGAGTTTTAAGCTTGCTTGGGGACAAGCAAGGTTTAAGTTTGGGGTATTTGATAAGCCTCTGGCTTATCTAGTTTTATGACTAGATGAACTAGGGTTTATGTGCAAATTTATTCGAGTTCAATCTCGTTTTCGCCCAAATTTACCTTGTTTTGTTCCTAAGTTGGAATTTGACTCGTTTTGCGTCTTTTGTGTAGTTTTTAGATTATCTTGAGTAGAATTACGCTTGTGGGTGCTTTTGTTGTTTCAGGTTAAATAAGTGAAGCTCCGGGAGTCAAGGAAAGTCGAAAAGCAGTGGAAATTGCAAGTCTGGAGACACTCGCCTCGCGAGTGTATACTCGCCCCGCGAGCCTGAAGGTCAGCAAAGCAGCAAAAGTCATCACTTCAGTCTCGCCACGCGAGATGTGTCTCACCCCGCGAATCATGAAGACCTGCAAGACAGAGAGCATCACGGCTTGGCCGTGATGAATACCACGCCCGTGGCAGTTTAAGGTTGAAGACTCGCCCCGCGAGAAGCCTCTCGCCCCGCGAGCGTTTGAAGACCCTGGAAGTCAGAGACCATCACGGCCCAGCCGTGATGAAGGTCACAGCCTGAAATTGAAGACTCGCCTCGCGAACATACCTTCGCCTCGCGAGAGTTTAAATTGAAAGCGCGCTAATTTTAATTCTCGCCTCGCGAATGTCTGCTCGCCTCGCGAGAGAGCACATATCAGGATTACTATTTAAAGGTTGTTGCATATCAGAATCGGGATCCAATCGTTAACATCCAGTTTTCCACTGTTTAGAGTAGCGTTTAGGGTAGTTTCTTTTCTCTTTGGAGCTGCGTCTCCCTTTTTCTTATGGAGATTATGTCCGATCGCTTGTCTATGAGCATGAGGAACTAATCCCCTCGTCCGAGGGAACGATGAAGCCACCCATGGCGATGTAAATCCGATATGATGTATGTCTTTCTCTTTAATTCAATTCTTGTTTTCTAATTCTGATTTGATTGTGTCAATTATATGCTAGCGTGATTGACTTGTTAACGTGATGAGGCTTAGTCAGCGATTCGCGTTTAGAACTTGAATTAGAATCATCGATCGAATATTGCACGAGAGTGAATAGGAGATCGGTGCAACCATATAGGGAACACGAATTAACAGAATTCGAGATTAGGGTTAAGAGACCTAGCAAGTAATTAACTCAAATCATCGAATACGTCCTAATGAGCACGGAAGTGGATTTAGGAGAATTTAGGGGTCCCGGTTGACATTGTAATTGAATTTAGGGAGGGATTCATCATCACTTGGGTGTACATATTGGGTAGGTGGATTTGTGACCTTGGACATTTTAGTTTTCTGATTTTTAGTTAATTAGTTTATTTAGATTGTTAGTTGAATTTCGCTATTATTCTCTTTCTCTCAACCACCTTCTTCCGTAACTTGACCGAACATATCTGACTTCCCGCGGATTAGTCGAATTGGTACCCCAATCCTTGAGTTCGACCTCGGTATTTACTTACCGTGTTATTTTTATTACTTGCGACGACCCGGTACACTTGCCGGAGTCACAACATTATGCTTGTTCAACAACCACCTTTCGCTCATTCGAGGGTTTTCTTGATTGACTTTTATTTTATGTTCAAATAAGGAAGGCTGAACACATTCGATGTTGTTCAATACATACAAATGTGCTTGAAGCACTTCCTCCCGATCCTTACTATTAATTCTTAAGCCATGTGTACCCTTACCTTGACATCTGATCTCAACATGCCGAGGCTTAGGAACCCCTATAGGATCCGTGTTATGAAGGTAGTCCGAACAAAACTCAATAGCTTCTTCTGCAACATACCTTTGAATAATAGATGCTTCCGGACGATGAGGATTCTTCACGTACCCTTTCAAGATCTTCATGTAGCGCTCAACTGGGTACATCCATCTCAGAAAAACCGGCCCACATAGTCTAATCTCCCTCACCAAATGAACAATTAAGTGAACCATTATGTCGAAAAAGGAAGGAGGAAAATACATCTCCAATTGGCACAAGATTGTAGCAGCCTCAACTTCCAAGTCATCCAACATACGGGGGTCAACGACTTTGCTACATATAGAATTGAAGAATGAGCACAACCGAGTAATGGCATGTCTCACATTTTTTGGATCAATACCACGAATAGCAACGGGCAGAAGTTGTTGCATCAAGATGTGAAAATCATGAGACTTTAAGCCAACCAATTTAAGATCACTAGAGACAAGCCTCTTCATATTTGAAGAGTAACCATGTGGAACTTTGATGCCCTGAAGACACCCGCAGAAACTTTGTCTCTCTTTTTTTGACAAAGTATGACATGCTGGCGGCAAATAAGTCTGCTTACCATCCTCAACAACTGGAGCTAACTGCTCTCGTATACCCATAACAACGAGGTCGAGACGAGCATTCACACCATCCTTTGTCTTGCCCTAAATGTTGAGAAGCGTCCCGATCACACTATCACACATTTTTCTCCACATGCATCACATCAATGTAGTGTCTGACATCAAGCTTGCGCCAGTATGGAAGATCAAAGAATATCGACCTCTTCTTCCATATGTTTTTCTCAGCAGCTTTACCTTTCTTTTTGGACTTGCCGAATATAACATCGATGCCCTTTACCCTCTGATAAACCTGCTCTCCAATTAAGACCGCCGGTGCTTCTTCTGTCTCTTGGCATCCATTAAAAGCTTTTTTCATCTTACGATATGGGTGATCACGTCTAAGAAATCTCCGATGCCCAAGGTAAACCGTCTTCTTTCCATGATGCAACTGAGTGTAGCATGTGCTTTCTTCACATATAGGGCATGCTTTATGCCCCTTGACACTTGCATGCCGGACAAGTTACCGTATCTTTGGAAAGTCGTTGATGGTGCAAAATAACATGGCACGAAGCTTGAAAGTCTCATGAGAATACCCATCAACTACATCAACACCTTCCACCCACAACGTTTTCAAGTCTTCAATCAAGGGACCTAGATAAACATCTAAGTCATTTCCCGGTTGCTTTGGGCCCAAAATCATCATAGAGAACATCATGTATTTGCGCTTCATGCACAACCAAGGGGGCATGTTGTAAATTACCAACAGAACAGGCCATGAACTATGAATACTATTCATGTTACCATAAGGATTCATTCCATCCGTAGCAAGTCCAAGCCTTAGGTTTCTTGGCTCATCGGCGAAATCCGAAAACATAGTATCGATATTCTTCCATTGAATAGAATCAGCAGGATGACGAACCTTTCCATCACGTTTCCTCTCATCATTATGCCATCTAAGATTCTTCGCATCTTTCGCATTGGCAAACAATCGCTTAAACCTTGGAATTATTGGAAGATACCACAACACCTTCGCAGGAGGACCCTTTTTTCTCACATCATCAAGATCATCATCATCATCACCACCCTTCACTTTGTATCGTCATAACCCACATTTGGGGCAATCGTGATTGTCTTCATGAACACCGGTGTACAATATGCAATCATTGGGGCATGCGTGTATCTTCTTATACTCCATACCCATAGGACACAATACCTTCTTGGCCTCATAGTTACGGTCAGACAATGTGTTGTCCTCCGAAAGCAAGTCTTTCAACACTTCAAGTAATTCCGTGAAGCTTTTATCGGTCCAACCATTTCTCGCCTTCACACAAACCAATTTTAGCACCGCCGACAACCGTCTATGAGTAGTACACCCTGGATATAAAGGCTTATCCGCATCACCGCACAACCTATCATACACATGAGCTCGATGAAAAGATTCTTGTCCAATATCACGGATCATGTCCTCTACTCGATCATCCTCCATATCTACGTCAACGTCCTCACTTTGGGAGACACTTGCCGTACTACTCAAAAACACATCACCATGCCATATCCATCTTGTATAACTCAAGCAAATCCATTCACAAATCAAATGAGTACGTATATCCTTCACCGTACATTTCCTCGTATTCAAACACTTGATACAAGGACAACAGAACATTCCATTACTATTAGGAACATTCCTTTGAGAAAATTCTATAAATTCTCCCACCCCCTTCAAATACTCAGCACTAGTACGCTTACAAACCATCCAACTACGATCTATAACTAGATAGGTCCTGTAGATATACAAAACATATATCCAATATAAGGACAATACGGGAGATTTAAAACTATAGTTTTTCAAGATTGCCAAGCACTGGTCACGGCCAGGCAGTGATGTCCATCACGGCCGTAACGTGCCAACTGAACCAGACCATCACATGCAGAACTGATCACGGCCTAGCCATGAGCATCACATCCGTGACAGATCAACCAACAGAGCAACATGCACTCAAAACCAAAAATAGAGACGTACATTCCAAACAAATCAAACTCACGGTTTCAAGTTTCAACTACTGAGGCTACAGTTTCAACATACACTCAAAACTAAAAATAAAAAAATGTGCCCTAAAGACTCACCAGAAATAGGTGCTCGCGTGGTGGTGGGGAGGGGAGCTCGAGTGGTGGCCAACGTTCGATGTGGTTACTGAGAGCAGAGGGACAAGGAGAGTTAGTGCGCGGGAAGGGGAAAGATAGATGTAAAGTTATTGCAAAGAATGAATGGAAAGACAGAGTTAGGGTTAATAGTGTACCTCACGGTGGTGACGAAGAAGCCCTCGCGGTGGTTGCAGTGGAGATGAGCTCACGATTAGGGCAGAGTGAGAGTAAGAGTGAGAGTGAGGGTTGAGCGTGATGAAAAGAGAAAAGAGACGTACAGAGCGAAGTGCAGAAGGCGTGCGGGTGTAAACCAAAATAAAACAACATTTGACGTCAGTTGTTTGTAAAGACTGACGTTAAAGGTCGTATATTTAACGTCAGTTGTCTTAAGAAACTGACGTTAAAAGTGTATACCTTTATCCAAAAACATTAATTCCTTTGAACTTTTAACGTCAGTTGTATAAAAAATTGACGTTAAAAATATTTACTATACTGAAGTAAAAAACCACACTTTTAATGTCAGTTGTATAAAAAACTGACGTTAAAAATAAATATGACTGCCAAATTGCCACCACCTCATTTTTAACGTCAACTTAATTTATGACTACCAAGTTCCCGTATATTACATTATTTCCAATATTGATTCTGCATGTTTATAATTTATAGGATTATTTACGTCAGCTATTTATTATACTGAAGTAAAAACTACACTTTTAACGTCAGTTGTATAAAAAACTGACGTTAAAAATAAATATTTTTTATTTTAAAAACACTTTTAATGTCAGTTGTATTAAACAACTGACGTTAAAGGTGTATAAGTTTCTACAAAAACATTCATTCCTTTGACTACTGTGCTACTTACCCATGCACCTTGTAACTTAATCCTCTTAATGAGCATTAAGTTTATAGGTAAGTTTTCAAGAAAATCAGAATAGCTTAGTAACTTCATCCCCTGCTCCTATAAATAGCTTCCTTCCATCCTTTTAATTTTCTGCTTCACAATATGGCTCTGCCGTGGAGATTAACTTCATCACTCTTTCTTCCTATTCCTAGACTCAAAGGTCTTTGTCTTAATGGTCAAACAACTTCTGAGGTTGTGTAAATCACATAACATGGGTGATAAGGTTGTGTAAATCACATTGTGTGAGTTGCTCACCTTATCATCTTTCTGGAGAATCGGCAGCTACAGCACCAGAACGTCAGCTTTGGAAGCAAATGACTGTTCCAAGACCATTGTTGAAACAGATCGGGTGCACCCTTGCTCAGCCGCTCTGGAAAACTCGGTCGCTCGACTCTACTCTCTTGCTCACCCGTGAAGGAAACGAAGCCTCAACAAATGTTTAGGATTTTAAACATTTTCAATGTAACTTTTTATAGGATTTTATACCCTATCAATGTAACTTTTTATAGGATTTTAAAGGATTTTAAACCCTTTCAATGAATGAGATCCGGTTTGGGTTATTGATTCAACTTATACTTCGCACATATATTTTAGTTTTCAAAACAGAAACACAAAACATCAAAGCAATTGTGAAACTGAAACTTTGAGGAAGGCAATGCGGAAGGGTACGTATACTAGATAAAAAAAATTATTAAAATAACCTTTAACGTGTGTTGATGAAAGAACAAAAGTTAAAAGTGAAGTGACGCATTTTTAATGCCAGTTCATTGAAGAACTGACGTTAAAAGGTTCACTTTTAACGTCAGTTGTTTATTGAACTGACGTTAAAAGTGAGTCACTTCACTTTTAACGTCAGTCCTTAAAACAACTGACGTTAAAATTGAATTAATGAAGTCTGATATTTACAAAACTGCCACCGCCTCCTTTTTAACGTCTACCTTTTGGTTAACTGACGTAAACCTTTACCGTCTAATGTATATTTTCCACTAGGGAACAACTGCATGCAAAGCCAGAAAAGTGTGAATTTTGGCTTGATGAGGCAAAGTTTTTAGGACATGCCATATCTAGTAGTGGTGTAGCGGTTGACTCTAGTAAGGTTGATGCAGTGCTTGGATGGGAGCAACCTAAGTCAGTGACGGAAGTGAGGAGTTTCCTAGGACTGGCAGGTTACTATAGGAAGTTCATAGAGGGGTTCTCTAGACTAGCTTTACCTCTTACCAAGTTGACTAGGAAAGGAAAATCTTTTGAGTGGGATAAGGAATGTGAAGAGAATTTTGAGGAGCTTAAGAGAAGATCGGTGTCATCACCGGTCTTAACCATTCCAGATTCTTCAGTGAGTTTTGTGGTATATTGTGATGCTTCTAAGAATGGTTTAGGTTGTGTGTTGATGCAGGAAGGCAAGGTAGTAGCTTATGCATCTGGGCAGCTTAGGACACATGAGGTGAATTATCCTACTCATGACCTTGAGTTACGGCGTGATAGTCTTTGCTCTTAAGATTTGGAGGCACTATTTGTATGGTGAAAAGTTTGAGGTTTTTAGTGATCATAAGAGCCTTAAGTATTTGTTTGACCAAAAAGAATTGAATATGAGGCAAAGGAGGTGGATGGAATTCCTTAAGGACTATGATTTTGAGTTGAAGTACCATCCAGGGAAAGCCAATGTGGTGCCTGATGCACTTAGTAGGAAAACCTTGCATGTGTCTAGTTTGATGGTCCAAGAGATGAATATGTTAGAGGAGTTCAGAGACATGAATATAAATGTATCTCTTAGTGCTCTAAGCTTGAAGTTGAATAGGCTAGAAATTTGCGGTGATCTTAGAGAAATGATTAGGCGAGAGTAGCTTTTAGACCAGGAGTTACAATCTCTTTTAGATCAAGAGAATTTTGTGTTGTCTACTGATGCATAGAGTTTGAAAACCTTGATAGTCATCCGGGATGACATAATGCATTATGCATGAGTTGGTCATCACCTTAGGGAAGGGATGACGATGTACATTCTATTAGGGAATAGGATGGAGATATCATCATCTGGGATGGGATATCAAATTTTTAAAATATTCACACATCCGGGATGGAATATTAGATACCTCCATCCGGGATGGAGAAGGCGAGTGGGACGCCATTGCATGGATATGAGCTCATAGACCTTAGTGGATCTGGGATTCACATCGGCTCTGGGAACCAAAGAGTCAAGTCAAGTGATTCTGGGAATCACCGAGTCATGTTCATGGAGTTGTATTGCATAGAGTTTGCATGGTGAATGTGATTAAATATAATGAGATGTGACCGTGGTTTGTTTTAAGAGCTTGTGACTTAAACATTCGACATTGATTAATTTATACGTTATTATTTTGGAGATTTATTATATTTATTATTTTGAAAATTAGCGGGTATCATGGATGTTTTTTTTCGATTCGCGCTAGGCTGAGAACAACACTATTTGCGAACCCTTTCATTAAATGATTTTTATTCACTGGGATTATATCTCATTAAAAGTGATGTTTTCAGAGCACAAGTGCGACACCACTGAGACTGGAGATGCATGAAGACTAAGTGGACTCTATTAGTTATTATTTCTAGTTGGTTAGTATCTTCTTAAATAAGGAGCCGTATGTGGCTAGACATGTTTATTTATTTATCATTGGGTTTATTAGTGAACGCCCGGTTTTGAGACTTTTGGTTTTATTTGGATGTATGGATTTATTATTATATTATCACTTTGGATACTTTATCATTATTTTAACTAATATGAGGTATTTTCAGACACGATTAAGTTGCAAAATTCTTATGACATGTATGTTTTTAATTTAAAATTCTTAAAAGGATTTTCATTGATTGTGTTTTGGGTTACTAATGCAACGAAGGGTATTACATTTTCAGATATGCGACCCAACCCACACTCCTAAGCTGGTCACTCTATCAAATATTCATTGGAGAGACCCCCGTGGCCATCCCCCAATCATAATACTCCTCCAACCATTTAAAACTAAGTCTTCGAGCTACTTAGGAAGACTCCTCTACACCATCGGTACTAGTGATCCAAGGTACAATAGCAAAACCAGAAGAAACATGATATATTTGTAAGGGTGAGACACCAATATATGGATTGGACACAATAACCACATGCACGATACATGCATCACATCAACATATTAACAATTACCAAATATTAATAGATGAATCAACAAGTATTATATAGATGGGTTTCATACCAGTACAGTCAGCTTTTATGAAGATTATGCATGACACTTCAATATTCAAGCTCTGAAGCTTAATCTTCGGAGATCCCAACATCCTCAAAATGAGTTGATCAGGCTCAATACATCGTCTCATTGGCTAGCTAAGCACAACGATAATACATCGTCTCATTGTCCATTTAAGCACAACGATATGTACATCGTCTCATTGTCCATTTAGGCACAACGACACACGTACATCGTCTCATTGTCCCTTTTAAAAACAACGATAATACATTGTCTCATTGTCCCTTTTGAGAACAACGATAATACATTGTCACATGATACCATTTCTATGAAGGTCTCACGTTAAACCACGTCGGGCACGTCTGCCATAAATGCAAATGTAAAACATTTTTGTTCTCGATATTTTCTTTGTGTTCATTCTCATTAGTTGTCGAAGCTCAGAAGCTAACGAATTTCCATAATTTTCATCATTTGAAATTATTCAACATCAACACGGGACACATAGTCAGAGTGCTCAATCGCCACGCCTTAGACCGATGCACCAGTCTTGGGCTTGTGGTTATAGAAAACATCTTACAATTTTATCCATGTTTTGTTTCAACATGATTAGGACTCTTAGTCCATAACACCATGATTAGGACTCTCAGTCCATAATACTTGACACGGATCAAAGATCAACATGCACATTATAGAATACTAGAAGCGACGTCTCGCGAACTAGATTCGATTTTCACATATTCTTACTTTTCGTTCAGTGAAACACAAATACCAAAATAAAACCTTGGTAACCTATCCAAGTTATCGGAATATTTTAAAAGCATTTAATAGGAAATCCTTTCCTTGAGAAAATCATTTATAAAACATTTATAGGAAAACTACTTTCTTTAGAAATCCTTTCGTTTTTCCAAAACACTTTAACACTTCATCAAATCTTTTTCTTAAAATCATTTCTAAATAGAATAAAGTCGAATATTTCTCAAAGGTTTTTCTTTCATAAAACACACGTCTCTAAAAGGTATTCTCTTGTGTAAAATTCTTATTCATGAGATGGTAGCTTTCCTTTAACTTAAAAAAATATTTCAACACATGTTCTAAAAATCTCATCTATCAAAATAAATACATTACTTGAATATTTTGTTTCCAAATCATATTCTTTAATCAAATAAAACTTCAAAAAGAAATATCTTTGTTTCAGGATCTCATAAAGCTTATTAAGGCTTTTCTTCTCATAGTTATTTAGCACCGACGAATGTCAGGCTTCTCAGACATCAATCAATCATCAATATAATATCAGTCAATAGTATAACACTTAATAACAGTCCATGACATATATGATTCCTCATACTTCAGTCAAGTAAATAATCAAGTAAGAAATCAACATCTGACAGTTACCACAACAGTTCAAGTATATAAATCATTCAAACATTGATTCCAATATTATAACACGATCCAGATAAATCAAATAATTCACATACACACATGCACACAGTTATTGAGTATCCCTCAGGCAAGCTCCCCTTACCTTTGGTGAAGGTTAAAGTTTTTGTTGTTTGAAGTATCGAACCACGAACGCCCTTGCTTACTTCGCGATGAATGTCTAGGTTTATGAACACAATACCACAAGTTAAAAGTTAACCAAGAACACTAAACCAAGAGGGTATAGGTTCGGCCATGGCATAAAATAGGGTTAGAGGTTTTCAAACAAAGAATACAACTCATGGATTAAAGATCCTTAAGTGTTAGGAGTTCATAACCAAGGTTCACGTTACAAAGATAGAACAAAAATCCCACTAAATCCATGCTTAGGGTTTCGCCCTCTTTAGCATAAGTAGGGTAGAAATTTCTAACCCTTCTAAGCTCTCAAATTTAGCGTTAATAGATACCAAGAAGTCTAAACTCATGATCATATTTGGAAAGTTGAAATAAAGCATCCTAGGTCCACAACCACATAGGTTCAGCCATCATTGGATAAATAGGCTAGAAATCTTTATACTTTCCAATCTCTTAGACTTAGGATCCAAATGTATTAAGGATCTCAAGTCCATGATCATATTGGAAAATGAAAACAAAACATCCTAGGTTCACAACCATCATAGGATAAACAAGCTAAAAATCTTTAAACTTTCCAATCTCTTAGACTTAGCATCCAAATGTATTAAGGAGCTCAAGTCCATGATCATATTGGAAAATGAAAACAAAACATCCTAGGTTCACAACCATCATAGGATAAACAAGCTAGAAATCTTTAAACTTTCCAATCTCTTAGACTTAGCATCCAAATGTATTAAGGAGCTCGAGTCCATGATCATATTGGAAAATGAAAACAAAACATCATAGGTTCACAACCATCATAGGATAAACAAACTAGAAATCTTTAAACATTCCAATCTCTTAGACTTAGGATCCAAATGTATTAAGGAGCTCAAGTCCATGATCATATTGGAAAATGAAAACAAAACATCCTAGGTTCACAACCATCATAGGATAAACATGCTAGAAATCTTTAAACTTTCCAATCTCTTAGACTTAGCATCCAAATGTATTGAGGAGCTCAAGTCCATGATCATATTGGAAAATAAAAACAAAACATCCTAGGCCATTAAGGGGTAGATTCGGCCATCACAGTAAAAGGGAGTTAGAACTTTTTGTTTTACACAAAATCTTAGTATGTTGAAATACAAGTAAATAGAAGACTATAGAATTTGGTTTCAACTCAAAAGGAGTTTTCTACCATTTTAGAGAGATTTTGGAAGTTTAAAGCACATAAAGGACACATCAAGTAAACTATGAAATAAAAAAGAAACTTGTAAAAATATTTACATGAGAGTATTACCCTTAGTGTTAGGAAGAACTTTGATGAAGAACTTGAAGTAAAAAGACAAGTAAAAATGAAAGCTTTAAATGTTTGAAGTTAGAAGAGAAAGGAAGAAGTAAGAAAGTGATGAAGTGAAGAAATGAAATGGGTATTTATAGTGGGGTGAGAGAGGCACGAAATTGGGGAGAGAGGAATGAGCTTGGAGGACAAGTTTTGATCTTGTGCCTTGTTTGTTTTGAGAAAAGAGAGAAAAATGGGTTTTTAGAATATAATATGTTATATTTCAAAAAGTGTCATCATGACCACTTTTTAGGAGGTAGCTTAGGCCATACCTCTAGTGAGTCACCTCACTCCCTCATCTCACCTCAAGCCTTTTATGTCTCCTATTCTGCTCCATTGTATAACAAGGCAAGTTTCCGATCGTATTTCACCCGGAATAAATATTATATTTTATTTCCGAACTCAAATTTTCAAAAATTACCAATATCCTACAAAACATCATAAAAACACTAACCATTTCATTCATGGGTGAAAATTAGGTTTTCTGCACAGTAAACTCGTACCGACAGTGAAAATGCAGATCGGCTTCCGTCTGAATTTTCAATCGAAAATTTTACCGTGACTTCATATAATATAACAACAAAAGAAAATGATTTTAGTTTAATTAAAATCATCCACTGTGTTTAATCTAAAATAAACACATTTAAATATGTATTTGCTGCTATAGAAAGCATAGGAAAAACAGGGTGTTACCCTTTTCACATTACATGTAGATAGTCTCCTCTAGATTCCCATGTAGAAAAGTTATCTTGACATCCAATTGTTCCAAATCAAGATCATATTGATTGACAATTGACATCAAAATTCTTATCAAATTGTTATAGAACAATGTATTACCACAGGTGAGAAAATCTCATTGTAGTCAATCCCCTCCACTTGTGTAAAACCCTTCGCGACAAGCCTTGCCTTGTTCCTTGTCTTCTCAACTCCCGGAATACCTTTATTTTTCTTGAAGATCCACTTGCATCCCACTACCCTCTTATTCTTGGGTAGATCCACAAGTGTCCAGGTTTGATTCTTGTTCAAAGATTCAATTTCCTCATTGATTGCTTGCAACCAATTTTGACCTTCCTTGCTTTCCATAGCCTCTTTGAAGTTCCTTGGTTCTGAGTCTTGAATCTCGTCATCCGCATTAAGTGCATAACATATAAGGTCCGCATACCTGAATCTCCTAGGAGCTACAATATTTCTCCCAGTCCTATCTCTGGTCAACTGACAGTCAGATTCCGCCGGTGGTTGTTGATTTACAACCTCTGCTGGTTGAGGACTCTCATCTCTAGTAGCACATGTAGGAGACTCCACCTCAAACTGAGTATTCTCCTCTGTCATATCTAAGTTACTTTATTCTAGGTTTCTGCACATCATAGTCATTCTAGTCTTATCAAATGTGACATCTCTGCTAATGAAGCACCTTGATTCCCCAGGTTCCAACCTCCACAGCTTGTAGCCCTTCACACCCTCTGGATAGCCAAGAAAATACATTTCACTGCACGAGCATCAAGTTTTTCTTGCCTAACATGAGCAAACGCTAGAGCCCCGAATATCCTCAAGTTAGAGTCGTCAACCGGTTTATCACTCCACACTTCCATAGGTGTCTTGAAGTCTATAGCTGACGATGGACATCTGTTAATCAAATACACTGTTGTACTTGCAGCTTCTCCCCAGATGATCTTGGGCAGCCCAGCTCCCAAAAGCGAAAACTACTTCAATGGAGAAAACTACAACTATTGAAAAGATAGATTTCAATGGGTCATTCTATCTACAAACTCTGATCTCTGGGATGTCATTACAGATGGTCCATTCATTCCCAAGAATGATGATGACACCGACAAGCCAAAAGCTCAGTGGACTACTACAGAAAAGACAAAATGGGAGCTGAACCACAAAGCTAGATATAAATCATTTGTGCTCTCAGTCCTAAGAAGTTTGAGAAGGTATGTGCTTGTGACTCTGCCAAAGAAATATGGGACACGTTGGCTGTCACACATGAAGGAACAACCAAAGTCAAAGAGTCAAAGATTGCCATACTTGTCAGAAAGTATGAACTGTTTGTCATGGAGGAAGGAGAATCTGTTGCTCAAATGATAGGAAGATTTCAAACTATAGTCAACAGTTTAAAATCTCCTGGCAAAGTCTACACCAATGTTGATAAGGTTGGAAAGATTCTGAGAAGTCTACCTAAATAGTGGAGACCTTTGGTCACTGCTATCTCTCAAGCCAAGGATCCCACTACCTTAACTATGGATGAACTTCTTGGAACACTCACTGTTCATGAGCAATACTTTGGAGATGAAGTTGCACCAAAGAAGGGCAAGTCAATTGCTCCGAAAGCTGATCAAAAGTCAGCAAAAGCTTCCAAGGCTCTAAAGGCAGACGAGTCATCCAGTGATGCTGACCTGTCTGAACACGAGGATTCTGAGAGTGATGAAGAATTGTCTCTCCTGACCAGGAAGATAAAGCTTCTCCTACAGAAAAAGAAGTTCAAGAGGGATAAGCCATTCAGAAGGTTCGACAAAGACAAGAACTTCAAAGAATCCACTTCAATAGACAAAAGTCCAATTGTCTGCTATGATTACAAGAAGCTTGGTCACATCAAGGCTGAATGTCCTCATCTCAAGAAGGCCCCTTTTAAGAAGTTCTTCAAGAAGAAGAAGATAGGAATGATGACTACTTGGGAGGATCTGGAGTCAACATCTTCTGATGAAGAAACAGAGGAAGAAGCCAATATCTATTTGATGGCCAACACTGACTCAAACTCAGACGATGAGGTACATCCTGACTATAAAGAATTACTTGATGCTTATGAGGAGTTGCTATAGGAATCCAACTGCTTATCTAAGGCATTCAAATCCCTCAAGAGAGAGTATGTAAAGCTCACATGTGAGCATAAACAGAAATCTCAAGAGTGTGAGAAGCTGGCTAAAGAAAACAGTGAGCTGAAGACTAAAAAGTCTAATGAAGCTAAGATCTCAAGTGAAGCATCACCATCTGAAGAAGTTGAAAACTTCAATAGAAAGTGGAAGAGCTGACTTCTGATCTTGCCAAATTTGTTAATGGTAGAGATAATCTAACTAAACTGCTTGACTGACAGAGGCACTCTCTTAACAAAGAAGGTATTGGATATGTCCATCAAACACATCATAAAGTATCAAATAAAGCTTCTACAGTATATGTTAAGTCAACTGTAACCAAGTCTACACCTGTCTGTAACTTCTGTGAAAAACTGGACATGTTATGTCTAAGTGTATCCATAAGAAGAGAAGGAAGTCTTCACAGACTCCTAGAACTAACAGAAAAGGACCAAGAAAAATATGGGTACCTAAAAATCAAATAATTTTTGTTGCATATGTCCTCAACAGGACAAACAAAACACCACTGCTGGTACCTGGACAGTGGTTGCTCGCGTCATATGACAGGGGAAAGGTCTATGTTCCTAGACCTCCAACTTAAGAAAGGACACGTTGCCTTCTGAGGGAATCAGAAAGGGAAAGTTATAGGAATTGGTACTATTGGTGGTAAACCCCCTCTTCCCTCTATATCTAATGTTCTTATGGTTAAAGGATTAAGACACAATTTGCTTAACATAAGTCAATTATGTGATAGTGGATTTGATGTTTCATTTACCAAGGATGTATGCATAGTCAAAGACTGTTGTGGCAAAACCCTCTTTTCAGCTAAAAGGCAACAAAATATTTATAAGATTGAACTGTCTGATCTCTCAGATCAAAGTGTAAACTGTCTGATGTCTAAAGAGGATGAGAGATGGTTATGGCATAAGAAACTAGGACATGCTAGTATGAAACTAATTTTTGAATTAAAAAGGAATAATCTTGTGAGAGGATTTCCTGATATTAGTTTTAAGAAAGATGTCTTGTGTGATGCATGTCAGAGAGGTAAACAGATAAAATCAAGTTTCAAATCTAAAAACCAAGTATCAACCTCTAGACCTCTTCAGTTGTTACACATGGGTACTCTTCTTAACCCATAAGGATGAGTCTTTTAAGGCTTTCTCAGTATTCTGTAAAAGATTACAAAAATGAGCAGGGATTCTGTATTTCTACCCTTAGAAATGATCATTGGGGAGAATTTGAAAATGAGAAGTTTAGACAGTTCTATGAGGAGAATGAGATCTCTCACAATTTCGCTGCACCTAGAACTCAACCGTAAAATGGAGTGGTTGAGAGATAGAACATATCTCTACAAGAGATGGCTAGATTTATGCTCAACGAAAATAATCTCCCTAAGTACTTCTGGGCTGAAGCTGTAAACAGTGCTTGTTATGTACAAAAGAAAATACTTATTAGGCCTTTTCTTAAAAGGACACCTTATGAATTGTGGAAAGGAAAAAGTCCCAACATATCTTATTTTCATGTTTTTAGATGTGAATGTTTTATTCTGAATACCAAAGATAATCTTGGAAAGTTTGATTCTTAAGTAGATAAAGGTACTTTCGTAGGATATTCTGAAATGTCTAAAGCTTTTAGAGTTTATAATTCAAGAACTTGCATTATTGAATAATCTGTTCATGTTAAATTCAATGATGAATTAAAGACTGATAAAGAACTATCAGATCTAGAAGATGATCTTGCAGGACTTGATATAAACAAACCAGAAAGTCAAAAACCCAATCTAACCAAGACAAAACCTGTGCTTGAGGCTGACAGACAAGTGGAGCAGACGAGTCAGCAGACAAGTCAAGATCTTCATGATGATCTCAAAAAGGATTGGAAGTTCAACACTCATCATTCTAAGGATCTTATTATTGGAAATTCTTGTGAAGGAGTAAGAACCAGATCCACACTAAGAGAATCAAGTAATATAGCCTTTATATCAGAATTGGAGCCAAAATGCATTGAAGAAGCTCTTGAGGATGAAAGCTAGATTCTTGTTGTGCACGAAGAACTTAACCAGTTCACCAAAACTGATGTCTGGACTCTTGTCTCTAAGCCTAAAAACAAGTCGGTTATTGGAACAAGATGGGTCTTCCAAAGCAAATTGGATGAAGATGGTAAAGTTGTCAGAAATAAGGCAAGGTTAGTAGCTCAAGTCTATAATCAATAAGAAGGTATTGACTATACTGAAAATTTTGCACCTGTAGCTAGAATAGAAGCTATACGTATCTTAATGTCATATGTTGCATAACACCAAATCACCCTGTTTCAAATGGATGTAAAAAGTGCTTTTCTAAATGGTATAATTGAAGAAGAAGTGTATTTTAAACAACCCCCTGGTTTTGAGGATACTGATAAACCAGATCACGTCTTTAAACTTAAAAAAACATTATATGGTTTGAAAAAAGCACCTAGAGCATGGTACGATAGACTTAGTTCTTTTCTCATGCATAATAGTTTTACTAGAGGAAAAGTATATACTACTCTGTTCAAGAAATGCTCTAAAGAGAAATTTATTATAGGTCAAATATATGTTGATGATATTATTTTTGGAGCAACTAATGAAAAGCTGTGCAAGGAATTTTCAAATCAAATGCAAGCTGAATTTGAGATGAGCATGATGGGAGAATTGAAGTTCTTCCTTGGATTACAAATCAAGCAGACAAGTGATGAAATTTACATCCATCAAAAAAAGTATACCAAGGAGTTACTCAAGAAATACAAAATGGAAAATGCAAAGCTCATGAAAACTCCTATGCAACCCAATGCAAAACTAAGCAAAGATGATGAAGGAAAAAAGGTAGACCAAACTATTTACAGAGGTATGATTGGCTCTCTACTGTACTTAACGTCAAGCAGACCTGACATTCAATTTAGTGTATGTATGTGTGCTAGATTCCAATCTGATCCTAGAGAATCTCATCTTAAGGCTGTTAAAAGAATATTTAGATATTTGCTTGGAACGACTAATCTTGGTTTGCTGTATTTAAGATCAAAAGAATACAGATTAGTGGGATACTGTGATGCTGATTTTGCTGGAGACAGAATAGAAAGAAATAGCACCAGTTGAGGATGTCCCTTCATTAGAGCAAGCTTAGTCTCATGGTCAAGCAAGAGGCAGACAACTATTGCACTGTCTACTGCTGAGGCAGAATACATTTCTACTGCTAGTTGCTGCTCTCAACTCTTATGGGTAAAACATCAATTTGAGGATTACTCTATTTATAAGCATAACATATCTGTATGGTGTGATAATTCCAGTGCTATTTGCTTAACTAAAAAAAATCCAATTCACCATTCTATGGCTAAGCATATTGAAATCAAACATCATTTTATTAGGGATTATGTTCAGAAAGTCATTTTTGAGTATATTTTTCATATAAAAGATCAAAACTCTAATCAAATGAATGTGCACATTTTCTAATCCTTTTCATTCACAAATCGTAAGATTATTTAGAAACTTATTCCTATTTACACTTCCAAACTAACATAAATTGCACATTCATCATGGACCATCTGGTATGTTCATATGTCAACGCAAATATACACTGGATATTCTGAAGGAATGCAAGATGCTTGACTTCAAGCCAGCTTCTTTCCCAATGGAAGAAAACCAAAAGCTTGCACTTGACTCAGATTCCCCTTATTCTGATCCTCCTTGTTATCACAAGCTTGTTGGTCATCTCATATATCTCACCATATCTCGTCCAGAAATTACATATTCAGTGCATATTTAGAGCCAGTTCATGCAGTCCCCGCAACAAGCTCATTGGGATGCTACTATGCATGTTCTAAGGTATCTGAAATCTTCACCAGGACAAGGAATTATTTTGCCAAAAGACAATGATCTTAACTTGGTTGCCTACTGTGATTCGGACTGGGCATCATGTCCTCTCACTCGGAGGTCAATATCTGAGTATTTGATGAAGCTTGGTTCAGCTCCCATTTCATGGAAAACTAAGAAACAAACCACCGTGTCTAAGTCTTCCAGTGAGGCTGAATACAGAGCCATGGGACACGCTGTCAGTGAGGTTCTTTGGCTGCGCAGATTATTGTCAAGCCTGCAAGTTCATTATACTTCACCTATTATACTTCATTGTGATAATCAAGCAGCGATTCACCTTGCAGTCTATCCAGTTTATCAGGAAAGAACAAAGCATATTGAAGTAGACTGCCATTTCATTCGTACACACTTACAGGAAGGCACAATTTCGACTTGCTATGTTCCAACTAAGAAGCAGCAAGCTGACATATTCACGAAGGCTTTGGGTGCAAAGTCGTTCCAGGAATTAACGGTCAAGTTAGGTGCTCACAATCCTCACACTCCAACTTGAGGGGGAGTATTAGGTGAAAAGGATGTAACAGAATGACATTGTAACTAAATGATTATAATAGGGGATCGATAGATAAGTTTGTTATATGATAGGGGATCGATAGATTAGTTTGTTATTTGTTAATCTGCTTAGTTTGTTAGTTTATCTTATAGGATCTTAGTTGATAAGATTTGTTAGCTCTCTGATAGCTATTTTTGAGCCATGCATTGCTATAAATATCAGCAGATTTGTATTCTTGAATTAATCAATACAGAAACCATTTATTTCAATAGGAACAAGTGGTGGTGGACCTATGCCCCTTAATCAAGTGGTTGGGGTTCGAATCCCAGCTCTTGCGTATGGAGCGAATTTTCGTTTGGAGGGGTTTCCCGCCTTCAGGTGCCATTCATTCCCTCGCAGGAGATTAATCCCTAATTTCGGTGGGATATACTCTTCGTCAAGGACAAAAAAAAAATTCTCATGAGGGATTTCATGAAAAACACTTCGCTAGAAGTAACACCGCTATATGTAAACACGATTTTCATAATACAAAATTTATACATAAATAAAAACTGAAAAGAAAGACTTCCGTAAGGGTTTAGGTCCTTATTCTTTTAGTGCAGTGGACCAAATTTTGTGACATAATAATTGCTCAAAAAAAAATTTAATTTTGTAGTGTGTTGTAAATTATTTTTTATCCAATACTTCAACTATTTAAAAATCAATCAAAGTTTTATTTTGTAAACAAATTTTATCCTAGCAAATCAAACACCCTTGATCTATCAATGACTATTGATCCAAGTGACAAGCAACTTGGTTTCTCAAGTCAAGTCTTGGACTCGAGTCTTGTAAATGAAAAAAAAAAAGGCTTTTCAGCTTGAGAGAACTTTACCCTCTTAAATGGTTCTTTTCAACTCGACTTATATTAGTTGGAATTCAATGTAATATTCAGATATTGAGAATCTGAGACCAAAACACCCTTGATATAAGTTAATAAACAATATTCTCATTCTTATGACAAGAATGCAAATAAAAATTACCAGGACGATTACCAAAAATATTTCTTAATGATATAATCCTAATACATGAGAAGAAAACATATGTGAAGTGATATAAAAAGGTGTAGGAACAAATGAATAAAGCTTTATAGAACGATATGACTGAAACCAATTTTTAATAATAAGAATTCAAATTTGATATAATATTAAAACAATTAACTTTGCTTTCCAATATTATTTAATAATGCATTGACATATCATTAAAATAATTAAATCTTTTAAGTAATAATTTAACAATTTTAATAGTATATTAACATTGCTTCTGGTATTGAGGATTATTGGCTGCTTTTTTAGGTGATCTCACGTTACCTTCTACATCACCTTCCTCTCATTTTTGGTTTTGTTTTGCTGGTTTGGAGTAGGGATGGCAATCCGGACCCTACTCGTCGGGCACCCGTAAAAAATACCCACGATGGATAGGGTAAAAACCCGCTTTTTGAGTATGGGTACGTGTACGGGTAATTACCCGCAAATCTAAGAGGATATGGGTGCAGGTACCTTAGTACCTACCCCGCCCCATACATACATATATATATATATATATATATATATATATATGAAGTTAGGAATTATGATGACTTTTCAAACCCAAAGCCTTTTATCTCTGAAAAGGTGCCTTTGAGATAAACAAAATCTTAATCTAACAACTTGTACCATCCCTTGACACACCTGTTCATTAGCCTTTTCAGAATGCTGATTATATATGAGGAGATATAAAGAAGTTTTCATAAACTTGATGAATTAACCAAAACATATGTAAAAATAATGCCAACTTTCTCAAATATTTATACCATGTATAGATTTGATCATATAAAGGATAGAGCATTTATACTAAATACAAAGGACCATATATATATATATATATATAGATATATATATATATATATATATATATATATATATATGAATAATCTTATTTGTAACAATTTTCTTAGATGGTTATAACTCTTTTGTCAATGATACCAATGACATACAATCAAAGTCCGAGTTGGATAATACTTGGAAGAGAAGGTATTGCCTAGGAGTGCTACATTTGATATACTTGGATGGTGGAAAACAAATGGGATCAAGTTTCCAACATTGTAAAAAATTGTTAAGGTATTTTGGCCATCCCAATTTCTTCTGTTGCTTCTGAATCTACTTTTAATACAGGAGGTAGATTGTTGAGTCCTCATCATTCTAGGCTTTATGAGAATACTTTGGAGGCGCTTATATGTGCACAAAGCTGGATAAAGCATGATAAGGAAGGTAATGAATGTTGTATTAATATATTTGTTTAATGAAATTTGTGTTTAGTCTAACCATTAATTTAATTTTTTGTTCTAGTTTCTATTGGTATAATTGGACCAAAGCAATATTTACACATGAAAGACAAACATTTGCGGTCTTTTCAAGATTTTGATTCAGAAGATGAGGTAAGATAATCTAACAATTTGTTATTAATTATTGCTTTACAAGTTTATAATGTATAACTAATAACTAATATAATGTATGTTTTTTATTTTACAGGTTTTGGACAACATCGGCAACATCGGCTCGGGAATTACAACTTGATGAATTTATTGTTTTGGATGCTTATTGTTATTTACTTGTTTTGGATATTTTACATGTTTTTATTTAGTATAATACACTGGTTTATAATGTTTCATGAATACATTCGAAACATCATTGTATGGTTTTTAAATAAGTTATGATCTTTTGTTATTTATTTGTTTTCTTTGTTAAAGTGCGGGTAATGGATGCAGGTGTGGGTACTTAGGTATCCAGAGGATACGAGTAAGGGTACTGAGGTTATTACCCATGAGGATACGGGTAATTTTTTCAAATGCGAGTATGGAAACAGGTACTATAATACCCTACCCATTGCCATCCCTAGTTTGGAGGCTCATTTACATGGCTTCATTTGGTGGTCTTTTGTTGGGATTTTTCCCTGGGTGCTCGGGTCATTCTGCTACCTTGGCATTAGCCCGAATATTTTGGCTTGCTTATGTGGGATGGCCATTCTCATTAACAAGTATCAATTGGTAGCTTTTGTTTTCGGTGGAGGTGGTGTTTACAGGTCTTTTTACTTCAGTTTATTTTCATGTACTATTTGGTGAACGTTGAAGGTGTGGAGAGGCTTTTAATAGGACTTCTTAACTATACTGGTATATATTGGTGGAGGCTGTGATGGATTCTTTTGGTTGGTTTTGGTTTTTGCTCAATGTAAAGGTTATTTATGATTAGTCTTTAGGCCAATGTTTTAAAAACGGTTCAAGCGGAGAATCGAAAAGGAGAGTGGTTCAAGGTCCAACTGGTTCAACCGATGGTTGAACCGGTATATATATATCCACACGTATTAATAAATAGATCAAATAACAAGTATAATTTCAATTCAAGTTATAATTTTCATATTAAGTCCAAATTATTTAATACTTAAACAAGCACAAATTGGAGTACATCATTCAATTTATGATGCTGTAGCCTTTTTTTATTTAAAAAAAGCCTTTTTTTAATGAACCGGTCGGTTTTCCGGTTATGATTTTCCAGTTTTGGCCCGGTTCAACCGGTATTTTTTTAGTGGTTGAACCTCTTTTCCGGTTCTGTGGTTCGAGCAGGACCGAAGAGGGGTTCGGTCGACGGTCCAACCGGTTGGACCGGATTTTAAAACACTGTTTTAGGCACTAACTTTTGTAAATAAAATATTATCATCCCTTTAGGATAGTCTTTAATTTACACTAGATTGTGATTTTTTATAAGGATTGGGGTACCCAAGTACTCTTTATTTATATATATAAAAAAAGGTTGCTTATAAAAATAAAATTAGTATATTAACAGAATTTGGATTGGGCCAAGGGAGCAGTGCCCAAACCCAAAATTTTCTCTTTTATTTACGTGAATAATGTGTCATATAAATAAAAGAAGTGATGGTTTGTATATCACTTTCATTTGAAGAAGCTAAGCTAGAACTTTTAGTTATTAGACACCATAGATGGATATATTATCTTTGGTGAATGAAACAGATTGCGTCATTTGGATGATACATCACTACACCACTTTGACGAGTGGTGTATCATAATCTTTACCATTATATTTAACTTTAGTCATTGTTTATTCTTTTTATATTTCAGTTAGTAGGAAGTAATTAGTATGAAAATATTTGTAGGAATTGTAAGTAATAAAATTAATAATTGAGAATCCAAAGGGGTTGACCTATATAGTGGAAGCGTGTTAAGTCTGTAATATGTAGAGTGTGTACATGGATATTCTCGAGAAGTAAGAGGTCTCTAACTTGAATCCTTGCGAAAAATAAATTTCTTGGGGAGGGGTCATACCCATGTGGCTCGCGGTCTCGGAGTGGTAGCTCACTCGCCACCATTTTTCTTAAAAAAAAAATTACCAATTGAGAGAAAATTTGAAGGTGAAAATTATTTTTGTCACCCTTCAATTTTTTTGAAATTTCAAACACGTCAGGGATCTTAATGGTTAGCCCGTACTGATCTTTTTAATAATAGGCCAATGCAAAGTTCATATTAATAACCCGTGTATGAACTCCAGTTTTACTTCTCTAACAGGCCTTCCTTTCCAACTTATTTATTAGTTTATGATGATTATTTTTTATAAGCTAAAATGGTATTACGTAGATTAATAGGGTACTCTAACCCATGTATCAACATTGCAAACATAACCACCTAGCATCTAATTACATCAACATGAAGCAGGAACAGATTCATCTACCAATTAATTACAACAGAATACACAGTCATTGCTGCATAATTTTGTCCCAGAGCACCTAAAATCAGAGTCACCTCATACAGTATGACACCAAAACAGACTTAGAGAAGCACCAAAGAGGCAAAGACCAAAAGATATCAAATCAGAATCACAGAAGCACCATAAACCACGTTATACAACAGCACGTTATACCAGAAGCATCATAAACCAGGGGCAGGTGTCTAGCTGTACAAGACAAAAACAGGATTACACCAACCCCGAACCTAGCATCCAGCAAATCATTTTTATCTCACTCCATTGGATTGATACATTAGTTTATGATGATAAAATGATAATAGCCCGTACAGATCAATTACTCATGTTCATTTCTCTGCCGTAATTAATTTTTTTTTCTTCTCTTGTTAGTATTCTCTACCATAATTCTCTAGTCTCTTCCATTATATGCACAAAAAGCCAACCTGGCTGTGACTGATGAAAAGACAAAATATAAAGGTAAATTAAAAGAAAAAGAACCCTTTCCAAAATGTAGTCCAAGTTCATCAAACTCAAACAAAACGCACCCAGCTCACTTCACTCTCATCTGCAAGCAAGCAGAGCTGATTATGATCGCCGCGTCCATGTATATATCCAAAACAGGTGTCGACCATGCAGCCCAATACCAACCCAATCTTACTTGCCTAGTTTCGAGGTACTCATATGTTATATGTATGTACTGCGCATGATCCGTGAATGTGTGACACCTCAATTTTGTTAATTTCAGCACTCGTCAACATGCATGGCACTCTATGCAGTATGCTTGCGAACAAGAGGATTTATAAATACCCATGATCTCACCCCCTGCTTTCATCATCGAGCGAGTAAGATATTCAGTTCAGTCATCATGGGTAAGGGTACTATAATGAAAATGAGGTTTCCATTGTTGGTGTTGCTGGGAGTTCTTTTCCTGGCTTCAGCGACTGTCTTATTTGGCCTTGCGTACTGGGAGAAGGAGAACCCCATCAGTCATAACAAGTGCCTGCAAAACCATGGTGGTTGCAAGCTGATCATGAACCGTGAGTCCGAGGAGTGGGAGGGACGTGAAGAGCAGCATGAAAGTCGACAACCATGGAGAGAAAGGGGAAGCCGCGAGAGTGAGGAAGAAGAAGAGCGTGACCCAAGGGAAAAACCGCTTTGTCGACACCAGGAGCAGGAGCAGCAGGAAAGTGGGTGTCAACGAGGAAGGGGTAAGGAAGAAGAGGAGGAAGAGCCATGGGGACAGCAGCATCAAAGTCAAAGGGAGGAGAGAGAACAACGCCCTGAGAAGAGGGAGCAACGTGAACGTGAAGAGAAAGGAGAAGGACAAGGGTCACAGTCACGGTCACGAAGACAAAGAAACCCTTTTTACTTCAGCTCAAACAGGTTCCAGACTCGTTACAAGAATCGAAACGGTCAGATTCGTGTCCTTCAGAGGTTTGACCAGAGATCCAATAAACTTCAGAACCTCCAAAACTATCGTATTGTAGAGTATGAATCCAAACCCAACACCCTAATTCTTCCCCATCACTCTGATACTGAGTACATCCTCGTTGTCCTCACAGGTAATTTAAGAGTACTTATTAAGGATAATTGATTAATGATTGATGACAATAAATTAATTTTGCTAATTATTGGGAATGTGATTGCAGGGAGAGCCACAATCACAGTAGTGAATACCGACAACAAACAAGCCTACAACCTTGAGCGTGGTGATGCCCTGAGACTCCCTGCTGGCACCACTTCTTATATTCTTAATCGAGACGACAACCAGAATCTGAGAATAGTCAAACTCGCTATACCCATTAACAAACCTGGACAATTTGATGTATTGATCAATCTCATATTTCTCACAATTAATATTCGTTTCTTTTCCAACTCCAACTAATTTGTTTTTTCTTTATAAGATTTCTTCCCATCAAGCACTGAAAACCAAAAATCCTACTTCCGAGGCTTCAGTAGGAATACTCTAGAGGCTGCCTTCAATGTAAGGCATAAGCATCTTATCTTATATGCATTTTTTGGTTTGATAATTGTTGAGTAAATATAATCATTATCTGCTTGTTATGATTTCATAGACCCGATACGAGGAGATACAAAGGGTTTTATTAGGAGAGGGGGAACAAGAACAAGAGCAAGAACCAGAACAACAAAGCCAACAAGAGGGGGTGATAGTCAGAGTGTCAAAGGAACAGATTCAAGAACTGAGCAAACATGCCAAATCTAGCTCAAAAAAAGGCAAACCTTCTGAATCCGGCCCTTTCAACTTGACAAGCAAGAAATCTATCTATTCCAACAAGTTCGGAAACTTCTCTGAGATCACTCCAGACAAAAATCCCCGACTTGAGGATTTGGAACTGTCTCTCCTATGTAGAGATTAACAAGGTATACAAACACATAGCCATATAGATCATCCATGTTGGATAACTTTATATTTTGACACTAATAATATTGATTTGTTTTTCAATAATTTAGGGAGCTTTGTTGCTGCCACACTACAATTCAGAGGCCATAGTGATAGTTGTGGTTAGCGAAGGAAAAGGAAACCTTGAACTGGTGGGTCTAAGAGAGCAACAACAAAGCAAGCGGAAGAGGAGGAACAATAGGAGGAAGAGCAAGAAGAAGAAGAAGAGGAAGAAAAAGAGGGATATAGGAAAGTCCGGAGGTACAGAGCTAGATTGTCTCCAAGAGATATTTTCGTAATCCCGAGAGGCTATCCAGTTTCCATCAATGCTTCCTCAAATCTTAATTTGCTTGGGTTTGGTATCAATGCTGAGAACAACCAGAGAAACTTCCTCATGGTACAATATTATAACACAATTCAATTCAATGTACTATATATTACTTTGATTTATGACATGTCAACATTGCTTCAACTTATTGATGCCCTTTTGGTGATTGAAAATTGGAAGGCGAGGATGACAATGTGATAAGCCAATTAGATAGATCAGTGAAGGAGCTTGCATTCCCTGGATCGGCTAAAGATGTTGAGAGGTTAATCAACAACCAGGAACAATCCTACTTCGCGAATGCTCGGCCTCGGCAAAAAGTAGGAGGATAGGCATGGAAGAAAAGGTCCCTTGTCTTCGATTTTGGGTCCTTTTTACTGAGTAAACTATGTTATGTATAACTACTATCTATGTTGTAAGAGCTCATAGTGAGCGATGAAAGAATCATGCCCTTGTATCTAAAACTAGAGCTCCAACTTTCTGTTATGAATAAATAAAATCAAGCATAAAAGTTTTGCGCGTCCTTCAACTTTCTACTTATCTAATTTAATATGGTTATATAGTACATATTTTCTGCATGGGTTAATTTGCTTTTACTTCTACAGTAAATTATCTGAATTCTCACTCTAAAATGAAAATGAAGCAAAGACATGATAAATCATATCAGACGACCTTGAGTTTTGTTAGTTTGTACTCAGCGACGTTCCACTCATATTTATTTAGATACACACCCACACTAAGGTGGCGGGTGGTGGATCAAAAATATGTTTACATCCTTTTGAATAAAATATTGAGACCTTGAAAAGAAAACAAATTCGGTTTATGATATATAGAGTGCGTTTGTTATTGTTTATTTTGTTAAAAAAATTAATTTTTTAATTGAATAATCATTTTTTAAAATTTTTAGTGTGTTTGTTTTTACTTTTGAAAATAATGAAAAGCAGGAAAAAAAATCATTTTTTATAACTAATTACTTTTAAAAAAAATGATTTTTATGATTATAAACAAATACAAACCTACTTTTTTTTCTTTAAAATCTCTAAAAATAATCACTAAATCTAGCACTCGTGGAATAGTTTGAATTACTTAGAATTTCTTAGTTCAATGTATCTTTAGGTGGAATGTTTTTACAGAATACATACTGTTGGAAGCGTAATCAGAAAAATGAAAGAGTACTAGTAATGGTGGTTTGCTAATAGTGAAGACATATTTTAATTTTTTGGTATAAAGAATTTGCACTATCAAATCAATAATTGATTCCATTAACCCTCTAGAAGCAGAATACAAATTAACTTGGGATTGTAAATTGCAAATTGCAAATCTCAATGGCAGTGACGTTCTAATTAATTAAGCAAATTGTTTATACCCCTTTTGATCTTGGAGCTAGATCCGCCAATTGATATCAAAAGCTGTTGGAATATAAGTATCACTTATCAATCAATACAAATAGTAAAAAAAATATTATTTGCTCATTATAGGTCAAGATGTCAAGAGGCTAATTAGTGCATGTTTGGATTCAATCAATACAAATAGTAATCCACGTTTGTGAATGCTCAGCCTCAGCAAAGGTGGTCTTCAATTTAGGGTGATGCTTTGTACAGAGAGCAAACTGTACAACTACTAGCAGCCTGTCTGGTTTAAATTAATTTCAATGCAAACTCATTTTTTTACAATCACGAAGCACCAATATCGCTTTCCTCCAATTCAGCTTCAAACGCCCTTTGGAATTAAATTTTTTTAACTAAACACATGCACGTCATATTTGTTGTTGGAACTCATAGTGAGCTACCAAAGTGTAAGGCTCTTGTATCTAAAACTATAACTCACCTTTCTTATATGAATAAATTGCACTTTTAGCGACAATTAATACGATAATTAACAGCAATAATAATGGCCTAAAAATTCTTTATCAACAATCATATAGTAGCTGACATATCCAGTTTCCGTAAAAAAAAAAATCCCCGTAATTGTAGTAGGAGCACCAGTAAAGACCCAATTAACTGTCGAAAAATCAAATAATATAGTAGCAATTTTAATGGCCATACAATTTGCCTCCTAAGCCCATTTGTCTGCATTTTTATTACATCTAAAGGTTCTAGCTGGCTTTTTTAGACAATTGCTGAGCTGTTGTCCACAATGTTAAAATTATTTGCGATTTTTTCCCTCAAATTGTGCATGACTTGATTAATAAAAGTTTTAGCGACAATAATATTTGCTCCTAAAAAACTTAATAATAATGTACAAATATTTCAAATAAACCATACTAAAATTCATTTTATGTAAACAAATTACATTCCATTAAATCCATAATAATAATAAAAAAACAACTACCAAGTGTTAATTAACTGTAGAAGTGTCATCAACAAAAGATGAAAAATACATCATTTGAATCTAATAGCTACTCTCATTTCATATACATTTCTTCAACTCTTAACTATAATGAAGCCTTCTGCTACCAATTTTCTGAAAATCATAGTGTATGACCTAGAATAATAAAATAAGAAAAAATGTCATTTAAAAATAGTTCATCTATGTAAATTAGAAAATAACAACAAATATTCATGTACATAACATGCCCAAAATAAAAATTACCATTGATGACTCAAACTGTATCAGCCTGAGCCAGGCACACTGTTCTTAAAAGAAACAAAAAGAAAAAGGACAAATTGATTCTTTTGTACACCAAAACAAGAGTTAGTACAAAAAAAAAGGAATATTGCCAACGGATAATAAACCACTACAGATTATGCTTGTTATTATAAGATAAGAAGGATGCAAGAAAGATAGTTCATAGGCAACTTGTTGACAGCCCTTGTTCAACAATCTGCCTAGAATGTACTTGTATCAGTTGTATGTGATCTACTACTTATAATATTGCTACATACTGCTACATTAGCTGTAAATAAGAATTCAAGTGGCAGCTAGCCAACCTCCAAACACTCATGAATTTGCAATTTCTGATTTTCAATAGTTATGTTAGTTAATGTTAGTTATTTTCAGTTGGTTAGATAACTTGCAACTTAAGTTAGTTAGCTTAGTTGTAGATAGCTGGATAGTAGTTAAGCCTTGTATAAAGTAGACACATTGCCTCTTGTACATTTTAAGTCAGAAAATTGTTAATGAGAATTACTCTCTCTTACACACACTAGTGGAAAATATACATTAGACGGTAAAGGTTTATGTCAGTTAACCAAAAGATAGACGTTAAAAAGGGGGCGGTGGCATTTTTGTAAATATCAGACTTCATTAATTCAATTTTAACGTCGGTTGTTTTAATGACTAGCGTTAAAAGTGAAGTGACTCACTTTTAACGTCAGTTCAATAAAAAAACTGACGTTAACAGTGAACATTTTAACGTCAGTTCGATAAAGAACTGACGTTAAAAGTAAGTCACTTCACTTTTAACGTCAGTCCTTACATCAACAGACGTTAAAGGTTATTTTAATAATTTTTTTATCTAGTATACGTTCCCTTCCGCATTGCCTTCCTCAAAGTTTCAGTTTCACATGAATTGCTTTGATGTTTTGTGTTTTTGTTTTGAAAACTAAAATATATGTGCGAAGTATAAGTTGAATCAATAACCCAAACCGGATCTCATATATTCATGAAGTGTAATACAGACTGATACAGAAGATTGAAAGGGTTTAAAATCCTATAAAAAGTTACATTGAAAGGGTTTAAAATCCTAAACATTAAAGCTACATCCCATCAGAGAGTTTTATGAAATATGCCAAAGGGAAAACTATACTCTGAAGACCTCAGAAAACTGGGGGGCATGAGAGAGCTCAAGAGAGGCAAAAACAGGTGCACTAGATCTGTTTCAAGCTAAGGCAGTGGTTCCAGAGACTTCCATGACGGTCACTTGCTGCCAAAGCTGAGGTTTTGGAACTGTGATGCCCGAGCACCTGATTTGCCCTCCAGCAGCTGATTCTCTGGAAGGATGATAAGGTGAGCAACTCACATAATGTGCTTTACTCAAACTTATCACCCATGTAATGTGATTTACTCAAACTCAGAAGTTGTTTGACCATTAAGACAAAGACCTTTGAGTCTAGGAATAGGAAGAAAGAGTGATGAAGTTAATCTCCACGGCAGAGCCATATTGTGAAGCAGAAAATTAAAAGGATGGAAGGAAGCTATTTATAGGAGCAGGGGATGAAGTTACTAAGCTATTCTGATTTTCTTGAAAACTTATCTATAAACTTAATGCTCATTAAGAGGATTAAGTTACAAGGTGCATGGGTAAGTAGCACAGTAGTCAAAGGAATGAATGTTTTTGCAGATATCTATACACTTTTAACGTCAGTTGTTTAAAAAAGCGACGTTAAAAGTGTTTTTAAAATAAAAATATTTATTGTTAACGCGAGTTTTTTATACAACCGACGTTAAAAGTTTGATTTTTACTTGATTAAATAAATAGGCAGCGTAAATAATCCTATATATTCTAAACGTGCAGAATGAATATTGGAAATAATATAATTAATATACGGGAGCTTGGCAGTCATAAATTAAGTTGACGTTAAAAATGAGGTGGTGGCAGTTTGTAAATATTAAATCACTATTTGCGTCAGTTCTATAAATAACTGACGTAAATAATTATGAAACTTATTTCATTGGTTGTCATGTCCCTGTTGTCCCTCTTAACGCAGATCACTCCATATAGTACTGCAGTTTATTTCTAAACCTTTTTTTTTATACAAGTTTATTTTTAATTTTTATTAATTAGCTTGAATTAGTAAACAAATTCTTGTGCAAATTAAAATAAATAAACACTTAACATAAAACAAGTTATATGTATAATCAAATCGTATGTCATTGAAGCGATTCATAAGTTAAAATTACATGATTAAAAGATAAAAAATTTCTGCAACATAGCCCTAAAATATAAAAAAGTTTCTGCATCAACATCATTTTCTTCTCGGTCCTGTCATCAGAAACTCCAATGGATGCATCACCTCCCTCACTTGAATTCCATGATGCAAAGTAAATCCTCAGTCACTAGCAGCGAAAGCAAAGTGAAATGGATCTTTGCATCTTTCTTCTTCAGTGGAATTCCTTGATGCATCATCTTGAATCCACAATCACTTGCTTCCAAAGCAAAGTGAAAGGGATGACGGGGATGAAATAAAGTGACAGAATCACATTACGTGATTCACCCAACCTTAATATCCATGTAATGTGATTTACACAAACTCAGAAATTGTTTGACCATTAAGACAAAGATCTTTGAGTCTAGGAATAGGAAGAAAGAGTGATGAAGTTAGTCTCCATGGCAGAGCCATATTGTGAAGCAGAAAAATTAAAAGGATGGAAGGAAGCTATTTATAGGAGCAGTGGATGAAGTTACTAAGCTATTCTGATTTTCTTGAAAACTTATCTATAAACTTAATGCTCATTAAGAGGATTAGGTACAAGGTGAATGGGTAAGTAGCACAGTAGTCAAAGGAATGAATGTTTTTACAGAAACTAATAAACTTTTAACGTCCGTTGTGTAATACAACTGACGTAAGAAGTATGAGTGTTTTTAACGTCAGTTTCTTAATACAAATGACGTTAAATATATGACCTTTAACATCAGTTTTTACTAACAACTGACGTAATAAGTGTGAGATTTTTTAACGTCAGTTTCTTAAGACAACTGACGTTAAATATATGATCTTTAACGTCAGGTTTTACTAACAACTGACGTAAAATGTTGTTTTATTTTAATTATAACGTTTACACACCCGCGCGCCTTCTCCACTTCTTTGTACGTCTCTTTTCTCTTTTCATCATGCTCAACCCTCACTCTCAACCCTCACTCTCGCTCTCACTCTGCCCTAATCGCGAGCTCATCTCCACCGCAACCACCGCGAAGGCTTCTTCGCCACCACCGTGAGGTACACTCTTAACCCCTAACTCTGTCTTTCCCGCTCATTCTTTGCAATAACTTGACATCTCTCTTTCCCCTTCCCGCGCACTAACTCTCCTTGTCCCTCTGCTCTCAGTAACCACATCGAACGTTGGCCACCACTCGAGCTTCCCCCCACCACCACGCGAGCGCCTATTTCTGGTGAGTCTTTAGGGCACATTTTTTTATTTTTGGTTTTGAGTGCATGCATGTTGCTCTGCTGGTTGAAACTGTAGTCTCAGTAGTTGAAACTTGAAACTGTGAGTTTGAGTTGTTTGGAATGTCTCTATTTTTGGTTTTGAGTGTATGTTGAAACTGTAGTCTCAGTAGTTGTAACTTTAAACCGTGAGTTTGAGTTGTTTGGAATGTCTCTATTTTTGGTTTTGAGTGCATGTTGCTCTGTTGGTTGATCTGTCAAGGCCGTGATGCTCATCACGGCTAGGCCGTGATCAGTTCTGCCTATGAGGGTCTGGTTCAGTTGGCACGTTACGGCCGTGACCAGTGCTTGGCAATCTTCAAAAACTATAGTTTTCAAACTCCCGTATTGTCCTTATATTGGATATATAGATGTTTTGTATATCTACAGGACCTATCTAGTTATTTTTATTTATACTTCTGTATTTATTTTGAGTTATAACCTATGTTAATACATATATATTGTTTCTGAACAGGCATACATATGGATCAGTCGGATAGCCCACATGCACTACAGGACACTGTGGGGGTTTCGCAGGACCCGATCACGCCTACGCCTGATTCTAGTGTAAGTTTACATGTTATATACTATTTTTAGTCCTTCTTTTTAATGTAAGTTTATAATGTTACAACCCTCTATTTTATCATTTTTTTTGTCCATACAGACATCACAGGCTCATAGGAAACGGGGTAGAGGAGCCACCTCGTTGAAGAAACTAGAGAAGGACAGGCAAAGCGGATGAAGCTTGAGGTGTCCTTCGATGCTAATCTAAATGCCCAGGGACCCCGTGCTAAAGAATTTAATAAGTGGGTGTTTCTACAAGTGAAGCAAAGCACGTAAGCATCAACTACAACCACTGGAATGACGTTCCACAGAACGTTAAGGATCAGATTTGGGAGGCTATCACGGTATTTTACCTTTACATTCGTTTGATTTACATTATTAGATAATTATCCGAGTTATAATCCATCCAGTTGTTATATATGTATCTAATGTGTAGGTAGCTTGGACTGTGCCAAATGACGAGGATCATCGTCATAAATGTATGAAAATGGCATTAAAGCGTTGGAATGGGTTCAAGCATAATCTTACCAGGTACTATGTATCTGGGAAGAACCGGCTTGATAAAATGTTCTCGGATTATCCCTGGATTGATCAGGATACTTGGGATATGTTTGCCAGGAGTCGACAGGATGGAGAATTTCAGGTTGGTTGATTAAGTTAATTTTGTATGCTTATTATAGATCATTTAAATGTATTTAATTATGTGTTTTTGTTTGAATAGGCTAAGGCAAATAAGGGTCGGCAGAATCAGGCGAAGAACGTCCACCGCCACACCATGTCTCAGGGTGGGTACCAGGCTCGGATCGAGCAGATGATGGCGGACGATCGAGGGGCGGCGGGAAGAGCACTCTGCTAGGATTGAAAGAGGAGAGGTGCCTGAGGGCACACCATCAAGTCCTCCGTCGGACATCGACCGCGAGGATGTCTGGTTAGCCGTCCGCATGTCAAAGACGGGATCTTTTAAAGTTGATGCCACTCGCGAAGTGGCAGATAAGATTGTAAGTAAATAATTAACTTGATTTCAATTGATATTTGTATAGATATTTGCAACACTTTTCACTTGCACGTTTTTTCATTTTTTTTCATTGTAGATGGATGTTAAAGCAAAATCCTTCCAGGGCGCATTCGTCCCTTCTGGACGGCAGGACGTCTTGATGACTGCTCTAGGCAAGAAAGACCATCCTGGTCGGGTTCTCGGTGTTCCTGGGAACGTGACCACCAAAGAATATTATGGCAAGTCTGCTTCACGAAAGCAGGTGGTCAATGAAGCATCAATTTTGGCTGACATTACTCAGCACCTCATGTCCAACCCAGCTATTACAACACATCTGATGCAAGGCTTAATATCCAACCCAGAATTCAAGCAGGCGCTTGCAGAGAGCTTTCCTCTGTCGATACATCCCAGGACACCTCAGGGCTTGCCAACCCTTCACATGTGAGCACAAAAGAGAGTTTTAGTAGGGCACATGTGGAGGACGATGAGTTGGCAGCTAGGGAGCATGAGTTGGAAGTCCAGCGCCATGAGCATGAGTTGGAAATGAAAAGGCGTGAGCTTGAGTTGGACTCCAAACGACGTGAGCTCGAAATGTTAGCAAAGGTATTTATTCATTATTAATGTCCAAATTAGTCAAATAATTACTTGTGTTTTTTTTAATTATCAAAAACTTATCTATTTTATTTTTCCTAAACTAAAGGCCAAGTCGACGTCGGTGTCGTTGTCACCTATCACTCGTTTGTTCTCACTTGGTGAGGATTATGCGTTTGAGATTTTTGAATGTCCATTGGAGCACGATGGATGGGTGGCATGCCCAGATCAACGGAGGATATTTACCTTCTGTGGTGATGATCTCGGGAACGCCTGCAGAAATAGCGTCTGGATGAACAGCAATGTTTTCAGTCTCTGGTGCACGTAAGTTAATTTTAATTTTATAACTTATTTATTTTTGGTATTTTTCCATTTAATAATTTATTTTAATTTCAACATATATATTATGTAATTAACATCCACACCTTTTCATATCTTAGGTATCTCCATCGTCTTCAGCTTGATAAGGGCGTTGCATCGATTTCTGATTTCTTAGATCCGTCAATCCTTCCGCCCGATTTCTTTCTTTGGCGATGCATTGAGTAAATACTTAGGGAACTTGTTGGGAGACAATCCGAAAGAATTATATCTGGCTCCCTACTGTATGAAAAGCCATTGGCAGTTGTTCGTACTTCACCCGTCTAGGCATAGAGTCATATTCTTTCTCGCTCTCTCCACCAAGATCCGCCACCGAAGGTGGTGGAAGCTGTAAATAAGTAAGTAACTAATCTTAAATTTAATTTAAGTTTTAATATCAGTTGTTTTTAGTTTATTACACACATGATATATGAATTTGTTAATTGATCGACATGATTATTTGTTTATGATAGCAGCAAGGCGAGTAGCATAAGTTGCGCCAACGGGAGAAGTAGGACTTCTAAGGCTAAAGCAAATCATGTATGGAACATCCTCAAGGTTTGGTAGTTTATTTATCAAATAATTAATATTATAATTACTAATTTATATGTATATTCAACTGACGTTGAAATTAATTTTGTTGGTAGTCTCGATTTCAAATTGACGGGTGGTCGTGCGGCTATTATGTGATGCTTCATATGCTGAACATAGTCTCCACATCTATTACGGATGGATGAATTAAGGTAATATTTAAACAACTTGTTGAATTATATATTATAGTTTTGAAGATGACTTGCATTGATGTTATTGTTATTATTTGAACGTGTGTAGGCATTTAACGACCAATCGCCTATTCAAGAAGATGAGATAAGAGACTTGAGGATGCGCTTCGCTGAATTCTTCTTCAAGTATGCGGCTGAAAAAGGAATTGACAAGATTCCTCCGCAATACTTAGATAAATAGTTTTTTTGTTAGACTTTAGAAACTAATTAATAACATGTATATATGTATCCTTAGATTGGTAGTTTTGTTTTTTAGACATTGGAACTAAAATTTATTTATATATATACATGGGTTTTGGTTTTAAGTCCGCCCATTGTTCCACTTTTCCTTTGCAATTCTGTAATGTGTGTGATATTTTGTGTTACTGGGATATTTACTGAATGCAGGGATAGCTGAGGGGGGTGATATTTTAAAACTGAATTTAAAAAGAAAAAAAAACCTATTAACGTCAGCTGTATCAAACAACTGACATTAATAGTATTTTATAAAATATAAAGTACACTATTAACGTCAGTTGTTTGATAAAACTGACTTTAAAATTAAACATTTAACGTCAGTTCTTTATAACCACTGACGTTAGTTTTAACAAAATTAACGTCCGTTGTCTTAAAGAACTGACGTTAATAGTTTTATGTTTAACGTCAGTTGTTTAAAAAACCGACGTTAATTTTTACAAAATTAACGTCGGTTTTGTTAAGGAACTGACGTTAATAGTTTTATATTTAACGTCAGTTCTCAACTGACGTTAAAATATTAACTATTAACGTCAGCTGTATTTACGTCAGTCAGTATTCTGACGTAAAAAATCAATTTTAACTGACGTAAAAGCACTTATTGCACTAGTGACGATGAAATTCATCCATGGCTCTTCCTTTCACTTTCAACAAGAAGATCATTGTTGGTCCTAATGACTCAGATGAAGACCACAAAGTCCCTGAACACAATACAAACACACAAAGAAAGCACCAGCCACACAGGAAATACTACAAACGCTTGGTAGGGAAAGTAAAATTTAGAAAATTGAACAAGAAAGTGATAGAACAAAGCACACACAAGATTTACATGGTTTGGTCAATGTGATCTACATCCATGGGAAAGAGTAGCACCACTAAGAATCAATGATCACAGTTACAATAGAGAACTCCTTGAATTTGTCACTCCCCTGTTCCCAAGAACATGAACAAACCTCAAGCTTATATCTCTATTTTCACACAAACCCAAGATCAATCTATTCTCACTTGATTTTCTCTCAATCTCTATGAATCAATTACAATGAATACACTCAATGTATCTGGATGAAAATCAGAGCTCCAAGAACCCTAGAATCTTGCACAAAATCACTCAACTAATACATTTGCATTCTGTTGCAGAAACTGATCATAACGGCTTTTGTAGTCGCACCATAATCCATTATTTAATTCCCATAATCGATTATGCCTTCTCAACCCGCGCTCTGTGTTTCTGGAATTCTCTGTAATCGATGATGCTAATCGATTACCACCTCTCTGTTTGTTCTAGAAATTCTCATAATCGATTATGCTAATCGATTATGTCTTCATTGTTATTTCTGGAAACCACATAATCGATTATGCTGATCGATTATGCGTTCTCTGCCCGAGTTCCATATTTCTTCAAATGTACATAATTGATTGTGCTAATTGATTACAAGTCTTTTGCCAGTCCCATAATCGATTATTCAGACACCATAATTGATTATCCTGCTGAAAACTCAACTTTACTGATTTTGAGGCATCTTTCAACATTTCTCCACCTTGACTACAAATCAGAGACCTTTGAGACCAAAATCAATCACCAGTGTGCTGTGCGTGCTGCTCCCTCACTTATGGGATTTACGCTTCATAGAAGTTGATCAAGTCCAAGCAAGTCTTGAACTTTGATCTAGGCAATGACTTAATTAGTGAACATATCCGCTGGATTGTCTTCCGTAGCTATTTTCTCAAACTTTACCTCTTTAGATTCTGCCACATCTCTAATGAAGTGAAGTTTGATATCTATATGCTTGGTCCTCTCTTGGTAAACTTGATGATTTGCCAAATGTATAGCACTTTGGCTATCACAATGGACCGTGACACAATCTTGTGTAATCCCCAATTCACCAATCATCCCTTTTAGCCAAATGACTTCATTTACTCCTTCTGCAAGCACAATGTACTCGGCTTGTGTGGTTAATAATGCTACCACAGGTTGTAATGTTGATTTCCAACTAATAGCTGTCCCAAATAGAGTAAACACACCCGAATAATGACTTCCTAGTGTCCACACTCCCTGCATAGTCCGAATCAACATACCCAACAAGAGCATCATCCTCTTGAGCTGTCTTCTTGTACCTCAAACCAGATTTCTGTGAATCTTTCAAATACCTCAATACCCACTTCAAAGCCTAACAATGTGCTTGACCCAGATTTGCAATGAACCGACTAACAATGCTAAACGCATGCGCCAAATCTAGTCTGATGCAAACCATACCATACATGACACTTCCTACTCCAATTGCATATGGAATAGAATTCATCTCGCTCATTTCCTCTTGTTGCTCTGAGCTTGGGTAATTGAAAGCTTTGTGTGATGACACAAAGGTGTGCTAACCCGGTTTGGATTGATGCATCCTAAATCGTTCCACAACCTTTCTCAAGTAGCCATGTTGAGATAAGAATAATTCCCCCCCTTTCTGGTTTCTTACAATATCCATCCCAAGTATCCTCTTTGCAATTCCAAGATCTTTCATCTCAAATTCAGAATTCAACCTCTCTTTGAGCATGCCAATCCCATTCTTGCTAGAGCTAGCTATAAGAATATCATCCACATATAGAAGCAAGAAAATAACATAATTTTCTCCTCTTCTCAATATGTAAACATAGCTGTCATAACTACTCCTTAGAAATCCATATCTCAAAAGAAAATCATCAAATTTTTTTTACCATTGTCTAGGACTTTGTTTTAAGCCAAAGAGTGATTTTCTCAAGACACATACCTTTGACTCATCCTTTGCGAACGCTTCCTGTAACACCTCCACTAGGCATTACTACGTAACACATGCGGATTTAAATTAAAAGATAGTTTGCTGGTTGTTTTTCGGGAAATTATTTTCTTGCAAGTCAGAAAACTGGGGTATAACAATTTTTCTTCTATGGATAACTCTGAAACCAAAATACATACATTTAAATAGTAAAGTCGCATTTGGAACAAAGTCGCCACAACATACAACATCTCTCAAAAGTTTCAAAGTTTTAAGGAAAAAGCGTAAACTACAGACATATACATATAACACTATATTTATCGACCTCTTCAGATATACGACCCAACCCAGACTCCTAAGCTTGTCACTCTATCAAATATTAATTGGAGAGACCCCCGTGGCCATCCCCTAATCAGAAGACTCCTCTGCACCAAAGGTACTAGAGATCCAAGGTACAACAGCAAAACCAGAAGAAACCTGATATATTTGTAAGGGTGAGACACCAATATATGGATTGGACACAATAACCATATGCACCATACATGCATCACATCAACATATTAATAATTACCAAATATTAATAAATGAATCAACAAGTATTATATACATGGGTTTCATACCCGTACAGTCAGCTTTTATGAAGATTATGCATGACACTTCAATATTCAAGCTCTAAAGCTTAATCTCCGGAGATCCCAACATACTCAAAATGAGTTGATCAGGCTTGATACATCGTCTCATTGGCTAGCTAATCACAAAGATAATACATCGTCTCATTGTCCATTTAAGCACAACAATATGTACATCGTCTCATTGTCCATTTAGGCACAACGACACACGTACATCATCTCATTGTCCCTTTTAAGAACAACGATAATATATAGTCTCATTGTCCCTTTTGAGAACAACAATAATACATCGTCACATGATACCATTTCTATTAAGGTCTCACGTTAAACCACGTCGGGCACGCTCGCCATAAATGCAAACGTAAAACATTTTTGTTCTCGATATTTTCTTTGTGTTCATTCTTATTCGTTGTCGAAGCTCAGAAGCTAATGACTTTCCATAATTTTCATCATTTGAAATTATTCAACATCAACACGGGACACGTAGTCCGAGTGCTCAATCACCACGCCTTAGACCGATGCACCAGTCTTGGGCTTGTGGTTATAGAAAACATCTTACAATTTTATCCATGTTTTGTTTCAAAATGATTAGGACTCTTAGTCCATAACACCATGATTAGGACTCTCAGTCCACAATACTTGACACGGATCAAAGATCAACATGCACATTATAGAATACTAGAAGCGACGTCTCGCGAACTAGATTCGATTTCCACATATTCTTACTTTTCGTTCAGTGAAACACAAATACCAAAATAAAACCTCGGTAACCTATCCAAGTTATCGAAATATTTTCAAAGCATTTAATAGGAAATCCTTTCCTTGAGAAAATCATTTATAAAACATTTATAGGAAAACTACTTTCTTTTGAAATCCTTTCGTTTTTCCAAAACAATTTAACACTTCATCAAATCTTTTTCTTAAAATCATTTCTAAATAGAATAGAGTCAAATATTTCTCAAAGGTTTTTCTTTCATAAAACACACGTCTCTAAAAGGTATTCTCTTGTGTAAAATTCTTATTCATGAGAAGGTGGCTTTCTTTTAACTTAAAAAAATATTTCAACACATGTTCTAAAAATCTCATCTATCAAAATAAATACATTACTTGAATATTTTGTTTCCAAATCATATTCTTTAATAAAATAAAACTTCAAAAATAAATATCTTTGTTTCAGGATCTCATAAAGCTTATTAAGGCTTTTATTCTCATAGTTATTTGAGCACCGACGAATGTCAGGCTTCTCAGACATCAATCAATCATTAATATAATATCAGTCAATAGTATAACAGTTAATAACAGTCCATGACATATATGATTTATCATACTTCAGACAAGTAAATAATCAAGTAAGAAATCAACATCTGACAGTTGCCACAACATTTCAAGTATATAAATCATTCAAACATTGATTTCAATATTATAACACGATCCAGATAAATCAAATAATTCAGCTACACACATGCACACAGTTATTGAGTATCCCTCAGGCAAGCTCCCCTTACCTTTGGTGAAGGTTAAAGTGCTTGTTGTTTGAAGTATCGAACCACGAACGTCCTTGCTTACTTCGCGATGAATGTCTAGGTTTATGAACACAATACCAAGAACCCTAAACCAAGAGGGTATAGGTTCGACCATGGCATAAAATAGGGTTAGAGGTTTTCAAACAAAGAATACAACTCATGGATTAATGATCCTTAAGTGTTAGGAGTTCATAACCAAGGTTCACTTTACAAAGATAGAACAAAAATCCCACTAAATCCATGCTTAGGGTTTCGCCCTCTTTAGCATAAGTAGACTAGAAATTTCCAACCCTTCTAAGCTCTTAGATTTAGCGTTAAAAGATACCAAGAAGTCAAAACTCATGATCATATTTGGAAAGTTGAAATAAAGCATCCTAGGTCCATAACCACATAGGTTCGGCCATCATAGGATAAATAGGGTAGAAATCTTTATAATTTCCAATCTCTTAGACTTAGCATCCAAATGTATTAAGGAGCTCAAGTCCATGATCATATTGGTCAATGAAAAGAAAACATCCTAGCCATTAAGAGGTATATTCGGTCATCATAGGAAAAGGGAGTTAGCAATTTTTGTTTTACACAAACTCTTAGTATGGTAAAATACAAGTAAATAGAAGACTATAGAGTTTAGTTTCAACTCAAAAGGAGTTTTCTACCATTTTAGAAAGATTTTGGAAGTTTAAAGCACATAAAGGACACATAAAGTAAACTATGAAATCAAAGAAGAAACTTGCAAAAATATTTACATGAGAGTATTACCTTTAGTGTTAGGAAGAACTTTGATGAAGAACTTGAAGTAAAAAGACAAGTAAAAATGAAAGCTTTAAATGTTTGAAGTTAGAAGAGAAAGGAAGAAGTAAGAAAGTGATGAAGTGAAGAAATGAAATGGGTATTTATAGAGGGGTGAGAGAGGCATGAAATTGAGGAGAGATGAATGAGCTTGGAGGGCAAGTTTTGATCGTGTGCCTTGTTTGGTTTGAGAAGAGAGAGCAAAATGGGGTTTTAGAATATAATATGTTATATTTCAAAAAGTGTCATCATGATCACTTTTTAGGAGGTAACTTAGGTCATACCTCTAGTGAGTCACCTCACTCCCTCATCTCACCTCAAGCCTTTTATGTCTCCTATTCTGCTCCATTGTATAACCGGTTCAAGTTTCCGATCGTATTTCGCCCGGAATAAATATTATATTTTATTTCCGAACTCAAATTTTCGAAAATTTCCAATATCCTACAAAACATCATAAAAACACTAACCGTTTTCGCTCACGGGTCTAAATTAGGTTTTCTGTACAGTAAAGTCGTTCCGAGAGTGAAAACGCAGACCGACTTCGGTTTGAATTTTCAACCGAAAATTTTACCGTGACTTCATATAATATAACAACACAAGAAAATGATTTTAGTTTAATTAAAATCATCCACTGAGTTTAATCTAAAATAAACACATTTAAATATGTATTTATCGCTCTGAAAAGCATAGGAAAAACAGGTGTTACAATACTACCCTCTCTAAAAAGAATTTCGTCCTCGAAATTATGTAACTTGAAACTAAACAGGATCTCTCACTATCAAGATCATACTATCAGAAGAAAGTATCTAGAAGAATCCCAAAAGAATACAGAAACATCCAGTGTATGAAGATCCTTTAGTAGGTTCAGGGAGGTAAAAATGTATGATCGGTACATGTTTACAATCATGAATCTAAAAAGTTTCTCCTTTCACTAGAATTTCCTGGTCAACAATTTAAAAGAGCAACAGTTCGATAAGAATTCAAACTGAATCACTTCCACCAAAAGTAAAAGTTATTAGATTAAGTTTCATCAAGAAACTTCTTTTATAAACATACCCATCCCGTGCAACAACAAGGCAATTCACAATTCTAGGAAAAGAAAGATTGGATCCAAAGTCTAAACTGACCACAACAATCAAAAAGAGAAGGGCACTGGAATAAATTTCTTAAAAAGACTTTTATTCCCAAAAGTCATAAGAAACATACATTCACTGGAAAGACTAGTAACATAGGAGACCCTAGAGAGTCAAATACTTAAGGGCGTAAAAACATGATTATACTTAGAATCCTATTACAAACTTATAATTATGGATCATTAAAGTACATACTTCATATATAGGACTGCTATACTTAACAACATCTAGTGATCCACTTACTGAGATTCCTGAAGGACTCTGCAACTTTCTGCCATAAGACCTTTGAGTTGTGAAATTTTCATCACTACTTCTGTTGTAAAAGATCGTCAGATTGTGAAGCTCCAGTGCCAGTCATGGTGTAGACTCTTCCCTTCGTCGTGGGTCTTCCAGTCCCTGAGGTGTTGACAGCCTTTTCAAACCTCAGTGCATTACAATCCCTTGAGAAGTGTCCTGGTTGTCCACAATTGAAACACTTCACTCCTTTGCGTGGGCAAACATTAGCCATGTGATCTGGGTCTCCACACTTGTAACATCTCCTAACTTGGTCTCGGTTTTGGTTCTGTTGACTTCCTCTTCCCGATTCATAATCATTAGAACGATACTTTTGTTTATTCTGGTTATTTCCTTGTGGTCGGGAATAAGGTTCCCTTTGATGCTGCTTCCCCTTCTGATTTTGATTTTGATTTTGATACTGGTCTTTGGAATGAGTGGATCCTCCAACAGTTTCTCCATTGCCTCTTTCCTTCCTCATTAGTTCCACTTTTCTACACTTCTCTACTAAGGCTTAGAAATTCCGGATTTCTAATGGCATCACAGATTCCTTGATCTCGAAGTGCAAACCGGCTTCGAACTTTTCGCACTTCCACTCCTCGTCGGGGCTGTTCTGTAAAAAGCGGAAATATTTGGCAAGGGACTCAAACCTTGCAGCATATTCCCCCACTGTCATGTCCCGCTGACTCAGCCTTAGGAATTCCTGCTCTTTCTCTGTCCGAGCACTCTGGGGAAAATATTTGTCCATAAATTTGTTGCAAAATACTCCCCAGGTGATTGCCTGCTGCTCAGCTTCCAGCAGTTGTCTGGTGCCCTTCCACCAGTATTCAGCATCTCCAATCAGTTTGAATGTTGTATAAGGCACCTTTGCTCCCTCTAGGGTGTGCACCAGCTCAAAGATCTTCTCCAGCTCTTGGATCCAAAGATCAGCTTTAGTCGGGTCTACGTCCCCGTCAAACTGCCACGGATTCTGGCGTCGGAAGGCATTCAGATTCTTCCTTCAGAGCTCCTGTTCAGCTCTTTCTTTGCTCCCGCAATTAAGGCGTCGCGTTGGCGATCGGGAGAGCTATGGCGGCAGCAACGTCGGCCAAAGCTTGGGCGGTGAAGTCCATCCCGCCATTGCCTCGCCCACGACCACCACGCCGCGTGTTCCTCCTGGTTCCATAACCGACCTACCGAACAAATCGGTCAAGGCCACAACCAGAAATGAAACGTGTAAAGGCGTATCAACACACGTTACTTCTAAGAAGTAATCCAAATAAAACTTAATTCAAAGAAAACACAACTTCAACACAATAGACCTATTTCCCAAAGATCCCAGAAGACTCGACCAGCTCTGATATCACCTGTAACACCCACACTAGGCATTACTACGTAACACATGCGGATTTAAATTAAAAGATAGTTTGCTGGTTGTTTTTCAGGAAATTATTTTCTTTCAAGTCAGAAAACTGGGGTATAAAAAATTTTCTTCTATGGATAACTCTGAAACCAAAATACATACATTTAAACAGTAAAGTCGCATTTGGATCAAAGTCGCCACAATGTACAACATCTCTCAAAAGTTTCAAAATTCAAAGGAAAAAGCGTAAATTACAAACTGATACATATATCACTACATTTACAGACCTTTTCTGTAACATCCTAAAATTCTAATATAATTTTTTAATAAAAAGATTAAGATGTTATGGGGATTAGTGTAGAAAATTGTTAGTATAAGATTTTATTACAATTGTTTAATGATTGTTATAAAAGACATAATATTGATTTTTTTAATAAAAAAAATAAATATGAAGAAAAAAGGTGTAGCAAAATGCACAAATATCTAATTAACGTGAATAGGCATGCCCACATTGCACTTTGATGGAATTGTGGTTTTGCCAATTCAATTCAGGTACTTTGTTTTCTATCTTAAGAACAATAAAATAAAATAAAAATATATCACAATAGCAAGCAAGTGAGTTGGCCACGCTGTTGGGCAGGGCTTTAAGGCTATTAGCCCATGATAACACTCTAGCAGGTATTAAAAAGAATTAGGGTGGAATTTTAACCCCCAAAAAAGGGGAATAGAGAGAAACGGAAGTTTTAGACGCCAAACCATAAAAATAGACAGCAGAGCAGCAATTCTATTTGCACAGTTCCAAAAACATCAGTAGAAAGAAGAGGAATTGTTGGTAAAATGTAACACCCCGATTTTCGCTGCTTTGTAATATCGGTAATAAATATATAAATATATATTTTTATCCAAGACTTAGAAAATGATTTTGGATAAACCAAGGTCATTTCCTTGTTATACTTATTTTCATAAGGTTACGGGGAAGTTTTTGGTTGAAAATTCAGACGGAAGCCGGTCTGTGTTTTCTGTGTTTTCACTGACAGTAAAAGTTTACTGCTCAGAAGACCTAATTTTGATTCGTGAACTAGATGAAAAATATTTTTATCGTATTTACTACGATACTGGAAGTTTTGAAAATTTTGGTAAAAAAAATTAAAATATTATATTTGTTGCGGGCGTATACGTCGAGATATCTCTAGGAAAAGCTTGCGCCAGATGAATCGAGGAGTCGGCAACGTAGAAGAGATGATGGATTTGACCTACTTAACGAGCATTTATGACGAGCTTATCCGTGTCATAATGGCCATAATGACACATTTATGACAAAGTGAAATTTTCCTATGAAATGACCATTTTACCCTTGTCTTTTTATGACAATTACAAGCCATGCCATTGGAAAATTTGACCAAACCTTACCCAAAACCCACGGCTCCAACATGTCTACTTCACTTGAGCAAGTGTAACACCCTAGTTTTTACACCTATGATTAATTATTTTATTTAGATGTTTAAGTTATTTTGTTATGTGGGTTAGTTTGAGTAATTAAATTACTCTCTTCAAATTATTTTATTAGGTGCGTTAGCACTGACTTATTTCAGTGAATGCACGCTTACTAGACAATAATTACGTTATTGTCACTAATATACCAGTACAGAAAAATATTTTTCATAATATGATTAAGAGAAAAGCATTTTCATATTCTCATTCTATTTAATTTTAGAGTTAAAAATATTTTGGTTTGACATTTATCGGAGATTAAATTTTGGACTGGGTATTTTCTTAGTGGATCAGTTCAATTATTAATCTTTACTCTAATCTGAATTTCGAAAACATATCCTTATCAATCTTTATTTTTAGATTCTAAAAAGTAAAAACATGTTTATTTTAGGCCTAATATTTATCACTCATTTTGTACCTATCACTAAGTAATTTGTTTAAAAACCCATTTTCTCTCTTTTCTCTCTCTCTTTCTCGACGCTATCTCTCTCATTTTCTCTTTTCTTTCTCTGCTTCTTTCTTCTTCTTTCTTCTTTCTTTTTCTTCTTCCTCCTCTCTCCATCTTTCTTCTCCTCTCCACAACCAGCCACCTCCCAAGAGCCCAGTCGCACGCCGCCACCGTAGGAGCACAGTCCGGTCGAGCGAGTTGCTCCTCACCGTGCATCGCTGTACGTGTCACTATCGTCCTTCAGCAGCGACTCTGCACGCAACTCTGGCCGTTCGCTGTCACCGGCCGTCGTGGTGAGCCCCCTGTCGCCGTCCATGGGGATTCGGCTACCCTTCCCTTCTTCTTCCTTGTGTTGTGCGCACCAAAACCCGTAGTTCAAACCACTGTTTGCTGCCGCTGCCGCTGCCACCGCGTTGCCGGATCCGCCGCAACCACGTTTGGCCCCTCGTTTCCTCTCCTCTTCACCTTGGGTAAGAGTTTTACCTCTAACCTCTTCTCTTTCGTAAACCCCCAAATTGATTTTAAAACCCTAACCCTAACCCTTTGATTTCAGATTTTAATCTTGAAATTTAAGGTTGTTTTATGAGATTGGGACTGTGAATTTGTGTTTCCCTAAACCAATTTCATTATTCTGAATTTTCCCTAAATTTTAATAAGGAGCTCTAAAACCCCAATTTGATTTTATTTGAATTTGGGTATGTTTTTGTGAAATTAATTATTATTTAGTGCAATTAGGACTCTAAATGGATGATTTCCCAAGGTCCTTTTCATGATCTTTTAATCAAAACAAAGTTTCCTTAAAGGGTATTGGGAAGCGTGAGCTTCAAACATGATTTTCTTTAAAAATAACCTTGTTTGGTAATTGGATTAAGTGTTTAGATAAAGTTAGAATGTGTGTTTGATCATGTGAAATTGATTTCTTGATTTTTGGTTGTTGCGCGTTGTTGGATTCCCCTCTCCGAGACGTTTGACACGGCTATTCTTGCTTGATGGAGTAGATATGAGCTAATGTGAGCATTAAGACGAGGATCCATTACTTGTCTTCAAAGGTAAGGGGAGTTTGCCTAGGGATATTCAATAACTGTATGCATGTGTGTATGTGTTTAATTGGATATTTACATGTTGATTGAGCTTACTTGATTATCTAATGTACTTGAACTGTTATGCTATTATCTGATGTTGAACTGTACTTGTTCTAAATGATATAATGCATATATGTGATGAACTGCTTTCAACTGTGATATTAGCATTGAACTGATGATATATACTGTTGTTGATTGAAAGTTTGCTAAGCCAGACGTGCGTCTGTGCTCAACCATAATAAGGATTAAAAACCTTAATAAGCTTTGAAGATGAAGGGATTGGTGTTCTTTTCCAAAAGCTCTTTAAACTAAAATACTTGTTTTAAATGTTGAAATGATTTTGGTGTACTATTGTTATACAAAAGAAAAATCCTTTTCGAACTATGTGTCTTCAAGTGAAAACTTTCAAGATTATTTGGCAATATCCTATTGGGGGAAATATTTCAAAGATAAAAGAATTTCATAGATGCTTTATAAAAAGATTTTCAAAGGAAAGGTTTTTTTTAAGTATTTTAGAAACTTTCCGATAACCTGGATAGGTTATCGAGGATTCAGTTTTGAATTTGTTTTTCACTGAACAAAAAATAAGTACTTAAGAAAGAGAATCTAGTACGCGAGACGTCGCCTCTAGTATTCAGTGATGCGCACGTGATCTTGAATCAGTGTTAATTCGGGACTACGAGTCCTGGTTATGATGTTATGGCACGTGATCTTGGATCAGTGTTAATTCGGGACTACGAGTCCTGGTTATGATGTTATGGACTTAGGTCCTAATCGCGTTGTGTTGGACTGTGTATTCTAACCGCGTGTGATGAACATGATTAAAGGTGAAGGTTGTTTTCTACGACCACAACCCTTGACTGCGGCCACGGTCTTGGGTATTGTGATTGAGCATTCGGACTATGAGTCCTATGCTTCTGAGTTTTCTTTAAGTAATGGGGAAATGATGATTAAGTCGTTAGCTTTGAGCTGCGACAGCGAAAAAGAACGAACACAGAGAAAACCTTTTAAATAAAATATTTTCTCATGTGCATTTCCCCAAGCAGACGTGCTATTGATGAATAAATCAGATACAAAAGATGGTATCTGGGAGTCTGTCCATGTAAACCGAGTGAAGAGGCACATGTGACGTTGCTCGTCCTGAGACCTTATGCATGAGGGTAAGGAGGCAACTGCCCGGTGGGCTAGAGATTGACCAACTCTAATACTTCTCCAGGGAAAACGGTGTTGAGATCTCATGAGATTAAGTTAGAGCCTGATGATTGAAGTGTCATGCATATTTTCAAAAGATTGACTGCGCGGGTTTGAGACCCTTTGATATAACACTGTTATGTTACGTATATGCATGATTTAACTGCTTATATGATTATGTGATGTATGTATCATGTATATGGTTGTTGTGTGATATATCCATTTGTCGGTATCTCACCCTTACAAACATATCAGGTTTCTTCTGGTTTGCTATTGTACCCTGGGTATTTTAGTACAGATGGTGCAGAGGAGTCTTCCTAAGTCACTCAGAGACTTAGATCTAGTTGCTTGATGAGGTATTTGATTGTGGAACGATCACGTGAGTTCTTCTCAGGAATAACTTTTAGAATGACCAGCTTAGGGTTTTGAGACTTAGATTATTTTGATAAGTATGTATGAGTATGGCTCAGAGAGCCTTTATTTTAAAATGAAATGTTTATGGCTCGGAGAGCGTTATTCTGAAAGAAAACTTAAACTGTCCCTTTTGGTCTTGTAAAGCTAATTGATATAACTATCTTTAGTATGTTATTGCTCGACTGTATTTGGTGTAACTGGAATTCTGGAATGAAAATGTAATTATTTTAGCAGCTGTTCTTTTACCTGGGATGTCCGAATTACAGAGGAGACTCTGTCGAAATTTTCGTAAAATACTAGCTTTTATTCAAGTATATTCTTTAAATTAAATAGGCTTGCCATACTATGATAGTAAGTCTGTGTGCCAATCAAGGCTTAGGAGTCGTGACAAAAATTTTTATACCCAATTTCAGACACTTATATACTTATGTAAATTATTTTCCGAAAGCACCAGCAAATTATCTCTTAATTTAAATTCCGCATGTGTTACGTAAGTAATGCCCCAAGGGGGGGCGTTACAGCAAGTTTCATTTCCATTTTCAAGCCATTTTTCTCTCAAAGTTAAGCTTTTGTCTTAAGAACTTCAAGAACATTCATAATTGTTCAGATTTTGCCTAGCGATTATGACCATTTTCTATTCTGAATCTCGAAAACCTTTCAACATGAAAGTTGTTCATCTTTCTCTCTTATTTCCAACGACATAAAGATCATCCAAAACGGACAAGTATGTTGAGAGATCTACCCAAAATACTAAAACTGTTCTAAACCCTAACTATGTTCATCTTCTTCTCTAAGTTTCTCAAGAACATCATGAGAAATTTGTGAAGAACATCAACCAAATCTTTCTTTCCTTGAATCATCAAGAGGTAAAAACTTCTTCTCTTGTCATTTAAATCCTTTCTCTTCACAACTTTTGTAGATTCATGGCTTAGATCAACATGTTCTTCATTTACTTCAAATTGATGGAACTAGATTCAAAAATTCATAACTAATTCTAGAAAAATCCTTTTGACATGAAACCAATTGCTATGATCTTATAATCATCTCTATTTTCATCATCTAGAAGCATAAGATCATCTGAAATTTCTTTCCCTAAATTCTGGTTATGGCCGAACCTAGGTCAAAGTTGTGTTCTTAGGTTTTGTTTCATTTTCATGTCTTGATTCATGATTCAATCCTTTTATATCTTGATAGTTCTTGTATTCAAGTATATAGAAGATCAAAAATCAAACTTTAACCTATTGATCTCATCAAAACCGAAACCCTAGGTTTGAGTACTTAATGGTTTTGTGATTCAAAAGTTGTTTGTAATCTTTGAATCCAACTCTAAGCTTTGTATGTTGTTTAAATCCAAGAGTTGATGAAATTTTAAAATTTCTAGCCTAAAAATATTGAGAAAACCGAACCCTAGTTCTTAGAACTAGATGAGTTTTAGTTCATGTTCTTGATTCATAATCATGGTTTAAGTGTTTAATCATGCTTAAGTAACTTATGGATCATTAATCCTTAAGTTAACCAAATTTTAATTTTCCTAACCTAGAAAATTGGTTGAAGCCGAACCCTAACCTCCATGAGCCAAGTGTATTGTTGTTTGATTTGATTTATTTTGGTTGCAATTCGTTTGAAGGAAACAACCGAGTTAACCGATTTACGCTGATGGAGAGAAATCGGATCGGGATCAGGAGACTAACAGGAACTGTGGTTTAATCTTCAAGAGGTAAGGGGGGTATGCCTGAGGAGTGTAAGATAATCTCAAGCTTATTTGTGGAGTCATTTATTAATTTTCGGTATGAAATATTTTATTATATTATACTGTTTACTATTAATTGCTAGATTGATGTGATGTTTATCTGAGTAATTGAATTGATGTGATGTGTGAACTTACATGATTATGATTATTTGTTTATATTATAATTGTGATGCATGTCATAAATTGATATATGCCATGCCATTTAGTGATTGGAATTTATCTGCTGTTGAATGTTGGACTGAGTAACCTGACATTGGTCAGTGTTAAAAAATTTAATTAAGGATAAAAAACTTAATAAGCTTGGATAATTAATTAGAGGGATTAATTTGGGAGATTTTGAGAAAAATGAAAAAAAAATTATTATTTTAATAATATTTTGTGGAAACTATGTAAATAAGCCATAGTAGGGGCGAAACCGTGAAATTTTTCACAGGCTCTAATTTTTATATAATAAATTCAATTTTATTATAAAATGTTATTTAAAGTGATTAAGTTCCAAAAATAATATTTACAGCAGTCAGAACAATTACTTCTGACAGAGAAGTGATATTAGTTATTTAATATTATTTAATTAATATTATTTATTTAATATTATTTAATTATTTAAATTTTCGAAATTTATTTATTTAATCTTTTTTTATTAAAATTTTTGTTTTGTTGACCTTTATTGAAAATTATTTCTTAAAGTGATACAATTAGAAATAAAAGGAATTTATAAAAGATTTTTAAAATCTATTAACGTTTTAACAGAAAAGGGTTTCTGTAAAAATGTTTTATTCAGTGAAGTTATTCCGTTAAACTTGGATAAGTTTTCGGAGCTTGTTTTGTATTTGTTTTACACTGAGCAAAATGCTTTACAAGCAGATAAATGAGCCTAGAAACCGAGACGTCGGGGTTCTAGTGTTGTATGGACACGTAGATCAAGGATCTGTGTCATGGGACGGAGTGTCCTGCAAAGTTTTGTTTTTGGACTGTGTGTCCTAAGTTGATGTGGACAGTGTGAGTTCCATATCCGCGAGCCAAAGACTGGTGCATCGGTTTAAGGGCCTCGTGATTGAGCATTCGGACTGTGTGTCCTGTGTTGAGATTAAAAGATTTGGACTGTGTGTCCTGTGTTTGTTTAAAGTGAAAAGTCTTAATAAGACATTGAGCATGGTCGTTAAGCTTTGTGTTTCGACAAGGAAAGATTATTACGACAAAGAAAATAAAACGAGAATAAAAGTTTTCTCATGCATTTTTGGCAGACCTGCCATGTGTTATGATCATTGTGTTCTGTATGGACCAATGAGTTACCATGTGTATGACTACACCAATGGTTGGATAGTTGTCATAAGGGGTCGTATGACTGAGCTGCAATAGCTGTTTGAGTGGCTATCATACGAGGTCGGATAATATTTGTGCATAGCTGCAATAGCTGTTTGAGTGGTTATAGCACAAGTGACTCTGTACATAACTGCAATAGTTGTTTGAGTGGTTATGTATCTGTGTACAACTGCAATAGCTGTTTGAGTGGTTGCCACAGAGGGGTCGTGTGAACAATTGCAATAGCTGTTTGAGCATTGGTCACATGTGGTTGAGGTGGATGATCCGACAGTGTATCTGTGTACAACTGCAATAGCTGTTTGAGTGGTTGTCACAGAGGTGTCATGTGAACAGTTGCAATAGTTGTTTGAGCATCGGTCACATGAGGTTGAGATTTCTTGGGCATTGTTTTGTTCATTTTTACAATGTGCCATGTGTGGAGCCCGATCGACTTGAAACGAAACAGGAAGTTGTGGGATCTCCCGGAGATTAGGTATCAAAATAGAGTTGAATATTGAAGTGTCATGCATTTTTATAAAATGACGATGACTGCCGGGTATGAAACCCTGTGAAATAAATCATTATGTTGTTTTATGTTAATTTTATTATGTTGTGAATATTTGGTATTTGCTATTTGAGAGTCGTGCATGGGGTTGTTTTATTAAAACTCATATATTGGAAACTCACCCTTACAAACATATCAGGTTTATTTTAGACTAAGGTAGTACTTTGGTACACTAGCACGGATAAAGCGAAGGAATTCACTGAGTCGTTCGAGGACTTAACTCCTAGATGCTTGAAGAGGTATGCGTCAGTGGGAATGTCACGAGGATGATAATTCAGGATCTACATCAAGTACGTACCAGACTTTGACTGTGGAGACATCTTTGCCACCTCTCTGATTTCTTACCGATTTTCTGGTAAATTAGGAGTTTATATGTTTTGATACTTCCATAGTTCCGGAAGTAGAGGTATCCTCACCGGATATTTCGATAGGTTGGGAGAACTATAGTGGTCTTCCCAACAGTAATTATTAGTACTGACCAACTATAGGACTTTTGGTGTCTTATAAAGTAGTGGTACTTGGTTAGTCTGGATGTTTGGCTATTGAGAGTCATTCTTTTGAGTTGTAATTCCAGATTACCGCTACGTTACAATTACGTCTTTATTTTCTTATGTTAAGACTTTTGGAGATGATCTGTTATGTGAAGGTCTAAGTGTAAAATTCTTATGATACCTATTTATATTATGTTAATGGTGTTGGATTATATATGTAGTAAAAGAAAACGGAAAAAAAAATTATCACCAATTTTGAAAGGGATAAGTAACTAGAAAATTATATTTTTCCGAAAGCAACCAGCAACACTATTTTATTGAGTGTATTTCCGAAATAAGTTACGTAAATGTGATACCCTGAAATTGGGGTGTCACATTAGTGGTATCAGAGCTGGTCGAGTCTTTCGGGAAACCTTGGGGAATAGGTCTGTTAGGTTTTTGTTGTGTGATCTCTGGTTAAACCTTGTTTGAATTGTTTCTTGGTTGAAACAATGTGTGTTGACACGCAAGTAAGTATGTTTTAGTTGGTTCTGATTGGGTTGGAACCTTGAGAGATCTCATGTTTAGTAAAGGGTACTCATGTTCATGTTGATACATTCGTTTATTCCTTAGGACTGTAGCAGACATTTGAATAAGGTACCAGTTATTGAAAATTTTTGGAAAAATTCTGAGAATGTCCCAAGTTTGTACGGACGGACGGATGTTGATTTTCTGATTAATCTAGTTTCTAGATTTAGCCAGATCTCAATCGCTTTGTGTAGGATATTGCCAACGAAGTTAGTTGAGTTAGACTTCAAGAAATAGAATTTTCGTCCATTTTTCGATAAGTTGGTCATCATTTTCGTCGATGATGTTCTCGTTTACTCTAAGAGTCACGAGGAGCATGAGAAACCATGGATAGTAGATGGTACATTGATTTAATTGCTTCTTAGAAGTAATGTGTTTTAAACACGTAAGTATACGTTTCAGTTTCTGGTTGCCATTTAACTGATTGCGTCTTGTAGGTCAGTTATGGAACCAGAAGGTGGACGAGGACGCGGCTGTGGCAAAGGTCGTAGAGGTGGTCGTGTTAACGGCCGTGGTAACTTTGAAGAGAACTATGAGGAAGCCAGAGGCATGGATTATGATGCACAAGCAATGGCAGATGTTGTTGATACTATTGCACAACAAACTGCTACAATGGTTGCCCAGAATTTACAAGAACAACTTCGAGCGGAACAGGCTGCTGAGGGCAGAGGTCTTACTGCTTTTAGACGCCAGAATCCTCCACAATTTCATGGAGATATGGATCCTACAAAAGCTGATTTGTGGATTCAGGAGATAGAGAAAATATTTGAGTTGTCTGTTTATTCCTTATCATATGATGTGATCGTTTCAAAACCCCTTGATGAATCAATTTTTGTGGAATTTTATATGTGGGAACTATCCTGTTTTGTTCAGGATAGATACTTTCATGATAAAAGAAGTTTCTTGATGAGACTTAGTCGATTCACTTTTACTTTTGGTGGAAGTGATCCAGTCTAAATTTTGTCGGACTGATGTTCTTTTAAATCGTTGTATAGTAAAGTTCTTGTGAAGGAAGAAACTTTATTAGAGTCATGTTTGTAAACATGTATTGGCCATGCATTTTTACACTCACGAACCTATTGAAGAATCTTTTTACATATTGGACACTTGTATCTCTCAGATTGGTCAAATTATTCTTTGTGCTTTCTTGTGAAAGCAAAATCAAGAAATTTCTTGTCTTGGAAATTTCTTTTCAAATTATTGTGAGTAGGTTGACGAAGTCGACATCTTTTTACTGCTTAGGTCCACGGTGTAATGGAAAAACTAACAGAGGTATATATCAGAGGGCTGATCCAACGTGATAAAGAATCTTCCAACATCGTTCTGAGTAAATCCCGAAAAACTTACTTTGAGTGTTGGGCAAAGTTACATCTAGTGTTAAGATTCAAGTTGAAGTTAATGTTCAGCTTATCATCCTAAGTTAGATGGATAAATAAGAAAGGAATTGATCCTTAGAAGGTTAGCTGAGAGTAAGTGTAATACCTAAGCATGACAAGAGGTGAATGGATTTTTATTGAGGTGTAGATGTGATTAGTAATCTGAGAATTTTCAGAAGTAAGATCAGTAAGTGAGATATTTTCGGTATATTTTGTTATGATCGAGGTAGAATTTGCTAAATGAACTAGGATAATGATAAAATGATCATCGTTAAGATTTAATCGTATGATTGGAAGAAATTACAGAAAGATGTCTATGGTAGTTTTACCTAAGTTGAATGTGAACGGAAAAGAGAAGTTCTTGAGTAAAATTAAGTTGTTAGAAAAGTTCGAAAGCTAAGAGTTAGATAATTTTATTCTATATAGTCCCTTTTGGTTTGATTGCATTAAGATATGCAATGAAGTTATTTTGAGGATAAGATGTCTGAGGTGATATCAAATTTGGGGTGGTGAATTATAATGAAGAGAAACTAAGACTATGATTAAATATTTTGAGTAGGGAATTGATACGTGGTGCTGTGTAGACATTGTTGGTATTAGTGGTAATATTCAGAAATAGATGATTTGAATAAGATTTATGGTGGAACCATGCTGATAAGAGAAGTGATTAAGTTTTGATTTTGTTTTTTTCGAGTGTGATAGACTCTGATGAAATTTTGAGGATAATACTGATATATAGAAATGACATAAGAATGATTTGTGTTATGGAATATAGAATAAGAGGAAAGAAGTGATGTGGAAGGCAATGTAAAATCTTAAGGTTAAGATGAGATTACAAAATTCTGTTTAGTTTCGAGTGACGAAATTTCGAGGACGATTTTTTTTTTTAGTGGGGTAGTAATGTAACACCCCGATTTTCGCTGCTTTGTAATATCGGTAATAAATATATAAATATATATTTTTATCCGAGACTTAGAAAATGATTTTGGATAAACCAAGGTCATTTCCTTGTTATACTTATTTTCATAAGGTTACGGGGAAGTTTTTGGTTGAAAATTCAGACGGAAGCCGGTCTGCGTTTTGTGTTTTCACTGACAGTAAAAGTTTACTGCTCAGAAGACCTAATTTTGATTCGTGAACAAGATGAAAAATATTTTTATCGTATTTACTACGATACTGGAAGTTTTGAAAATTTTGGTAAAAAAAATTAAAATATTATATTTGTTGCGGGCGTATACGTCGAGATATCTCTAGGAAAAGCTTGCGCCAGATGAATCGAGGAGTCGGCAACATAGTAGAGATGATGGATTTGACCAACTTGATGAGCATTTATGACGAGCTTATCCGTGTCATAATGGCCATAATGGCACATTTATGACAAAGTGAAATTTTCCTATGAAATGACCATTTTACCCTTGTCTTTTTATGACAATTACAAGCCATGCCATTGGAAAATTTGACCAAACCTAACCCAAAACCCACGGCTCCAACATGTCTTCTTCACTTGAGCAAGTTTCATTTCCATTTTCAAGCCATTTTTCTCTCAAAGTTAAGCTTTTGTCCTAAGAACTTCAAGAACATTCATAATTGTTCAGATTTTGCCTAGCGTTATGACCATTTTCTATTCTGAATCTCGAAAACCTTTCAACGTGAAAGTTGTTCATCTTTCTCTCTTATTTCCAACTACATAAAGATCATCCAAAACGGACAAGTATGTTGAGAGATCTACCCAAAATACTAAAACTGTTCTAAACCCTAACTATGTTCATCTTCTTCTCTAAGTTTCTCAAGAACATCATGGGAAATTTGTGAAGAACATCAACCAAATCTTTCTTTCCTTGAATCATCAAGAGGTAAAAACTTCTTCTCTTGTCATTTAAATCCTTTCTCTTCACAACTTTTGTAGATTCATGGCTTAGATCAACATGTTCTTCATTTACTTCAAATTGATGGAACTAGATTCAAAAATTCATAACTAATTCTAGAAAAATCCTTTTGACATGAAACCAATTGCTATGATCTTATAATAATCTCTGTTTTCATCATCTAGAAGCATAAGATCATGTGAAATTTCTTTCCCTAAATTCTGGTTATGGCCGAACCTAGGTCAAAGTTGTGTTCTTAGGTTTTGTTTCATTTTCATGTCTTGATTCATGATTCAATCCTTTTATATCTTGATAGTTCTTGTATTCAAGTATATAGAAGATCAAAAATCAAACTTTAACCTATTGATCTCATCAAAACCGAAACCCTAGGTTTGAGTACTTAATGGTTTTGTGATTCAAAAGTTGTTTGTAATCTTTGAATCCAACTCTAAGCTTTGTATGTTGTTTAAATCCAAGAGTTGATGAAATTTTAAAATTTCTAGCCTAAAAATCTTGAGAAAACCGAACCCTAGTTCTTAGAACTAGATGAGTTTTAGTTCATGTTCTTGATTCATAATCATGGTTTAAGTGTTTAATCATGCTTAAGTAACTTATGGATCATTAATCCTTAAGTTAACCAAATTTTAATTTTCCTAACCTAGAAAATTGGTTGAAGCCGAACCCTAACCTCCATGAGCCAAGTGTATTGTTGTTTGATTTGATTTATTTTGGTTGCAATTCGTTTGAAGGAAACAACCGAGTTAACCGATTTACGCTGATGGAGAGAAATCGGATCGGGATCAGGAGACTAACAGGAACTGTGGTTTAATCTTCAAGAGGTAAGGGGGTATGCCTGAGGAGTGTAAGATAATCTCAAGCTTATTTGTGGAGTCATTTATTAATTTTCGATATGAAATATTATATTATATTATACTGTTTACTATTAATTGCTAGATTGATGTGATGTTTATCTGAGTAATTGAATTGATGTGATGTGTGAACTTACATGATTATGATTATTTGTTTATATTATAATTGTGATGCATGTCATAAATTGATATATGCCATGTCATTTAGTGATTGGAATTTATCTGCTTTTCAATGTTGGACTGAGTAACCTGACATTGGTCAGTGTTAAAAAAATTAATTAAGGATAAAAAACTTAATAAGCATGGATAATTAATCAGAGGGATTAATTTGGGAGATTTTGAGAAAAATGAAAAAAAATTTATTATTTTAATAATATTTTGTGGAAACTATGTAAATAAGCCATAGTAAGGGCGAAACCGTGAAATTTTTCATAGGCTCTAATTTTTATATAATAAATTCAATTTTATTATAAAATGCTATTTAAAGTGATTAAGTTCCAAAAATAATATTTACAGCAGTCAGAACAATTACTTCTGACAGAGAAGTGATATTAGTTATTTAATATTATTTAATTAATAATATTTATTTAATATTATTTAATTAATATTATTTTTTATTTAAATTTTCGAAATTTATTTATTTAATCTTTTTTTTATTAAAATTTTTGTTTTGTTGACCTTTATTGAAAATTATTTCTTAAAGTGATACAATTAGAAATAAAAGGAATTTATAAAAGATTTTTAAAATCTATTAACGTTTTAACAGAAAAGGGTTTCTGTAAAAATGTTTTATTCAGTGAAGTTATTCCGTTAAACTTGGATAAGTTTTCGGAGCTTGTTTTGTATTTGTTTTACACTGAGCAAAATGCTTTACAAGCAGATAAATGAGCCTAGAAACCGAGACGTCGGGGTTCTAGTGCTGTATGGACACGTAGATCAAGGATCTGTGTCATGGGACGGAGTGTCCTGCAAAGTTTTGTTTTTGGACTGTGTGTCCTAAGTTGATGTGGACAGTGTGAGTTCCATATCCGCGAGCCAAAGACTAGTGCATCGGTTTAAGGGCCTCGTGATTGAGCATTCGGACTGTGTGTCCTGTGTTGAGATTAAAAGATTTGGACTGTGTGTCCTGTGTTTGTTTAAAGTGAAAAGTCTTAATAAGACATTGAGCATGGTCGTTAAGCTTTGTGTTTCGACAAGGAAAGATTATTACGACAAAGAAAATAAAACGAGAATAAAAGTTTTCTCATGCATTTTTGGCGGACTGCCATGTGTTATGATCATTGTGTTCTGTATGGACCAATGAGTTACCATGTGTATGACTACACCAATGGTTGGATAGTTGTCATAAGGGGTCGTATGACTGAGCTGCAATAGCTGTTTGAGTGGCTATCATACGAGGTCGGATAATATTTGTGCATAGCTGCAATAGCTGTTTGAGTGGTTATAGCACAAGTGACTCTGTACATAACTGCAATAGTTGTTTGAGTGGTTATGTATCTCGTGTACAACTCGCAATAGCTGTTTGAGTGGTTGCCACGGAGAGGGGTCGTGGTGAACAATTGCAATAGCTGTTTGAGCATTGGTCACATGTGGTTGAGGTGGATGATCCGACAGTGTATCTGTGTACAACTGCAATAGCTGTTTGAGTGGTTGTCACAGAGGTGTCATGTGAACAGTTGCAATAGTTGTTTGAGCACTGGTCACATGAGGTTGAGATTTCTTGGGCATTGTTTTGTTCATTTTTACAATGTGCCATGTGTGGAGCCTGATCAGCTTGAAACGAAACAGGAAGTTGTGGGATCTCCGGAGATTAGGTATCAAAATAGAGTTGAATATTGAAGTGTCATGCATTTTTATAAAATGACGATGACTGCCGGGTATGAAACCCTGTGAAATAAATCATTATGTTGTTTTATGTTAATTTTATTATGTTGTGAATATTTGGTATTTGCTATTTGAGAGTCGTGCATGGGGTTGTTTTATTAAAACTCATATATTGGAAACTCACCCTTACAAACATATCAGGTTTATTTTAGACTAAGGTAGTACTTTGGTACACTAGCACGGATAAAGCGAAGGAATTCACTGAGTCGTTCGAGGACTTAACTCCTAGATGCTTGAAGAGGTATGCGTCAGTGGGAATGTCACGAGGATGATAATTCAGGATCTACATCAAGTACGTACCAGACTTTGACCGTGGAGACATCTTTGCCGCCTCTCTGATTTATTACCGATTTTCTGGTAAATTAGGAGTTTATATGTTTTGATACTTCCATAGTTCCGGAAGTAGAGGTATCCTCACCGGATATTTCGATAGGTTGGGAGAACTATAGTGGTCTTCCCAACAGTAATTATTAGTACTTACCAGCTATAGGACTTTTGGTGTCTTATAAAGTAGTGGTACTTGGTTAGTCTGGATGTTTGGCTATTGAGAGTCATTCTTTTGAGTTGTAATTCCAGATTACCGCTACGTTACAATTACGTCTTTATTTTCTTATGTTAAGACTTTTGGAGATGATCTGTTATGTGATGGTCTAAGTGTAAAATTCTTATGATACCTATTTATATTATGTTAATGGTGTTGGATTATATATGTAGTAAAATAAAACGGAAAAAAATTTTATCACCAATTTTGAAAGGGATAAGTAACTAGAAAATTATATTTTTCCGAAAGCAACCAGCAACACTATTTTATTGAGTGTATTTCCGAAATAAGTTACGTAAATGTGATACCCTGAAATTGGGGTGTCACATAAAACGTTAGGATTTGTTATAAATAATATTTGGAGCTTTTGGAGGTCTATTAAAGGCGAGTAAAAATAACTTTGCTCACTCTTCCATGATACAATTAATTTTGGGATTCCATCCATTCTCAAGAAGATTCTTAAAATACTATTATGTTGCTTCTTGTTTTGGGATTCTTACAATTAATTTTGGGATTCCATCCATCCATTTGCAGGAAGGCAAGGTAGTAGCTTATGCATCTAGACAGCTTAGGACACATGAGGTGAATTATCCTACTCAGGACCTTGAGTTAGCAGCAGTAGTATTTGCTTTTAAGATTTGGAGGCACTATTTGTATGGTGAAAAGTTTGAGGTTTTTAGTGATCATAAGAGCCTTAAGTATTTGTTTGACCAAAAAGAATTGAATATGAGGCAAAGGAGGTGGATGGAATTCCTTAAGGACTATGATTTTGAGTTGAAGTACCATCCAGGGAAAGCCAATGTGGTGGCTGATGCACTTAGTAGGAAAACCTTGCATGTGTCTAGTTTGATGGTCCAAGAGATGAATATGTTAGAGGAGTTCAGAGACATGAATCTAAAAGTATCTCTTAGTGCTCTAAGCTTGAAGTTGAATAGGCTAGCAATTTGCAGTGATCTTAGAGAAATGATTAGGCGAGAGCAGCTTTTAGACCAGGAGTTACAATCTCTCTTAGATCAAGAGAATTTTGTGTTGTCTACTGATGGTCTAGTGTTGTTTAAGAATAAGATCGTTGTTCCTAAGGAGGGGAGCCTTAGGGAGAAAGTTTTAGAGGAAGCGCATAAGGGAAAGTTCACCATACATCCAGGGATAACCAAGATGTATCAAGATCTAAAGAAGATGTATTAGTGGCCAGGAATGAAACGGGATGTGGCTAGCTTTGTAGCCAATTAAGTGTTTAGTATGTCAAAAGGTTAAGATAGAACATCGGAGACCTTCGGGTTTGTTGCAACCTTTAGAAATTCCCCAATGGAAATGGGAGAGGATTTCTATGGATTTCGTGATGGGGTTACCTAGGACTCGTTTGGGTTTAGATGCCATATGGGTGATTGTGGATAGGTTGACCAAGTCTGCTCACTTCTTGCCAATTAAGGCAACCTATAGTTTGAACAAGTTAGCAGACTTATACATTAAGGAGATAGTGAAGCTTCATGGCATACCTACCTCTATAGTGTCAGATAGAGACCCACGGTTTACCTCTAGATTTTGAAGAGCTTTCCAACAGGCTTTTGGTTCTAAGTTGAGTTTTAGCACAGCCTATCATCCCCAAACGGATGGTCAGTCGGAGAGGACCATTCAGACCCTTGAGGACATGCTTAGAGCATGTGTTTTAGATGAAGGTGGGGATTGGGATAAATTTTTACCTCTTACAGAGTTTGCTTATAACAATAGTTATCACGCTAGCATAGGCATGGCACCCTATGAAGCTCTTTATGGGAGGAAGTGTAGGTCCCCTTTATGTTGGTGTGAAGTGGGTGAGAAGACCCTGCTAGGACCAGAGTTAGTCCAGGAGACCACAAAGAGGATTAAAGTCATTAGGGAAAGGATGCACACTGCACAGAGTAGGCAAAAGAGTTATGCCGACAAGAGAAGGAAGCCTTTAGAATTTCGGGAAGAGGAACATGTATTCTTGAGAATCACTCCTAAGACTGGGGTTGGGAGGTCAATGAAAGTCAAAAAGCTCAACCCTCGTTTCATGGGTCCGTTTCAAATCCTAAAAAGAGTCGGGTCTGTTGCTTACCAATTGGCTCTTCCACCACAGTTGTCGAATCTCCTTGACGTTTTCCATGTGTCTCAACTCCGGAAGTACGTACCAGATGTTTCACACGTGATAGATCCTGAGTCAATACAATTGAAGGATAATTTAATCTTTAAGCCCAGACCTATTCGGATCATTGACAAGAGCACAAAAACTCTGAGGGACAAGATGATCCCATTGGTGAAAGTGATTTGGGAAGGGTTGACTCCAGAGGAAGCTACATGGGAACTCGAGGAAGATGTTAGACAACATCATCCAGATCTTTTTAGTACAGGTACATGACTTAGTGTTGAATTACTTTTGACCTTGTGTTGTTTGAGTAGGATGTGATAATTTCGGGGACAAAATTCCTTAAGGAGGGGAGAAAATGTAACATCCTAAAATTCCAATATAATTTTTTAATAAAAATATTAAGATTTTATGGGGATTAGTGTAGAAAATTGTTAGTATAAGATTTTATTAGAGTTGTTTAGTGATTGTTATAAAAGACATAATATTTATTTTTTTAATAAAAATAAATAAATACAAAGAAAAAAGGTGTAGCCAAATGCACAAATCTCTAATTAACGTGAATAGGCACGCCCACATTGCACTTTGATGGAATTGTGGTTTTACCAATTCAATTCAGGTACTTTGTTTTCTATCTTAAGAAAAATAAAATAAAATAAAAATATATAACAATAGCAAGCAAGTGAGTTGGCCACGCTGGTGGGCAGGGCTTTAAGGCTATTAGCCCATGATAACACTCTAGCAGGTATTAAAAAGAATTAGGGAGGAATTTTAACAAAAAAAAGGGGAATAGAGAGAAACGGAAGTTTTAGCCGCCAAACCAGAAAAATAGACAGCAGAGCAGCAATTCTATTTGGCACAGATCCAAAAACATCAGCAAAAAGAAGATGAATTTTTGGTAAAACGTTAGGATTTGTTATAAATAATATTTGGAGCTTTTGGAGGTCTACTAAAGGTGAGTAAAAATAACTTTGCTCACTCTTCCATGATACGATTAATTTTGAGATTCTATCCATTCTCAAGAAGATTCTTAAAATACTTTTATGTTGCTTCTTGTTTTGCATGAACAACTCTGTGAATTGAAAATCATGTTTCTAACTTGCTATTTCTTTATATGATCCATTTCATATATGACAAAAAATAAGAACTCTTGCTGCATCAGTTTCGTTTTTACTATCACAAATCTTATTGAATTGGACTCAAAACTTCATCCCTCTGACGCATTGTTTCGCCAACTTGCGTTAATTTTTTTGTAATTAGAAATTTAATCCATTATTATCTAAGTATGTTATTATTCAAGTCTCACTTTAATTGTTGTTAAGAAATATGTTTATTTGGTATGAATAGTATTATCGTGGCATGCTCTTTTATATTATTTATGATTTATGATGTTATGGTGTTGTCTTGTCACGATAATATAGCATTGAGATTGATGCATGAGGTCATATGTCATGTCCTGAGGGAATGATATATGCCCAAAATATGATTTTGAACAATTAATTGTGATTGATTGGCATGTTAAATGATGTTATAAAATTGCCTTAGCATGATATAATATTATTGTTATTAATGCATAGAGTTTGAAAACCTTGATAGTCATCTGGGATGACATAATGCATTATGCATGAGTTGGTCATCACCTTTCGGGAAGGGATCGGTGTACATTCTATTCCGGGAATAGGATGGAGATATCATCATCTGGGATGGGATATCAATTTTTTAAAATATTCACATATGGGATGGAATATTAGATACCTCCATCTGGGATGGATAAGGCAGTGGGACGCCATTGTATGGATATGAGCTCATAGACCTTAGTGGATCTGGGATTCACATCGGTTCTGGGAACCAAAGAGTCAAGTCAATTGATTTTGGGAATCACCGAGTCATGTTCATGGAGTTGTATTGCATAGAGTTTGCATGGTGAATGTAATTAAATATAATGAGATGTGACCGTCGTTTGTTTTAAGAGCTTGTGACTTAAACATTCGACATTGATTAATTTATACGTTATTATTTTGGAGATTTATTATATTTATTATTTTGAAAATTAGCGGGTATCATGGATGTTTTTCCGGTTACCGCGCCGGCTGAGAACAACACTATTTGCGAACCCTTTCATTAAATGATTTTTATTCACTGGGATTATATCTTATTAAAATTGTTGTTTTTAGAGCACAATTATGACACCACTGAGACCGAAGATGCGTGAAGAGTAAGTGGACTCTATTAGTTATTATTTCTAGTTAGTTAGTATCTTCTTAAATAAGGAGCCGTATGTGGATAGACATGTTTATTTATTTATCGTTGGGTTTATTAGTGAACGCCCGATTTTGAGGCTTTTGGTTTTATTAGTGTACGTCGTCTCATTGTCCCTTGTAAGAACAACGATAAAACATCGTCTCATTGTCCCTTTTGAGAACAATGATAATACATTGTCACATGATACCATTTCTATTAAGGTCTCACGTTAAACCACGTCGGGCACGTCTGCCATAAATGCAAATGTAAAACATTTTTGTTCTAGATATTTTCTTTGTGTTCATTCTCATTCGTTGTCGAAGCTCATAAGCTAACGACTTTCCATAATTTTCATCATTTGAAATTATTGAACATCAACACGGGACACACAGTCCGAGTGATCAATCACCACGCCTTAGACCGATGCACCAGTCTTGGGCATGTGGTTATAGAAAACATCTTACAATTTTATTCATGTTTTGTTTCAACATGATTAGGACTCTTAGTCCATAACACAATGATTAGGACTCTCGGTCCACAATACTTGACACGGATCAAAGATCAACATGCACATTATAGAATACTAGAAGCGACATCTCGCGAACTAGATTTGATTTCCACATTTTCATACTTTTCGTTCAGTGAAACACAAATACCAAAATAAAACCTCGGTAACTTATCCAAGTTACCCGAATATTTTCAAAGCATATTTAATTGGAAATCCTTTCCTTGAGAAAATCATTTATAAAACATTTATAGGAAAACTACTTTCTTTTGAAATCCTTTCGTTTTCCAAAACACTTTAACACTTGATCAAATATTTTTATTAAAATCTTTTCTAAATAGAATAAAGTCAAATATTTCTCAAAGGTTTTTCTTTCATAAAACACACGTCTCTAAAAGGTATTCTCTTGTGTAAAATTCTTATTCATGAGAAGGTAGCTTTCCTTTAACTTAAAAAAATATTTCAACACATGTTCTAAAAATCTCATCTATCAAAATAAATACATTACTTGAATATTTTGTTTCCGAATCATATTCTTTAATCAAATAAAACTTCAAAAAGAAATATCTTTGTTTCAGGATCTCATAAAGCTTATTAAGGCTTTTCTTCTCATAGTAATTTGGGCACCGACGAATGTCAGGCTTCTCAGACATCAATCAATCATCAATATAATATCATTCAACAGTATAACAGTTAATAACAGTCCATGACATATATGATTCATCATACTTTAGTCAAGTAAATAATCAAGTAAGAAATCAACATCTGACAGTTACCGCAACAGTTCAAGTATATAAATCATTCAAACATTGATTCCAATATTATAACACGGTCCAGATAAATCAAATAATTCACATACACACATGCACACAGTTATTGAGTATCCCTCACGCAAGCTCCCCTTACCTTTGGTGAAGGTTAAAGTTCTTGTTGTTTGAAGTATCGAACCACGAACGTCCTTGCTTACTTCGCGATGAATGTCTAGGTTTATGAACACAATACCATAAGTTAAAAGTTAACCAAGAACACTAAACCAAGAGGGTATAGGTTCGGCCATGGCATAAAATAGGGTTAGAGGTTTTCAAACAAAGAATACAACTCATGGATTAAAGATCCTTAAGTGTTAGGAGTTCATAACCAAGGTTCACGTTACAAAGATAGAACAAAAATCCCACTAAATCCATGCTTAGGGTTTCGCCCTCTTTAGCATAAGTAGGCTAGAAATTTATAACCCTTATAAGCTCTTAAATTTAGTGTTAATAGATACCAAGAAGTCTAAACTCATGATCATATTTGGAAAGTTGAAATAAAGCATCCTAGGTCCATAACCACATAGGTTCGGCCATCATAGGATAAATAGGATAGAAATCTTTATACTTTCCAATCTCTTAGACTTAGGATCCAAATGTATTAAGGAGCTCAAGTTCATGATCATATTGGAAAGTGAAAACAAAACATCCTAGGTTCACAACCATCATAGGATAAACAAGCTAGAAATCTTTAAACTTTCCAATCTCTTAGACTTAGCATCCAAATGTATTAAGGAGCTCAAGTCCATGATCATATTGGAAAATGAAAACAAAACATCCTAGGTTCATAACCATCATAGGATAAACAAGCTAAAAATCTTTAAACTTTCCAATCTCTTAGACTTAGCATCCAAATGTATTAAGGAGCTCAAGTCCATGATCATATTGGAAAATGAAAACAAAACATCCTAGGTTCACAACCATCATAGGATAAACAAGCTAGAAATCTTTAAACTTTCCAATCTCTTAGACTTAGCATCCAAATGTATTAAGGAGCTCAAGTCCATGATCATATTGGAAAATGAAAACAAAACATCCTAGGTTCACAACCATCATAGGATAAACAAGCTAGAAATCTTTAAACATTCCAATCTCTTAGACTTAGCATCCAAATGTATTAAGGAGCTCAAGTCCATGATCATATTGGAAAATGAAAACAAAACATCCTAGGTTCACAACCATCATAGGATAAACAAGCTAGAAATCTTTAAACTTTCCAATCTCTTAGACTTAGCATCCAAATGTATTAAGGAGCTCAAGTCCATGATCATATTGGAAAATGAAAACAAAACATCCTAGGCCATTAAGGGGTAGATTCGGCCATCACAGTAAAAGGGAGTTAGAATTTTTGTTTTACACAAACTCTTAGTATGATAAAATACAAGTAAATAGAAGACTATAGAATTTGGTTTCAACTCAAAAGGAGTTTTCTACCATTTTAGAGAGATTTTGGAAGTTTAAAGCACATAAAGGACACATAAAGAAAACTATGAAATAAAAAAGAAACTTGTAAAAATATTTACATGAGAGTATTACCCTTAGTTTTAGGAAGAACTTTGATGAAGAACTTGAAGTAAAAAGCCAAGTAAAAATGAAAGCTTTAAATGTTTGAAGTTAGAAGAGAAATGAAGAAGTAAGAAAGTGATGAAGTGATGAAATGAAATGGGTATTTATAGTGGGGTGAGAGAGGCACGAAATTGAGGAGAGAGGAATGAGCTTGGAGGACAAGTTTTGATCTTGTGCCTTATTTGTTTTGAGAAAAGAGAGAAAAATGGGTTTTTAGAATATAATATGTTATATTTCAAAAAGTGTCATCATGACCACTTTTTAGGAGGTAGCTTAGGCCATACCTCTAGTGAGTCACCTCACTCCCTCATCTCACCTCAAGCCTTTTATGTCTCCTATTCTGCTCCATTGTATAACCAGTTCAAGTTTCTGATCGTATTTCGCCCATAATAAATATTATATTTTATTTTCGAACTCAAATTTTCGAAAATTACCAATATCCTACAAAACATTATAAAAACACTAACCATTTCGTTCATGGGTGAAAATTAGGTTTTATGCACAGTAAACTCGTACCGACAGTGAAAATGCAGACCGACTTCCGTCTGAATTTTCAACCGAAAATTTTACCGTGACTTCATATAATATAACAACACAAGAAAATGATTTTAGTTTAATTAAAATCATCCACTGAGTTTAATCTAAAATATACACATTTAAATATGTATTCGCTGCTATAGAAAGCATAGGAAAAACAGGGTGTTACCCTTCAGGCTGTTACATGTAAATAGTCTCCTCTAGATTCCCATGTAGAAAAGCTGTCTTCACATCCAATTGTTCCAACTCAAGATCATATTGATTGACAATTGACATCAAAATTCTTATCAAATTCTTATAGAACAATGTATTACCACAGGTGAGAAAATCTCATTGTAGTCAATCCCCTCCACTTGTGTAAAACCCTTCGCCACAAGCCTTGCCTTGTTCCTTGTCTTCTCAATTCCCAGAATACCTTCATTTTTCTTGAAGATCCACTTGCATCCCACTACCCTCTTATTCTTGGGTAGATCCACGAGTGTCCAGGTTTGATTCTTGTTCAAAGATTCAATTTCCTCATTGATTGCTTGCAACCAATTTTGACCTTCCTTGCTTTCCATAGCCTCTTTGAAGTTCCTTGGTTCTGAGTCTTGAATCTCCTCAGCCGCATTAAGTGCATAACATATAAGGTCCACATATCCGAATCTCCTAGGAGCTACAATATTTCTCCTAGTCCTATCTCTCGGTCAATCGATCGGATTCTGCCGGTGGTTGTTGATTTCCAACCTCTGCTGGTTGAGGACTCTCATCTCTAGTAGCACATGTAGGAGACTCCACCTCAAACTGAGTATTCTCCTCTACCATATCTGAGTTGCTTTATTCTAGGTTTCTGCACATCATAGTCATTCTAGTCTCATCAAATGTGACATCTCTGCTAATGAAGCACCTTGATTCCCCTGGTTCCAACCTCCACAGCTTGTAGCCCTTCACACCCTCTGGATAGCCAAGAAAATACATTTCACTGCACGAGCATCAAGTTTTTCTTGCCTAACATGAGCAAACGCTAGAGCCCCGAATATCCTCAAGTTAGAGTAGTCAACCGGTTTATCACTCCACACTTCCATAGGTGTCTTGAAGTCTATAGCTGACGATGGACATCTGTCAATCAAATACACTGTTGTACTTGCAGCTTCTCCCCAGAAGCTCTTGGGCAGCCCAGCTCCCAAAAGAGAAAACCATTTCAATGGAGAAAACTACAACTATTGAAAAGATAGATTTAAATGGTTCATTCTATCTACAAACTCTTATCTCTGGGATGTCATTACAGATGGTCCATTCATTCTCAAGAATGATGATGACACTGACAAGCCAAAAGCTCAGTGGACTACTGCAGAAAAGACAAAATGGGAGCTGAACCACAAAGCTAGATATAAATCATTTGTGCTCTCAGTCCTAGGGAGTTTGAGAAGGTATGTTCTTGTGACTCTGCCAAAGAAATATGGGACACTTTGGCTGTCACGTATGAAGGAACAGCCAAAGTCAAAGAGTCAAAGATTGCAATACTTATCAGAAAGTACGAACTGTTTGTCATGGAGGAAGGAGAATCTGTTGCTCAAATGATAGGAAGATTTCAAACTATAGTCAACAGTTTAAAATCTCTTGGCAAAGTCTACACCAATGTTGATAAGGTTGGAAAGATTCTGAGAAGTCTACCTAAACAGTGGAGACCTTTGGTCACTACTATCTCTCAAGCCAAGGATCCCACTACCATGACTATAGATGAACTTCTTAGAACACTCACTGTTCATGAGCAATAACTTGGAGATGAAGTTGCACCAAAGAAGGGCAAGTCAATTGCTCCGAAAGCTGATCAAAAGTCAGCAAAAGCTTCCAAGGCTCTTGATGAGCCTCTGGTTGACTGGTTTTATAACTAATAAAAACCTTGGCTTTGTGCTAATTTTATATCATTTTCACCCAAATTAGACTAGATTGTCTTTAAGCAGCATTTTGAGTCTGTAAAGTATTTTTAGGTTAATTTAGCTGATTTAGAGTTAAATAAAGTACTTATGCTATTTTCTGTTTTCAGGTTAATAAAAAGAAATAAATCTGGATCTATCGCCCCGCGAGAAGGATGTTCGCCTCGCGAACCAGAAGGTGACTGTTCCAGAATTTGCCAACCTTTCTGTCTCGCCCCGCGAAGACTTGACTCGCCTCGCAAGTAATCCAACCTTGGAAGACCAGAAGCCATCACGGCCTGTGCATGTTGAAGGTCACGGGCGTTACAGTTTAGAATTTGAAGAGTTTCGCCTCGCGAAGATAAGCTCGCCTCGCGAGCTTGCCATTCACCGAAGACTGTTCGCATTATTCGCCTCGCGAATGTGTTCTCGCTCCGCGAGAAAGCTGATTCCAGAAACTTGTATATAAGTCTGTTTTAGACAGAACTGAAGGGGCTGGCTAGTTTTAGTCAGAGTAGCGAGTAGTCAGATCTTAGTTAGTTTTAGTTTTTTTCTCTTAGCTTTTACTTTCCTTTGTAATGGAGAACTAGTCTCCTTGATTAATCTACTGGGATTGGTTTCCATTTACATTTGAGGTTTTGTAATTCCTGTTTTCACTTACTTTTCTCTTTTCAATACGATGCTATATGTTTCTGTTTGTTTAATTCAGGAATGTATAGTGTTGTGTTGATTTGTTTCGGTGATGTTATGTTCCTATATATAATCGTGTTTGCTTAATTCGCGTGTGTTCAATCATGTTCGCTTAGTTCATGAGTGCTTCACCCCATTTGCTTAATTCGGGAATAGGGACATATATCTGTAGTAGTGGTTTCGCTTGTAAATTGTTGCTACAACCGGGAGGGATTAGAATCGCTTAGGGCTTGGATTTATATGAACCGATGATAGTGGGAAACCGAGAACAAGAGGGTTGATCGTTCTTTAGCTTATTTGGTAATTACTTTTTATTGCATTGTTTTTACATTCTGTTTTCTTTATTTAGTTTTCAATCTCAAAACCCCCAAATCTGACTTTTTATCGATTTTCATTAATAACAACAACACCTAAGAGTCCTTGTGAGACGATACACGAGTTGTCGCTTCCCTATCTACATTATTTTGTAAACGCTCGTTCTTTTTGGCGCGTGCGCGACAGCGCGACCAAAAATTGGCGCCGTTGCCGGGGACTCTTGTTTGTTGTTATTAGCAGAAAATAAATAAATAAAAAAAATCTCTTTGCTGAATTAGTTTTGTCTGCTTTGTCTGGTTGTGAATTTTAGTTTGCTCCATGGATAATTATATGCAAAATTATGTGCCTAATGTCTATTATGAGCAACCATGCATGTATTATCCTGATTTTAGTAAACCACCACCATGCACAAATTATCCTATTTTTGTTGGAGGTTATGAGTTTAGTAATGATTTTGGTATGCTTGGAATGAATGATTATCCTAGCCAACAGGGTAGAGATCAAGGCAGCCTGGATGAGTTAGCTTTTATGATACAACAAATGGCCGAGAACAATCAACGGATGGCACAACAAAATCTTGAATTCCAACAGAGGATGGAGGCAAGTAATCTTTAATACCAGAGGAGAGAAGCTGAATCTCAGAAGTTATCCATTCTAATTGATCAAATTGTCGCCATTTCGGCTGCACTGCTAACTCCACAGCCCCTTGAAGAACATACAGATTCACAGATGGTTATTCTTGAAGATACTTCTGCTGATGATTTTGATAATGTTTCTGTTGATGAACTGGGTGTTGAATCCCCTGATTCTAATGCCTGTGCTGATTGTAATGGCACTGCTTTGTGTATAGATTGTTATGCAGGTTTATTCTTTTCAGGAAACATTGAAAATGAGGGATCAGGAGGATCAGGAGGACATCTGCTTCACCGTGCCTGAGGATGATGAAGAACCTTTGGAAGTAGAGGATTAAATTAAATCAAATGCATGTGTTGAGAGTGATGGGGTGGATGAATTGAGTCTGAAAGTCCGGACATCTGCATCCGTTACTAATTCAGTTTCTTTTACTACATGTACTGACTGTACTGACACTAACCCGTGTGCTGTTTGTGCTGAGTTTCTTGACTCTATTTTGCAGGGTGATAGCGAGAATGATACTGATTGTTCAGACGAAGTTCCAAATACACCATCCATTGAGCAGCCACCCTCCTTAGAGCTCAAGCCACTTACGAGCACATTCGGACCTTTTTCGATTTAGTTTATTGTAACATATCTACTAACCGTATTAACTCTAACCTTTCGTGGTGTGTGCTGAGATTTCTACAGGTTTAACAGGTGATGGACTTGTCAGTGCAGTGAATGAAGAACATGCAGAAAATGAAGCAGCACCAGTAACCCCAGCTACCTGTTTACCACCTTCCCCTGTGGAACCACCGGTGATGGAGTTCCAGCCATTGGATTTGTCACTGTGGCCATTTCAAGAGGTTGAACCCCACTTCTATTGGGAGGACTTTATGGACAAAGTTGAGAAAGAGGTCATCTGTGACCCAAGAGGGAGTGAGAAGTCCGCCTGCACCGGCGAGGTCATCATAATTGTCAAGTGCTCACCCCCATATCAAGGCTGCAAGTTATGGAAGCATGGAATGAACTACCACCCTTTGGCTATCACTTGGGCCTTATGTTACAAGCAATGGGATCCTGGTGGAACCGCCCCTCAATGAGTTTCACTGAACCTTGCTTCTTTTTAATTTTCTTTTCCTTGCTTTATTTCTGCTTTGTTTTCAATAAAGCTCCTGAATAATTTGAGAAGCTCAGGAGTTGTGTGAGTCTGGTATTGGCAAGTTTATTGGATTTTATTGATTTTGCATAGATTGATTGCATGATAGTGTTGACTGTTTTCCCCCTAGGATATGAAATTTTTTTAAAAAAATGATCCCCATGTGATTGAAAACTAAACTTTGGGATTTTATTATGATGGCATGATTTTTGATAAGTTTGGGGTGATAGGAAGCATACACTAGGGATAGAATCGCTGTCAAACAATTTGCAAAAATGTCCAGGTGAGGTTTTGAGCCTCCAACATGTTTTTGACTGTGAAATCACTTTTTAAGTTGCACTTTCCTGAATTTGCTTGAATCTCTTTTTGGTTGGCATGTTTATGTGTTTGTTTCAAATGATTTAGGCATTTTCTTTGTAAATAGCTACTTAGCCTAAAAATAACCACCCTTAATGCATGTTCCTTAGTTAGCCCCATTGAGCCTGATTAGCCTGTTAATTCTTGATAACCTAATGTTATGAGCCTAAAATCTGAAAAACCATGTTAACCCGATCTTAGGATTAGGAGAGCATGGAATTTTAGCAAGAGAGTGGTTGCAAGAAACTAAGTTTGGGGTGGCTACAAGGTGCAATGTGTTATTTGGGATTGGAAAAAAATGAAAAAAAAAAGAAAAAAAAAGAGAGAAAAGTGTAAAAATATTAAAAATAAAAGTATTAGAAAAAAAAGAGGCTGTAGTCATCCAGAAGCATAAAGAAAAAAATGAAGAAAGGAACTTGAGTTTAATTTCAAAGTGTAAAAAGTTTCATGCTCTCTTAGTTCCTAGGGTCCTCAGCCTAGTTCCTTTTGTATATCCTACCCTTAGCCAGGCCCCATTACAACCCATAAAAGACCTTTTGATGTTGCCTATGAAAATCAAATTTATGGGAAGTGCTCTTAAAAGTGAAACTGAGTGAATTGTTGATAACCTGACACAAACTGAGCGATTGAGTGAACACTAAATGCCCTTGTGAGGAAGGCAGTTGTTTGAATTTGGTGATCTCCCTCTTGTGTGTAACTTGGATCCCCTGCTTAGATTAATGATTGTTTGAATGATGAAATTCTCAAATGTTTAGAGTAAATGATTGTGGGGATTGCTTTGTTTGAAAGGGGGGAATCATTGAAGAAAACTGTTTGTTAAATTGCTTGAAATTTGTGCAAAGTTGATTGAATCCTTAATCTTGCCAAGTTTGAGTCTTGTTTAAGTTTTAGTTTGCTTGGGGACAAGCAAAGTTTAAGTTTGGGGTATTTTGATGAGCCTCTGGTTGACTGGTTTAATAACTAATAAAAACCTTGGCTTTGTGCTAATTTTATATCATTTTCACTCAAATTAGACTAGATTGTCTTTAAGCAGCATTTTGAGTCTGTAAAGTATTTTTAGGTTAATTTAGCTGATTTAGAGTTAAATAAAGTACTTATGCTATTTTCTGTTTTCAGGTTAATAAAAAGAAATAAATCCGGATCTTTCGCCCCGCGAGAAGGATGTTCGCCTCGCGAACCAGAAGGTGACTGTTCCAGAATTTGCAAACCTTTCTGTCTCGCCCCGCGAAGACTTGACTCGCCTCGCAAGTAATCCAACCTTGGAAGACCAGAAGCCATCACGGCCTGCGCATGTTGAAGGTCACGGGCGTTACAGTTTAGAATTTGAAGAGTTTCGCCTCGCGAAGATAAGCTCGCCTCGCGAGCTCGCCATTCACTGAAGACTGTTCGTATTATTCGCCTCGCGAATGTGTTCTCGCCTCGCGAGAAAGCTGATTCCAGAAACTTGTATATAAGTCTGTTTTAGACAGAACTGAAGGGGCTGGCTAGTTTTAGTCAGAGTAGCGAGTAGTCAGATCTTAGTTAGTTTTAGTTTTTTTCTCTTAGCTTTTACTTTTCTTTGTAATGGAGAACTAGTGTCCTTGATTAATCTACTGGGATTGGTTTCCATTTACATTTGAGGTTCTGTAATTCCTGTTTTCACTTACTTTTCTCTTTTCAATACGATGCTATATGTTTTTGTTTGTTTAATTCAGGAATGTATAGTGTTGTGTTGATTTGTTTTGGTGATGTTATGTTCCTATATATAATCGCGTTTGCTTAATTCGCGTGTGTTCAATCATGTTCGCTTAGTTCATGAGTGCTTCACCCCGTTTGCTTAATTCGGGAATAGGGACATATATCTGTAGTAGTGGTTTCGCTTGTAAATTGTTGCTACAACCGGGAGGGGATTAGAATCTGCTTAGGGCTTGGATTTATATGAACCGATGATAGTGGGAAATCGAGAACAGTAGGTTGATCGTTCTTTAGCTTATTTGGTAATTACTTTTTATTGCATTGCTTTTCTGTTCTGTTTTCTTTATTTAGTTTTCAATCTCAAAACCCCCCAAATCTGACTTTTACTGATTTTCTATTAATAACAACAACACCTAAGAGTCCTTGTGAGACGATACTCGAGTTGTCGCTTCCCTATCTACATTATTTTGTAAACGCTCGTTCTTTTTGGCGCGTGCGCGACAGCGCGACCAAAAATTGGCGCCGTTGCCGGGGACTCTTGTTTGTTGTTATTAGCAGAAAATAAATAAATAAATAAAATCTCTTTGCTGAATTACTTTTGTCTGCTTTGTCTGGTTGTGAATTTTAGTTTGCTCCATGGATAATTATATGCAAAATTATGTGCCTAATGTCTATTATGAGCAACCATGCATGTATTATCCTGATTTTAGTAAACCACCACCATGCACAAATTATCCTATTTTTGTTGGAGGTTATGAGTTTAGTAATGATTTTGGTATGCTTGGAATGAATGATTATCCTAGCCAACAGGGTAGAGATCAAGGCAGCCTTGATGAGTTAGCTTTTATGATACAACAAATTGCCGAGAACAATCAACGGATGGCACAACAAAATCTTGAATTCCAACAGAGGATGGAGGCAAGTAATCTTGAATACCAGAGGATCAAATTGTCGCCAATTCGGCTGCACTGCTAACTCCACAGCCCCTTGAAGAACATACAGATTCACAGATGGTTATTCTTGAAGATACTTCTGCTGATGATTTTGATAATGTTTCTGTTGATGAACTGGGTGTTGAATCCCCTGATTCTAATGCCTGTGCTGATTGTAATGGCATTGCTTTGTGTATAGATTGTTATGCAGGTTTATTCTTTTCAGGAAACATTGAAAATGAGGATCAGGAGGATCGGGAGGATCAGGAGGACATCTGCTTCACCGTGCCTGAGGATGATGAAGAACCTTTGGAAGTAGAGGATTAAATTAAATCAAATGCATGTGTTGAGAGTGATGGGGTGGATGAATTGAGCGCTGAAAGTCCAGACACATTGCATTACTAATTCGAGTTTCTTTTACTACATGTACTTGCATCATCGACACTAACCCATGTGCTGTTTGTGCTGAGTTTCTTGACTCTATTTTGTAGGGTGATAGCGAGAGTGATACTGATTGTTCAGCCGAAGTTCCAAATACACCATCCATTGAGCAGCCACCCTCCTTAGAGCTCAAGCCACTTACAGACATTCAGACCTTTTCTGATTTAGTTTATTGTAACATATCTACTAACTGTATTAACTCTAACCTTTTTGTGGTGTGTGCTGAGATTTCTGCAGGTTTAACAGGTGATGGACTTGTCAGTGCAGTGAATGAAGAACGTGCAGAAAATGAAGCAGCACCAGTAACCCCAGCTACCTGTTTACCACCTTCCCCTGTGGAACCACCGGTGATGGAGTTCCAGCCATTGGATTTGTCACTGTGGCCATTTCAAGAGGTTGAACCCCACTTCTATTGGGAGGACTTTATGGAAAAAATTGAGAAAGAGGTCATCTGTGACCCAAGAGGGAGTGAGAAGTCCGCCGTACTCGGCGAAGTCATCATAATTGTCAAGTGCTCACCCCCATATCAAGGCTGCAAGTTATGGAAGCATGGAATGAACTACCACCCTTTGGCTATCACTTGGGCCTTATGTTACAAGCAATGGGATCCTGGTGTCACTTGGGCCTTATGTTACAAGCAATGGCTATCACTTGGGCCTTATGTCACTTGCTTCTTTTTAATTTTATTTTCCTAGCTTTATTTCTGCTTTGTTTTCAATAAAACTCCTGAATAATTTGAGAAGCTCAGGAGTTGTGTGAGTCTGGTATTGGCAAGTTTATTGGATTTTATTGATTTTGCATAGATTGATTGCATGATAGTGTTGACTGTTTTCCCCCTAGGATATGAAAATTTTTTAAAAAAATGATCCCCATGTGATTGAAAACCGAACTTTGGGATTTTATTATGATGGCATGATTTATGATAAGTTTGGGGTGATAGGAAGCACACACTAGGGATAGAATCTCTGTCAAACAATTTGCAAAAATGTCCAGGTGAGGTTTTGAGCCTCCAACATGTTTTTGACTGTGAAATCACTTTTTAAGTTGCACTTTCCTGAATTTGCTTGAATCTCTTTTTGGTTTGCATGTTTATGTGTTTGTTTCAAATGATTTAGGCATTTTCTTTGTAAATAGCTACTAAGCCTAAAAATAACCACCCTTAATGCATGTTCCTTAGTTAGCCCCATTGAGCCTGATTAGCCTGTTAATTCTTGATAACCTAATGTTATGAGCCTAAAATCTGAAAAACCATGTTAACCCGATCTTAGGATTAGGAGAGCATGGAATTTTAGCAAGAGAGTGGTTGTAAGAAACTAAGTTTGGGGTGGCTACAAGGTGCAATGTGTTATTTGGGATTGGAAAAAAAAATGAAAAAAAAGAGAAAAAAAAAGAGAGAAAAGTGTAAAAATATTAAAAATAAAAGTATTAGAAAAAAAAAAGAGGCTGTAGTCACCCAGAAGCATAAAGAAAAAAATGAAGAAAGGAACTTGAGTTTAATTTCAAAGTGTAAAAAGTTTCATGCTCTCTTAGTTCCTAGGGTCCTCAGCCTAGTTCCTTTTGTATATCTGATAGTGTGATATTACATGATGTTTCCTGTACATATTTGCATGCATTTTTCATATAGATTAGGCATTCTTTAGTTGAGTTTTATTAGATTTTCCCTTGGAACGGGTGAAGTTGGTTTCTGTGTGTTGTTTTGTAGAAATTGAAGGAAAATTGTGTATGTTTGGCTATAATGAAGCTTGGATGATTTTTGGAGCTTAAAAAGAGAGAAATTGAGCCAAGCAGAATTCTGAAGATTCGCCTTGCTAACAATCTTTCGCCTCGCGAGCCCCGAGAAATGAAGCTATCACGCCCAGGCCATGATGCTCCTCACGGGCATATTGGAGAACCATTTTCTTGGCTCACGTCGCGAAGCCACTCTCGCCTCGCGAGATCCCATTTCTCAAAGCAAAGTCGAGACTCATCACGGCCTAGCCGTGACAGACATCACGGCCATGGAAGACTGGAAAATTAAGATTCGCGTCGCGAACATAAGCTCGCTCCGCGAGTACGCGAAAATCAGATTCCCTGTTATAAGCTGTTTAAGGCAGAATTGGAGAGGACATTTTTGGAGGCTTGGAGGCTACGAGTTTTGGAAACCCTAAAGGCTCTTTGGAAGCAGAGGCAGCTGCAGAGGATTGCCCCTATGGAATCCCTTCTCTCCTTCATCCATCTTTCTTTGGTTGTATCTATGACCATGAGTAGCTAAACCTCCTTTGTTGGGGTTAGGGTAACTATGTCTGAATTCTTATGTATTTGATGTAATCTTGCAATACAGTTCTGCTTTGTTATTGAGTGATTGATTCTCTATGCTTAATGCTTGTTGTGGCTAGCACCCCCATGACATGATTTGTGTTTTAATATGCAATTGGAAAATTCGTGTTGAAACCGGAATTGAGATTAATCACCTAGTAAGCCTTGTATCTAGGAATGGAACCGGGTTTATTAGCAATCACATGATCCCTAATCTTAATGCGAATTCATTAATTTAGGCCACCTAAGGAATTAGGGTCTATTAGTGGATTTAGGCTCTTGTCATCCGAGGAATCGGGACTTGAGTAATTTAGTGGATTGATTGTCATAACTAAAGTGGAAACTGTTTGTGAGTTGTTTCATTGCATGAGGATAAAGTTTAGTGAACCTAACCCCAGCTGCTTTATCATCTTTGAAACCCATCTTTTATTGCCTACCAAGTATTTGAGAAAATAACAAAAAGAGTTTGTTTTTCTTGTTTGGTTTATTTTTACTTTTGTGGGCTTGATAATTAGTTTAGAACTCTCTTCAATCCAAGAATCGCTTAGATAGTAGTTGAAGTGGTACGTGCTAGTACTTGTCTCAGTCCCCGTGGATACGATAAACCGGTCTTACCACCGTATTACTTGCACGACTGGGTATACTTGCCTAGAACCGTCAACAAGTTTTTGGCGCCGTTGCCGGGGACTGTATTTCAATATTAGCATATCCATTTTGGTTACTAATTTAAGCACAAAATTTTTCTGTTTTTTAAATTTTTCTTTTCTGTTTTGAACTGTTTGCTGTCATTTTTTTTCTGTTTTGTTTTTGCTGTTACTTTTCTGGTGTTTTTGCTGTTGTGTGCTAACCTTTGCTACTAACAATCTTGCTTGCTAGACTGTTTTTGTATGCGAGGTATGATAAGCCTCTGGCTCATCTAGTTTTATAGCTAGTATGACCAGGGTTTTGTGCAAATTATATCGTATTTTCACCCAAATTAGATTAGATTGTCCTCAAGCAAGGTTTTGAGTCTCTAGAGTAGTTTTAAGTTAATTTAGCAAGTTTTAAGTCAAAATAATACACTTATGCTTATTTCCTTGTTTTCAGGTTAAGTAGAAGTTGAGAAAATAAAGAACAGGGGATTCGCCCTGCGAAAGCCATGCTCGCCACGCGACCCCGAAGCCTGACTGTTCCAAGAAATTGCTAAGTCTCTGGGTCGCCTCGCGAAGAAGGTCTCGCCCCGCGAGTCTTGCAAACCTGAAAAAGTCAGAGACGATCACGGCTTGCCCGTGTTGAAGGTCATGGCCGTGGCAGTTTTGAAGTTGAAGAGTCTCGCCATGCGAGCATCCATTCGCCTCGCGAGTCTGGAAGTCAGAAAGCATCACGGTTAGGCCCTGATGGCCATAACGGGCGTAAGGAGAAAACTCTTCATATCCTCGCCCCGCGAGAAGAATTTCGCCTCGCGAGAATGCCAAAGGTTGCTGGCTGTTCATGAAATTCGCCTCGCGAATGTGTGCTCGCCTCGCGAGCTAGTTAATTTCAGAATTTGTATAAAAGGCTGTTCTGAACATTTTGTAGGGACTTTTGCTCATCCAACTTTCTGATATACATTTTTCCTTTGTGATTTCGTTATTGCCATGGAGCACTAAGTCCTAGGATTAGTCTACTGTTTGAGGATCCTATATACTTGAGGTTATGTAATCCCTATTTTAATTGCTTTTCCCTTTTCAATACCATACTTTGTATTTCTGTTTACTTAATTCAGGAGTATACTGTATTGTATTGATTTATCTCTGGTGATATCATGTTCCTATAATTAATCGCATCTGCTTAATTTGCGTGTGTACATTTCGTGTTCGCTTAGTTCACGAAGGGCTTAATCCCGTTTGCTTAATTCGGGAATAGGGACATGTATCTGTGGTAGTAGTTTCGCTTGTAAATTACTATTACAACCGGAGGAGGATAAGAATCGCTTAGGGCTCGGGTTTACATTAACCAAGGATAGTTGGGAATTCTTAATGATGAGATTAATCGTTGTTTGATAATTGATAATCCCTTTTCAACTGCCTTGTTTTTTATTGCTCTGTTTTATTTGTTTCTTAATTGCATTCCAATCCAAACCCCCCCAAAACTGATTTTTGTGAAAGATAATATTCTCAGAGTCCTTGAGAGACGACATCCGAGTTGTCGCACTATACTACACTTTTAAACCCGCTCGTCCTTTTTTGGCGCGTTGCGACAAGTAGCGACCAAGGTACCATTCCAGCTGACCAACTCCTATACGATCCAGAAATTGAAAGAACAGCTAGGAAGAATAGGAGGCAAGCAAGACAGCAGAATTTGTTAGAGCAACAAGGAGAAGATCAAGAGACTTCCATCTCTCAAGTTTGTCAAGAAGAACTCAGAATGGCAGGGAATGGTGAAGATACTCCTCCACCACCACGGAGGACACTTGGTGACTATTCTAATACAAATTTCAACAGGCATGTCACTAGTATAGTGAGACCTCCGGTGAACTCCAAAAATTTTGAACTCAAGCCTAATCTTATCAACATGGTTTCACAAAATCAGTTTGCTGGGTTGGAGAAGGAAGATCCTAACAGTCATATTTCCACTTTCCTGGAGTTATGTGATACAGTGAAGATAAATGGTGCTTCTGATGATGCAATTCGATTGAGATTGTTCCCTTTTTCTCTAAGAGATAGAGCCAAGTCTTGGCTTCAATCACAACCAAGGGGGAGCTTCACTACATGGGACAACTTGGAAGCAAAGTTTCTGGCAAGGTTCTTCCCCACATCAAGATTTGTAAAGGCAAGGGGTGACATCATGAGCTTTGCCCAACAAGAAGGTGAGACGCTGCATGATGCCTGGGAAAGGTTCAAGGAATTGCTCAGGAGATGCCCAAACCATGGTTTTGATGATCTTACTCAGATGCAAACATTCTGTAATGGTTTGAGGCCATCAACCAGGTACATGTTGGATGCTTCAGCTGGAGGTTCAATGAATACAAAAACAGCTGAGGAAGCCCTGACTTTGATAGAAGCAATGGCCTCTAATGATTACTTGATGCATCATGATCGGGGTCCCACCCAAAGAAGGGGAGTGTTGGAGCTAGATTCACAAACTGCATTATTGGCTCAGAACAAGATCATGACACAACAATTGGAGTCTCTTACCAAACAACTAGCTCAACTCCCATAACAACTCCAATCTGTTCAAGGGACAACCATGCCACACCAACAGGTACTGAGATGTGATTTCTGTGGAGGTGATCATGAGAATGGAAGATGTGAGGCACCACCTAGTTCCCATGAAGAAGTCAATTATATGGGGAACTATGGGCGACAAGGCAACAACCAAGGGTGGAGGAATCAACCAAATTTTGGTTGGAATCAAGATGCCGGGCAAATAAGCAAGCCTCCTCCTACACAACCGCTTCAAGATCGGGTTTCTATTCTGGTAAACACACTTAATCAGTTCATGCAGTTGTCCATGACGAACCAGAAAAATACCGATGCTTCTTTAAAGAATTTGGAGGTTCAAGTTGGCCAAATTGCAAAGCACCTAGCTAAGCAAACTAGCAGCGGTTTTTCTGGTAACACTCAAACTAATCCGAAGGAGCATTGCAATGCTATTGTTTTGAGGAGTGGAAAAAGTATTGAGAATGTGGGCCGTGGGCCTTTGGTGAAGAATCAGAATGTTGATGGGAAAACAGAATTGAGTGTAGAGGAAAAAGAAGAAAAAGATGAAGATGTTATAGTTGAGGAAGAAGAAAAAGCCAGTGAACAAGACAAGAGGGAGAAGCTAGTAGATGAGAATTCAATTTTGAGGAAGACTAAAAGTCAGCTTTTGAAAGATTGGGACAAGCCTCAAGTGATTCCCTCTTATGTGAAGTTGCCATACCCTCACTTGACCAAGAAAAAAGAGAAAGACGAACAATTTACCAAGTTCCTTGATATTTTCAAGAGGTTGCAGATCAATATCCCTTTTACTGAAGCACTTGAGCAGATGCCCCATTATGCAAAATTTATGAAAGAACTTCTCACAAAGAAAATAAAGATTAAAGAAGGCGAAACTGTTGCCTTAACTGAGGAGTGCAGTGCGATATTGCAAAGGAAGCTACCTCCGAAGCTGAAAGATCCTGGGAGTTTTACAATCCCTTGCACTATTGGGAATGTGTCTATCAAGAAGGCCTTATGTGACTTGGGAGCAAGTGTCAACTTGATGCCGCTCTCCATTTTGAAAAAGCTTGGAGGAGGAGAGGTGAAACCCACAAGGATGGCATTACGATTGGTGACGGATCAATCAAGCATCCTTATGGTATCTTGGAAGATGTTCTGGTAAAGGTTGATAAGTTTATCTTCCCAGCGGACTTTGTGGTTTTAGACATGGAGGATGATGCTGAAGTTCCGCTCATATTGGGGAGACCTTTTCTTGCAACTGGTCGGGCTTTGATAGATGTAGAAAAAGGCCAGTTGAAATTCAGAGTGCAAGAAGAAACAGTCACTTTCAAGGTATTGGAAGTTATGCATCGCAAGAGCGATGAAGAGGAGTGTTTCCGCATGGACATGGTGGATACAGTAGATAAGGAAGTCATTGCACATCAGCACCATCCCTCTACTCCTGAGAAGAAGGAAAAGCCCAACATGAAAGCAAATCTGAAGCTATGCAAGACAAATGATGTATCAGTTGGTGAGGAAGTTGGCTCTGCTCATCTTGTGAAAACAGAAATTCCACCGGGAAGGAGTAAGAAAAAGGGCAAGAGGCCCAGAGAGAAAAAGGCAAAGCAGAAGCACAATTGTTGGCTTTCAAAGCAAAATCAGCTCTTTACAGGAGTTTCATGGAAGAAAAGTGCTCTTGAAATTCTATGTCCAGCAGACCCCGGTTAATTGAAAGAAGTTGTCTACACGTCAAGCTAGTGACGTTAAAGAAGCGCTTCTTGGGAGGCAACCCAAGTTTCTTAACTCTTCTTTTTAGTTGTTTTCATTTTCTTAATAGTTTTGTTTTTGCTTCAACCTCTTGAATAATTTGAGAAGCTCAAGAGGAAAAATAATAAATTGAGAAGTGACAAGTGCTTTCAGGGTAGGAAGGAAGGAAGGGAGAGCAAGAAGACAAGGAGAAGAGCAAAAAGGGCAGAGAAAAAGCAAAGTCAGCACCAGCTACCGCCTCTGTAAGCCATTCCAATTTTTTATTTTATTTTATTTTATTTTTCTTCCCTTTCTCCAACTTGATTGTTTACATTGGGGACAATGTAAATTTTTAAGCTTGGGGAAAGGGTATTTTGTATTTGCATTCTGCATGTTGCATTCATATAGTTTTGCATGATAGTTTACATGATCACACAATTAGATTGCCCTTGCCTGAATTTTGCATCCAATTGTGAGAACTAAGTGCCCAATAAATTGTGATAGTGAATTGTTGAACCCAATTTGTTATTCTTGTGATAAGGCTTCAAATGAAAATGTTTGAGATAATCCTGGATAGTTGATAATTAGCATCTAGTTCTGAGGATTTGTGTTTTTCATTGATTCTGAACTAAAATGTGAGATTTTGAGCCATAAAGGGGTACTCACAAAATTTTACCCCATTCTGTGTTAGAGTGGTTATTCCTCTTGGTTTGTTATTCTCTAGAACTTGACTTGAAACCATTTCAAAGCTTAAAAATTTTTTGAAAACATTTTTGAAAATGATTGAGGCAATAGGTATTTTTCTGGCCTTCTGAGCAATGAATAATGAAATGCTACCCCTTAGTTGCCCAATTTTGAGCCTAAAAGAATAAAATGCTTTTCTTGGTGCCCTGAAATGTTTTGATAAATAATATTTGATGGGACCTTCTAAAGTATTACAAAAGGGTGAAAAAGGTAGTTGAAAGTTTGGGAAAAGAATCAGAAAAAATAATTCTCTTGATTTGAAAATTCTTCCCTTCTCCAAATAAAAGAAAGAAAAAAAGAAAAAAAAATAATATAAAAATAAATAGAGAAGGGGATGACAAAAAGAAAAATGAGAAATAAAAAAAAAGAAAAAGAAAGAAAAGAAAGGTGGAAAAATAAATTGAAAACCCAAGAAGGTATTTTAGAAGGTCATGTTTGCAATGCTTGATGTTTATGTAGCCTTTTGGAATGTCCTTTTCTTGTTATCCCCACCTAACGATTAATCCCATGGCCGCGTTACAACCAAATAAAAGACCTCTTGATTCTTGATTGTTTTCATTAATAAAGTAGAGATTTGGTTGATAGTCAAGCCTATGGTAGGATTCATTCCTTGAGGAAAATTGAGTGAAATGTCCTATCCCCTAAACACTTGAGTGAGGTGAGGAAAGAGAACCAAGCAAATGAACAAGCTTGGGGTGAGCTTCAAGTGAGAAAGAGTGCCTAAATCAGTGAAAACATGATTCTAAGGAACCTAAGTCTCTAATTGGACTTGAATTGATTGTCTCTTACTGAATTGTTTGAATTGCCTATTGCTTGGATTATATGCTCGGGTTCTTGGTTCACCATCAATGTTCTGTTTATTCTTCTGGCCTTAGTGATTGCTTGAGGACAAGCAATTGAATAAGCTTGGGGTGATTTGATAGTGTGATATTACATGATGTTTCCTGTACATATTTGCATGCATTTTTCATATAGATTAGGCATTCTTTAGTTGAGTTTTATTAGATTTTCCCTTGGAACGGGTGAAGTTGGTTTTACGTGTGTTGTTTTGTAGAAATTGAAGGAAAACTGTGTATGTTTGGCTATAATGAAGCTTGGATGATTTTTGGAGCTTAAAAGAGAGAAATTGAGCTAAGCGAGTCAAGATTCGCCTCACTAACAATCTTTCGCCTCGTGAGCCACGAGAAAGAAGCTATCACGCCAGTGCCATGATGCTCCTCACGGGCATATTGGAGAACCATTTTACTGGCTCGCGTCACGAAGCCACTCTCGCCTCGCGAGATCCCATTTCTCAGCAAAAGTCAGAGACTGTCACGGCCTAGCCGTGACAGACATCACGGCCATGGAAGACTGGAAAATTAAGTTTCGCGTCGCGAATATAAGCTCGCCCCACGAGTACGCGAAAATCAGATTCCCTGTTATAAGATGTTTAAGGCAGAATTGGAGAGGAAACTTTTGGAGGCTTGGAGGCTACGAGTTTTGGAAACCCTAAAGGCTCTTTGGAAGCAGAGGCAGCTGCAGAGGATTGCCCCTATGGAATCCCTTCTCTCCTTCATCCATCTTTCTTTGGTTGTATCTATGACCATGAGTAGCTAAACCTCCTTTGTTGGGGTTAGGGTAACTATGTCTGAATTCTTATGTATTTGATGTAATCTTGCAATACAGTTCCTGCTTTGTTATTGAGTGATTGATTCTCTATGCTTAATGCTTGTTGTGGCTAGCACCCCCATGACATGATTTGTGTTTTAATATGCAATTGGAAAATTCGTGTTGAAACCAGAATTGAGATTAATCACCTAGTAAGCCTTGTATCTAGGAATGGAACCGGGTTTATTAGCAATCACATGATCCCTAATCTTAATGCGAATTCATTAATTTAGGCCACCTAAGGAATTAGGGTCTATTAGTGGATTTAGGCTCTTGTCATCCGAGGAATCGGGACTTGAGTAATTTAGTGGATTGATTATCATAACTAAAGTGGAAACTGTTTGTGAGTTGTTTCATTGCATGAGGATAAAGTTTAGTGAACCTAACCCCAGCTGCTTTTATCATCTTTGAAACCCATCTTTTATTGCCTACCAAGTATTTGAGAAAATAAAAAAAAGAGTTTGTTTTTCTTATTTGGTTTATTTTTACTTTTGTGGGCTTGATAATTAGTTTAGAACTCTCTTCAATCCAAGAATCGCTTAGATAGTAGTTGAAGTGGTACGTGCTAGTACTTGTCTCAGTCCCCGTGGATACGATAAACCGGTCTTACCACCGTATTACTTGCACTTTGGGTATACTTGCCCGAGAATCGCCAACAATATCCTACCCTTAGCCAGGCCCCATTACAACCCATAAAAGACATTTTGATGTTGCATGCATGTTTTACTCAGGGAATCATTTGGAGATGAAAATCAAATTTATGGGAAGTGCTCTTAAAAGTGAAACTGAGTGAATTGTTGATAACCTGACACAAACTGAGCGATTGAGTGAACACTAAATGCCCTTGTGAGGAAGGCAGTTGTTTGAATTTGGTGATCTCCCTCTTGTGTGTAACTTGGATCCCCGCTTAGATTAATGATTGTTTGAATGATGAAATTCTCAAATGTTTAGAGTAAATGATTGTGGGGATTGCTTTGTTTGAAAGGGGGGAATCATTGAAGAAAACTGTTTGTTAAATTGCTTGAAATTTGTGCAAAGTTGATTGAATCCTTAATCTTGCCAAGTTTGAGTCTTGTTTAAGTTTTAGTTTGCTTGGGGACAAGCAAAGTTTAAGTTTGGGGTATTTTGATGAGCCTCTGGTTGACTGGTTTTATAACTAATAAAAACCTTGGCTTTGTGCTAATTTTATATCATTTTCACCCAAATTAGACTAGATTGTCTTTAAGCAGCATTTTGAGTCTGTAAAGTATTTTTAGGTTAATTTAGCTAATTTAGAGTTAAATAAAGTACTTATGCTATTTTCTGTTTTCAGGTTAATAAAAAGAAATAAATCTGGATCTTTCGCCCCGCGAGAAGGATGTTCGCCTCGCGAACCAGAAGGTGACTGTTCCAGAATTTGCCAACCTTTCTGTCTCGCCCCGCGAAGACTTGACTCGCCTCGCGAGTAATCCAACCTTGGAAGACCAGAAGCCATCACGGCCTGCGCATGTTGAAGGTCACGGGCGTTACAGTTGAGAATTTGAAGAGTTTCGCCTCGCGAAGATAAGCTCGCCTCGCGAGCTCGCCATTCATCAAGATCAGGTTCGCATTATTCGCCTCGCGAATGTGTTCTCGCCGCGAGAAAGCTGATTCCAGAAACTTGTATATAAGTCTGTTTTAGATGAGAAATGAAGGGGCTGGCTAGTTTTAGTCAGAGTAGCGAGTAGTCAGATCTTAGTTAGTTTTAGTTTTTTTCTCTTAGCTTTTACTTTTCTTTGTAATGGAGAACTAGTCTCCTTGATTAATCTACTGGGATTGGTTTCCATTTACATTTGAGGTTGTGTAATTCCTGTTTTCACTTATTTTTCTCTTTTCAATACGATGTTATATGTTTCTGTTTGTTTAATTCAGGAATGTATAGTGTTGTGTTGATTTGTTTCGGTGATGTTATGTTCCTATATATAATCGCGTTTGCTTAATTCGCGTGTGTTCAATCATGTTCGCTTAGTTCATGAGTGCTTCACCCCGTTTGCTTAATTCGGGAATAGGGACATATATCTGTAGTAGTGGTTTCGCTTGTAAATTGTTGCTACAACCGGGAGGGGATTAGAATATGCTTAGGGCTTGGATTTATATGAACCGATGATAGTGGGAAACCGAGAACAGTAGGTTGATCGTTCTTTAGCTTATTTGGTAATTACTTTTTATTGCATTGTTTTTCTGTTCTGTTTTCTTTATTTAGTTTTCAATCTCAAAACCCCCCAAATCTGACTTTTACTGATTTTCTGTTAATAACAACAACACCTAAGAGTCCTTGTGAGACGATACTCGAGTTGTCGCTTCCCTATCTACATTATTTTGTAAACGCTCGTTCTTTTTGGCGCGTGCGCGACAGCGCGACCAAAAATTGGCGCCGTTGCCGGGGACTCTTGTTTGTTGTTATTAGCAGAAAATAAATAAATAAAAAATCTCTTTGCTGAATTAGTTTTGTCTACTTTGTCTGGTTGTGAATTTTAGTTTGCTCCATGGATAATTATATGCAAAATTATGTGCCTAATGTCTATTATGAGCAACCATGCATGTATTATCCTGATTTTAGTAAACCACCACCATGCACAAATTATCCTATTTTTGTTGGAGGTTATGAGTTTAGTAATGATTTTGGTATGCTTGGAATGAATGATTATCCTAGCCAACAGGGTAGAGATCAAGGCAGCCTGGATGAGTTAGCTTTTATGATACAACAAATGGCCGAGAACAATCAACGGATGGCACAACAAAATCTTGAATTCCAACAGAGGATGGAGGCAAGTAATCTTGAATAACAGAGGAGAGAAGCTGAATCTCAGAAGTTATCCATTCTAATTGATCAAATTGTCGCCAATTCGGCTGCACTGCTAACTCCACAGCCCCTTGAAGAACATACAGATTCACAGATGGTTATTCTTGAAGATACTTCTGCTGATGATTTTGATAATGTTTTTGTTGATGAACTGGGTGTTGAATCCCCTGATTCTAATGCCTGTGCGGATTGTAATGGCACTGCTTTGTGTATAGATTGTTATGCAGGTTTATTCTTTTCAGGAAACATTGAAAATGAGGATCAGGAGGATCAGGAGGACATCTGCTTCACCGTGCCTGAGGATGATGAAGAACCTTTGGAAGTAGAGGATTAAATTAAATCAAATGCATGTGTTGAGAGTGATGGGGTGGATGAATTGAGTGCTGAAAGTCCAGACATTCAGACCGTTACTAATTCAGTTTCTTTTACTACATGTCTTGATCGTCTCGACACTAACCCGTGTCTTTGTTTGTGCTGAGTTTCTTGACTCTATTTTGCGGGGGTGATAGCGAGAGTGATACTCGATTGTTCAACAGAAGTTCCAAATACACCATCCATTGAGCAGCCACCCTCCTTAGAGCTCAAGCCACTTACAGACATTCAGACCTTTTCTGATTTAGTTTATTGTAACATATCTACTAACTGTATTAACTCTAACCTTTCTGTGGTGTGTGCTGAGATTTCTGCAGGTTTAACAGGTGATGGACTTGTCGGTCAGAGTGAATGAAGAACGTCGCAGAAAATGAAGCAGCACCAGTAACCCCAGCTACCTGTTTACCACCTTCCCTTGTGGAACCACCGGTGATGGAGTTCCAGCCATTGGATTTGTCACTGTGGCCATTTCAAGAGGTTGAACCCCACTTCTATTGGGAGGACTTTATGGACAAAGTTGAGAAAGAGGTCATCTGTGACCCAAGAGGGAGTGAGAAGTCCGCCGTACTCGGCGAGGTCATCATAATTGTCAAGTGCTCACCCCCATATCAAGGCTGCAAGTTATGGAAGCATGGAATGAACTACCACCCTTTGGCTATCACTTGGGCCTTATGTTACAAGCAATGGGATCTTGGTGGAACCGCCCCTCAATGAGTTTCTCTGAACCTTGCTTCTTTTTAATTTTCTTTTCCTTGCTTTATTTCTGCTTTGTTTTCAATAAAGCTCCTGAATAATTTGAGAAGCTCAGGAGTTGTGTGAGTCTGGTATTGGCAAGTTTATTGGATTTTATTGATTTTGCATAGATTGATTGCATGATAGTGTTGACTGTTTTCCCCCTAGGATATGAAAAATTTTTGAAAAAATGATCCCCATGTGATTGAAAACTGAACTTTGGGATTTTATTATGATGGCATGATTTATGATAAGTTTGGGGTGATAGGGAGCACACACTAGGGATAGAATCTCTGTCAAACAATTTGCAAAAATGTCCAGGTGAGGTTTTGAGCCTCCAACATGTTTTTGACTGTGAAATCACTTTTTAAGTTGCACTTTCCTGAATTTGCTTGAATCTCTTTTTGGTTGGCATGTTTATGTGTTTGTTTCAAATGATTTAGGCATTTTCTTTGTAAATAGCTACTTAGCCTAAAAATAACCACCCTTAATGCATGTTCCTTAGTTAGCCCCATTGAGCCCGATGATTTGTTAATTCTTGATAACCTAATGTTATGAGCCTAAAATCTGAAAAACCATGTTAACCCGATCTTAGGATTAGGAGAGCATGGAATTTTAGCAAGAGAGTGGTTGCAAGAAACTAAGTTTGGGGTGGCTACAAGGTGCAATGTGTTATTTGGGATTGGAAAAAATGAAAAAAAAAGAAAAAAAGAGAGAAAAGTGTAAAAATATTAAAAATAAAAGTATTAGAAAAAAAGAGGTCTGTAGTCATCCAGAAGCATAAAGAAAAAAATGAAGAAAGGAACTTGAGTTTAATTTCAAAGTGTAAAAAGTTTCATGCTCTCTTAGTTCCTAGGGTCCTCACCTAGTTCCTTTTGTATATCCTACCCTTAGCCAGGGCCCCATTACAACCCATAAAAGACCTTTTGATGTTGCCTATGAAAACCAAATTTATGGGAAGTGCTCTTAAAAGTGAAACAGAGTGAATTGTTGATAACCTGACACAAACTGAGCGATTGAGTGAACACTAAATGCCCTTGTGAGGAAGGCAGTTGTTTGAATTTGGTGATCTCCCTCTTGAGTGTAACTTGGATCCCCTGCTTAGATTAATGATTGTTTGAATGATGAAACTCTCAAATGTTTAGAGTAAATGATTGTGGGGATTGCTTTGTTTGAAAGGGGGGAATCATTGAAGAAAACTGTTTGTTAAATTGCTTGAAATTTGTGCAAAGTTGATTGAATCCTTAATCTTGCCAAGTCTGAGTCTTGTTTAAGTTTTAGTTTGCTTGGGGACAAGCAAAGTTTAAGTTTGGGGTATTTTGATGAGCCTCTGGTTGACTGGTTTTATAACTAATAAAAACCTTGGCTTTGTGCTAATTTTATATCATTTTCACCCAAATTAGACTAGATTGTCTTGAAGTAGTAATTTGAGTCAGTAAAGTATTTTTAGGTTAATTTAGCTGATTTAGAGTTAAATAAAGTACTGATGCTATTTTCTGTTTTCAGGTTAATAAAAAGAAATAAATCTGGATCTTTCGCCCCGCGAGAAGGATGTTCGCCTCGCGAACCGGAAGGTGACTGTTCCAGAATTTGCCAACCTTCTGTCTCGCCCGCGAAGACTTGACTCGCCTCGCGAGTAATCCAACCTTGGAAGACCGAAGCCATCACGGCTGCGCATGTTGAAGGTCACGGGCGTTACAGTTTAGAATTTGAAGAGTTTCGCCTCGCGAGCTCGCCATTCATCAAGATCTGTTCGCATTATTCGCCTCGCGAATGTGTTCTCGCCTCGCGAGAAAGCCGATTCCAGAAACTTGTATATAAGTCTGTTTTAGACAGAACTGAAGGGGCTGGCTAGTTTTAGTCAGAGTAGCGAGTAGTCAGATCTTAGTTAGTTTTAGTTTTTTTCTCTTAGCTTTTAATTTTCTTTGTAATGGAGAACTAGTCTCCTTGATTAATCTACTGGGATTGGTTTCCATTTACATTTGAGGTTCTGCAATTCCTGTTTTCACTTACTTTTCTCTTTTCAATACGATGCTATATGTTTCTGTTTGTTTAATTCAGGAATGTATAGTGTTGTGTTGATTTGTTTCGGTGATGTTATGTTCCTATATATAATCGCGTTTGCTTAATTCGCGTGTGTTCAATCATGTTCGTTTAGTTCATGAGTGCTTCACCCCGTTTGCTTAATTCGGGAATAGGGACATATATCTGTAGTAGTGGTTTCGCTTGTAAATTGTTGCTACAACCGGGAGGGGATTAGAATCTGCTTAGGGCTTGGATTTATATGAACCGATGATAGTGGGAAATCGAGAACAGTAGGTTGATCGCTCTTTAGCTTATTTGGTAATTACTTTTTATTGCATTGTTTTTCTGTTCTGTTTTCTTTTTTTAGTTTTCAATCTCAAAACCCCCCAAATCTGACTTTTACTGATTTTCTGTTAATAACAACAACACCTAAGAGTCCTTGTGAGACGATACACGAGTTGTCGCTTCCCTATCTACATTATTTTGTAAACGCTCGTTCTTTTTGGCGCGTGCGCGACAGCGCGACCAGCTCTAAAGGCAGACGAGTCATCCAGTGATGCTGACCTGTCTGAACACGAGGATTCTGAGAGTGATAAAGAATTGTCTCTCCTGACCAGGAAGATAAAGCTTCTCCTACAGAAAAAGAAGTTCAAGAGGGATAAGCCATTCAGAAGGTTCGACAAAGACAAGAACTTCAAAGAATCCACTTCAACAGACAAAAGTCCAATTGTCTGCTATGATTACAAGAAGCCTGGTCACATCAAGGCTGAATGTCCTCATCTCAAGAAGGCCCCTTTTAAGAAGTTCTTCAAGAAGAAGAAGATAGGAATGATGACTACTTGGGAGGATCTGGAGTCAACATCTTCCGATGAAGAAACAGAGGAAGAAGCCAATCTCTGTTTGATGGCCAACACTGACTCAGACTCAGACGATGAGGTACATCCTGACTATAAAGAATTACTTGATGCTTATGAGGAGTTGCTAGAGGAATCCAACTGCTTATCTAAGGCATTCAAATCCCTCAATAGAGAGTATGTAAAGCTCACCTGTGAGCATAAACAGAAATCTCAAGAGTGTGAGAAGCTGGCTAAAGAAAATAGTGAAAGTGAAGACCGAAAAGTCCAATGAAGCTAAGATCTCAAGTGAAGCATCACCATCCGAAGAAGTTGAAAACTTCAATAGAAAGTGGAAGAGCTGACTTGATCTTGCCAAATTTGTTAATGGTAGAGATAATCGACTAAAGCGCTTGACCGTGTCGAGGCACTCTCTTAACAAAGAAGGTATTGGATATGTCCATCGGACACATCATAAAGTATCAACTAAAGCTTCTACAAGATATGTTAAGTCAACTGTAACCACGTCTACACACTGCTCCGTAACTTTTGGGAAAAGCTGGACATGTTATGTCTAAGTGTATCCATAAGAAGAGAAGGAAGCCTTCTGAGACTCCTAGAACTAACGAGAAAAGGACCCGGAAAAATATGGGTACCTAAAAATCAAATAATTTTTGTTGCATATGTCTTCAACAGGACAAAAGAAAACACCACTTCTTGGTACCTAGACAGGTGGTTGCTCGCGTCATATGACAGGAGAAAGGTCTATGTTCCTAGACCTCCAACTTAAGAAAGGAGGACACGTTGCCTTTGGAGGGAATCGGAAAGGGAAAGTTATAGGAATTGGTACTATTGGTGGTAAAACCCCTCTTCCCTCTATATCTAATGTTCTTATGGTTAAAGGATTAAGAGACAATTTGCTTAGCATAAGTCAATTATGTGATAGTGGATTTGATGTTTCATTTAACAAGGATGTATGCATAGTCAAAGACTGTTGTGGCAAAACCCTCTTTTCAGCTAAAAGGCAACAAAATCTTTATAAGATTGAACTGTCTCGATCTCTCAGATCAAAGTGTAAACTGTCTGATGTCTAAATAGGATGAGAGATGGTTATGGCATAAGAAACTAGGACATGCTAGTATGAAACTAATTTTTGAATTAAAAAGGAATAATCTTGTGAGAGGATTTCCTGATATTAGTTTTAAGAAAGATGTCTTGTCTGATGCATGTCAGAGAGGTAAACAGATAAAATCAAGTTTCAAATCTAAAAACCAAGTATCAACCTCTAGACCTCTTCAGTTGTTACACATGTGTACTCTTCTTAACCCATAAGGATGAGTTTTTTAAGTCTTTCTCAGTATTTTGTAAAAGATTACAAAAATGAGCAGGGATTCTGTATTTCTACCCTTAGAAATGATCATGGGGGAGAATTTGAAAATGAGCAGTTTACACAGTTCTGTGAGGAGAATGAGATCTATCACAATTTCGCTACACCTAGAACTCCACAGTAAAATGGAGTGGTTGAGAGAAAGAACATATCTCTACAAGAGATGGCTAGATCTATGCTCAACGAAAATAATCTCCCTAAGTACTTCTGGGCAGAAGCTTTAAACACTGCTTGTTATGTACAAAAGAAAATACTTATTAGGCCTTTTCTTAAAAGGACACCTTATGAATTGTGGAAAGGAAAAAGTCCCAACATATCTTATTTTCATGTTTTTAGATGTGAATGTTTTATTCTGAATACCAAAGATAATCTTGGAAAGTTTGATTCTAAAGTAGATAAAGGTACTTTCGTAGGATATTCTGAAATGTCTAAAGCTTTTAGAGTTTATAATTCAAGAACTTGCATTATTGAATAATCTGTTCATGTTAAATTCAATGATGAATTAAAGATTGATAAAGAACTATCAGATCTAGAAGATGATCTTGCAGATCTTGATGTAAACAAAAACCAGAAAGTCAAAAACCCAATCTAACCAAGACAAAACCTGTGCTTGAGGCTGACAGACAAGTGGAGCAGACGAGTCAGCAGACAAGTCAAGATCTTCATGATGATCTCAAAAAGGATTGGAAGTTCAACACTCATCATCCTAAGGATCTTATTATTGGAAATCCTTGTGAAGGAGTAAGAACCAGATTCACACTAAGAGAATAAAGTAATATAGCCTTTATATCATAATTGGAGCCAAAACGCATTGAAGAAGCTCTTGAGGATGAAAGCTAGATTCTTGCTGTGCACGAAGAACTTAACCAGTTCACCAAAATGATGTCTGGACTCTTGTCTCTAAGCCTAAAAACAAGTCGGTTATTGGAACAAGATGGGTCTTCCGAAACAAATTGGATGAAGATGGTAAAGTTGTCAGAAATAAGGCAAGGTTAGTAGCTCAAGGCTATACCCAACAAGAAGGTATTGACTATACTGAAAATTTTGCACCTGTAGTTAGAATAGAAGCTATACGTATCTTAATGTCATATGTTGCACAACACCAAATCACCCTGTTTCAAATGGATGTAAAAAGTGCTTTTCTAAATGGTATAATGGAAGAAGAAGTGTATTTTAAACAACCCCCTGGTTTTGAGGATACTGATAAACCAGATCACGTCTTTAAACTTAAAAAAGCATTATATCGTTTGAAAAAAGCACCTAGAGCATGGTACAATAGACTTGTTTCTTTTCTCATGCATAATAGTTTTACTAGACGAAAAGTATAGCTACCATGTTCAATAAATGCTCTAAAGAGAAGTTTATTATAGTTCAAATATATGTTGATGATATTATTTTTGGAGAAACTAATGAAAAGCTGTGCAAGGAATTTTCAAATCAAATGCAAGCTGAATTTGAGATGAGCATGATAGGAGAATTGAAGTTCTTCCTTGGATTACAAATCAAGCAGACAAGTGATGAAATTTACATCCATCAACAAAAGTATACCAAGGAGTTACTCAAGAAATACAAAATGGAAAATGCAAATGAAAACTCCTATGCAACCCAATGCAAAACTATGCAAAGATGACGAAGGAAAAAAGGTAGATCAAACTGTCTACAGAGGTATGATTGGCTCTCTCATCGATTTTAACGTCAAGCGGACCACGACATTCAATTTAGTGTCTGTATGTGTGCTAGATTCCAATCTGATCCTAGAGAATCTCATCTTAAGGCTGTTAAAAGAATATTTAGATATTTGCTTGGAACGACTAATCTTGGTTTGCTGTATTTAAGATCAAAAGAATACAGATTAGTGGGATACTGTGATGCTGATTTTGCTGGAGACAGAATAGAAAGAAATAGCACCAGTTGAGGATGTCACTTCATTGGAGCAAGCTTAGTCTCATGGTCAAGCAAGAGGCAGACAACTATTGCACTGTCTACTGCTGAGGCAGAATACATTTCTACTGCTAGTTGCTGCTCTCAACTCTTATGGGTAAAACATCAACTTGAGGATTACTCTATTTATAAGCATAACATATCTGTATGGTGTGATAATTCCAGTGCTATTTGCTTAACTAAAAAAAATCCAATTCACCATTCTATGGCTAAGCATATTGAAATCAAACATCATTTTATTAGGGATTATGTTCAGAAAGGCATTTTTGAGTATATTTTTCATATAAAAGATCAAAGCTCTAATCAAATGAATGTGCACATTTTCTAATCCTTTTCATTCACAAATCGTAAGATTATTTAGAAACTTATTCCTATTTACACTTCCAAACTAACATAAATTGAACATTCATCATGGACCATCTGGTATGTTCACATGTCAACGCAAATATACACTGGATATTCTAAAGGAATGCAAGATGCTTGACTTCAAGCCAGCTTCTTTCCCAATGGAAGAAAACCACAAGCTTGCACTTGACTCAAATTCCCCTTATTCTGATCCTCCTTGTTATCACAGGCTTGCTAGTCGTCTCATATATCTCACCATATCCCGTCCAGAAGTTACATATTCAGTGCATATTTTGATCCAGTTCATGCAGTCCCCGTAACAAGCTCATTGGGATGCTGCTATGCGTGTTCTAAGGTATCTGAAATCTTCACCAGGACAAGGAATTATTTTGCCAAAAGACAATGATCTTAACTTGGTTTCCTACTGTGATTCGGACTGGGCATCATGTCATCTCACTAGGAGGTCAATATCTGGGTATTTGATGAAGCTTGGTTCAGCTCCCATTTCATGGAAAACCAAGAAACAAACCACCGTGTCTAAGTCTTCCAGTGAGGCTGAATACAGAGCCATGGGACACGCTGTCAGTGAGGTTCTTTGGCTGCGCAGATTATTGTCAAGCCTGCAAGTTCATTATACTTCACCTATTATTTTTCATTGTGGTAATCAAGCAGCGATTCACCTTGCAACCAATCCAGTTTATCATGAAAAAACAAAGCATATTGAAGTAGACTGCCATTTCATTCGTACACACTCACAGGAAGGCACAATTTCGACTTGCTATGTTTCAACTAAGAAGCAGCAAGCTGACATATTCACGAAGGCTTTGGGTGCAAAGTCGTTCCAGGAATTAATGGTCAAGTTAGGTGCTCACAATCCTCACACTCCAACTTGAGGGGGAGTATTAGGTGAAAAGGATGTAACAAAATGACATTGTAACTAAATGATTATAATAGGGGATCGATAGATAAGTTTGTTATATGATAGGGGATCGATAGATAAGTTTGTTATTTGTTAATCTGCTTAGTTTGTTAGTTTATCTTCTAGGATCATAGTTGATAAGATTTGTTAGCTCTCTGATAGCTATTTTTGAGCCATGCATTGCTATAAGTATAAGCAGATTTGTATTCTTGAATTAATCAATACAGAAACCATTTATTTCAATAGGAACAAGTGGTGACGGACTTGTGCCCCCTAATCAAGTGGTTGGGGTTCGAATCCCAGCTCTTGCGTATGGAGCGAATTTTCGTTGGGAGGGGTTTCTCGCTCTTGGTGCCATTCATTCCCTCGCAGGAGATTAATCCCTGATTTCGGTGGGATATACTCTTCGTCAATGACAAAAAAAAAATTCTCATGAGGGATTTCATGAAAAACACTTCGCTAGAAGTAACACCGCTATATGTAAACACGGTTTTCATAATACAAAATTTATACATAAATAAAAACTGAAAAGAAAGACTTCGTAAGGGTTTAGGTCCTTATCTTTTAGTGCATTGGACAAAATTTTGTGACATAATAATTGCTCAAAAAAAAATTATAATTTTGTAGTGTGTTGTAAATTATTTTTTATCCAATACTTCAACTATTTAAAAATCAATCAAAGTTTTATTTTGTCAACAAATTTTATCCTAGTAAATCAAACACCCTTGATCTATCAATGACTGTTGATCCAAGTGACAAGAAACTTGGTTTCTCAAGTAAAGTCTTGGATTCGAGTCTTGTAAATGAAAAAAAAATAGACTTTTCAGCTTGAGAGAACTTTACCCTCTTAAATGGTTCTTTTCAACTCGACTTATATTAATTGGAATTCAATGTAATTTCCAGATATTGAGAATCCGAGACCAAAACACCCTTGATATAAGTTAATAAACAATATTCTCATTCTTATGACAAGAATGCTAATAAAAATTACCAGGACGATTACCAAATATATTTCTTAATGATATAATCCTAATACATGAGAAGAAAACAGATGTGAAGTGATATAAAAAGGTGTAGGAACAAATGAATAAAGCTTTATAGAACGATATGACTGAAACCAATTTTTAATAATAAGAACTCAAATTTGATATAATATTAAAACAATTAACTTTTCTTTCCAATATTATTTAATAATGCATTGACATATCATTAAAATAATTAAATCTTTTAAGTAATAATTTAACAATTTTAATAGTATATTAACATTGCTTCTGGTATTGAGGATTATTGGCTGCTTTTTTAGGTGCTCTCACGTTACCTTCTACATCACCTTCCTCTCATTTTTGGTTCTGTTTTGCTGGTTTGGAGTAGGGATGGCAATTCGGACCCTACTCGTCGGGCACCCGCAAAAAATACCCACAGTGGATAGGGTAAAAACCCGCTTTTTGAGTAAGGGTACGTGTACGGGTAATTACCCGCAAATCTAAGAGGGTATGGGTGCAGGTACCTTAGTACTTACCCCGCCCAATACCCATATATATATATATATATATATGAAGTTAGGAATTATGATGACTTTTCAAACCCAAAGCCTTTTATCTCTGAAAAGGTGCCTTTGAGATAAACAAAATCTTAATCTAACAACTTGTACTATCCCTTGACACACCTTTTCATTAGCCTTTTCTAAATGCTGATTATATACGAGGAGATATAAAGAAGTTTTCATAAACTTGATGAATTAACCAAAACATATGTAAAAATAATGCCAACTTTCTCAAATATTTATACCACATATAGATTTGATCATATAAAGGATAGAGCATTTATACTAAATACAAAGGACCATATATATATATATATATGAATAATCTTATTTGTAACAATTTTCTTAGATGGTTATAACTCTTTTGTCAATGATACTAATGACATACAATCAAAGTCCGAGTTGGATAATACTTGGAAGAGAAGGTATTGCCTAGGAGTGCTACATTTGATATACTTGGATGGTGGAAAACAAATGGGATCAAGTTTCCAACATTGTAAAAAATTGTTAAGGTATTTTGGCCATCCCAATTTCTTCGTGTGTTCTGAATCTACTTTCAATACAGGAGGTAGATTGTTGAGTCCTCATCATTCTAGGCTTTATGAGAATACTTTGGAGGCGCTTATATGTGCACAAAGCTGGATAAAGCATGATAAGGAAGGTAATGAATGTTGTATTAATATATTTGTTTAATGAAATTTGTGTTTAGTCTAACCATTAATTTAATTTTTTGTTCTAGTTTCTATTGGTATAATTGAACCAAAGCAATATTTATACATGAAAGACAAACATTTGCGGTCTTTTCAAGATTTTGATTCAGAAGATGAGGTAAGATAATCTAACAATTTGTTATTAATTATTGCTTTACAAGTTTATAATGTATAACTAATAACTAATATAATGTATGTTTTTTATTTTACAGGTTTTGGACAACATCGGCAACATCGGCTCGGGAATTACAACTTGATGAATTTATTGTTTTGGATGCTTATTGTTATTTACTTGTTTTGGATATTTTACATGTTTTTATTTAGTATAATACACTGGTTTATAATGTTTCATGAATACATTCAAAACATCATTGTATGGTTTTTAAATAAGTTATGATCTTTTGTTATTTATTTGTTTTCTTTGTTAAAGTGCGAGTAATGGATGCGGGTGTGGGTACTTAGGTATCCAAAGGATACGGGTAAGGGTATTGAGGTTGCTACCCACGAGGATATGGATAATTTTTTCAAATACGAGTATGGAAACAGGTACTATAATACCCTACCCAAACCCTATCCATTGCCATCCCTAGTTTGGAGGCTCATTTACATGGCTTCATTTGGTGGTCTTTTGTTGGGCTTTTTCCCTGGGTGCTCGGGTCATTCTGCTACCTTGGCATTAGCCCGAATATTTTGGCTTGCTTATGTGGGATGGTCATTCTCATTAACAAGTATCAATTGGTAGCTTTTGTTTTCGGTGGAGGTGGTGTTTACAGGTCTTCTTACTTCAGTTTATTTTCATGTACTGTTTGGTGAATGTTGAAGGTGTGGAGAGGCTTTTAATAGGACTTCTTAACTATACTGGTATATATTGGTGGAGGCTGTGATGGATTCTTTTGGTTGGCTTTGGTTTTTGCTCAATGTAAAGGTTATTTATGATTAGTCTTTAGGCCAATGTTTTAAAAACGGTTCAACCGGAGAATCGAAAAGGAGAGTGGTTCAAGGTCCAACTGATTCAACCGGTGGTTGAACCGGTATATATATATATATACACGCATTAATAAAAAGATCAAATAACAAGTATAATTTCAATTCAAGTTTTAATTTTCATATCAAGTCCAAATTATTTAATACTTAAACAAGCACAAATTGAAGTACGTCATTCAATTTATGATGCTCTAACCTTTTTTTATTTAAAAAAGCCTTTTTTTAATGAACCGGTCGGTTTTCCGGTTCTGATTTTCTAGTTTTGGCCCGGCTCAACCAGTTTTTTTTTAGTGGTTGAACCCCTTTTCCGGTTCTGTGATTCGAGCAGGACTGAAGAGGGGTCCGGTCGACGGTCCAACCGGTTGGACCGGTTTTTAAAACACTGCTTTAGGCACTAACTTTTGTAAAGAAAATATTATCATCCCTTTAGGATAGTCTTTAATTTATACTAGATGGTGATTTTTTATAAGGGTTAGGTACCCAAGTACTCTTTATTTATATATATAAAAAAAGGTTGCTTATAAAAAAAATTAGTATATTAACAGAATTTGGATTGGGCCAAGGGAGCAGTGCCCAAACCCAAAATTTTCTCTTTTATTTACGTGAATAATGTGTCATATAAATAAAAGAAGTGATGGTTTGTATATAACTTTCATTTGAAGAAGCTAAGCTAGAACTTTTAGTTATGAGACACCTTAGATGGATATATTATCTTTGGTGAATGGAATAGATTGCATCACTTGGGTGATACATCACTATACTACTTTGATGAGTGCTGCATCATAATCTTCATCATTATCTTTAACTTTAGTCGTTGTATATTCCTTTTATATTTTAGTTAGCAGGATATGAAGTAATTAATATGAAAATATTTGTAGGAATTGTAAGTAATAAAATTACTAATTGAGAATCCAAAGGGGTTGGCCTATAAAGTGGAAGCGTGTTAGGTCTGTAATATGTAGAGTGTGTACATGGATATTCTCGAGAAGTAAGAGGTCTCTAACTTGAATCCTTGCGAAAAATAAATTTCTTGGGGAGGGGTCATACCCATGTCGGTCGCAGTCCCGGAGTGGTAGCTCACTCGCCACCATTTTTCTTAAAAAACAATTACTAATTGAGAGAAAATTTGAAGGTGAAAATTATTTTGTCACCCTTCAATTTTTTTTTGAAATTTCAAACACATGGATCTTAATGGTTAGACCGTACTGATCTTTTTAATAATAGGCCAATGCAAAGTTCATATTAATAACCCGTGTATGAACTCCAGTTTTACTTCTCTAACAGGCCTTCCTTTCCAACTTATTTATTAGTTTATGATGATTATTTTTTATAAGCTAAAATGGTATTACTTAGATTAATAGGGTACTCTAACCCATGTATCAACATTGCAAACATAACCACCTAGCATCTAATTACATCAATATGAGGCAGGAACAGATTCATCTACCAATTAATTACAGCAGAATACACAGTCATTGCTGCATAATTTTGTCCCAGAGCACCTAAAATCAGAGTCACCTCATACAGTATGACACCAAAACAGACTTAGAGAAGCACCGAAGAGGCAAAGACCAAAAGATATCAAATCAGAATTACAGAAGCACCATAAACCACGTTATACAACAGCACGTTATACCATAAGCATCATAAACCAGGGGCAGGTGTCTAGCTGTACAAGACAAAAACAGGATTACACCAACCCCGAACCTAGCATCTAGCAAATCATTTTTATCTCACTCCATTGGATTGATACATTAGTTTATGATGATAAAATGATAATAGCCCGTACAGATCAATTACTCATGTTCATTTCTCTGCCGTAATTAATTTTTTTTTCTTCTCTTGTTAGTATTCTCTACCATAATTCTCTAGTCTCTTCCATTATATGCACAAAAAGCCAACCTGGCCGTGACTGATGGAAAGACAAAATATAAAGGTAAATTAAAAGAAAAAGAATCCTTTCCAAAATGTAGTCCAAGTTCATCAAACTCAAACAAAATGCACCCAGCTCACTTCACTCTCATCTGCAAGCAAGCAGAGCTGATTATGATCGCCGCGTCCATGTATATATCCAAAAGAGGTGTCGACCATGCAGCCCAATACCAACCCAATCTTACTTGCCTAGTTTCGAGGTACTCATATGTTATATGTATGTACTGCGCATGATCCGTGAATGTGTGACACCTCAATTTTGTTAATTTCAGCACTCGTCAACCTGCATGGCACTCTATGCAGTATGCATGCGAACAAGAGGATTTATAAATACCCATGATCTCACCCCCTGCTTTCATCATCGAGCGAGTAAGATATTCAGTTCAGTCATCATGGGTAAGGGTACTATAATGAAAATGAGGTTTCCATTGTTGGTGTTGCTGGGAGTTCTTTTCCTGGCTTCAGCGACTGTCTCATTTGGCCTTGCGTACCGGGAGAAGGAGAAACCCATCAGTCATAACAAGTGCCTACAAAACCATGGTGGTTGCAGCTGATCAAGAACCGTGAGTCCGAGGAGTGGGAGGGACGTGAAGAGCAGCATGAAAGTCGACAACCATGGAGAGAAAGGGGAAGCCGCGAGAGTGAGGAAGAAGAAGAGCGTGACCCAAGGGAAAAACCGCGTCGTCGGCACCAGGAGCAGGAGCAGGAGCAGCAGGAAAGTGGGGGTCAATGAGGAAGGGGTAAGGAAGAAGAGGAGGAAGAGCCATGGGGACAGCAACATCAAAGTCAAAGGGAGGAGAGAGGACAATGCCCTGAGAAGAGGGAGCAACGTGAACGTGAAGAGAAAGGAGAAGGACAAGGGTCACAGTCACGGTCACGAAGACAAAGAAACCCTTTTTACTTCAGCTCAAACAGGTTCCGGACTCGTTACAAGAATCGAAACGGTCAGATTCGTGTCCTTCAGAGGTTCGACCAGAGATCCAATAAACTTCAGAACCTCCAAAACTATCGTATTGTAGAGTACGAATCCAAACCCAACACCCTAATTCTTCCCCATCACTCTGATGATGAGTACATCCTCGTTGTCCTCACAAGTAATTTAAGAGTACTTAGTAAGGATAATTGATTAATGATTGATGACAATAAATTAATTTTGCTAATTATTGGGAATGTGATTGCAGGAGAGCCACAATCACAAAGTAGTGAATACCGACAACAAACAAGCCTACAACCTTGAGCGTGGTGATGCCCTCGAGACTCCCTGCTGGCACCACTTCTTATATTCTTAATCGAGACGACAACTGGAATCGAGAATAGTCAAACTCGCTATACCCATTAACAAACCTGGACAATTTGATGTATTGCTCAATCTCATATTTCTCACAATTAATATTCGTTTCTTTTCCAACTCCAACTAATTTGTTTTTTCTTTATAGGATTTCTTCCCATCAAGCACTGAAAACCAACAATCCTACTTCCGAGGCTTCAGTAGGAATACTCTAGAGGCTGCCTTCAATGTAAGGCATAAGCATCTTATCTTATATGCATTTTTTGGTTTGATAATTGTTGAGTAAATATAATCATTATGTGCTTGTTATGATTTCATAGACCCGATACGAGGAGATACAAAGGGTTTTATTAGGAGAGGAGGAACAAGAACAAGAGCAAGAACCAGAACAACAAAGCCAACAAGAGGGGGTGATAGTCAGAGTGTCAAAGGAACAGATTCAAGAACTGAGCAAACATGCCAAATCTAGCTCAAAAAAAGGTAAACCTTCTGAATACGGCCCTTTCAACTTGACAAGCAAGAAACCTATCTATTCCAACAAGTTCGGAAACTTCTCTGAGATCACCCCAGACAAAAATCCCCAGCTTGAGGATTTGGAACTGTCTCTCTCCTATGTAGAGATTAACAAGTTATACAAACACATAGCCATATACATCATCCACGTTGGATAACTTTATATTTTGACACTAATAATATTGATTTGTTTTTCAATAATTTAGGGAGCTTTGTTGCTGCCACATTACAATTCAGAGGCCACAATGATAGTTGTGGTTAGCGAAGGAAAAGGAAACCTTGAATTGGTGGGTCTAAGAGAGCAACAACAGCAAGAGGAAGAGGAGGAACAATAGGAGGAAGAGCAAGAAGAAGAAGAAGAAGAAGAAGAGGAAGAAAAAGAGGGATATAGGCAAGTTCGGAGGTACAGAGCTAGATTGTCTCCAAGAGATATTTTCGTAATCCCGGCAGGCTATCCAGTTTCCATCAATGCTTCCTCAAATCTTAATTTGCTTGGGTTTGGTATCAATGCTGAGAACAACCAGAGAAACTTCCTCGTAGGTACAATATTATAACACAATTAAATTCAATGTACTATATATTACTTTGCTTTATGACATGTCAACATTGCTTCAACTTATTGATGCCCTTTTGGTGATTGAAAATTGGAAGGCGAGGATGACAATGTGATAAGCCAATTAGATAGACCAGTGAAGGAGCTTGCATTCCCTGGATCGACTAAAGATGTTGAGAGGTTAATCAACAACCAGGAACAATCCTACTTCGCGAATGCTCAACCTCAAGAAAAGTAGGAGGATAGGCATGGTAGAAAAGGTCCCTTGTCTTCGATTTTGGGTCCTTTTTACTGAGTAAACTATGTTATGTATAACTACTATCTATGTTGTAAGAGCTCGTAGTGAGCGATGAAAGAATCATGCCCTTGTATCTAAAACTAGAGCTCCAACTTTCTGTTATGAATAAATAAAATCAAGCATAAAAGTTTTGCGCGTCCTTCAACTTTCTACTTATCTAATTTAATATGGTTATATACTACATATTTTCTGCATGGGTTAATTTGCTTTTACTTTTACAGTAAATTATCTGAATTCTCACTCTAAAATGAAAATGAAGCAAAGACATGATAAATCATATCACACGACCTTGAGTTTTGTTAGTTTGTACTCAGCGACGTGCCCACTCATATTTATTTAGATACACACCCACACTAAGGTGGCGGGTGGCGGATCAAAAATATTTTTACATCCTTTTGAATAAAATATAAAGACCTTGAAAAGAAAACAAATTCGGTTTATGATATATAGAGTGCGTTTGTTATTGTTTATTTTGTTAAAAAAATTAATTTTTTAATTGAATAATCATTTTTTAAAATTTTTAGTGTGTTTGTTTTTACTTTTGAAAAAAATGAAAAGCAGAAAAAACTAATTTTTTATAACTAATTACTTTTAAAAAAATGATTTTGATGATTATAAACAAATACAAACCTACTTCTTTTTTTCTTTAAAATATCTAAAAATAATCACTAAATCTAGCACTCGTGGAATAGTTTGAATTACTTAGAATTTCTTAGTTCAATGTATCTTTAGGTGGAATATTTTTATAGAATACATACTGTTGGAAGCGTAATCATAAAAATGAAAGAGTACTAGTAATGGTGGTTTGCTAATAGTGAAAACATATTTTTAATTTTTTGGTATAAAGAATTTGCACTATCAAATCAATAATTGATTCGATTAACCCTCTAGAAGCAGAATACAAATTAACTTGGGATTGTAAATTGCAAATTGCAAATCTCAATGGCAGTGACGTTCTAATTAATTAACCAAATTGTTTATAACCCCTTTTGGTCTTGGAGCTAGATCTGCCAATTGATATCAAAAGCTGTTGGAATATAAGTATCACTAATCAATCAATACAAATAGTAAAAAAAAAAAATATTATTTGCTCATTATAGGTCGAGATGTCAAGAGGCTAATTAGTGCATGTTTGGATTCAATCAATACAAATAGTAATCCACGTTTGTGAATGCTCAGCCTCAGCAAAGGTGGTCTTCAATTTATGGTGACGCTTTGTAAGAGAGCAAACTGTACAACTACTAGCAGCCTGTCTGGTTTAAATTAATTTCAATGCAAACTCATTTTTTTACCATCCCGAAGCGCAAATATCAGCTTTCCTCCAATGCAGCTTCAAATGCCCTTTGGCATTAAATTTTTTTAACTAAACACATGCACGCCATATTTGTTGTTGGAACTCATAGTGAGCTACCAAAGTGTAAGGCTCTTGTATCTAAAACTATAACTCACCTTTCTTATATGAATAAAATGCACTTTTAGCGACAATTAATACGATAATTAACAGCAATAATAATGGCCTAAAAATTCTTTACCAACAATCATATAGTAGCCGACATATCCAGTTTCCGTAAAAAATAAATCCCCGTAATTGTAGTAGGAGCACCAGTAAAGACCCAATTAACTGTCGAAAAATATAGTAGCAATTTTAATGGCCATACAATTTGCCTCCTAAGCCCATTTGTCTGCATTTTTATTACATCTAAAGGTTCTAGCTGGCTTTTTTAGGCAATTGCTGAGCTGTTGTCCACAATGTTAAAATTATTTGCTATTTTTCCCCTCAAATTGTGCATGACTTGATTAATAAAAGTTTTAGCGACAATAATATTTGCTCCTAAAAAACTTAATAATAATGTACAAATATTTCAAATAAACCATACTAAAATTCATTTTATGTAAACAAATTACATTCCATTAAATCCATAATAATAAAAAAAAATTGCCAAGTGTTAATTAACTGTAGAAGTGTCATCAACAAAAGATGAAAAATACATCATTTGAATCTAATAGCTACTCTCATTTCATATAAATTTCTTCAACTCTTAACTATAATGAAGCCTTCTGCTACCAATTTTCTGAAAATCATAGTGTATGACCTAGAATAATAAAATAAGAAAAAATGTCATTTAAAAATAGTTCATCTATGTAAATTAGAAAATAACAACAAATATTCATGTACATAACATGCCCAAAATAAAAATTACCATTGATGACTCAAACTGTATCATCCTGAGTCAGGCACACTGTTCATAAAAGAAACAAAAACAAAAAGGACAAATTGATTCTTTTGTACACCAAAACAAGAGTTAGTACAAAAAAAAAAAAAGGAATATTGCCAACGGATAATAAACCACTACAGATTATGCTTGTTATTATAAGATAAGAAGGATGCAAGAAAGATAGTTCATAGGCAACTTGTTGACAACCCTTGTTCAACAATCTGCCTAGAATGTACTTGTATCAGTTGTATGTGATCTACTACTTATAATATTGCTACATACTGCTACATTAGCTGTAAATAAGAATTCAAGTGGCAGCTAGCCAACCTCCAAACACTCATGAATTTGCAATTTCTGATTTTCAATAGTTATGTTAGTTAATGTTAGTTATTTTCAGTTGGTTAGATAACCTGCAACTTAAGTTAGTTAGCTTAGCTGTAGATAGCTGGATAGTAGTTAAGCCTTGTATAAAGTAGACACATTGCCTCTTGTACATTTTAAGTCAGAAAATTGTTAATGAGAATTACTCTCTCTTACACAGTAAATTCATCCATGGCTCTTCCTTTCACTTTCAACAAGAAGATCATTGTTGGTCCTAATGACTCAGATGAAGACCACAAAGTCCCTGAACACAATACAAACACACAAAGAAAGCACCAGCCACACAGGAAATACTACAAACACTTGGTAGGGAAAGTAAAATTTAGAAAATTGAACAAGAAAGTGATAGAACAAAGCACACACAAGATTTACGTGGTTCGGTCAATGTGATCTACATCCACGGGATAGAGTAGCACCACTAAGAATCAATGATCACAGTTACAATAGAGAACTCCTTGAATTTCTCACTCCTCTGTTCCCAAGAACATGAACAAACCTCAAGCTTATCTCTCTATTTTCACACAAACCCAAGATCAATCTATTCTCACTTGATTTTCTCTCAATCTCTATGAATCAATTACAATGAATACACTCAATGTATCTGGAGGAAAATCAGAGCTCCAAGAACCCTAGAATCTTGCACAAAATCACTCAACTAATACATTTGCATTCATTGCGTAAACTGATCATAACGGATTTTGTAGTCGCACCATAATCCATTATTTAATTCCTATAATCCATTATGCCTTCTCAACCCGTGCTCCGTATTTCTGGAATTCTCCGTAATCGATGATGCTAATCAATTACCACCTCTCTGTTTGTTCTAGAAATTCTCATAATCGATTATGCTAATCGATTATGTCTTCATTGTTATTTCTGGAAACCACATAATCGATTATGCGTTCTCTGCCCGACTTCCATATTTCTGCAAATGTACGTAATCGATTATGCTAATCGATTACAAGTCTTCTGCCAGTCCAATAATCAATTATTCAGACACCATAATCGATTATCCTGCTGAAAACTCAACTTTACTAATTTTGAGGCATCTTTCAACATTTCTCCACCTTGAATACAAATCAAAGACCTTTGAGACCAAAATCAATCACCAGTGTTCTGTGAGTGCTGCTACCCCACTTATGGGATTTACGCATCATAGAAGTTGATCAAGTCCAAGCAAGTCTTGAACTTTGATCTAGGCAATGACTTAATTAGTGAACATATCCGCTGGATTGTCTTCCGTAGCTATTTTCTCAATCTTGACCTCTTTAAATTCTACCACATCTCTAATGAAGTGAAGTTTATATCTACATGCTTGGTCCTCTCTTGGTAAACTTGATGATTTGCCAAATGTATAGCACTTTGGCTATCACAATGGACCGTGAGACAATCTTACGTAATCCCCAATTCACCAATCATCCCTTTTAGCCAAATGACTTCCTTTACTCCTTCTTCAAGCGCAATGTACTCGGCTTGTGTGGTTAATAATGCTACCACAGGTTGTAATGTTGATTTCCAACTAATAGCTGTCCCAAACAGAGTAAACACACCCGGATAATGACTTCCTAGTGTCCACACTCCCTGCATAGTCCGAATCAACATACCCAACATGAGCATCATCCTCTTGAGCTGTATTCTTGCACCTCAAACCAGATTTCTGTGAACCATTCAAATACCTCAATACCCACTTCAAAGCCTCACAATGTGCTTGACCCAGATTTGCAATGAACCGACTAACAATGCTAATCGCATGCGCCAAATCTAGTCTCTGTAAAACCATACCATACATGACACTTCCTACTCCAATTACATATGGAATAGAATTCATCTCTCTCCTTTCCTCTTCTGTGCTAGGAGCTTGGGTAATTGAAAGCTTTGTGTGATGACAGAAAGGTGTGCTAACCGGTTTGGATTGATGCATCCTAAATCGTTCCACAACCTTTCTCAAGTAGCCATGTTGAGATAAGAATAATTCCCCCCCTTTCTGGTTTCTTACAATATCCATCCCAAGTATCCTCTTTGCAATTCTAAGATCTTTCATCTCAAATTCAGAATTCAACCTCTCTTTGAGCATGCCAATCCCATTCTTGCTAGAGCTACCTATAAGAATATCATCCACATATAGAAGCAAGAAAATAGCATAATTTTCTCCTCTTTTCAATATGTAAACATAGCTGTCATAACTACTCCTTAGAAATCCATATCTCAAAAGAAAATCATCAAATTTTTTTTACCACTGTCTAGGACTTTGTTTTAAGCCAAAGAGTGATTTTCTCAAGAGACATACCTTTGACACATCCTTTGCGAATGCTTCCTGTAACACCACCATTAGGCATTACTACGTAACACATGCGGATTTAAATTAAAAGATAGTTTGCTGGTTGTTTTTTAGGAAATTATTTTCTTGCAAGTCAGAAAACTGGGGTATAACAATTTTTCTTCTATGGATAACTCTGAAACCAAAATACATACATTTAAATAGTAAAGTCGCATTTGGAACAAAGTCGCCACAACGTACAACATCTCTCAAAAGTTTCAAAGTTTTAAGGAAAAAGCATAAACAACAGACTGATACATATAACACTACATTTACCGACCTCTTCAGATATACGACCCAACCCAGACTCCTAAGCTGGTCACTCTATCAAATATTCATTGGAGAGACCCCCGTGACCATCCCCCAATCAGAATACTCCTCCAACCATTTAAAACTAAGTCTTCGAGCTACTTAGGAAGACTCCTCTGCACCAAAGGTACTAAAGATCCAAGGTACAACAGCAAAACCAGAAGAAACCTGATATATTTGTAAGGGTGAGACACCAATATATGGATTGGACACAATAACCATATGCACGATACATGCATCACATCAACATATTAATAATTACCAAATATTAATGGATGAATCAACAAGTATTATATACATGGGTTTTATACTCGTACAATCAGCTTTTATGAAGATTATGCATGACACTTCAATATTCAAGCTCTAAAGCTTAATCTCCGGAGATCCCAACATCCTCAAAATGAGTTGATCAGGCTTGATACATCGTCTCATTGGCTAGCTAAGCACAATGATAATACATCGTCTCATTGTCCATTTAAGCACAACGATATGTACATCGTCTCATTGTCCATTTAGGCACAACGACACATGTACACGTCTGCCATAAATGCAAATGTAAAACATTTTTGTTCTCGATATTTTCTTTGTGTTCATTCTTATTCGTTGTCGAAGCTCAGAAGCTAACGATTTTCCATAATTTTCAACATTTGAAATTATTCAACATCAACACGGGACACGTAGTCCGAGTGCTCAATCACCACGCCTTAGACCGATGCACCAGTCTTGGGCTTGTGGTTATAGAAAACATCATACAATTTTATCCATGTTTTGTTTCAACATGATCAGGACTCTTAGTCCATAACACCATGATTAGGACTCTCGGTCCACAATACTTGACACAGATCAAAGATCAACATGCACATTATAGAATACTAGAAGCGACGTCTCGCAAACTAGATTCGATTTCCACATATTCTTACTTTTAGTTCAGTGAAACACAAATACCAAAATAAAACCTCGGTAACTGATCAGCCGCTGGCTCATCTAGTTTTATAGCTAGTATGACCGTGGTTTTGTGCTAATTTTATATCATTTTCGCCCAAATTAGACTTAATTGTCTTTAAGCAGCATTTTGAGTCTGTAAAGTATTTTTAGATTAATTTAGTTGATTTAGAGATAAATAAAGCACTTATGCAATTTTCTGTTTTCAGGTTAATAAAAAGAAACAAATCTGGAGCTTTCGCCCCGCGAGAAGAGCATTCGCCTCGCGAACCTGAAGCGTGACTGTTCCAGAATTTGCAAAGCTCTCTGTCTCGCCCCGCGAATCCAATACTCGCCACGCGAGAGTGAAGACCAGAAGTCATGACCTTTCCATTCCTCGCCACGCGAGCCTCACTTCGCCTCACAAGAAGACCAAACGCTGCAAGATTCGCCTCGCGAGACAGTGTTCGCCTCGCGAGTAAGCGGATTCCAGAAGCTGTATATAAGTCTGTTTTAGGCAGAACTGAGGGGTTAGCTAGTTTTTAGTCAGTAGTTAGTCTTTCGTTTTCTCTTTAGTTTATTGTTTGCTTTTGTAATGGAGAACTAGTCTCCTAGATTAATCTACTGTGATTGGTTTCCATTACCACACTTGAGGTTTTGTAATCCCTGTTTTGTATGCTTTTCTCTTTTCAATACGATGCTATATGTTTCTGTTTGTTATTTCGAGAGTGTATAGTGTTGTGTTGATTCATTTTGGTGATGTTATGTTCCTATACTTAATCGTGTTTGTTATTTCGTGTGTGTTCATTCATGTTCGTTAGTTCATGAGGGCTTAACCCCGTTTGTTATTTCGGGAATAGGAACATATATCCGTAGTAGTGGTTTCGCTTGTAAATTGTTGCTAAAACCGGGAGGGGATTACAATCTGCTTAGGGCTTGGAATTATATCAACCAATGATAGTGGGAAACCGAGAACAGTAGGTTGATCGTCTTTAGCTATTTGTTAATATCTTTGAACTGCCTTGTTTTCTTTGCTTTATTTTACTCTGTTCCTTATTTGCATTCACTCCAAACCCCCCCCCCCCCCCCCCAAAACTGATTTTCTGTTAATAATAGCAACCTAAGAGTCCTTGAGAGACGATACTCGAGTTGTCGCTCCCTATCTGCATTATTTTGTAAACGCTCGTTCTTTTTGGCGCTTGGCGACAGCGCGACCAAAAATTGGCGCCGTTGCCGGGGACTCTTGTTTGTTATTAACAGAAAAAAAAATAATATTTTTGCTGAATTTGTCTGGTTATGGATCTTACTGATAAGCTCACTTATTTGAAGCAATTGTTTCAGCAGAGAGAGTTTTGTGGCATGTGCGGCTCTCCTGAGCACCGTATGAGGCATGCCCTATTCTGACAGATGCTACTTATTGGCCTCGAGCTTATACATTCCATCCTGACAATCAAGGCAAAAAGCTGGAGGATAATGAAGAACCTGTGGAATCAAATACACGTATTGAAAGTGATGGGATGGATGAACTGTGTGCTGAAAGTCCAGACATTCAGACCTCTACAAATTCAGTTTCCGTTACTACATGTACTGACTGTACTGACACTAACCCGTGTGCTGTTTGTGCTGAGTTTCTTGACTCTATTTTGCAGGGTGATAGTGTGATTGAAGCTGATTGTTCAGCCGAGGTTCTTGACATCATGGCTACTCCAAATGTACCATCCATTGAGCAGCCACCTCCCACTGTGGAACCACCATTGATGGAGTTCAAGCCTCTGGAATTTGCACCATGGCCAGTCCAAGAGGTTGAGCCCCGATTCTATTGGGAGGACTTCATGGACAAAGTTGAGAAAGAGGTCAACTGTGACCTGAAGGGGAGTGAGAAGTCCGCCGCACTTGGCGGAGTTACCAAGATTATCAAGCGCCCGCTCTCATACTTATGCTGTAGGCCATGGGATCCGGGAGGATCGTACTGCAATTTGAGCATCCCTTGGCCACTGTATCACAGACAGTGGGATCCTGGTGGAACCACCTCAATGAGTTTTTCTGAACCTTACTTTTTTTAATTTTCTTTTCCTTGCTTTATTTCTGTTTTGTTGTCAATAAAGCTCCTGAATAATTTGAGAAGCTCAGGAGTTGTGTTAAGTCTAGTGTTGGCAAGTTTGATGGGATTTGATTAATTTTTGCATAGATGGATTGCATGTTATGTGTTGACTGTCTTCCCCCTAGATTTTGAAATTTTTTTTTTTGAAAAGTGATCCCCATGTGATTGAAAACTGAACTGTGAGATTTTGTTATGATGGCATGATTTATGATATTTGGGGTGATAGGAAGCACACACTAGGGATAGAATCTCTGTCAAACAATTTGCATGAATGTCCAGGTGAGGATTTGAGCCTCAAACATGTTTTTGACTGTGTGAAAATCACTTTTTAAGTTGCACTTTCCCGAATTTGCTTGAATCTCTTTATGGTTTGCATGATTATGTGTTTGCTTCAAATGATTTAGGCATTTTCTTTGTAAATAACTACTTAGCCTAAAATAACCAATTCCTGATGCATGTTCCCTAGTTAGCCCCAATGAGCCTAATTAGCATGTTAATTCTTGATGACCTGATGTTATGACCCTAAAATCCGAAAAACCATGTTAACCCGATCTTAGGATTAGGAGAGCATGGAATTTTAGCAAGAGAGTGGTTGCAAGAAACTAAGTTTGGGGTGGCTACAAGGTGTAATGTGTTGTTTGGGATTGAAAAGAAAAAAAATATAATAAAAAGGTTGAAAAAAAAAATAGAAAAAAAAAGTACAAAAATTTCAAAAAGGCTATTTGAATAAAAAGGCTATAGTCACCCAAGGCAAATGGAAAATTAAAAAAGGAACTTGAGTTTAAATTCAAAGTGTAAAATGCTCATGCTCTCTTAGTTCCTAGGGACTTCAACCTATTACCTTTGTTTATCCTACCCTTAGCCCGGCCTCATTACAACCCATAAAAGACCTTTTGATGTTGCATGCATGTTTTCTGTGGGAATCATTTGGAGATGAAAATCAAATTTATGGGAAGTGCTCTTAAAAGTGAAATTGAGTGAAATGTTGTTAGCCTGACACAAACTGAGCGATTGAGTGAACACTAAATGCCCTTGTGAGGAAGGCAGTTGTTTGAATTTGGTGATCTCCCTCTTGTGTGTAACTTGGATCCCCTGCTTAGATTAATGATTGTTTGAATGATGAAATTCTCAATTGTTTAGAATGAATGATTGTGGGGATTGCTTTGCTTGAAAGGGGGGAACATTGAAGGAAAAATTATTTTGATGAATTGCTTGAAACCTGTGCGAAAGTTGATTGAATCCTTAAGCTTGCCATGTCTTGAGTCTTTTTAAGTTTTTGAGTTTTACTTTGCTTGGGGACAAGCAAAGTTTAAGTTTGGGGTATTTTGATCAGCCGCTGGCTCATCTAGTTTTATAGCTAGTATGACCGTGGTTTTGTGCTAATTTTATATCATTTTCGCCCAAATTAGACTTAATTGTCTTTAAGCAGCATTTTGAGTCTGTAAAGTATTTTTAGATTAATTTAGTTGATTTAGAGTTAAATAAAGCACTTATGCTATTTTCTATTTTCAGGTTAATAAAAAGAAATAAATCTGGAGCTTTCGCCCCGCGAGAAGAGCATTCACCACGCGAACCTGAAGCGTGACTGTTCCAGAATTTGCAAAGCTCTCTGTCAAAACCCGCGAATCCAATACTCGCCACGTGAGAGTGAAGACCAGAAGCCATGACCTTTCCATTCCTCGCCACGCGAGCCTCACTTCGCCTCGCGAGAAGACCAAACGCTGCAAGATTCGCCTCACGAGATAGTGTTCGCCTTGCGAGTAAGCGGATTCCAGAAGCTGTATATAAGTCTGTTTTAGGCAGAACTGAGGGGTTAGCTAGTTTTTAGTCAGTAGTTAGTCTTTCGTTTTCTCTTTAGTTTATTGTTTGCTTTTGTAATGGAGAACTAGTCTCCTAGATTAATCTACTGTGATTGGTTTCCATTACCACACTTGAGGTTTTGTAATCCCTGTTTTGTATGCTTTTCTCTTTTCAATACGATGCTATATGTTTCCGTTTGTTATTTCAGGAGTGTATAGTGTTGTGTTGATTCATTTCGGTGATGTTATGTTCCTATACTTAATCGCGTTTGTTATTTCGCGTGTGTTCATTCATGTTCGTTAGTTCATGAGGGCTTAACCCCGTTTGTTATTTCGGGAATAGGAACATATATCCGTAGTAGTGGTTTCGCTTGTAAATTGTTGCTACAACCGGGAGGGGATTACAATCTGCTTAGGGCTTGGAATTATATCAACCAATGATAGTGGGAAACCAAGAACAGTAGGTTGATCGTCTTTAGCTATTTGTTAATCTCTTTGAACTGCCTTGTTTTCTTTGCTTTATTTTACTTTGTTTCTTATTTGCATTCACTCCAAACCCCCCCAAAACTGATTTTCTGTTAATAATAGCAACCTAAGAGTCCTTGAGAGACGATACTCGAGTTGTCGCTCCCTATCTGCATTATTTTGTAAACGCTCGTTCTTTTTGGTGCGTGGCGACAGCGCGACCAAAAATTGGCGCCGTTGCCGGGGACTCTTGTTTGTTATTAACAGGAAAAAAAATAATAATAATATTTTTGCTGAATTTGTCTGGTTATGGATCTTACTGATAAGCTCACTTATTTGAACCAATTGTTTCAGCAGAGAGAGTTTTGTGGCATGTGCGGCTCTCCTGAGCACCTGTATGAGGCATGCCCCATTCTGACAGATGCTACTTATTGGCCTCGAGCTTATACATTCCATCCTGACAATCAAGGCAAAAAGCTGGAGGATAATGAAGAACCTGTGGAATCAAATACACGTATTGAAAGTGATGGGATGGATGAACTGTGTGCTGAAAGTCCAGACATTCAGACCTCTACAAATTCAGTTTCTGTTACTACATGTACTGACTGTACTGACACTAACCCGTGTGCTGTTTGTGCTGAGTTTCTTGACTCTATTTTGCAGGGTGATAGTGTGAGTGAAGCTGATTGTTCAGCCGAGGTTCTTGACATCATGGCTACTCCAAATGTACCATCCATTGAGCAGCCACCTCCCACTGTGGAACCACCATTGATGGAGTTCAAGCCTCTGGAATTTGCACCATGGCCAGTCCAAGAGGTTGAGCCCCGATTCTATTGGGAGGACTTCATGGACAAAGTTGAGAAAGAGGTCAACTGTGACCTGAAGGGGAGTGAGAAGTCCGCCGCACTTGGCGGAGTTACCAAGATTATCAAGCGCCCGCTCTCATACTTATGCTGTAGGCCATGGGATCCGGGAGGATCGTACTGCAATTTGAGCATCCCTTGGCCACTGTATCACAGACAGTGGGATCCTGGTGGAACCACCTCAATGAGTTTTTCTGAACCTTGCTTTTTTTAATTTTCTTTTCCTTGCTTTATTTCTGTTTTGTTGTCAATAAAGCTCCTGAATAATTTGAGAAGCTCAGGAGTTGTGTTAAGTCTAGTGTTGGCAAGTTTGATGGGATTTGATTAATTTTTGCATAGATGGATTGCATGTTATGTGTTGACTGTCTTCCCCCTAGATTTTGAATTTTTTTTTTTGAAAAGTGATCCCCATGTGATTGAAAACTGAACTTTGAGATTTTGTTATGATGGCATGATTTATGATATTTGGGGTGATAGGAAGCACACACTAGGGATAGAATCTCTGTCAAACAATTTGCATGAATGTCCAGGTGAGGATTTGAGCCTCCAACATGTTTTTGGCTGTGTGAAAATCACTTTTTAAGGTGCACTTTCCCGAATTTGCTTGAATATCTTTATGGTTTGCATGATTATGTGTTTGCTTCAAATGATTTAGGCATTTTCTTTGTAAATAACTACTTAGCCTAAAATAACCAATTCCTGATGCATGTTCCCTAGTTAGCCCCATTGAGCCTAATTAGCCTGTTAATTCTTGATGACCTGATGTTATGAGCCTAAAATCTGAAAAACCATGTTAACCCGATCTTAGGATTAGGAGAGCATGGAATTTTAGCAAGAGAGTGGTTGCAAGAAACTAAGTTTGGGGTGGCTACAAGGTGTAATGTGTTGTTTGGGATTGAAAAGAAAAAAATATAATAAAAAGGTTGAAAAAAAAATAGAAAAAAAAAGTACAAAAATTTCAAAAAGGCTATTTGAATAAAAAGGCTGTAGTCACCCAAGGCAAATGGAAAATGAAAAAAGGAACTTGAGTTTAAATTCAAAGTGTAAAAAGCTCATGCTCTCTTAGTTCCTAGGGACTTCAGCCTATTACCTTTGTTTATCCTACCCTTAGCCCGGCCTCATTACAACCCATAAAAGACCTTTTGATGTTGCATGCATGTTTTCTGTGGGAATCATTTGGAGATGAAAATCAAATTTATGGGAAGTGCTCTTAAAAGTGAAATTGAGTGAAATGTTGTTAGCCTGACACAAACTGAGCGATTGAGTGAACACTAAATGCCCTTGTGAGGAAGGCAGTTGTTTGAATTTGGTGATCTCCCTCTTGTGTGTAACTTGGATCCCCTGCTTAGATTAATGATTGTTTGAATGATGAAATTCTCAATTGTTTAGAATGAATGATTGTGGGGATTTCTTTGCTTGAAAGGGGGGAACATTGAAGGAAAAATTATTTTGATGAATTGCTTGAAACCTGTGCGAAAGTTGATTGAATCCTTAAGCTTGCCATGTCTTGAGTCTTTTTAAGTTTTTGAGTTTTAGTTTGCTTGGGGACAAGCAAAGTTTAAGTTTGGGGTATTTTGATCAGCCGCTGGCTCATCTAGTTTTATAGCTAGTATGACCGTGGTTTTGTGCTAATTTTATATCATTTTCGCCCAAATTAGACTTAATTGTCTTTAAGCAGCATTTTGAGTCTGTAAAGTATTTTTAGATTAATTTAGTTGATTTAGAGTTAAATAAAGCACTTATGCTATTTTCTGTTTTCAGGTTAATAAAAAGAAATAAATATGGAGCTGTCGCCCCGCGAGAAGAGCATTCGGCTCGCGAACTCAAGCGTGACTGTTCCAGAATTTGCAAAGCTCTCTGTCTCGCCCCGCGAATCCAATACTCGCCACGCGAGAGTGAAGACCAGAAGCCATGACCTTTCCATTCCTCGCCACGCGAGCCTCACTTCGCCTCGCGAGAAGACCAAACGCTGCAAGATTCACCTCGCGAGACAGTGTTCGCCTCGCGAGTAAGCGGATTCCAGAAGCTGTATATAAGTCTGTTTTAGGCAGAACTGAGGGGTTAGCTAGTTTTTAGTCAGTAGTTAGTCTTTCGTTTTCTCTTTAGTTTATTGTTTGCTTTTGTAATGGAGAACTAGTCTCCTAGATTAATCTACTGTGATTGGTTTCCATTACCACACTTGAGGTTTTGTAATCCCTGTTTTGTATGCTTTTCTCTTTTCAATACGATGCTATATGTTTCTGTTTGTTATTTCAGGAGTGTATAGTGTTGTGTTGATTCATTTTGGTGATGTTATGTTCCTATACTTAATCGTGTTTGTTATTTCGTGTGTGTTCATTCATGTTCGTTAGTTCATGAGGGCTTAACCCCGTTTGTTATTTCGGGAATAGGAACATATATCCGTAGTAGTGGTTTCGCTTGTAAATTGTTGCTACAACCGGGAGGGGATTACAATCTGCTTAGGGCTTGGAATTATATCAACCAATGATAGTGGGAAACCAAGAACAGTAGGTTGATCGTCTTTAGCTATTTGTTAATCTCTTTGAACTGCCTTGTTTTCTTTGCTTTATTTTACTTTGTTTCTTATTTGCATTCACTCCAAACCCCCCCAAAACTGATTTTCTGTTAATAATAGCAACCTAAGAGTCCTTGAGAGACGATACTCGAGTTGTCGCTCCCTATTCTGCATTATTTTGTAAACGCTCGTTCTTTTTTGGTGCGTGGCGGCAATGTGACACAAAAATTGGAAAAGGGGACTCTTGTTTGTTATTAACAGGAAAAAAATAATAATAATATTTTTGCTGAATTTGTCTGCAGTTATGGATCTTCTTGATAAGCTCACTTATTTGAACCAATTGTTTCAGCAGAGAGAGAGTTTTGTGGCATGTGCGGCTCTCCCGAGCACTCGTATGAGGCATGCCCCATTCTCGACAGATGCTACTTATTGGCCTCGAGCTTATACATTCCATCCCGACAATCAAGGCAAAAAGCTGGAGGATAATGAAGAACCCTGTGGAATCAAATACACGTATTGAAAGTGATGGGATGGATGAACTGTGTGTGCTGAAAGTCCAGACATTCTGACCTCTACAAATTCAGTTTCACATTACTACATGTATTGACTGCATCGACACTAACCCGTGTGCTATTTGTGCTGAGTTTCTTGACTCTATTTTGCGGGGGTGATAGTGTGAGTGAAGCTGATTGTTCAGCCGAGGTTCTTGACATCATGGCTACTCCAAATGTACCATCCATTGAGCAGCCACCTCCCACTCGTGGAACCACCATTGATGGAGTTCAAGCCTCCGGAATTTGCACCATGGCCACCCAAGAGGTTGAGCCCCGATTCTATTGGGAGGACTTCATGGACAAAGTTGAGAAAGAGGTCAACTCGTGACCCGAAGGGGAGTGAGAAGTCCGCCGCACTTGGCGGAGTTACCAAGATTATCAAGCGCCCGCTCTCATACTTATGTCAGAGGCCATGGGATCCGGGAGGATCGTACTGCAATTTGAGCATCCCTTGGCCACTGTATCACAGACAGTGGGATCCTGGTGGAACCACCTCAATGAGTTTTTCTGAACCTTGCTTTTTTTAATTTTCTTTTCCTTGCTTTATTTCTGTTTTGTTGTCAATAAAGCTCCTGAATAATTTGAGAAGCTCAGGAGTTGTGTTAAGTCTAGTGTTGGCAAGTTTGATGGGATTTGATTAATTTTTGCATAGATGGATTGCATGTTATGTGTTGACTGTCTTCCCCCTAGATTTTGAATTTTTTTTTTTTGAAAAGTGATCCCCATGTGATTGAAAACTGAACTTTGAGATTTTGTTATGATGGCATGATTTATGATATTTGGGGTGATAGGAAGCACACACTAGGGATAGAATCTCTGTCAAACAATTTGCATGAATGTCCAGGTGAGGATTTGAGCCTCCAACATGTTTTTGGCTGTGTGAAAATCACTTTTTAAGGTGCACTTTCCCGAATTTGCTTGAATATCTTTATGGTTTGCATGATTATGTGTTTGCTTCAAATGATTTAGGCATTTTCTTTGTAAATAACTACTTAGCCTAAAATAACCAATTCCTGATGCATGTTCCCTAGTTAGCCCCATTGAGCCTAATTAGCCTGTTAATTCTTGATGACCTGATGTTATGAGCCTAAAATCTGAAAAACCATGTTAACCCGATCTTAGGATTAGGAGAGCATGGAATTTTAGCAAGAGAGTGGTTGCAAGAAACTAAGTTTGGGGTGGCTACAAGGTGTAATGTGTTGTTTGGGATTGAAAAGAAAAAAATATAATAAAAAGGTTGAAAAAAAAATAGAAAAAAAAAGTACAAAAATTTCAAAAAGGCTATTTGAATAAAAAGGCTGTAGTCACCCAAGGCAAATGGAAAATGAAAAAAGGAACTTGAGTTTAAATTCAAAGTGTAAAAAGCTCATGCTCTCTTAGTTCCTAGGGACTTCAGCCTATTACCTTTGTTTATCCTACCCTTAGCCCGGCCTCATTACAACCCATAAAAGACCTTTTGATGTTGCATGCATGTTTTCTGTGGGAATCATTTGGAGATGAAAATCAAATTTATGGGAAGTGCTCTTAAAAGTGAAATTGAGTGAAATGTTGTTAGCCTGACACAAACTGAGCGATTGAGTGAACACTAAATGCCCTTGTGAGGAAGGCAGTTGTTTGAATTTGGTGATCTCCCTCTTGTGTGTAACTTGGATCCCCTGCTTAGATTAATGATTGTTTGAATGATGAAATTCTCAATTGTTTAGAATGAATGATTGTGGGGATTTCTTTGCTTGAAAGGGGGGAACATTGAAGGAAAAATTATTTTGATGAATTGCTTGAAACCTGTGCGAAAGTTGATTGAATCCTTAAGCTTGCCATGTCTTGAGTCTTTTTAAGTTTTTGAGTTTTAGTTTGCTTGGGGACAAGCAAAGTTTAAGTTTGGGGTATTTTGATCAGCCGCTGGCTCATCTAGTTTTATAGCTAGTATGACCGTGGTTTTGTGCTAATTTTATATCATTTTCGCCCAAATTAGACTTAATTGTCTTTAAGCAGCATTTTGAGTCTGTAAAGTATTTTTAGATTAATTTAGTTGATTTAGAGTTAAATAAAGCACTTATGCTATTTTCTGTTTTCAGGTTAATAAAAAGAAATAAATATGGAGTCGTCGCCCATGAGAAGAGCATTCGGCTCGCGAACCTGAAGCGTGACTGTTCCAGAATTTGCAAAGCTGTCTGTCTCGCCCCGCGAATCCAATACTCGCCACGCGAGAGTGAAGACCAGAAGCCATGACCTTTCCATTCCTCGCCACGCGAGCCTCACTTCGCCTCGCGAGAAGACCAAACGCTGCAAGATTCACCTCGCGAGACCAGTGTTCGCCTCGCGAGTAAGCGGATTCCGTGTTGTGTATATAAGTCTGCTTTTAGGCGGGCGAGGGGTTAGCTAGTTTTTAGTCAGTAGTTAGTCTTTCGTTTTCTCTTTAGTTTATTGTTTGCTTTTGTAATGGAGAACTAGTCTCCTAGATTAATCTACTGTGATTGGTTTCCATTACCACACTTGAGGTTTTGTAATCCCTGTTTTGTATGCTTTTCTCTTTTCAATACGATGCTATATGTTTCCGTTTGTTATTTCAGGAGTGTATAGTGTTGTGTTGATTCATTTCGGTGATGTTATGTTCCTATACTTAATCACGTTTGTTATTTCGCGTGTGTTCATTCATGTTCGTTAGTTCATGAGGGCTTAACCCCGTTTGTTATTTCGGGAATAGGAACATATATCCGTAGTAGTGGTTTCGCTTTTAAATTGTTGCTACAACCGGGAGGGGATTACAATCTGCTTAGGGCTTGGAATTATATCAACCAATGATAGTGGGAAACCGAGAACAGTAGGTTGATCGTCTTTAGCTATTTGTTAATCTCTTTGAACTGCCTTGTTTTCTTTGCTTTATTTTACTTTGTTTCTTATTTGCATTCACACCAAACCCCCCCAAAACTGATTTTCTGTTAATAATAGCAACCTAAGAGTCCTTGAGAGACGATACTCGAGTTGTCGCTCCCTATCTGCATTATTTTGTAAACGCTCGTTCTTTTTGGCACGTGGCGGCAATGTGACCAAAAATTGGCGCGTGTCAGGGGACTCTTGTTTTTTATTAACAGGAAAAAAAACAATAATATTGTTGCTGAATTTGTCTGGTTATGGATCTTACTGATAAGCTCACTTATTTGAAGCAATTGTTTCAGCAGATAGAGTTTTGTGGCATGTGCGGCTCTCCTGAGCACCTGTATGAGGCATGCCCCATTCTGACAGATGCTACTTATTGGCCTCGAGCTTATACATTCCATCCTGACAATCAAGGCAAAAAGCTGGAGGATAATGAAGAACCTGTGGAATCAAATACACGTATTGAAAGTGATGGGATGGATGAACTGTGTGCTGAAAGTCCAGACATTCAGACCTCTACAAATTCAGTTTCCGTTACTACATGTATCGATCTGTCTCGACACTAACCCTAACCCGTGTCTTGTTTGTCTTGAGTTTCTTGACTCTATTTTGCGGGGTGATAGTGTGAGTGAAGCTGATTGTTCAGCCGAGGTTCTTGACATCATGGCTACTCCAAATGTACCATCCATTGAGCAGCCACCTCCCACCTGTGGAACCACCATTGATGGAGTTCAAGCCTCTCGGAATTTGCACCATGGCCACCCAAGAGGTTGAGCCCCGATTTTATTGGGAGGACTTCATGGACAAAGTTGAGAAAGAGGTCAACTGTGACCTGAAGGGGAGTGAGAAGTCCGCCGCACTTGGCGGAGTTACCAAGATTATCAAGCGCCCGCTCTCATACTTATGCTGTAGGCCATGGGATCCGGGAGGATCGTCTCGCAATTTGAGCATCCCTTGGCCACTGTATCACAGACAGTGGGATCCTGGTGGAACCACCTCAATGAGTTTTTCTGAACCTTGCTTTTTTTAATTTTCTTTTCCTTGCTTTATTTCTGTTTTGTTGTCAATAAAGCTCCTGAATAATTTGAGAAGCTCAGGAGTTGTGTTAAGTCTAGTGTTGGCAAGTTTGATGGGATTTGATTAATTTTTGCATAGATGGATTGCATGTTATGTGTTGACTGTCTTCCCCCTAGATTTTGAATTTTTTTTTTTGAAATGTGATCCCCATGTGATTGAAAACTGAACTTTGAGATTTTTTTATGATGGCATGATTTATGATATTTGGGGTGATAGGAAGCACACACTAGGGATAGAATCTCTGTCAAACAATTTGCATGAATGTCCAGGTGAGGATTTGAGCCTCCAACATGTTTTTGGCTGTGTGAAAATCACTTTTTAAGTTGCACTTTCCCGAATTTGCTTGAATCTCTTTATGGTTTGCATGATTATGTGTTTGCTTCAAATGATTTAGGCATTTTCTTTGTAAATAACTACTTAGCCTAAAATAACCAATTCCTGATGCATGTTCCCTAGTTAGCCCCATTGAGCCTAATTAGCCTGTTAATTCTTGATGACCTGATGTTATGAGCCTAAAATCTGAAAAACCATGTTAACCCGATCTTAGGATTAGGAGAGCATGGAATTTTAGCAAGAGAGTGGTTGCAAGAAACTAAGTTTGGGGTGGCTACAAGGTGTAATGTGTTGTTTGGGATTGAAAAGAAAAAAATATAATAAAAAGGTTGAAAAAAAAATAGAAAAAAAAAAGTACAAAAATTTCAAAAAGGCTATTTGAATAAAAAGGCTGTAGTCACCCAAGGCAAATGGAAAATGAAAAAAGGAACTTGAGTTTAAATTCAAAGTGTAAAAAGCTCATGTTCTCTTAGTTCCTAGGGACTTCAGCCTATTACCTTTGTTTATCCTACCCTTAGCCCGGCCTCATTACAACCCATAAAAGACCTTTTGATGTTGCATGCATGTTTTCTGTGGGAATCATTTGGAGATGAAAATCAAATTTATGGGAAGTGCTCTTAAAAGTGAAATTGAGTGAAATGTTGTTAGCCTGACACAAACTGAGCGATTGAGTGAACACTAAATGCCCTTGTGAGGAAGGCAGATGTTTGAATTTGGTGATCTCCCTCTTGTGTGTAACTTGGATCCCCTGCTTAGATTAATGATTGTTTGAATGATGAAATTCTCAATTGTTTAGAATGAATGATTGTGGGGATTTCTTTGCTTGAAAGGGGGGAACATTGAAGGAAAAATTATTTTGATGAATTGCTTGAAACCCGTGCGAAAGTTGATTGAATCCTTTAGCTTGCCATGTCTTGAGTCTTTTTAAGTTTTTGAGTTTTAGTTTGCTTGGGGACAAGCAAAGTTTAAGTTTGGGGTATTTTGATCAGCCGCTGGCTCATCTAGTTTTATAGCTAGTATGACCGTGGTTTTGTGCTAATTTTATATCATTTTCGCCCAAATTAGACTTAATTGTCTTTAAGCATCATTTTGAGTCTGTAAAGTATTTTTAGATTAATTTAGTTGATTTAGAGTTAAATAAAGCACTTATGCTATTTTCTGTTTTCAGGTTAATAAAAAGAAATAAATATGGAGCTGTCGCCCCGCGAGAAGAGCATTCGGCTCGCGAACCTGAAGCGTGACTGTTCCAGAATTTGCAAAGCTCTCTGTCTCGCCCCGCGAATCCAATACTCGCCACGCGAGAGTGAAGACCAGAAGCCATGACCTTTCCATTCCTCGCCACGCGAGCCTCACTTCGCCTCGCGAGAAGACCAAACGCTGCAAGATTCACCTCGCGAGACAGTGTTCGCCTCGCGAGTAAGCGGATTCCAGAAGCTGTATATAAGTCTGTTTTAGGCAGAACTGAGGGGTTAGCTAGTTTTTAGTCAGTAGTTAGTCTTTCGTTTTCTCTTTAGTTTATTGTTTGCTTTTGTAATGGAGAACTAGTCTCCTAGATTAATCTACTGTGATTGGTTTCCATTACCACACTTGAGGTTTTGTAATCCCTGTTTTGTATGCTTTTCTCTTTTCAATACGATGCTATATGTTTCCGTTTGTTATTTCAGGAGTGTATAGTGTTGTGTTGATTCATTTCGGTGATGTTATGTTCCTATACTTAATCGCGTTTGTTATTTCGCGTGTGTTCATTCATGTTCGTTAGTTCATGAGGGCTTAACCCCGTTTGTTATTTCGGGAATAGGAACATATATCCGTAGTAGTGGTTTCGCTTGTAAATTGTTGCTACAACCGGGAGGGGATTACAATCTGCTTAGGGCTTGGAATTATATCAACCAATGATAGTGGGAAACCGAGAACAGTAGGTTGATCGTCTTTAGCTATTTGTTAATCTCTTTGAACTGCCTTGTTTTCTTTGCTTTATTTTACTTTGTTTCTTATTTGCATTCACACCAAACCCCCCCAAAACTGATTTTCTGTTAATAATAGCAACCTAAGAGTCCTTGAGAGACGATACTCGAGTTGTCGCTCCCTATCTCGCATTATTTTGTAAGCTTCGTTCTTTTTGGCACGTGGCGGCAATGCGACCAAAAATTGGCGCAGCTTAGGGGACTCTTGTTTTTTATTAACAGGAAAAAAAACAATAATATTGTTGCTGAATTTGTCTGGTTATGGATCTTACTGATAAGCTCACTTATTTGAAGCAATTGTTTCAGCAGATAGAGTTTTGTGGCATGTGCGGCTCTCCTGAGCACCTGTATGAGGCATGCCCCATTCTGACAGATGCTACTTATTGGCCTCGAGCTTATACATTCCATCCTGACAAACAATGCAAAAAGTCGGAGGATAATGAAGAACCTGTGGAATCAAATACACGTATTGAAAGTGATGGGATGGATGAACTGTGTCTTGAAAGTCCGACATTCAGACCTCTACAAATTCAGTTTTGTTACTACATGTCTTGATCAGACCGACACTAACCCGCAGTGTCTTGTTTGTCTGAGTTTCTTGACTCTATTTTGCAGGGTGATAGTGTGAGTGAAGCTGATTGTTCAGCCGAGGTTCTTGACATCATGGCTACTCCAAATGTACCATCCATTGAGCAGCCACCTCCCACTGTGGAACCACCATTGATGGAGTTCAAGCCTCTGGAATTTGCACCATGGCCACCCAAGAGGTTGAGCCCCGATTCTATTGGGAGGACTTCATGGACAAAGTTGAGAAAGAGGTCAACTGTGACCTGAAGGGGAGTGAGAAGTCCGCCGCACTTGGCGGAGTTACCAAGATTATCAAGCGCCCGCTCTCATACTTACTTGTCTTTGAGGCCATGGGATCCGGGAGGATCGTGACCGCAATTTGAGCATCCCTTGGCCATCGTATCACAGACAGTGGGATCCTGGTGGAACCACCTCAATGAGTTTTTCTGAACCTTGCTTTTTTTAATTTTCTTTTCCTTGCTTTATTTCTGTTTTGTTGTCAATAAAGCTCCTGAATAATTTGAGAAGCTCAGGAGTTGTGTTAAGTCTAGTGTTGGCAAGTTTGATGGGATTTGATTAATTTTTGCATAGATGGATTGCATGTTATGTGTTGACTGTCTTCCCCCTAGATTTTGAAATTTTTTTTTGAAAAGTGATCCCCATGTGATTGAAAACTGAACTTTGAGATTTTGTTATGATGGCATGATTTATGATAAGTTTGGGGTGATAGGAAGCACACACTAGGGATAGAATCTCTGTCAAACAATTTGCATGAATGTCCCGGTGAGGATTTGAGCCTCCAACATGTTGTCGGAATATTTTCAAAGCATTTAATAGGAAATCCTTTCCTTGAGAAAAACATTTATAGGAAAACTACTTTCTTTTGAAATCCTTTCGTTTTTCCAAAACACTTTAACACTTCATCAAATCTTTTTCTTAAAATCATTTTTAAATAGAATAAAATCAAATATTTCTCAAAGGTTTTTCTTTCATAAAACACACGTATCTAAAAGGTATTCTCTTGTGTAAAATTCTTATTCATGAGAAGGTGGCTTTCCTTTAACTTAAAAAAATATTTCAACACATGTTCTAAAAATCTCATCTATCAAAATAAATACATTACTTGAATATTTTGTTTCCAAATCATATTCTTTAATCAAATAAAACTTCAAAAAGAAATATCTTTGTTTCAGGATCTCATAAAGCTTAAGGCTTTTATTCTCATAGTTATTTGAGCACCGACGAATGTCAGGCTTCTTAGACATCAATCAATCATTAATATAATATCAGTCAATAGTATAACAATTAATAACAGTCCATGGCATATATGATTCATCATACTTCAGACAAGTAAATAATCAAGTAAGAAATCAACATTTGACAATTACCACAACAGTTCAAGTATATAAATCATTCAAACATTGATTCCAATATTATAACACGATCCAGATAAATCAAATAATTCAAATACACACATGCACACAGTTATTGAGTATCCCTCAGGCAAGCTCCCCTTACCTTTGGTGAAGGTCAAAGTGCTTGTTGTTTGAAGTATCGAACCACGAACGTCCTTGCTTACTTCGTGATGAATGTCTAGGTTTATGAACACAATACCACAAGTTAAAAGTTAACCAAGAACCCTAAACCAAGAGGGTATAGGTTCGACCATGGCATAAAATAGGGTTAGAGGTTTTCAAACAAAGAATACAACTCATGGATTAATGATCCTTAAGTGTTAGGAGTTCATAACCAAGGTTCATTTTACAAAGATAGAACAAAAATCCCACTAAATCCATGCTTAGGGTTTCGCCCTCTTTAGCATAAGTAGGCTAGAAATTTCCAACCCTTCTAAGCTCTTAGATTTAGCGTTAAAAGATACCAAGAAGTCTAAACTCATGATCATATATGGAAAGTTGAAATAAAGCATCCTAGGTCCACAACCACATACGTTCGGCCATCATAGGATAAATATTCTAGAAATCTTTATAATTTCCAATCTCTTAGACTTAGCATCCAAATGTATTAAGGAGCTCAAGTCCATGATCATAATGGAAAATGAAAACAAAACATCCTAGGTTCACAACCATCATAGGATAAACAAGCTAGAAATCTTTAAACTTTCCAATCTCTTCGACTTAGCATCTAAATATATTAAGGAGCTCAAGTCCATGATCATATTGGTAAATGAAAACAAAACATCCTAGCCATTAAGGGGTAGATTCAGCCATCATAGGAAAAGGGAGTTAGAAATTTTTGTTTTACACAAACTCTTAGTATGGTAAAATTCAAGTAAATAGAAGACTATAGAATTTAGTTTCAACTCAAAAGGAGTTTTCTACTTTTTTAGAGAGATTTTGGATGTTTAAAGAACATAAAGGACACATAAAGTAAACTATGAAATCAAAGAAGAAACTTGTAAAAATATTTACATGAGAGTATTACCCTTAGTGTTAGGAAGAACTTTGATGAAGAACTTGAAGCAAAAAAGACAAGTAAAAATGAAAGCTTTAAATGTTTGAAGTTAGAAGAGCAAGGAAGAAGTAAGAAAGTGATGAAGTGAAGAAATGAAATGGGTGTTTATAGAGGTGTGAGAGAGGCACAAAATTTAGGAGAGAGGAATGAGCTTGGAGGTCAAGTTTTGATCTTGTGCCTTGTTTGGTTTGAGAAGAGAGAGAAAAATGGGTTTTTAGAATATAATATGTTATATTTCAAAAAGTGTCATCATGACCACTTTTTAGGAGGTAGCTTAGGCCATACCTCTAGTAAGTCACTTCACTTCCTCATCTCACCTCAAGCCTTTTATGTCTCCTATTCTACTCCATTGTATAACCGGTTCAAGTTTCCGATCGTATTTCGCCCGGAATAAATATTATATTTTATTTCCGAACTCAAATTTTCGAAAATTTCCAATATCCTACAAAACATCATAAAAAAACTAACCGTTTCGTTCACAGGTCAAAATTAGGTTTTCTGTACAGTAAACTCGTTTCGGCAGTGAAAACGCAGACCGGCTTCGGTTTGAATTTTCAACCGAAAATTTTACCGTGACTTCATATAATATAACAACACAAGAAAATGATTTTAGTTTAATTAAAATCATCCACTGAGTTTAATCTAAAATAAACACATTTAAATATGTATTTACTGCTACAGAAAGCATTGGAAAAACAGGGTGTTACAATACTAACCCTTTAAAAAGAATTTCGTCCTCGAAATTACGTAACTCTAAACTAAACAGGATCTCTCACTATCAAGATCATACTATCAGAAGAAAGTATCTAGAAGAATCCCAAAAAGAATACAGAAACATCCAATGTATGAAGATCCTTTAGTAGGTTCAGGGAGGTAAAAATGCATGATCGCTACACGTTTACAATCATGAATCTAAAAAGTTTCTCCTTTCACTAGAATTTCTTGGTCAACAATTTAAAAGAGCAACAGTTCGATAAGAATTCAAACTGAATCACTTCCACCAAAAGTAAAAGTGATTAGATTAAATTTCATTAAGAAACTTCTTTTATAAACATACCCATCCCGTGCAACAACAAGGCAATTCACAACTCTAGGAAAAGAAAGATTGGATCCAAAGTCTAAACTGACCACGACAATCAAAAAGAGAAGGGCACTGGAATAAATTTCTTAAAAAGACTTTTATTCCCAAAAGTCATAAGAAACATACATTCACTGGAAAGACTAGTAACATAGGAGACCCTAGAGAGTCAAATACTTAAGGGCGTCAAAACACGATTATACTTAGAATCCTATTACAAACTTAGAATTATGGATCATTAAAGTACATACTTCATAATAGGACTCCTATACTTAACAACGTCTAGTCATCCACTTTCTGAGATTCTTGAAGGACTCTGCAACTTTCTGCCATAAGACCTTCGAGTTGTGAAATTTTCAACACTACTTCTGTTGTAAAAGATCGTCAGATTGTGAAGCTCCAGTGCCAGTCATGGTGTAGACTCTTCCCTTCGTCGTGGGTCTACCAGTCCCTAAGGTGTTGACAGCCTTTTCAAACCTCAGTGCATTACAATCCCTTGAGAAGTGTCCTAGTTGTCCACAATTGAAACACTTCACTCCTTTGTGTGGGCAAACATTAGCCATGTGATCTGAGTCTCCACACTTGTAACATCTCCTAACTTGATCTCGTTTTTGGTTTTGTTGACTTCCTCTTCCCGATTCATAATCATTAGAACGATGCTTTTGTTTATTCTGGTTATTTCCTTGTGGTCGGGAATAAGGTTCCCTCTGATGCTGCTTCCCCTTCTGATTTTGATTCTGATTTTGATACTGGTCTTTGGAACGAGTGGGTCCTCCAACAGTTTCTCCGTTGCCTCTTTCCTTCCTCATTAGTTCCACTTTTCTACACTTCTCTACTAAGGCTTAGAAATTCCGGATTTCTAATGGCATCACAGATTCCTTGATCTCAAAGCGCAGACCGGCTTCGAACTTTTCGCACTTCCACTCCTCGTCGGGGTTGTTTTGGAAAAAGCGGAAGTATTTGGCAAGGGACTCAAACCTTGCCGCATATTCCCCCACTGTCATGTCCCGCTGACTCAGCCTTAGGAATTCCTGCTCTTTCTCTGTCCGAGCACTCCAGGGAAAATATTTTTTCATAAATTTGTTGCGAAATACTCCCCAGGTGATTGCCTGTTGCTCAGCTTCCAGCAGTTGTCTGGTGCCCTTCCACCAGTATTCAGCATCTCCAATCAGTTTGAATGTTGCATAAGGCACCTTTGCTTCCTCTAGGGTGTGCACCAGCTCAAAGATCTTCTCCAGCTCTTGGATCCAAAGATCGGCTTTAGTCGGGTCTACGTCCCTGTCAAACTGCCACGGATTCTGGCGTCGGAAGGCATTCAGATTCTTCCCTTCTGTAGCCTGTTCAGCTCTTTGCTGCTCCTGTTAATTCTGGCCAGTCGCGTTGGCAGTCTGGAGAGCTATGGCAGCAGCAACGTCAGCCAAAGCTTGGGCAGTGAAGTCCATCCTGCCATTGCCTCTGCCACGACCACCACGCCCGCGCGTTCCTCCGGGTTCCATAACTGACCTACCGAACAAATCAGTCAGGCCACAACCAGGAAATGAAACGTGTAAAGGCGTATCAACACACGTTACTTCTAAGAAGTAATCCAAATAAAACTTAATTCAAAGAAAACACAACGGCAACACAACAGACCTATTTCCCAAAGATCCCGAAAGACTCGACCAGCTCTGATATCACCTGTAACACCGCCACTAGGCATTACTACGTAACACATGCGGATTTAAATTAAAAGATAGTTTACTGGTTGTTTTTTCAGGAAATTATTTTCTTTCAAGTCAGAAAACTGGGGTATAAAAAATTTTCTTCTATGGATAACTCTGAAACCAAAATACATACATTTAAACAATAAAGTCGCATTTGGAACAAAGTCGCCACAACGTACAACATCTCTCAAAAGTTTCAAAATTCAAAGGAAAAAGCATAAACTACAGACTGATACATATATCACTACATTTACAGACCTTTTCTGTAACATCCTAAAATTCCAATATAATTTTTTAATAAAAAGATTAAGATGTTATGGGGATTAGTGTAGAAAATTGTTAGTATAAGATTTTATTACAATTGTTTAATGACTGTTATAAAAGACATAATATCGATTTTTTTAATAAAAAAAAATAAATACGAAGAAAAAAGGTGTAGCCAAATGCACAAATCTCTAATTAACGTGAATAGGCATGCCCACATAGCACTTTGATGGAATTGTGGTTTTGCCAATTCAATTCAGGTACATTGTTTTCTATCTTAAGAACAATAAAATAAAATAAAAATATATAACAATAGCAAGCAAGTGAGTTGGCCATGCTGTTGGGCAGGGCTTTAAGGCTATTAGCCCATGATAACACTCTAGCAGGTATTTAAAAGAATTAGGGTGGAATTTTAACCCCCAAAAAAAGGGGAATAGAGAGAAACGGAAGTTTTAGCCGCCAAACCATAAAAATAGACAGCAGAGCAGCAATTCTATTTGGCACAGATCCAAAAACATCAGTAGAAAGAAGAGGAATTGTTGGTAAAACGTCAGTATTTGTTATAAATAATATTTGGAGCTTTTGGAGGTCTACTAAAGGTGAGTAAAAATAACTTTGCTCACTCTTCCATGATACAATTAATTTTGGGATTCCATCCATTCTTAAGAAGATTCTTAAAATACTTTTATGTTGCTTCTTGTTTTGCATGAACAGCTCTGTGAATTGAAAATCATGTTTCTAACTTGCTATTTCTTTATATGATCCAATTCATATATGACAAAAAATAAGAACTCTTGCTGTGACAGTTTCGTTTTTACAATCTCAAATCTTATTGATTTGGACTCAAAACTTCATCCCTCTGATGCATTGTTTCACCAACTTGCATTAATTTTTTTGTAATTAGAAATTTAATCCATTATTATTTAATTATGTTATTAGTCAAGTCTCACTTTAATTGTTGTTAAGAAATATGTTTATTTGGTAAGAATAGTATTATCGTGGCATGCTCTTTTATATTATTTATGATTTATGATGTTATGGTGTTGTCTTGTCATGATAATATAGCATTGAGATTGATGCATGAGGTCATATGTTATGTCCTGAGGGAATGATATATGCCCAAAATATGATTTTGAACAATTAATTGTGATTGATTGGCATGTTAGATGATGTTATAAAATTGCCTTAGCATGATATAATATTATTGTTATTGATGCATAGAGTTTGAAAACCTTGATAGTCATCTGGGATGACGTAATGCATTATGCATGAGTTGGTCATCACCTTCCGGGAAGGGATGACGGTGTACATTCTATTCTTGGAATAGGATGGAGATATCACCATCTGGGATGGGATATCAAATTTTTAAAATATTCACATATGGGATGGAATATTAGATACCTCCATCTGGGATGGAGAAGGCAGTGGGACGCCACTGCATGGACATGAGCTCATAGACCTTAGTGGATCTGGGATTCACATCGGTTTTGGGAACCAAAGAGTCAAGTCAAGTGATTCTGGGAATCATCGAGTCATGTTCATGGAGTTGTATTGCATAGAGTTTGCATGGTGAATGTGATTAAATATAATGAGATGTGACCATGGTTGGTTTTAAGAGCTTGTGACTTAAACATTCGACATTGATTAATTTATGCGTTATTATTTTGGAGATTTATTATATTTATTATTTTGAAAGCGGTATCATGGATGTTTTTCCGGTTACCACACCGGCCGAGAACAACACTATTTGCGAACCCTTTCATTAAATGATTTTTATTCACTAGGATTATATCTCATTAAAAGTATTGTTTTCAGAGCACGAGTACGATGCCACTGAGACTGAAGATGCGTGAAGACTAAGTGGACTCTATTAGTTATTATTTCTAGTTGGTTAGTATCTTCTTAAACAAGGAGTCGTATGTGGCTAGACATGTTTATTTATTTATCGTTGGGTTTATTAGTGAACGCCCGATTTTGAGGCTTTTCGTTTTATTTGGATGTATGGATTTATTATTATATTATCACTTTGGATACTTTATCACTATTTTAATTAATATGAGGTATTTTCAGACCCGATTAAGTTGCAAAATTCTTATGACATGTATGTTTTTAATTTAAAATTCTTAAAAGGATTTTCATTGATTCTGTTTTGGGTTACTAATGCAACGAAGGGTGTTACATTTATGTTATCAGAGCAGTTCGATTCTATATCGGACTGTGGTATTGGGGCTTTTCCTAAAACAAAACTTGGGCGCGTAGGATGCTTGTTAGAGTTGTAATTCTGCATTCTATTCTTTTGGATATTGGACTTGATTAACCCACTGTTTAATTGGTGGTATGCAGATTATGGCAACAAACAGGCGAGGGAGAAATGATGCACTTGCAGCGACTTTGGCTCGAATGGCCAGAGTTATGCAGGAGCAGACGGAGACTCCCCGTCAGATGAGGGATAATAAGGACGTGCTTAACATGGTGTCGGTTGCGGTTCCAGATCCACAGTACAGGGGTCTGTCAGAATTCAAGAACAATAATCCGCCAGCTTTTCAAGGTACCACCGATCCTATTGAGGCAGAGGAATGGTTGATGAAATTAGAGAAGATCTTCTGGGTCATGAGGTGCCCTGATGCTCAGAAGGTGGATTTTGCCACCTATATGCTAGAGTCGGATGCAGAGCACTGGTGGAACTGTGCTAGGGGCGGGTTGCTTGCTTCGGGTGCCCCTATCACATGGGACCGATTCAAGGAGGTTTTTCTGGAGAAATACTTTCCGCAGTGTCCGGATACAGAAGGAGATGGAGTTTCTACAGTTTCCTCAGGGGAGTATGACAGTGGCTGAATATGTGGCCAAGTTTGAGAGCCTTGCAAGGTTCTCTACTCAGGTGAGAGATAATCCTGACGGTCAATGGAAAGCAATTAATTTTGAGCAGGGTTTGAGGCCAGAGCTGCAGAGCCTTATCGGGCTCCTAGAAATTCGGGACTACCCCACTCTTGTGAACAAGTGTAGGGTGACAGAGCATAATATACAAGCTGGGCTGGCCGAGAGGCAAAAGGAGAAAATTGTTAGTGATGGTAAAAGATTTCAAGGCAAGGATGGGAAATTTCAGAAGCATTTGCAACTAGTCTCCTCCATCAACAAAGAGAAGCAAGTGCATGGAGCCTAGACTGACAAGGGCACCGGGTGTCATAGGTGTGGGTTGAATCATGGAGATCGCACATGTCCAAAGAAGCACGAGACCACTTGCTACAAGTGTGGCAAAGTGGGACACTATGCCAAAAACTGCAAGAGTCGAGGACCAGTCCAACCTAGACCACTGAGCCAAGGGAGAGTCTTTACGCTCCAAGGGGAAAAGGTGAAGGAGTCAGATGGCCTGATACAAGGTATGGGTTTAATTAAAGAAAGAAAAATCAATTTATTGTTTGATTCAGGAGCAATTCATTCATTTATATCTTTAGATTGTGTGAAAAATCTATCCTTGTTTGTTTCTAAGTTGCCATATGATTTGAGTGTTGCTACTCCTGCAAATGATGAACTTGATACCTCTATTGCTTCCTTGAACTGTCCCTTAGTGTACCAAGATGTATCTTATTTTGTTGATCTTATATGCTTGCCCATGTCTGGGTTAGATGTCATTCTTGGCATGGATTGGTTGTCTGCAAATCATGCTGTCATAAATTGCTCTGATAAAACTATATCCATTCCTATGCAACCAATGTCTAATGATTTTCCCGTACCCAGTTCTATTGTTTCTGTTGTTGCTTGTCATAAGTGCTTAGTTGAGGGATCTCAAGGATATATACTCTTATTCTCTGCTAAGATAGAGGCTGACAGTGATGTGACAGTTATACCTGTGGTGTGTGAGTTCCAGGATGTTTTCCCTGAGGATGTCTATAGCTTGCCTCCGAATAGGGAAGTTGAGTTTAACATAGATCTAGTGCCAGGGAGTGGACCAGTATCAGTAGCGCCTTATAGAATGACACCTTTAGAGTTGAGCGATCTTAAGAAACAGTTAGAGGAGATGCTAGGGAAGGCGTTTATTAGGCCTAGTGTGTCACCTTGGGGAGCACCTGTTCTACTGGTGAAAAAGAAGGATGGGAGCATGAGGCTGTGTGTTGACTATAGGCAGTTGAACAAAGTGACCATCAAGAATAAATACCCTTTGCCTAGGATAGATGACCTCTTAGACCAATTGAGGGGAGCGTCAGTGTTTTCCAAAATAGATCTAAGGTCGGGATACCATCAAATTAGAGTCAAGAATGAGGACATTCCTAAGACAACCTTTAGGACAAGGTATGGGCACTATGAGTATGTAGTGATGCCCTTTGGTTTGACCAATGCTCCAGCCGTTTTCATGGACTACATGAATCGGATCTTCAGGTCATTCTTGGATAGCTTTGTGGTGGTGTTCATAGATGATATTTTGATATACTGTAGGACACCCGAGGATCATGAGGAGCATTTGAGGTTAGTGTTGCAGATTCTGAGGGAAAAACAACTGCATGCAAAGCCAGAAAAGTGTGAATTTTGGCTTGTTGAGGTGAAGTTTTTAGGACATACCATATCTAGGAGTGGAGTAGCGATTGACTCTAGTAAGGTTGATGCAGTGCTTGGATGGGAGCAACCTAAGTCAGTGACGGAAGTGAGGAGTTTCCTAAGACTGGCACGTTACTATAGGAAGTTCATAGAGGGGTTCTCTAGATTAGCTTTACCTCTTACCAAGTTGACTAGGAAAGGAAAATCTTTTGAGTGGGATAAGGAATGTGAAGAGAATTTTGAGGAGCTTAAGAGAAGATTGGTGTCACATCGGTCTTAACCATTCCAGATCCTTCAGTGAGTTTTGTGGTATATTGTGATGCTTCTAAGAATGGTTTAGGTTGTCTGTTGATGCAGGAATGCAAGGTAGTAGCTTATGCATCTAGGCAGCTTAGGACACATGAGGTGAATTATCCTACTCATGACCTTGAGTTAGCAGCAGTAGTCTTTGCTCTTAAGATTTGGAGGCACTATTTGTATGGTGAAAAGTTTGAGGTTTTTAGTGATCATAATAGCCCCAAGTATTTGTTTGACCAAAAAGAATTGAATATGAGGCAAAGGAGGTGGATGGAATTCCTTAAGGACTATGATTTTGAGTTGAAGTACCATCCAGGGAAAGCCAATGTGGTGACTAATGCACTTAGTAGGAAAACCTTGCATGTGTCTAGTTTGATGGCCCAAGAGATGAATATGTTAGAGGAGTTCAGAGACATGAATATAAATGTATCTCTGGTCGCGCTGTCGCGCACGCGCCAAAAAGGTCGAGCGGGTTTAAAAGTATAGTATAGTGCGACAACTCGGATGTCGTCTCTAAGGACTCTGAGAATATTACTTTTCACAAAAATAAGTTTTGGGGGGGTTTGGATTGGAATGCAATTAAGAACAAACAAAACAGAGCAATCAAAAACAAAGCAGTTGAAAAGGGTTTATCAGTTATCAAACAACGATTAATCTACTGTCAAGAAATCTCAACTATCCTTGGTTAATGTAAACCCAAGCCCTAAGCAGATTCTAATCCCTTTCGATTAAAGAATAACTAACAACGTAATTGCTACTATGGATGCAAGTTCCTATTCCGAAATAACAAACGGGGTTAAGCGCTCATGAACGAACGAACATGAATGAACACACGCGAAATAACAAACGCGATTATGTATAGGAAAATAACATCATGAAACAAATCAATACAATACTACACACTCCTGAAATAACAAACAGAAATGTGTAATATGGTATTGAAAAGGGAAAAGCAATTACAATAGGGTTTTACAAAACCTCAAGTATAGAGAATTCCCAAACAAGAGACTAATCCTAGAACTTAGTTCTCCATAACAAACGAAATTACACAAAAACGTAAAACTAAACAATGGAGAAGCAAGAGTCCCTACAAAATATTCAGAACAGCCTTTTATACAATTTCAGAATTCGAAGGCTCGCGAGGCGAACAACCATTCGCGAGGCGAATTTCATGAACTGTCAAGAACCCTGGCATTCTCGCGAGGCGATTTCCTTTCGCGAGGCGAGGATATGAAGAGTTTTCTTCTTACGCCCGTTATGGCCATCAGGCCCCAACCGTGATGCCTCTCGACTTCCAGACTCGCGAGGCGATTGATGCTCGCGAGGCGAGACTCTTCAACTTCAAAACTGCCACGGCCATGACCTTCTTCACGGGCAAGCCGTGATCGTCTCGACTTTTTCAGGTTTGGAAGACTCGCGGGCGAGACCTTCTTCGCGAGGCGACCCGGAGACTTAGCAATTTCTTGGAACAATCAAAGCCGGGTCGCGAGGCGAGCATGGCTTTCAAGGGGCGAATCCCCTGTTCTTTATTTTCTCAACTTCTACTTAACTCTGAAAACAAGGAAATAAGCATAAGTGTATTATTTTGACTTAAAACTTGCTAAATTAACTTAAAACTACTCTAGAGACTCAATACCTTGCTTGAGGACAATCTAATCTAATTTGGGTGAAAATACGATATAATTTGCACAAAACCCTGGTCATACTAGCTATAAAACTAGATGAGCCAGAGGCTTATCAAAATACCCCAAACTTAAACTTTGCTTGTCCCCAAGCAAACTAAGACTCAAAAATCAAAAAGACTCAGGACCACGGCAAGCTTAAAAGATTCAACCAACATTGCACAAATTCAAGCAACTTCAAAGACAATTTTTCTTCATTGTTTCCCCCTTTTCAAACAGAGCAATCCCCACATTCATTTATTCCAAACAATTGAGAGTTTCATCATGAAAACAATCAGAAATCTAAGCAGGGAATCTAAGTCACACACAAGAGGGGGATCACCAAATCCAAACAACCGCCTTCCTCACAAGGGCATTATTTGTTCACTCAATCACTCGGTTTATGTCAAGCTAACAACTTGCACTCAGTTTCACTTTTCAAGTACACTTCCCACAAATTTGCTTTTCATCTCAAAATGGTTCCCACAGAGAGAACATGCAAGCAACATCGAAGGTCTTTATTGGGTTGTAATGGGGCCTGGCTAAGGGTAGGATATACAAAAGGAACTAAGTCAAGACCCTAGGAACTAAGAGAGCATGAACTATATTTACACATAGAAATTCACTTAAGCTCCTTTCTTTATTTTTTTCTTTACACTTCGGGTGGCTACAGCTCTTTTTATTTCTTTTTGGCATTTTTGTCTTTTTATTTTTCTTTTTTTCTTCTTTTTTTCATTTGTACCCCCTTTTTTTTCTTTCAATCCCAACAACATTTTACACCACGCAGCCACCCCAAACTTTAGTTTCTTGCACCCATTCTAAGATTACATGCTCTCCTAATCCTAAGATCGGGTTAACATGGTTTTCCAGATTTTAGGGCTTATAACATTAGGTTATCAAGAATTAACAGGCTAATAGGCTCAAAAGGGCTAACTAGGGAACATGCATTAGGAATTGGTTTATTCAGGCCAAGTAGCTATTTACAAAGAAACTGCCTAAATCATTTGCTACACACATATAATCATGCAAACCAAAAAGAGATTCAATCAAATCCAGGGAAGTGCAACTTGAAAGTGATTTTCACACATTTTAAAACATGTTGGAGGCTCAAAACCTCACCTGGACATTATTTGCAAATTATTTGAACAGAGATACTATCCCTAGTGTGTGCTCCCTATCACCCCAAACTTATCATTCATCATGCTATCATAACAGAATCCCAAGGTTCAGTTTTCAATTTCACATGGGAATCACAAAAAAAATTTTCAAATTTTTCAGCCTAGGGGGAATCATCACATATCAATCATGCAAGCAATCTGTGCAACATCAATCAAAATCTAACAAACTTGCCAATCAAAAGACTCAACACACAAATGCTCCTGAGCTTCTCAAATTATTCAGGAGCTTTTATTCAAAGGAAAGAAAACTTTATTCTAATTCCCTCCCCCACACTTAAAACATGCATTGTCCCCAATGAACAGCAGAATTATAAGATCATAGTGAGGGAAAGGAAAAGAGTACTCCCTGATCAAGTGCAATGTAAGCGGGAGCTGTCACCTGGATCCCATTCCTTGCAGTCTAAGTCCAAAGAGGTAGAGAAGGCCTCCAGTGCTCCTTCATCTTCTTCATGTTTCTCATCCACTTGACCGACAATCTTATCACCGCTAAACATGCAAAGCAATCTCAAAGACAAACCACAAAATGGTTAGCGTTAGTACAATCAAGAAAAGAAAGAATATCATCACAAAGAATTAAGTGGAGAATTAGAAAACAAGTTCTCATGGTTATCCTCAATAGTCTCAGATACCAGCTCAATGTGGAATACAGAGTGCTCTTCCGCTGGATGTTTCATAGCATCAAATATGTTGAACTTTGCAACTATATCCCCAAACTTCATAGACATGGTTCCATCACCCACATCAATGTTAGTCTTGGCTGTCTTCATGAATGGCCCAGCCCGAGATGATTGGTGATTTCACTGGAATGTGTCTCGCCCCGCCATGTCCAAGATGTAGAAATCAGTGGGAAGATCGGATCATCAACTTGCACTAGTACATCTTCCACCATTCCCATGGGCGGGCACAGTCCTGTTGGCCAACCGAATGGTGATACTGTGTACTTCAAAGGACCAAGATCCAGTTTGTTAAAGATGGAGGTAGGCATTACATTGATAGATGCTCCCAAGTCCAACATGCAGTTTTCAAACTTCTTGTCTCCAATAGTGCATGGGATAGTGAAGGTGCCTGGATCCTTGCACTTCGGTGGCAGTGCCTGAGTGAAAGCAACAACGTCTTCTGGCTTAGACTGGATAAGCGCTGAGACATTTCTTCCCAAGTCAACCCTCTCATTAGACTTCATCTTCCTCTTGTTGGTGCATAGGTCCTTGAGAAATTTTGCATATCTGGGCACTTGCTTGATCATATCCAACAGAGGATATTAACACCAACCTTTCTTAACACATCAAGAATTGCCTTCTCTTTATCTTCACCACCACTCTTCAAATTTTTCTCGGATTCTCGTGTGGGAATGGAATGGGTGGTTTATACACTCTCTCGTTTCAACTTCAACCACCGGCTCAGAGTAACTTCAACAAAGAGGCTCGGGAGTAGCCTTCATAGTTTCTTCATTCTTTCCAAGTGGCCTCAACAACCTTTCCGGACCTCGGAGATATAGAACTCACATTGGGATTGGAGGCATTAGGATTGATCACCGGTCGTGGTCTTGGGCACCGGGTTGTTCCTTGACCTTGCTTTATATTATTTATGTCTCGTAGCCATCTGTCCAATCTGTGTATGCAATGCCTGAATACTCGCCGTTCTCTCTCTGAAATTGTGCCTGTGAGGCCTGGAAACGTGCCTGGAATCTGTAGATTTTGTGCAGCCATTTGTGCAGCCATTTTATTGAGCATGTCATCTATCAAGGTCCGGAGGGTGCTGAAGTAGTCACCGGAGGAGAATTCTGAGGTGCCATCTTTTGTTGGGATGAGTTCCCATACCGCAGATTAGGGTGATTACTCCAAACTGGGATGGTACCTATTTGTTGAAAGATCTGGAATGTGCTGATCTGCTCCGGTTATTGCCCCGATTATACCGATGGACTGCAAAGGCTTGAGGTGATTCGGTATTTGATCCTCCTTGCAAAATAGGACAAGCTTCATATGGGTGCTCGGGAGAACCGCACATGCCACACAACACCGCAGCTGAACCCTATCCATCACCAATTTCTCTACCAAGGAAGTGAGCCTCACAATTCTATCATCACTGTCATGGCTGGAAGAGGAAGTGCGGACCTCATGTACACCTCTAGTCTCAACAGAATTTCTTCTTGTAGTGAATTGCTGGGAATTCATCGACATGTTCTCAATAAGTTGCTTAGCAAAGCAATTTGGGTCTTGTCAACCAATGCTCCCCACTAGCAAAGATCCAAAATATTCCTATCCATAGGCTGCAATCCTTCATAAAAATATTGGATGAGGAGCTGTTCGTAAATTTGGTCTTGGGGGGCAACTAGATGTCAACTGCTTGAACCTCTCCCAATACTCAGCTAGCGACTCATTTCCTTGCCTTATTCCACAGATTTCTTTCCTAATTGCAGCGGCTCGGGAGGCAGGAAAATATTTCTCCAGGAAGAGCTTCTTCAAGTCGCTCCATGTGGTAATGGAATTCTGGCGCAAGGTATAAAAGCCAATCTTTCGCAGCCTCCCTGGAGTGAGAATGGAAAAGCCTTCAACTTGATATGATCCTCGATTACTCCTTCGGCCTCAAAGTTGTGGAGCAGACAACTTGGAACTCCTTCAAGTGCTTGTGTGGATCTTCACCGCAAGACCATTAAATCTTGGCAACAAATGGATTAGCCTGTATTTTAACTCAAAAGGTGTGTCAAGACCAGGATAAGCAATGCACAAACCATTATAATTCACATCAGGGGCAGCAAGCTGCCTCAAAGCCCTTTGGTCTCCCATGTTTTCAAAAGAGTTTTAAAATTGGTATCACTACTAGTGCTAGCCCGAAATTCCCTACGAGAGTGTGTGCAATGTTCTTTCAATTTCCGGGTCAAAATCACACAGTTCAGGGCAATTAGACCTAGTAGCCAGACCAATTCAAAACAAAACAAAATAAAAGAAAGAAAGAAAAATAAAATAAAACAAGTTGCGAAAAATAACAACTCAGAGTCCCCGGCAACGGCGCCAATTTTTGGTCGCGCTGTCGCGCACGCGCCAAAAAGGTCGAGCGGGTTTAAAAGTATAGTATAGTGCGACAACTCGGATGTCGTCTCTAAGGACTCTGAGAATATTACTTTTCACAAAAATAAGTTTTGGGGGGGTTTGGATTGGAATGCAATTAAGAACAAACAAAACAGAGCAATCAAAAACAAAGCAGTTGAAAAGGGTTTATCAGTTATCAAACAACGATTAATCTACTGTCAAGAATTCTCAACTATCCTTGGTTAATGTAAACCCAAGCCCTAAGCAGATTCTAATCCCCTTTCGATTCTGAGAATAACTAACAACGTAATTGCTACTATGGATGCAAGTTCCTATTCCCGAAATAACAAAGCGGGGTTAAGCGCTCATGAACGAACGAACATGAATGAACACACGCGAAATAACAAACGCGATTATGTATAGGAAAATAACATCACTGAAACAAATCAATACAATACTACACACTCCTGAAATAACAAACAGAAATGTGTAATATGGTATTGAAAAGGGAAAAGCAATTACAATAGGGTTTTACAAAACCTCAAGTATAGAGAATTCCCAAACAAGAGACTAATCCTAGAACTTAGTTCTCCATAACAAACGAAATTACACAGAAAAACGTAAAACTAAACAATGGAGAAGCAAGAGTCCCTACAAAATATTCAGAACAGCCTTTTATACAATTTCGAATCGGAAGGCTCGCGAGGCGAACAACCATTCGCGAGGCGAATTTCATGAACTCGTCAAGCAACCCTTGGCATTCTCGCGAGGCGATTTCTGCTCGCGAGGCGAGGATATGAAGAGTTTTCTTCTTACGCCCGTTATGGCCATCAGGCCCCAACCGTGATGCTCTCGACTTCCCGGACTCGCGAGGCGAATTGATGCTCGCGAGGCGAGACTCTTCAACTTCAAAACCGCCACGGCCATGACCTTCTTCACGGGCAAGCCGTGATCGTCTCTCGACTTTTTCAGGTTTGGAAGACTCGCGGGGCGAGACCTTCTTGCGAGGCGACCCGAGAGACTTAGCAATTTCTTGGAACAGTCAAGCTCGGTCGCGAGGCGAGCATGGCTTTCGCGGGGCGAATCCCCTGTTCTTTATTTTCTCAACTTCTACTTAACCTGAAAACAAGGAAATAAGCATAAGTGTATTATTTTGACTTAAAACTTGCTAAATTAACTTAAAACTACTCTAGAGACTCAATACCTTGCTTGAGGACAATCTAATCTAATTTGGGTGAAAATACGATATAATTTGCACAAAACCCTGGTCATACTAGCTATAAAACTAGATGAGCCAGAGGCTTATCAATCTCTTAGTGCTCTAAGCTTGAAGTTGAAAAGGCTAGAAATTTGCAGTGATCTTAGAGAAATGATTAGGTGAGAGCAGCTTTTAGACCAGGAGTTACAATCTCTTTTAGATCAAGAGAATTTTGTGTTGTCTACTGATGGTCTAGTGTTGTTTAAGAATAAGATCGTTGTTCCTAAGGAGGGGAGCCTTAGGGAGAAAGTTTTAGAGGAAGCACATAAGGGAAAGTTCACCATACATCCAGGGATAACCAAGATGTATCAAGATCTAAAGAAGATGTATTGGTGGCCAGGAATGAAACGGGATGTGGCTAGCTTTGTAGCCAATTAAGTGTTTAGTATGTCAAAAGGTTAAGATAGAACATCGGAGACCTTCGGGTTTGTTGAAACCTTTAGAAATTCCCCAATGGAAATGGGAGAGGATTTCTATGGATTTCGTGATGGGGTTACCTAGGACTCGTTTGGGTTTAGATGCCATATGGGTGATTGTGGATAGGTTGACCAAGTTTGCTCACTTCTTGCCAATTAAGGCAACCTATAGTTTGAACAAGTTAGCAGACTTATACATTAAGGAGATAGTGAAGCATCATGGCATACCTACCTCTATAGTGTCAGATAGAGACCCACGGTTTACCTCTAGATTTTGGAGAGCTTTCCAACAGGCTTTTGGTTCTAAGTTGAGTTTTAGCACAGCCTATCATCCCCAAACGGATGGTCAGTCGGAGAGGACCATTCAGACCCTTGAGGACATGCTTAGAGCATGTGTTTTAGATGAAGGTGGGGGTTGGGATAAATTTTTACCTCTTATAGAGTTTGCTTATAACAATAGTTATCACGCTATCATAGGCATGGCACCCTATGAAGCTCTTTATGGGAGGAAGTGTAGGTCCCCTTTATGTTGATGTGAAGTGGGTGAGAAGACCCTGCTAGGACCGGAGTTAGTCCAGGAGACCACAGAGAGGATTAAAGTCATTAGGGAAAGGATGCGCACTGCACAGAGTAGGCAAAAGAGTTATGCCGACAAGAGAAGGAAGCCTTTAGAATTTCAGGAAGAGGAACATGTATTCTTGAGAGTCACTTCTAAGACTGGGGTTGGGAGGTCAATGAAAGTCAAAAAGCTCAACCCTCGTTTCATGGGTCCGTTTCAAATCCGAAAAAGAGTTGGGCCTGTTGCTTACCAATTGGCTCTTCCACCACAGTTGTCGATTCTCCTTGACGTTTTCCATGTGTCTCAACTCCGGAAGTACGCACCAGATGTTTCACACGTGATAGCTCCCGAGTCAATACAATTGAAGGATAATTTAATCTTTAAGCCCAGACCTATTCGGATCATTGACAAGAGCACAAAAACTCTGAGGAACAAGATGATCCCATTGGTGAAAGTGATTTGGGAAGGGTTGACTCCAGAGGAAGCTACTTGGGAACTCGAGGAAGATGTTAGACAACATCATCCAGATCTTTTTAGTACAGGTACATGACTTAGTGTTGCATTACTTTTGACCTTGTGTTGTTTGAGTAGGATGTGATAATTTCGGGGACGAAATTCTTTAAGGAGGGGAGAAAATGTAACATCCTAAAATTCCAATATAATTTTTTAATAAAAAGATTAAGATATTATGGGGATTAGTGTAGAAAATTGTTAGTATAAGATTTTATTAGAATTGTTTAATGATTGTTATAAAACACATAATATTGATTTTTTTAATAAAAAAAATAAATACGAAGAAAAAAGGTGTAGCCAAATGCATAAATCTCTAATTAACGTGAATAGGCATGCCCACATTGCACTTTGATGGAATTGTGGTTTTGCCAATTCAATTCAGGTACTTTGTTTTCTATCTTATGAAAAATAAAATAAAATAAAAATATATAGCAAGCAAGTGAGTTAGCCACACTCTGGGCAGGGCTTTAAGGCTATTAGCCCATGATAACACTCTAGCAGGTATTAAAAAGAATTAAGGTGGAATTTTAACAAAAAAAAAGGGAATAGAGAGAAACGGAAGTTTTAGCCGCCAAACCAGAAAAATAGACAGCAGAGCAGCAATTCTATTTGGCACAGATCCAAAAACATCAGTAGAAAGAAGAAGAATTGTTGGTAAAATGTTAGGATTTGTTATAAATAATATTTGGAGCTTTTGGAGGTCTACTAAAGTTGAGTAAAAATAACTTTTCTCACTCTTCCATGATACAATTAATTTTGAGATTCCATCCATTCTCAAGAAGATTCTTTAAATACTTTTATGTTGCTTCTTGTTTTGCATGAACATCTCTGTGAATTGAAAATCATGTTTCTAACTTGCTATTTCTTTATATGATCCAATTCATATATGACAAAAAATAAGAACTCTTGCTGCGTCGGTTTCGTTTTTATACTATCTCAAATCTTATTGAATTGGACTCAAAACTTCATCCCTTTGACGCATTGTTTCACCAACTTGCGTTAATTTTTTTGTAATTAGAAATTTAATCCATTATTATCTAAGTATGTTATTAGTCAAGTCTCACTTTAATTGTTGTTAAGAAATATGTTTATTTGGTATGAATAGTATTATCGTGGCATGCTCTTTTATTTTATTTATGATTTATGATGTTATGGTGTTGTCTCTTCATGATAATATAGCATTGAGATTGATGCATGAGGTCATATGTCATGTCCCGAGGGAATGATATATGCCCAAAATATGATTTTGAACAATTAATTGTGATTGATTGGCATGTTAGATGATGTTATAAAATTGCCTTAGCATGATATAATATTATTGTTATTAATGCATATAGTTTGAAAACCTTGATAGCCATCTGGGATGACATAATGCATTATGCATGAGTTGGTCATCACCTTCCGGGAAGGGATGACGGTGTACATTCTATTCCGGGAATAGGATGGAGATATCATCATCTGGGATGGGATATCAAATTTTTAAAATATTCACATCTGGGATGGAATATTAGATACCTCCATCTGGGATGGAGAAGGCAGTGGGACGCCATTGCATGGATATGAGCTTATAGACCTTAGTGGATCTGGGATTCACATCGGTTCTGGGAACCAAAGAGTCAAGTCAAGTGATTCTGGAAATCACTGAGTCATGTTCATGGAGTTGTATTGCATAGAGTTTGCATGGTAAATGTGATTAAATATAATGAGATGTGACCGTGGTTTGTTTTAAGAGCTTGTGACTTAAACATTCGACATTGATTAATTTATACGTTATTATTTTGGAGATTTATTATATTTATTATTTTGAAAATTAGCGGGTATCATGGATGTTTTTCCGGTTACCGCGCCGGCTGAGAACAACACTATTTGCGAACCCTTTCATTAAATGATTTTTATTCACTGGGATTATATCTCATTAAAAGTGTTGTTTTCAGAGCACAAGTACGACACCATTGAGACTGAAGATGCGTGAAGACTAAGTGGACTCTATTAATTATTATTTCTAGTTGGTTAGTATCTTCTTAAATAAGGAGCCGTATGTGGCTAGACATGTTTATTTATTTACACTAGTGCAATAAGTGCTTTTTACGTCAGTTAAAATTGAGTTTTTACGTCAGAATACTGACTGATATAAATACAGCTGACATTAAAAGTTAAAATTTTAACGTTAGTTGAGAACTGACGTTAAATATAAAACTATTAACGTCGGTTCTTTAACACAACGGACATTAATTTTGTTAAAACTAACGTCAGTTGTTATAAAGAACTAACGTTAAAGGTCTTAATTTTAACTTCAGTTATAATAAACAACTGACATTAATAGTGTACTGTATATTTTATAAAATACTATTAACGTCAGTTGTATCATACAACTGACGTTAATAGTATTTTTTTTAAAAATTCAGTTTTAAAATATCACTCCCCTCAGTTATCCCTGCATTCAGTAAATATCCCAGTAACACAGAATATCACACACATTACAGAATTGCAAAGGAAAAATGGAACAATGATCCATATGTATGCCTGTTCAGAAACAATATATATTTATTAACATAGGTTATAACTCAAAATAAATACAGAAATATAAATAAAAATAAATGTATACTAAGTTTAAACTACCTATATCAATATCCCTTCGTGATGATCATCACGAGTGGCATGTACATCGTCCACCTGTGTCTCCTCGATTATAGTAGGCATGTTTGTTGAAAAAGAAGGAGTCTCAGGAATATCAAGATTTGAATCTTCATTTTCATCACTACCATTATACATGCTTTTTCCTTGGAGAACCACGGACAACCTTTTGTTAGAAGGATCTTTGATGTAGAACACTTGTTTTGCTTGGGAAGCCATTATGAAAGGCTCATTTATATGACCTAACTTGTTGAGGTCTACCAATGTGAACCCCAATTCGTCGGTTTGTACACCACCGTTACTATCAACCCACTTACATTTAAATACCGGCACCGTAAGCTTAGTGTAATCGAGCACCCAAATATCTTCAATATATCCAAAGTAAGGTCTCGGTGCTTTAATGGGTTTTGTGTCCTTTAGACTAGAGAAGTGCATTGCTTCGGCCACGATCATAACCCCACTATTTTGCATGGTACTATTGTTATCTTGTTCCTTTGTATAAAAGGAAAAGTTATTTATGTCGTATCCGCTTCAACATATGACGTTGAAGCTAGGCCCACGTGCTAGCCATCTTACGTCATCAGAAGCAGTACTACCATCCTTAAGCATTTCTTCCTTGAACCATGGTAAGAAAGTCTTGTTATGCTTGTTCAACAACCACCTTTCGCTCATTCGAGGGTTTTCTTGATTGACTTTTCTTTTATGTTCAAATAAGAAAGTCTGGCCACATTCGATGTTGTTCAATACATACAAATGTGCTTGAAGCACTTCCTCCCGATCCTTCCTATTAATTCTTAAGCCATGTGTACCCTTACCTTGACATCTGATCTCATCATGCCAAGGCTTAGGAACCCCTATAGGATCTGTGTTATGAAGGTAGTCCGAACAAAACTCAATAGCTTCTTCTGCAACATACCTTTGAACAATAGATGCTTTCGGACGATGAGGATTCTTCACGTACCCTTTCAAGATCTTCATGTAGCGCTCAACTGGGTACATCCATCTCAGAAAAACCGGCCCACATAATCTAATCTCCCTCACCAAATGAACAATTAAGTGAACCATTATGTCGAAAAAGGAAGAAGGAAAATACATCTCCAATTGGCACAAGATTGTAGCAGCCTCAACTTCCAAGTCATCCAACATACGGGGGTCAACGACTTTGCTACATATAGAATTGAAGAATGAGCACAACCGAGTAATGGCATGTCTCACATTTTTTGGAGCAATACCACGAATAGCAACGGGCAGAAGTTGTTGCATCAAGATGTGACAATCATGAGACTTTAAGCCAACCAATTTAAGATCACTAGAGACAAGCCTCTTCATATTTGAAGAGTAACCATGTGGAACTTTGATGCCCTGAAGACACCCGAAGAAACTTTGTCTCTCTGTTTTTGACAAAGTATGACATGCTGGCGGCAAATAAGTCCGCTTACCATCCTCAACAACTGGAGCTAACTACTCTCGTATGCCCATAGCAACAAGGTCGAGACGAGCATTCACACCATCCTTTGTCTTGCCCTGAATGTTGAGAAGCATCCCGATCACACTATCACACACATTTTTCTCCACATGCATCACATCAATGCAGTGTCTGACATCAAGCTTGCGCCAGTATGGAAGATCAAAGAATATCGACCTCTTCTTCCATATGTTTTTCTTAGCAGCTTTACCTTTCTTTTTGGACTTGCCGAATATAACATCGATGTCCTTTACCCTTTGATAAACCTGCTCTCCAATTAAGGCCGCCGGCGCTTCTTCTGTCTCTTGGCATCCATTAAAAGCTTTTTTCATCTTACGATGTGGGTGATCACGTCTAAGAAATCTTCGATGCCCAAGGTAAACCGCCTTCTTTCCATGATGCAACTGAGTGTAGCATGTGCCTTCTTCACATATAGGGCATGCTTTATGCCCCTTGACACCTGCAGGACAAGTTACCGTATGCTGGAAAGTCATTGATGGTGCAAAATAACATGGCACGAAGCTTGAAAGTCTCATGAGAATACCCATCAACTACATCAACACCTTCAACCCACATCGTTTTCAAGTCTTCAATCAAGGGACCTAGATAAACATCTAAGTCATTTCCCGGTTGCTTTGGGCCCGAAATCATCATAGACAACATCATGTATTTGCGCTTCATGCACAACCAAGGGGGCATGTTGTAAATTACCAACAGAACAGGCCATGAACTATGAATACTACTCATGTTACCATAAGGATTCATTCCATCCGTAGCAAGTCTAAGCCTTAGGTTTCTTGGCTCATCGTCGAAATCCGGAAACATAGTATCGATATTCTTCCATTGAATAGAATCAGCAGGATGACGAACCTTTCCATCACGTTTCCTCTCATCATTATGCCATCTAAGATTCTTCGCATCTTTCGCATTGGCAAACAATCGCTTGAACCTTGGAATTATTGGAAGATACCACAACACCTTCGCAGGAGGACCCTTTTTTCTCACATCATCAAGATCATCATCATCATCACCACCCTTCACTTTGTATCGTGATAACCCACATTTGGGGCAATCGTGATTGTCTTCATGAGCACCGGTGTACAATATGCAATCATTGGCTCATGCATGTATCTTCTTATACTCCATACCCATAGGACACAATACCTTCTTGGCCTCATAGTTACGGTCAGGCAATGCGTTGTCCTCCGGAAGCAAGTCTTTCAACACTTCAAGCAATTCCGTGAAGCTTTTGTCGGTCCAACCATTTCGAGCCTTCACACAAACCAATTTTAACACCGCCGACAACCGTGTATGAGTAGTACACCCTGGATATAAAGGCTTATCCGCATCACCGCACAACCTATCATACACATAAGCTCGATGAAAATATTCTTGTCCAATATCACGGATCATGTCCTCTATTCGATCATCCTCCATATCTACGTCAACGTCCTCACTTTGGGAGACACTTGCCGTACTACTCAACAACACATCACCATGCCATATCCATCTTGTATAACTCAAGCAAATCCCTTCACAAATCAAATGAGTACGTATATCCTTCACCGTACATTTCCTCGTATTCAAACACTTGACACAAGGACAACAGAACATTCCATTACTATTAGGAACATTCCTTTGAGCAAATTCTATAAATTCTCCCACCCCCTTCAAATACTCAGCACTAGTACGCTTACAAACCATCCAACTACGATCCATAACTAGATAGGTCCTGTAGATATACAAAACATATATCCAATATAAGGACAATACGGGAGATTGAAAAGTATAGTTTTTGAAGATTGCCAAGCACTGGTCACGGCCTGGCAGTGATGTCCATCACGGCCGTAACGTGCCAACTGAACCAGACCATCACAGGAAGAACTGATCATGGCCTAGCGGTGATGAGCATCACGGCCGTGACAGATCAACCAGCAGAGCAACATGCACTCAAAACCAAAAATAGAGACGTACATTCCAAACAACTCAAACTCACGGTTTCAACTTTCAACTACTGAGACTACAGTTTCAACATACACTCAAAACCAAAAATAAAAAAATGTACCCTAAAGACTCACAAGAAATAGGTGCTCGCGTGGTGGTGGGGAGGGGAGCTCGAGTGGTGGCCAACGTTCGATGTGGTAGTTCGAGAACAGAGGGACAAGGAGAGTTAGTGTGCGGGAAGGGGAAAGAGAGATGTAAAGTTATTGCAAAGAATGAATGGAAAGACAGAGTTAGGGTTAATAGTGTACCTCACGGTGGTGGCGAAGAAGCCCTCGCGGTGGTTGCGGTGGAGATGAGCTCGCGATTAGGGCAGAGTGAGAGTGAGAGTGAGAGTGAGGGTTGAGAGTGAGGGTTAATAGTGTACCTCACGGTGGTGGTGAAGAAGCCCTCGCGGTGGTTGCGGTGGAGATGAGCTCGCGATTAGGGCAGAGTGAGAGTGAGAGTGAGAGTGAGGGTTGAGAGTGAGGGTTGAGCGTGATGAAAAGAGAAAAGAGACGTATAGAGCGAAGTGCAGAAGGGGCGCAGGTGTAAACCAAAATAAAACAACATTTGACGTCAGTTGTTTGTAAAGACTGACGTTAAAGGTCGTATATTTAACGTCAGTTGTCTTAAGAAACTGACGTTAAAAGTGTATACCTTTATCCAAAAACATACATTCCTTTGACTATTTATTTAATTGAAGTAAAAATAATACTTTTAACGTCAGTTGTATAAAAAACTGATGTTAAAAATAAATATTTTTTATTTTAAAAGCACTTTTAACGTCAGTTTTTGAAGACAACTGACGTTAAAAGTGTATATCTGCAAAAAAAAATCATTCATTTGACTACTGTGCTAACCCATGCACCTTGAAACTTAATCCTCTTAATGAGCATTAAGTTTATAGATAAGTTTTCAAGAAAATCAGAGAGAGACTATTCTCTATATAAAGTGCCATTCTTCTGTATCAGTATATAAATACACCATCTTCTTTTCCTCTATATTTCGTGCGTTTTCTATTCCTTCACAATATGGTTCTATCACATTTGAGACTTTTGTTATTTCTTCCTATACCTATACTTAAAGGTCTCTGTCTTAATGGTCAAAAAACATCTGAGGTTGTGTAAATCACATAATATGACTCCCTCACTTTATTCCATCTCCTCCCCAAGCGACTGTGGATAAAGCACAGATGGAGCATCAAGGACTTCAAATGAGCGAGGAGGAGGATCGATGCATCCATTGGAGTTTACGAGGACAGAAGCGAGAAGAAATTGATGTTGAAGCAGAAACTTTTTAATATTTTAGTTCTATGTTGCAGAAATTTTTTATCTTTTAATCATGTAATTGTAACTTATGAATCGCTTCAATGAGATACGATTTGATTATACATATAACACTTTTATGTTAAGTGTTTATTTATTTTAATTTTCACAAGAATATATTTACTAATTCAAGCTAATTAATGTAGATTAAAAATAAACTTGTTTAATATTTACATAAGTTCTTTACACAAATGACGCAAATAGTGATTTAATATTTACAAATTGCCACCACCTCATTTTTAACGTCAACATAATTTATGACTGCCAAGTTCCCGTATATTACATTATTTCCAATATTCATTCTGCACGTTTACAATTTATAGGATTATTTACGTCAGTTATTTATTATACTGAAGTAAAAAACCACACTTTTAACGCCGGCAGTTGTATAAAAAAGCGGACGTTAAAAATAAATATGACTGACAAATTGCCACCACCTCATTTTTAACGTCAACTTAATTTATGACTGCCAAGTTCCCGTATATTACATTATTTCCAATATTCATTCTGCACGTTTATAATTTATAGGATTATTTACGTCAGCTATTTATTATACTGAAGTAAAAAACCACACTTTTAACGTCAGTTGTATAAAAAATTGACGTTAAAAATAAATATTTTTTATTTAAAAAAACTTTTAACGTCAGTTATATTAAACAATTGACGTTAAAGGTGTATAAGTTTCTGCAAGAATTCATTCCTTTGACTACTGTGCTACTTACCCATGCACCTTGTAACTTAATCCTCTTAATGAGCATTAAAGTTTATAGGTAAGTTTTCAAGAAAATCAGAATAGCTTAGTAACTTCATCCCCTGCTCCTATAAATAGCTTCCTTCCATCCTTTTAAGTTTCTACTTCACAATATGGCTCTGCCGTGGAGATTAACTTCATCACTCTTTCTTTCTATTCCTAGACTCAAAGGTCTTTGTCTTAATGGTCAAACAACTTCTGAGGTTGTGTAAATCACATAACATGGGTGATAAGGTTGTGTAAATCACATAGTGTGAGTTGCTCACCTTATCATCTTTCTGGAGAACCGGCAGCTAGCTACAGCACCAGAACGTCAGCTTTGGAAGCAAATGACTGTTCCAAGACCATTGCTAAAACAGAACGGGTGCACCCTTGCTCAGCCGCTCTGGAAAACTCGGTCGCTTGACTCTCCTCTCTTGCTCACCCGTGAAGGGAACGAAGCCCCTCAACAAAATGTTTAGGATTTTAAACCCTTTCAATGTAACTTTTTATAGGATTTTAAACCCTATCAATGTAACTTTTTATAGGATTTTAAAGGATTTTAAACCCTTTCAATGAATGAGATCCGGTTTGGGTTATTGAATCAACTTATACTTCGCACATATATTTTAGTTTTCAAAACAGAAACACAAAACATCAAAGCAATTGTGAAACAGAAACTTTGAAGAAGGCAATGCGGAAGGGTACATATAATAGATAAAAAAAATTATTAAAATAACCTTTAACGTCTGTTGATGAAAGAACAGAAGTTAAAAGTGAAGTGACGCACTTTTAACGTCAGTTCAATGAAGAACGACGGCGTTAAAAGGTTCACTTTTAACGTCGATTGTTTATTGAACTAACATTAAAAGTGAGTCACTTCACTTTTAACGTCGATCCTTAAAACAACCGGCGTTAAAATTGAATTAATGAAGTCTCGATATTGACAAAACTGCCACCGCCTCCTTTTTTAACGTCTAGCTTTTGGTTAAGCGGCGTAAACCTTTACCGTCTAATGTATATTTTCCACTAGTGTTATCGTTGGGTTTATTAGTGAACGCTTAGGTTTTGAGACTTTTGGTTTTATTTGGATGTATGGATTTATTATTATATTATCACTTTGGATACTTTATCACTATTTTAATTAATATGAGGTATTTTTGGACCGATTAAGTTGCAAAATTCTTATGACATGTATGTTTTTAATTTAAAATTCTTAAAAGGATTTTCATTGATTCTGTTTTGGGTTACTAATGCAACGAAGGGTGTTACATTTTCAGATATACGACCCAACCCACACTCCTAAGCTGGTCACTCTATCAAATATTCATTGGAGACACCCCCGTGGCCATCCCCCAATCAGAATACTCCTCCAACCATTTAAAACTAAGTCTTCGAGCTACTTAGGAAGACTCCTATGCACCATCAGTACTAGAGATCCAATGTACAATAGCAAAAGTAGAAGAAACCTGATATATTTGTAAAGGTGAGACACCAATATATGGATTGGACACAATAACCATATGCACGATACATGCATCACATCAACATATTAACAATTACCAAATATTAATATATGAATCAACAAGTATTATATAGATGGGTTTCATACCAGTACAGTCAGTTTTTATGAAGATTATGCATGACACTTTAAAGCTTAATCTTCGAAGATCCCAACATCCTCAAAATGAGTTGATCGGAGCTCGATACATCGTCTCATTGGCTAGCTAAGCACAACGATAATACATCGTCTCATTGTCCATTTAAGCACAACAATATGTACGTCGTCTCATTGTCCATTTAGGCACAACGACACACGTACATCGTCTCATTGTCCCTTTTAAGAACAACGATAATACATCGTCTCATTGTCCCTTTTGAGAACAACGATAATACATTGTCACATGATACCATTTCTATTAAGGTCTCACGTTAAACCACGTTGGGCATGTCTGCCATAAATGCAAATGTAAAACATTTTTGTTGTCGATATTTTCTTTTTGTTCATTCTCATTCGTTGTCGAGCTCGAAGCTAACGACTTTCCATAATTTTCATCATTTGAAATTATTCAACATCAACACGGGACACGGTCCGAGTGCTCAATCACCACGCCTTAGACCGATGCACTAGTCTTGGGCTTGTGGTTATAAGGAAACATCTAACAATTTTATCCATGTTTTGTTTCAACATGATTAGGACTCTTAGTCCATAACACCATGATTAGGACTCTCGGTCCACAATACTTGACACGGATCAAAGATCAACATGCACATTATAGAATACTAGAAGCGACATCTCGCGAACTAGATTCGATTTCCACATATTCTTACTTTTCGTTTAGTGAAACACAAATACCAAAATAAAACCTCGGTAACCTATCCAAGTTACCCGAATATTTTCAAAGCATTTAATTGGAAATCCTTTCCTTGAGAAAATCATTTATAAAACATTTATAGGAAAACTACTTTCTTTTGAAATCCTTTCGTTTTCCAAAACACTTTAACACTTCATCAAATATTTTTATTAAAATAATTTCTAAATAGAATAAAGTCAAATATTTCTCAAAGATTTTTCTTTCATAAAACACACGTCTCTAAAAGGTATTCTCTTGTGTAAAATTCTTATTCATGAGAAGGTAGCTTTCCTTTAACTTAAAAAAATATTTCAACACATGTTCTAAAAATCTCATCTATCAAAATAAATACATTACTTGAATATTTTGTTTCCAAATCATATTCTTTAATCAAATAAAACTTCAAAAAGAAATATCTTTGTTTCAGGATCTCATAAAGCTTATTAAGGCTTTTCTTCTCATAGTTATTTGGGCATAAGCGAATGTCAGGCTTCTCGAGACATCAATCAATCATCAATATAATATCAATCAACGAGTATAACAGATTAATAACAATCCATGGCTTATATGATTCATCATATTTCAGTCAAGTAAATAATCAAGTAAGAAATCAACATCGGCGATTCTACAACAGTTCAAGTATATAAATCATTCAAACATTGATTCCAATATTATAACACGATCCAGATAAATCAAGTAATTCACATACACATATGCCCACGGTTATTGAGTATCCCTCAGACAAGCCCCCCTTACCTTTGGTGAAAGTTAAAGTGCTTGTTGTTTGAAGTATCGAACCACGAACATCCTTGCTTACTTCACGATGAATGTCTAGGTTTATGAACACAAAATACCACAAGTTAAAAGTTAACCAAGAACACTAAACTAAGAGGGTATAAGTTCGGCCATGGCATAAAATAGGGTTAGAGGTTTTCAAACAAAGAATACAACTCATGGATTAAAGATCCTTAAGTGTTAGGAGTTCATAACCAAGGTTCACGTTACAGAGATAGAACAAAAATCCCACTAAATCCATGCTTAGGGTTTCGCCCTCTTTAGCATAAGTAGGCTAGAAATTTCCAACCCTTCTAAGCTCTTAAATTTAGCGTTAATAGATACCAAGAAGTCTAAACTCATGATCATATTTGGAAAGTTGAAATAAAGCATCCTAGGTCCACAACCACATAGGTCCGGCCATCATAGGATAAATAGGCTAGAAATCTTTATACTTTCCAATCTCTTAGACTTAGGATCCAAATGTATTAAGGAGCTCAAGTCCATGATCATATTGGAAAATGAAAACAAAACATCCTAGGTTCACAACCATCATAGGATAAACAAGCTAGAAATCTTTAAACTTTCCAATCTCTTAGACTTAGCATCCAAATGTATTAAGGAGCTCAAGTCCATGATCATATTGGAAAATGAAAACAAAACATCCTAGGTTCACAACCATCATAGGATAAACAAGCTAGAAATCTTTAAACTTTCCAATCTCTTAGACTTAGCATCCAAATGTATTGAGGAGCTCAAGTCCATGATCATATTGGAAAATGAAAACAAAACATCCTAGGTTCACAACCATCATAGGATAAACAATCTATAAATCTTTAAACATTCCAATCTCTTAGACTTAGCATCCAAATGTATTAAGGAGCTCAAGTCCATGATCATATTGGAAAATGAAAACAAAACATCCTAGGTTCGCAACCATCATAGGATAAACAAGCTAGAAATCTTTAAACTTTCCAATCTCTTAGACTTAGCATCCAAATGTATTGAGGAGCTCAAGTCCATGATCATATTGGAAAATGAAAACAAAACATCCTAGGCCATTAAGGGTAAGATTCGGACATCATAGTAAAAGGGAGTTAGAAATTTTTGTTTTACACAAACTCTTAGTATGATAAAATACAAGTAAATAGAAGACTATAGAATTTGGTTTCAACTCAAAAGGAGTTTTCTACCATTTTAGAGAGATTTTGGAAGTTTAAAGCACATAAAGGACACATAAAGTAAACTTTGAAATAAAAAAGAAACTTGTAAAAATATTTACATGAGAGTATTACCCTTAGTGTTAGGAAGAACTTTGATGAAGACCTTGAAGTAAAAAGACAAGTAAAAATGAAAGCTTTAAATGTTTGAAGTTAGAAGAGAAAGGAAGAAGTAAGAAAGTGATGAAGTGATGAAATGAAATGGGTATTTATAGTGGGGTGAGAGAGGCACGAAATTTAGGAGAGAGGAATGAGCTTGGAGGACAAGTTTTGATCTTGTGCCTTATTTGTTTTGATAAAAGAGAGAAAATGGGTTTTTAGAATATAATATGTTATATTTCAAAAAGTGTCATCATGACCACTTTTTAGGAGGTAACTTAGGCCATACCTCTAGTGAGTCACCTCACTCCCTCATCTCACCTCAAGCCNTTTATGTCTCCTATTTCGCTCCATTGTATAACCAGATTCAAGTTTCCGATCGTATTTCCTCGGAATAAATATTATATTTTATTTCCGAACTCAAATTTTCGAAAATTACCAATATCCTACAAAACATCATAAAAACACTAACCATTTCGTTCATGGGTGAAAATTAGGTTTTTCGCACAAGAAACTCGACGAAGCGGTGAAAATGCAGATCGGGCTCCGTCTCGAATTTTCAATCGAAAAATTTTACCGTGACTTCATATAATATAACAACACAAGAAAATGATTTTAGTTTAATTAAAATCATCCACTGAGTTTAATCTAAAATAAACACATTTAAATATGTACTTACTACTATAGAAAGCATAGGAAAAACAGGTGTTACCCTTCCGCTTTGTTACATGTAGATAGTCTCCTCTAGATTCTCATGTAGAAAAGTTGTCCTCACATCCAATTGTTCCAACTCAAGATCATATTGATTGACAATTGACATCAAAATTCTTATCAAATTCTTATAGAACAATGTATTACCATATGTGAGAAAATCTCATTGTAGTCAATCCCCTCCACTTGTGTAAAACCCTTTGCCACAAGCCTTGCCTTGTTCCTTGTCTTCTCAACTCCCGAAATACCTTCATTTTTCTTGAAGATCCACTTGCATTCCACTACCCTCTTATTCTTGGGTAGATCCACAAGTGTCCAGGTTTGATTCTTGTTCAAAGATTCAATTTCCTCATTGATTGCTTGCAACCAATTTTGACCTTCCTTGCTTTCCATAGCCTCTTTGAAGTTCCTTGGTTCTGAGTCTTGAATCTCCTCAGCCGCATTAAGTGCATAACATATAAGGTCCGCATACCCGAATCTCCTAGGAGCTACAATATTTCTCCTAGTCCTATCTCTGGTCAACTGACAGTCAGATTCCGCCGGTGGTTGTTGATTTACAACCTCTGCTGGTTGAGGACTCTCATCTCTAGTAGCACATGTAGGAGACTCCACCTCAAACTGAGTATTCTCCTCTGCCATATCTAAGTTTCTTTATTCTAGGTTTCTGCACATCATAGTCATTCTAGTCTCATCAAATGTGACATCTCTGCTAATGAAGCACATTCATTCCCCAGGTTCCAACCTCCACAGCTTGTAGCCCTTCACACCCTCTGGATAGCCAAGAAAATACATTTCACTGCACGAGCATCAAGTTTTTCTTGCCTAACATGAGCAAACGCTAGAACCCCGAATATCCTCAAGTTAGAGTAGTCAACCGGTTTATCAGTCCACACTTCCATAGGTGTCTTGAAGTCTATAGCTGACGATGGACATCTGTCAATCAAATACATCACAGATTTGCAGCTTCTCCCCGTAAGCTCTTGGGCAGCCCGGCTCCCAAAAAGAGAAAACTACTTCAATGGAGAAAACTACAACTATTGAAAAGATAGATTTCAATGGTTCATTCTATCTACAAACTCTAATCTCTGGAATGTCATTACAGATGGTCCATTCATTCCCAAGAATGATGATGACACTGACAAGCCAAAAGCTCGGTGGACTACTGCGAGAAAAAAAAAATGGGAGCTGAACCACAAAGCTAGATATAAATCATTTGTGCTCTCAGTCCTAAGGAGTTTGAGAAGGTATGTGCTTGTGACTCGCCAAAGAAATACGGGACACTTTGGCTGTCACACATGAAGGAACATCCAAAGTCAAAGAGTCAAAGATTGCCTTACTTGTCAGAAAGTATGAACTGTTTGTCATGGAGGAAGGAGAATCTATTGCTCAAATGATAGGAAGATTTCAAACTATAGTCAACAATTTAAAATCTCTTGGCAAAGTCTACACCAATGTTGATAAGGTAGGAAAGATTTTGAGAAGTCTACCTAAACAGTGGAGACCTTTGGTCACTGCTATCTCTCAAGACAAGGATCCCACTACCTTGACTATGGATGAACTTCTTAGAACACTCACTGTTCATGAGCAATAACTTGGAGATGTTGTACCAAAGAAGGGCAAGTCAATTGCTCCGAAAGCTGATCAAAAGTCAGTAAAAGCTTCCAAGGCTCTAAAGGCGCATCGAGTCATCCAGGTGATGCGACCTTTCCGAACACGAGGATTCCGAGAGTGATGAAAAATTGTCTCTCCTGACCAGGGAAGATAAAGCTTCTCCTACACAAAAAGAAGTTCAAGAGGATAAGCCATTCGGAAGGTTCGACAAAGACAAGAACTTCAAAGAATCCACTTCAACAAACAAAAGTCCAATTGTATCGCTATGATTGCAAGAAGCTTGGTCACATCAAGGCTGAATGTCCTCATCTCAAGAAGGCCCCTTTTAAGAAGTTCTTCAAGAAGAAGAAGATAGGAATGATGACTACTTGGGAGGATCTGGAGTCAACAACTTCTGATGAAGAAACAGAGGAAGAAGCCAATCTCTGTTTGATGGCCAACACGACTCGGACTTCGAGGCGAGGTACATCCTGACTATAAAGAATTACTTGATGCCTATGAGGAGTTGCTAGAGGAATCCAACTGCTTATCTAAGGCATTCAAATCCCTCAAGAGAGAGTATGTAAAGCTCACCTGTGAGCATAAACAGAAATCTCAAGAGTGTGAGAAGCCGGCTAAAGAAAACAGTGAGCTGAAGACTGAAAAGTCTAATGAAGCTAAGATCTCAAGTGAAGCACCACCATCTGAAGAAGTTGAAAACTTCAATAGAAAGTGGAAGAGCTGACTTCTGATCTTGCCAAATTTGTTAATGGTAGAGATAATCTGAATAAACTGCTTGACTGTCAGAGGCACTCTCTTAACAAAGAAGGTATTGGATATGTTCATCAGACTCATCATAAAGTATCAACTAAAGTTTCTACAGTATATGTTAAGTCAACTGTAACCAAGTCTACACCTGTCTGTAACTTCTGTGAAAAACTGGATATGTTACGTCTAAGTGTATCCATAAGAAGAGAAGGAAGTCTTCACAGACTCCTAGAACTAATAGAAAAGGACCCAGAAAAATATGGGTACCTAAAAATCAAATAATTTTTGTTGCATATGTCCTCAACAGGACAAAGAAAACACCACTGCTGGTACATGGACAGTGGTTGCTCGCGTCATATGACAAGAGAAAGGTCTATGTTCCTAGACCTCCAACTTAAGAAAGGAGGACATGTTGCCTTTGGAGGGAATCAGAAAGGGAAAGTTATAGGAATTGGTACTATTGGTGGTAAACCCCCTCTTCCCTCTATATCTAATGTTCTTATGGCTAAAGGATTAAGACACAATTTGCTTAGCATAAGTCAATTATGTGATAGTGGATTTGATGTTTCATTTACTAAGGATGTATGCATAGTCAAAGACTGTTGTGGCAAAACCCTCTTTTCAGCTAAAAGGCAACAAAATCTTTATAAGATTGAACTGTCTGATCTCTTAGATCAAAGTGTAAACTGTCCGATGTTGTCTAAAGAGGATGAGAGATGGTTATGGCATAAGAAACTAGGACATGCTAGTATGAAACTAATTTTTGAATTAAAAAGGAATAATCTTGTGAGAGGATTTCCTTATATTAGTTTTAAGAAAGATGTCTTGTGTGATGCATGTCAGAGAGGTAAACAGATAAAATCAAGTTTCAAATCTAAAAACCAAGTATCAACCTCTGGACCTCTTCAGTTGTTACACATGGGTACTCTTCTTAACCCATAAGGATGAGTCTTTTAAGGCTTTCTCAGTATTCTGTAAAAGATTACAAAAATGAGCAGGGATTCTGTATTTCTACCCTTAGAAATGATCATGGGGGAGAATTTGAAAATGAGCAGTTTAGACAGTTCTGTGAGGAGAATGAGATCTCTCACAATTTCGCTACACCTAGAACTTCACAGCAAAATGGAGTGGTTGAGAGAAAGAACATATCTCTACAAGAGATGGCTAGATCTATGCTCAATGAAAATAATCTCCCTAAGTACTTCTGGGCAGAAGCTGTAAACACTGCTTGTTATGTACAAAAGAAAATACTTATTAGGCCCTTTCTTAAAAGGACACCTTATGAATTGTGGAAAGGAAAAAGTCCCAACATATCTTATTTTCATGCTTTTGGATGTGAATGTTTTATTCTGAATACCAAAGATAATCTTGGAAAGTTTGATCCTAAAGTAGATAAAGTTACTTTCGTAGGATATTCTGAAATATCTGAAGCTTTTAGAGTTTCTAATTCAAGAACTTACATTATTGAATAATATGTTCATGTTAAATTCAATGATGAATTAAAGACTGATAAAGAACTATCAGATCCAGAAGATGATCTTGCAGGTCTTGATATAAACAAACCAGAAAGTCAAAAACCCAATCTAACCAAGACAAAACCTGTGCTTGAGGCTGACAGACAAGTGGAGCAGACGAGTCAGCTGACAAGTCAAGATCTTCATGATGATTTCAAAAAGGATTGGAAGTTCAACACTCATCATCCTAAGGATCTTATTATTGGAAATCCTTGTGAAGGAGTAAGAACCAGATCCACACTAAGAGAATCAAGTAATATAGCCTTTATATCAGAATTGGAGCCAAAACGCATTGAAGAAGCTCTTGAGGATGAAAGCTAGATTCTTGCTGTGCACGAAGAACTTAACCAGCTCACCAGAAATGATGTCTGGACTCTTGTCTCTAAGCCTAAAAACAAGTCGGTTATTGGAACAAGATGGGTCTTCCGAAACAAATTGGATGAAGATGGTAAAGTTGTCAGAAATAAGGCAAGGTTAGTAGCTCAAAGCTATAACCAACAAGAAGGTATTGACTATACTGAAAATTTTGCACCTGTAGCTAGAATAGAAGCTATACGTATCTTAATGTCATATGTTGCACAACACCAAATCACCCTGTTTCAAATGGATGTAAAAAGTGTTTTTCTAAATGGTATAATTGAAGAAGAAGTGTATTTTAAACAACCCCCTGGTTTTGAGGATACTGATAAACCAGATCACGTCTTTAAACTTAAAAAAGCATTATATGGTTTGAAAAAAGTACCTAGAGCATGGTACGGTAGACTTGGTTCTTTTCTCATGCATAATAGTTTTACTAGAGGAAAAATATATACTACTCTGTTCAAGAAATGTTCTAAAGAGAAATTTATTATAGTTCAAATATATGTTGATGATATTATTTTTGGAGCAACTAATGAAAAGCTGTGCAAGGAATTTTCAAATCAAATGCAAGCTGAATTTGAGATGAGCATGATGGGAGAATTGAAGTTCTTCCTTGGATTACAAATCAAGCAGACAAGTGATGAAATTTACAACCATCAACAAAAGTATACCAAGGAGTTACTCAAGAAATACAAAATGGAAAATGCAAAAAGCTCATGAAAACTCCTATGCAACCCAATGCAAAACTAAGCAAAGATGATGAAGGAAAAAAGGTAAACCAAACTATCTACAGAGGTATGATTGGCTCTCTACCGTATTTAACTTCAAGCAGACCTGACATTCAATTTAGTGTCTGTACATGTGCTAGATTCCAATATGATCCTAGAGAATCTCATCTTAAGGCTGTTAAAAGAATATTTAGATATTTGCTTGGAACGACTAATCTTGGTTTGTTGTATTTAAGATCAAAAGAATACAGATTAGTGGGATACTGTGATGTTGATTTTGCTGGAGACAGAACAGAAAGAAATAGCACCGGTTGAGGATGTCACTTCATTGGAGCAAGCTTAGTCTCATGGTCAAGCAAGAGGCAGACAACTATTGCACTGTCTACTGCTGAGGCAGAATACATTTCTACTGCTAGTTGCTGCTCTCAACTCTTATGGGTAAAACATCAACTTGAGGGTTACTCTATTTATAAGCATAACATATCTGTATGGTGTGATAATTCCAGTTCTATTTGCTTAACTAAAAAAATCCAATTCACCATTCTATGGCTAAGCATATTGAAATCAAACATCATTTTATTAGGGATTATGTTCAGAAAGGCATTTTTGAGTATATTTTTCATATAAAAGATCAAAGCTCTAATCAAATGAATGTGCACATTTTCTAATCCTTTTCATTCACAAATCGTAAGATTATTTAGAAACTTATTCCTATTTACACTTCCAAACTAACATAAATTGCACATTCATCATGGACCATCTGGTATGTTCATATGTCAACGCAAATATACACTGGATATTCTGAAGGAATGCAAGATGCTTGACTTCAAGCCGCCTTCTTTCCCGATGGAAGAAAACCACAAGCTTGCACTTGACTCGGATTCCCCTTATTCCGATCCTCCTTGTTATCACAGGCTTGCTTTGGTCGTCTCATATATCTCACCATATCTCGTCCGTAAATTACATATTCGGTGCATATTTTGAGCCGGTTCATGCAGTCCCCGCAACAAGCTCATTGGGATCTTTGCTATGCGTGTTCTAAGGTATCTCGAAATCTTCACCAGGACAAGGAATTATTTTGCCAAAAGACAATGATCTTAACTTGGTTGCCCCTCTTCGTGATTCGGACTGGGCATCATGTCCTCTCACTCGGAGGTCAATATGTGAGTATTTGATGAAGCTTGGTTCAGCTCCCATTTTATGGAAAACCAAGAAACAAACCACCGTGTCTAAGTCTTCCATTGAGGCTGAATACAGAGCCATGGGACATCTTTGTCGTGAGGTTCTTTGGCTGCGCAGATTATTGTCAAGCCTACAAGTTCATTATACTTCACCTATTATACTTCATTGTGATAATCAAGCAGCGATTCACCTTGCAGCCAATCTAGTTTATCATGAAAGAACAAAGCATATTGAAGTAGACTGCCATTTCATTCGTACACACTTACAGGAGGGCACAATTTCGACTTGCTATGTTCCAACTAAGAAGCAGCAAGCTGACATATTCACGAAGGCTTTGGGTGCAAAGTCGTTCCAGGAATTAACGGTCAAGTTAGGTGCTCACAATCCTCACACTCCAACTTGAGGGGGAGTATTAGGTGAAAAGGATGTAACATAATGACATTGTAACTAAATGATTATAATAGGGGATCGATAGATAAGTTTGTTATATGATAGGGGATCGATAGATAAGTTTGTTATTTGTTAATCTACTTAGTTTGTTAGTTTATCTTATAGGATCATGGTTGATAAGATTTGTTAGCTCTCTGATAGCTATTTTTGAGCCATGCATTGCTATAAATATCAACAGATTTGTATTCTTGAATTAATCAATACAGAAACCATTTATTTCAATAGGAACAAGTGGTGGTGGACTTGTGCCCCTTAATCAAGTGGTTGGGGTTCGAATCCCAGCTCTTGCGTATGGAGCGAATTTTCGTTGGGAGTGGTTTCCTCCTTCAGTGCCATTCATTCCTCGCAGGAGATTAATCCCCGATTCCGATGGGATATACTCTTCATCAAGGACAAAAAAAATATCGTGAGGGGATTTCATGAAAAACACTTCGCTAGTTGTAACACCGCTATATGTAAACACGGTTTTCATAATACAAAATTTATACATAAATAAAAACTGAAAAGAAAGACTTCGTAAGGGTTTAGGTCCTTATTCTTTTAGTGCAGTGGACAAAATTTTGTGACATAATAATTGCTCAAAAAATTTTTATAATTTTGTAGTGTGTTGTAAATTATTTTTTATCCAATACTTCAACTATTTAAAAATCAATCAAAGTTTTATTTTGTAAACAAATTTTATCCTAGTAAATCAAACACCCTTGATCTATCAATGACGGTTGATCCAAGTGACAAGAAATTTGTTTTTCAAGTAAAGTCTTGGATTCGAGTCTTGTAAAAAAAAAAAATAGGCTTTTCAGCTTGAGAGAACTTTACCCTCTTAAATGGTTCTTTTCAACTCGACTTATATTAGTTGGAATTCAATGTAATTTCCAGATATTGAGAATCGAGACCAAAACACCCTTGATATAAGTTAATAAACAATATTCTCATTCTTATGACAAGAATGCAAATAAAAATTACTAGGATGATTACCAAAAATATTTCTTAATAATATAATCCTAATACATGAGAAGAAAAAAGATGTGAAGTGATATAAAAAGGTGTAGGAACAAATGAATAAAGCTTTATAGAACGATATGACTCAAAACCAATTTTTAACGATAAGAATTCAAATTTGATATAATATTAGAACAATTAACTTTGCTTTCCAATATTATTTAATAATGCATTGACATATCATTAAAATAATTAAATCTTTTAAGTAATAATTTAACAATTTTAATAGTATATTAACATTGCTTCTGGTATTGAAGATTATTGACTGCTTTTTTAGGTGCTCTCACGTTACCTTCTACATCACCTTCCTCTCATTTTTATGGAGTACGTGTACGGGTAATTACCCGCAAATCTAAGAGGGTATGGGTACGGCTTAGTACCTTACCCCGTACCATATATATATATATATATATATATATATATATATATATATATATATATATATATATATATATATATAGTTAGGAATTATGATGACTTTTTTGAAACAAAAGCCTTTTATCTCCGAAAAGGTGCCTTTGAGATAAACAAAATATTAATCTAACAACTTGTACTATCCCTTGACACACCTTTTCATTAGTCTTTTCGAATGCTGATTATATACGAGGAGATATAAAGAAGTTTTCATAAACTTGATGAATTAACCAAAACATATGTAAAAATAATGCCAACTTTCTCAAATATTTATACCACATATAGATTTGATCATATAAAGGATAGAGCATTTATACTAAATACAAAGGACCATATACATATATATATATATATATATATATATATATATATATGAATAATCTTATTTGTAACAATTTTCTTAGATGGTTATATCTCCTTTGTCAATGATACCAATGACATACAATCAAAGTCCGAGTTGGATAATACTTGGAAGAGAAGGTATTGCCTAGGAGTGCTACATTTGATATACTTGGATGGTGGAAAACAAATGGGATCAAGTTTCCAATATTGTAAAAAATTGTGTATTTTGGTCATCCCAATTTCTTCTGTTGCTTATGAATCTACTTTTAATACAGGAGGTAGATTGTTGAGTCCTCATCATTCTATGCTTTATGAGAATACTTTGGAGGCGCTTATATGTGCACAAAGCTGGATAAAGCATGATAAGGAAGGTAATGAATGTTGTATTAATATATTTGTTTAATGAAATTTGTGTTTAGTCTAACCATTAATTTAATTTTTTGTTCTAGTTTCTATTGGTATAATTGGACCAAAGCAATATTTACACATGAAAGACAAACATTTGCGGTCTTTTCAAGATTTTGATTCAGAAGATGAGGTAAGATAATCTAAAAATTTGTTATTAATTATTGCTTTACAAGTTTATCATGTATAACTAATAACTAATATAATGTATGTTTTTTATTTTACAGGTTTTGGACAACATCGGCAACATCGGCTCGGGAATTACAACTTGATGAATTTATTGTTTTGGATGCTTATTGTTATTTACTTGTTTTGGATATTTTACATGTTTTTATTTAGTATAATACACTGGTTTATAATGTTTCATGAATACATTCGAAACATCATTGTATGGTTTTTAAATAAGTTATGATCTTTTGTTATTTATTTGTTTTCTTTGTTAAAGTGTGGGTAATGGATGCGGGTGTGGGCACTTAGGTATCCAGAGGATACGGGTAAGGATACTGAGGTTGCTACCCATGAGGATACGGGTAATTTTTTAAAATGCGAGTATGGAAACAGATACTATAATACCCTATCCAAATCCTACCCATTGCCATCCCTAGTTTGGAGGCTCATTTACATGGCTTCATTTGGTGGTCTTTTGTTGGGCTTTTTCCCCGGGTGCTCGGGTCATTCTGCTACCTTGGCATTAGCCCGAATATTTTGGCTTGCTTATGTGGGATGGCCATTCTCATTAACAAGTATCAATTGGTAGCTTTTGTTTTCGGTGGAGGTGGTGTTTACAGGTCTTCTTACTTCAGTTTATTTTCATGTACTGTTTAGTGAACGTTGAAGGTGTGGAGAGGCTTTTAATAGGACTTCTTAACTATACTGGTATATATTGGTGGAGGCTGTGATGGATTCTTTTGGTTGGTTTTGGTTTTTGCTCAATGTAAAGGTTATTTATGATTAGTCTTTAGGCCAATGTTTTAAAAACGGTTCAACCGGAGAATCGAAAAGGAGAGTGGTTCAAGGTCCAACTGATTCAATCGGTGGTTGAACCGGTATATATATATATATATATATATATATATATACACACACACACACACACACGCATTAATAAATAGATCAAATAACAAGTATGATTTCAATTCAAGTTCTAATTTTTATATTAAGTCCAAATTATTTAATACTTAAACAAACACAAATTGAAGTACGTCATTCAATTTATGATGCTCAAGCCTTCTTTTATTTAAAAAAGCCTTTTTTTAATGAACCGGCCGGTTTTTCCGATTCCGATTTTCCAGTTTTGGCCGGTTCAACCGCTTTTTTTAGCGGTTGAACCTCTTTTCTCGATTCTCTGGTTGGCGCAGACCGAAGAGGATCCGGTCGACGGTCCAAACCGGTTGGACCGGTTTTTAAAACACTGCTTTAGGCACTAACTTTTGTAAAGAAAATATTATCATCCCTTTAGGATAGTCTTTAATTTACACTAGATGGTGATTTTTTATAAGGGTTGGGGTACCCATGTACTCTTTATTTATATATATAAAAAAAGGTTGCTTAATTATAAAAAAAAATTAGTATATTAACAGAATTTGGATTGGGCCAAGGGAGCAGTGCCCAAACCCAAAATTTTCTCTTTTATTTACGTGAATAATGTGTCATATAAATAAAAGAAGTGATGGTTTGTATATCACTTTCATTTGAAGAAGCTAAGCTCGAACTTTTAGTTATTAGACACCTTAGATGGATATATTATCTTTGGTAAATGGAACAGATTGTATCATTTGAATGATACATCATTATACCACTTTGATGAGTGGTGCATCATAATCTTCACCATTATCTTTAATTTTAGTCGTTGTTTATTCCTTTTATATTTCAGTTAGCAGGATATGAAGTAATTAGTCTGAAAATATTTGTAGGAATTGTAAGTAATAAAATTACTAATTGAGAATCCAAAGGGGTTGACCTATATAGTGGAAGCGTGTTAGGTCTGTAATATGTAGAATGTGTATATGGATATTCTCGAGAAGTAAGAGGTCTCTCGGTCGTGGCACACGCACACGCGCCAAAAAGAACGAGCGGGTATTAAAACTGTAGTTTGTGGCGACAACTCGGATGTCGTCTCACAAGTACTCTTAAAGTGTTATTTATCACAAAAATCAGTTTTGGGGGGGGGGGGGTGGATTGGGATGCAAATAAGAAAACAAAATAATAACATAGCTATGAAACAAGGCAATTCAAAGAGATTGTCAAATAGCTAAAAACGATTAATCTATTGTTCTCCATTTCCCAACTATCATCGGTTCATGCAATTCCAAGCCCTAAGCAGATTCTAATCCCCTCTCGGTTGTAGCAACAATTTACAAGCGAAACCACTACTACAGATATATGTCCCTATTCCCGAATTAAGCAAACGGGGTTAAGCCCTTCGTGAACTAAGCGAACACGAAACGGACACACGCGAATTAAGCAAACGCGATTAATTATAGGAACATAATATCACCGAAAATAAATCAACACAACACAATATACTCCTGAATTAAGCAAACAGAAATATAAAGCATGGCATTGAAAAGGGAAAAGCATACAAAACAGGAAATACAAGAACCTCAAGTGTAGTGGAAATCGATTACAATAGATTAATCCTAGAAAGTTAGTTCTCCATGGAAAAACGAAAACACACAGAAAAATGCAAAAACAATGGAGAAGTAAAAGTCTTTTCAATCTGCCCAGAACAGCCTTTTATAATTCTTCAGAAATTTAGCCCACTCACGAGGCGAGCCATCATTCGCGAGGCGAATATCATGAAGAGTCAGCAACGTTTGGTCTTCTCGCGGGGCGAAGAACTGCTCGCGTGGCGAGGAATGGAACAGTCATGGCTTCTGGCCTTCAGTATCGCGAGGCGAGACATGGATTCGCGAGGCGAACCAGAACGGGTTGCTTTTCTCTGGAACAGTTAGCTATCAGGGTCGCGAGGCGAGGTGCTATTCGCGGGGCGAACCAGAGAGGATGTCATTTTCACTGTTCTGCTGGCTTTCAGATTCGCGAGGCGAGAAAAACTCTCGCGAGGTGAATCCCCTGTTTCTTTATTCCCTCAACTTCTACTTAACCTGAAAACAACAAAATAGCCATAAGTGCATTATTTGACTCAAAACTGGCTAAATTAACCTAAAACTACTTTAGAGACTCAAAACCTTGCTTGAGGACAATCTAATCTAATTTGGGTGAAAATAAGATATAATTTACACAAAACCCTGGTCATACTAGCCTTAAAACTAGATGAGCCAGAGGCTTATCAAAATACCCCAAACTTAAACTTTGCTTGTCCCCAAGCAAACTAAAACTTAAAAATCAAAAAGACTCAAGACCGGCAAGCTTAAAAGGTTCAATCAACCTTGCACAAATTCAAGCGATTTCATCAAAACAGCTTTTCTTCAATGTTCCCCCTTTCAAGCAAAGTAATCCCCACAATCATTCATTCTAAACAATTGAGAATTTCATCATTCAAACAATCATCAATCTAAGCAGGGGATCCAGGTTACACACAAGAGAGAGATCACCAAATTCAAACAACTGCCTTCCTCACAAGGGCATTTAGTGTTCACTCATTCGCTCAGTTTGTGTCAGGCTATCAACATTGCACTCAATTTCACTTTTCAAGAACACTTCCCATAAATTTTATTTTCATCTCCAAATGATTCCCACAGAAAACATGCATGCAACATCAAAAGGTCTTTTATGGGTTGTAATGGGGCCTGGCTAAGGGTAGGATATACAAAGGAACTAGGCTGAAGTCCCTAGGAACTAAGAGAGCATGAAACACTTCAAAACATTGAAATTCCACTCAAGTTCCTTTTCTCATTCATCTTTTTGCCTTGGGTGACTACAGCCATTTCTTCTGATACTTTTATATTTTTTTCTATATTTTTTTTTTCATTTTTACACTTTGTTTCTTGTTTTTTTAAATTTTTATTTTTATTTTTTTTCTTTTTCAATCCCAAACAACACATCATATCCTTGTAGCCACCCCAAACTTAGTTTCTTGCACCCATTCTCTTTCTAAGATTCCATGCTCTCCTAATCCTAAGATCGGGTTAACATGTTTTTTTCCAGATTTTAGCTTATAACATTAGGTCATCAAGAATTAACAAGCTAATCAGGCTCAAAGGGCTAACTAGGGAACATGCATTAGGGATGGTTATTTTTAGGCTAAGTAGTTATTTACAAAGAAAATGCCTAAATCATTTGAAGCAAACACATAAACATGCAAACCATAAAGAGATTCAAGCAAATTCGGGAAAGTGCAACTTAAAAAGTGATTTCAGACAGTTTAAAATATGTTGAGGCTCAAAACCTCACCTGGACAATTTTTGAAAATTGTTTGACAGAGATTCTATCCCTAGTGTGTGCTTCCTATCACCCCAAACTTATCATAAATCATGCAATCACAACAAAATCTCAAAGTTCAGTTTTCAATCACATGAGGATCACTTAATTTTTTTTTCAAAAACCCATTGTTCAACCTAGGGGAATCATCACATCAATCATGCAATCAATCTATGCAAAATCAATCAAAATCCAGCAAACTTGCCAACAAAAGACTCAACACAACTCCCCGAGCTTCTCAGATTATTCAGGAGCTTTATTAAAAGAAAAGGAAAAAAACAAAACAAAACAAAAACTACAACTAGTTCCCTCCCCACACTTAAAACATACATTGTCCCCAATGAATCAAAGAACTATAAAATCGAGTGAGGGAAAGGAAAGGGTACTCCCGATCAAGTGTCGGTACAGGCGGGAGCTTCCAAGGAGAGCTCCTCAACATTAGCATCCAGCAGGAACACCAAAGATCCACACCATGGAATGGCTTCAGCCTCTGCCCGTTAACCTTGAAGGTCTTGTTGGTACCTGCACTTTGAATCTCTACTGCACCATAAGGAAAAACGTTAGTAACAACAAAGGGGCCATCCCATTTGGACCTAAGTTTCCCAGCCATCAATTTCAAAGTGAATTAAACAAGAAGACTTTCCGCCCACAAAAAATTCTTTCCTAGCAATCCTCCTATCATGAAACAGTTTTGTTTTCTCTTTATAAATCCTGGAGCTTTCATAGGCTTCTAGCCTAAGCTCCTCAAGTTGCTGCAGCTGTAGTTTCCTTTCAACACCAGCTTTCTTCATGTCCATGTTACAGCACTTGACTGCCCAATATGCACGGTGCTCAACTTCCACAGGGAGGTGACATGCCTTACCAAATACAAGCCTGAAGGGAGACATTCCTATTGGTGTCTTGAAAGCGGTCCTCTGAGCCCACAGTGCATCTTCCAGACGGCGGCTCCATTCTTTTCTATTCGGCTGCACCATCTTCTCTAGAATCTGCTTGATCTCCCTGTTTGATAACTCAGCCTGGCCATTGGTCTGGGGATGATAAGCAGTGGAAACTCTATGCACAACCCCATATTTTCTGAGTAAGGCTTCCATGGTTCTGTTGCAGAAGTGAGTGCCCTGGTCACTGATGATAGCCCTAGGTATGCCAAACCTGCAAAAAATGTTGGACCTAACAAATTTGGAAACAACTTTAGCATCGTTAGTCCTAGTGGGGATTGCTTCCACCCACTTTGAAACATAGTCAACGACCAAAAGAATATACAGAAAACCAAAAGAAGCAGGGAAAGGACCCATAAAATCAATCCCCCACACATCAAAAACCTCACAAAAAAGCATGGACTGCTGAGGCATCTCACTCCTACGAGTGATGGCAGGGCCTGTTGTTTGACATTCCTTGCAATTCCTGTAGACCTCATAGGCATCTCTAAAAATTGTGGGCCAGTAAAACCCAGAATCCAGGACTTTTCTTGCCGTCCCCTCTGTGGTCCAAAATGTCCTCCTACTTGAGAGGCATGTGAAAAGTGCAAGATGGACTCTGTCTCATGATCGGGGACACACCTCCGAATAACCTGATCACTGCAAAACTTCCAAAGGTACGAATCATCCCACACATAGAACTTTGCATCGCTCTTGAGCTTGTGGAACTTGGATCTACTTGTACCTGTAGGAACAACACCAGCAACAAGAAAGTTAACTATGTCAGCAAACCAGGGGGTTACCCCATACAGATGTAGAAGTCTCTCATCAGGGAAATCATCTTGGATGGGAGAAGGATCCTCATCCCTTGCTATTCGGCTCAAGTGATCGGCTACCAAATTTTCAGATCCACTCTTGTCTTTTATCTCCACATTGAATTCTTGGAGCAAAAGCATCCACCGGATCAGTCTTGGCTTAGCTTCTGGTTTCTTTAACAGGTACTTCAGAGCTGCATGGTCAGTGAAAACAATAACTTTTGAACCTAGCAAATAAGACCTAAATTTATCAAGTGCAAACACAACAGCTAGCAGTTCTTTCTCAGTGGTGGTGTAATTGGATTGTGCAGCATCTAATGTCCTAGAAGCATAATGAATTACATGGGCAGCCTTGCCCACTCTTTGTGCTAGAACCGCTCCCACAGCAAAATTGGAAGCATCACACATGAGTTCAAAAGGGAGTGTCCAATCGGGGGCTGGATGATGGGGGTAGAGGTCAATGCTTCTTTTCAGCAGTCAAATGCCTTCTAGCAACTTTCATCAAAATGGAACATGGCATCATTCTTCAAAGAGGTTTGACTATGGCAGAGCTATCTTGCTGAAGTCCTTAATAAAGCGCCTATAGAAACCTGCATGGCCAAGAAAGGAACGGATCTCGCGTACGCAAGATGGGTAAGGCAATGAAGAAATCACATCAATTTTTGCAGGATCTACTGAAATACCCTCTTTAGAAATAACATGACCCAAAACAATCCCCTGTTCTACCATAAAGTGACATTTTTCATAGTTCAAAATCAGATCAGTCTCAATACATCTTTCTAGAACTAAACTCAGACTATGCAGACATGCATCAAATGAGGAGCCATATATAGTGAAGTCATCCATGAACACCTCCATGCAATTTTCAATGAATTCAGTAAAATGCTAAGCATGCATCTTTGGAAGGTGCCAGGAGCATTACAAAGGCCAAATGGCATCCTCCTATAGGCAAACGTACCGAAGGGGCACGTGAAAGTGGTCTTTTCCTGATACTCAGGGGCAATATGGATCTGGAAATACCCGGAAAAGCCATCAAGAAAGCAGCAATGAGATTTACCCGACCCAGCCGATCCAAAGATCTCGATCTATGAACGGCAAAGGAAAATGATCCTTTCGGTGGCCTGGTTCAACTTCCTATAATCTATACGAGACTCGCTTGACTATTCTCGGACTCTAGTGGGTACAAGCTCATTATTATCATTTCTAACTCTTTGTGAGACCGGACTTTTTGGGTACAACTTGCACCGAACTTACCCAAGTACTATCGGAGATGGGGTATATAATACCTGCCTGCAGAAGTTTAGTCACCTCTTTCTTCACCACATCCGTAATCAATGGGTTTAGCCGCCTTTGGGCCCCGCCTTACCTGGTTTAGCTCCATCCTCCAATAGAATTCTGTGCATACATCCGGAAGGGCTAATTCTCGGAATGTCGGCTAAGGTCCAACCAATAGCCTTCTTGTGCTTCTTCGTAACCTCTAAAAGCTTAGCTTCCTAGTCGAGTCAAGGCTGGAGGAAATGATGAATGGAAGTTTTTCATTCGTCTCCGTGTAGGAATACTTCAAAGTTCCCGGGAAGTGGCTTGAGCTCCAGGGAGGGTGGTCTGCTCAACGGATGGTACATTGGGAGTAGCCATGATGTCAAGGACTTCTACTGAAGCATGTGACTTCACTCTCACTATCACTATCACCCCTGCAAGGTTGAATCAAGAAACTTAGCACAAACAGCACACAAGTTAGTGTCAGTACAGTTAGTACATGAATATAAATCATCAAAACCAGAAATAAATGGAAAATCTGAAACAAGGTCCTCATGTGTATCATTAATGATCTCAGAAAGCAACTCTAATTGGAAAACCGAGTGCTCCTCCAGTGGGTGTTTCATTGCATCAAAGATGTTGAACTTTGCCACAATATCACCAAACTCCATAGACATGGTCCCATCATTCACATCAATTTTAGTCTTGGCTGTCTTCATGAATGGTCTGCCCAAGATTATTGGTGATCTACTGGAATTTGTCTCTCCTTCCATGTCTAGGATGTAGAAGTCAGCAGGGAAAATTAGCTTATCAACTCGCACCAGCACATCTTCTACCATTCCCATGGGGCGGGCACTGGTCCTGTTAGCCAACTGGATGGTGAGACCTGTATACTGCAAAGGCCCAAGATCAAGGTTATTGAAAATAGAAGTGGGCATGACATTTATGGAGGCTCCCAAATCCAGCATGCAATTTTCAAATCTTCTATCCCCAATAGTGCATGGAATAGTAAATGTACCCGGATCCTTGCACTTCTATGGTAATGCCTGAGTAGGGGCTAAAACAAAGAACTCTTTTTGGTGTAGGCTTAGACTGGATAAGAGCTGAAACATTTCTTCCCAAATCAACTCTCTCATTATTCTTCAACTTCCTCTTGTTGGTGCATAAATCCTTTAGAAATTTTGCATACTTGGGCACTTGCTTGATCACATCCAACAGCGGAATATTTACAGCTACCTTTCTGAAAACATCAAGAATTTCCTTCTCCTTATCTTCACCACCAATCTTCTTATTTTTCTGAACTCTATGTGGGAAGGGGATTGGTGGTATGTATACCTTCTCAGCTTCAATATCAACTGAAGGCTCAGGAGTTACCTCAACAGCTTTCTTCATTTTTCTCGGAGGATGCCTCAACAACTTTTCCGGATCTCGAGAGATATGGCACTCACATTAGGATTGGAGGCATTGGGATTTATCACGTGGTTGTGCGGTGAGTTGACTGGATCCTTGAGCTCTTTGTAAGTTGTTTATGGATGTGGCAAGCTGTCCAATCTTGTCCTCAAATCTTGAATGCTAGCATCTGTCACGCCGAGACCGCTCCAACCCGCCGCTGAAATCGGAGGTTATTTGCAGCCATTTGCTTGATCATATCCTCTAGGGAAGGTCAAGAAGGTGCAGAAGTAGTCAATTGGGGAGGATTCTGTGGTGCTGCCATCGGTTGTTGTTGGGATGAGTTCCCATACCGCAGATTAGGATGATTCCTCCAATTGGGATGGTACCTATTTGTGGAGAGGTCTGGAGTCTGCTGTATCGGTTTTGATTGCTGCCTTGATTATAAGGATGGACTGCATAAGCTTGAGGCAAATCAAGACTTGACTCTTCCTTCAGAATAGGACATGCCTCATATGGGTGCTCCGGAGAACTGCACATGCCACACAACTTTGTCGGCTGAAACCTATCCATTGCCATTTTCTCTACCAAGGAAGTGAGCCTATCCATTCTATCCTCAAGGGCCTGGTTGGAAGGAGAGCTATGGACCTCGTGCACACCTCTTGTCTCAACAGAATTTCTCCTGGTAGTAAACTGCTGGGAATTCAAAGTGACATATTTTCAATGAGTTGCTTGGCAAGCACTGGGGTCTTATCAACAAGCGCTCCCCACTAGCAAAGATCCAAAATATTCCTATCCACTCAGCAAGAAACCTTCATAAAAGTACCTTGGATAAGAAGTCGCTCGAAACTCGACTTTCGGGGCAATCGGATATCAACCGCTTGAATCTGCCCCAATATTCACCAACGACTCATTTCCTGCTTCGATTCCACATATTTCCTTCCTAATTGATGCGGCTCGGAAGTAGGAAAGTATTTCTCTAAGAAGAGCCTCTTCAAATCGTTCTGTGGTAATGGAATTTGGCGGAAGATATAACAACCAATCCTTTGCAAATACCAGTAGTGAAAACGGGAAGGCTCTCGCCTTAATGCGATCTTCGATTTACTCCATCTGGTCTCAAGGTTGTGGAGCAGACAACCTGAAATTCCTTCAGATGCTTGTGTGGGTCCTCACCTGCAAGACCATTAAACCTTGGCAACAAATGGATTAGACCAGATTTTAATTCAAAGGGGGTAACAGCACCAGAATATTCAATGCACAATCCATTATAGTTAACATCAGGGGCAGCAAGCTGTCTTAATGTCCTTTGGTCACCCATAGTGTCAAAAACAGTTTTGGAATTAGAATCACTACTAGTGCTAGCCCGAAATTCTCTACGGCGTGTGTGCAGTGTTCTTTCAATTTCCGGATCAAAATCACACAATTCAGGGCAATTGGACCTAGTAGCCAGACCAATTCAAAACAAAAACGAAAATAAAAGAAAAATAAAAGAAAGAAGAAAAAAAATGGAAAAATAATAAATAAGAGTCCCCGGCAACGGCGCCAATTTTTGGTCTATTGTCAGCAACGCACGCGCCAAAAAAGAACGAGCGGGTTTTAAAACTGTAGTTTAGGGTGACAACTCGGATGTCGTCTCACAAGGACTCTTAAAGTGTTATTTATCACAACAATCAGTTTTTGGGGGGTTTTGGATTGGGATGCAAATAAGAAAATAAAACAATAACAGAGCTATGAAACAAGGCAATTCAAAGAGATTGTCAAATAGCTAAAAACGATTAATCTATTGTTCTCGATTTCCCAACTATCATCGGTTCATGCAATTCCAAGCCCTAAGCAGATTCTAATCCCCTCCCGGTTGAAGCAACAATTTACAAGCGAAACCACTACTACAGATATATGTCCCTATTCCCGAATTAAGCAAACGGGGTTAAGCCCTTCGTGAACTAAGCGAACACGAAACGAACACACGCGAATTAAGCAAACACGATTAATTATAGAAACATAATATCACCGAAAATAAATCAACACAACACAATATACTCCTGAATTAAGCAAACAGAAATATAAAGCATGGCATTGAAAAGGGAAAAGCATACAAAACAGGAAATACAAGAACCTCAAGTGTAGTGGAAATCGATTACAATAGATTAATCCTAGAAAGTTAGTTCTCCATGGAAAAACGAAAACACAGAAAAATGCAAAAACAATGGAGAAGCAAAAGTCTTTTCAATCTGCCCAGAACAGCCTTTTATAATTCTTCAGAAATTTAGCCCACTCGCGAGGCGAGCCATCATTCGCGAGGCGAATATCATGAAGAGTCAGCAACGTTTGGTATGCTCGCGGGGCGAAGAACTGCTCGCGTGGCGAGGAATGGAACAGTCATGGCTTCTGGCCTTCAGTATCGCGAGGCGAGACATGGATTCGCGAGGCGAACCAGAACGGGTTGCTTTTCTCTCGGAAAGCTTAGCTATCGTCGGTCGCGAGGTGAGGTGCTGTTCGCGGGGCGAACCAGAGAGGATGTCATTTTCACTGTTCTGCTGGCTTTCAGATTCGCGAGGCGAGAAAAACTCTCGCGAGGCGAATCCCCTGTTTCTTTATTCCCTCGACTTCTACTTAACCTGAAAACAACAAAATAGCCATAAGTGCATTATTTGACTCAAAACTGGCTAAATTAACCTAAAACTACTTTAGAGACTCAAAACCTTGCTTGAGGACAATCTAATCTAATTTGGGTGAAAATATGATATAATTTGCACAAAACCCTGGTCATACTGGCCATAAAACTAGATGAGCCAGAGGCTAATCAGTCTCTAACTTGAATCCTTGCGAAAAATAAATTTATTGGGGAGGGGTCATACCCATGTCGCTCGCAGTCAGGGAGTGGTAGCTCACTCGCCACCATTTTTCTTACCAAAAAAATTACCAATTGAGAGAAAATTTGAAGGTGAAAATTATTTTTGTCACCCTTCAATTTTTTTGAAATGTCAAACACATCAGGGATCTTAATGGTTAGCCCGTACTGATCTTTTTAATAATAGGCCAATGCAAAGTTCATATTAATAACCCGTGTATGAACTCCAGTTTTACTTCTCTAACAGGCCTTCCTTTCCAACTTAGTTATTAGTTTATGATGATTATTTTTTATAAGCTAAAATGGTATTACGTAGATTAATAGGGTACTCTAACCCATGTATCAACATTGCAAACATAACCATGCATCTAATTACATCAATATGAAGCAGAAATGATTCATCTACCAATTAATTACAGCAATAGAATACACAGTCATTGCTGCATAATTTTGTCCCCGAGCACCTAAAATCAGAGTCACCTTATACAAGATGACTCCAAAACAGACTTAGAGAAGCACCAAAGAGGCAAAGACCAAAAGATATCAAATCGAATTCTGAAGCACCATAAACCACGTTATACAACAGCACATTATACCAGAAGCATCATAAACCAGGGGCAAGTGTCTAGCTGTACAACACAAAAACAGGATTACACCAACCCCATCCTAGCATATCTAGCAAATCACTTTAAGCCCTCCATTGGATTGATATATAGGTTAAGGCTATGGTGTACCACCTACATGTCAAGAGCTCCACCAATCCTTTATATATGTGACCATTTGACTTTTCAACCACTCAAATACATGGTTGGGTTTGAAATTTTGGCCAGTCCATGTGGTAATTTCATTGGCCCAAAACTTGTCATATGGGTGGTATAATGGGTGGTGCACCTTTGCTCAAACCTAGATATACATTAGTTTATGATGATAATAGCCGGCCCGTACTGATCAATTACTCATTTTATTTCTCTGCAGCAATCTTTTTTTCTCTCTCTTCTTTTAGTATTCTCTAGTCTCTTCAGTTATATGCACAAATAATCTCACTATGTGAAGATCCATCTCTAATAAAATATGGGATTGAATCCCACCAAATAATCTCATTATGTGAAGATCCATACTCTGCTAATTTAACTACACAAGTGTTTCCTTATCTATAAATGTGAGAAACCATAAATTGCATTCCTTTAGTAATAGCAACACAATTATTCCGGCCAGCGATTTCTTATTCTCTAAGAAACCACCTTTCTATCTTTAAAAGCTGCGTCGGTATCAGAAGAATCACACTCTAACCATAGATTTTTCCATTCTTTATCATTTGCAAATCCAATGCTTAAACCAATTAAAAAGTAAAACAAAGTTTAATTTTGAAAACAAATTTTATCTCCGTAAATCAAACACCCTTGCTCTAAGTTAATAAACAATATTTTCATTCTTATAGCAAGAATGCACATAAAAATTATCAGGACGATTACCAAAAACATATCCTAATGATATAATCCTAGATATGAGGAAAAAACAGATTGAAGTTATATAAAGAGATGTAGGAACTGAATAAACCTTTATAGAACGATCTCATTTGAAACCATTTTTTCAACAATAAGAGTTCAAATTTGATATATTATTAGCATAATTAATTTTTCTTTACAATATTATTTAATAATGCATTCACATATCATTAAAGTAATTAAACCTTTAAGTAATAACTATATATGGTTAACCTTTTTCAACAATTTTAATAGTATACTAGTACAACATTTGGATAGGGCTAAGGGAGCAATGCCCCAAACCCAAATTTTCTCTTTTATTTACGTGAATAATGTGTCATATAATTAAAGAAGTGATGGTTTTTAACTTTTCTTTAAAGAAGGCAAGCTAGAACTTTTAGTTATTAGACACCTTAGATGGATAATATGTTGTATATACATTATGTATTACACCAAAACAGACTTAGAGAAGCACCAAAGACCAAAAGATATCAAATCAGAATTATAGAAACACCATAAACCACCTTATACAGCATAATTACACTTTTAACAGCAGCACATTATACCAGAAGCATCATAAACCAGAGGCAAGTGTCCAAAGTAGTAGAAGACAAAAACAGGATTACACCAACCCCGAACCTAGCATCCAGCAAATCATTTTTATCTCACTCCATTGGATTGATACATTAGTTTATGATGATAAAATGATAATAGCCCGTACAGATCAATTACTCATGTTCATTTCTCTACCGCAATTAACTTTTTTTTCTTCTCTTGTTAGTATTCTCTACCATAATTCTCTAGTCTCTTCCATTATATGCACAAAAAACCAACCTGGCCGTGACTGATGTAAAGACAAAATATAAAGGTAAATTAAAAGAAAAAGAATCCTTTCCAAAATATAGTCCACGTTCATCAAACTCAAACAAAACGCACCCAGCTCACTTCACTCTCATCTGCAAGCAGAGCTGATTATGATCACCGCGTCCATGTATAGTTAGAAAATGTAATGAGAGGTAAAGAATGATGTATTTGATCTGATGATTACAGTGTACATATATAGCAAATGCTAGCAATACATGATCCTATAATTAAGGCTAGCATTAAGATACTACAAGCAAATAAGGCAACAAATAGTGATGACAGCCATTAATTGGTAATTACACTAATTACAATGATTGACAGTATCAAGGCAAATCATTGGATCCACACATTAAGGGATCTTGTCTCTAATTCCCCCTTCAAACTGATGGGTGAGAGAGTCACCCCAAGTTTGTCTTTGAGTTGGTTAAATCGTGTGTGAGTTAATGCTTTAGTGAGGCAGTCAGCAATTTGATCAGCTGATGGAACATAGGCCACAACAATCTCATTTTGCAGCACTTGGTCTCTGATGTAGTGCACATCAATTTCAATGTGTTTGGATCGAGCATGCATAACTGGATTTGAGGCTAATGCCTTGGCACTAAAGTTATCACACCACAGTGTTGATTTTCTTGGCAGAGGGAGTCTCAGCTCATCAAGAAGTGAACGAGTCCATGCTATTTCAGCAGCTAAGTCAGCTAGGGCTCTATAGTCTGACTCTGTACTAGATCTTGAGACTACCTTTTGCTTCCTTGAGGACCAAGAAACAAATGTTTCACCAAGGAAGACACATTGACCTGCCATGGATTTTCTATCGTCCACACTTGTGGCCCAATCTGCATCTGAGAAGCTTGTTAAGTCCAAGTCAGTGGATGGTTTAATGTGTAGGCAGTGTTGGATGGTACCTTGAAGATATCTCAATAATCTTTTGATGCCTTGCCAGTGATCTATAGTGGGAGAGCTCATGAATTGGCTGAGCTTGTTAACTGAGAATGCTATGTCAGGCCTTGTGTTTGTTAAGTATTGCAATGCTCCTATAGCTTGTCTGAACACGGTTGGGTCTTTTAACTTCTCCCCTTCAGTTGTGAATTGCTTGCCGCTACCATAGGTGTTGGACAAGATGAAGCATTTTCCATTTTGAATTTTCTCAGGATGTCTCCTATGTATTTCGATTGCTTCAAGTACATACCAGATGCATCTCTTTGAACTTCTATGCCTAAGAAGTAGTGCAGTGGACCAAGGTCCTTAAGGGAAAACACAACATTGAGTTGTTTGATGAAGGATTCTAAAAATTTGGTGTTGTTCCCTGTGACAATTATATCATCCACATATATAAGTAGAAAGGTAATGTGATATGTACCTCTTAGAGTGAAGAGTGAGGAATCACTTTTTGTGTTCTTGAAACCCCAGATGAGTAAGGCATTTTTGAGGCTGTCAAACCAGGCTCTTGGGGCCTGTTTCAATCCATAGATTGCCTTAGATAACTTGCAGACATGTTCAGGTTTAGTTGAGTCTACAAATCCCTCTGGTTGATGCATAAACACAGTTTCTTTGAGGTAGCCATTAAGGAATGCATTGTTTATGTCTAGCTGTTTGACCTCCCAATTGAGATGCACTACAATTGAGAGTATGATTCGAACTGTACTGGCCTTGACAACTGGACTGAAAGTCTCTTCATAATCCAATCCAGCTGTTTGTTGAAATCCTTTTACAACTAATCTTGCCTTTCTCCTTTCAATTGTCCCATCTGCATTGTACTTGGTCTTGAAGACCCATTTAGAATCAATGATGTTTTCTTGGCCTTGATATGGTACCAAAACCCAGGTTTGATTTGACATTAGTGCCTGATACTCATTATCCATAGCTTCTTTCCACTGTGGTCTTGTGAGTGCTTCTGTGACATTTTCTGGTTCCTTCTCATCTGTGCAGGTTTCAGCTAACCCAACATATGGCTGCTTTGGCTTGTGAATTCCAGCCTTGCTCCTGGTCCAATGAGTGTTGATGGCTGTGCTTGGTTCAGCAAGGTCTTGGGGAGCTTTAGCAACCGTTTGTGTGGGATCAGTGTCATGAGGAATTGGACTATTCCTTGTTGAATCATTTGCATCTTGCTCTCTGCTCAGATTAACTGCAGCGCTTGAATCATTTGCAGCCTGATCTCTGCTAAGATTAACTGCAGCACTTCCAGTTGGACTGGCTGGTTCTTGTTCGACATCAGGATTGTTGTCATCTGAAGGTGTTGCTTCTCTAGTATGTGAGTTACCTGCAGTATGCAAAGAAAATGAGGCAGGTGGACTTTCAGTTAGTGTTTTCAAGGGACTTCTTGTATTGAGAAAGCCATCATGGAATGGAAAATGTTCTTCATTGAAGACAACATCTTGAAGTGAAGATTCTTCCATGAGATTTTATGCATTTGTATCCTTTGTGGGAGTTACTATAGCCCAAGAACACACATCTGGTTGTGTGGAATTGCAGTTTCTGCTGATTATAGGGCTTGAGACAAGGATAGCAAGCACACCCAAAGGGTTTTAGGGAGCTGTAGTCAGGTTCCTTTCTAAAAGAGCAGTGAGTAAGGACTTTCATTTTGAGTGACTAGAGAGGGCGATCTGTTTATGAGATAAACTGCTGTGCACAAAGCTAAACACCAATAGAGAAAGCGCATTTTTGCATGTTCTAGTAAAGTCAAGCCAAATTAATTAATATGTCAGAGATTTATCTCAGCCCTACCATTTTGTTGTGATTTGTAAGGGCATGACATTCTGAATTGTATCCCTGCTTCTATTGCATGGTTTTGCACAGCCTTATATTCACCACCACCATCACATTGGATTGTCTTAATTGTCTTGTTGAACAGATTTTCTGCCATGTTTTTAAACCGGGTAAAAGCTTGTGCAGTATTTGATTTCTGTTTCAGAGGATAAATCCAGGTAAATCTACTAAAGTCATCAAGGAAGTGAACATAATATTTGAAACTCGAAGGAGATGTTACTGGTGCAGGCCCCCAGACATCAGTATGAACTAATTCAAGAATTTCCTTAGCATGAGAGGAAGAGGTTTTAAAGGGTAAAAAATGCATTTTGCCATATTGACAAGCCTCACAAAAGTTAAAATGATCACTAGGTGATAGTTTGACATTACAACTTTTCAAGAATCTATCTAGGACTTTATTATTTGGATGACCAAGCCTTCTATGCCAACTCTCCTTGACAGATACATAAGCACACGGGTCCCTTTCAGTCCTTGAGAGCTGATACAAGCCATCTTTAAGTGTCCCTCTTAGAATTGCCTTCCCTGTCAACTTGTCTTTCACAAAGCAACAATTTGCATCAAACTCAACCAGAATGTTATTGTCAGCAGTTAATTTCGACACACTTAATAGGTTTTTGGTAATGTTGGGCACATATAAGACATCATGTAAGTTAAGTGAGTTTAGTTTTGAGGAACCTGAGGCAACAATCTTCAATTTTTCACCACTTCCAACTATTAATGAGTTCTTACCATGATGTTCTGCCAGATCCTCGAATTTGTCAGTTTGGTGTGTCACATGATTGCTTGCACCACTGTCAAAGTGCCAACCATAATCTTGAAGAGAGCTTTGTGAGGCAAGGAAGGCATTGTGTGTTCCTTGTCTGTCGCTACCTGCTGAACAATTTGAGTTTGAATAAGACTTATCAAACCTGTAGTAGCAATTTGCTGCTGTGTGCCCGACCTTGTAGCAAACTTGACATGTTGGCTTAGACATTCTTCCTCTTCCTCTGCCTCCTCTCCAACCTCTGAAGTTAGAGTCTCTCCAGTTGCTACTGGAACCTCTCCAGTTGTTGTTTGTGTTGAATTTGTTGCCTTTGTAATCAGTTTTGTTGGCAACATTTGCTGAAGCATTAAGGGTTAGGTTGGTGAGGCTATTCAGTTGATCAAGTCTACTCTCAAAGGTCAGCAATTGAGCCTGCATATCAACCCAAGTGAGACTAGTTTGATCAGATAGCTTGACCACCATAGGGTTGTATTTAGAATCTAAACCATTCAGGGTTTGAATGATTAGATCTGAGTTGGAAATTGGGATGCCTGCAAGTTTAAGCTTGTCAGCGAGATTCTTCATTTTGACCAGATACTCCTCCATCTTCATCTCTCCTTTTCTGATGCTGTGAAACTCAGATTTAAGGTAAGTGACTCGAGATCTTGTGTGTGCACCTGCTAGGCTCTGATACCATCAAGGAGTTGTGAATCATGAGCCTGCCAATCTTCAAAAGCAGGATTTGGCTTCTTGCTTGAATCTGCAGAAGCTATGAATTCTTCAGGACACTCCTTTGTCCCTAGCATGTGCCCATCGAGCCTACAGCCTTTGACTATAGAGATCACCAAGGATTTCCATAGTGGATAGTTGTCTCTGTCCAACTTGACAGACACAGTGGATGGGAGATCATTTTTGAACTTTGAATCTGCAGCGGATGCCATGATTTGTATTGGATCAAGAGCCTTCAGTGGCTTAAGAGCTCAGTACCAAGTTAGAAAATGTAATGAGAGGTAAAGAATGATGTATTTGATCTGATGATTACAGTGTACATATATAGCAAATGCTAGCAATACATGATCCTATGATTAAGGCTAGCATTAAGATACTACAAGCAAATAAGTCAACAAATAGTGCTGACAGCCATTAATTGGTAATTACACTAATTACAATGATTGACAGTATGGACCATCCAATAGCTGTTTTATGCTCTCTAAGCACCCTCACAAGTTTCTCCTCTTCCAATTTGGACAATACATTGCTCACTATGATAGGGTTTTCATCATTCTCACCAAGAAACACATATTTCAAGTGGGGAGGTAGAGGTTTAAGCTCTAACTTGAGCTTCTCTTGGACTTCATCCTTCTTGAGCTCTTCTTTCTTAGTATTGATAGAAAGTTGTTTGGGTTGAGCTTCCAAATCACACAAACACTCCTCTATTTCCTTCTCCTCTCTCTCATCAAGATTTTTAATAGAGTTCACAATCACCTTCTCAAGAGTGGAAGAATGGTGTTGATGTGCAAAGACTTCTTTAGCCACTACTTCCACAAGGTCCATGCGGAAACAATTCTCTTCATCACTCGGGCGATGCATAGATTCAAATACATCGAAAGTAACCTCTTCATCTTGCACTCGAGTCGAAGTTGGCCTTTTGTACATCTATCAAAGCACGACCAGTTGCTAGAAAAGGTCTCCCTAATATAAGTGGAACTTCGCATCCTCCTCCATGTCTAATATCACAAAATTCACTGGGAAGATAAACTTATCCACTTTAACCAAGAAATCCTCCATAATACCAAGAGGACGCTTGATTGATTTATCTCGCTAGTTGAAATGCCATCCTTGTTGGTTTCACCTCACCACCTCCAAGCTTGTTCAAGATTGAAAGCGGCATCAAATTGATACTCGCCCCCAAGTCACACAAGGCCTTCCCAATAGCAACGCTCCCAATTGTGCAGGGATTGTAAAACTACCAGGATCTTTAAGCTTTGGAGGTAGCTTCCTTTGAAGTATCGCACTACATTCTTCCGTCAAGGCAACAGATCTCACCTTCTTTAAACCTTCTTTTCTTCGTCAAGTAACTCCTTCATGAACTTTGCATAGGTTGGCATTTGCTCTAGTGCTTCAAAGAAAAGGTATGTTGATTTGTAACCTCTTAAAGATGTCAAGAAATTTGGCAAATTGCTCTTCCTTCTCCTTCTTCTTGCTTAAGTGAGGATATGGCAACTTTACATAAGAAGGGATCTCTTGAGGCTTGTCTCCATCTTTCAAAATCAGGCTTTTACTCTTCCTCAAAATTGAATCTTCATCCACTAACTTTTCGCTCTCGTCTTTTTCTTCTTCCTCTATTACAACCTCTTTGCCTTTTTCCTCATTCAACTCTCTTTTTTCAGCACTCAACTCAGTTTTTTCAGAAACTCTCTCATTTTTCAACAAAGTCTCATGATGCGTATTTTTAAGAATAAAGGCAAGTGCACCTCGTTGCAAACAAGTAATACGGTGGTAAGACCTGTTATCGTATCCACAGGGATCGGTTACCAATTACCAATTCACAAACTCAACAACTATCTAGACTAAACTATGGTATGAAAAGATCATAAAATAAGGAAATAAAATATTTTTGGTCTTTTGGGAATTTTATCGAACACTTGGAGGGCAACAGAAATGTGGCTAAAGTTTGTCAGGGTTAGACTACACTAATCCTCCCTTAATTGCAATGAAATGGCTTCTAACACAAGTCCTAATTCAATAATGACAATCAAGTCTTTTCTAAAATACTCAAGCCTAATGTCTTAGGTGCAATGAGCCTAAAACCCCAAATTAAACCCTAATGTCTTAGGTGGATTAACCTGAGATTTTGCATTAAGTCAAGACTTATAAGATTGCAAGCATCCAACACCTATGTCTAGATTCTTGAACTACTTGGCATATGATTCATGAGCATGCCTTAACATCAAACAGTCAATTGTCTATCAAAGCAACATATCATTCCTATGGGTAGCTAAGCCAAGGAAAGCATTAAGCACAGAATCACATACTCATAAAGAAATAGAGACTTGCATTAAAACAACCAAATCAAATACAAACAAGTTTAGAAAAGCTACATCTAACCCCAACAACAAGGGATTTAACTACTCATGAAAAATGAGAATACAAAAGAAAAGGAGAGAAGAGATGAAGAACACTCATAGAAGAATCCTCCAATCTTCTTCCATTCCCAGAGCAAGGAAAACATCCCCTACTAGGGTTGAAACCCTAGTCCAGCCGCAGCTCCAAGTGCCTCCTCCAAGAGCTCTTCAAAACTTTTAAAAAAACTGCCTTTTCTGCCCTAAAACAGCAACTTTTACCAGTCAGTTCTGCGCGCGTTCGCGAGGTGAGACATGTCTCACGAGGCGAATGTTAAAAATCTGCTGTTTCAGAGAATTGAACTCTTGCGAGGCGAGAGTTTCTCGCGACGCGACAACGAAAGGTTCTTCTCAATTACGCCCGTGAGGAGCATCAGGGCCTGGGCGTGATGGCTTCTGGTCCCCAGACTCGCGAGGCAAAACATGGTTCGCGAGGCGAACCAGAAAGACTTGCATTTTCTGGAACAGTCAGCTTTCAGGGTCGCGAGGTGAATCCAGTCTCGCGGGGCGAATCTCCAGAATTCTGCTTGGCTCAATTTCTTATCTTTTCAGGCTCTGTTTCATCCAAGCTCCATCAAGGATAATTTCTGGGTATTTTTACATTAATTCCTGCAAAACAACACCAAGAAACCGCTTCACCCGTTCCAAGGGAAAATCTAACTAAAATCAAATAAAGAATGCCTAATCTATATGAAAAATGCATGCAAAAGTGTACAGAAAACATGATGTAAAATCACACTATCAAATCACCCCAAGCTTAATCAATTGCTTGTCCTCAAGCAATCACTAAGGCCAGTAGAAGAAAACAGAACATAGATAGTGAACTAAGAACCCAAGCAAATGATCCAAGTAATAGGCAATTCAAACAATTCAGCAAGAGACAATCAATTCAAGTCCAATTAGAGGCTTAGGTTCTCTAAATTCATATTCTCACTGATTTGGGCACTCTTTCTCACCTGAATCTCACCCCAAGCTTGTTCATTTGCTTGGCTCTCTTTCTACCTCACTCAAGTGTTTAGGGGTATGTGACAATTCGCTCCATTTTCCTCAAGGAATGAATTCTACCATTGGCTTGACTATCAACCAAATCTCTACTTTATTAATGAAAACAATTAAGAATCGAGAGGTCTTTTGCTTTGGTTGTAACTTGGCCATGGGATTAATCGTTAGGTGGGGAAATCAAGAAAAGGACATTTCAAAAGGCTACACAAAACATTAAGCATTGCAAATCATGACACCTTCTAAAATACCTTCTTGGGTTTTCGATTTATTTTTCCACCTTTCTTTTCTTTCTTTTTCTTTTTATTTCTCATTTCTTTTTGTCATCCCCTTCTCTAAAGATTTTTCTCTTTCTTTTATTTTTCTTTTGCTTGGAGAAGGGGAGATTTTTCAACTCAAGAGAAATATTGATTCTTTTCATCCCAATTTTTTTCCAACTACCTTTGTACCCTTTTGTAATACTTTAGAAGGTCCTATCAAACATCATTCATCAAAGTAATTCAAGGTACCAAGAAAAGTATTTCATTCTTTCAGGCTCAAAATTGGGCAACTAAGGGGTAGCATTTCATCATTCAAAGCTCGAAGGCCAGAAAAATACCTAGTGCCTCAATCATTTTCAAAAATGTTTTCAAAAATTTTTAAGCTTCAAAACGGTTTCAAGTCAAGTTCTAGAGAAAACAAACCAATAGGAATAACACTCTAACACAAAGAATGGGGTAAAATTTTGTGAGTACCCCTTTTGGCTCAAAATCTCACATTTTAGTAGTTCAACCATCAATGAGCAACACAAATCTATAGAACCATATGCTAATTATCAACTATCCAAGATTATCTCAAACATTTTCATTTGCAGCCATATCACAAGAATGAAAAAAATTGGGTTCAAAAATTCACTATCTCAATTTAATAGGCACTTAGTTCTCACAATTGGATGCAAAATCTAAACAAGGGCAATCTAATTGTGTGATCATGCAAAACTATCATGCAAAACTATATGAATGCAACATGAAAAATGCAAATGCAAAATACCCCTACCCCAAGCTTAAGAATTTACATTGTCCCCAATGTAAACAATCAAGATAGAGAGAGGAGAAGAATAAAATAAAATAAAAATGGAACGACCTACCGAGGCGGTAGTTGGTGCTGGTTCACATGCTTTTGGCTTTGTTTCTCCCTCGCTTTTTTTGCTTCTCCTTCCTTATTATCCTGAAAACACTTAACAAATTTATTAATTTATGATTATTTACTCCTGACCTTCTCAAATTATTCAAGAGTAAAAATTAAAAACAAAACTAACTAAAGAGAAGGGTTAAGAAAAGTTGGGTTGCCTCCCAATAAGCGCTTCTTTAACGTCACTAGCTTGACTTATTGAAAAGCATCCACCTGGATCCTCCTCCCGGATCAAATGGTAACTGGAGTGGTGATTGTAGAAGTAATATGACTTTATCCTCAATTCCACCCAGCCATGGTGGGAAAATTCCATTGACCTTTGCAATTATGAACTCACTTCCTCTCGGGTCAAGTGGAATTTTCAAGAGGAAGTTTACTAGACAAGTGGAAGGGGCTAACTTACCATTGTCCACACATGCATGCAAGCCAACATATTTATCTAATGCCGTAAATTCAGCAAGCATGGTGGAGGGAGTGCTTTCCAAATGCACCGCCTTCTCACTTGTTTCTCTCCAAGGGAGCGTGAAAGGTAATCCCTCTTCTTGTGATTCATCTACCACCACCTCATCTTCAATTTGATCCATTCCCGCAACCATATTCTGCTCTAATTCTGCTTCATGTGGCTCTATGGGAATCACAATACATGGTGGTGGAGGTGGTAAATATGACAAAAAGGTTTCCCAATCCTCCTTGGAGTATACATATATAAGCTCACTAGTCATAGGATCGACTCGTGATGGAATATTATGAGATAGAGAAAACTCCTCGAAGAATTCTCCCAAATTTATATCGTCTTCCCAACAAAGTTATCCTCCAAAATATGACTAGAAGCTTCCTCATCAGGTGGATAATAAAAATTTTCCATGACTTTCGTCCACCTTGCAAAAATAGAACTCAAAACAAAAAGATCAAATATATACAGAAAAATAAAAAAGAATAAAAATGTCTAAATTAGTTATCTCCTTTGTTACTACTGATATTGGCAAACCGATCCCCGGCAACGGCGCCGAAAACTTGATGCGTATTTTTAAGAATAAAGGCAAGTGCACCTCGTCGCAAACAAGTAATACGGTGGTAAGACCGGTTATCGTATCCACAGGGATCGGTTACCAATTACCAATTCACAAACTCAACAACTATCTAGACTAAACTATGGTATGAAAAGATCATAAAATAAGGAAATAAAATATTTTTGGTCTTTTGGGAATTTTATCGAACACTTGGAGGGCAACAGAAATGTGGCTAAAGTTTGTCAGGGTTAGACTACACTAATCCTCCCTTAATTGCAATGAAATGGCTTCTAACACAAGTCCTAATTCAATAATGACAATCAAGTCTTTTCTAAAATACTCAAGCCTAATGTCTTAGGTGCAATGAGCCTAAAACCCCAAATTAAACCCTAATGTCTTAGGTGGATTAACCTGAGATTTTGCATTAAGTCGAGACTTATAAGATTGCAAGCATCCAACACCTATGTCTAGATTCTTGAACTACTTGGCATATGATTCATGAGCATGCCTTAACATCAATCTGTCAATTGTCTATCAAAGCAACATATCATTCCTATGGGTAGCTAAGCCAAGGAAAGCATTAAGCACAGAATCACATACTCATAAAGAAATAGAGACTTGCATTAAAACAACCAAATCAAATACAAACAAGTTTAGAAAAGCTACATCTAACCCCAACAACAAGGGATTTAACTACTCATGAAAAATGAGAATACAAAAGAGAAGGAGAGAAGAGATGAAGAACAATCATAGAAGAATCCTCCAATCTTCTTCCATTCCCAGAGCAAGGAAAACATCCCCTACTAGGGTTGAAACCCTAGTCCAGCCGCATCTCCAAGTGCCTCCTCCAAGAGCTCTTCAAAACTTTTAAAAAAACTGCCTTTTCTGCCCTAAAACAGCAACTTTTACCAGTCAGTTCTGCGCGCGTTCGCGAGGTGAGACATGTCTCACGAGGCGAATGTTAAAAATCTGCTGTTTCAGAGAATTGAACTCTTGCGAGGCGAGAGTTTCTCGCGACGCGAAAACGAAAGGTTCTTCTCAATTACGCCCGTGAGGAGCATCAGGGCCTGGGCGTGATGGCTTCTGGTCCCCAGAATCGCGAGGCGAACCAGAAAGACTTGCATTTTCGGGAACAGTCAGCTTTCAGGGTCGCGAGGAGAATCCAGTCTCGCCGGGCGAATCTCCAGAATTCTGCTTGGCTCAATTTCTTTTCAGGCTCTGTTTCATCCAAGCTCCATCAAGGCTAATTTCTGGGCATTTTTACATTAATTCCTGCAAAACAACACCAAGAAACCGCTTCACCCGTTCCAAGGGAAAATCTTACTAAAATCAAATAAAGAATGCCTAATCTATATGAAAAATGCATGCAAAAGTGTACAGAAAACATGATGTAAAATGATACTATCATCTCACCGCTCACTTTCTCAAGACTTTTACCACTCCTCAAAACAATAGCCTTACAATGCTCTTTAGTATTTATTTGAGTATTACCTGAAAAACTGTCGCTAGATTGTTCCGCTAGGTGCTTTGCAATTTGTCCAAATTGAACCTCCAAGTTTTTTATGGCAGCATCGGTGTTTTTCTGGTTTGACATGGACATTTGCATGAATTGATTGAGGGTGTTCTCCAAGATTGAAGTCCGGTCTTGAGGCGGTTGTGTGGGAAGAGGCTTGCTTGCTTGTCCGACATCTTGTTTCCAACCAAAACTTGTTTGATTCCTTCACCCTTGGTTGTAATTGTTAGAAAATTGGTTGTTACCTTGCCGCCCATAGTTCCCCATATAATTAGCTTCCTCATGGGAACTAGGTGTGGCTTTACAATTTCCATTATCATGATCTCCTCCACAAAAATCACAGATCATTACCTGTTGAGGTGGCATGGTTGTCCCTTGAATGGTTTGGAGTTGTTTTGGGAGTTGAGCTAGTTGCTTGGCAATGGACTCAAGTTGTTGTGTCATAAGCTTATTCTGAGCCAAAAGTGCAGTTTGTGAGTCTAACTCCAACACTCCCTTTCTTGATGTGGTACCTCGGTCATGATGCATCAAATAGTCATTAGATGCCATAGCTTCTATCAAAGTCAATGCTTCCTCCGGTATCTTTGTGTTCATGGAACCTCCAGCTGAGGCATCCAACATAAGCTTGGTTGACAACCTCAATCCATTGCAAAATGTTTGCATTTGGACAAGATCATCAAACCCATGATTTTGACATCTTCGGAGCAAGTCTTTGAACCTTTCCCATGTGTCATGAAGAGTCTCACCCTCTTGTTGAACAAAGCTTGTGATATCACCCCGTGTCTTCACAAATCTTGAGGCGGGAAAGAACCTTGCAAGAAATTTAGCCTCTAAGTCATCCCATGTAGAGATGCTCCCCCTTGGTTGAGATTGGAGCCAAGCCTTGGCTCTATCTCTTAGAGAGAAAGGGAACAACCTTAGGCGAATTGCATCATCGGTAGCACCATTTAACTTCACCGTATCACACAACTCAATGAAGTTGGAGACATGATTATTAGGATCCTCCTTCTCCAGCCCGACAAATTGATTTTGCTGCATCATATTCAAGAGAGCCGGCTTGATCTCAAAATTGTTGGAATTCACTGGAGGCCTCACTATGCTAGTGATATGCCGATTGACATTTGTATTGGCATAATCCCCAAGTGTCCACCGTGGAGCACCCTCACCATTGCCTTCCATCTCAAGTGGTTCTTGATGAACTTGTGCAGTGGAGGTCTCTTGTTCTCTTTCTTGTTATGCTAATAACTTCTGCTGTCTTGCTTGACTCCGATTCTTCCTAGCCACTCTTTCTATTTCAGGATTGTAGAGAAGTTGGTCAGCTGGGATAGTACCTCGCATGCACAAAAGCCTAGAGACCAAGAATGTTAGCACTTAAATGACAGCAAAGAGAAACAGACAATAAAACAGAAAAATAAAATTGTGTTTAAATTAGTAATCGAAATGGGTATGCTAATATTGAAATTCAAGTCCCCGGCAATGGTGCCAAAAACTTGTTGGATGAAATCTAGGGAAGTATACCCAGTCGTACAAGTAATAAAGAGGTAAGAGGGATATCATTCCCACGAGGACTGAGACAAGTACTAGCACGTACCAAACCAACTACTATCTAAGCGAACCTTTGGATGGAAGGGAGCTCAATCTTAAATACCAAGCCTAACAAGAATTAAAATAAACAAAATAAAAAGGAACAAGTTCTTTTTGTATTTTTGTCAAACACTTGGAATGCAGAAAAATGGTTCTTCAAATATGATGAAAGATGTTGGGATTAAACTTCACCAAACCTTAGCCTCATGCAATACCAAGACCACCAATCCAGTTTATGCTTCAAATATTAAAATAAACCCACAAGATTACTCAAGCCCTAATTCCTTAGATGACAAGAGCCTAAATCCCCTAATTAAACCCTAATTCCTTAGGTGGCCTAATTAGTGAATTTGCATTAAGAGTATGGATTACATGATTACTAATAAACCAAAATCCATTCCTAGATGCAAGGTTTACTAGGTGATTAATTCCAGATCAAGAATTGATAAGAACGCCCCCATTGCAAATCAAATCTCAAAATCAATTCATGGATGATCAGACCACAAAAAGCATTAAGCATAGGAATCAAACACTAATAAGAAGGCATAAACATAGATTAATACATTAAGGCAATTACATGAAGTTCTGTTTAGCTACATCTAATCCCAACAAAAAGGGAATTTAGCTACTCATGATCATAGAGAAAGCCAAAATAAAAGAAATAGAGATAAAGGAGAGAAGAAACTCCATGGAAGCCTTCACAGCAGCCCCTGGTTCAGAGAGAATGTCTTTGGTTAAAAATTGTCTCTTTTCTTTGGCTAGGCCATGACCAGTTCTTCCTGTGAGGGTCTGGTTCAGCTGACAGGTCATGGCCGTGATGTTCATCACGGCTAGGCCGTGACCAATTCTGACTTCAGTGTTTCTTCCTTTTTAGCTCTGCATGATCATGGCCGTGATGGTCATCACGGCTAGGCCATGATGGGCTCTGTTTGGCTCATTTTCTTCACTTTTCAAGCTCTATCTTCATCCAAGCTCCATCATGGTTGATCCTGAGCATTTTATCTTTAATTTCTACAAAACAACACCACAAAACCGCCTTACCCGTTCCAAGGTAAAAACTAACAAAATTCAAATAAAAATTGCCTAAACTATATGAAAACGCATGCAAAAATGTACATGAAATATGAGGTGTAATCACACTCATCAAATCACCCCAAGCTTAAGACTTTGCTTGTCCTCAAGCAATCACCAAGGCCAGAAGATATAAATAATCAGGGCATGGATAGTGAACCAAGAACCCGAGTAACTAATCCAAGTAACAGGCATTTTCAAATAATTCACCAAGAGACAGTCAATTTCAAGTCCAATTAGAAGCTTAGGTTTCCTAGACTCATATTCTCACTGATTCGGGCACTCTTTCTCACCTCACTCAAGTGTTTAAGGACATATGACAATTCGCTCAATTTCCTCAAGGAATGAATTCTACCATAAGCTTGACTATTAACCAAATCTCTGCTTTATTAATGAAAATACATAAGAATCAAGAGGTCTTTTACTTTGGTTGTAACGGGGCCATGGGATTAATCGTTAGGTGGGAAAATCAAGAAAAGGAACTTTCAAGAAGGCTAAACAAAATATCAAGCATTGCAAAGCATGGCACCTTTTAAAATACATTTTTGGGTTTTGATTCATTTTTCCACCTTTCTTTCTTTCTTTTTATTTTATTTCTCACTTCCTTTTGTCATCCCCTTCTCTATATATTTTGTTTTTTTTCCTTTTTTTTTGAAGAAGGGGAGATTTTCAATTCAAGAGAAATATTTTTCTAACTTTCTCATCCCATACTTTTTTCAACTACCTTTTTACCCTTTTTGTAATACTTTAAAAGGTGCCATACCAAGCATATTCATCAAAGTAATTCAAGGTACCAAGAAAAATATTTTATTCTTTCAGGCTCAAAATTGGGCAACTAAGGGGTAGCATTTAGTCATTCAAAGCTCAGATGACCGGAAAAATACCTATTGCCTCAATCATTTTCAAAAATGTTTTCAAAAATTTTTAAGCTTCAAAACGGTTTCAAGTCAAGTTCTAGAGAATACAATCCAAGAGGAATAAAACACTCTATCACAAAGAATGGGGTAGATTTAGTGAGTACCCCTTTTTGGCTCAAAAATCTCACATTTAGTAGTTCAAAAATCAATGAGAAACACAAATCTATGGAACCACATGCTAATTATCAACTATCAAAGATCATCTCAAGCATTTTTATTTGTAGCCTTATCATAAGAATAAAAAAAATTGGGTTCAAAAATTCACTATCTCAATTTATTTGGCACTAAGTTCTCACAATTGGATGCATAATCTAAGCAAGGGGCAATCTAATCATGTGATCATGCAAAACTATGCCTATATGAATGCAACATGAAAATTGCAAAAATTTAAGAATTTACAAAAATACCCCTACCCCAAGCTTAAAAACTTACATTGTCCCCAATGTAAATAATCAAGTCGGAGAGAGGACAAAAATGGAACAACTCATCGAGGTGGTAGCGGGTGTTGGCTCACATGCCTAGGCAAAGGGAGGCTGAAAAGTGTGTCACGGCCGTGATCAATTCTGGTCCATAGGAGCTGGCCTGTCACGGCTGCGTGACTCCTCCATCACTGCTAGGCCGTGATGCTCTCTGATCTTCATGGTCTTCTCATCACGCCCGTGATTGGTATCACGGCTAGGCCGTGATCCTTTCTGATCTTCTCTGGTTAGCTCATCACGGCCTGGGCGTGATGGTTGCCGACTTTGCTTGTCCTTGCCCTTTTTGCTTCTCCTTCCTTCTTACCCTGAAAACACTTAACAAATCTATTAATTTATGATCTTTTTCCTCTTGATCTTCTCAAATTATTCAAGAGTTAAATTCAAAAACAAAGGGAAAGGGAAAAGAAAACTTGGGTTTGCCTCCCAATAAGCGCTTCTTTAACGTCACTAGCTTGACGTGCCGGTGATCTCAAGGATCACGAAGGCGCCTGTTGTGGTGAATCTCTCGATGTCACCACCCAAGTAGGCTTTGAGCCTTTGGCCATTGACTTTGAAGGTCCTTTTTGAAGTAGGATCCTCCACTTCTATAGCTCCATGAGATGAGACTTCTTTGACAATGAACGGTCCCGACCACTTAGACTTCAACTTGCCCGGAAACAATCTCAGCAGGGAATTGAATAATAAAACTTGTTGTCCCGGCTGAAATGCTTTCATCACGATCTTCTTGTCATGATAAGTCTTGACTCACTACTTGTAAATAGCTGCATTCTCATATGCATTGAGGCGCATCTCCTCTAATTCGTGCAGCTGATGGACTCTTTTCTCACCCGCCAAATTGGCATCAAAATTCAAGAACTTCAATGCCCAAAAGGCTCGATGCTCCAACTCTACGGGTAGATGACATGCCTTCCCATAGACCATCTGAAACGAAGATAACCCCACATAAGTTTTTAATGCAGTCCGGTAAGCCCACAAGGCATCGTCAAGATTCTTTGCCCAATCTTTTCTTGAAGTGGCCACAGTTTTTTCCAGAATTCACTTAATCTCCCGGTTAGAGACCTCCGCTTGCCCATTTGTTTGCGGATGATATGGAGATGCCACCTTATGCCTCACATCATACTTGGTCAACAAATTTTTCAGTTGTGAGTTGCAGAAGTGAGATCCCCCATCACTTATAAGGACCCTTGGGACACCGAACCGGGCAAAAATGTTCTTTTTGATGAACTTAATCACTGTTTGTGCATCATTCTTCGGTGTTGCAATGGCCTCCACCCATTTAGAAACATAGTCCAGCTCCACCAAGATATATTAATTGGAGAATGAAGGTGGAAGTGGACCCATAAAATCTATGCCCCAACAATCAAATACTTCAACCTCCAATATGTTCTGAAGTGGCATCTCATCCCTTTTAGATATGTTTCGGGTCCTTTGGCACTTGTCACAACTCTTCACATGATTGTAAGAGTCCTTGAAGATTGAGGGCCAAAAGAGCCCATATTGGAGGACCTTTGCAGTTGTCCTATCCCCATTGTAATGTCCACCATATGGAGAGTTATGGCAATGCCACAAAATACTCCTCGCTTCCTCTTGACTAACACACCTCCTCCATAAGCCATCCGGTCCAACCTTGAACAGAAATGGATCATCCCACATGAAATGGTTGGCATCCCGGAAGAAGTTTTTCTTTTGCTGCCAAGTGAGGTGCTCTGGAACAATGTTGGCTGCCTTGAAATTTTCCATGTCGGCAAACCATGGTCTTTCATGCACCAGAAATAAAGCCTCATCCGGGAACTCATCCCGAATGTCCTTTTCTTTTGCAGTGACCTCTTCATTCACTAACCGAGATAAGTGGTCAGCAATCATATTTTCGCTGCCCTTTTTGTCCTTAATGACTAAGTCAAATTCCTGCAATAATAGAATCCACTTTATGAGTCTTGATTTTGAATCTAACTTAGTCAACAAATATTTAATTGCAGCATGATCAGTAAAAATAGTGACTTGGGACCCAATCAAGTATGAACGAAATTTTTCCAATGCAAACACTATGGCTAGCAACTCTTTTTCAGTTGTTGCATAATTTATTTGGTTCTCATTGAGAACCTTGCTAGCATAGTGAATGGCATGGAAAAACTTTTCCCTTCGCTGTCCCAAAACTGCCCCAATTGCGTAGTCACTGGCATCACACATTAATTCAAATGGTGACTCCCAGTTGGGTGCAACAAGAATGGGAGCGGTGATCAATTTTTCTTTCAAAATCTGAAAAGAAGTAAGGCAAGCAGTATCAAACACAAATGGTGTGTCCTTTTTCCAAAGGCTACACAACGACTTGGCTATCTTTGAGAAGTCTTTGATGAACCGCCGGTAAATGCCTGCATACCCAAGAAAAATCCTCACACCCTTGACATTCACTTGGTGGAGGTAGTTTCTCAATTACATCAATCTTGGATTTATCCACTTCGATCCCCTTAGCTGAAATCTTGTGCCCAAGCACAATTGCCCTCCTGCACCATATAATGACACTTCTCCCAATTTAAGACTAAATTGGTGTCCATGCACCTCTTTAACACAGCAGCAAGGTTAGACAAGCAATTATCATAAGAGGAATCGAAAACAGAAAAATCATCCATAAAAACTTCAATGTATTTTTCTACCATATCAGAGAAAATGGAAAGCATGCACCTTTGAAATGTTGCAGGCGCATTACAAAGACCGAAAGGCATCTTCCGATAGGAAAAAACTCCAAAAGGACATGTGAAGGCAGTTTTCTCTTGGTCTTCCGGGTTAACCACAATTTGGTTATAACCCGAATAACCATCCAAGAATCAATAATAAGCTTGCCCGTCCAACCTCTCCAACATTTGGTCCATAAATGGAAGTGGGAAGTGATCTTTACTAGTAGCTTGATTTAGGTTCCGGTAATTGATAAGCCTTTGGCTTATCTAGTTTTATAACTAGATGGACTGTGGTTTTTGTGCAAATTATTCGAGTTCAATCTCGTTTTCGCCCAAATTTGGCTTGTTTTGTTCCTAAGTAGACTTTGACTCGTTCTAGGCATTTTTTTAGTAGTTTTTAGTCTATTTTGAATAGAATTACGCTTTTTGTGTCTTTTTATTGTTTCAGGTTAGAAGTGAAGCTCCGGGAGTCAAGGAAAGTCAAGAAACAGTGGAAATTTCCATTCTGGAGAGACTCGCCTCGCGAAAGGATTCTCGCCTCGCGAACCTGAAGACCAGTGAAGCAAAGAATAAGTCATACATTCTGTCTCGCCTCGCGAGTAACCTGCTCGCCTCGCGATCATTCAAACTCAGGATGGAGCCAAAACTGAAATTCGCCACACGAGAAGCTTCTCGCCTCGCGAGAGACTAAAGACCCTGGAAGACAGAGACCATCACGAGCTTGCCGTGATGAAGGTCACGGCTGTGACAGATTAAGGTTTGGAGACTCGCCCCGCGAACACACTCTCGCCTCGCGAGAATCCAAATTGAAAGCGTGCCAAAACTAATGTTCGCCTCGCGAAATATTGTTCACCCCGCGAGCGTCCGAGAACCAGAATCCCTATTTATAGGCTGTTTCAGATCAGATTTGGGAATCCAAGTTTTTCCACTTGTTTAGATCAGTTTAGTTACGAATCCTTGTTTTCTTTTGGAGCTGCGTCTCCCTTTTTCTTATTTTATTTTATTATGGAGATTATGTCGGATTGTTTGTGCGTCGTCACGGGCATGAGGAACTAATCCCCTCGTCCGAGGGATCAATGAAGCCGCCTATGGCGGTATAGTGTTCATGTGATGTATGTTTTTCTCCCCTTCTCTCAATGAATGTTTTCCAATTCTGATTTGAATGCATTGATCATATGTATTGCGTGATTAACTAGTTAAACGTGTTGAGGCTGATCGGCGATTCGCGTTTTAGAACTTGAATTGGATCACTAATTGAATATTGCACGACAGTGGGTAGGAGATTAGTGCAACCTTATAGGGAACAAGAATTAATAAAATTCGAGATTAGGGTTATGAGACCTAGTAAGTAATTAATCCAATCGTCGAATACGTCCTATTGAGCACGACAGTGGATATAGGAGAAATTGAGGGTCCCGGTTGACATTATAATTGAACTTAGGGAGGAATTCATCATCACTTGGGTACTATACATGATTGGGTAGGTGGATTTGAGACCTTGGATATTTTAATTTCAGATTTTTAATACCTTAGTTTATTTGATTTGTTAATTGAATTGCAATCCCATTCTCCCTCTCAACCACTTTCCTCACTTAACCAAACGTATCTGATTTCCCGCGGATTAGTTGAATTGGTAGCCCAATCCCTGAGTTCGACCTCGGTAAATTCTTACCGTGTTTATTTTATTACTTGCGACGACCCGGTACACTTACCGGTGAATCCAACAAGTTTTTTGGCGCCGTTGCCGGGGATTGGCACAATCAATTTTCCTAATTTTTAGGAAATTTGATTGATTGGTTAAGTTGATTTTATTTTTATTTTTCTGTTATTTCTTTATTATTTCTCTCTACTTCTTTGATTCCACTTGGTCTTGCCGTGTTTTTGTATGCGAGGTACCCTTTGACAAGAGGACCTGCTATTTGATTCGGAGATCACCAAGACTGAGAAGCGCTTAAGGAAGGAAGTCAGAGAAAGAAAGAGACTTGAAGCGATTAATCTTGAGGACATGGCCGAAGAAAACCCTCCTCCTCCTCCTCCTCGTTACAAGCCTCTCTTTGAGTACGATTGACACGTACTCGGCAAGTGTACCGGTTCGTTGCAAGTAATAAAAACGGTGAGACCGGATATCGTTCTCAGGGATCGTGGACAATTACCACTTCGCAAATTTGACTACTATCTAGGCGATCGGATTTTGGATTGAAGGTTGTTCTAACATCTAGCAAACAAACAAGAAGAAAATATTTTTGTTCTTTTTGGATTTTTCTCAAACAGTTAACGTGAAAACAGAGAGATGAATAACAATGATATAAGATTGCTGGGGTTAAACTAAGCTAATCCTCCCTTGGTTGTTATGAAATGATAATTAACACAGTTCCTAGTTCTAATATGACAATCAAGTCTTTTCAGAGATACCCAAGCCTAATTCCTTAGGTGCATTGAGCCTAAAATCTCAAATTAAACCCTAATTCCTTAGGTGGATTAACCTGAGATTTTGCATTAACCTGAAATCGCACTCATCAAATCACCCCAAGCTTAAGACTTTGCTTGTCCTCAAGCAAAAACCAAGGCCATAAGATGAAAACAACCAGGACAATGATAGTGAACTAAGAACCCGAATAAAATGATCCAAGCAACAGGCAGTCAATTATTTCAGCAAGAGACAATCAATTCAAGTCCAATTAGGGGCTTAGTTTCCCTAGACTCACATTCTCACTAATTCGGGCATTCTATCTCACTTGCAGCTCACCCCAAGCTTGTTCATTTGCTTGGCTCTCTTTCTTGCCTCACTCACTCAAGTGTTAAGGGAATATGACATTTCACTCCATTTTCCTCAAAGAATGATTCCTACCATAAGCTTGACTATCAACCAAATCTTCACTTTATTAATGAAAACATCTAAGAATCAAGAGGTCTTATTCTTTGGTTGTAATGAGGCCATGGGATCAATTTTCAGGTGGGAATTTCAAAAACAGGAAATTTCAAAAGGCTATACAAACAATCAAGCATTGCAAGGCACGACCTTCTAAAATACCTTTCTTTGGGTTTCCTGTTTACTCTTCCACCATTCTTTCATTTTTTTTTCTACTTCTCATTCCTTTTTGTCATCCCCTTCCCCATTTTTATTTCTTTTTCTTCTTCTTTTTTTTTTTCTTTTGTTTGGAGAAGGGGAGATTTTTCAATTCAAGAGAAGTAAATTTTTTTTTCAGATTCATCTTTTTCTTTTCATCATCCCAAACTTTCAACTACATTTTCCAACCCATTTTTGCACAGTACTTTAGAAGGTCCCTCATAAGCATATTTAACAAAACATTTCAGGGCACCAAGAAAAGCATGCTATTCATTCCGGCTCAAAATGGGCAACTAAGGGTAGCATTTACACATTCAAAGTTCGAAGTAGGCAAAAAATACCTATTGCCTCAATCATTTTCAAAAATGTTTCCAAAAATTTTCTAGTTTCGAAATGGTTTCAAGTCAAGTTCTAGAGAAAAACAGTCCAAGAGGAAAACACTCTACACAAAGAACGGGGGCAGATTTAGTGAGTGCCCCCTAATGGCTCAAAAGCTCACATTCATCAGTTCAAGAACCAGTGAGAACATAAATCCATAGAAACACATGCTAATCATCAACTATCCAAGAACATCTCAAGCATATTTAATGAAGCCATATCACAAGAATATAAAATCAGGGTCCAAAAATTCACTATCACAGAAAACTTGGCACTTAGCTCTCACAATCAGATGCTCAATCTAAGCAGGGGGCAATTAATTCATGTGATCATGCAAGACTAGAGCCTATATGAATGCAATATTTACAATGCAAGCTAAAAGATTACCCCTACCCCAAGCTTAAAGACTTACATTGTCCTCAATGTAAATAATTCAGCTTAGAGAGGGGAGAAAACTAGAACAACTCACAAGGTGGTAGTGGTGCTGAATCACATGCCTTCTGGTCTTGTTTCCTCCTGCCCTTCTTCTCCTCCTTCCTTCAAAATCTGGAATCACTCAACAAACTATTAACAAACCTCTTGAGCTTCTCAATTTATTCAAGAGGGGGAAATCAAAAACAAAAGAGAAGATGAAAGTAAAAATAAAAATTGGGTTGCCTCCCAATAAGCGCTTCTTTAACGTCACTAGCTTGACGTATGATTTCTAAGATGGTGCCTCAAGAGGGATGGAGACTGCCTGACGGTTAAAATCTCCTCCAAGGTAGTGCTTGAGCCTGTGCCCATTTACAGTGAAAGTATTTCCTGATGATGGATTTTCCAATTCAACTGAACCAAACGGAGAAACTGACTTGACATAGAATGGGCCTCGACCATCTTGATCTCAATTTGCCCGGAAAAACTTGAGTCATGAGTTGAACAACAAAACTGACTGGCCTTCTTCAAATTGCTTGGGAAGAATGTACTTATCATGCCAGAACTTGGTTCTTTCCTTGTATATCCTGGCACTCTCATAAGCCAAGAGTCGGAACTCATCTAACTCATTCAATTGAAGCATCCTCTTGTCCATGGCCAGCCTTGTATCAAAGTTTAGGGCCTTCACTGCCCAAAAAGCACGGTGTTGGAGCTCTACCGGAAGATGACATGATTTCCCGAACACCAATTGGTAAGGTGACATACCAATAGGCGTCTTATAAGCAGTCCGATAAGCCCAAAGTGCATCATCAACTTTCTTCGCCCAATCCTTCCTTGCATTGTTCACAGTTTGTTCCAAAATTCTTTTCAACTCCCGGTTGGACAATTCCACTTGCCCACTGGTTTGGGGATGGTATGGTGTGGTAACTTTGTGGTTCACCCCAAACTTGGCAAGCACTGCATTAAACTCCTTATTGCAAAAGTGGGTACCCCCATCACTTATGATAGCCCTAGGGGTCCCAAACCGGTAAAAATATTCTTCCTCACAAAACTGATCACAGTTTCTTGCATCATCCTTCAAAGTTGGCACGGCTTCCACCCACTTGCTCACATAATCAACTGCCACCAGGATGTACTTGTTGTTGTAAGACGACGGGAAAGGACCCATGAAGTCAATCCCCCATACGTCAAAGAGCTCTACCTCCAATATACCCTTTAAGGGCATCTCATTTCTCTTGGAAATACTGCCGGTCCCTCGGCATTTATCACAATTCATCACCCAAGCTCGGAGTCCTTGAAAATAGTGGGCCAAAACAGCCCGCTTTGCAGAATCTTCATGGCGGTCCTTTCACCACCAAAATGTCCTCCATAGGGTGAGTTGTGGCAGTGGGTCAACACCCCATTAATTTCTTCTTCCGGTATGCACCTCCTCAGAATTCCATCTGAACCTCTTTTGAAAAGATACGGCTCATCCCAAATGTAGAACTTGGCATCATGAATGAGCTTCTTCCTCTGTTGCGCATTGAAGTCCTTAGGAATTTTATTGGCCGCCTTGTAATTTGCAATATCCGCGAACCAAGGTGCCACTTGCACCACAAACAAGCTGTTCATCCGGGAATTCCTCTTGAATTGGCAACTTTGCTTCTCGCTTGGACATCCGCTTGTGGGAGCCTGGACAAATGGTCTGCTACCACATTCTCCACTCCTTTCTTGTCCTTTATTTCCAAATCAAACTCTTGGAGTAGCAGTATCCACCTAATAAGCCTTGGCTTAGCATCCTGTTTAGTCATCAGATATCTCAAAGCAGAATGATCAGTGTAGACTGTAGTTTTACAACCAATCAAGTAGGATCTAAATTTATCAAAATCAAATACCACAGCAAGCAACTCTTTTTCAGTCGTAGTGTAATTCAATTGGGCATCATTAAGCACACGACTGGCATAGTAAATGACATGCAGCACTTTGTTTTTTCTTTGGCCCAAAATGGCTCCCACCGCATAGTCACTTGCATCACACATTAGCTCAAAAGGTAAACTCCAATCTGGAGGAGCAATGACCGGTGCGGTGGTGAGTTTTTCTTTCAAAATTTTGAAGGCATGCATGCAATCATCATCAAATATAAAAGGAGTATCAGCTACCAAAAGCTTGCATAAGGGTTTCACTATTTTTGAAAAATCTTTTATGAACCTTCTATAAAAACCCGCATGCCCTAGGAAGCTTCTAACACCTTTCACATTTAAGGGAGGAGGAAGTTTTTCAATCACTTCAATTTTTGCTCTATCAACCTCCATCCCCCTTGATGAAATTTTGTGCCCAAGAACTATACCCTCCCTAACCATGAAATGGCATTTTTCCCAATTTAAAAACGAGGTTAGTTTCTTGGCACCTTTTTAGGACACAGCAAGATTATTCAAACAGTTATCAAATGAATCACCAAATACAGAAAAATCGTCCATAAATACCTCAATAAACTTCTCATTCATATCGGAAAATATGGAGAGCATGCACCTTTGAAAAGTGGCGGGTGCATTGCACAACCCAAAGGCATTCTCCTGTATGCATAGACTCCGTAAGGGCAGGTGAAAGCGGTCTTCTCTTGGTCCTCCGGGTCAACCACAATCTGGTTATACCCGGAGTATCCATCAAGGAAACAATAGAAAGCATGACCCGCCAACCTCTCTAGCATCTGATCGATGAAGGGTAATGGAAAGTGGTCTTTTCTAGTGGCCTCATTCAGTCTTCTGTAGTCAATGCATACCCTCCATCCAGACACGGTCCTGGAGGGAATAAGTTCATTCCTTTCATTCGCTACCACTGTCATCCCTCCTTTCTTCGGCACAACTTGGACCGGACTCACCCATGGACTATCGGAGATGGGATAGATAATGCCCGCATCCAACAACTTCACAATCTCCTTCCTCACAACTTCCTTCATATTCGGGTTGAGTCTTCTTTGCGGTTGCCTAACCGGCTTGAATTTTTCCTCCACACGGATTTTGTGCATGCAGAAGGAGGGGCTTATACCTTTCAAATCGGACATAGACCATCCAATCGCAGATTTGTGCTCCCTAAGCACCCTCAACAGCTTCTCTTCTTCCAAGGAATTCAACCCACTACTGATGATAACTGGGAATGAAGAGTTCATCCCTAGGAAGGCATAATGGAGATGGGATGGCAATTCCTTCAACTCTAGCACCGGTGGGTCACCCTTATCTTCAATTCTCACATCTTCCACCACTTTGTCTTCATCAGTATTCACAACCAGACAAGCCTCCAGAGATTTAATCATGAGATCAATTTCTTCTGCACCTACCTCTTCTTCTACATCCTCTACCATTAGAGCGGCTTCTAACGAATCTTCAAACTTCTGGTGCAAACTCTTGTCAGCTAATGAATCAATGAGGTCCACTATCATGCATGTGTCCTTGTCGCTTGGGTGTTTCATCGCTTCAAACACATTAAAAGTGACCTTTTCGTCTTGTACCCGAAGCACCAATTCCCCTTGATTGACATCGATCAAGGCTCTACCTGTTGCTAGGAATGGTCTCCCAAGAATCAGAGGAGTATCACCATCTTCAGCCATATCTAACACCACAAAATCTGCTGGAAAAATGAACTTATCTACCTTCACCAACAAATCCTCCACAACACCATAGGGATATGTAATTGAGCGGTCTGCCAGTTGAAGAGAAATCCCTGTTGGTTTTACTTCACCAATCCCCAGCTTCTTGAAAATGGAGAGCGGCATCTGATTAATACTTGCCCCTAAATCGCACAATGCTCTCCCTATGTTCAGATGACCTATAGTGCATGGGATAGTGAAACTGCCCGGGTCCTTAATTTTTACTGGCAGCTTCCTTTGAAGTATAGCGTTGCACTCTTCAGTAAGCATAACTGTCTCCTCCTTCCACCTTCTTTTGTTTGTAAGGATCTCCTTCATGAATTTTGCGTAGGAAGGCATCTGCTGTAGAGCTTCAGCAAACGGGATGTTTATTTGTAACTTTTTGAACACATCCAGGAACTTAGAAAACTGCTGATCTTTTGCCTCTTTCTTCAACCGTTGGGGGTACGGGATTCTGAAATATGGGGGCAGCTCTTTGGGATTATCAACCTCTTCTAGGATCTGTCTTCTAGTCTTTTTCCTTGCAAATTCCTCATCAACTAGTTTCTCCCTCTGTGGTTCTTCAGCTTCTACATCAATAGGATTAGAGGTAGTACCTTGGGAAGTTCCGGGTTCTTCATTGTTTACCTCTTCAAATTGTCCCTTGTCAATTCCAGCATCACTCGTCTTCTCTTCCTTCTCTTTTTCTTGTGGACTTAACATTCTCCCACTTCTTGTAACAATGGCCTTACAATCTTCCCTTGGGTTCTTCTCAGTATCCCCAGGCAATTGTCCTGGAGGTCTCTCTGCCATCTGCCTTGCTAGTTGGCCCATTTGATACTCCAAGTTCTTGATTGAAGCGTTCTGATTTTTTATAGTCTCTTGAGTAACTTGCATGAACTGGCCTAGAAGGTTCTCCAATTTGCTTGAACTCTCTTGAGGAGGCTTTGCTTGAGTATTTGAACTTTGCCCTTGTCTCCAACTAAAGTTGGGATGATTGCGCCACCCCGGATTGTAGGTGTTGGAGTAGGGATCATTTCTAGGCCCTTGGTTGCCCATATAGTTTACCTCTTCTTGTCCCGAGCTTCCAACCACATTGATCTCACAGTTTCCATTTGCATGGTTGCCTCCACAGAAATCACACACTGAGGCACCTTGAACTTGAACAGCTTGTACTTGAGAGTTCTGCAGGTTGAACCGACCCAGTTGTTTGGTAAGAATAGCCATTTGTGCCTTGAGGGCACCAATTTCATCCAGCTCTAGAACACCTCTATTGACCATTGACCGAGAACTAGGCATTTGATAGTCATTGTTAGCCATGTTCTCAATCAAGTCCTTTGCTTCTTCCGGTGTCTTTTGACTCAATGTACCTCCTGCAGCCGCTTCAATCATACTTCTTGAATTCTGTTGAGCCCATTAACAAAAGTTGCGACCTGCTTGCCATGTCTCTAGTTCATGATTTGGACAAGCTGTGAGTAAGGACTTGAACCTCTCCCAGGCTTCATATAGTGACTCACCATCCCTCTGTGCAAAGGCATTGATCTCTGACCTCAGCTTAATCATTCTTGACGGAGGGAAAAATCGAGATAAAAACTTGCTGACTAAGTCGTTCCAGGTGATGATGCTTCCATGAGGATGAGATTGAAGCCATGCCTTGGCTCTATCCCTCAAAGAGAAAGGGAAAAGCCTTAACCGAATGGCCTCATCGGAAGCTCCGTTTAACTTGATGGTGTCACACAGCTCAATGAAGGTACCAATGTGAGCATGAGGATCTTCACTCTCCAACCCTCCAAATTGGTTTCTGTTGCACAAGGTGGAGAAGTGAGGCCTTGATTTGAAATTATTGCAGCCCACCGCAGGTCTCACAATCGGAGTTCCACATCTATCAACTCTAGGGGAAGTGTAGTCCCCATTGTTCTCCTTGGTGCGTTCTCTTCGCCATGGTGACAAATTCTGCTATTTCAATTTGTGGTTCTTGCACACTGGGTAACTCAACTTTCTTGCTCTTGTCTACTAGAAGATGCTTCTTTCTCTATTCTGTCTTGCCTTGGTTTTCTTTCTATTCCTTCTGCAGAGTCTCTCGATCTCAGGTTCGAATTGGAGTTCACCTGGGTCGATTGTACCTCGCATGCACTGAACAAACGGAGTAGCACAGAACAAACAGAAAAACAGCACTTGCAGAAATTCACAGCAGAGATACAGAAATTAAGAACGAAAAACACAGTAGGAAAACAGTAAAAAAAGTAAAAAAAAATAAAATGCCTAAATTAGGAGTCCCCTTTGGTACTCGTGATATTGGCACACCGATCCCCGGCAACGGCGCCAAAAACTTGACACGTACTCGGCAAGTGTACCGGTTCGTTGCAAGTAATAAAAACGGTGAGACCGGATATCGTTCTCAGGGATCGTGGACAATTACCACTTCGCAAATTTGACTACTATCTAGGCGATCGGATTTTGGATTGAAGGTTGTTCTAACATCTAGCAAACAAACAAGAAGAAAATATTTTTGTTCTTTTTGGATTTTTCTCAAACAGTTAACGTGAAAACAGAGAGATGAATAACAATGATATAAGATTGCTGGGGTTAAACTAAGCTAATCCTCCCTTGGTTGTTATGAAATTATAATTAACACAGTTCCTAGTTCTAATATGACAATCAAGTCTTTTCAGAGATACCCAAGCCTAATTCCTTAGGTGCATTGAGCCTAAAATCTCAAATTAAACCCTAATTCCTTAGGTGGATTAACCTGAGATTTTGCATTAAGTAAAGACTTATAAGATTGCAAGCACCTCAAGACCTATTCCTAGGTTCATGAATTACCCGGTGTTTGATTCATGAGCAAGCTCTAACACCAACCTTCCAGTTATCTATTAAAGCAACTAATCATTCATAGGGTGATCAAGCCTAAGAAAGCATTAAGCATGGAATCAAACACTCATAAAGAACAAGGAAACTGTATTAAAATCAAATCATTTTTACAACCAAATTCAGATAGCAATAGTCTAACCCCAACAAAAGGGGAGTTTAGCTACACATAATTGAAAGTAAAACAAAAGGAATAATTACAGAGATGAACAAAGGGGAGAGCTCCATGGAATGATGCACACAGCCACAGCAGCAGAGGATTTCTCTTTTTGGGTTTTCTGAATGAATCTTCTTCTGTTCTGCTCAGTTTTTCTAGTACTCGTGGCCGGTCACGGCCGTGATAGCCATCACGGCCAGGCCGTGATGGTTTCTGACTTGGCACCGCTTCATTTACTGATTCATCACGGCCGTGATACTCATCACGCCAGGCCGTGATCCTTCGACTTTTCCAACAAACAAGGTCACGGCCGTGATAGACATCACGGCTGGCCGTGATCGTCTCGACTTTTCCAACTGATTTATCACGGCCAGTAATATCCATCACGGCTAGGCCGTGATCGTCTCTCGACTTTTGGAGATCTGGCACGGTGACACGTCACGGCCGTGATAGCCATCACGGCCAGGCCGTGACAGCCTTCCCGACTTTTGGCTCAATTCTCTCTTCAGCTACTGCTCCCTCACGGCCGTGAGGGCCATCACGGCTAGGCCGTGATACTCTCTGCTTGGCTCAATTTCTTATCTTTCAAAGCTCTAAGTCATCCTAGCTTCATACTTGCTAATTCTTGGGCATTTAATCATGAATATCTGCAAAACAACACACAATACCACCTTATCTGTTCCAAAGGAAAAACTAAACAAAATAAACACTAAAATGGCCTAACTATATGCAAATGCATGCAGAAATGTACATGGAAAATGAGGTGAAATCGCACTCATCAACGATCTGCCCAGCTTGGGTGATTGTGATTCTTCTATTGTGAGGGGCAACCTGAATACAGACTCCTTCAGAGTGGAGGGATGTGTCACATTCCAGATCCGTGAGAATCAGTTTGATGGGAGTGGCAAACAGGACCCTCATAGACACATCACTCGCTTCCTTGAAGCTTGTGACTTACAGAAGACAAGAGGAGTCTCACAAGATGAGTTTCGCTTGCGGGTTTTCCCTCTCTCTCTTAGGGATGTCGCTCACGATTGGGTTGACAGCTTGGATAAGAACAGCAACAGAACTTGGGAGCAAATGGCACAAAAGTTCCTAACCAAATATTTTCCCCCTCAGAAAGCGGCACAAGCAAGAATTGTCGTCACATCCTTCAGGCAGACAGAAGATGAAACCTATAATGAGGCCTGGGAGAGGTACAACGGGCTCCTGAGAAGATTCCCTTCAGCGTTCTTTGACCCGGTCTCCAAAGTTCAGCATTTCTTTAACGGGTTGAGGGGACGCTATCAGATGAACTGTGATGCCGCAGCTGGCGGTTCTTTTTCCTACTTATCAGCTGAGGATGGATGGGCATTATTGGAGAAGATGTCATATAATGATTACAACCGTGGAAGGGAAACCTCAAGTGGAATCAGTTCTGGGACAATGGAAGCCATTCTTGAGCAAAACAGATTGTTGAAGATGCAGATCGAGGCTTTGTCTGGGAACAAGAAGGTTAATGCGATACACGAGGGAATGCCTCCGGGTTGTGACAATTGTAATGGAGATCATGACACTCATAGTTGTCCGCTCAACTTCTCTCAGGAACATGTGGACTCATGCCACAACTTCTATGACACTGTGCCCCAGAATAATTATCAGAGGAACAGACAGAATGACTACAGTCAGAATCAGAATAGGGGGTATATGAGGAGAGACCATCCGGGTTTCTCTTGGAGTGATGCTAATGGTGGTCTAGCCGGTCAACAACATCCTCAACAGAATTGGCAACAACCTCCACAGGGTCTGAGGCCAAACATTGGAATCCAGCAGCGCAATACTCAGCAGGCTCTTCAGGGGCCTAATCAGTTGCAAATAACAGATGGTGGAAGGCAGCCTTGGGAATTGGCTTTTGAGAAGATGAATGCGGCAATGGAAAAGATGGTAATCAACACAGAGAAGGTGAATACGAAAGTTGACAAGTTGACAACGCATACAGGGGCGACAATGCACAATCTAGAGATGCAGATAGCTCAGCTCGCAAAGCAACTGAATGAGCGTCCCCCAGGCACTTTCCCAGGTGATACCGAGAACAATCCTAAGAACCATTGCAATGCCATAACAATCAGGAGCGGTAAAGTGTTGGGATCTAACAGGGGTGCAACCAGTTCTCAGGAAGACAAGGCCCCGGAACAACCACATGTTGAGGAAGAGCAACCTGAAAAAGAGAAGTTGGCAAATGACAAGGCACCAGAGCAAGGGGGTAGGCCGAAGCTTGTGGATGAAGAGTTCCGAAAGAAGAAGTGGGTTGAACCCCAAGACCTCCCGCCCTACATGAAGGTACCGTATCCTGAAAGATTGAAGAAGCCTCAACAGGATAAGCAGTTCAACAAATTCCTTGATGTCTTCCGCAAACTTCAGATTAACATTCCATTTGCGGAAGCCTTGGAACAGATGCCATCATATGCCCGGTTTATGAAGGAGCTTCTCACCAAGAAGCGGAGAATAGTGGATGAGGAAACGGTTGCTTTGACCGAGGAGTGTAGTGCCATTCTTCAAAGAAAGCGCCTCCAAAGTTGAAGGATCCGGTTCTTTTTCGATACCATGAACCATTGGGGTGATGACTGTAGGGAAGGCATTATGTGATCTAGGGGCAAGCATCAACTTGATGCCCCTCTCTATGATGAAGAGGTTGGGGATCAAAGAATTCAAGGATACACGGATGTCGCTCCAACTAGCCGATCGCTCTATAAAATATCCTTATGGGGTGGTCGAAGACTTGTTAGTAAAAGTGGACAAGCTCATATTTCCGGCGGACTTTGTAGTGCTTGATATGGATGAAGACGTCGATATCCCTCTCATATTGGGTAGGCCCTTCCTGCCTGCACCGGGGTGCCTTGATAGATGTGCGGCAAGGGAAACTCACTCTAAGGGTGCAAGATGATGAGGTAGTCTTCAATCTCTTTGAAGCAATGAAGCACCCTGCAGAGAGGTCGGAAGTGTATCGAGTGGATATGGTGGATCCAACTGTCAAGGCAAAGGCAACTAGAGAAGCCCATGGTTCTTCACTTGCTCAAGTGTTGGTAAAATCCCATGATGATGATAGTGAGAAAAAAGGCCCTTTGGGGGATGAGGTCTATCTCGAGTGGTTGAAAGACATGGAAGCCTTACCGAGTTCCCCAAGGGATGAATGTGCAAGGGAAGAGCGCAACAACAAGGGCATGGAAAAAGAGGATAAAGCACCAAAGTTGAAAGGTGGCACACCCGTGGTGGTCAATGAAAACAACCAGTCGATCCCAAAAGGGACCATCACGGAGTGGAGAGTTCGTGCTGATTATAGAAGGATGCTGGACTTAAAGGAGTTGTCCGGGAATAGCAAGCGAGCATATGAAAGGGCAAGAGCATACAGAAAACGGACTGAGGCATGGCATGGCAAGCAAGATCTTCGTCCGGATTAACCCTTAGGGGGTGACTTGAGTCAGGCTCGGGATGTTAAACAAGCGCTACTTGGGAGGCAACCCAAGCTAGGTATCCTTTGGTTTTAGTTCTGTCATTTTCATTTATATTATTAAAAAAAAAAGCTTGATTCGCCATGCGAATCCACAGTGGCCGCGCGAGACAGAAGCCCTGAATCTCAGAGGCTTACTCACGTTTCTGTCTCGCACCGCGAGGTCTACTTTCGCCTCGCGATTCTGGGCATCAGCATCTGTTGGAATTCCAGATTCGCCTCGTGAGATACTACTCGCCTCGTTATTCTGGAAAGTGTGAAAACAATTTTTCCAGATTCGCCTCGCGAGTGATCTCTCGCCTCGCGAATCTGCACTTAAGGTTTTAATTTGCAGGAGTTCTTCCAGGATGCTATGCAACAGAAAGGAGCCCGTGAGACCAATTGGATAAGGAGGCAACCATGGAAACTCGATCAGGGAACACCCTCTCCTCTCTTCACTTTTGTTTTGTCGTTGTTTTTGTTTTTGTTTTTGTTGTCACTCTTGAATAATTTGAGAAGATCAAGAGTTTTTGTATGAACGGTGTGTCGGCAAGCTTGTTGGATTTTAATTAAATTTAGCATAGATTGATTGCATGAATTATTTTGACCATTGATGATTTCCCCCTAGGTTCTAAAATTATAAAAATTGATCCCCATGTGAAAAATTGAAAACTGAACTTTGAGAATTTTATTGTGATTACTTGATTTATGATAAGTTTGGGGTGAGGGGGTGCACACACTAGGAATTGTATCTCGGTCAAACAATTTGCAAATATGTCCAGGTGAGGATTAGAGCCTCCAACATTGTTTTTGATTGTGTGAATCACTGTTAAGTTGCACTTTCCCGAATTTGCTTGAATCTCTTTATGGTTTGCATGTTTATGTGTTGCATCAAATGATTTAGGCAATTTTCTTTGAATAACTACTTGGCCTGAAAAGAACCATCCCTAATGCATGTTCCCTAGTTAGCCCCGATGAGCCTGATTAGCCTATTGTTTCTTGATGACCCTATATTATAAGCCAAAAATCTGAAAAACCATGTTAGCCCAAATCTTAGGATTAGGAGAGCATGGACGCTAGCAAGAGAAGGGTTGTGGGGAAATAAGTTTGGGATGGCTACAAGGTGGTGTGTTATTTTGGGTTGAGAAAAAGAAAAATAAAGGTTGAAACCCAAGGCAATAAAAAAAATTGCCAAAGGAAAAGGGGCAAAACAGAAAAAAAAATAGCAAGGAAAAGGCTTTAGTCACTCGAGGCAAAAATAAAAATGGAAAAAGGAATTTGAGTGGAAGATTGTCAAATGCTCATGCTTTCTTAGTTCCTAGGGACTTAAGCCTAGTATCCTTGAATATCCTACCCTCAGCCAGACCCCATTACAACCTTTATAAGACCTTCTGATGTTGCATGCATGTTTTCGTGGGAACTATTTTTGAGATGAAAATCAAATTCATGGAAAGTGCTCTTGATATATGAAATTGAGTGAAAACTTAAAAAGCCTAGACAAAATTGAGCGAATGAGTGAAATTTTACATACCCTTGTGAGGAAGGCAATTGTTTGAAATTGGTGATCTTCCTTCTGTGTGTGACTCTGATCCTCAACTTAGATTAATGATTGCATGAATGAAGTTCTCAATTGTTTAAAGTAAATGAATGTGGGGATTACATTGATGTAAGGGGGGGAGATCATTGGAGAAAAAATTGTTTTGATTGCATGAAATTTGTGCGAAATCGATTGATTCCTTTAGGCTTGCCAAGTCTTGAGTCCTTCCAAGAAACAATAATAAGCTTGCCCGGCCAACCTCTCCAACATTTGGTCCATAAATGGAAGTGGGAAGTGATCTTTACTAGTAGCTTGATTTAGGTTCCGGTAATCTATACACATTCGCCAACCGGTGACCGTTATAGTTGGGATCAACTCATTCTTATCGTTGTTCACGACGGTCATGCCACCTTTCTTGGGAACCACTTGTACCGGACTCACCCAAGCACTGTCGGAAATCGGATAGATCATTCCGGCTTCATGGAGTTTCAACACCTCCTTCCTTACCACTTCTTTCATTGTAGGATTGAGCCTCCTTTGCGGTTGGACCACCGGTTTAAATTCAGCCTCCATCATGATCTTGTGCATACAAAATGTAGGGCTAATATCTTTCAAATCTAAGATGGACCATCCAATAGCTGTTTTATGCTCTCTAAGCACCTTCACAAGTTTCTCCTCTTCCAATTTGGACAATACATTGCTCACTATGACAGGGTTTTCATCATTCTCACCAAGAAACACATATTTCAAGTGGGGAGGTAGAGGTTTAAGCTCTAACTTGAGCTTCTCTTGGACCTCATCCTTCTTGAGCTCTTCTTTCTTAGTATTGATAGAGAGTTGTTTGGGTTGAGCTTCCAAATCACATAAACACTCCTCTATTTCCTTCTCCTCTCTCTCATCAAGATTTTCAATAGAGTTCACAATCACGTTCTCAAGAGTGGAGGAATGGTGCTGATGTGCAAAGACTTCTTTAGCCACTACTTCCACAAGGTCCATGCGGAAACAATTCTCTTCATCACTCGGGGAGGAGAGAGGACAACGCCCTGAGAAGAGGGAGCAACGTGAAGAGAAAGGAGAAGGACAAGGGTCACAGTCACGGTCACGAAGACAAAGAAACCCTTTTTACTTCAGCTCAAACAGGTTCCAGACTCGTTACAAGAATCGAAATGGTCAGATTCGTGTCCTTCAGAGGTTCGACCAGAGATCCAATAAACTTCAGAACCTCCAAAACTATCGTATTGTAGAGTATGAATCCAAACCCAACACCCTAATTCTTCCTCATCGCTCTGATGCTGAGTACATCCTCGTTGTCCTCAGAGGTAATTTAAGAGTACTTATTAAGGATAATTGATTAATGATTGATGACAATAAATTAATTTTTCTAATTATTGGGAATGTGATTGCAGGGAGAGCCACAATCACAGTAGTGAATACCGACAACAAACAAGCCTGCAATCTTGAGCGTGGTGATGCCCTGAGACTCCCTGCTGGCACCACTTCTTATATTCTTAATCGAGACGACAACCAGAATCTGAGAATAGTCAAACTCGCTATACCCATTAACAAACCTGGACAATTTGATGTATTGCTCAATCTCATATTTCTCACAATTAATATTCGTTTCTTTTCCAACTCCAACTAATTTGTTTTTTCTTTATAGGATTTCTTCCCATCAAGCACTGAAAACCAACAATCCTACTTCCGAGGCTTCAGTAGGAATACTCTAGAGGCTGCCTTCAATGTAAGGCATAAGCATCTTATCTTATATGCATTTTTTGGTTTGATAATTGTTGAGTAAATATAATCATTATGTGCTTGTTATGATTTCATATACCCGATACGAGGAGATACAAAGGGTTTTATTAGGAGAGGGGGAACAAGAACAAGAGCAAGAACCAGAACAACAAAGCCAACAAGAGGGGGTGATAGTCAGAGTGTCAAAGTAACAGATTCAAGAACTGAGCAAACATGCCAAATCTAGCTCGAAAAAAGGCAAACCTTCTGAATCCGGCCCTTTCAACTTGACAAGCAAGAAACCTATCTATTCCAACAAGTTCGGAAACTTCTCTGAGATCACCCCAGGCAAAAATACCCAGCTTGAGGATTTGGAACTGTCTCTCTCCTATGTAGAGATTAACAAGGTATACAAACACATAGCCATATAGATCATCCACATTGGATAACTTTATATTTTGACACTAATAATATTGATTTGTTTTTCAATAATTTAGGGAGCTTTGTTGCTGCCACACTACAATTCAGAGGCCATAGTGATAGTTGTGGTTAGCGAAGGAAAAGGAAACCTTGAACTGGTGGGTCTAAGAGAGCAACAACAGCAAGAGGAAAAGGATGAACAACAGGAGATAGAGCAAGAAGAAGAAGATGAAGAAAAAGAGGGATATAGGCAAGTCTGGAGTTACAGAGCTAGATTGTCTCCAAGAGATATTTTCGTAATTCCGGCAGGATATCCAGTTTCCATCAATGCTTCCTCAAATCTTAATTTGCTTGGGTTTGGTATCAATGCTGAGAACAACCAGAGAAACTTCCTCGCAGGTACAATATTATAACACAATTCAATTCAATGTACTGTATATTACTTTGCTTTATGACATGTCACCATTGCTTCAACTTATTGATGCCCTTTTGGTGATTGAAAATTGGAAGGCGAGGATGACAATGTGATAAGCCAATTAGATAGACCAGTGAAGGAGCTTGCATTCCCTGGATCGGCTCAAGATGTTGAGAGGTTAATCAACAACCGAGAACAATCCTACTTCGCGAATGCTCGGCCTCAAAGAAAAGGAGGAGGATAGGCATGGAAGAAAAGGTCTCTTGTCTTCGATTTTGGGTGATTTTCTAATGAGCAAACTATGTTATGTATAACTACTATCTATGTTGTAAGAGCTCATAGTTAGTGATGAAAGAATCATGCCATTGTATCTAAAACTAGAGCTCCAACTTTCTCATTATGAATAAATAAAATCAAGCATAAAAGTTTTGCGTGTCCTTCAACTTTCTACTTATCTAATTTAATATGGTTATATACTACATATTTTCTGCATGGGTTAATTTGCTTTTACTTCTACATTAAATTATCTGAACTCTCACTCTAAAATGAAAATGAAGCAAAGACATGATAAATCATATCACACGACCTTGAGTTTTGTTAGTTTGTACTCAGCGACATTCCACTCATATTTATTTAGATACACACCCACACAAAGGTGGCGGGTGGCGGATCAAAAATATTTTTACACCCTTTTGGATAAAATATTGAGACCTTGAAAAGAAAACAAATTCGGTTTATGATATATAGAGTGCGTTTGTTATTGTTTATTTTGTTAAAAAAATTATTTTTTTAATTAAATAATCATTTTTTAAAACTTTTAGTGTATTTGTTTTTGCTTTTGAAAATAATGAAAAGCAGGAAAAAATTTTATTTTTAGGATGAAAAACAATTTTAATTAGCTTTTGAAAAAAAAGACATTTTTTATAACTAATTACTTTTTAAAAATAATTTTTATGATTATAAACAAACACAAACCTACTTCTTTTTTTCTTTAAAATCTCTAAAAATAATCAATAAATCTATCATTCGTGGAACAGTTTGAATTACTACATAGAATTTCTCAGTTCAATCTATCTTTAGGTGAAATATTTTTATAGAATACAAGTAACACCCCGATTTTCACTGTTTCAAAATAATCGAAATGCGGACGATTATTTGTATATATTTATATGAGTATTAGAAAATTATTTTAAATAAACGGAGTTTATCACTCAATCCTACTTGAATGTAGGAAGCTACGATTAAAATTTAGGTTGAAACGACGGGCTAATCCCGGCCCGCTATTTTCACTGACAGTATATTTATACTGCTCAAAAGACCAAATTTTAATTCGTGAACGAAAGATTTAAGATTTTTATTTTATTTCCTACAATTGTGTATTTTTAGAATTATTTCAAAAAAAAAATGAAATAGTATACGTTTTACGGGCGAAATACGTAATCGGGCGAACGACAGAGTGGATTTTGGAGTTTCCAAGAGCAGATAAAGAGGTTATCTTAGAATTTTGAGATGGTTCATGGAGATGAATCACACTTTTGAGTCTAGAGGATTCTACAAGGTTAAAGTGACAATTTATGGATTTTTGCACTTTAGTCATTGAACTTTTTATTAATTACACTTTGGTCCCTAAGTTAGATTCTATGTTTTTCCAATCGAATTGGGCCAGAATCTTTGCTCCAATCCCATTAGAGGACCATGGCCTTAAAGCCCAAATTCCTTGTCCATGAATTTAATTTCATGAAGCCCATTAGAAATCATGTAAGTTTCCTATGTCATGTTTAAGCTTTAAGCCTTTTGATGGTCCCCACAAAATAAATTCAAGCCCAAGTTTTCAAGGCCCATGCGCAAGCCCATGAGGGAGTAGGGGCTGCCCTCATCTTGGATGAGCCAAGATTATTCTAGAATTTTCTACCATGTTCTTACATATTCTACAAGGTTCCACACCATTCCACTATGTTCTCCATCCTTCTAGGTTTTTCCAAAAAGTCTCAAGGAAAATTCAACAAAGATGAGTCAAGATGAGGACACATTTAATGTGGCACATGGTCATTATTTCAATCTATTGACAAATTGCAAAATAGTCCTTATACTTTTGGAATCTTTGCAAAATGGTCCCTAGGAATTATTTGCACTTAAGTCCTTTGAGAAATCACCTCCTTTCTATTTGATCCTTCAAAAGTGGCGCACCACACTTCTACAAATACCCTCCCTCACATTTCATTTTCTTCCTATTGCCATTTGTTTCAAAAACTCTTAAGTTCATAAGCCTTTTAGCATCCCTTTGTGAAGCAAGTCCTTGGATCTTCACTTGTTTTTGATCTTCAAGAGGTGAATCCTATTCTTCTTCCTTAATCATGTCTATGTTCTTCAATAATTTTCATGATTCAAAGTCTATTTCATCTATGTTCATCACTTTTAAGTTTCTAGATCTAGAACTTTGAAAATTCATAACTAATTCTAGAAAACTCCTTTTGACATGAAACCAATTGCTATGATCTTATAATCATCTCTATTTTCATCATCTAGAAGCATATGATCATGCGAAATCTCTTTCCTAAATTTCTGGACTGGGCCGAATCTATGACAAAATGATGTTCATGGATTTTGTTTCATTTTCATGTCTTGATTCATGATTCAATCATCAAGTACCTTGGTAGTTCTTGTAAGTAATTAGTAAATAGAAGATCAAAAATCAAACTCTAACCTATTTGTTTCATTAAGGCCGAAACCCTAGCTATGAACACTTGATGGTTTAGCGATTCAAAAGTTGTTTTGTAACACTTGAATCCAACTCTAAGTCTTGTATATTGATTAAATCCAAGAGTTGAGAAATTTTAAAAACTTCTAGCCTAAAATCTTGAGAAAAATAGAAACCCTAGTTCTTGGAACTAGATGAGTTTTAGTTCATGTTCTGGGTTAATAATCTTGGTTTAAGTGCTTAATCATGTTTAAGTTACTTATGGATCATAAATCCCTAAGTTAACAAAATTTTAACTTTCGTAACCTAGAAAAGTTGTTGAGGCTGAACCTTAACCTCCATGAGCTAAGTATGTTGTTTGATTTGATTTATTTTGGTTGCAATTCGTTATGAAGGCATCGATCGGGTTGGTTTGACCTAAAGTCGACGGAGGAAACCGAATTAAATCGGGATCAGGAGATTAACGGGAATTGTAGTTTAAGCTTCAAGAGGTAAGGGGAGCTTACCTGAGGGATTTTCTCAATAACTATTTGCTTGTAGTGTGGTTGATATGATTTATATGTGGTTGTGGTTATTTGTTTATGTTGTTTACGCTGTGTTGTTTATCTGTGTATCGGTGATTAATCTGCTTTTAATTTATTTAATTATCTGCAGTTGTATATTATGTTGTTATGATGCATGATCTGCCTGGTGATATAATTATGATGATGTTGTTGAATGATGAATGTTAAATGCTGTTTGAGAGGCCTAACAGTGGTCAGTGCACAACCGATTAATCAGATAAAAGCCTTAATGAGTTGTGAAAATTATATTCAACGTTTTATGGGGAATGTTGGAATATAATAGTGGTGGAAAATATTATTTTGGAAAAATAATGAGTTTTGAGAAATATTAATATTTTAATGATTTATTAGTATAAAAGTAATTTATGAGTCACGGTGAGAGTGTAACCGTGAAATTTTTTTGTACTGCTAAATTTTACGCAAGAAATTCCGAAATATTATAAAAAGTTATTTTGTGAAATAGTAATCCACGTTTGTGAATGCTCAGCCTCAGCAAAGGTGGTCTTCAATTCGGGTCTTGCTTTGTACAAAGCAAACTATACAACTACCAAAGAGCCTGTCTGGTTTAAATTAATTTCAATGTAAACTCACTTTTTTACCTTCCCGAAGCACAAATATGAGCTTTCCTCTAATGCAGCTTCAAATGTCCTTTGGCGTTAAATTTTTTTCGGTTAAAGTAATATTTTGGCCTCTATACGTGACACTGATTTTCAATTTGGTCCCTATACATAAAAAGTTATCAATTTGGTCCCTATACGTGACAATGGTTTTCAATTTGGTCCTCACCGCTAATTGGTCCCTATTTAAGAGGGACCGAATTACAAATTATTATCACATATAGGGACCAAATTGAAAATAATTGTCACATGTAGGGACCGATTTCAATTTTTTTTTGTTGAATTGGTCCCTACATGTGACAATAATTTGTAATTTGGTCCTCTTATATAGGGACCAATTAGCGGTGAGGATCAAATTGAAAACCAGTGTCATGTATAGGGACCAAATTGATAACTTTCTACATATAAGAACCAAATTGAAAATCAGTGTCACGTATAGGGACCAAAAGATTATTTTAACCATTTTTTTTAACTAAACACACGCCATATTTGTTGTTGGAACTCATAGTGAGCTACCAAAGTGTAAGGCTCTTGTATCTAAAACTATAACTCATCTTTCTTCTATGAATAAAATACACTTTTACCGACAATTAATATGATAATTAATAGCAATAATAATGGCCTAAAAATTCTCTACCAACAATCATATAGTAGCCGACATATCCAGTTTCCGTAAAAAAAATCCCCGCAATTTTAATGGCCATACAATTTGCCTCCTAAGCCCATTTGTCTGCATTTTTATTAGATCTAAAGGTTCTACCTGACTTTTTTAGGCAATTGTTGAGCTGTTGTCCACAATGTTGAAATTATTTGTTATTTTTCCCCTCAAATTGTGCATGACTTGATTAACAAAAGTTTTAGCGACAATAATATTTGCTCCTAAAAAACTTAATAATAATGTACAAATATTTCAAATAAACCGTACTAAAATTCATTTTATGTAAACAAATTACATTCCATTAAATCCATAATAAAAAAAATAACAACTACCAAGGGTTAATTAACTGTAGAAGTGTCATCAACAAAAGATGAAAAATACATCATTTGAATCTAATAGCTAGTCTCATTTCATATACATTTCTTCAACTCTTAACTATAATGAAGCCTTCTGCTACCAATTTTCTGAAAATCATAGTGTATGACCTAGAATAATAAAATAAGGAAAAATGTCATTTAAAAATAGTTCATCTATGTAAATTAGAGAACAAATATTCATGTACATAACATGCCCAAAATAAAAATTACCATTGATGACTCAAACTGTATCAGCCTGAGTCAGGCACACTATTCATAAAAGAAACAAAAACAAAAAGGACAAATTGATTCTTTTGTACACCAAAACAAGAGTTAGTACAAAAAAAAAAGGAATATTGCCAACGGATAATAAACCACTACAGATTGTGCTTATTATTATAAGATAATAAGGATGCAAGAAAGATAGTTCATAGGCAAATTGCAATTATTGACAGCCCTTGTTCTACAATCTGTCTAGAATGTACTTGTATCAGTTGTATGTGATCTACTACTTATAATATTCATGTTTGTCTCACCAAAGTGCCTACTAACCTTAAAAATATCAAAGACCAATTTTCAATTTAAATGTAGCATGTACTATGTTCCAACTTGAAGGAAAATTATATTATAAATGTAGAATTACAAACCTTCCCCTGCATTAATGAGACTTAACGCTTGTTCAGCATTATTGACAATTTCCTCTAGAATCCCGGCAACAGAAACTCCAAGCTGGAAAAAAAAGGGACCTCCATACATATATACAACTACATACAGCTACATACAGCTACATTAGCTATAAATAAGAATTCAAGTGGCAGCTAGCCAACCTCCAAACACTCATGAATTTGCAATTTCTGATTTTCAACAGTTATGTTAGTTAATGTTAGTTATTTTAAGTTGGTTAGATAACTTGTAACTTAAGTTAGTTAGCTTAGCTGTAGAAAGCTGGATAGTTAGTTAAGCCTTGTATAAATTAGACATATTGCCTCTTGTACATTTTAAGTCAGAAAATTGTGAATGAGAATTACACTATCTTACACAGTAAATTCATCCATGGCTCTTAATTTCACTTTCAACAAGAAGATCATTGTTGGTCCTAATGACTCAGATGAAGACCGCAAAGTCCCTGAACACAATACAAATACACAAAGAAAGCACCAGCCACACAAGAAATACTACAAACACTTCGTAGGCAAAGTAAAATTCAGAAAATTGAACAAGAAAGTGATAGAAGAAAACACACACAAGATTTACATGGTTCAATCAATGTGATCTACATCCACGGGAGAGAGCAGGACCACTAAGAATCAATGATCACAGTTACAATAGAGAACTCCTTGAATTTGTCACTCCCCTGTTCACAAGAACATGAACAAATCCCAAGCTTATCTCTCTATTTTCACACAAACCCAAGATCAATCTATTCTCACTTGATTTTATCTCAATCTCCATGAATCAATTACAATGAATAAACTCAATGTATCTGGACGAAAATCAGAGCTCCAAGAACCCTAGAATCTTGCACAAAATCACTCAGCTAATACATTTGCATTCTGTTGCAGAAACTGATCATAACAGCTTTTGTAGTCGCACCATAATCGATTATTTAATTTCCATAATCGATTATGCCTTCTCAACCCGCGCTCCGTGTTTCTGGAATTCTCCGTAATCGATGATGCTAATCGATTACCATCTCTCTGTCTGTTCTGGAAATCCTCACAATCGATTATGCTAATCGATTATGTCTTCATTGTTATTTCTGGAAACCACATAATCGATTATGCTAATCGATTATGCATTCTCTGCCCGAGTTCCATATTTCTGCAAACATACGTAATCGATTATGCTAATCGATTACAAGTCTTATGCCATTCCCATAGTCGATTATTCAGACACCATAATCGATTATCCTGCTGAAAACTCAACTTTGCTGATTTTGAGGCATCTTTCAACATTTCTCCACCTTGACTGCAAATCATTGACCTTTTAGACCAAAATCAATCACCAGTGTGCTGTGAGTGCTGCTCCCCCACTTATGGGATTTATGCTTCATAGAAGTTGATCAAGTCCAAACAAGTCTTGAACTTTGATCTAGGCAATGACTTAATTAGTGAACAGATCCGCTGGATTGTCTTCCGTAGCTATTTTCTCAATATTTACCTCTTTATATTCTGCCACATCTTTAATGAAGTGAAGTCTGATATCTATATGCCTGGTCCTCTAATGGTAAACTTGATGATTTGCCAAATGTATTGCACTTTGGCTATCACAATGGACCATGACACAATCTTGCGTAATCCCCAATTCACCAATCATCCCTTTTAGCCAAATGGCTTCCTTTACTCCTTCTGCAAGCACAATGTACTCGACTTGTGTGGTTGATAATGCTACCAAAGGTTGCAATGTTGATTTCAAACTAGTAGCTGTCCCAAATAGAGTAAACACATACCCGGATAAGGACTTCCTATGTCCACATTCCCTGCATAATCCGAATCAACATACCCAACAAGAGCATCATCCCCTTGAGCTATCTTCTTGTACCTCAAACCAGATTTTTGTGAACCATTCAAATACCTCAATACCCACTTCAAAGCCTCCCAATGAGCTTGACCCGGATTTGTAATGATCCGACTAACAATGCTAACCACATGTGCTAAATCTGGTCTGCTGCAAACCATACCATACATGACGCTTCCTACTCCACTTGCATTTGGAATAGAATTCATCTTGCTCCTTTCCTCTTCGGTGCTTGGAGCTTGGGTAATTGAGTCTTTCCTTTCCTCCTCATCTGAGTCTTGAATCTCCTTAGCCGCATTAAGTGCATAACATATAAGGTCCGCATACCTGAATCTCATAGGAGGTACAATATTTCTCCTAGTCCTATCTCTGGTCAACTGATAGTCAGATTCCGCCGATGGTTGTTGATTTACAACCTCTGCTAGTTGAGGACTCTCATCTCTAGTAGCACATGTAGGAGACCCCACCTCAAACTGAGTATTCTCCTTTGCCATATCTAAGTTGCTTTCTTCTATGTTTCTGCACATCATAGCCATTCTAGTCTAATTAAATGTGACATCTCTGCTAATGAATCACCTTGATTCCCTAGGTTCCAACCTCCACAGCTTGTAGCCCTTCACACCCTTTGGATAGCCAATGTAAACATATTTCACTGCACGAGCATCAAGTTTGTCTTGCTTAACATGAACAAACTCTAGAGCCCCGAATATCCTCAAGTTAGAGTAGTCAACCGGTTTACCACTCCACACTTCCATAGGTGTCTTGAAGTCTATAGCTAACGATGGACATCTATTAATCAAATACACTGCTGTACTTGCAGCTTCTCCCCAGAAGCTCTTGGGCAGCCTAGCTCCCAAAAGCATGCATATCACACGCTCCAGAATAGTCCTATTCATCCTTTCGGCTAGTCCATTCTGCTGAGGTGTCCGTGCTACATTTTTATGCCTTTTAATGCCCTGTTTCCTGCAAAACTCATTAAACTGCTCTGAAACAAACTCCAGACCATTGTCAGTCCTTAAAACTTTCAGTTTAGTTCCCAGCTGATTTTCTACAAGAGTGTGCCATTCCTTAAACTTTTCAAATGTTTCAGATTTATTTTTCAAAATATAAATCCACACTCTTCTAGAAAAGTCATCAATAATGGTGAGAAAATAGGAACCCCCTGCATGAGTTTTCACTCTTGAAGGACCCCAAAGATCCGAGTTAACATACTCAAAAGGTCTACTAGAAACATGCATACCCGAACTGAATTTCACTTTATATGATTTACCTAGTATGCAATGATCACAAAATTCCAGCTTATCCAATTTATCACCATTTAGCAAGTTTTGTTTACTTAGCTCAACTAAACCTTTTTCACTAACATGCTCTAGTCTCAAGTGCCATAACATATTTTTATCATGTAGAGTTTGGCTAGCAATAGATGCATGAGAAATAACAGTGGAACCATCAAGAATATACAATCCATTCCTCTTAGTTCCCTTAGCAATTATTAATGAACCGTTAGAAATCTTTATCATGCCATGTTCAATTTTAGTTGAATATCCTAACACATCAAACATGCTTATAGATAACAGATTTCTCTTAAGTTCAGGAACATACCTCACGTCTTGCAAAAGGATTTCACGGTTATCATACATTTTCAGTCGGATAGTACCCATACCTTGCACTTTGCACGATTTTTTGTTTCCTAGAAGCACCACTCCACCTTCTTTGAGCTCCAAAGACTCGAAGTAGTCTTTCAAGGGACACATGTGATATGTACATCCGGAATCCATAACCCAATTCCTCTGCGTTTCCGACGTAGATGCTACCAACACTCCCACACTCTCATATCCATCTGAAACAACAGCTACATCCGTTGAGTCATGAGTCTTTCGTGACTCCTTGCCCTTGATGCCAGGACAATCCTTCCTCCAATGACCGACCTTGCCATAATTGTGACATTTGGACTTCGACTTTGGTTGAAACCTTGACTTCACCTTGTACTTCTTCCCATTCGATCCTTTCTTCTCATTTCTGCCCTTTGAGACATTCAAACCCTCTCCATTATCTTCGGATCTAAGCTCCTGCTGTTTTTGAAGCTCCTTGGTTCTAAATCAAGTTTGAATCTCATCTAAAGTAATGGTTTGGTCCTTGCCATAAAGTATAGCATATTTGAAATTCTCAAAAGACTTTGGTAGAGAATTGATTAAGAGCAAAGCCTTTCCTCATCATCAAGTTTCACCTTAATGTTCTCTAAATCATCAAGAATCTTGTTGAGCTCGCGAGTTACTCCGAAATCGTTCTTGATTCGACCATCTTGAAAGAATATAGTTGTAGCTTCAACAATAGCCTATTTGCTAGAGACATAGTCATGTACAAGGACTCCAATTTGACCCACATTGTCGCAGCTGTCTTCTCCCTTGCAACCTCCCTTAGTGCCTTATCACCAAGACACAATATGATAGCACTTCTTGCCTTGTCTACCATTTCATCCTTCTCTTTTTGAGAAAGCGTGGAGGGCATTCTCGCCACACCCTTCAAAGCATCTGCATATCCCAGTTGTATCAAGATTGCTTCCATCTTGATTCTCCATAACCCGAAATCACTATTTCCGGAGCAAACACACAAAGAAAGCACCGGCTACACAAGAAATACTACAAACACTTGGTAGGAAAAGTAAAATTCATAAAATTGAACAAGAAAGGGATAGAAAAAAGCACACACAAGATTTACGTGGTTCGATCAATGTGATCTACATCCATGGGAGAGAGCAGCACCACTAAGAATCAATGATCACAGTTACAATAGAGAACTGCTTGATTTTGTCACTCCCCTGTGTTCAAGCACATGAACAAACCCCAAGCTTATCTCTCTATTGTCACACAAACCCAAGATCAATCTACTCTCACTTGATTTTCTCTCAATCTCTATGAATCAATTATAATGAATACACTCAATGTATCTGGACGAAAATTAGAGCTCCAAGAACCCTAGAATCTTGCACAAAATCACTCAACTAATACATTTGCATTATGTTGCAGAAACTTATCGTAACAGTTTTCGTAGTCGCACCATAATCGATTATTTAATTCCCATAATCGATTATGAATTCTCGACCCGCGCTCCATGTTTCTAGAATTCTCCATAATCGATTATGCTAATCGATTACCACCTCTCTGTTTGTTCTGGAAACCCTCATAATCGATTATGCTAATCGATTATGTCTTCACTGTTATTTCTGGAAACCACATAATCGATTATGATAATCGGTTATGTGTTCTCTAACCGAGTTCCATATTTATGCAAACGTACGTAATTGATTATGCTAATCGATTACAAGTCTTCTACCAGTCCCATAATCGATTATTCAGACACCATAATAGATTATCCCGCTAAAAACTCAACTTTGCTTATTTTGAGGCATCTTTCAACAATCATCTATCTCTTCATGAATCAAAAACTCTCAATTAGACATCTAAGAATCAAATTGGTCAAACCAAACATCGGTATTGCAGTAATAAGCATTAGGTAGACTCTCAAAACAACTCTTATTAGTAGTACATAGAAACTCTCAAAAAAATTCAATAGCAACCATGTTAGCTTATTTAAGCACCTAGAAACCCCACAGCAACATTTAACAACATTTGAACCAGAATTGTCCAGATAAAACAGACACATATCAAGAAGGATATTGAAGATTTACGTACCTTTGCTCTCTGCCTTAATATTCACACCGAATTTACAGCTGTATCAAAAAACTCTGCTACCTTGAGGAAATCTTCCTCAACAAAATGCTATCAATATCACGTAATTGAATAAAAATATAAAAATATCCAAATTAAAGTATAAGCAAAGAAGGAGCTTGAACCTATCTCAATGCCGTCAGGAACCATAGCAGATACATCCCATGAACGATGTTTTTATTAGCTGCAATATGAATTTATTCCACCACCTTCTCAACTCTGGAGTCATATATACCCTGAACAAAGATTTTAGAAAACGAAATTGTTCTTACTTTAATATGTTCCTTTTATGAGGCTGCAAAATTTCTCTCAAACTAAATCACATTGGTAACTAATATATAACTTCATCTCAGCTATATGACTGTAACACAAATAATTAGCACTGAATTTTAAAATTTCATAACATATATAGAAGACTCGAAGACGCTTTCATGAAAAGTCAAAGTAGTTATTTGTTTTCGGTACCTTGTTCTTTAGATTCACTGAAACTAGCTTATAACCTTTCTCACTTAGAACCTGCAACATATTAAGATTTCAGTGTTAAAATACAAGGATTTAATCTCTTTGGTCTAGCAACGAGACCAAACCCCTATGTTATATTAAGATCGAATATTTGCATGATCATACAGTTCAATTCTCCTTTCTATTGTACCTGTGCATATCTTAAACAATTACCGAGAAACTGCTCCTGATATGCTCAATACTCTGGAGTTGTAGCCTAAATCCACGCAAGAAAAATAAAAAATATATACTGTCAAAGTATGGAGCACAAACATCATACATTCTCCCAATATCAACTATTTATACTCACACTCAAACAAAAACAGGAAGATATGAATCCAGAAAATTTGGTTTCCAAGATGATCATTTATAAGTACTTGTAAAATGAGTTCCAGATAAAATTTTCCTTTTCCTTCCGAAATATGAAAATTACAAAGAATAAATTTTTAAAAAATACCAACTGCAGAGGTCTTTAAAATGTAGAGGATTAATCAACCTAATTAGAATATATTTAGCATTATATTAACCAACCTAATTAAGTAATTATATGTTGACCGCACTTCCCCTCTCAACACTTATGACTTATCCTAACTCCTCATTCCAGTTACCACCCCCTCATGAAAATTTCTGTAGGCTCAATTATATTTTTGTTTCCTTATTTTTATTCTAGGTTTTAATTCTTATATTTTTTTGTGCAAGTTAATCATATTTAAAAAATATATTTATATATCATAATTTTTTTTCTTCTCTCTTTCAAATCTATTTGATTTATTTCTCCTCTTTTCTCATACAAGTTAACCATTTTTTGAAAATATTTATCTATCATATTTTTTTCCTATCTCTTTAAAATATATTTTATTTACTTATGCTCTTTTCCGTACAAGTTAAAATTTTTTAGAAAATATATTTATCTATCATGTTATTTTTTATTCCCTCTTGAAAATCTATTTGATTTATTTTTTATATTATATTTTCCTATGTAAGTTAAACCTTTTTAGAAAATATATTTGTCTATCATATTATTATTATTATTATTATTATTATTATTATTATTATTATTATTATTATTATTATTATTATTATTATTTCTTGTATCTTGAAATTCTATTTAATTTAACCCTTCTCTTATTCCCATGCAAGTGAACTATTTTTAGAAAATATATTCATCTACTATATTATTATTTTTCTTCTCTCTCAAAGATATATTTGATTTACCCAAAAGTGTTTGAATGAGATGGCACGGATCTCTTCCAGCTTAACCAGAGGTCTCGAGTTCGAATCACGGGAAACCAAAAAAAAAGATATATTTAATTTATTTATCATATTTTCCCGTACAAGTTAACCATTTGTATAACATATTTAGCCATCATATTATTTTATTTTCTCTCTTCAAAATATATTGGATTTATTTCTCACTTTTCCTGTGCAAATTAACTATTTTTAGAAAATATTTTTTAGAAAATATATTTGTCTTTCATAATTTTTTCTTCTTCTCTCTTGAAAACTTATTTGATTTATTTCTCCTCTTTATCCGGTGCAAGTCAACCATTTTTAGAAAATATATTTACATTTATCTATCATATCATTTTTTCCTTCTCACTTGTAGAAGAGAGGGAAGGAGAAGAGTAAGAGAATGAAATAAACATAGATGAGATAAATATCTATCCACGGAGAATATCGAAAGTAAAATGAAACATTAAGAAATAAATAGAGAGAGATATATAATGCATGAGAATATGCTATACAAATATATTATCTTAATTTTAAATCTTAAATTTTAAATTAAATGATAATTAAATTAATGACGATTTATATATAAATGAAAGTATTTTCATTTATGGTAAATATATCTTACCATTAATGTTTTAATTCTTCCATATTTTATGAGTCAATCAATATCTTACCATTAATGTATTAATTTAATTTTAAATTTCAAAATTTATTGTTATTTTTTAATTATAAAATTTTAATATAGATTTAAAATTATTTAAATTATGTAACAAAAAAAATTAATTAGAAAAAATTAATTTTAATTTTAATTTATATATTTATTTAAATTAGGAAATTTTAATTTAAATTCATTATATTTAAAAAATTCAAAATTTATTCATTATTTTGTTTCCTTGTTTATTTTCTTACCATTAATACAATTTGTATTCAAATCTATGCAAGAACCGACGCGTAAGCAAAACTTGGAGGGGACGTATGAAAAAGTTGCAAGAAATAGAAATTTTCTTTCTTAGATTCCTTAACAAATATCCTTATGACACTAGTTAGCATTCACCTTGAATTAATGCAAGATTTCTGCCAATAGAATGGATTTTAAATTCTTATAATCAAGCACATATGTCGTTGCTTCCACGCTTATAAATTTCCACTGAAGCTAATAGCGATAGCCAGGTTCTGTGCATATTAATTTTCTTGACCCACCACTGCCCCCTTCCAACCTCATTTGAAGGTATGGAAAAACATATGGTTCAGTCTTTATCAGCCACTTCTGTAGTTCTTGGTCTTCTTATATTCACGTTAGGTACTTGCTTATCATTTTTACTTTGATAATATCCATAGCTTGCTAGCAAATTTATATTTGATCTTCTACTATATTGCTCTAAAAGACTTTACTAGTTTATTTCACTTATTTTTCAGTGATATCCATGGTGAATACATGTGAGGTAGCCGTGATAGGAGGTGGTTGTCCAGATGAAAATCAATGCTTAGAAACATGTCGTCCTTGCTACCGAGGCATAGGCGAAGTCCATGCTTACTGCATCCCCGCCGGTGGAGGAATTCTGTTTGATCAATGTATTTGCAGGATGGAGAAAGGTGCTCCCTGTAACCCAGTTGGACCACCACAATGCCCCAGACCATGGCCACCTACGGCTACTATTGCCACCAACCACAATGAAACTCATAAATTATTGTCTAGATAATTGTTATATTAACTATGTTATAAGATAGACTAAATATATTAGTCATAATATCTATTGCGAGTGAAATGTTATAATTATAAGATTATACAACTTTGATAAATGATTTTGCAGCTCAAAAAGTTAGAAGAGTAAAATGAAAATTGATGTGATATCAAATTAGGTTTCAAACATTAATTTTGCTTGAAGACACCAAAATTTCTAGACACGACCCTGACTGCAGGGACAATTAATTATTCAGTAATATTTGTAGCTAACACAAGTTTATATACATGTGTATTTCCAACAAATTTCTTTGGTATACATGTGTATTTCTATGATACCACGTATTATAGTTGGACTTGGATGATCAAGACAATCATGGCAAAGTACAAAAGTTTTAGGATTAGTGCTTCCAATGCGTATAATTTGACTCAAACATCCTTACTTTTGTAAAATCCAATGAGAAGCATGAACTTCTACTTTGAAAGTTGCAGAGGTAATATAGAATATTCTATATCGCCCTCAATTATGGTTTCAATGTGATACCATTTGTCATGTATATTTTTGAAACTTGGTAGATTTATTCGGGATCTACTAGAGACATCAAAATATAATTGTTTCATTTGAGAACATCGTAGAGGCTCTTTCAAAACCACCAATTTCATTTGCAAACTCCTCGTTACAAGTCGATAATAAGTGCACATGTGATCATCTGATTTCTTTTTACAAAATATAAAAATAGTACACATGATTTATTATATATCCATAAAACTCAACTCTATATTTAGCTAGTAGATTTATAATCACTCTGCATTAAGAACGCACAACATATGAATTTATGATAAAGAATCTTCTAGTCCTTCAATGATATCATTATTAATCATCAATATTTACTCAAAATAGCCTAATTGACCGTATGTCAAATAACAAAATTATTTAAAAATTATTCACTTAAGTCTAGTAAAGCACCATAAAGAACAAGTGCGTACAAGGACAAAGCAAAATTAATATCCCACTTATACAGATCTAAATCCTCTCCGGTGGTACATCGGTTCAGTGTAACACCCCGATTTTTCACTGCTTCTAAATATCGATAATAAATATATAAATGTTTATATTTTTATCCGAGACTTAGAAAATGATTTTGGATAAACCAATGTTATTTCCATGTTATATTTAATATTATAAGGTTATGGGGAAATTTTGGGTTGAAAATTCAGACGAAACCCGGTTTGCGTTTTCACTGACTGTAAAAGTTTACTGCTCAAAAAACCTAATTGTGACTCATGAACAAGATGGTTAGTGTTTATATCATATTTGCTACGATATTGAGAGTTTTGAAAATTTTCACGTGAAAATAAAATTATATTTTATGCGGGCGAAAAATTCAAAATATCTTGAGAAAAACCTGAGTCGGGTAAACAATGAAACTAGATACGGAGCTGAGGTGGCTGATGTGACAAGCACTTATGGTGATCCTATCCGAGTCATAATGACCACAGTGCCAAATAAATGCCATTAAATATTTTGGTATGGAAAAGACTAAAATACCCTTAGTTTCACATGGAAATCACAATTGTGCCATCACACATTTTTACCCTTTTGTCCCTAACCCCCAACGACTCCACCATCATTAACATGACTTAGGCAAAAAATTTCTTCACTTTGTATCATCTTCCTCTTCAAATTTCATCATTTTCTCTTAAGAACTCTTAGTCATTTTATGAAGAACATCATCAAATCTTATCATTTCTTCATGTTTCAAGAGGTGATTTCTTCCCTTCATGATCAATCAAGTCTTTCTCTTCACATACTTCATGAGTTTATGCCATGAATCATCATGATCATCATCATGTTCAAAGTTCTTGATGGTTTCTTTAAAAATCTCTAAAATTTTTTTAGAAAAATCCATTTGACTTGAGACCAATTTCTATGAATTCATATTGATGTCTATATTCATCATCTATAAGCATGAACCCAAAAGAAATTTTCTCCCTATTCTTTCATTGATGGCCGAACCCTAGCTTTTGGGTGTAAATGGATTTTGCTTCAACTTTTGTTAAATGATGCATGATTTCATCTCTTAAATCATTATGGGTATTGAATCCAAGTGATTAAGAAAACCAAATCAAATCCTAGTCTCATTTTTTTCAACAGGACCGAAACCCTAAGTTCTTGGTATAAATGGATTTTGATTCAATTTTTGTCTTGTGACACTTGATTTCATCTCTATACTATCTATGTTTGTTGAATCCAAGAGATGGAAATCAAGTGAAATTTCTAACTCAAATTTTGTGTCAAGGCCGAAACCCTAACTCATTGAATTAGATGAGTTTTGTTCAATGTTCTTGGTTTATGATCATTGATATTGTTATTCAATTACTTAAGGATCATTAATCCAAAAGTATTGAAAAATTTTAACATCTCTAGCTTGATTAATTTGAGTGGACCGAACCATTACCACGTGGTTTAGGAAATTTTTTTGTTTTATTTGTATTAATTTTGGGATGATTTGTTGTGAAGGATAAATCATTGTTGATTTTCCTGAGTGTGCGAAGGAGACGAAGATCAAATCGGAAAACCGTTCTTGAAAAACAAGCACTTGAATCTTCAAGAGGTAGGGGGAGTTTACCTGAGGAGTTTAAGATAGCCATATGCTATCTTAGAGTTGTCTGTAATTTATTTGTTGTAGTTTTTTGTGGCTTAAAATTATTTGTTATTTAATTTGCTATATGTTTTGGATGTGATATGTTGATTTCTGTGATTATAACTGAATTGCTGAGTTGTAATTGTGATGCATGCAGTAATTGTGATGTATGCTATACTGTGTTGTGGTGAAATTATCTGTTGTTGAGTGATGGATTGAGAAACCTGACAGTGATCATTGTTCAATTTAATTTGAGGATAAAAGCTTGATAAGCTTATATATTTAACCCAAGTGATTAAATTGTGGAAAGTTAAAAAAAAGTAGAAAAATATTATTTTAATAATATTTTAGGTGAAAGGCGAGTCAATGAGTGACAATAAGGGAAAAACTGTGAAAAAAATTCACATGCGTTAGTTTTTCCAAAATAAATTCAATTATATTATAAAATTTTATTTAAAGTAATTAAGTTATTAAAATAGTTTAATATTGACGTCGGAATAATTACTTACAACAGGAAAGTCATTTTGAGTTATAAAAGGATTTTTACGGCAAATGTTTGGGAAAACGGTTTCATATTTGTTATGAATCTGTTTAGAAAGCAATTTATCTATGATTTAATGTTTTATAAATGATTTTAACAGAAAAATAATTTTTGTAAAAGAATTTTATTCAGTGAAAACAATTCCGTTAAACTTGGATAAGTTTTCGGAGGTTTGGTTTTGTATTTGTTGTTTCACTGAGCGAAATTTTTTAAAGAGAAAAAGCGAACCTAGTAATCGAGACGTCGGAATTCTAAAGTTCTGTTGACACGTAGGTCATGGATCTGTGTTAGTAGACTGAGTGTCCTGTAAAAATTTTGTTGACTATGTGTCCTATAATTGATATGGGGAATGTGAATCCCATATTCGCGAGCCTAAGACTGGTGCGTCAGTTTAGGGCCTTGCGATTGAGCACTCGGACTGTGTGTCCGATGTTGAGTTTAAAACACTTGGACTGGTGTGTCCTATGTTTGTTTAAAGTGAGAAAGTCTTAATATAAAAATTGAGCATGGTCGTGGGCTATGAGATTCGACAAGGGAAGAATATGACGAAAAAGAAAACAAGGCGAGAATAAAAGTTTTTCTCATGCATTAGTTGGCAGACATGCCATGTGTTGAATTATAGATCATTGAGTCCCGAGTGTTGGACAATGTATCTTTAATGGTCTATGTTTCCATTTAATGCGATGACCATTATGTCCTGAGTGTTGGCCAATGTGTTATGGACAATAATTCCATTTATCGCAGTAACCATTGTGTCCTGAGTGTTGGCCAATGTGTTACATTTTTGTGCAATAACCATTGTGTCTTGAGTGTTGGCCAATGTGTTATATATTTGTTGGACATTGTTTTTTTTTTTCCATTTTTACAATGATCCACACAAAGAGCTTGATCTGCTCAAAATGAAATAAAAAGTTATGGGATCTCCGGAGATTAGATACCAAGTTAGAGCTTGAATATTGAAGTGTCATGCATTTTTATAAAATCGCGATGACTGTCGGGTATGAATCCCATTGTCAAAAATTATTTATGTTGTTTGGATAATTTTCCATATGTTGTGAATATCAAGTATATGTTGTTTTGTGTGTCGCGCATGTGGTTATCTTAGCAAAACTCATACTCCCTCCGGTCACTATTATAAGAAAAAATTTAATGGAACACACATATTAAGGTGGTTAGTTAATCTCATTTAAAAGAGTCATTGGGAATAAAAAATTAAGTTTGTTACCTAAATTGCCCTTCTTCTTATTTATTAAGCTTGTGTTGTTGAGAATAAAAAGAGTCAATGGAAAACACAATTTGTATTAAATGAAGGGTATTTTGATAATAACTTCATTAAATATGATGAAAGTAGTGGAAATTTGCTTATATTTTGGACCAAAAAATTTGTAAAATTTTGCTTATATTGTTGACCGGAGGGAGTATATTGGTATCTCACCCTTACATATTTGTTTGTTGTTTCCTCTACTATGTGGAATATATATATCGAGTACATATAGGTCCGGACAGGGTGGATCTCGAACTACTCGGGGACCATATCCCCGACGTTTGACAACACGGACAACGGTGGTGCTTGGGTCATTAACCTAGGGGCTCGAAGTGCCACCTACACAGTCCTGTTAGGACTCTCTCGGGACTTTGGCAGCTGGGCCACAGCGACACATTCACAATATGGAGACGATCGAGGTCTCACTATCTCCCATTTGGATGATTCTGCAGAGTTGGTACAAAGCAGGGGACTTAGAGCATCACCCTCCCTCTCATGTTCAGCCTTGCATATTTGTTTGTTGTTTCCTCTACTATGTGGAATATATATATCTGGTACAGAGATGGGTTCAAACTGGATGGATCTGAACTACTTGGGGATCAGATCCCTGACGTTTGACAACACGGACGACAGTGGTGCTTGGGCCATTAGCCTAAGGGCTCGAAGTGCCACCTACACAGGTCCTGTTAGGACTCTCTCTGGGACATTGGCAGTTGGGCCACAGCGACGCATTCATAGTATGGAGATGATCGAGGTCTGACTACCTCCCATTTGGATGATTTTGCAGCACTTGGTACAGCAAGGGGACTTAGAGCATCACCCTCCCCCGCATGTTCAGCCTTTACAGCAGGTAGCCCCAGGGTCACCTCCAGGGCCTATTGTGTTGATCCCGGAGGAGATGCATGATGAGATGGAGAAGGATCTGATTGCTGATCCGGACTATATTCCTCTTGAGGATGGTGTAGTCCCAGATGTTGGAGAGGGGGTTGAGGTATCCTCTCCGGATACACCTCCTGGTGGTGGGGATGTCTACGTTGGAGTCCCCAATGGGTTTCATTAGTAGTGACCAGCTGTAGGATGTGGTTTCATTTTTTGTAATAGTGGGGTTTTTGATAGTATGACTTTCTGGCTACTGAGAGCCATCTTTTTAAGTAGTGGTTTCAGACTCCCATTGTGGTATAGTTATGCTGTTTTTATTTTTGTTATATATTTATGATCATAGAAGGTGAGCTGGTATGATGAAGGTCTTGTGTAAAACTCTTATGACGCATATGTATGATATATAGTTGTATATTACGTTGATGGTGTTCAATTGTATGTGGAGTAAAGGAAAGAAAAAAAAAATATCGCCATTTTTTAAAAGAATAAGTAATTAGAAAACTCATTTTTTAGAAAGTAACCGGCAACATGTTATTTCTTTAAGTTTCAAATTCCGCAACAAGTTACTTAAATGTGATACACTGAGAAGGGGGTGTCGCATTAGTGGTATCAGAGCTGGTGGAGTCTTTCGGGAAATCTTTGGGAATAGGTCTGTTGTGTTGATGTTGTGTGATCTCTAATTGAGATTGTTTGAATTACTTCTTAGAGGTAATGTGTGATAATTAGTAAGTTTAAGTTTCATTTTCTGGTTGCCATTTAACTGATTGTGTCTTGTAGGTAGGTTATGGAACCAGAAGGTGCACTTGGACGTAGACGCGACCGCGGTTGTGGAAGAGGTCGTAGAGGTGGTCGTGTTGACGGCCGTGGAAATTTTGAAGAGAATTATGAGGAGGCTGGGGGAATGGATTGTGCAGCACAAGCAATGGCGGATGTTGTCGCTGCTATTACATAGCAAACTGCTACAATGGCTGCCCAGAATTTACAGGAACAAATTTGAGCTGAACAGGCTGCTGATGGTAGAGGTCTTTCTGCTTTTAGACGCCAGAATCCTCCACAATTTCATGGAGATATGGATCCTACAAAAGTTGATTTGTGGGTTCAGGAAATAGAGAAAATCTTTGAGTTGATTCACAGTCAAGAAAGGGTGAGGGTGCCTTATGTAACACCCTGTTTTTCGTATGCTTCTTTATCAGTAAATACATGCTTTAATGTGTTTATTTTTGATAAAATCCGGAGGATGATTTTATTTAAAATAAAATCATTTTCTTGTGTTGTTTTACTGTATGAAGTCACAGTAAAATTTTCGGTCGAAAATTCGATGGAAACCTAGTCATGCGTTTTCTCTGCCAGTACAAGTTTACTGAGCTAGAAACAAAATTTTAATTCGTGAACGAGACAGTTAGTGTTTTTATGATGTTTTGTGTGGGTTTGGTAAATTTTCGAATTTTGTTGTCCGGGAATAAAATATAATATTTTATCCAGACGAAACCTTCAGAAAATACGATCGGATGTGCAACCGGTTACGTATTTAAGCAGTTAAAGGAACCCTAAAGGAGGAGAAAAGGCTTGATGGGAAATCTCATTAAATGTTTATGACACACAGTAAGAAAAAGTAAATCCTTACTTCCCTCCAAAATCTTACTTTTCATCTTTCTCTCTCCAATCACATCACATCACATTAACTCTTTAACCTCTCTTCAAGAAACTCATCTTCTTTCTTCTTCTTCCTCTCAAGGCCGTGCACCTCCACCTTTCCTCTATAAATATCACTCATCCACTTCACTTCATCACTTTCCTTTCTCCTACTCCATTAAAACCCTTTAGTTTTCATCTTTTCTTAACTTCAAGCTTCCAAAGCTCTAGTTTTTCTTCTTCTTTTCACTAAGTGTTCTTCATCAAAGTTGTTCCTCTTTCTTAGGTTAATACTCTCATGTATTCTTTTTTTAAAAAACTTCATCTTTTTCTAAAGTTTCTTCTTTATGTCATATATAAACTTTTATCTTCAAAAATCTCTCAAAAATGGTAGAAAACTCCTTTTGAGTTGAAACCAATTTCTATGGTCTTGTATTTACTTGTAGTTTAACATACTAAAAGGTTGTGTAAAACAAAGTTTCCTAACCTCTTCTTTCTAATGAGGCCGAACCATGCATGTGGTTTAGATGGATCTTGTTTCAACTTTTACAAATATGAGTTTGTATTTAAAGATTTGTTTTCCCAAAATGATCATGGACCAAGACTCCTTTATGTTAAAGGATGCTATGTCTAAAGTGATTGGAAAGTTTAAAGATTTGTTTTCCCAAAATGATCATGGACCAAGGCTCCTTTATGTTAAAGGATGCTATGTCTAAAGTGATTGGAAAGTTTAAAGATTTTTACTCTACTTTTATGTCATTTATATTTATGTCATTTACTTTATGTCATTTACATTATGTCATTTACTTTTATGTCATTTATATTTATGCCATTTACTTTATGTCATTTACATTATGTCATTTACTTTTATGTCATTTATATTTATGCCATTTACTTTATGTCATTTACATTATGTCATTTACTTTATGTCATTTATGTTTATGTAATTTATGATTCATTTACTTATGTCATTATACTTTAATTATTTATAAGCCTATGTTGTTGTTACTTTATTTGCTCATGAGCTTTGTTATTTAAAATCCTATGTTGCTTTCAAGATGATCATAGACTTGAGCTCCATAAGTTATTGGATGCTAAAAGGTCTAAGAGATTGGAAGAATTTAAAGATTTTTATCATAAAAACCCAAGGATGGCCGAATCTTAAAGGTTATGGACCTAGGGTGTTTCGTTTTTCATTTTCCAAAGTGATCATGGTTTTGAGCTCCTTACTATTAATGGATGCTAAACCAAAGAGATTGGAAATTTTAAATGTTCCTAGCCTATTTTATTGGTCAAGGCCGAATCTCCATCAAGGTGTAACTTGGTGGGATTTTTGTCCAACTTTGTTTTAAGTAATCATGTTTTAAACTCTTAGCACTTGAGGATCATAAATCCCTAAGTTGCATATGTTTTGGAAACTTCTAACCCTAAGTTCTTGGTTGAGTTCTAATCCTTTGAACCTTGTGTCTTAAAACCTAGACTTGCCTCCTAACCAACCTTGAAGAACGTCCGCGAAACCGTTTATTTTCTCGCATTCTTTTACCTTCTTAAGGTAAGAGGGGATTTCCTAAAGATATTCAATAACTGTATGCATGTGTGTAGGTGTTTAATTGGATATTTACATGTTGATTGAGCTTACTTGATTATGTAATATACTTGAACTGTTATGCTATTATCTGATGTTGAACTGTACTTGTTCTAAAAGATATAATGCATATATGTGATGAACTGCTTTCAACTGTGATATTAGCATTGAACTGATGATATATACTGTTGTTGATTGAAAGTTTGCTAATACAGACGTTTGATAGTGTGATTTTACATGATATTTTCTGTATACTTTTGCATGCATTTTGCATATAGATTAGGCATTCTTTATTTGGTTTTTATTAGATTTTCCCTTGGAACGGGTGAAGCGGTCTCTTGGTGTTGTTTTGCAGGAATTCAATGTAAAAATGATCAAAATCAGCCATGGTGGAGCTTGGATGAAATAGAGCTTGAAAAGTGAAGAATATGAGCCAAACAGAGCCCATCACTCACGGCCGTGATGACCATCACGGCCGTGATCAAGCAGAGCAGAAGGCAAAAGTCAGAGACTGTCACGGCCTGCCCGTAATAGACATCACGGCCGTGACCAACCAGAAAATTAGGGTTTCGCGACGCGAAACCTAGCTCGCCTCGCGAGACTTCATTTTGTGCAAACACGCCTTGGACAGAACGCGTCACGGCCTGCCCGTGATGGCCATCACGGCCGTGACGCGCAGCAGACCTATAAATAAGAACGCAGCAGACAGAACTGAGGGAGTTTTTAGGGTCCATTTGGAGGCATTTGGAGGCTGCAGCTGGGCTAGGGTTTCAACCCTAGAAGGGAGCCAAGAGGGGTTGCTTTGAAGAAGAAGGAAAGCTCACATGGAGCCTCTTCTCTCCTCTTCCTTCCCATTTCTCTGGTTTGGTTTTTCTTTGTTTTATGAGTAGTTAAATCCCTGTGTTGGGATTAGATGTAATCAAACTTATGTTTATGTATTTATCTTGACTGATTAATCTATGTTCATGTCTTCGTATTAGTGGTTATTTTTCTGTGCTTAATGCTTGTTGTGGCTAGCACCCCTATGACTTGATTTGTGTTTTGGTATGCAATGGGAACGTTCGTATCATACCCGGAATTGAATTTAATCACCTAGTAAGCCTTGTATCTAGGAATGGAACTAGGTTTATTAGTAATCGCGTAATCCCTAATCTTAATGCAAATTCATTAATCTAGGCCACCTAAGGAATTAGGGTCTATTAGTGGATTTAGGCTCTTGCCATCCGAGGAATCGGGGTTTGAGTAGTTTAGTGGATTGATTTTAATATCTGAAGCATGAATGAGAGGTATCTAGTCCTGATAGTGCATGAGTTAGAGGTTTGGTGAAGTCTAGTCCCAACATATCCTTTCTGCACGCCAAGTGTTTGTTAAAAGTCCCCAAAAAGACAAAAAGATTTTATTTCTTTTCTTTTGTTTGTTTTACTTTCTCTTGATCAATAGTTTAGTCTAGATAGTTGCCGAGCTTGTGAATTGGTAGTTGACATCCAATCCCCGTGGATACGATAAACCGGTCTTACCACCGTATTACTTGCACGACTGGGTATACTTGCCCAGATTCGTCAACAACGTGCGTCTGTGCTCAACCTTTATAAGGATTAAAAACCTTAATAAGCTTTGAAGATGAAGGGATTGGTGTTCTTTTCCAAAAGCTCATTAACTTAAAGTACTTGTTTTAAAAGTTTAAATGGTTTTGGTGAACTATTGTTATACAAGAGAAAAATCCTTTTCGGACTATGTGTCTTCAAGTGAAAACTTTCAAGATTATTTGGCAATATCCTATTGGGGGAAATATTTCAAAGATAAAAGAATTTCAAAGATGCTTTATAAAAAGATTTTCAAAGAAAAGGCTTTTCCTAAATATTTTAAAAACTTTCCGATAACCTGGATAGGTTATAGAGGATTCGGTTTTGAATTTGTTTTTCACTGAACGAAAAATAAGTACTTAAGAAAGAGAATCTAGTACGCGAGACGTCGCCTCTAGTATTCAGTGATGCGCACGTGATCTTGGATCAGTGTTAATTCGGGACTACGAGTCCTGGTTATGATGTTATGGACTGAGAGTCCAATTCTCGAAATTGAGGACAGTTCGTTCTGATTTCGTTGTGATGGACTTAGGTCCTAATCACGCTGTGTTGGACTGTGTATTCTAACCGCGTGTGATGAACATGATTAAAGGTGAAGGTTGTTTTCTACGACCACAACCCTTGACTGCGGCCATGGTCTTGGGCATTATGATTGAGCATTCGGACTATGAGTCCTATGCTTCTGAGTTTTCAAGTGATGGGGAAATGATGATTTAAGTCGTTAGCTTTGAGCAGCGACAGTGAAAAGAATGAACACAAAGAAATCCTTTTAAATAAAATATTTTCTCATGTGCAATTCCCCAGGCAGACGTGCCTTATTATCGTTGTTCTTAAATTGGACAATGAGACGGTGTACGTGTATTGTTGTGCCTAAATGGACAATGAAACGGCATGCATAATCGTTGTGCCTAAATGGCCAATGAGATGGTGTATTATCGTTGTGCTTAGCTAGCCAATGAGACGGTGTATTATCGTTGTGCTTAGCTAGCCAATGAGACGGTGTATTATCATTGTGCTTAGCTAGCCAATAAGACGGTGTATCGAGACTGATCAACTCATTTGAAGGTTGTTGGGATCTCCGGAGATTAAGTTAGAGCCTGATGATTGAAGTGCCATGCATATTTTCAAAGATTGACTGTGCGGGTTTGAGACCCTTTGATATAACACTATTATATTGTGTATATGCATGATTTAACTGCTTATATGATTATGTGATGTATGTATCATGTATATGGTTGTTGTGGGATATATCTTATGATGGTATCTCACTCTTACAATTATATCAGGTCTCTTCGGGTTTTGCTGTAGTACCTTGGTACTCTAGTGCCGATGTTGCAGAGGAGTCTATCTAAGTCAATTGAAGACCTAGTGTTAGAGGTTGGGATAGTATTCTGATTGGGGTCTCTCCAATGAATATTTGATAGAATGACCAGCTTAGGAGTATGAGTTGGGTTGTATATCTAAAGGGGTCCGTGAATGTAGTGTTATATACATTCATCTGAAGTTTAAACTTTTTCTTTCGAAAATGGAAACTTATAGAAATGTACTATGTCATGGTAACTTTGTTACGAACGTGACTTTACGTTTTAAATGTATGTATGATGGATTTCAGAGTTATCCCTATAGAAGAAAATCTTATACCCCAGTTTTCTGACTTAAGAGAAAACAAATTTTCCGAAAGCAACCAGCAAATTATCTTTTAATTTAAATTCCGCATGTGTTACGTAAGTAATGTCCTGAGGGAGGGCGTTACACCTTATGCTACTTATGTGTTGTTCGAAGATGCTAAGTATTGGTGGAAGGGCACTAAGAAACTGCTGTAAGCGGAAAATCAGGAGATTATTTGGGAGATATTTTGGAACATGTTTTTGAACAAGTATTTTCCACAAAGTGCTTGAGCAGGAAAGGAGCAAGAATTTCTACGTCTATATTAGAGGGACATGTCTGTAGACGAATACGCGACCAAGTTTGAGTCACTTGACAAGTATTTCCGCTTTTTCCAAAACAACCCCGATGAGGATTGGAAGTGTGAACGATTTTAAGGAGGACCGCGTTTCAAGATTAAAGAGTCTGTACTACCATTAGAAATCGGGAATTTCCAAGCTTTGGGTGAGAAATGTAGAAAAATATAACAAATGAGGAAGGGAAGAGACAACAGAGGAAATATAGGAGGACCATCTAAATCTAAGGGTCAGTTTCAGAACCAGAAGGGAAAGCAAGTCCAGAACAAACCTTATTACTGATCACCAGGGAATAACTGAAACCAGCAATTATACCATCGTGTTGCTACTGTATCAGGTAGTGGAGGCCAGAGGAATCAAAATCAAGGCTCGGTCAGAAAGTGTTACAAGTGTGGAGATCTGAATCACTTGGCGAATACTTGTCTAGTTAGGGGAACAAGGTGTTTCAATTTTGGTCAGATGGGACACTTGGCAAGAGATTGTGGTACGTCGAGGTTAGTACTAGTTGTTAACACTATAAACACCAATAAGTCGACAGCTAAAGGGAGAGTTTACACCATGAGTGGTGCCAAGGCTTTTGATTTTGATGATCTCATACAAGGTAGTTGCGACATAGGTGGTGATCTCTTAACTGTACTTTTTGATTCGGGTGCAACGCATTCTTTTATTGCGATGGATTCCGTGAGACATTTGCAATTGCCTGTTTCTTCTTTATCGTATGACTTGATTGTTTCAACCCCAACAGCTAAACCAGTTACCGTAAATTCTATATGTCTGAACTGTCCTATTATCATTTAGGATAGACATTTTCTTGTAAATCTGATATTCCTGCCTTTAATACAGTTAGATGTGATTTTAGGCATGGATTGGTTATCTTCCAACCAAATTATGTTAGATTGTGCTCATAAAACTTTAATTCTTCCCAATCCCGAGATTTCTGGATTTTTATCTACCAACCAAGTAAGAACTTTTTCGAAAGAAAGAGATCAAGGATACTTGCTGTTAGATTGTGCTCATAAAAATTTAATTTTTCCCAATCCTGAGATTTCTTTATTTTTATCTACCAACCAAGTATGAACTTTTTCGAAAGAAAGAGATCAATGATACTTGCTTTTAACTAACTTAGAAGTTGAGGGGGATATCGATTTGAGTATTGTGCCTATAGTAAGAGAATTTCCGGATGTGTTTCCTAATGACATTCCCGGTTTGCCACCAGTAAGAGAGAGAGAATTTTCAATCGGCTTAGTACCAGGATCTGGACCATTTTCTATCGCTCCATATCGGATGTCGCCTACAGAGCTTGCTGAGTTGAAAATTCAACTGGAGGGCCTTTTGTCAAAACAGTTTATAAGACCAAGTGTTTCCCCGTGGGGAGCACCAGTTCTTCTAGTGAGAAAGAAAGACGGAAGTTCGAGACTTTGCATGGATTTTCGTTAACTTGACAAAGTGACGATCAAGAATAAGTACCCTTTTACCACGTATAGATGATCTGATGGATCAACTAAGAGGAGTTGTTGTGTTCTCAAAGATATACTTGAGGACAGGTTATCATCATATTAGGGTAAAGATTGAAGATATACCAAAGACTGCGTTCAGAACTCGTTATGGACATTATGAGTATCTCGTAATGCCGTTTGGAGTGACGAATGCACCTGCTATCTTCATAGACTACATGAATTGGATTTTTCTTCCGTTTCTTGATAAGTTCGTTGTCGAGTTCATCGATGACATTCTCATTTACTCTAAGAGTAATGAGGAACATGAATAACATTTACGACAAATTTTACAAATCCTGTGTGAGAAAGTTTTGTATGCAAAACTACCTAAGTGCAAGTTTTGGCTCGAGGAAGTAAAATTCTTAGGACATGTGATTACCAAGGAAGGAATTGATGTCGATCCTGCAAAAATAGAAGCAGTACTTTCTTGGGAAAGAACAAAGACAATAACAGAGATCCGAAGTTTTGTCGGTCTAGCTGGTTACTATAGAAGATTTATTGAAGGATTTTCCAAGATAGTCATGCCGTTAACTCTACTTACGAGGAAAGATCAACCTTTTGTATGGACGAATAAGTGTGAAGAAAGTTCTCAGAAGATTAAAGAACGGTTGACAACTTCACCGGTATTAATACTACCTGAACCAAATGAACCTTATGAGGTATATCGTGATGCTTCGCATCATGGTTTGGGTTGTGTGTTAAAGCAACATCAGAAAATTGTAGCTTATGCATAACGCCAGTTAAAGACTCATGAAAGAAATTATCCGACGCATGATTTAGAGTTAGCTGCTGTGGTTTTGCACTAAAGATATGGAGACACCACTTATACGGAGCTAAGTTCGATGTCTTTAGTGACCACAAAAGTTTAAAGTACTTGTTTGATCAGAAGGAGATCAACATGAGGCAGAGACGATGGATGGAATTTATGAAAGATTACGACTTTAAGTTACAATATCATCCTGGAAAGGAGAACGTTCTAGCTGATGCACTTAGCTGGAAAGACATTCATATCTCAGCTATAATGGTAAGGGAACTTGAGTTGATCGAGAAATTCTGTGATCTCAATTTGATTATGGAAATAAGTAAAGAGAAGATCAGTTTGGGAATGATCAAAATTTATAGTGGATTAATGGAAGAAATCCGAGAACAACAAGCCGCAGATTCGTATCTTCAAGAAAAGAAAGACTTAATGGAACAAGGAAAAGTTGCAGAGTTTAGTTTGGGATCAGATCACATCTTGAGGTGCAACGGACGAGTTTGTGTACCTGATAATCCTGAGATGAAAAAAATTATTCTAGAGGAATAACACAAGAGTAAGCTAAGTATTCATCCTGGATCAAAGAAGATGTATCAAGACTTGAAACAAAGATTTTGGTGGCCAGGTGAGACACCCCGTTGTGCCCCGATTTTTTATTAGGCTAAAACCTTATTAATTAATACCTTACTCGTGCATTTAATATGAAAATACATAGAAATTAAAGCTTAAGTTTCAAAAGCTCACAACTTCAATTAATTAAAACATCACACTATAGTTATGTTAAGCATACACACATATGTCTTAAATACATATTACAAAACATTGTTGAGGGTATCCTTTCAGTAAGATCCCTCACAAGCATATGCTTAAACAAAAGTTAAGCAAAGCGGAAACATATAAAAATGCCTCACGAGACGCACTGGCCATAACTAACTAGACCCTAATCACCATGGGTCACAGATCGTCCTTCGGCCTCCGGTTCGTAGGGAGTTCCATCCAACTCCTCCTGGTTATGCTCATCCACAGGGTCTTCTCGTACGATTCCACAAGGAGATAAAATACAACATATAGAAATATACAGGGGATAAGAAACAGTTCTATCATCAAAAGCGGAAAAGAGTCATAGTAATTTATACAGTAATTGTCACAGACAATCAACACACCTAACTAACAAATAATCCTCAAGTTAATATATCATACTCTACCCTCAATCTTATGCTACTCAAAGACACCATAGATGCACACATATTTCTAAGGTGGAAGTGGTCTCGCGAGAACCCTTGATTTTACATGTATTATATTACCAATACACGGTGTATTATATTACCAATACACAAATGTGTTTTACGTGTATTATATTACCAATACACGGTGTATTATATTACCGATACACAGATGTCCTTGTGTATTATATTACCAATACACTTTTGTCTTTGTGTATTATATTACCAATACACCTTTGTCCTTGTGTATTATATTACCAATACATGGTTGTGGACAACAACACCTATACTTGAATCTCACCAACCCGTTTTAACAACATCCTAGTGCCTTAACCTTCCATTAGAACTTGACACATATATTCTATGCCATAACACCTCTTTAACATACATCATCTAGGTTAGGCACTTCTAAATCATCATTATCCTCACACCCAAAACAATCATCTCTTAGACAACATATATATCTTTGCTTAAAATCCACTAAGCATAATAATACAAACTAGGCAGATCATGCATAACACAATATCAATCAAAATATTCCAATATCACCCACATAGCACAAAATCAATTCTATAAAGGTAATAAAATGAAATCAACCATCAACCATCAACAATATAAAATCAACCTAATGTCGATAAACCTACAATCCCCGAATCGCCAGTGGTTTTTCAGAAAAGGTTTCCAATGTGATTTTGGTATTGTCGATTACTCGACTACTAGTAGGGTTTAGGCAGCCCTACACAATTATTATATAATCTACTACTTATCCATTCCGACGATAGGTTGGTTCTTTCCCCCACCTGGGTTATCACCGGGATTTTGAAATCGATGTTCCTCGTTATCACGCCACACGTTACCAATTCCTCCTTCAACCAACAACACAACCACAAATAAATCAACAAAACCTCTTTGACACATTAAAGCTAGGTTTCGGCCATCAATTCAAAAATAGGCTAGGGTCATTTTCTCATTATAATCTTTAGGATAATAATTACTTAGATCTTAGCTAGTTAGGATAAATTGCTATAAGTTGAAAATAAGAAATAAAAATCATCCAACCACTTATGGTAGGGTTTCGGCCTTGAACCATAAAATAGGCTAGAGAGTTTAGTTAGATTCAAGCTCTTGGATAATGAAAGTAGAGATCATAACTATATCATAGAAATTGGTTTCACATTTTTATGATTTTTCTACAATTTTCTAGAGATTTTAGAAGCTTGTAGATCTAAGAATGTCAAATGGATGAACATGGCACAAACTCAACAAATAAGTTAAGAAGAGAACTTGGATGAGTAAGAGGAAGAAGTATTACCCTTGAAGCTTGAAGAAAATGAACAAGAATAATCAACTCCTTAAGAAAAATCAATGGAACATGTAAGTGTTTCTTAGTTTGTGAGAGTAGAAAATGTGAAGAAAATGTGAGTGAAGAAAAGTGAGTATATATATAGAGATGGGAGAGAGAGAGGCATGTAGGAGAAGGAGAGGAGAGAAACTTGGATACCAAGTTTGTCTTAGGACATGTTTGGTTGGTTAGGAGAAAGATTAATAGATTTTAGGATTAAAATACATTAAATTCCTAAGTCATCATCATGACTTTCCATGGATGTGACACTTGCTTTAGCCATCAAGTCACCTCACCCCATCAAGTCAATTCAGTCACCTCAGCTCTTCACCTTGCTCCGTTGTTTTCCCGATTAAAGTTTCCGATCGTAATTCTCGAAGTTTTTGCCCGGATAAAATATTATATTTTAATTCCGAACGTAAAATTTCCAAAATTAGTAAAGTCGTTGGAAACACGACAAAAACACTAACCATTCTATTCACGGGTCAAAATTAGGTTTTCTGCTCAGTAAACTTTTACTGCCGGGGAAAACGCATGCAGGGTTTCGTCTGAATTTTCAACCCAAAATTTGACCGTAACCTTTTACCATAAAGTAGACTATGAATATGATTTTATTTTATTCAAAATCACTTTCTAACTCTCATATTAAAATATAATTAATTATATTTTAACCGGTTGAACAGCATAATTAAAATCAAGCTGTTACACCAGGCATGAAGAAGCAAGTGACGGAATACGTTGCATCATGTCTGACTTGTCAGAAAGTGAAAGTAGAACATCAAAGACCTGGAGGTATGCTCACATCATTAGATGTACTAGAATGGAAGTGGGATAGCATATCAATAGATTTTGTGGTAAGAAACTTGTCTAACCTCTGACCCTGAGCGAGCAACTCTCGTTGGTCTAAGAGAAACTTGTATAACCTCCGACCCTCTCTAATATGATCCATCAGGCTGTTGGTAACCTTCAAGGTACCAAGCCTAATACTCTTAGGGGTAACTTCCCAAGCTAAACTCAGGTCTCTAAACTCCTCAATCAGGTCCATCTTCCTAACCATCAAAGTGGAGACATGAAAGTTTTTTCTACTCAAGGCATCGACCACCACATTGGCCTTTCCTGGTTGATAGGTCAGCTCGAAGTCATAATCCTTTAAGAACTCCATCCACCTACGCTACCTCGTGTTCAACTCCTTTTGATCAAAGAGATACCTCAAACTCTTATGATCACTAAAAACCTCAAACCACGCTCCATACAGCTAATGCCTCCAGATCTTTAAGGGAAATACCACAGCTCCTAGCTCTAGGTCATGGGTAGGGTAGTTCTTCTCATGGGGTTTCAACTGCCTAGAAACATAAGCAACTACCTTACCATTCTGCATTAACACACCACCTAACCCTTGCTTAGAATCATCGCAGTAAACTACGAAGGGCTCACTAGGGTCTGGCAAAACTAATACTGGTGCTGATGTCAACCTATCCTTAAGGGTTTGGAAACTCTCTTCACACTTAGAGTCCCACACAAACAACTGTCCCTTCTTGGTGAGACGGGTTAAGGGTAAAGCTACCTTAGAGAAACCCTCTATAAACCGCCTATAGTACCCGGCTAACCCCAAGAAACTCCTAATCTCAGTCACAGACTTCGGCGCTTCCCACTGGAGCACCGTCTCTACTTCAGCTAGGTCCACTGTTATGCCACCCTTAGAGATGACATGTCCTAAGAAGCTCACTTCCTCTAACCAGAACTCACACTCAGACAACTTAGCGTACAACTGCTTTTCCTTAAGGGTCTGCAAGACAACCCTCAGGTGTTCCTCATGTTCCTCATTGCTCTTGGAGTACACTAAGATGTCATATATAAACACCACCACAAACTTATCCAAGAAAGGGTGAAAGGTCTTGTTCATGTAGTCCATGAAGACCGCTGGAGCATTGGTCACCCCAAAGGGCATAACCAAGTACTCATAGTGACCATATCGCATTCTGAACGTTGCCTTCGGGATGTCCTCAGACTTAACCCGAATCTGATGGTACCCTGACCTCAATCTATCTTAGAAAAGACGTTAGCGCCCATCAACTGGTCCATAAGATCATCAATCCTAAGGAGGGGATATCGATTCCTTATGGTCACCTTGTTGAGCTGTCGATAGTCGACACACAATCTCATACTACCATCCTTCTTCTTCACCAACGAATGCCTCGTCACGGGGGCGCAAGGAGAATCTACTCCAACCATGGATGGCCAGATCGCCGTACTCTAGGACGCCCCCTATGTCGAACATCCCTCAACAACAACAACAACTCTGATGCAATGCGTATGCAACACAACAAACAGTGGGAAACCGCCACCTCCTTTACTTCAATGGAATCAACCGAAGACGTTGGCGGAATCGACCGCAGCGGAATCTACCGCAAAACCTTTAATCAGTGGGATCTACCACAACACCTTTAATCAGTGGAATCGACCACAACACCTTTAACCCAACTAGGTCAAGGCTCCCTTGGGGCAAACTCTCGGCCACCAAAGTACAACATCAACAACTCCACGACCAATAAGCATCGAGGGCACTTTGGCCAATAAGCACCAAAGTTACCAACATACGGTAAACCAACAAATACCGGCTTGACTAACTCAACATCTCACCATCTCATCTTCTTGATCATCTTTGTTAACCATTAACTGAGTTATCTAATCCATCACATTAATTGATTGTGTTATCTCATCATCGTTGGGGAATTGGGGTTAGAAACCCCTTAAAAGTTATTAATTCCATTTCTGGTCTGTATGGGAGCACGAGCGTGCTGATCCCCTGCACGGTCATGCTGCAACTTAAGTGGAGCACGGTCGTGCTTCCTATTGGGCATGGTCGTGCTCATCAGCACGATCGTGCTCTTTGTCCAGCACGGTCGAGCTAAATGCACGACCACTTTCCAGAATTCAACTGGGAGTACGGGCATGCTCCCTGTTCAGCACGGCCGTGCTCAATGCATGACAGTACTGTTCTGAGCAGAGTTAAAACACAGTTCTTAGCCAATTATTTCAACGATTAAGTCCATTAATCCTAATCCGTTTTAACAACATATTTTCCAGATCCCACATCCTCATCAACTCAATCATAACATCAGCACAATCATGGCATCAACCATTCAACCAATCATAATCAACAATATCAGGAATCAACCAGTATTCAACAGTCATATCTCAACAATAATCCAACATAATCATCATGTTCATATAACCAACATAAACATCAAGAACGTAGTATGAACATAGGCATATAAACAGCATATTAACAACCAAGATCATGTTATCAAAATAACTAACAAATCAACATATAAATCATATACTCATACAAACAAACCGGGGCTATGGGAACCCCTTTACTTTACTCTAACCCCAAGCCTATGAGTACACTACCCTTCTCCCCATACCTGGATTGAAGGTCGCTCCAACGTAAGCTCCTAACAACAAACTGCCCTCAGTTCCAAAGCGGCTCAACACAAACACAACCTCTAAACTGAAACAGATCAAACAAGCTTCCCAAACGAAGAACCAACGCATTTCCCCCAAGCGGCTTGACTAGTTTTCCAAGGCTTGGTCAAACAAAAGGTTAACTATTAATTCCCAATTCAAGGATAAGAAAGGAGATTAACAAAAAGGGATGACAAGGTGCACGAATTTTACTTGGTTTAGAGATCCAAACAGCAAACACAATGAGCACGTGTTCGCAACGGTGTTCCCCAATTGAAGAACGGTGGAAAATGATGAACAGAATGGTCCTTAGAGAGATAGTTTTTAGAGAAAAGAGATGAGACTCAAAGAGAAAGGTGGGAGGCGGTTTGAGTGTTAGAGTCGTGTAAACTAGGGTTTAGGGCATGCCTTAGAGGTTTAAAACGAATTAGGGTACAACTAGGCCGAAACAGAAGCCCCAAAATGCTGTCAGCGCCGTTAGGCCGGGCTCAAAAAATTTAGGCCGGGCGTAGACGCTTAGGCCGGGATCAGAAAACGTAGGCCGGGTGGATTCCGCAGAAAACCAGAATTCATTATTAAGACCCTTCCAAAGGCTAAACTACATCTAACATACACATATGCATAAATATCAAACATATCAAACATATAACAACATATATATTCCAAAACTAACACATGTAAACATATATAAGGGTGAATCTTGGGGTGTTACAGGATGTGGTTCCATTTTTGGGAATAGTGGGGTTTTTGATAGTCTGACTTTTTGGCTATCGAGAGCCATCTTTTTGAGTAGTGGTTTCAGACTCCCACTGTGGTATATTTATGTTGTTTTTAGTTTTTTTATATCTTTATGACCGTAGAAGGTGAGCTGGTAGGATGAAGGTCTTGTGTAAAACTCTTATAACACATATGTAAGATATATAATTGTATATTATGTTGATGGTGTTGGATTGTATGTGGAGTAAAGGAAAGAAAAAAAATTATCACCATTTTTTAAAAGAATAAGTAATTAGGAAACTTATTTTTTCGAAAGTAGCCAGCAACATGTTATTTCTTTAAGTTTCAAAATCTGCAACAAGTTACTTCAATGTGATACCTTGATAAGGGGGTGTCGCATTCAGCGAACTGATTTTCGCTGACACTACAAGAAAATCAGCTTTCAGCATTAACCAAAAGCTCACGCTACAAGGCAAGAGTTGACGCTAATAGTCATTTCAGCATCGGCCATGTGTCGGCATCTGGAGTGACTCTACATGCCTTGTCGTAAAGTTTAGCGTCAAGCCGCTAAACATAGCTTCGGCCTGACCTACGCTAAATCATCAGGAAATTAAAAAAAAATACTGCATGTAATGCTTATTACAACTCCATTACATTTAAACGTTCTCCTTAATCAGTAAGAAAAGGAGAAAACTTAGGTACAATTTCATGTATACATTAGGTGCTATTTTCCATTTGAATTAAAGATATGTGTACCAGTTCATACACATGTTACGTTTTCATTTCTGGGCTATTACACATGTCATAATTCTTTTGAAAAACAACACCTAATGTACCTATGGAATTGTACCTAAGTTTTTTCCTTAATAAAATTGCAGTAACACTAGCTTCATGAGTCACGACTTTACAATAATATGCACATATGATCACGTGATCTCTCATTTTTCATCCTCCCCTTTCCCTGCAATCCCACATCAGTTGGTTCACATATGACTTCGTTCTTATTCCTTCATCACGTGCTTTCGGCCGCCATCGCATATTGCTCGCCTCCTCTTCGTTCTCGCAACAAAGCAGCAGCCGCCATCATGTATATCCACCTCCTCTTCGTTCCCGCAACAACGCAGGGACTGCCTCTTCTAACCCGTCTCCTCTTCTTGCCCCCTCTCCATGTGTCCTAGTTCTTTAAGTGATGGCGACTGCAAATACAGTGTCTGGACAGCGGAGGGGTGAATCGAGCAGTAGATCTGAAAAGCGGCGGAGACAGCGGTGCGCCAGGTGCGGTTATGGGGAGTGAACGAATCGTACACCAAGGCGGAGGACAGCAACTAGAATGGTCGTGCACGGTGGAGCAGAGGAGGTGTACGACGTTGTGGACCGGTTGCGGTGGAGCTACTGGGGCACGGTTACTCGGGTGGAGGGAAGATGATTTGTGGTGGTTGTTGTTGGGGTTCTGGCATGAGGAAGAGGATGGAGGTTGCGGAGTGGTATTGATGTTCCGGACTCGGAAGCGGACGTCGACGAGGTGGGGGCTTGTTCATATGCTTGTTTGTGGGGTGACGCTAGTAGAGATCATAGGCATGTGGGTATTAGTTTTCTAGTGTTTGGGTTGATCAGCAGCAGGCAGAATGCGTTCCAACAAGCACGTGAGGAAGAAGAAGAAGTCATATGTGCACCAACTGACGAGGGATTGCAGGAGGAAAGGGGAGGATGAAAAATAAGAGATCACGTGACCATTTAATGTTATTGTATAATCTAATCCGTCTATTTTTTTTAACTGTGATTATTGCTATTAAAAGTTCTCATTTCTCACAATAAACACTAGTTCTCACATGATACACTCATATATATATATATATATATATATATATATATATATATATATATATATTTTGGGTAAAGAAGATATGGTTATACTAAAGAACTTGCAAGGGTTCATAAACATGGCACATACACGCATAAGAAAAGTTACTAACAAATATTTACATTTATAATCACAGAGTGGAAGCAAGAATATTATACTTAACAGTCAAGGAATGTAAATACCTTCTTCATCATTGATCATTATATTTCCGTAAAGCAGTCATTGTGAGAAAAAAACTACAGGAGAATTGAGACGATCAAGCAATCCCTGTTGCAAAATTGAAATATAATCTGTGAAAGAGAATAAATTGTTGACAAACATAAAATGCATCATTCACAATCACTAATTCAGCCTTCTTTAAAACAAAATCAGTCATTCATAAACTAACAAATATTGGACACAAAATAGATGTATATTTCAATCAACAAGGCCAAATCCCCAAGAGACCCTTTGATGTTAGCTACATTACAAGGCATAATAGATCATTCTATTACTGCTAACTATTTCTCTCAAACTTAAAATCAGTAGAAGTGTTAAAACTAAGAAGCTGAAGGGGCTCAAAACTTTGGCTAAAAACAAAAATCATGATATCTTTTTTCACGATTCAAGTGGAAAAGACTCCTTCGTGGTTCCATCAACAACCATACTATCTTTGAAGAATTACTGTAGTTATCCAATAACTTGAAGAATCTACCTTATAATTCTGTACACATCACTACAAGTCTCCTTCAAATAACCTGTAGAACATCAGAAGGCAATTATAAATGTATCGCGCCATTTGTTAGTGATGCCATTTATTGTTTAAAAAAAAAGAGTGTATCATTTTGACCATTTATGAGTAAATCATGAAGTATGCCTTATGTAAAATCTACAATAACAAGAACTAAACTTGAATTACCAAGTAAAGAACAAGAAATGCATAAACAATTGATTGCATTTGAAAACTAAAGAAAATGATAATTATTTTTCTTTTCAAACCTTTTCTTTCTTAGTATAGATCATATGTGGAATTAAGATGTTGAGATAATCAGACAGAAAAAGTTTGTTCTGCATCCATGCCTCTCACTATTGTAACCTAGTGTTTGCAATCTAATCATGCATATTCTAAAGTCTAAACTCATATGAAGTTACCAGCTCTTTGAAATTTGGTCTATTTTTACATCTTGCTCAAGAGTCACGACTTAGAAAAAAGACTATAAGGAACAGTTAGAAAGGAAATAGATCTATAACTAAATGACCAAATAGAAGGTGGAAGCATGATTCCATCATCTAAACCCAATGAAATAATTTGTGATTCACAATGCTACCATCCACAAACTAAACATCGCCATCTAATAATTCAAATTGTCAAGTAGAGACAGACTTAGATAGAGCAAAAGTATTATTATTATAAGAATTTAGTTTGGTTCTAGAGAGTTGATGGTGCATAGATAAGGAAAAGTAATTGAAATCAACTTCCATCACTGGATGGAGGACACATTTCCATGGTGCTTTGACTGCTTTCTCTTTCCTTTTTTTCTTTTTTGTGCAAAGTTCAAGGTTGTAAACCTTTAAATCAACTTCTTTATGCTCATGAAACACGATAAAAACCGATCCTGGTACAGACTTTTGATAAATAGAACCTTTAAATCATTAAAAGCATGACATAGCTCACCTTTGAAGAAGCTAGTGTACTAAATCTCAGTGTTATCGACACAGTAGAAAATTGTATACCCGAACAATTAAGTTGTTTTTATTACAAAATAAACATCTTCATGCAGATAAGGCTTTTGAAGAGATAGGGGGAATCTTAACATTTTCAAGTTAGTTCCAGTACGTACTACGTAGGTTGCAGAAATATAGTAGAATCGTATGTCAATGGCATTTAGCAAATACCAGGGCAAAAATTTTCCTTCTCTACATCTTTGACAGATGAATTGAAATGAGTAACGACTGATGAGAAAAAGGGGTGCCAGTGTGCCACCAAACACTCAGCATCAAAACTCAAAAGCAATTTTTTTTGACTTTTTCTACTAAAGAATGGTCTATTCTTCTTAGTTTATTGATCATATGATAATTTCTATCAAGACTAGAATTATTCTGGCGGCCAAATTACAAAACACACACAAGTGACACAACGAGTGGAGTTGTAGGAGAGGTTAGTTTGCATGGGAAGCTGAGCTTCTGTAAGAGTTCACTTCTACAATGATGGGTGCTGTCATTCGATGGTTCACTATATTATCTGATTTATGTGTGATTATTTGATGGATTTTTACTCCTAATAATGCTAATTGATTGAGTTTTGTCCCTAAATTTAGGTAATTTAGTTTTTAATAGTGTTTTTAATTTTTAGTTTAATTTCATGTTTTTAGTATTAATCTAATATTGTTTTTACTTCTTTTTACTTTTGTAGTAAATAATTAAAATAAAATGGAAATACAAAGAAACCTTGGTCCACATGAAATAAAGATCCCTAGACTTTGCAAATTGAAGACAACTCCAGGCGCAACTAAAGTGATACAAGGGTCTTATGTTTTGGAATAGTCCAAATGGGCTTGGATTAAAAGTAGCCACCAGGATCGAAGTTTAAGGAATTGAAATTTCAATTTGGATTTGTGTTGGTAAATTAATTGAAAGCACAATAGCTTGGCTAGTAATAGAGAACGTGAAACAAGAATAAGTGACCATATTTAATTTGAGATGAAATTGGAGGCCCGCGTCAGAGGCTTAGAGGGCTGCACGATAAAAGGGGGCAGCTAGGGTGACGCACAGGAGCGTAAAGCAACAACCGCACACTGAGAAAAAGGGCCGCACAACATAGGGAGAGCGGGGGCAGCGCAGCACTGAAGGATGAATCCAGCAGTGTAGTGTTCTCTTGTTATCACTGTCATGAAGTTTTCTTTTTACTCTTTCTCTTTATTTTATTTTATTTTAAGGTTTAGCATGTGCTGGGGTTTTGATGTAATCCTTTTATGATGAAGTTTTATCTGATACTTTGATTATCTTATGAACAATTGGTTTTGTTGATGTGATGTTTACTGTGCTTGCTTACATTTGAATGCTTAGCTACCATTCTTGTGTTTTGAGGGTTCAATAATATACTAGGAATAGTGATTTTTGGACTTTGCCTCTTGTAATCATCACTGTTAATTTGGTTAATCTAGGAATAGATAACTGATTAATATGGGTCTTTCACAAATTCCATAGATCTTTCATCATCTTGCCTTGTTAATTAGACCTAAGGAATTAGGATAATTAGTGAGGTTTGGTAGAATTGATTCACTAAGGAATTAGGCTTCAATTAATTAAGGGAATTTGTCCTTCAACATATGCCAATTGAGATTAAGATAATTAGAGTGTCGGTAATTCATAGGATTCCTCGTCTATGAGGAATCCGGATTTATAATTGGATGAAATCAAATCTCTGACACTTTTATTTTTATTTTACTCTCAACCAAAATTCCAAAAATATTTTATTGCTCTTTTGTTTTATTTTATTTATTTTGAGCTTTCTTTATACCAAAATTAAGTTTAAACAGTTGTTTAACTTGTGAATTGGTACTTGGTAACTAATCCCTGTGGACGATATCCGGTTCTTACCGATTTTATTACTTGCAACGATCCGGTACACTTGCTGAAATCGTCATCATCATCTGTAAAGATGTGGCAGATAGGTGGGTATGGGGTTTAGGTCCTGATAGTTTTTACAGAGTTAAGTCTGCTTACGATCACTTGGTTTCACAGACTTTTCTTCCGGGTCACCCCAAGAGCTCTCGGATATCTTCAGCGGTTATTGGTCAAGTTGTGCTCCCAGTAAGGTGCTAGCTTTCTCTTGGCAACTACTACAAGATAGAGTTCCGACTAGGTTAAATTTATTTCAAAGAAATATACTGAATGATTCCCTCTCCTGTTCTTGTGTATTGTGTGGTCAAGAACAGGAGTCTTCTGTTCATTTGTTCCAAAACTGCTCTTTCTCAGCAAGGATCTGGAGTTGGTTATATAGATGGATTGGTGTTGACTTTGAGGTGCCCCCGGAAATTGTTAGCCACTACCTGATGTATATAGAATTGTTTAGAGGGAGGAATATGAGGAAGTTTAGAAGTTTGTTTGGGCAAGCAACAATCTGGTCTATTTGGTTACAAAAGAATGCAAATATTTTCAGAAATGAGCCGGTTGTGTTTGGGAGCTGCTCTGAATTGATTAGGAACAAGTCTTGGCTTTGGTTCTCTGCAGACAACAACAATTTTGGTTATACATTTTCGGATTGGTGTTTTTGCCCCTATAGTTGTCTCGGTTAGGTTCAGTATGATGATCGAAAAAGGTGTTCGGTTCCTGCCTATGCCTGTATCTTGATTGTGAGGAATAATTTCATGTTGTATACCTTCTTGTCATGGTTCTCTGTTCTGAGTTGAAGTATCTCAATCGGGTGAGAGTAAAAAATAGAGATTGCCTTGCCTAGAGTGAAAAATGTGAGTTTGTGAGGAAGTGAAAATTGAAATGGTTCTATGGGTGTCTGCTGGTTACCTTTTAGGTGATAGCAATTTCTAACTTTATTTTCGTGGTCTTGCACAAAATCACTCAACTAATACATTTTCATTCTGTTGCAGAAACTGATCATAACAGCTTTTGTAGTCGCGCCATAATCGATTCTTTAATTCCCATAATTGATTATGCCTTTTCAACCTGCACTCCGTGTTTCTGGAATTCTCCGTAATCGATGATGCTAATCGATTACCACCTCTCTGTTTGTTCTGGAAATCCTCATAATCGATTATGCTAATCGATTATGTCTTCATTATTATTTATGGAAACCACATAATCGATTATGTGTTCTCTGCTCGAGTTCCATATTTCTGCAAACGTACGTAATCGATTATGCTATTTGATTACAAGTCTTCTGCCAGTCCCATAATCGATTATTCAGACACCATAATCGATTATCCTGCTGAAAACTCAACTTTACTGATTTTGAGGTGTAACACCCCCCTTGGGCATTACCTTCTAAACCCGTCCAGAAATAAAATTAAAAGATAATTTGCTGGTGCTTTCGAAAAATAATTTATATAAGTACATAAGTGTCTGAAATTGGGTGTAAAATTTTTGTCACGACTCCACACCTAAGCCATAATCGACACACAAACTTACTATCATAGCTTGGCAAGCCTATTTCATTTAAAGAATATACTTAAATACAAGCTAGTAGTTTTACAAAAATTTCGACAGAGTCTCCTCTGTAATTCGGACATCCCAGATAAAATAACACCTGTTAAAATAATTACATTTTCACTCCAAAATTCCAGTAACACCAAATTCGACCAAGTATCAATACATAAAAATAATAATTATAGCCATAAGCTTTACAAAACCAAAAAGGAAAGGTTTAAGTTTTCTTTCAAAAGAATGCTCTCTGAGCCATAAACATTCCATTTGAAATAAAGGCTCTCTGAGCCAAGCTCGTACATACTATCAGAAATAATCTAAATCTCAAACCCTAAGCTGGTCGTTCTAAAAGTTATTCCGCAAGTAATACCTCATCAAGCAACTAGATCTAAGTCTCTGAGTGACTTAGAAAGACTCCTCTGCACCATCTGTGTTAAAATACCCAGGGTACAATATCGAACTAGAAGAATCCTGAAATGTGTGTAAAGGTGAGACGCCAATATATGGTTTTAACACAATAACTAAATGCGCGACACCACATAACACATATACATTTACCACACAAGCATTTATAAGCTAATAGTTTATCAGTGGGTTTAACACCCCAAACATCATCCATAAAATTATGCATGACACTTCTATTCATCATCTACTTTTCGTCCTAATCTCATGAGATATCCCAACATCATATGAGTTGATCAGACTCCATAGCCACACTGGCTAACTTGGCACTCTGCCAACAGTGGTAACCTCTTCCCATCTTAAAAAGGCATACACAGCTAGGCACACACAAGGCCAAACACATTGCTAACGTCCACAACCAGTGGCAATACCTATTAGCAAGTAAGATGGGGTCTCAATCTCAATGTCCTCCCTAGGCACATGAGATAATGCATGCCGTAATTACCTTTCGCCGATGGTAATTGATGCATTTGTGTCACAAACCGCAGGCACGTCTGCCAAATGCATGCAAACCACTTTTGTTTTGTTCTTTTCTTTGTGTTCAATCTTTCTTTTGCCGAAGCTCAAAATGGCTCACGACTCACATAGTTTTAAAACACTTTTAAAACTTTCATCACAACACAGGACCTCACTGTCCATAAAACTTTTATCAAAACATAGGACCTCACAGTCCAAGTGCTCAATCACGACACCTCTCGTAGGTGCACCAGTCTTAGGTTCGTGGCACTAGAAACATCTTCAATGTTTCAACACAGTATACCTCATGTATACAATATAGGCCCTCAAAGTCCAAATGACTGAGTCCATCACAACACAGAACCTTAGTACCCCGACGTCTCGGTTACTAAGTTCCACACCACTTTTAACACTAAATCAGTTTTGCTTTCATAAATTCTTTTTCCAAAATTGGAAATTCATTAATAAAATCATTAAATAATAAAACCTGGTTTTCACAAATGTGAGTCACTTGAGGTTTTAACTTCCTTAAAATATGTACTGCCGTTTCAAAATACTCGCCCTCTACGTTTTTCCAAATATGTTATCACACTTTTCCAAATCATTCATCAATTATCACTTTTAAAGCTTCTCAAGCCAAAACTTAACTTTTTCCACTGAAACAACTTTCTAAAATCATCATTAACTTCTTTTCAACAAATAATTTCATAAAATAACTTTGTATAATATTGCAAACTTTCTTACATAAAAATTAGCAGTACAGAAACATTTTCACAATTTCGCTCTCATTGTGACTCGAGTTACTTTTACACTAATAAATCATCATCATCAAAACTCCTTATTTTTCCAAAATAATACTTTCCACCACTATTATATTCCAACGTTTCCCATAAAACCTGGAATATAATTTACACAGCTTATTAAAGCTTTTATCTGATTAATCGGTTGTGCACTGACCACAGTCAGGCTTCTCAAACAACACTCACAAGCAACATTCAACAACAATCCTCCAGACAAATCCTGTACCATAGCAATATCATGTACAAATAATCAAATAATTTAAAACAGATCAGACACTGATACTCAGATATACAACACAACATAAACCACATAATCAGATAACCACAACCACATCAATTATACAGACTACACAACAAGCAAATGGTTATTGAGAAAAATTCATCAGGCAAGCCCCCCTTACCTTTGAAGACAAGTAAAGGATCATCGTCCTAATGCCCACGTTAGCTCATATCTGCTCCATCAAGCAAGCATAGCCGTGTCCAAACGTCTCAGAGAGTAAATCCAACAACGCGCAATAACCAGAAATCAAGAAATCAATTATACATGATCAAACACACATTCTAATTTGATCTAAACACTCAATCTAATTACCAAACAAGGTTATTTTCAAAGAAAATCATGTTTGAAGCTCACGCTTCCCAATACCCTTTAAGGAATCTTTGTTTTGATCAAAAGATCACGAAAAAGAACTTTGGAAATCATCCATTAAGAGTCCTAATTACACTAAATCATAATTAATTTCACAAAAACATACCCAAATTTAAATCAAATCAAATTGGGGTTTTAGGGCTCCTAAATACGATTTTAGGGAAAACTCAGAATAATGAAATTGGTTTAGGGAAACACAAATTCACAGTCCCAATTTCATAAAACAACCTTAAGTTTCAAGATTAAAATCTGAAATAAAAGGGTTAGGGTTAGGGTTTCAAAAATCCATTTGGGGTTTTGAATCTGAGACACAAGAGAGGGTTTTGACTCACCCAAGTTTGAAGGCAGAGGACGCAGTGACAGCCATGGACACGGCGGCGGCGCACAACTCCGGCGAAGTGGCAGTGGCGGTGGAACACTCCCCTACAACAACCATGACCCATAAAGTGAAGCTAAGCTTCATAGAAAGGAAGAAGAAAGCTTAAAACAACTCACATAGTGAAAACCACCATGGAGGCGGCGGCGCGCGGTGCTTACCGCGGTGGAGCGACGAGCGCGCGGCAGTAACCGGTGCAGGCGGTGGTGCCATCGTATCTCCTCCTCCCTACGTTGAGCGGCGCCCGGCGAGCTTCCTAGTGGGGTGGCACACGATCGGATCTGTGAAGGAAGAAGGAAGGAGACGGGCTTGGAGTGGGAGGAGAAGAAGAAAAGAAAAAGAAGAAAGAAAGAAGGAAGAAAAAGTTGCAGAGAAGGAGAAGAAAAGAGAGAGTGGGGCGTCGAGTGAGAGAGAGAGAAAAGAGAGAAATTTTAGTTTTTAAACCAGTTACTTAGTGATAGGTACAAAATAAGTGATAAATATTAGGCCTAAAATAAACTTGTTTTTACTTTTTGGAATCTAAAAATAAAGATTAATAAATATATGATTTCGAAATTCAAATTAGAGTAAAGATTAATAGTTGAACTGATCAACTAAGAAAATAATCAGTCCAAAATTTAATCTCCGATTGATGTCAAACCAAAATATTTTTAACTCTAAAATTAAATAGAATAGGAATATGAAAATGTTTTTCTCTTATTTACATTATTTAAAATATTTTTTTAATCTTGGTATAATAGTGACAATAACATAAATTATTGTCTAGTAAAAGTGCATTCACTGAAGTAATTCAGTGCTAACACACCGAATAAAATAATTTGAAAAGAGTAATTTAATTACTCAAACTAAACCACATAATATAATAAACATAAACATCCAAATAAAATAATTAATCCTAGGTGTAAAAACTAGGGTGTTACATTACTACCCCTTTTAAAAAAAATTTCGTCCTCGAAATTTCGTAGCTCAAAACTAAATAGGATGTTGTAATCTTACCTTAACTCTAAAATCTTGCTTTGTATTCTCATCGCTTCATTACTTTCATCTATAATACTATAACAAGATCGATTCTTATGCCATTATATTTGTCCTCGAGACTTTTCACTACCGCATTATTTCCACTATCTTCGATATTTCACCTTAGTCTATTACACTTTAAAGAACAAAATCAATGCTAAATCTCTTCACTTCTCAATATAGATCCATTTGAAAAACTTTCTCCAATATCGAACTTTCACAGCTAACATCAAAACCAACACTAACTTTACATAACATCAATTAACCTTCTACTCAAGAGATGCAATCATAGTCTTAGTTCATTTGGACTTAGTCTACTCTTCTAGTCATATCAAATTCACACTTTTCAAGTCTCCAATCAAAACATCATAACATTCCTGAGTTGCACATGATAAACTTTGCGCCAAGAACCTAAGAAATTCAATCTTATTGAAATTGAATCTTACCACATTCAACATAGTCTCTCTTCTTAGTTCCTCTCGAATCTTTTGCCTACTTCGATTTCATATCCTTCATTTGCCTCTCATTTTCAATTTAGTTCTCAAGTCCCGTTAATATCCCTAGTTTACGAAATTTCCCCATGCACATCTACCCTATTGTCCAAGGAAAATACACAACTCCTAACAATTCCTCCATCTGAAGACATAGCTCTATCACTTATGCAAAGAAGTGCTTGTATCATATCTACCCTTATCTTATATATTTGCAGCCGAGAAAAGAGATTATAAAATAGAGTTTCTCTAAGGCCATTACCCTTAAGAGCTGCACCAAAACAAAGCCAAGAAATCCAAGTGGACACTCCCTAATGGCAATCTTGGATTTAAAATATCTAGTTTCCACTATGGATCATCAATCACATATTTACCAGAATAAGACCTCAGATATTATAAACATTTCGCCATAGCTTATCACACTCGAAAAACACAATCAAAACTTAATCACTTCTTGCCTCCAAATTAGTCTGCTAACAACACTTTTTCAACACCTTATCCTCACGATGAACATCAAGTTCAACACTAACTTTTACCCCATCATACATCAACCTTCAACTCAAAGTATACAATTGTTGTCTTAGTTTCCTTTGAATATATTCCATCATTCCAAATTATAGCTTAGTCATTCATTTCAATCTTAAAGAATACGATTACATTCCTCCATGCAACTACAACCAAAAGGAATCACTTCAATTTGAATTATCCAATAATTCTTAAACTTTTCTAACAACTTAGTTTCACTCAAGAACTCCTCTTTACTATTTCCGTTCAGCTTAAGGAAAACTACCATATCTTTTTCCGTTAATCCTCGGACTCACTAAGTCAACATTAACCATATACATTGATCACTACTCTAAATTCTTTTAATGATATATCTGCCTCGATCATAATGTCCATTGTAATCATCTCACTAAAAAATGTTGAACTTAAAGGTTCTCATAATACCATTCACATCTATACACTAACGAAACTCCTATCAGCTCTGGTTCGTCCTACCATAGAGATGACAAGAACTTAGGTACCACACTATCTCCCAACTAACCCGCTAAGGATAGGTTATCTCATTATTTATCTATCCCACTGAGGATGATCGGTTGGACTTAGTCTCAACTTAGTCTTCAACACTTAAAAGTAAACTTAACCGACGCACGTTGATAAACTTATGTTTTTCATCTGAAACAACACTTGAAGATACTCTATGAAGTCTGAACAATTCTCGGATACATTATTCAGTTCACTAGCTCTGCTTGTGGATCTTAACTCATAAGAAGATGTAAACTTCACCAATCGATCAACGATCACTTGAATTCAAACAAGACTCGTACAGGTCTTCAAAAAAACTCATAACAAAGATTGACGGAATACCAACATCTCAACAAGGAATGTCTCAATTTTACATCTTGATGCGGAGATATCCAACTCATGAGTCATGACTGATGAGATAGGTCACACATCGACAACATTTGGAAAGTACGTAGAACTACAATGATCAAAGACGAAAAGTACGTTCGAACTACAATAAGACATGACCTTGGTGATCATAAAAGAATTTCTCAAGAAAAGAAATTTTTTTCTGGATTTCACTTTCACATAAGCATAGAAAAGAATTTCATTAATTTGAAGGATATCGGAACATCCAGTATGGAAAAAGATCATTCCATTAGGTTCGTGGGTATAAAAATGCATGATCAATACACATTTACAAACATGAATCTAATAAAGTTCATTCTTCCACAAGAATCTTCCAACGGATTCAAATAATCAAGGAGTGAATAATGTCTAATCCCAAGAGGATTAATTCTTATTCTTAATACAAAGAATTTACAAAATGATGACTTTCACCTCTATCAAAAATAGAAGTGACGAAACTAAGTTTTCACCAAGAAACTTTTGCTATCACGAAATTATCTGGGTTATCACTCAAGAAATAGTCATAACCACTTCTCTCAACAAAATGTGAAAGTATCCAGACCAAACGATTCCTTTAAACCAATTTACTCAAATGTCTAATACATCGAGGATCATTTAAAAGTGTGAGTACAAATTCTCACAACCAAAGAAATGTATAACTGGAAATTTACGAATCAGCATAACTAATTCATAAGTCCTGACAGACTGCAAATTAAAATCAGAAAATATGTCTGACACATACCAACTTCACCGTTGTGATTATCTAAGACAATCACAGGATTTGAGAATTAATTGTCAACTAACGAACACAAGAGAATCAAAGGGTACAATGAAGAATTCCTCAATCACGAGACACTCACCCAAGATCAAAAATCCACCCGATTCGTCTTGGTTCCAACCAACATACACGTCTTTCTAGCCAAGCTTAGTATGACCACCTTGAATTGGGTACGATCCCGGACAACTTAACCAATCGATTCAACATACAAAAGGTTGATCTTTCCTCATAAACTGAGTTGACGATGCAAAACCTTAGATAGGTCATCACTCCAATCTGGTACTAACTCGTCTTCACGTCGATCTTTGAGTAGATGACAATTCCTCGCAATTAATTTACCAAATCAACTACGCAAGTTAGAGAATACTTGTTCATAATTCGTCCTTTTACCTAGTCGTCAGAAATCTAGACGGTGACACGAACCCTCACACAACATTGGTGCTTCACAAGGAAAACACTCGATCTAACAAACGATTCAGTCCACCGATCTTTCAGTTGAATCGAGTCGTCGAACTCGTTTCAATCTTTGTAGGCAACATCCTACACAAGGCGACATAGATCGGACCGAATCCAGAAACTAGATCAATCAAAAATCAATGTCCTTTGCTAACCATAAACCTTGAATATTTCCAGGGAACACTCCCGGAAAAATCCTATACACAAACATCTTGTTTCGAATGTCTGACACGATTCGCAAGAATAATCGAATGTCATATTCGAACCCAAGTAACATTCAAAATCTAAGGTCTCCCAGGACATAAAACCCTTGGAAAAACCATCAACAAAACATATACTTGTGCGTCAACACACATTGCTTCAACAAGAAACAATTCATACAAGAGCCAACCAGAGATCACACAACAAAAACTTAACAGACCTATTCCCCAAAGATCCCAAAAGACTCGACTAGCTCTGATACCACCTTGTAACACCCCCCTTGGGAATTACCTTCTAAACCCGTCCAGAAATAAAATTAAAAGATAATTTGCTGGTGCTTTCGCAAAATAATTTATATAAGTACATAAGTGTCTGAAATTAGGTGTAAAATTTTTGTCACGACTCCACACCTAAGCCATAATCGACACACAAACTTACTATCATAGCTTGGCAAGCCTATTTCATTTAAAGAATATACTTAAATACAAGCTAGTAGTTTTACAAAAATTTCGACAGAGTCTCCTCTGTAATTCGGACATCCCAGATAAAATAACACCTTTTAAAATAATTACATTTTCACTCCAAAATTCCAGTTACACCAAATTCGACCAGGTATCAATACATAAAAATAATAATTATAGCCATAAGCTTTACAAAACCAAAAAGGAAAGGTTTAAGTTTTCTTTCAAAAGAATGCTCTCTGAGCCATAAACATTCCATTTGAAATAAAGGCTCTCTGAGCCAAGCTCGTACATACTATCAGAAATAATCTAAATCTCAAACCCTAAGCTGGTCGTTCTAAAAGTTATTCCGCAAGTAATACCTCATCAAGCAACTAGATCTAAGTCTCTGAGTGACTTAGAAAGACTCCTCTGCACCATCTGTGTTAAAATACCCAGGGTACAATATCGAACTAGAAGAATCCTGAAATGTGTGTGATAAGCCTCTGGCTCATCTAGTTTTATGGCTAGTATGACCAAGGTTTTGTGCAAATTATATCCTATTTTCACCCAAATTAGATTAGATTGTCCTCAAGCAAGGTTTTGAGTCTCTAGAGTAGTTTTAGGTTAATTTAGCTAGTTTTGAGTCAAATAATACACTTATAGTTGTGTCTTTGTTTTCAGGATAAGTTGGAAGGCAAGAGAATAAAGAAACAGGGGATTCGCCCCGCGAAAGCTATACTCGCCACGCGACCCCGAAGCCTGACTGTTCCAAGAAAATGCAAGGTCTCTGGTTCGCCCCGCGAAGAAGGTCTCGCCCCGCGAGTCTTGCAACCCTGAAAAGTCAGAGACGATCACGGCTTGCCCGTGTTGAAGGTCACGGCCGTGGCAGTTTTGAAGTTGAAGAGTCTCGCCTCGCGAGCATCCATTCGCCTCGCGAGCCTGGAAGTCAGAAAGCATCACGGTTGGCCCCTGATGTTCATAACGGGCGTAACAAGAAGACTCTTCAGTTCCTCGCCTCGCGAAGGATTGTTCGCCTCGCGAGAATACCAAAATTTGCAGACTATTCACAAGAATCGCGTCGCGAGAAAGGCTTAATTTCTGACTAGTATAAATTGATGTTCTGAACAGTTTGTAAAAGGGACTTTTGCTTCTCCATTATTCTGTTTACATTTCTTTTCTGTGTGTTTTCGTTTTTGGTTATGGAGAACTAAGTTTCTAGGATTGATCTATTGGAATTGATTTCCATATACTTGAGGTTCTTGTATTTTCCTGTTTTGTATGCTTTTCCCTCTTCAATGCCATGCTTTATATTTCTTTTTGTTTAATTCAGGAGTATAATGTATTGTGTTGATTTATTTCCGGTGATATCATGTTCCTATAATTAATCGCGTTTGTTTAATTCACGTGTGTACGTTCATGTTCGTTTAGTTCATGAGGGCTTAACCCCGTTTGTTTAATTCGGGAATAGGGACATGTATCTGTAGCAGTAGTTTCGTTTGTAAATTGTTGCTACAACCGGGAGGGGATAAGAATCTGCTTAGGGCTTGGAAATTGCATGAACCTATGATAGTGGGAAATCAAGAGCAATAGATTAATCTGTTTTTGGCCATTTGATAACCTCTTTGAACTGTCTTGTTTTACTCCTCTGTTTTCATTATTTTGTTTTCTTTGATTGCATCTCAATCCAACCCCCAAAAAAAAACTTATTTTTGTGGAAAATAACATTTTAAGAGTCCTTGAGAGACGACATCCGAGTTGTCGCCCTAAACTACATTTTCAAAACCCGCTCTTCCTTTTTGGCGCGTGCGCGACAGCGCGACCAAAAATTGGCGCCGTTGCCGGGGACTCTGATTTGTTATTTTTCGCATTTTTTCTATTTTCTTTTCTTTCTTTGATTTTCTGTTTTGTTTCGAATTGGTCTGGCTACTAGGTCGAATTGCCCTGAACTGTGTGATTTTGACCCGGAAATTGAAAGAACACTGCACACACTCCGTAGAGAATTTCAGGCCAGCACTAGTAGTGATTCCAATTTCAAAACTGTTTTTGAAAACATGGGAGACCAGAGGACATTAAGACAGCTTGCTGCCCCTGATGTCAACTATAATGGATTGTGTATTTCTTATCCTGGTGCTGACACTCCTTTTGAACTGAAATCTGGTTTTATTCACTTGTTGCCCAAGTTTAATGGTCTTGCAGGTGAGGATCCACACAAGCACTTGAAGGAATTCCAAGTTGTATGCTCCACAACCTCGAGATCAGAGGGAGTCACTAAGGATAGTATCAAGCTGAAGGCTTTTCCGTTCTCACTCCAGGGAGCTGCAAAAGATTGGCTATTATACCTTGAGCCGAACTCCATTACCACATGGAATGACTTGAAGAAGCTCTTCCTAGAGAAATATTTTCCTGCCTCCAGAGCTGCCTCAATCAGGAAAGAAATCTGTGGCATTAGGCAAGGAAATGAGTCGCTAGATGAATATTGGGAGAGGTTCAAGCAGTTGACATCAAGTTGCCCCCAGCATCAGATTTCTGAACAGCTCCTCATCCAGTACTTTTATGAAGGGCTACTTAGATGGATAGGAATATTTTGGATCTTGCTAGTGGGGGAGCGTTGGTTGACAAGACTCCATCCGCCGCCAAGCAACTCATTGAGAACATGTCACTGAATTCTCAGCAATTCACTACCGAAGAAATTGCATTGAGACTAGAGGTGTACATGAGGTCCACACTTCCTCTTCCAGCCATGACCGTGATGATAGAATTGATAGGCTTACTTCTTTGGTAGAGAAATTGGCAATGGATAGGGTTCAGCCTGCGGTGTTGTGTGGCATGTGCAGTTCTCCTGAGCACCCATATGAGGCATGCCCCATTCTGCAAGGAGAATCATTTACTGAATCACCTCAAGCCTTTGCAGTCCATCCGTATAATCAAGGCAATAACCAGAACAGGTACATCACTCCAGACCTCTCAACAAATAGGTACCATCCCAGCTGGAGTAATCATCCTAATTTGCGGTATGGGAACTCATCCCAACAACAACCGATGGCACCTCAGAATCCTCCAGTGACCACTTCTGCATCTTTTGGACCTTCAATGGAAGACATGTTCAAGCAAATGACTTCACAATTGACTTCACAGATGAATGCACAAATGACTACACTTTTCCAGCAGCAAATGGGACAGTTCGAGCACGATTCCAGGCCTTACGAGCACGATATCAGCAGCAAACAAGTGCTAGCATTCAAGATTTGAGGACACAGATTGGACAGATGGCCCACAGACATAAATAACATAAAGCAAGCTCAAAGAACAACCCCAGCTGCCAAAGACAACCAGTGATAAATCCTAATGCCTCCAACCCTAATGTGAGTGCCATATCTCCGAGATCCGGAAAAGTTGTTGAGGCCACCTCGAAAAAAGATGAAGCAACTGTTGAGGTAACTCCTGAGCCTATTGTTGAGGTTGAAGTTGAGAAGGTATACAGACCACCAATCCCATTCCCACACAGATTACAGAAAAATTTGAAGAGTGGTGGTGAAGACAAGGAGAAGGAAATTCTTGATGTTTTAAGAAAGGTAGGTGTTAATATCCCATTGTTGGATGTGATCAAGCAAGTGCCCAAGTATGCCAAATTCCTGAAGGATCTATGCACCAACAAGAGGAAGATGAAGAATAATGAGAGGGTTGATTTGGGAAGAAATGTCTCAGCTCTTATCCAGTCTAGGCCTGCACCAGAAAGAGTTGCTGTTATAGCCCCTAATCAGGCACTACCACAGAAGTGCAAGGATCCAGGCACATTCACCATTCCATGCACTATTGGGGACAGGAAGTTTGAAAACTGCATGTTGGACTTGGGAGCATCAATCAATGTCATGCCTACCTCCATCTTTAACAACCTTGATCTTGCCCGCCCCATGGGAATGGTGGAAGATGTGCTAGTGCGAGTTGATGATCTGATCTTCCCAGCTGACTTCTACATCCTGGACATGGCAGGAGAGACACATTCCAGTAAATCACCAATCATCCTGGGCCGACCATTCATGAAGACAGCTAAGACTAACATTGATGTTGATGATGGGACTGAACGCGCTGTCGCCACGCGCCAAAAAGAACGAGCGTTTACAAAATTTTGTAGTATAGAGCGACAACTCGGATCGTCTCTCAAGGACTCTTTAGTTGTTGTTATTATTAACAGAAAAAGTTAGAAAAAGTCAGAATTGGGGGTTTTGGATTGAAAACTAAATTAAGAAGCAAAAGAGAAAACAAAGCAAGAAAACAGAGCAGTTACCAAATAAGCTAAGCGATTAACCTACTGTTTTTGGTTTCCCAACTATCATCGGTTCATGCAAATTCCTAGCCCTAAGCAGATTCTAATCCCCTCCCGGTTGTAGCAATAATTCACAAGCGGAACCACTACTACAGATATATGTCCCTATTCCCGAATTAAGCAAACGGGGTTAAGCCCTTCGTGAACTAAGCGAACACGAAACGAACACACGCGAATTAAGCAAACGCGATTAATTATAGGAACATGATATCACCGAGATAAACCAACACAACACAATATACTCCTGAATTAAGCAAACAGAAATATAAAGCATGGCATTGAAAAGAGAAAAGGAAATGAAAACAGGAAATACAAGAAACCTCAAGTATAATTAGAAACCAATCACAGTAGATTAATCTAGGAGATTAATTCTCCATTACAGACATAAGCAGAAAAGAAAAGAAAAGGAAAATAAACTATTGAAACTACCACTACTCCTACTAACTCCAACTCTGCCTAACTATGACTCCTATTTATACAAATTCTCTCAAGACCTCTCAATATCTGAATACTCCTTTAATTCACTTCAACCTCTGCCTCTTAGCTTTCCAAAGCCACTTAATTTGCTTAATTATGAGTTAAGATGAGGGAGTTATGTCCACATTCAATTCATAGGGCAGCTGAAACGTCTCTATCTTCACATGGATTGGAGCCCCTCAAAACGTCTCTGTTTGGAATAATGGTCTTCATGAGAGTTAAAGCTCTTTGTTTGATCTTTCATTTGCCACCGGTTTCACTTCCAACCGACATCTACAGCCCAAGTTATGGCCCAATCTTCATGACTAGTTCAGGTTCCAGTGACAGCAATTATGTTCTAACTTCAAGGCCCAATGTGACCCATTATACATCCAATTCAGCATCTGAGTTCTTCATGAAAGTTGTTTGGATTCCTTTTAGCTTTCCCTCAGTTCTGCCTTCAAATAGGCTTTTGGTTTCTCTCTTGTCACGGCCGTGATGGTCATCACGGCCAGGCCGTGATCGCTTCTGCCAAGGGTATCCTTTCACATTCTGGTCTTCTTATTATCCTGAAAACAACAAAATAGCCATAAGCTTTATTTGATTCAAAATTGGCTAAATTAACCTAAAAATACTTTATAGACTCAAAATACTGCTTAAGGACAATCAAGTCTAATTTGGGTGAAAAATGATATAAAATAAGCACAAAGCCATGGTCTTTATTAGTTATAAAACCAGTCAAACAGAGGCTCATCAGGGACCATGTCTATGAAGTTTGGGGATATAGTTGCAAAGTTTAACATATTTGATGCTATGAAACATCCAGTGGAAGAGCACTCTGTATTCCACATAGAGCTGCTTTCTGAGACTATTGAGGACACCCATGAGGACTTGCTTTCTAATTTTCCATTTATTTCTGGCTTTGATGATATTTCTGCATGTCCTGATTGTACTAACGCTAACCATTGTGTGGTTTGTGCTGAGATTGCTGCATGTTTAGCAGGTGATAAATTTATCAGTGCAGTGGGTGAGAAATGTGCAGAAGATGAAGCAGCACCGGAGGCCCTCCCTACCTATCTGCCACCTCCCCCTGCGAAACCACCAGAGGAAATAGATTTTGCACCATGGATAGTTCAAGGGATTGAAACCAAATTCTATTGGGAGTACTTTGTTGATGAAGCGGTCGTCTTTGACCCAAGAGGAGGTGATGAGTCCGCCGCATTGAGCAAGGTCACCAAAAGTGTCAAGTGTTTACTCATTTATCAAGGCTGCAAGTTATGGGACCATGAAATTAACTCTACCTCTTTGGCCTTAGACTACAAGAAATGGGATCCAGGTGGCAGCTCCCGTATACACTGCACTTGATCAGGGAGTACTCTTTTCCTTTCCCTCACTCTGATTGTATAGTTCTGTTATTCATTGGGGACAATGCATGTTTTAAGTGTGGGGGAGGGAACTGGTTGTAGTTTTTCCTTTTCTTTGAATAAAACTCCTGAATAATTTGAGAAGCTCAGGAGTATTTGTGTGTTGAGTCTTTTGTTGGCAAGTTTGCTAGATTTTGATTGATGTTGCACAGATTGCTTGCATGATTGATATGTGATGATTCCCCCTAGGCTGAAAAATTTTTCCTTTTTAAAAAGTGATTCCCATATGATTGAAAACTGAACTTTGAGATTTTGTTGTGATAGCATGATTTATGATAAGTTTGGGGTGATAGGAAGCACACACTAGGGATAGAATCTCTGTCAAACAATTTGCATGAATGTCCAGGTGAGGTTTTGAGCCTCCAACATGTTTTAAACTGTGTGAAATCACTTTCAAGTTGCATTTCCCTGAATTTGCTTGAATCTCTTTATGGTTTGCATGATTATGTGTTTGCTTCAGATGATTTAGGCATGTTCTTTGTAAATAGCTACTTAGCCTAAAAATAACCAATTCCTAATGCATGTTCCCTAGTTAGCCCCTTTGAGCCTGATTAGCCTGTTAATTCTTGATAACCTAATGTTATAAGCCCAAAAATCTGGAAAACCATGTTAACCCGATCTTAGGATTAGGAGAGCATGTAATCTTAGAATGGGTGCAAGAAACTAAGTTTGGGGTGGCTGCAAGGTGTAATATATTGTTGGGATTGAGAAGAAAAAAAATAAAAAAAATAAAAAAAAAAGTTGGAGCCAAAGGCTTATGAAAGAAAAAGTGTATAAATGTAAAAAAAAAAAAAGAAGAGAAAAACAATAAAAATAAAAAGTGTTGAAATAAAAGGCTGTAGTCACCCAGAAGTATAAAGAAAAAAAAAATAAAGAAAGGAACTTGAGTGAATTTCAAAGTATAAATATATTTCATGCTCTCTTAGTTCCTAGGGTCTTCAGCCTAGTTCCTTTTGTATATCCTACCCTTAGCCAGGCCCCATTATAACCCATAAAAGACCTTCTGATGTTGCTTGCATGTTTTCTGTGGGAACCATTTTGAGATGAAAATCAAGTTTATGGAAAGTGTTCTTGAAAAGTGAAACTGAGTGCAATATTGATAGCCTGACACAAACTGAGTGATTGAGTGATATACTAAATGCCCTTGTGAGGAAGGCAGTTGTTTGAAGTTGGTGATCTCCCTCTTGTGTGTAACTTAGACCCCTTACTTAGATTTCTGATTGTTTTCATGATGAAATTCTCAAATGTTTAGAATAAATGAATGTGGGGATTGCTCTGTTTGAAAAAAAGGGGGAAACAATGAAGAAAACTATTTTGATGAAGTTGCTTGAATTTGTGCAATGTTGATTGAATCTTTTAAGCTTGCCAGGTCTTGAGTCTTTTTGATTTTTGAGTCTTAGTTTGCTTGGGGACAAGCAAAGTTTAAGTTTGGGGTATTTTGATAAGCCTCTGGCTCATCTAGTTTTATGGCTAGTATGACCAGGGTTTTGTGCAAATTATATCCTATTTTCACCCAAATTAGATTAGATTGTCCTCAAGCAAGGTTTTGAGTCTCTAGAGTAGTTTTAGGTTAATTTAGCTAGTTTTGAGTCAAATAATACACTTATAGTTGTGTCTTTGTTTTAAGGATAAGTTGGAAGGCAAGAGAATAAAGAAACAGGGGATTCGCCCCGCGAAAGCTATACTCGCCACGCGACCCCGAAGCCTGACTGTTCCAAGAAAATGCAAGGTCTCTGATTCACCCCGAGAAGAAGGTCTCGTCCCGCGAGTATTGCAACCCTGAAAAGTCAGAGACGATCACGGCTTGCCCGTGTTGAAGGTCACGGCCGTGGCAGTTTTGAAGTTGAAGAGTCTCGCCTCGCGAGCATCCATTCGCCTCGCGAGCCTGGAAGTCATAAAGCATCACGGTTGGCCCGTGATGTTCATAACGGGCGTAACAAGAAGACTCTTCAGTTCCTCGCCTCGCGAAGGATTGTTCGCCTCGCGAGAATACCAAAAGTTACAGACTGTTCACAAGAATCGCGTCGCGAGAAAGGCTTCGCCTCGCGAATAGGCTTAATTTCTGACTAGTATAAATTGATGTTCTGAACAGTTTGTAAAAGGGACTTTTGCTTCTCCATTATTCTGTTTACATTTCTTTTCTGTGTGTTTTCGTTTTTGGTTATGGAGAACTAACTTTCTAGGATTGATCTATTGTAATTGATTTCCATATACTTGAGGTTCTTGTATTTTCCTGTTTTGTATGCTTTTCCCTCTTCAATGCCATGCTTTATATTTCTGTTTGTTTAATTCAGGAGTATAATGTATTGTGTTGATTTATTTCCGGTGATATCATGTTCCTATAATTAATCGCGTTTGTTTAATTCGCGTGTGTACGTTCATGTTCGTTTAGTTCATGAGGGCTTAACCCCGTTTGTTTAATTCGGGAATAGGGACATGTATACTATGTGATAGTTTCGTTTGTAAATTGTTGCTACAACCGGGAGGGGATAAGAATCTGCTTAGGGCTTGGAAATTGCATGAACCTATGATAGTGGGAAATCAAGAGCAATAGATTAATCTGTTTTTGGCCATTTGATAACCTCTTTGAACTGTCTTGTTTTACTCCTCTGTTTTCATTATTTTGTTTTCTTTAATTGCATCTCAATCCAACCCCCCCCCCCCCCCCCCCCAAAAAAAAACTTATTTTTGTGGAAAATAACATTTTAAGAGTCCTTGAGAGACGACATCCGAGTTGTCGCCCTAAACTACATTTTCAAAACCCGCTCGTCCTTTTTGGCACGTGCGCGACAGCGCGACCAGTGTGTAAGGGTGAGACGCCAATATATGGTTTTAACACAATAACTAAATGCGCGACACCACATAACACATATACATTTACCACACAAGCATTTATAAGCTAATAGTTTATCAGTGGGTTTAACACCCCAAACATCATCCATAAAATTATGCATGACACTTCTATTCATCATCTACTTTTCGTCCTAATCTCATGAGATATCCCAACATCATATGAGTTGATCAGACTCCATAGCCACACTGGCTAACTTGGCACTCTGCCAACAGGTGCGCAACCTCTTCCCATCTTAAAAAGGCATACACAGCTAGGCACACACAAGGCCAAACACATTGCTAACGTCCACAACCAGTGGCAATACCTATTAGCAAGTAAGATGGGGTCTCAATCTCAATGTCCTCCCTAGGCACATGAGATAATGCATGCCGTAATTACCTTTCGCCGATGGTAATTGATGCATTTGTGTCACAAACCGCAGGCACGTCTGCCAAATGCATGCAAACCACTTTTGTTTTGTTCTTTTCTTTGTGTTCAATCTTTCTTTTGCCGAAGCTCAAAATGGCTTACGACTCACATAGTTTTAAAACACTTTTAAAACTTTCATCACAACACAGGACCTCACTGTCCATAAAACTTTTATCAAAACATAGGACCTCACAGTCCGAGTGCTCAATCACGACACCTCTCGACCGGTGCACCAGTCTTAGGTTCGTGGCACTAGAAACATCTTCAATGTTTCAACACAGTATACCTCATGTATACAATATAGGCCCTCAAAGTCCAAATGACTGAGTCCATCACAACACAGAACCTTAGTACCCCGACGTCTCGGTTACTAAGTTCCACACCACTTTTAACACTAAATCAGTTTTGCTTTCATAAATTCTTTTTGCAAAATTGGAAATTCATTAATAAAATCATTAAATAATAAAACTTGGTTTTCACAAATGTGAGTCACTTGAGGTTTTAACTTCCTTAAAATATGTACTGCCGTTTCAAAATACTTGCCCTCTACGTTTTTCCAAATATGTTATCACACTTTTCCAAATCATTCATCAATTATCACTTTTAAAGCTTCTCAAGCCAAAACTTAACTTTTTCCACTGAAACAACTTTCTAAAATCATCATTAACTTCTTTTCAACAATTAATTTCATAAAATAACTTTGTATAATATTGCAAACTTTCTTACATAAAAATTAGCAGTACAGAAACATTTTCACAATTTCGCTCTCATTGTGACTCGAGTTACTTTTACACTAATAAATCATCATCATCAAAACTCCTTATTTTTCCAAAATAATACTTTCCGCCACTATTATATTCCAACGTTTCCCATAAAACCTGGAATATAATTTACACAGCTTATTAAAGCTTTTATCTGATTAATCGGTTGTGCATCGACCCACGATCAAAGGCTTCTCAAACAACACTCACAAGCAACATTCAACAACAATCCTCCAGACAAATCATGTACCATAGCAATATCATGTACAAATAATCAAATAATTTAAAACAGATCTGACACTGATACTCAGATATACAACACAACATAAACCACATAATCAGATAACCACAACCACATCAATTATACAGACTACACAACAAGCAAATGGTTATTGAGAAAAATCCACTAGGCAAGCCCCCCTTACCTTTGAAGACAAGTAAAGGATCATCGTCCTAATGCCCACGTTAGCTCATATCTGCTCCATCAAGCAAGCATAGCCGTGTCCAAACGTATCAGAGAGTAAATCCAACAACGCGCAATAACCAGAAATCAAGAAATCAATTATACATGATCAAACACACATTCTAATTTGATCTAAACACTCAATCTAATTACCAAACAAGGTTATTTTCAAAGAAAATCATGTTTGAATCTCACGCTTCCCAATACCCTTTAAGGAATCTTTGTTTTGATCAAAAGATCATGAAAAAGAACTTTGGAAATCATCCATTAAGAGTCCTAATTACACTAAATCATAATTAATTTCACAAAAACATACCCAAATTTAAATCAAATCAAATTGGGGTTTTAGGGCTCCTAAATACGATTTTAGGGAAAACTCAGAATAATGAAATTGGTTTAGGGAAACACAAATTCACAGTCCCACTTTCATAAAACAACCTTAAATTTCAAGATTAAAATCTGAAATAAAAGGGTTAGGGTTAGGGTTTCAAAAATCCATTTGGGGTTTTGAATCTGAGACACAAGAGAGGGTTTTGACTCACCCAAGTTTGAAGGCAGAGGACGCAGTGACAGCCATGGACACGGCGGCGGCGGCGCACAACTCCGGCGAAGTGGCAGTGGCGGTGGAACACTCCCCTACAACAACCATGACCCATAAAGTGAAGCTAAGCTTCATAGAAAGGAAGAAGAAAGCTTAAAACAACTCACATAGTGAAAACCACCATGGAGGCGGCGGCGCGCGGTGCTTACCGCGATGGAGCGACGAGCGCGCGGCAGCAACCGGTGCAGGCGGTGGTGCCATCGCATCTCCTCCTCCCTACGTTGAGCGGCGGCCGGCGAGCTTCCTAGTGGGGTGGCGCACGATCGGATCTGTGAAGGAAAAAGGAAGGAGACGAGCTTGGTGTGGGAGGAGAAGAAGAAAAGAAAAAGAAGAAAGAAAGAAGGAAGAAAAAGTTGCAGAGAAGGAGAAGAAAAGAGAGAGTGAGGCATCGAGTGAGAGAGAGAGAAAAGAGAGAAATTTTAGTTTTTAAACTAGTTACTTAGTGATAGGTACAAAATAAGTGATAAATATTAGGCCTAAAATAAACATGTTTTTACTTTTTGGAATCTAAAAATAAAGATTAATAAATATATGATTTCGAAATTCAAATTAGAGTAAAGATTAATAGTTGAACTGATCAACTAAGAAAATAATCAGTCCAAAATTTAATCTCCGATTGATGTCAAACCAAAATATTTTTAACTCTAAAATTAAATAGAATAGGAATATGAAAATGTTTTTCTCTTATTTACATTATTTAAAATATTTTTCTGTACTGGTATAATAGTAACAATAACATAAATTATTGTCTAGTAAAAGTGCATTCTCTGAAGTAATTCAGTGCTAACACGCCCAATAAAATAATTTGAAAAGAGTAATTTAATTACTCAAACTAAACCACATAATAAAATAAACATAAACATCCAAATAAAATAATTAATCCTAGGTGTAAAAACTAGGGTGTTACATGAGGCATCTTTCAACATTTCTCCACCTTGACTACAAATCAGAGACCTTTGAGACCAAAATCAATCACCAGTATGCTGTGAGTGCTGCTCCCCCACTTATGGGATTTACGCTTCATAGAAGTTGATCAAGTCCAAACAAGTCTTGAACTTTGATCTAGGCAATGACTTAATTAGTGAACATATCCGCTGGATTGTCTTCCGTAGCTATTTTCTCAATCTTTACCTCTTTAGATTCTGCCAAATCTCTAATGAAGTGAAGTCTGATATCTATATGCTTGGTCCTCTCATGGTAAACTTGATGATCTGCCAAATGTATAGCACTTTGGCTATCACAATGGACCGTGACACAATCTTGCGTAATCCCCAATTCACCAATCATCCCTTTTAGCCAAATGGCTTCCTTTACTCCTTCTGCAAGCGCAATGTCCTCGGCTTGTGTGGTTAATAATGCTACCACAGGTTGCAATGTTGATTTCCAACTAATAGCTATCCCAAATAGAGTAAACACACCCGGATAATGACTTCCTAGTGTCCACATTCCCTGCATAGTCCGAATCAACATACCCAACAAGAGCATCATCCTCGAGCTGTCTTATTGTACCTCAAACCAGATTTCTGTGAACCATTCAAATACCTCAATACCTACTTCAAAGCCTCCCAATGAGCTTGACCCGGATTTACAATGAACCGACTAATAATGCTAATCGCATGCGCCAAATCTGGTCTGCTGCAAACCATACCATACATGACACTTCCTACTCCAATTACATATGGAATAGAATTCATCTTGCTCCTTTCCTCTTCGGTGCTAGGAGCTTGGGTAATTGAAAGCTTTGTGTGATGACCCAAAGGTGTGATAACCGGTTTGGATTGATGCATCCTAAATCGTTCCACAACCTTCCTCAAGTAGCCAGTTGAGATAAGAATAATTCCCCCTCTTTCCGGTTTCTTACAATATCCATCCCAAGTATCTTCTTTGCAATTCCAAGATCCTTCATCTCAAATTCAGAAATCAACCTCTCTTTGAGCATGCCAATCTCATTCTTGCTAGAGCTAGCTATAAGAATATCATCCACATATAGAAGCAAGAAAAGAACACAATTTTCTCCTCTTCTCAATATGTAAACACAACTGTCATAACTACTCCTTAGAAATCCATATCTCAAAGGAAAATCATCTAATTTTTTTACCACTGTCTAGGACTTTGTTTTAAGCCATAGAGTGATTTTCTCAAGAGACATACCTTTGACTCATCCTTTGCGAACGCTTTCGGCTGTTGCATGTAGATAGTCTCTTCTAGATTCCAATGTAGAAAAGCTGTCTCGACATCCAATTGTTCCAACTCAAGATCATATTGATTGACAATTGACATCAAAATTCTTATAGAACAATGTTTTACCACAGGTGAGAAGATCTCATTGTAGTCAATCCCCTCAACTTGTGTAAAACCCTTCGCCACAAGCCTTGCCTTGTTCCTTATCTTCTCAACTCCCGGAATACCTTCATTTTTCTTGAAGATCCACTTGCATCCCACTACCCTCTTATTCTTGGGTAGATCCACAAGTGTCCAGGTTTGATTCTTGTTCAAAGATTCAATTTCCTCATTGATTGCTTGCAACCATTTTTGACCTTCATTGCTTTCCATAGCCTCTATGAAGTTCCTTGGTTCTGAGTGTTGAATCTCCTCAGTCGCATTAAGTGCATAACATATAAGGTCCACATACCCGAATCTCTTAGGAGGTACAATATTTCTCCTAGTCCTATCTCTGGTCAACTGATAGTCATATTCCGCCGGTGGTTGTTGATTTACAAACTCTGCTGGTTGAGGACTCTCATCTCTAGTAGTACATGTAGGAGACTCCACCTCAAGTTGAGTATTCTCCTTTGCCATATCTAAGTTGCTTTATTCTAGGTTTCTGCACATCATAGTCATTCTAGTCTCATCAAATTTGACGTCTCTGCTAATGAAGCACCTTGATTCCCCAGGTTCCAACCTCGACAGCTTGTATCCCTTCACACCCTCTGGATAGCCAATGAAAACACATTTCACTGCACAAGCATCAAGTTTGTCTTGCCTAACATGAGCAAACGCTAGAGCCCCGAATATCCTCAAGTTAGAGTAGTCAACTGGTTTACCACACCACAGTTCCAAAGGTGTCTTGAAGTCTATAGCTGACGATGGACATCTGTCAATCAAATACACTGTTGTACTTGTAGCTTCTCCCTAGAAGCTCTTGGGTAGCCCAGCTCCCAAAAGTATGGATCTCACACGCTCCAAAATAGTCCTATTCATCCTTTCGGCTAGTCCATTCTGGTGAGGTGTCTGTGCTACAGTTGTATGCCTTTTAATGCCATGTTTCCTGCAAAACTCATTAAACTGCTCTAAAATAAACTCCAGGCCATTGTCAGTCCTTAAAACTTTCAGTTTAGTTCCCGACTGATTTTCTACAAGAGCGTGTCATTCCTTAAACTTTTCAAATGTTTCAGATTTATTTTTCAAAATATAAATCCACACTCTTCTAGAAAAGTCATCAATAATAGTGAGAAAATAGCAACCCCCTCCATGAGTTTTCACTCTTGAAGGACTCCAAAGATCCGAGTGAGCATACTCAAAAGGTCTACTATAAACATGCATACCCGAACCGAATTTCACTTTATGTGATTTACCTAGTTTGCAATGTTCACAAAATTCCAGCTTATCCAATTTATCACCATTTAGCAAGTTTTGTTTACTTAGCTCAACTAAACCTTTTGTTAAGTCTCTAAAATGTCTGATGTGTATTTCCCTAACTTTTAACGAGAACTAAATATTGATTAATGATTTAATTAACCTTCATATTGGTTGCTAACCTGTCTATCTAGTTTGTAGATTAAATCAGTAAGAATCACATGTCTGCTCATATAAGTGACTACCTATCTGGATAAGCGAAAGTCAACCTGTCTGCTGACTAGGATTATTGACTTCTTTCAAGATATGCTTTCAACCTGTCTCTCCACGAGATCCTACACTCGTCTGAAGTTACTCGTTGAAGAACCAAGGACCTAACAAGCTTTTGGCTGTCCCATCAGAAAGAGACTTGAAACCTTCTTTCCTACTCAGTCTCACGCTTATCAAGAAAAGTCAGAAGTTACTCTCTCAACCAATCTCGGTTATCAGAACCAAAGACCAGTTTTAGAATGCTTCCAACGTGATTTATTCCCTAGTACCTCTGGTCCTTACACGAAGAAGGTATTGGATATGTCCATCAGACACATCATAAAGTATCAACTAAAGCTTCTACAGTATATGTTAAGTCAACTGTAACCAAGTCTACACCTGTTTGTAACTTCTGTGAAAAATTGGACATGTTATGTCTAAGTGTATCCATAAGAAGAGAAGGAAGTCTTCACAGACTCCTAGAACTAACAGAAAATGACCCAGAAAAATATGGGTACCTAAAAATCAAATAATTTTTGTTGAAGATGTCCTCAACAGGACAAAGAAAACACCACTGCTGGTACCTGGACAGTGGTTGCTCGCATCATTTGACAGGAGAAAGGTCTATGTTCATAGACAGGAGAAAGGTCTACGTTCATAGACCTCCAACTTAAGAAAGGAGGACACGTTGCCTTTTGAGGGAATCAGAAAGGGAAAGTTATAGGAATTGATACTATTGGTGGTAAATCCCCTCTTCCCTCTATATCTAATGTTCTTATGGTTAAAGGATTAAGACACAATTTACTTAGCATAAGTCAATTATGTGATAGTGGATTTGATGTTTCATTTACCAAGGATGTATGCATAGTCAAAGACTGTTGTGGCAAAACCCTCTTTTCAGCTAAAAGGAAACAAAATCTTTATAAGATTGAACTGTCTGATCTCTCAGATCAAAGTGTAAACTGTCTGATGTCTAAATAGGATGAGAGATGGTTATGGCATAAGAAACTAGGACATGCTCGTATGAAATTAATTTTTGAATTAAAAAGGAATAATCTTGTGAGGATTGCCTGATATTAGTTTTAAGAAAGATGTCTTGTGTGATGCATGTCAGAGAGGTAAACAGATAAAATCAAGTTTCAAATCTAAAAACCAAGTATCAACCTCTAGACCTCTTCAGTTGTTACACATGGGTACTCTTCTTAACCCACAAGGATGAGTCTTTTGAGGCTTTCTCGGTATTATGTAAAAGAGTACAAAAATGAGCAGGGTTTCTGTATTTCTACCCTTGGAAGTGATCATGGGGGAGAATTTGAAAATTAGGAGTTTAGACAGTTCTGTGAGGAGAATGGGATTTCTCACAATTTCTCTGCACCTAGAACTCCACAGCAAAATGGAGTGATTGAGAGAAAGAACAGATCTCTACAAGAGATGGCTAGATCTATGCTCAATGAAAATAATCTCCCTAAGTACTTCTGGGCAGAAGCTGTAAACATTGCTTGTTATGTACAAAACAAAATACTTATTAAGCCTTTTCTTAAAAGGACACCTTATGAATTGTGGAAAGGAAAAAGCCCCAACATATCTTATTTTCATGCTTTTGGATGTGAATGTTTTATTCTGAATACCAAAGATAATCTTGGAAAGTTTGATTCTAAAGTAGATAAAGGTACTTTCTTAGGATATTCTGAAATGTCTAAAGCTTTTAGAGTTTATAATTCAAGAACTTGTATTATTGAATAATATGTTCATGTTAAATTCAATGATGAATTAAAGACTGATAAAGAACTATCAGATCTAGAAGATGATCTTGCAAGTCTTGATATAAACAAACCAGAAAGTCAAAAATCCAATCTAACCAAGACAGAACCTGTGCTTGAGGCTGACAGATAAGTGGAGCAGACAAGTCAGTAGACGAGTCAACAGACGAGTCAGCAAACAAGTCAAGATCTTCATGATGATCTCAAAAGGAATTGGAAGTTCAACACTAATCATCCTAGGATCTTATTATTGGAAATCCTTCTGAAGGAGTAAGAACCAGATCCACACTAAGAGAATCAAGTAATCTAGCCTTTATATCAGAATTAGAGCCAAAACACATTGAAGAAGCTCTTGAGGATGAAAGCTAGATTCTTGCTATGCACGAAGAACTTAACCAGTTCACCAGAAATGATGTCTTGACTCTAGTCTCTAAGCCTAAAAACAAGTCGTTTATTGGAACAAGATGGGTCTTCCGAAACAAATTGGATGAAGATGGTAAAGTTGTCAGAAATAAGGCAAGGTTAGTAGCTCAAGGCTATAACCAACAAGAACGTATTGACTATACTGAAACTTTTGCACCTGTAGCTAGAATAAAAGCTATATGTATCTTAATATCATATGTTGCACAACACCAAATCACCATGTTTCAAATGGATGTAAAAAGTGCTTTTCTAAATGGTATAATTGAAGAAGAAGCGTATTTTAAACAACCCCCTGGTTTTGAGGATACTGATAAACCAGATCACGTATTTAAACTTAAAAAAGCATTATATGGTTTGAAAAAAACACCTAGAGCATGGTACGATAGACTTAGTTCTTTTCTCATGCATAATAGTTTTACTAGAGGACAAGTAGACACTACTCTGTTCAAGAAATACTCTAAAGAGAAATTTATTATAGTTCAAGTATATGTTGATGATATTATTTTTGGAGCAACTAATGAAAAGCTGTGTAAGGAATTTTCAAATCAAATGCAAGCTGAATTTGAGATGAGCATGATGGGAGAATTGAAGTTCTCCCTTGGGTTACAAATCAAGCAGACAAGTGATGGAATTTACATCCATCAACAAAAGTATACCAAGGAGTTACTCAAGAAATACAAAATGGAAAATGCAAAGCTCATGAAAACTCCTATGCAACCCAATGCAAAACTAAGCAAAGATGATGAAGGAAAAAAGGTAGACCAAACTGTCTACAGAGGTATGATTGGCTCTGTACTGTACTTAACGTCAAGCAGACCTGACATTCAATTTAGTGTATGTATGTGTGCTAGATTCCAATATGATCCTAGAGAATCTCATCTTAAGGCTGTTAAAAGAATATTTAGATATTTGCTTGGAACTACTAATCTTGGTTTGCCGTATTTAAGATCAAAAGAATACAGATTAGTGGGATACTGTGATGCTGATTTTGCTGGAGACAGAATAGAAAAAAAAAACACCAGTGGAGGATGTCACTTCATTGGAGCAAGCTTAGTCTCATGGTCAAGCAAGAGGCAGACAACTATTGCACTGTCTACTGCTGAGGCAGAATACATTTCTGTTGCTAGTTGCTGCTCTCAACTCTTATTGGTAAAACATCAACTTGAGGATTACTCTATTTATAAGCATAACATATCTGTATGGTGTGATAATTCCAATGCTATTTGCTTAACTAAAAATCCTATTCGGCATTCTAAGGCTAAGCATATTGAAATCAAACATCATTTTATTAGGGATTATGTTCAGAAAGGAATTTTTTAGTATATTTTTCATATAAAAGATCAAAACTCTAATAAAATGAATGTGCACATTTTCTAATCCTTTTCATTCACAAATCCTAAGATTATTTAGAAACTTATTCCTATTTACACTTCCAAACTAACATAAATTGCACATTCATCATGGACCATCTGGTACGTTCATATGTCAACGTAAATATACACTGGATACTCTGAAGGAATGCAAGATGCTTGACTGCAAGCCAGCTCCTTTCCCAATGGAAAAAAACCACAAGCTTGCACTTGACTCAGATTCCCCTTATTCTGATCCTCCTCGTTATCACAGGCTTGTTGGTCGTCTTATATATCTCACCATATCTCGTCAAGAAATTACATATACAGTGCATATTTTGAGTCAGTTCATACAGTCCCCGCAACAAGCTCATTGGGATGCTGCTATGCGTGTTCTAAGGTATATGAAATCTTCACCAGGACAAGGAATTATTTTGCCAAAAGACAATGATCTTAACTTGGTTGCCTACTGTGATTCGGACTGGGCATCATGTCCTCTCACTCGGAGGTCAATATCTGAGTATTTGATGAAGCTTGGTTCAGCTCCCATTTCATGGAAAACCAAGAAACAAACCACCGTGTCTAAGTCTTCCAGTGAGGCTGAATATAGAGCCATGGGACACGCTGTCAGTGAGGTTCTTTGGCTGCGCAGATTATTAATTGTCAAGCCTGCAAGTTCATTATACTTCACCTATTGTACTTCATTGTGATAATCAAGCAGCGATTCACGTTGCAGCCAATCCAGTTTATCATGAAAGAACAAAGCATATTGAAGTAGACTGCCATTTCATTCGTACACACTTACAAGAAGGCACAATTTCGACTTGCTATGTTCCAACTAAGAAGCAGCAAGCTGATATATTCATGAAGGCTTTGGGTGCAAAGTCATTCCAGGAATTAATGGTCAAGTTGGGTGCTCACAATCCTCACACTCCAACTTGAGGGGGAGTATTAGGTGATAAGGATGTAAAAGAATGACATTGTAACTAAATGATTATGATAGGGGATCGATAGATAAGTTTGTTATATGATAGGGGATCGATAGATAAGTTTATTATTTGTTAATCTGCTTAGTTTGATAGTTTATCTTATAGGATCATAGTTGATAAGATTTGTTAGCTCTCTGTTAGCTATTTTTGAGCCCATGTACTGCTATAAATATCATCAGATTTGTATTCTTGAATTAATTAATACAGAAACCATTTATTTCAATAGGAACAAGTGGTGGTGGACTTGTGCCCCTTAACCAAGTGACTGGGGTTCGAATTCCATTTCTTGCGATTGGAGTGAATTTTCGTTGGGAGGGGTTTCCCGCCTTCAGGTGCCATTCATTCCCTCGCAGGGGATTAATCCTTGATTCTGGTGGGATATACTCTTCGTTAAGGACAAAAAAAAAACTCTCATGAGGGATTTCATGAAAAACACTTCTCTAGAAGTAACACTGCTATATGTAAACACGGTTTTCATGGCTTTTTGACCAAACTGGGTTCCTTTTAGAAACTATTTACCAGTTTAGGGTTATTCTTAAACTATTTACCAATGGGGGGTCCTTTTGGACACGTGGCATATTTTATTTTTTTTCACTTTGACGGGTTAAAGGCGCCAGTCTGACTGGCGCCTTCAAAGCGCGATCGGCGAGCAAGGCGCCCGGTCCCGACAGCGCCTACCACCTTTTGACTAAAGGCAGGCGCCACTGCAGATGGAGCCTTCAAAGGCGCCAGGTGCAGTGGCGCCTCCCCCTGCAGTGCGCCACATGGCACTGCAGGGGGCACCCCCATCCCACCCCAACCAAAAATTGGACGCCTGCAATTTTAAAGGAACAACGCTACAATTTTAAAGGAACAACGCTACAAAAAAAATTATACTATAAGTATAGGGAGTAACGATGACATTAATGATAAAGTATCTATTTAAAACAACAAGAGGCAATAAAAAAATCCCGTAATAATGAGTAGCAAATAATATCATAGGAGGCATAAAAAAATAATAGCAATAACAATTTACACCAATAAATATTCATCAATTATTACAGTAGTAAAAAAAACTTACCTTATAAGAATTAAAAGAAAGTCACCTGCAATTTTAAATGAACAACGCGACAAAAAAAAATATACTATAAGTATCGGGAGTAACGATGACATTAATGATAAAGTATCTATTTAAAACAACAAGAGGCAATAAAAAAATTACCCGGTTGGTATTTCCATTAGTTTTGCTTACAATTAATTGTGTCCTCCACATTTTCATATTTATATATATATTGGTCGTTGACATATAAATAATTCTATTGTGACATATCAGATGAGAAAAACAATGAGGAAGCTGGCAAGGTGTTTTCCTACTGCTATAGTTACTAGCAGATGCAGAGACAAGGTATACAATTTTGTTCGTTTGGAAGAGCTATATTATGCTGGAAGCCATGGTATGGATATTAAAGGGCCATCAAGAAGTTCCGAATTCAACAAGGTGGGTGTACGTACATTAAATAGTAATTAAGGTCATAAATTTCAATAATTCGATGTACATATTGATTATGCTATGCAGGATAGAAAATCAAAGGCAGTTCTTTTTCAACCTGCCAGTGAATTTCTTCCCATGATAGATGAGGTTCGCCAATTTAAATTTTTCAGTAATCTGATGAAAAGATAGAACGAAAAGAATGAAAGAATAAGAACACAAGGAGAGTTATCCCTTGGGGAGTTGTCCTTTAAAGTACAAGATCTATGAGGGGTAGAAAACGTGAGGGGTCCGGGGTTAGGTTTCGTCAACCAGAATACCTCAAAGGAACTACTTCCTTCTACTTCACAAACTTTCCAAACGATCATGGAGAGGTGGATATGTGGAGAATTTTTGATAAATGGGGAAGTGTTAAAGAGGTTTTCATTCCTCATAAGAAAGATAGATTTGGCCATCGATTTGGCTTTGTCAGATATAAGAACGTTTATGACGCAAATATAATGGTAGCAAAACTCAACTCCATTTGGGTGGCCAGTCTATGGTTAAGAGTTAACCTACCAAGGTTTGATCGTGATCAAAGCAGCGTTATAAGAAGGAATCAGGCTCCGAGCAGGGTTTTCCAAAATGGTACGAGAAAAGATGTTCCCTTTGCAACAGTGGTTAAAGAGGGAGGTGTTAAACGCAATGCTGGTGGCATCTATGGGGACAATAAAAGAGGTTCTAATAGAGTTAATGCAAAACAAGATTCTTTTTGGAATGGTATCTCTTTTAATGTTGATAAAAAGAACTTCGGCTGGTTAGAAAGAAGTTTTGTAGGGGAGACGCGTTGTGTGGAAGATGTCCTTGGCATGCAGGAGAAGTTGGACAAAGGTGGGTTTTTCCCCATTAAAGCTATCCCTATGGGTGGTAAACTCGTGCTTTTGACTGCATCGGATAAAGTGGATATCAGGTCTGCCCTTCAAGAGGATGATGATTGTCTTGCCCAGTGGTTCGCTGAAGTAAGGCCATGGGATACAAAAATAGTTTCCAGGGAGGGATTTGTTTGGCTGAAGCTTCAATGTGTGCCACCACACGCTTGGGAAGAAGATTGCTTCAAGTATCTTGCTCATCTGGTGGGAGCTAACTTAAAAATGGATGAAGCTACAGCTAAGAAAAACAGGCTTGATGTGGCTAGGATCCTAATATCGGTCTCGTCCCCAGAGACTATCTTTAGAAACGTTAAGGTGAGAATTGGTGAAGATATCCATGTTATCAGAATCACTGAGGATCTTTGTGGAGAAACAATAGAAGCGGAGAGAAAGTTTTCACTATACAGGAGCGTAAGTGCATCCTCTTCTGAGAACAGTGATACGTTAAGCTTTGATGGCTCCTGGGTTTCAGAAACACCCGAGTATGGCCACCGGAGAGATGTTTCGGATGTAGGGCTCCGGCGAGGCGTTGGTTTAGACCTCTCAAATCATAACGAGTCCCTAGGGGGCGGTGTCAGGGACTGTCACGCACCCTTGTCAGTTGGCACAGGGGCAGAAAGTAAGTGGCAGAAAGGTAAAGCAAAAGGCTTAAAATCTTCTCTGGTGTCAGTAGATCCCTCGGAGGGGACTTGCGGGTTTGACAATCCTCAACCAAAGAGATCAGTTTCCTGGCCTAACTTAGCTAGTATAGGGGTACCTAGCTTAACTGGACTGAATCCAATCAATAGTGAGGATTTCAGGCCGTTGGGCCGTGCAAAAGATGGAGATCTAGGACCGAAAACTTGTTCCTGTGATTTGGAAGTTATTCCATCTACGCTTGAGACTGATGAGATTGAAATGGTCAATGGAACAGTCAATACTGCCAGGGAGAGATTTGGGCCTAGTGGGGATATCGTTTTAATCAGCCCATCCAAGAACATTATTGTGGTAACTGATCATGGGCCAACGGACTCTGTACGAGATGAGGAGTCTGTTCATGTGGTTGGGCATATGGGAAATGGGCCGTCTGGGGGGCCCGAAACTGATTTTGCTCCGAGAAGGAGAGCTAGCCTACGAGATGTCAATGTGAAACTCTGCTTCAAGAGGATTCTAGAGGCTACTGAGAGAAAAATTGAAGTCTTCTCGATGGGGTATTCTTCTGTTTTAGCAGCGAAGAAGAAAAAGAAAAAGAAGAAGCCCAGAGGGATGAGGTGGTCGAAGTCCAAAGCAGGAAGAAAATACGCTGAGGAGGCATTGTGGAAGAGCAATAGGGCTCTCGATGGGGATCATGAGGAGGGAGAATTCCTGCCATCTGTGATCGAGGAATTGAGCTGGGAAGGTAGGGATGCTAGAGATTTGGACACTGCTCCCATTGGTTTACAAGGGGTGCTTGACGAAATTGGGGATGGGACGACTCTCCTTAGTCCTGGTAAGTGCGCCAGCTCGACGAGGAATGATCAGGGAGTTGCGGCGCAAGACTCTCAACAAAAAAGGTGTCTCCTTAGAAGGAAGACTGCCAGTGTTGGTTTGATCTGCTCTGCTGACAGCGCTATCCCTATCAATTTGGTAAGTGAAGATAGGAATTGTGAGTTACCTTTTGATTCAAACATAAGAAACTGTAACAATCGTCTTCTTGGGCAATCAGTGGAAAGAATAGCTTCGAAGGTTTGGGCTATAGGTAAATCTTTGGGGGTTAATGACAGAGGCAATCAGTCAGTCATTCTTGATAACCTGGCGGAAATGGAAATAAGGGATAGAGAGGCAGCCGACAACTCTGAGATGCCAAATTCCTCAGTTGGGAGTGATAGTGTCTTAATGATTATCGGATCTATGAACATTAGGGGGTTGGGGGGGAGGGTCAAGAAGATGAAAATCAGAAATTTGATTAATTCCAATAAGCTGGAGTTTATTGCGATCCAGGAAACTAAGATGGAAGCTATTAATGATAATTTGTGTGAGTACCTATGGGGTAGTGCTACATGTGAATGGGTGTTTAGTCCATCCATTGGAAGGTCTGGTGGAATGCTGTGTATTTGGAACAAGGAAAACTTCAAACTATTGTTCTCTTTCAATGGTGGAGGCTTCTGTGGTGTGTGTGGGGTATGGGGTCCTTTGAAAATAAAATGTTTTTGGTAAATATATACTCATCGTGTAACTTCAATGAGAAGAAACGATTGTGGGCAGACTTGTTGATGTCGAAGAGAGGTTTTGGCAGAGGTGCATGGTGCCTCATGGGAGACTTCAATGCAATCAAGAAACAACATGAAAGGAGGGGCGCTACCTTGCAACAAAATAGAGCAGAGTCACATGCTTTTTCCTAATTCATTGAAGATATGGAACTCGTAGATATTCCGGTTTAAGGTAGAAAGTTCACTTTTTACAAATTGGATGGCTCCGTTATGAGCAGATTGGATCGTTTTCTGGTGTCTCAAGAGTGGCTTCATTCTTGGAGTAATTCCTCTCAATAGATTCTGGATAGAGACTTGTCCGATCACTGCCCTATCATTCTAAAGACTGAGTCGTCAAATTGGGGACCAAGGCCTTTCCGTTTCAACAACTGTTGGCTCCAACAAAGAGGATTCAGTCAAATGGTTAAGAACATGTGGAAAGGCTTAGAAGTTGAAGGCTGGGCAGCTTTTGTGCTGAAAGAAAAATTCAAGAAACTTAAGGTTCTGCTGGTTCGATGGAACAAGGAGGAATTCGGGCATATTGAGACAAAGTTGGCTGGGTTGGAGGATGAAATTTGTTTGCTGGATTTCAAAGCCGGATCTGTTGGTTTGGATGATGCAGAGATCTTTTCTAGGAAGCAACTTCTGGCCGAACTTTGGGAAAAGATGGCAATGAGAGATAATCTTCTTGTTCAAAAATCAAGATCAAGGTGGCTAAAGGAGGGGGATGCAAATACTGGTTTTTTTCATGCGTGTATTGATTCTAGAAGAAGGATGAATTGTATTCAAGCTTTGCAAAAGGAGGATGGTTGGATTACTGAAGTGGAGGATTAAAGTAGGAGATTGAAGTAGCACTTTTCAAAACAGTGCTCAGAAACTGTGTGGGAAAGACCTCTTTTGGATGGTATATGCTTTAAACAAATAAATCAAGATGATAATGGATTTTTAGTTGAGCAGTTTTCTGAAGAGGAAATTAAGGAAGCGGTGTGGGTTTGTGAAGGTGAAAAAAGTCCGGGGCCGGATGGATTTAACTTCACCTTTTTGAAGACTTTTTGGAGTTCGATTAAAAATGAGGTATGCTGTTTTGTGAAGGATTTTCATGCAAATTCTAAACTGCCAAAGGGGTCGACCTCTTTCATTATGTTGATCCCAAAAAGGAATCTGCTCAAACAATCAGTGAGTATAGGCCTATTTCGCTTGTTGGTTGTTTGTATAAAATTCTAGCTAAACTTTTGTCAAAAAGGTTTAAAAAATGCTCCCTAAGGTGATTTCAAGAACACAGTCGGCTTTCCTTGAGAATAGACAAATTTTAGATGGTGCTGTGGTGGTTAATGAGGTTCTAGATTATGCTAAAAGGAGAAATAAGGATTGTCTCATTTGCAAAATAGACTATGAAAAAGCATATGATTCCGTTAATTGGTCGTTCTTAGACTATATGCTCCGGAGATTGGGTTTTTGCCCGAAGTGGAGAACTTGGATTAAAGGGTGCATTTCAGGTTCGGCCTCTGTGTTAGTTAACGGCAGCCCCACGCCCGAATTTCCCTTGCAACGTGGACTCAAACAAGGGGATCCCTTGGCGCCTTTTTTATTCTTAGTGGTGGCTGAAGGCTTAAGTGGTTTAATTTCTAAGGCGGAGTCCAAAAGATTGTTCAAAGGTTTTGAGTTTGGAGAAGGAAATGTAGTGATCTCCCATCTTCAATATGCAGATGACTCCTTGTTAGTTGGTGAAGCGACGGTGCCAAATGTGTGGGTCTTGAAGGCTATTCTTAGATGTTTCGAGCTTGTATCAGGTCTTAAGGTCAATTTTCTCAAGAGTAGCATAATTGGTTTGAATGTTGAGGATCACTTCTGTAACGCCCCCTTGGGGCATTACTTACGTAACACGTGCGGAATTTAAATTAAAAAAATAATTTGCTGGTGCTTTCGGAAAATAGTTTATATAAGTATACAAGTCTCTGAAATTGGGTATAAAAATTTTGTCACGACTCCTAAGCCTTGATTGGCACACAGACTTACTATCATAGTATGGCAAGCCTATTTAATTTAAAGAATAGACTTGAATAAAAGCTAGTATTTTACGAAAATTTCGATGAGTCTCCTCTCGTAATTTGGACATCCAGGTAAAAGAACACTGCTAAAATAATTACATTTTCATTCCAGAATTCCAGTTACACCAAATACAACCAGGCATTAATATGCTAAAGATAGTTATATCAATTAGCTATACATGACCAAAAGCAAAAGTTTAAGTTTTCATTCAAAAGAGACGCTCTCCGAGCCATAAACATTCTGTTTTAAAATATAGACTCTCTGAGTCATACTCATACATACTTATCAAAAATCCAAGTCTCAAACCCTAAGCTGGTCATTCTAAAAGTTATTCCTGAGAAGAACTCACGTGATCGTTCCACAATCAAATACTTCATCAAGCAACTAGATCTAAGTCTCTGAGTGACTTAGGAAGACTCCTCTGCACATCTGTACCAAAATACCCAGGGTACAATAGCAAACCAGAAGAAACCTGATATGTTTGTAAGGGTGAGATACCGACAAATGGATATATCACACAACAACCATATACATGATACATACATCACATAATCATATAAGCAGTTAAATCATGCATATACATAACATAACAGTGTTATATCAAAGGGTCTCAAACCCGCACAGTCAATCTTTTGAAAATATGCATGACACTTCAATATCAGGCTCTAACTTAATCTCCGGAGATCCCAACAACCTTCAAATGAGTTGATCAGTCTCGATACACCGTCTCATTGGCTAGCTAAGCACAACGATAATACACCGTCTCATTGGCTAGCTAAGCACAACGATAATACACCTTCTCATTGGCTCGCTAAGCACAACGATAATACACCGTCTCATTGTCCAATTTAAGAACAACGATAATAAGGCACGTCTGCCTGGGGAAATGCACATGAGAAAATATTTTATTTAAAAGGATTTCTTTGTGTTCATTCTTTTCACTGTCGCTGCTCAAAGCTAACGACTTAAATCATCATTTCCCCATCACTTGAAAAACTCGAAGCATAGGACTCATAGTCCGAATGCTCAATCACAATGCCCAAGACCGTGGGTCATGATCAAGGGTTGTGGTCGTAGAAAACAACCTTCACCTTTAATCATGTTCATCACACGCGGTTAGAATACACAGTCCAACACAGAGTGATTAGGACCTAAGTCCATCATAACGAAATCAGAACGAACTGTCCTCAATTTCGAGAATTGGACTCTCAGTCCATAACATCATAACCAGGACTCGTAGTCCCGAATTAACACTGATCCAAGATCACGTGCGCATCACTGAATACTAGAGGCGACGTCTCGCGTACTAGATTCTCTTTCTTAAGTACTTATTTTTCGTTCAGTGAAAAACAAATTCAAAACCGAATCCTCGATAACCTATCCAAGTTATCTGAAAGTTTCTAAAATATTTAGGAAAAACCTTTTCTTTGAAAATCTTTTTATAAAGCATCTTTGAAATCCTTTTATCTTTGAAATATTTCCCCCAATAGGATATTGCCAAATAATCTTGAAAGTTTTCACTTGAAGACACATAGTTCGAAAAGGATTTTTCTCTTGTATAACAATAGTTCACCAAAACCATTTCAACATTTAAAACAAGTACTTTAAGTTTAAAGAGCTTTTGGAAAAGAACACCAATCCCTTCATCTTCAAAGCTTATTAAGGTTTTTAATCCTTATAACGGTTGTTGAGCATGAGACGCACGTCTGGCTTAGCAAACTTTCAATCAACAACAGTATATATCATCCGTTCAATGCTAATACCACAGTTGAAAGCAGTTCATCACATATATGCATTATATCATTTAGAACAAGTACAATTCAACATCAGATAATAGCATAACAGTTCAAGTACATCAGATAATCAAGTAAGCTCAATCAACATGTAAATATCCAATTAAACACGTACACACATGCATACAGTTATTGAATATCCCTAGGCAAACTCCCTTACCTTTGAAGGCAAGTAAAGGATCCTCGTCTTAATGCTCACATTAGCTCATATCTACTCCATCAAGCAAGCATAGCCGTGTCAAACGTCTCAGAGAGGGAATCCAACAACGCGCAACAACCAAAAATCAAGAAATCAATTACACATGATCAAACACACATTCTAATTTGATCTAAACACTTAACCTTATTACCAAACAAGATCATTTTCAAAGAAAATCACGTTTGGAGCTTACGCTTCACAATACCCTTTAAGGAAACTTTGTTTTGATTAAAGGATCATGAAAGAGAACTTGGGAATCATCAATTAAGAGTCCTAATTGCACTAAATCATAATTATTTTCACAAAAACAGAATCAAATTCAATTAAAATCAAATTGGGGTTTAGGGCTCCTAAATACAATTTGGGGAAAACTCATTTTAACTAAAGAATAATGAAATTGGTTTAGGAAAACACTAATTCACAGTCCTAATTTCATAAAACAAACTTAAATTTCAAGATTAAAATTTGAAATCAAAGGGTTAGGGTTTCAAAATCAATTTGGGGGTTTTGAAAGAGAAGTAAAATAGATGAGGTTTCACTCACCCAAGGAGGAAGGAAGAGAAGTGGTGGCTACTAGGACCTCAGGCACGGCGGCTGTGGCGGCTACTCCGGCGGGAACAGCCACGCAGTGACGAAGCAAAACAGACCAGTGTGCTGGTCTTCTCCTCCGTGTCAAGCAGCGGCCGAGCGACTTCACGTTGTTGGACGGTTGGAGGACGACGTGCTCACAGTGACGCGCACCACAACGCACGGCAAGGAGGAGCTGGGTCACACGACCGTGACGGCGATCTCCCGGTGATGATGCGGTTTGGGACGTGCTCAGGCTGTGGCTGGCGGCGACACTCCTTTAGAGAGAAGAAGATAAGGGTGAAGGGAAAGAGGTGAGACATGGAGTTTAGGGAAGGAGAGGAAGCAGCAGCAGAGAAAGAAAAGAGAAAGAAGAAGAAAAAGAAAGAAAGAAAGAAAGGGTTACGGGTCATCACGGGGGAGAGGAGAGAGAATTTATGATTTTTGTACTAGTTGGTACAAAATGAGTGATAAATATTAAGCCTAAAATAAATTTGTTTTTACTTTTTGGAATCTAAAAATAAAGATTGATAAATATATGATTTCGAAATTCAAATTAGAGTAAAGATTAATAGTTGAACTGATCAATTAAGAAAATACTCGGTCCAAAATTTAATCTCTGATTAAAGTCAAACCAGTTTATTTTCAACTCTAAAATTAAATAGGATGAAAATATGAAAATGTTTTTCTCTTAATCATATTATTTAAAATATTTTTCTGTACTGGTAATAATAGTGACAATAACGTAAATTATTGTCTAATAAGCGTGCATTCACTGAAATAAGTCAGTGCTAACGCACCCAATAAAATAATTTGAAAAGAGTAATTTAATTACTCAAACTAAACCACATAACAAAATAAACTTAAACATCTAAATAAAATAATTAATCATAGGTGTAAAAACTAGGGTGCTACATTACTACCCCTCTTAAAAAAAATTTCGTCCTCGAAATTTCGTAACTCAAAACTAAACAGGATGTTGTAATCATACCTTAACTCTAAAATCTTGCTTTGTATTCTCATTGTTTCATTCCTTTCATCTATAACACTATAACAGGATCAATTCCTATGTCATTCTATTTATCCTTGAAACTTTTTCACTACTGCATTAGCTCCACTACCTTTGATATTTCATCTTAGTCTATTACACTTCAAAGAACAAAATCAACGCTTAATCTCTTCATTTAACTTTCTCAATACAAATCCATTAGGAAAAACTTTCTCCAATATCTAACTTTCACAGCTAACACCAAAACCAACACTAACTTTACATAACATCAATTAACCTTCTACTCAAGAGATGCAATCATAGTCTTAGTCCAATTGAGCTTAGTCTACTCTTCTAGTCATATCAAATTCACACTTTTCAAGTCTCCAATCAAAACGTCATAACATTCCTGAGTTGCACATGATAAACTTTGCTCCAAGAACCTAAGAAATTCAATCTTATTAAAATTGAATCTTACCACATCCAACATAGTCCGTTCTCTTCTTAATTTCCTCTCGAATCTTTTGCCTACCTTGATTTCATATCCTTCATTTGACTCTCATTTTCAATTTAGTTCTCAAGCCCCGTTAGTATCCCCGGTTTAAGAAATTTCCCATGCATCTACCCTATTGCCCAAAGAAAATACACAACTCCTAACAATTCCTTCATCTAAAGGCAGGGCTCCATCACTTATGCAAGGAAATGCTTGTATCGTATATGCCCTTATCTTATTTATTTGCAGCCGAGAAAAGAGATTATAAAACAGAGTTTCTCTAAGGCCATAACCCCTAGGAGTTGCACCAAAGCAAAACCAATAAATCCAGGTGGACACTCCCCAATGGCAATCTTGGATTTAAAATGTCCAGTTTCCACTATGGATCATCAACCACATATTTACCAGAATAAGACCTCAAATATTATAAACATTTCGCCATAGTTTATTACACTCGAAAGACACAATCAAAACTTAATCACTTCTTGCCTCAAAATTTGTCCGCTAGCAAAACTTCTTCAACACCTTATCCTCACGACGAACATCAGGTTCAACACTTAACTCTATCACATATATCAACCTTCAACTCAAAGTACACAATTATAGTCTTAGTTTCCTTTGGACTTATTCCACCACTCCAAATTATATCATAGTCATTCATTTCAATCTTAAAGAATACGATTACATTTCTCCATGCAACTACAACCAAAAGGAATCACTTCAACTTGAATTATCCAAAATCAAAATTCTTAAACTTTTCTAACTACTTAGTTTCACTCAAGAACTCCTTTTTACTATTTCTGTTCAAATTAAGGAAAACTACCATATATGTTTTTCCGTTAATCTTCAGACTCACGAAGTCAACATTAACCATAAACTTTGATCACTACTCTAATTTCCTTTAATGATACATCTGCCTCGATCATGATAAAATCCATCGTAATCGTCTCACTCAATGACGTTGAACTTAAGGGTCCTCATAGTACCATTCACATCTATACACTAACGAAACTCCTATCAACTCTGGTTCGTCCTACCATAGAGATGACAAAAATTTAGGTACCACACTATCTCCCGCCTAACCCTGCTAAGGATAGGTAATCTCATTACTCATCCATCCCATCGAGGATGATCGGTTGGACTTAGCCTCAACTTAGTCCTCAGACTTAAAGTAAACTTAACCGACACATGTTGATAAACTTCCGTTTTTCATCTCGAAACAACACTTGAAGATACTCCATGAAGTCCGAACAATCCTCTCGATACATTATTCGGTTCACTAACTCGCTTGTGGATCTTAACTCGTAAGAAGGGTGTAGACTTCACCAGTCGATCAACGATCGCTTGAATTCAAACAAAACTCGTGTACGTCTTCAGCAAACTCATAACAAGAATTGAAGGAATGTCAACATCTTAACAAGGAAGGTTTCAATTGTACATCTTGATGCGGAGATATCCAACTCATGAGTCATGACTGATGAGATAGGTCACACATCGACGACATTTGGAGAATACGTAGAACTAAGATGATCAACGACGACAAGTACTTTCGAACCGCAATAAGACAAGACCTTGGTGATCATAAAAGAATTTCTCAAGAAAAGAAAATTTTTCTTGATTTCACTTTCACATAAGCATAGAAAAGAATTTCATTAATTTGAAGGATATCGGAACATCCAGTATGGAAAAAGATCATTCCATCAGGTTCGTGGGTGTAAAAATGCATGATCAATACACATTTACAAACATGAATCTAATAAAGTTCATTCTTCCACAAGAATCTTCCAACGGATTTAAGGAATCAAGGGATGAATAATGTCTAATCCAAAGAGGATTAATTCTTATTCTTAGTACAAAGAATTTACAAAATGACGACTTTCACCTCTACCAAAAATAGAAGTGACAAAACTAAGTTTCACCAAGAAACTTCTGCTATCACGAAATTATCTGGGTTATAACTCAAGAAATAGTCATAACCACTTTTCTCAACAAAGTGTGAAAGTATCCAGACCAATGGATTTCCGATAAATCAATTCACTCAAACGTCTAATACATCGAGGATTATTTGGAAGTGAGTACGACTTCTCACAAACAAAGAAATGAATAACTAGAAATTTATGAATTAGCATAACTAATTCATAAGTCCTAACAGATTTCAAATTAAAATCAGAAAATATGTCTGACACGATTCGCAAGGATAATCGAATGTCATATTCGAACCCAAGTAACATTCAAGATCTAAGGTCTCCCAGGACATAAAGCCCTTGGAAAACCATCAAGAAAACATATACTTGTGCGTCAACACACATTGCTTCAACAAGAAACAATTCAAACAAGAGCAAACCAGAGATCACACAACAAAAACTTAACAGACCTATTTCCCAAAGATCCCGAAAGACTCGACCAGCTCTGATACCACCTTGTAACGCCCCCCATTGGGGCATTACTTACGTAACACGTGCGGAATTTAAATTTAAAAAATAATTTGCTGGTGCTTTCGGAAAATAGTTTATATAAGTATACAAGTTTCTGAAATTGGGTATAAAAATTTTGTCACGACTCCTAAGCCTTGATTGGCACACAGACTTACTATCATAGTATGGCAAGCCTATTTAATTTAAAGAATAGACTTGAATAAAAGCTAGTATTTTACGAAAATTTCGACAGAGTCTCCTCTGTAATTTGGACATCCCAGGTAAAAGAACACCTTCTAAAATAATTACATTTTCATTCCAGAATTCCAGTTACACCAAATACAACCAGGCATTAATATGCTAAAGATAGTTATATCAATTAGCTATACATGACCAAAAGGAAAAGTTTAAGTTTTCATTCAAAAGAGATGCTCTCCGAGCCATAAACATTCTGTTTTAAAATATAGACTCTCTGAGTCATACTCATACATACTTATCAAAAATCCAAGTCTCAAACCCTAAGCTGGTCATTCTAAAAGTTATTCCTGAGAAGAACTCACGTGATCGTTCCACAATCAAATACTTCATCAAGCAACTAGATCTAAGTCTCTGAGTGACTTAGGAAGACTCCTATGCACATCTGTACCAAAATACCCAGGGTACAATAACAAACCAGAAGAAACCCGATATGTTTGTAAGGGTGAGATACCGACAAATGGATATATCACACAACAACCATATACATGATACATACATCACATAATCATATAAGAAGTTAAATCATGCATATCCATAACATAACAGTGTTATATCAAAGGGTCTCAAACCCGCACAGTCAATCTTTTGAAAATATGCATGACACTTCAATATCAGGCTCTAACTTAATCTCCGGAGATCCCAACAACCTTCAAATGAGTTGATCAGTCTCGATACACCGTCTCATTGGCTAGCTAAGCACAACGATAATACACCGTCTCATTGGCTAGCTAAGCACAACGATAATACACCTTCTCATTGGCTCGCTAAGCACAACGATAATACACCGTCTCATTGTCCAATTTAAGAACAACGATAATAAGGCACGTCTGTCTGGGGAAATGCACATGAGAAAATATTTTATTTAAAAGTATTTCTTTGTGTTCATTCTTTTCACTGTCGCTGCTCAAAGCTAACGACTTAAATCATCATTTCCCCATCACTTGAAAACTCATAAGCATAGGACTCATAGTCCGAATGCTCAATCACAATGCCCAAGACCGTGGCCGCAGTCAAGGGTTGTGGTCGTAGAAAACAACCTTCACCTTTAATCATGTTCATCATACGCGGTTAGAATACACAGTCCAACACAGCGTGATTAGGACCTAAGTCCATCACAAAGAAATCAGAACGAACTATCCTCAATTTCGAGAATTGGACTCTCAGTCCATAACATCATAACCAGGACTCGTAGTCCCGAATTAACACTGATCCAAGATCACGTGCGCATCACTGAATACTAGAGGCGACGTCTCGCGTACTAGATTCTCTTTCTTAAGTACTTATTTTTCGTTCAGTGAAAAACAAATTCAAAACCGAATCCTCGATAACCTATCCAGGTTATCGAAAAGTTTCTAAAATATTTAGGAAAAACCTTTTCTTTGAAAATCTTTTTATATAGCATCTTTGAAATTCTTTTATCTTTGAAATATTTCCCCCAATAGGATATTGCCAAATAATCTTGAAAGTTTTCACTTGAAGACACATAGTTCGAAAAGAATTTTTCTCTTGTATAACAATAGTTCACCAAAACCATTACAACATTTAAAACAAGTACTTTAAGTTTAAAGAGCTTTTGGAAAAGAACACCAATCCATTCATCTTCAAAGCTTATTAAGGTTTTTAATCCTTATAACGGTTGAGCACAGACGCACGTCTGGCTTAGCAAACTTTCAATCAACAACAGTATATATCATCAGTTCAATGCTAATACCACAGTTGAAAGCAGTTCATCACATATATGCATTATATCATTTAGAACAAGTACAGTTCAACATCAGATAATAGCATAACAGTTCAAGTATATCAGATAATCAAGTAAGCTCAATCAACATGTAAATATCCAATTAAACACATACACACATGCATACAGTTATTGAATATCCCTAGGCAAACTCCCCTTACCTTTGAAGACAAGTAAAGGATCCTCGTCTTAATGCTCACATTAGCTCATATCTACTCCATCAAGCAAGCATAGCCGTGTCAAACGTCTCAGAGAGGGAATCCAACAACGCGCAACAACCAAAAATCAAGAAATCAATTACACATGATCAAACACACATTCTAATTTGATCTAAACACTTAACCTTATTACCAAACAAGATCATTTTCAAAGAAAATCACGTTTGGAGCTTACGCTTCACAATACCCTTTAAGGAAACTTTGTTTTGATTAAAGGATCATGAAAGAGAACTTGGGAATCATCAATTAAGAGTCCTAATTGCACTAAATCATAATTATTTTCACAAAAACAGAATCAAATTCAATTAAAATCAAATTGGGATTTAGGGCTCCTAAATACAATTTGGGGAAAACTCATTTTAACTAAAGAATAATGAAATTGGTTTAGGAAAACACTAATTCACAGTCCTAATTTCATAAAACAAACTTAAATTTCAAGATTAAAATCTGAAATCAAAGGGTTAGGGTTAGGGTTTCAAAATCAATTTGGGGTTTTTGAAAGAGAAGTAAAATAGATGAGGTTTCACTCACCCAAGGAGGAAGGAAGAGAAGTGGTGGCTACTAGGACCTCAGGCGCGCGGCGGTGGCGGCTACTCCCGGCGGGAACACGACCCAAGTGATGGCAAAGCAAAAGCAGACCCGGCGTGTTTGGTCTTCTCCTCCGTGTCAAGCAGCGGCCGAGCGACTTCACGTTGTTGGACGGTTGGAGGACGACGTGCTCACAGTGACGCGCACCACAACGCACGGCAAGGAGGAGCTGGGTCACACGACCGTGACGGCGATCTCCCTGACAGTGATGCGCGGCTGGACGTGCTCAGGCTGTGGCTGGCGGCGACGCTCCTTTAGAGAGAAGAAGATAAGGGTGAAGGGAAAGAGGTGAGACATGGAGTTTAGGGAGGGAGAGGAAGCAGCAGCAGAGAAAGAAAAGAGAAAGAAGAAGAAAAATAAAGAAAGAAAGGGTTACGGGTCATCACGGGGGAGAGGAGAGAGAATTTATGATTTTTGTACTAGTGGGTATAAAATGAGTGATAAATATTAAGCCTAAAATAAATATGTTTTTACTTTTTGGAATCTAAAAATAAAGATTGATAAATATATGATTTCGAAATTCAAATTAGAGTAAAGATTAATAGTTGAACTGATCAATTAAGAAAATACTCGGTCCAAAATTTAATCTCTGATTAAAGTCAAACCAGTTTATTTTCAACTCTAAAATTAAATAGGATGAAAATATGAAAATGTTTTTCTCTTAATCATATTATTTAAAATATTTTTCTGTACTGGTAATAATAGTGACAATAACGTAAATTATTGTCTAATAAGCGTGCATTCACTGAAATAAGTCTGTGCTAACGCACCCAATAAAATAATTTGAAAAGAGTAATTTAATTACTCAAACTAAACCACATAACAAAATAAACTTAAACATCTAAATAAAATAATTAATCATTGGTGTAAAAACTAGGGTGTTACAACTTCCTTGAGGCGGCTGCAAGTTTTATGAATTGTAAAATTTGTATGGTTCCTTTTATCTATTTGGGGATCCCAACCGGGGCAAACCCGAGGCGTGCGGAAACGTGGAGACCGATGATTGATAAAATTAGGAGAAGATTATCGGGTTGGAAGAGGAGGTATCTTTCTCTAGGTGGTAGAATAGTGTTATTAAACTCGGTTCTTTCTAATCTACCTATTTACTTTTTATCCTTCATGAAGGCTCCTAAAAAAGTGGTGAAAGAAATCACAAAAATTCAGAGGAATTTCCTGTGGGGGGTAATCATGAAAGGAAAAAGATAGCATGGGTGAAATGGAGGGTGGTGTGTAAACCGAAACAAGCCGGTGGCCTAGGGGTCAAGGATTTACATTTGTTTAACATTTCTCAATTGGGGAAATGGTTATGGAGATTTGTCAGAGAGGAATAAGGACTGTGGTTTGAGGTGTTGAATTTTAGATATGCTTTGGGAGGCTCGGGATTCATGACTTTATCGAATAGTAGGCCATCCACCTCTTCTTCGATTTGGTGGAGAGACTTGTGCATCATTGAAACTGAAGGTCAGGTACCAAACGGGTGGTTCAAAGAAGGATTATTCAGGAAGATTGGTGATGGCAAGAACACAAGCTTCTGGATTGAACCTTGGATTGGAAATGTGAGTTTGAAAAATAGGTTCCCAAGGCTTTTCTCAATCTCTGCCAACCAGGATGTCAAGGTGGCTGACGTAGGGAGTTGGGATAACAACTCTTGGATTTGGAATATGCAATGGAGGAGAAATTTCTTTGCCTGGGATTATGGTTTGGTACAAGAATTAGAGGGGCTAATCGCAAATGCTAATATACACAGGAGCTTAGATGATGAATGGGGTTTTAGTCATAGTAGTGGCAACAAATACACTTGTAAGGAGACCTACATGATGCTCATTCAGAACTTGGTGAATGTGGCCGAACCAAATAGGCCATTCGTGGATGATTTCTTTAAGAAATTTTGGATTCCGATAATTCCTTTGAAGATCCTAGCTTTCGGGTGGCAGGTGATTTTGGATAGGGCTGCAACTAGATTGAATCTCTGGAAAAGAAACTTAATTGAAGATATTGTGGAAGCTAAGTGTGTGCTTTGTGATAGTGGGTTGGAATCAATGGATCACCTCATCCTTTCTTGAAACAAGTCAGTGATTATCTGGAACCTGGTTTACAGCTGGTCTGGTTTTCTGGTTGTCCTACCTGCAGATGCTAAGTCACACTTCATGCAGCACAAGGGGATGGTTAGAGGGAAGGGTCTAAAACAGTTATGGATGGTGGTATGGTTCTCTACTGTGTGGTCTATTTGGCTCTCCCGAAATGGTATTATTTTTAACCAAGAAAAGTTTGATGCAGTACAATTGTTAGACTTGATCAAAATTAGATCTTGGAATTGGTTTCATCAAAGAGGTAAAGGCAGCATTTATAGTTTTTCTGTGTGGTGTATTGATCCCCTTGAGTGTTTGAAATCTTGCCTTTAGATAGTTTGAGTAGATGCAGTGCAGGGCTCAAGGTTTATGCTTTGGAGCCGTATTTTGCTGTCAGAACAGACCTCATTCTTCAGCATCAGCTGTGTTTTGCTCCCTGCTTCATTTTGCTTTGCTAAATTCAAGGGTTCTTGGTACTTTGGGAGGTGATGGTTTTCTTCTCTCGGGTATTTTGGTTGGTCGTCAGGTCACATTTGGGATATGCTTCTCCATGCTGGATTCTATCTTCTCCTACATACTGGTTGACTTGCTCAGAATCCCAAGCACATTAACTGGTGCTTCTCTCTTGCTGTTTTGATTAGTGGTTGTTTATTCTCTTTGCCTCGTTTTTGTTCTTTGGCCTTTTGGTCCAAGGCACAATAACTATGTTTTTGCCACAGTTCTCGTCATTTTGTCCTTGCTCTTGGTTGGTCGGTTGGCAAGCTTAATTTTTGGGTATGCAGCTGTAATTTTGATTTATTAACTTCAGTAGTGGCTGGGTTCTCTTGATTGGCGATATTTGTTCGGTCTCTTGGTTCTTTGGGCTGGCGTTTTATTCACAATTGGTTGTGGTTTTGGTATAGGTCTATGTAATAGGAATGATGGCCCTTTTGTTATCCAGTATTTTAGTTACATTGTTCCTTGCTTCTGTTTCCTTGTATATGGGTTGGGGTATCCCTTGTACCTCTTTCATCAATATACTTTTTGGCTTATCAAAAAAAAAATTAATTTTTCCCCTTACATACCCTCCTCATTTTAGTTTCTTTTTTGTCTTTTAAGTAAATTCCTAGAACATTGAAATTGAAAAATAAATGTTTTTTTTATTGCCTCTTGTTTTTTTAAATAGATACTTTATCATTAATGTCAACGTTACTCCCGATACTTATAGTATAATTTTTTTTTGTTGCGTTGTTCCTTTAAAATTGCAGGTGACTTTCTTTTAATTCTTATAAGGTAAATTTTTTTTTACTACTGTAATAATTGATGAATATTTATTGGTGTAAATTTTTATTGCTATTATTTTTTATGTCTCCCGTGATATTATTTTCTACTCATTATTACGATATTTTTTTTATTGCCTCTTGTTGTTTTAAATAGATACTTTATCATTAATGTCATCGTTACTCCCTATACTTATAGTATAATTTTTTTTTTGTAGCGTTGTTCCTTTAAAATTGTAGCGTTGTTCCTTTAAAATTGCAGACGTCCAATTTTTGGTTGGGTTGGGGTGGGGTGGGGGCCGCCTGCTGCAGTGTCACGTGGCGCACTGCAGGGGGAAGCACCACTGAAGGCGCCATCTGCAGTGGCGCCTACCTTTAGTCAAAAGGTGGTAGGTGCCAGTCAAACTGGCGCCTTTGAAGGCGCCAATCTGGCTGATGCCTTTGACCCGTCAGAGCGAAAAAAATAAAATATGTCACATGTCCAAAAGGACCCCCCATTGGTAAATAATTTCAGAATAACCCTAAACTGATAAATAGTTTCTAAAAGGAACCCAGTTTGGTCAAAAAGCCCGGTTTTCATAATACAAAATTTATAAATAAATAAAAACTGAAAAGAATGACTTCGTAAGGGTTTAGGTCCTTCTTTTAGTACAGTGGACAAAATTTTGTGACATAGTAATTGCTCAAAAAAAAATTATAATTTTGTAGTGTTGTAAATTATTTTTTATCCAATACTTCAACTATTTAAAAATCAATCAAAGTTTTATTTTGTAAACAAATTTTATCCTAGTAAATCAAACACCCTTGATCTATCAATGACTGTTGATCCAAGTGACAAGAAACTTGGTTTCTCAAGTAAAGTCTTGGATTCGAGTCTTGTAAATGAAAAAAAAAAGGCTTTTCAACTAGAGAGAACTTTACCCTCTTAAATGATTCTTTTCAACTCGACTTATATTAGTTGGAATTCAATGTAATTTCCAGATATTAAGAATCTGAGACCAAAACACCCTTGATCTAAGTTACTAAACAATATTCTCATTCTTACAGCAAGAATGCAAATAAAAATTACCAAGACGATTACCAAAAATATTTCTTAATGATATAATCCTAATATATGAGAAGAAAACAGATATGAATTGATATAAAAAGGTGTATGAGAAGAAAACAGATATGAAATGAATAAAGCTTTATAGAATGATATGGCTGAAACCAATTTTTAACAGTAAGAATTCAAATTTGATATAATATTAGAACAATTAACTTTGCTTTCCAATATTATTTAATAATGCATTGACATATCATTAAAATAATTAAATCTTTTAAGTAATAATTCAACAATTTTATTAGTATATTAACATTGCTTCTGGTATTGAGGATTATTGGCTGCTTTTTTAGGTGCTCTCACGTTACCTTCTACATCACCTTCCTCTCATTTTTGGTTCTGTTTTGCTGGTTTGGAGGCTCATTTACATGGCTTCATTTGGTGGTCTTTTGTTGGGCTTTTTCCCTGGGTGCTCGGGTCATTCTGCTACCTTGGCTTTAGCCCAAATATTTTGGTTTGCTTATCTGGGATGGCCATTCAGTTTATTTTCATGTCTGTTTGGTGAGCGTTGAAGGTGTGGAGTGGCTTTTAATAGGACTTCTTAACTATGCTGGTATATATTGGTGGAGGCTGTGATGGATTATTTTGGTTGGTTTTGGTTTTTGCTCAATGTATAGGTTATTTAAGATAAGTCTTTAGGCCAATGTTTTAAAAACGGTTGAATAGGAGAATCGAAAAGGAGAGTGGTTCAAGGTCCAACTGATTCATATGGTGGTTGAACCGGTATATATATATATATATATTAATAAATAGATCAAATAACAAGTATAATTCAATTCAAGTTATAATTTTCATATTAAGTTCAAATTATTTAATACTTAAACAAGCACAAATTGGAGTATGTCATTCAATTTACGATGCTCTAGTCTTTTTTTATTTAAAAAACCTTTTTTTAATGAACCGGCCTGTTTTACGGTTCCTATTTTCCGGTTTTGGCCCGGTTCAACCATTTTTTTTAGCGGTTGAACCTCTTTTCCAGTTATGTGGTTCGAGCAGGACCGGAGAGGGGTCCGATCGACGGTCCAACCGGTTGAACCGGTCCAAAATTGGAAAATCAGAAGCGTAAAACGAGCCGATTCATTATAAAAAAAAAGGTTTTTTTTAAATAAAAAAAAAATACAAGAGCATCATAAATTGAATGACGTAGTCTTCATTTATATATAAAAAAAGTTGCTTACACTAGTGCAGAAAAGGGATTCCACATCGGTTATTTTTGGCTTTACACATCGGTTTTAAAACTGATGTTGAAACGATCGATGTGGTTTATTGCCACTTTACACATCGGTTTTAAAACCGATGTTTATAATATTTTATACAGCGGTTACCTCTTAACCGATGTGGAAAATTAATTTGTCAATTTGTATCCTATTGGGAAATTTCACTTTACACATCGGTTTTAAATTAAACCGATGTGAAAAGTGAAATTTCACAGCGGTTTTTTTAAAACCGATGTGGAAATTTCACTTTCCACAGCGGTTTTTTTAAAACCGATGTGGAAATTTCACTTTCCACATCGGTTTTAATGAAAACCGATGTGTAAAGTGAAATTTCCACATCGATTTTAATAAAACCGATGTGTAAAGTCTCTTTTTTTTCCCTGTTATTTACATTTCTATCATTCCTTTCCCCCTGTTTCAGTAATGCAGATCAATATATACCAGAATAAAATACTGTAAATATTCTCAACACAACTAATATATATTGAATTTATTATGAACAATACATATATATATACGTTCAATTACATGCAGACAACAAAAATAATTAGAAACCAAAAAGCTACATGATATATTATAGATTTCATATCAAAATACATGTGATCAGTCAAAAGTAATAGCTAGTACATGATAAGTTTTTAAACTAACTACATAGATACAAACTATGGTTGGTACACTTCAAGAAAGAAAGTTGCCCAACGCCTCTTTATGTTGTTGATGTCGGAATCAGATAATGGAGTTGGATTGTTGAATATCTGCAAGTTTAATTGGACAAAAGATTATATCTTTTAAGTAATAAACTAACATAAAACATATAACGAATCTATACTATTACTTCTAATTGTGTCAATTAACATTTACCTCGTGCCATCTTTCGGTGATCCCTGGAGGAGATAATTTCCAACATCCATTGCATCACATAGTAGCCACATTCCCATGATCCACGTTGTATACGTGACTACGTACAAATGAAACCCAATTAGAATATGAGGAATTAAATAAAATAGAAATCAATTATTGTACCCACTGCATTTGATGCATTTGAACTAATAAATATCTTACGCTAGGAATAATCCATCTGATAGCCCGAGTACGCCTTTCACCACGCAACATGTGGGTTGCATTAATAGACCTATCATGACAAAAACATTAATTAAAGTATATCTAATAGATTTCAGATAATTAAAACAACTGCATTACTGATTATAAAGTATTTTAATGCTTACATTTCGATGATCGTCTTCAGTTGATTCGCCGGCTTATTTCCCAATGAGCAGAAGAAGACCACGACGTTCATTCTTGGGTACAAGAGCAACAGTTGTCAATGCCGGCTGTATTTGCGGAACAGTTAGTGACTAAGTCATATATAGTTATACTTAAATAACTGGTACTTACTTATTGAGATAAGGCGCAAGATAGAATTGATGATCGTCTCGGGCAAGTATATCACGTATGGTAGTGACCGGGTTTTCTGATGCTAGGAGAACATCACCCTGAATGAACATGGGGTCAATGAACCCATAAAGGGCGAGGTTACCCTGATCGACTAACATACGATGCAGATACCTAATATATTGGAAAAACATGTTAATTATCATAGTATTTAAAAATTAATTACTTAACTTATAAATAAAATGTACTTACGTGCACCATAACGATATGTGTGCAGAACTAGCCATTTCTTTATTGAGTACGATCTCCATAAGTTCCTTCTTTGGGATATACAGTTCATCACCAGGGCTGGCATCATGTTCCAACCTTACCAAGGCTGCGTCATTCTCCATGGTGACAACCTGTATAGCCAGAACTTTAAAAACATCACCATGGCCAGGTGCCCCTTTGTCGATCCCCTAAACAACATAGATATATATTAGTAATCACGGATAATTAAGTTATTTAATTCGTTATTAACTAAATGGTCAAATGAATACCTTGGCAGGAGCAAACATCTCTGGTCTTCCTAGATCCGACCTTTTAGGCACAATATCATTTCCAACATCATATAACGAATAAAAATAAAGCATTATCTTTAAAGAATAATAAATTATTTCAACTATGAATATAGAAAAACACAACTAACCGAATACCTCAGATGCAACAAGAAAGCTGACCAGTCTTCTTGGCCAGAGGATGAAGTTACCGGGGGCCTGACCCACTATTTGAACCTCCTCAGTGGGCACAGGGACTCGAGCATCAGCATCTCGAATAATCTCAACAACGACCCTCAGCTGATTGATGAGTGTGATTTCAGCTCATCTTTGTCCATCATTTTGCATGCATTTTCATGTAGTTTAGGCATATTTTTATTAGATTTTAGGTTAATTTTCCTTTGGAACGGGTAAGGCGGTTTTCGTGTGTTGTTTTGCATATATCAAGGGTAAAATGCTCAAGATCAACCATGATGAAGTTTGGATGAAGATGGAGCTTTAAAAGTGAAGAAAATGAGCCAAACAGAGCCCATCACGGCCTAGCCGTGATGCCCATCACGGCCATGATCGAGCAAAACTGAAAAAGAAGAAAGGCTGAAGTCAGAGTCTGTCACGGCCAGGCCGTGATAGCCATCACGGCCGTGACCCAAAACCACCACAAGTCAGAGACCATCACGGCCACAGCCGTGATTCAGAACACGGTCATGAACAGAGGGCTCGCGACGCGAGATTGGACTCGCCACGCGAGAGACTGAATTTTCCAGAAGAGCCAGAAACAGAGACCGTCACGGCCAGCCCGTGATGGCCATCACGGCCGTGACGCGCATTACTTGGACCTGAAGAAACCGAAATAGATCAGATTTTGAGTTGGTTTGGGACTCTAACTTCCCAATTTCTATAAATATGGACCAGGCAGATGCAGAAGGGGATCGAAGGATCATCTACGATATCTAGACTTGTACACAAGGACTTAGGCATAGATCTCTCTTCTCTTCTCCTCCTCTCTTCTCTTTTCTGATTTTCACTATGTTGTCAACCCAGCTTGTCATCTCCATGGCAAGACTGGAGTAGTAGTTTGTTTCTAGGGATTGGGGCTCTGCCCGAGTTTTGTAAATGTTGTTGATTTGATGTAAAATCGTTGTTGATTTCGTTATTGTTTTAGATCTGATTTCTAGTGTGTTAATCACTCATAAATTTCGGCAACCGCTTATTTGCGTGACGTAGACGTTCTAAGGAGGAACCTAGCGGTGAACTTAGGATTTCTAGGGTGTTTCACTCGTAAAATTCGGCGGCCACTGGTTTGTGAGGTGTGGATGATCCAAGGAGGAACCAAGCCGTGAACTTAGGTTATTTGCATGACTGAGACATTATAAGGAGGAACCTAGCGGTGAACTTAGGTGTCAGACCTATAGAAGTCAGACTTGGGACTGAAATCACGAGAGTTAGAAGCCGTCCCTCGAGGAGCAACGAGTTGTCACGGAACGCAAAGGGTTCAATCTGGGATCGACTACCACGAGAGTAGGGATCGGGTCAATTGGGCACGGCTTTTGTAACCCGAGAGGGAGCTTAAGCTATTAGAGGATAAACTCGCCTTCAAGGCAATTTCGGTAATCAACAAAGGTAAATCAGATTAGCAACATAAACAACCTCAAAGGTAACCCAAATCCCTAGGAATCCGTTTAAATCGAAAACCCCATAAACAATTGTTTTCTGTTTGTTTATCTTTTAAATTTCGAATTCAAAATCCTTTTCACTCAAAACATAAAAATCCTTTTTAAAACTGTCCAGATCTAATCGATTCGAAAACCGATTACGATTCGAGAACACAGTCTCTGTGGGTTCGATATCTTTTATTACTTGACGGCAATCCGGTACACTTGCTGGAATCGCAGGAGAGCGGCACTCGACCACACGCGCGTCGCAGCTCACATCAAGTTTTTGGCGCCGTTGCCTGGGATTGTGCCTTTTCGAATTTCAATTAGTTTTTAAATTGATTTTTCTGGACCCCTTTTCTTTTTATTTGATTTTTATTTCTGAAATTTTAATATATATATATATATATATATATATATATATATATCAAAAATTTCTTTTCCTTCTATTGTATCCATCTCTCTGTGTGTTATATGCAAAGATCCCTAAGTCTCGGGAGCCTTAGTGAGATTGATCCAGAGATCGAGAGGACCTTCCACAGACGTAGAAGACTACAAAGAGAAGGAGAAAGGTTGAGTCCCGTTCCACTCATGGCAAATCAACCGGATACAAAACCTTTGAAGGACTACGCAGCCCCAAATGCGAGAGGCTTGCGAACTGGGATTGCAAGGCCAGATATTGAGGCGGAGAACTACACTATACCGCCCATGTTAATCAACATGATTAGGCAACATCAATTCGTAGGATTGCCTTCGGAGGACCCAACCGATCACATAGAGACATTCTTAGAGTTCACCGATGCAATCAGGATTAATGGAGCCTCAGTCGATGTTGTGCGTTTGAGACTGTTCCCCTCATCTCTCACTGGAAAGGCGAAGGCCTGGCTTAAGCAAATTCCCGCTAACACCCTGACTACTTGGGACCAACTGGAGCAGGCGTTCTTGGAGAAATTCTTCCCTCCATCCAAGACGGCCTACATAAGAACCCAGATCACCGGCTTCTTCCAGAAAGACGGAGAATCATTATCGGAAGCTTGGGATCGATATAAGGGACTGCTGGAGTCGTGCCCACATCACGGACTTGAGAGGTGGTTAATAGTGCATACCTTCTATAACGGATTGGATTACTCTTCGAAGGTGTCACTTGATTCTGCAGCCGGTGGAGCGTTTATGAATAGGCCTCTCACTGAGGCATTCAACATCATTGAGAATGTCGCCACCAACTACCACCAATGGGGTTCCGAAAGAGGTAATAACCCGAACAAGATTTCGGGGGGTAAGTTTGAGGTAAATAGCACAGATCTTATTATGTCAAAGATAAACTCACTTAATAAACGTTTTGATCGGCTTGAAAGAGCTAATGTGAGTGCATTAGGTGCTACTAACCTTGTTTGTGAGATTTGTGGAATGCAGGGACACGACATCATGGAGTGCCCACGTGGAATCGCTCATGGATCCGGCGCTTCGGGTGAGCAAGTGAACTCATGTCACAACTTCTATGACACGAACCCGAAGCTTCCCAACTATGCTCCCCCAAATCCCTACAACCAAAGAAGGAACAACCCTTACCTCTCATACGGCAACTACAGCAATACGCTCAACCATGAGTTCCAAGAGGGTCAAGGTAATAAGAGGGCAGCACCGGGGTATCCTCAGGTACAAAGATCTAAACTCGAGACTTTATTTGAAAGTTTTGTTGAAACTCAGACAAAACAGAATGAGGAGTTTAGACAACAAGGAAGGGAAATGAGTGAGGCAATAAAGGAACTAGCGTCTAAGGTAGACAACTTAGCAACTCATAACAAGATGCTAGAAACCCAGATTGCCCAACAAGCTAGTACGTACTCGAGACCTAAGGGTACATTCTTGGGGCAACCCGAAGCAAATCCCAATGAGCATTGCAATGTCATACACTTAAGGGATGATAAGCTTGGGGTGGGGGTAGCTGAAATGGAGGTGGAACCGGAGGAAGACATGAGCGAAAAAGAAGAGCCAGAACCGAAATACGTCCCTCCACCACCATACCAACCCCTGATACCTTTCCCACAAAGGTTGGTCAGGAAAAAGCAAGTAGATGTAGAGACTAAAATGCCTACTAAACTGAAAGACCCAGGTAGTTTCTCCATCTCTTGCTCGATTGAACAAGTGCACATTGACCAAGCCTTATGTGACTTAAGGGCTAGCGCGAGCTTGATGTCCCTCACTATCATGGAAAGGTTGGGAAGCAAAGAGTTGAGACCATTCAAATTCTCCTTACAATTTGCGGACGGCTCAACTAGGACTCCTCTAGGCATACTAGAGAATGTTCCTGTAAAGGTAGGGAAATTCTTCATCCCTACCGACTTCCTGGTATTGGATATGAAAGGGAATTCTAAATTCCCCATCATTTTAGGAAGGCCATTCTTGGCAATTTGGAGCAGTAATAGACGTAAGGAATGGTAAACTCTCTCTAAATGTAGAGGAAGGTAGGGTAAATTTTCAGTTGACTAACTCTTGTAACAACCCTCCTTTTGAGAGCCATGTGTGCAGAATTGATGTAACGTCTCCAGTGGTAAAAGAAGAGCTGAACATGGAAGCAACTCCGAAGATATGCATGGCTAATGATGCACCCAGCAGTGATGGAATTGGTGTTGCTGTCCATACTGAAACAAAACTTCCGCCGGGAGGAAGGAAGGCTAGGAAGCTCCGAGAGAAAAGAGCGAAGCGGAAGCATTATTGGCCGTATGAGCAGAAACGGTTTTTTGAAGGAGTTCCTTGGAAGAGAAGTGTTCCTGCACTTCTACGCCCAGCCGACCCCGGTTGATTTAAGGAAGTATGGTCAAGCTTAAGACCATAAATAAGCGCTTCTTGGGAGGCAACCCAAGTTTTCTTTCCCTTTTTCCTTTTGTTTTTGAATTAACCTCTTGAATAATTTGAGAAGATCAAGAGGCAAAAATATCATTAATAGGTTTGTCTAGTGTTTTCAGGTTGAGAAAGGGAAGAAGAGCAGAGAAAGATAAAGTCAGAGGCCATCACGTCCTGGACGTGACAGTGGTCACGGCCGTGATGAACTAAACAAGAGCACAGAAAGGATCACGGCCTAGCCGTGACAACCATCACGGGCGTGATGAGTAGGATGCCAAGATCAGAGAGCATCACGGCCTAGCCGTGATGTAGATCACGGCCGTGACAGGGCAACTCCTGAGGACCAGAAATGATCACGGCCTGCCCGTGAAGAGCCTCACGGCCGTGATACTATTTCCACCCAAGTTTTGACTGGAATGTGAGCCAACACCCGCTACCGATTCGGTAAGTTGTTCCATTTTTATCCTCTCTCCGACTTGATTATTTACATTGGAGACAATGTAAGTAATCAAGCTTGGGGTAGGGGTATTTATTTTTGCATTTGCATTGTTGCATTCATATTGCATTCACATAGGCATAGATTGGTATGATCATATTCTCTAGATTGCCCCTCACTTTGAACATGCATCCGATTGTGAGAACTTGGAGCCAAATGAATCGAGATAGTGAATTTTCGAACCCAATTTTTTATTATTCTTGTGATATGGCTAAAAATAAAAATTCTTGAGATAGTCATTTGATAGTTGATAATTAGCATGTGGTTCCTTAGACTTGTGTACCTCACTGATTTTTGAACTACTAAATGTAAGATTTTGAGCCAAAAAGGGGTATCCACTAAATCTACCCCATTTCTTGTGATAGAGTGTTGTAATTCCTCTTGGACTGTATTTTCTAGAACTTGACTTGAAACCATTTTGAAACTTAAAAATTTCTGAAAACACTTTTGGAAATGATGGAGGCACTAGGTATTTTTCTGGCCTCCCGAGCTTTGATTGATAAATGCTACCCCTTAGTTGCCCAATTTTGAGCCTAAAGATAAAATACTTTTCTTGGTACCTTGAATTACTTTGATAAATAATGCTTGGTATGACACCTTTTAAAGTATTACAAAAAGGGCAAAATGGTAGTTGGAAGAAGTATGGGATGAAAAAGCTAGAAAATAATTTCTCTTGAGCTATAAATCTCCCCTTCTCCAAACAAATAAAATGAAATAAACAAAAGAAAAAATGGAGAAGGGGATGACAAAGAAAGTGAGAAATGAAAAAAAAAAAAAAAAGAGGAGGTGGAGAAGTAAATCAAGGCCCCTAAAAGGTATTTTAGAAGGTGTCATGCTTTGCAATGATTTGATAATTTGTTTAGCCTTCTTGAATTTCCCTTCTCTTGATTTTCCCACCTAACAATTAATCCCATGGCCACATTACAACCAAAGTGAAAGACCTCTTGATTCTTATGTGTTTTCATAAATAAAGTAGAGATTTGGTTAATAGTCAAGCCTATGGTAGAATACTTTCCTTGAGGAAATGGAGTGAATTGTCATATACCCTAAAACACTTGAGTGAGGTGAGACGAGTGCCCGAGTCAGTGAGAATATGAATTTGATGAACCTAAGCTTCTAATTGGACTAGAAATTGATTGTCTCTTAAGTGCTTATTGAATATGCCTGTCACTTGGATTAGCTTCTAAGGTTCTTGGTTCACTATCCATGCTTTGATTGATTTATCTTATGGCCTGAGTAATTACTTGAGGACAAGCAAAGTTTTAAGCTTGGGGTGATTTGATGAGTGTGATTTCACCTCATCTTTGTCCATCATTTTGCATGCATTTTCATGTAGTTTAGGCATATTTTTATTAGATTTTAGGTTAATTTTCCTTTGGAACGGGTAAGGCGGTTTTCGTGTGTTGTTTTGCAGATATCAAGGGTAAAATGCTCAAGATCAACCATGATGAAGTTTGGATGAAGATGGAGCTTTAAAAGTGAAGAAAATGAGCCAAACAGAGCCCATCACGGCCTAGCCGTGAAGCCCATCACGGCCATGATCGAGCAAAACTGAAAAAGAAGAAAGGCTGAAGTCAGAGTCTGTCATGGCCTGGCCGTGATAGCCATCACGACCGTGACCCAAAACCACCACAAGTCAGAGACCATCACGGCCACAGCCGTGATTCAGAACACGGCCATGAACAGAGGGCTCGCGACGCGAGCTTGGACTCGCCACGCGAGAGACTGAATTTTCCAGAAGAGCCAGAAACAGAGACCGTCATGGCCAGCCCGTGATGGCCATCACGGCCGTGACGCGCATTACTTGGACCTGAAGAAACCGAAATAAATCAGATTTTGAGTTGGTTTGGGACTCTAACTTCCCAATTTCTATAAATATGGACCAGGCAGATGCAGAAGGGGATCGAAGGATCATCTACGATATCTAGACTTGTACACAAGGACTTAGGCATAGATCTATCTTCTCTTCTCCTCCTCTCTTCTCTTTTCTGATTTTCACTATGTTGTCAACCCAGCTTGTCATCTCCATGGCAAGACTGGAGTAGTAGTTTGTTTCTAGGGATTGGGGCTCTGCCCGAGTTTTGTAAATGTTGTTGATTTGATGTAAAATCGTTGTTGATTAAGTTATTGTTTTAGATCTGATTTCTAGTGTGTTAATCACTCATAAATTTCGGCAACCGCTTATTTGCGTGCCGTAGACGTTCTAAGGAGGAACCTAGCGGTGAACTTAGGATTTCTAGGGTGTTTCACTCGTAAAATTCGGCGGCCACTGGTTTGTGAGGTGTGGATGATCCAAGGAGGAACCTAGCGGTGAACTTAGGTTATTTGCATGACTGAGACATTATAAGGAGGAACCTAGCGGTGAACTTAGGTGTCAGACCTATAGAAGTCAGACTTGGGACTGAAATCACGAGAGTTAGAAGCCGTCCCTCGAGGAGCAACGAGTTGTCACGGAACGCAAAGGGTCCAATCTGGGATCGACTACCACGAGAGTAGGGGTCGGGTCGATTGGGCACGGCTTTTGTAACCCGAGAGGGAGCTTAAGCAATTAGAGGATAAACTCGCCTTCAAGGCAATTTCGGTAATCAACAAAGGTAAATCAGATTAGCAACATAAACAACCTCAAAGGTAACCAAAATCCCTAGGAATCCGTTTAAATCGAAAACCCCATAAACAATTGTTTTCTGTTTGTTTATCTTTTAAATTTCGAATTCAAAATCCTTTTCACTCAAAACATAAAAATCCTTTTTAAAACTGTCCAGATCTAATCGATTCGAAAACCGATTGCGATTCGAGAACACAGTCTCTGTGGGTTCGATATCTTTTATTACTTGACGGCAATCCGGTACACTTGCTGGAATTGCAGGAGAGTGGCGCTCGACCACACGCGCGTCGCAGCTCACATCACTGATCATCCGGTAATAAACGATGGTGTATGGTATTACCTAAGTTATTATGTGCCCTACCCAATGCCACTAAGCGGCGATCATGATGATCATCAACATACAGCTCACACCTATCAGGGTCGTCATCATCATCATCATCATCATCATCATCATCATCATCATCATCATCATCATCATCATCATCATCATCATCATCATCATCATCATTTTCAGGATGATGAGGAGGATCACATGAGCCCTTAGTGCTCACATGGACAGAGGGTTGGACAGAGGGTTGGACACCGGCTATCATCTGCTGGGACATAGAAGTCAATATTGCCATCTGCTGGGCAAACTGCTCGGCCATCTCCTGTCGAAGCTCCGCTGCAATCTCCTGTTTTAGCCGTGCTCTATCTGCTTCAACATCCTTGTGGCATTTGTGTGAAGATGAACCATGGTATTGGCGAATGCCGACTCCCCATCCAACACCAATGACACGGCCCGGGTGGTCTGGTTTACCGATGGCAGCAGCTAAGATATCATCGCGTCCTCTAGGAACAAAGGTTCCTTGGGTTAGCTGATCATCCAAGGCATCCTATCACATAAAATATTAGGTCACATTACAATTCGGTAACAATCTTAAAATGACAATTACAATTCAAACTATACTTACAATCTTCTCAGCTACTTGACGGGCCTCCTCAGATGTATATTGTCCCGTTTTTCTTTGTCGGGCCCTCTTCCATTTACGATGGCGTGGGGGTGGAGGTGGATCAACAACCTCTGGACGATTTTCAGCATTAGGATCCGCCTGAGATGCTGCTTCCTGACGTGCTTTCTTTTCCTCTTCAACCATTTTCTGAACAAGCTTTTTATATCCCCCACGAGACATGACATGAGGGTAGACATTCTTGCTTTGGTTTTTCTGCCCCTTTTTCCTCTTCTCCTGTTATAAATAGAAGACAATTAAATTACATAAGTAAATAAAATTAATGCAATTACATAAATTTAGAGACAAATCAAATAAGTTAACCTGAAAGCTGGGATCATGTCGGCTCTGAACAAAGCGATCCCACGTCGCCTTGTCAAGAAACGGATACACCTCAAGTGGGTTCTTTTTACTTTTTGGATTGAATACATAGTATCTGCCCAGGTCGGCCTTAAAATATCTCCAATGCTCTCCAGCATACTTTAGCAAACGCTTCTTCATAACGTACGTATCCGGTATGTCAAAGGTCAACTACATTAAGACCAAAAGAATCAACGAATTACTGTATGATATTATTAAGATAAAAATAAAGTAGATACAGACAAACACAGGACGTAGAAGTATTGATACCAGAATACTCTCCCATATCTGATCCTTCACATCCGCCGGTACATCTTTCCACCTATCAATGAGTATATTAGGCCTGTTCCTAGCAAGGGTCGCCACAAAACTGTTAAACTGATCTGCCATTGGCCCAATAGGATTGAGGTTATTATCAAAGTCTACTCTTATCCTTTGATTTGAACCACGGTTGGCAGTCAAATTCCTCATTCGTGTGGCACGTCTACCCTTTCTACCAGTAGACGGGGTCTCCGACCCGTTGCATGAAGGAGGGATATCCTCATGATCAGCCATGTATACCTGTTTAAACAAAAAAAAACTTGTTAGTATGTCAGGATAAATATCAAACATAACTTATAAATATCGATCAACATACATAAACATAACTTATAAATATCAACGTAAACATATAATATGCCAAACTTGATGGTAATATCAAACTAAACTTACTTTGTGGTCAATTAGTAAAGTTCTCCCATAACCCTTCTTGGTGATCATTACGAGTAGCATGTACATCATCCACTTCATTTTTCTCATTGAAATTAGGCACTCGTGTTGAGAAAGAAGGAGTATCAGAAATATCAAGAGTTGAATCGTGATTTCCCTCACTACCATTATACATGTTTTTTCCCTGGAGAACCACTGACCACCTTTTGTTAGAAGGATCACGGATATAAAACACTTGTTTTGCTTGGGATGCCATGATGAAAGGTTCCTCTTTATTACCTACCTTATTAAGGTCCACCAATTTGAATCCTAACTCATCGGTTTGCACACCATTATTACTGTCGACCCACTGACATTTAAAAACAGGTACTCTAAACTTCGTGTAATCAACCTCCCATATCTCTTCAATGACTTCAAAGTATGAAACTGATGCCATAACAGGGTTTTTATCTTTCGAACTAGAGAAATGCATGGACTCAGCGACGACCATAACCCCACTGTTTTGCATAGTACTTTTGTCATCCCGGGACTTTGTGTAGAAGGAAAACTTATTGATATCGTACCCACTCCAGCATATGACATCAAAGTTAGGCCCCTGTGCTAGCCATTTTAATGTATCAGAAGCAATACCATCCTTTGCAATTTTTTCTTTAAACCAGTTCAAGAAAGTCTTGTTATGCTTGTTCAAACACCATTTTTCATTCATTCTAGGGTAAGTTTCATTGATGATGCTTTTATGCTCACATAAGTATGATTCAACCTCATCAGTGTTATTCAATATATACAAATGTGCTTGAAGCACTTCCTCCCGATCCATGCTCTTAACAGTGATATCTCGTGTACCCTTACCATCATATCTTCATTCGTGACGAGACTTCGGAAGCCCTACAGGTTCCGCTTCTGACATGTAATCTGTACAAAACTCAATAGCTTCTTCTGCAACATACCTTTCAACAATAGATGCTTCGGGACGGTGTGGATTTTTCATATATCCTTTCAAGATCTTCATGTATCGCTCAACCGGGTACATCCACCTTAAATAAACGGGGCCGCACAATCTAATCTCCCTCACTAGGTGAACAATCAAATGAACCATGATGTCAAAAAATGAAGGTGGAAAATACATCTCCAATTGGCACAAGACAATGGCTGCCTCATTTTCCAACTCATCCAAATTTTTAGTGTCAATGACCTTGCTACATATAGCATTGAAGAATAAGCATAACCTAGTAATGGCATGTCTGACTTTTTTAGGCAATATGTCACGAATGGCCACCGATAGTAGTTGTTGCATCAAGACATGACAATCATGAGACTTTAAGCCAACTAATTTGAGATCTTTCATTGAGACAAGTCTTCTGATATTTGAAGAGTAACCCTGTGGCACTTTGACTCCCCGTAGACATTCACAGAAACTTCTTTTCTCTTTTTTTGATAAAGTATGACATGCTGGGGGCAAATAAGTCTTCTTATCCCCAACTTTAAGTGGAGCTAACTGCTCTTGTATACCCATCGCAACTAGATCCAGACGAGCATTCACACCATCCTTTGTCTTGCCTTGAATGTTGAGAAGTGTTCCGATTAAATTGTCACACACATTTTTCTCCACATGCATCACATCAATACAATGTCTTACATCAAGCTTGGACCAGTATGGAAGATCAAAGAAGATCGACCTCTTCTTCCATATTTTCTTCTCGGTAGCCTTCTTCTGGGTCTTCCCATAGATAACATTAGTGTTGTTCACCCTTTCATAAACTTGCTCTCCAGTCAAGGCCACCGGAGCAATTTCATTCTTCGGAAGTCCATTGAAAGCTTTTCTCAATCTATGATAAGGATGATTACGTCGGAGAAATCTCCGATGCCCAAGGTAAACCGTCTTCCTTCCATGTTGCAGTTGATGGTAACATGTGCCTTCTTCACATATTGGACATGCTTTATGCCCCTTAACACTATACCCACACAGGTTCCCGTATGCTGGAAAGTCATTGATGGTGCAAAATAACATGGCACGCAATCTGAATGTCTCACAGCAATACCCGTCGATCACATCAACGCCTTCATCCCACAACATTCTCAAGTCTTCAATCAAGGGACTCAGATAAACATCAATATCATTTCCTGGCTGTTTAGGACCCGAAATCATCATACTTAACATAATGTATTTGCGCTTCATGCACAACCAAGGAGACAGGTTGTAAATTACAAGGAGAACAAGCCATGAACTATGAATACTACTTAAGTTTCCATATGGATTCATTCCATCGGTAGCAAGTCCAAGCCTGAGGTTTCTGGGCTCATTGCCGAAATCCGGAAACAAACTATCAATTCTCTTCCATTGCAAAGAATCGGTCGGATGGCGAAGCTGTCCATCACACTTCCTCTCATCTGCATGCAATCTAATGTTCTTTGCGTCATTTACATTAGCAAACAATCGCTTGAACCGCGGAATCACGGGAAGATACCATAACACCTTCGCAGGAGGACCTTTGGTGACCACATCACAACTAGAATCACCATCCTTCACTTTGTAGCGTGATACCCCACACCTGGGGCATTCGTGCATCTCTTCAAACTCTTTCCTATACAATATGCAATCATTGGGGCAAGCGTGTACTTTCTTATACTCCATACCCATCGGACACAATATCTTCTTCGCCTCATAGTTTCGAGATGGCAATGTGTTGCCCTCTGGAAGCATTTCTTTCAACAACTCAAGCAATTCAGTAAAGCTTTTATCGCTCCACCCATTTCTCGCCTTCACATTGAACAATCTTAACACCGCTGACAACCGTGTGAAATTAGTGCACCCCGGATACAAAGCCACTTGCGCATCACTGCACAAAGTATCATACACATGCGCGCGCTGAAAAGACTCTTGCCCAACATCACGGATCATGTCCTCTAGTCCATTGTCCATTTCCACGTCATCAACTTCCTCTCTATCCGACACCCTCGGCCTGTCTAACGATTCACCATGACATATCCATGTTGTATAACTCTTGCAAATCCCCTCACAAATAAGATGATCACGTATCTCCTCAGCTTCTAGTCGTCTCTCATTCAAACAGTTAACACAAGGACAATAAAACCTTCCGTTACCACTATCAGGAGCATTTGTTTTTGCAAACTGTAGAAAATCTTCCACTCCATTCTCATACTCATCACTTATCCGTCTAGCATTCATCCAACCGCGATCCATGACTAAACCAATACCTTCGTACTTAGTCCAACATATTCATCAACCACTTCTTATGACAGGGTACGGCCCTATCCCATTCGAGAAGAAACTTTTTCAACATTCGGTTAACAGTTAGTCCTTAACTCTCATGCTCATACTCGACAAAATTTCGGCAGCATTTCCCTGCGGTCTCCGACGTACACTATTTGAACGCAATGACATCCACCACGATAAAGTATGCACCCGGAGAACGAAAGGAAATGTATCAATCCGAACTTTCATCAAGTATATAACATTAGAATCAATGAATAACCATTTTAACTGAATTAAGAAAAAGTTTTTTCCCAAACTGTCCAACTTTGGATAATTCAAGATCCAACACAATGAGCGGTACATTAAGCACATACACGTACCCTCATTAGTATTGCATCTCAAACGGGAAACTAAGGCTTTACTAATTATTGTGGGCATATTCTCAAATCAAATAAATTTTCAAGAAAATACATTAAAACTCCAATAAAAGCTTTTCAGCCAAAACGTACCTTCTGAGAGACACGTCTAGTTGTTATTGTACAAAGACAGCAGAGAAATGAAGAAAGCAGAGGCAGTAGCACTATGCAACGGAGTCAAAGACACTTGTACACCTGCCAACTAAAAACTCTTCCTTGAGTTAAGCATTCTAGAATTGAGAGAATTCTGTAAATAGTCATTGAAACTTCAATAGGCAAAATACAAGACAACAAAGCTGAAGAGATCTACACAACTTAATGGTATGGTTGATTAACAGAGACACACTTGTAAGTTGTAACTAAATTTTTGAGTAACTGAATGAAACTCACCAGGAACCCTATGACTACTCCTCAAATCAGATCCACAATCCAGGAAAATAACACCTGTCAATTTCTTGTTCTGCAAATAGAGTAAGAAAGTTGGTCAGCGGCAATGATTGGTAGAAATGCTAAATGTTAGAAATGCTTAAAAATGACTTAAAATTAATAGAGAAAAGACACAAATTCAAGTTCTCATCAAACCAAGTCTAGTTTCACCTACTTATGCATTCTAAGAACATGAATAAGCAACCCCTTTAGTTCCTTCAAATAAATAGTTTCTCAGATTTTTCATCAAACACGTAGTATGCAAGCATCCAAAATATGGCAGAGCAGCTCAACAACCCTTCCCCAGCCTTACAAATGTATATGGCAGCAAGCAATTGATTCACACATAGGATCATACAATATACATTAGACATAAGCAATACTTAAAAGTTACAACAACAACAAAAAAATGTAAAAAAACGTTTTTTAAGCACAAAAAAATGCGTTTAACAGAAACCCTAAAATGAAGAAAGGGAATAGTTACATGACGCTGGTAGAGATCTTAGGCCAGAAGTTGTGAACCAAGTTGTTATGATAGAGAGAGTGTGAAAACCTGAAAGAGTAAGGAAACAAAGATGGATTTCTGAAATAGTTCAACTTCGCACGCGTGCGTTTCTATAGACGAGGGGGCGAGACAAAACCAGAGAGAGAAAGAATTGGCAGTTCCGGGTTTGGCCGAGAAACTTCGAATCGAGTGAGAAGCAGCAGCAAAAGATGAAGGTGGCTATTAAAATGGAATGAGGAAGGAGCATCAGAGATAGCAAGGGAGCATCAAACAAGGAAGGAGTAGCAGTGAGAGAGATGGGGAAGAAATGACAAATGGAATGGAAGACTATGGCGCGAAGAGATGGAGGGGGAATGAAAATAGAAATTAAACTTAGTTTTTACACATCGGTTTAAAATAACCGATGTGGGTAGTGAATTACACATCGGTTTACTATAAAACCGATGTATAAACTTATTAAAAAAAATTTTATTTAATACATCGGTTAAAAGAAAACCGATGTGTAATATTATGTCTGATTAAAAAAAATTATTTTTGTTTCCCTTTTCCACATCGGTTATTTTAAACCGATGTCTAATATTATTTTTGAATTTTTTTTTTTTGGTTTCACTTTTTCACATCGGTTTTCTATTAAACCGATGTTTAATATTTTTACCACATCGGTTTTAAGGTAACCGATGTGTAAATATTTCAGTTTAATTTCAAAAATACCACCGCCTCCTATTTCACATCGGTTTTATTAAAACCGATGTTAAAAACCTGATGTTAAATGTATATTTTACACTAGTGTTATAAAAAAAAAACAAGAAGTATATTAACAGAATTTGGATAGGGCCAAGGGAGCAGTGCCCAAACCCAAAATTTTCTCTTTTATTTACGTGAATAATGTGTCATATAAATAAAAGAAGTGATGGTTTGTATATAACTTTCATTTGAAGAAGCTAAGCTAGAACTTTTAGTTATTAGACACCTTAGATGGATATATTATCTTTGGTGAATGTAACAGATTGTGCCGTTTGGGTGATGCACCACTATACTATTTTGATAAATGACGCATCATAATCTTCATCATTATCTTTAACTTTAGTCGTTGTATATTTCTTTTGTATTTCAGTGAGCAGGATATGAAATAATTAATATGAAAATATTTGTAGGAGTTGTAAATAATAAAATTACTAATTGAGAATCCAAAGGGTTGGCCTATATAGTGCAAGTGTGTTAGGTCTGTAAGATGCATAGTGTGTACATGGATATTCTCGAGAAGTAAGAGGTCTCTATCTCGAATCCTTGCGAAAAATAATTTTTTTGGGGAGGGATCATACCCATGTAGCTCGCAGTCCCGGAGTGGTAACTCACTTGCCACCATTTTTTTTACCATAAAAAGTTACTAATTGAGAGAAAATTTGAAGGTGAAAATTATTTTTGTCACTCTTCAATTTTTTTGAAATTTCAAACACATCAGGGATCTTAATGGTTAACCCGTACTGATCTTTTTAATAATAGGCCAATGCAAAGTTCATTAATAACCCGTGTATGAACTCCAGTGTTACTTCTCTAAGAGGCCTTCCTTTCCAACTTATTTATTAATTTATGATGATTATTTTTTATAAGCTAAAATGGTATTAAGTAGATTAATAGGGTACTCTAACCCATGTATCAACATTGCAAACATAACCCACCTAGCAGCTAATTACATCAATATGAAGCAGGAACATATTCATCTACCAATTAAATACACAGCCATTGCTGCATAATTTTGTCCCGGAGCACCTAAAATCAGAATCACCTTATACAGTATTACACCAAAACAGACTTAGAGAAGCACCAAAGAGGCAAAGACCAAAAGATATCAAATCAGAATTACAGAAGCACCATAAACCACGTTATACAACAGCACATTATACCAGAAGCATCATAAACCAGAGGCAGGTGTCTAGCTGTACAAGACAAAAATAGGATTACACCAATCCCATCCTAGCATATCCAGCAAATCACTTTAAGCACTCCATTGGATTGATATAGAAGTTAAGGGTATGGTGCACCACCCTCATGTCAAGAGCTCCACCAATCCTTTATATATGTGACCATTTTACTTTTCAACCACCCAAATATATGGTTGGGTTTAAAATTTTGATCAGCCCATGCGGCAATTTCATTGACCCAAAACTTGTCATATGGGTGGTGTAGTGGGTGGTACACATTAGCCCAAACCTAGATATACATTAGTTTATGATGATAATAGCCCGTACTGATCAATAACAAGATCAATCTCTGATAAAATATGGGATTGAATCCCACCAAATAATCTCATTATGTGAAGATCCATACTCTGCTAATTTAACTACGCAAGTGTTTCCTTCTCTATAAATGTGAGAAACCATAAGTTGCATTCCTTTTGTAATAGCAACACAATTGTTCCGGCCAGCGATTTCTTATTCTCCAAGAAACCACCTTACTATCTTTAAAAGATGTGACGGTACCGGAAGAATCACACTCTAACCATAGATTTTTCCATTCTTTATCATTTGCAAATCCAATACTTAAACCAATTAAAAAGTAAAACAAAGTTTAATTTTGAAAACAAATTTTATCTCCGTAAATCAAACACCCTTGCTCTAAGTTAATAAACAATATTTTCATTCTTATAGCAAGAATGCAGATAAAAATTACCAGGACGATTACCAAAAACATAACCTAATGATATAATCCTAGATATGAGGGAAAAACAGATTGAAGTTATATAAAGAGATGTAGGAACTGAATAAACCTTTATAGAACGATATGGCTGAAACCATTTTTTCAATAATAAGAGTTCAAATTTGATATATTATTAGCATAATTAATTTTTCTTTACAATATTATTTAATAATGCATTCACATATCATTAAAGTAATTAAACCTTTTAAGTAATAACTATATATGGTTAACCTTTATCAACAAAAAAAAACTATATATGTCTAGTACAGAATTTGGATAGGGCTAACCTTTTTCAACAATTTTAATAGTATACTAGTACAAAATTTGGATAGGGCTAAGGGAGCAATGGCCCAAACCTAAATTTTCTCTTTTATTTACGTGAATAATTAATGTGTCATATAATTAAAGAAGTGATGGTTTTTAACTTTTGTTTAAAGAAGGCAAGCTAGAACTTTTAGTTTTTGTAGTGTGTTGTAAATTATTTTTTATCCAATACTTCAACTATTTAAAAATCAATCATAGTTTTATTTTGTAAACAAATTTTATCCTAGTAAAATCAAACACCATTGATCTATCAATGACTGTTGATCCAAGTGACAAGAAACTTGGTTTCTCAAGTAAAGTCTTGGATTCGAGTCTTGTAAATGAAAAAAAAAAGGCTTTTCAGCTTGAGAGAACTTTACCCTTTTAAATGATTCTTTTCAACTCGACTTATATTAGTTGGAATTCAATGTAATTTTCAGATATTAAGAATCTGAGACCAAAACACCCTTGATCTAAGTTACTAAACAATATTCTCATTCTTATGGCAAGAATGCAAATAAAAATTACCAGGACGATTACCAAAAATATTTCTAAATGATATAATCCTAATATATGAGAAGAAAACAGATGTGAAGTGATATAAAAACGTGTAGGAACAAATGAATAAAGCTTTATAGAACGACATGGCTAAAACCAATTTTTAACAATAAGAATTCAAATTTGACATAATATTAGAACAATTAACTTTGCTTTCCAATATTATTTAATAATGAATTGACATATCATTAAAATAATTAAATCTTTTAAGTAATAATTCAACAATTTTATTAGTATATTAACATTGCTTCCGGTATTGAGGATTATTGGCTGCTTTTTAAGGTGCTCTCACGTTACCTTCTACATCACCTTACTCTCATTTTTGGTTCTGTTTTGCTGGTTTGGAGGCTCATTTACATGGCTTCATTTGGTGGTTGTAACACCCCGATTTTCGCTACTTCGTAATATCAGTAATAAATATATAAATATATATTTTTATCCGAGACTTAGAAAATGATTTTGGATGAACCAAGGTCATTTCCTTGTTATATTTATTTTTATAAGGCTACGGGGAAGTTTTTGGTTGAAAACTCAGACGGAAGCCGATCTGTTGTTTTTTGTGTTTTCACTGACAGTAAAAGTTTACTGCTCAGAAAACCTAATTTCGAGTCGTGAACGAGATGAAAAATATTTTTATCGTATTTACTACGATACTGGAAGTTTTGAAAATTTTGGTAAAAAAATTAAAATATTATATTTGTTGCGGGCATATACGTCGAGATGTCTCTAGGAAGAGCTTGAGCCAGATGAATCGGGAAGTCGGCAACGTAGCAGAGATGTTGGATTGACCGACTTGACGAGCATTTATGACGAGTTTATCCGTATCATAAATGGCCATAATGGCACATTTATGGCAAAATTAAATTTTTCTATGAAATGACCAAATTGCCCTTGTCTTTTTATGACAATTTCAAACAAATGTCATTGGAAAAAGTTGACCAACTCTTGCCCAAAACCCACGGCTCCAATGCCTTCTCCATTAAGTTTGGTTTCTTCTTCATTTAAATAGGTTGTCTTCTTCATTAAGCCATTTTTCCATTTTCATGTTCTTTTCTCCAAAGAGTTCATAATTCGTCAGATTTTGATTGGCAATTATGACCATTTTCTATTCTGAATCTCGAAAAACTTTCAACATGAAACTTGTTCATCTTTCTCTCTTATTTCCAACGACATAAAGATCATCCAAACGGATAAGTATGTTGAGAGATCTACCCAAAATACTAAAACTGTTCTAAACCCTAACTATGTTCATCTTCTTCCTTAAGTTTCTCAAGAACATCATGAAAAATTTGTGAAGAACATCATCCAAATCTTGATTTCCTTGAATAATCAAGAGGTAAAAACTTCTTATCTTGACATTTGAATCATTTCTCTTCACAACTTTTGTAGATTCATGGCTAAGATTCATATGTTCTTCATTTGTTCAAAGTTCATGGAGCTAGATTCAAAAATTCATAACTAATTCTAGAAAAATCCTTTTGACATGAAACCAATTGCTATGATCTTATAATCATCTCTATTTTCATCATCTAGAAGCACAAGATCATGTGAAATTTCTTTCCCTAAAATCTGGTTAAGGCCGAACCTAGGTTAACTTTGTGTTCTTAGGTTTTGTTTCATTTTCATGACTTGATTCATGATCCAATCCTTTTGTATCTTGCTAGTTCTTGTATTCAAGTATATAGAAGATCAAAAAAATCAACCTTTAACCTATTGATCTCATCAAAAACCGAAACCCTAGGTTTGTGTACTTAAGGGTTTTGGGATTCAAAAGTTGTTTGTAACACTTGAATCAAACCCTGAGTTTTGTATATTGATTAAATCCCAAAAGTTGATGAAATTTTAAAACTTCTAGCCTATGGATCTTGAGGAAATCCGAACCCTAGTTCTTATAACTAGATGAGTTTAGTTCATGTATTAGTTCATAATCATGGTTAAAGTGATTAATCATGCTTAATTAACTTATGGATCATTATTCCTTAAGTTAATCAAATTTTAATTTTTCCTAACCTAGATAATGGGTTGAAGCCGAACCCTAACCTTCATAAACTAAGTGTATTGTTGTTTGATTTGATTTATTTTGGTTATAATTCATTTGAAGGAAATAACTGAGTTAGCTGAGTCAAGCTGACGGAGAAAAATCAGATCAGGATCAGAAAATTAACAGGAAATATAGTGTGGTCTTCAAGAGGTAAGGGGGTATGCCTGAGGAGTTGAGATAATCTCATGCTTATTTGTCGAGTCATGTATTAATTTTATGTATGCAATAGTTTATTTTATTATACTGTTTACTATTAATTGCTAGATTGATGTGATGTTTATCTGAGTAATTGAATTGAAGTGATGTGTGAACTTACATGATTATGATTATTTGTTTATATTATAATTGTGATGCATGTCATAAATTGATATATGCCATGTCATTTAGTGATTGGAATTTATCTGCTGTTGAGTGTTGGACTGAGTAACCTAACATTGGTCAGTGTTAAAATTTTTAATTAAGGATAAAAACCTTAATAAGCTTGGATAATTAATCAGAGGGATTAATTTGGGAGATTTTGAGAAAAATGAAAAAAATTATTATTTTAATAATATTTTGTGGAAACAGTGTAAATAAGCCATAGTAAGGGCGAAACCGTGAAATTTTTTCACAGGCTCTAATTTTTATATAATAAATTTAATTTTATTATAAAATGTTATTTAAAGTGATTAAGTTCCGAAAATAATATTTATAACAGTCATAACAATTACTTCTGATGGAAAAGTGTTACAAGTTATTTCATATTATTTATTTAATATTATTAAATATTAAATATTTAATTATTTAAATTTTCGAAATTTATTTATTAAATTTTTTGTTTTGTTGACCTTTATTGAAAATTAATTTCTGAAGTGAAACAATTTAGAAATGAAAGGAATTTATCAATTATTTTCAAGATTTATCAACGTTTTAACAGAAAAAGGATTTCTGTAAAAATATTTTATTCAGTGAAGTTATTCCGTTAAACTTGGATAAGTTTTCGGAGCTGTTATTTTGTATTTGATTTTCACGGAGCGAAATGTTTTACAAGCAGATAAATAAGCCTAGAAACCGAGACGTCGGGGTTCTAGTGTGGTATGGACACGTAGATCAAGGATCTGTGTCATGGGACGGAGTGTCCTGCAAAGTGGTTGTTTTTGGACAGTGTGTCCTAAGTTGATGTGGACAGTGTGAGTTCCATATCCGCGAGCCTAAAACCGGTGCATCGGTTTAAGGGCCTCGTGGATCGAGCATTCTGATGTGTGTGTCCTGCGTTGAGATTAAAAGATTTGGACTGTGGGTCCTGTATTTGTTTTAAGTGAAAAGTCTTAATTAAAGAAATTAAGCATGGTCGTTAAGCTTTGTGCTTCGACAGGGAAAGATTATTACGACAAAGAAAACAAAACGAGAATAAAAGTTTTTCTCATGCATTCAATGGCAATTGTGTCATGTGATTATGGGCATTGAATCCAGAGTGGATCAATGTATATGGCAGACGTGTCAGGAGATGATGATCATTGTGTTCTGTATGGACCAATGAGTTACTATGTGTATGACTACAACAATGGTTGGAGAGTTGTCACAAGGGGCTGTATGACTAAGCTGCAATAGCTGTTTGAGTGGCTATCATACGAGGTCGGATAATATTTGTTTATAGCTGCAATAGTTGTTTGAGTGGTTATAGCACAAGTGACTCTGTACATAACTGCAATAGCTGTTTGAGTGGTTATGTATCTCTGTACAACTGCAATAGCTGTTTGAGTGGTTGTCACAGAAGGGTCGTGTGAAAAATTGCAAAAGCTGTTTGAGCATTGGTCACATGTGATTGAGATGGATTATCCGACAGTGTATCTGTGTACAACTGCAATAGCTGTTTGAGTGGTTGTCATAGAGGTGTCATGTGAACAGTTGCAATAGCTGTTTGAGCACTGGTCACATGAATGTGCCGCTATTTCCTAACTGGAATGGGGGAATAGTGTCATTGCTTTGCATGAGCATCCTAACGGGAATGGGGATGTGCACAATTGTGTCATTGCTTTGCATGAGCATCCTAACGGGAATGGGGATGTGCACAATTGTGTTAGGTGCTGGCATGAACATCCTATCGGGAATGGGGATGTGCACCATTGATTTTCTTGGGCATTGTTTTGTTCGTTTTTACAATGCGCCATGTGCGAGCCTGATCAGCTTGAAACGAAACAGAAAGTTGTGGGATCTCCGGAGATTAGGTATCAAAATAGAGTTGAATATTGAAGTGTCATGCATTATTATAAAATGACGATGACTGCCGGGTATGATACCCTGTGAAATAAATCATTCTGTTGTTTTAAGTTAATTTTATTATGTTGTGAATATTTGGTATTTGCTATTTGAGAGTCGTGCATGGGGTTGTCTTATTAAAACTCATATATTGGATACTCACCCTTACAAACATATCAGGTTTATGTTAGACTAAGGTAGTACTTCGGTACACTAGTACGGATGAAGCAAAGGAATTCACTAAGTCGTTCGAGGACTTAACTACTAGATGTTTGAAGAGGTATGTGTCGGTGGAAATGTCACGAGGATAATAATTCAAGATCTACATCAAGTACGTACCAGACTTTGATCGTGGAGACATCTTTATCGCCTCTCTGATTTCTTACCGATTTTCTGGTAAATTAGGAGTTTATATGTTTTGATACTTCCATAGTTCCGGAAGTAGAGGTATCCTCACCGGATATTTCGATGGGTTGGGAAAAAACTATGGTGGTCTTCCCAACAGTGAGTATTAGTACTGACCAGCTATAGGACTTTTGGTGTCTTATAAAGTAGTGGTACTTGGTTAGTCTGGACGTTTGACTATTGAAAGTCATTCTTTTGAGTTGTAATTCCAGATTACCACTACTTTACAATTACTTCTTTATTTTCTTATGTTAAGTCTTTTGGAGATGACCTGTTATGTGAAGGTCTAAGTGTAAAATTCTCATGATACCTATTTATATTATGTTAATGGTGTTGGATTATATATGGAGTAAAAGAAAAAGAAAAAATTTTATCACTAATTTTGAAAGGGATTAATAACTAGAAAATTATATTTTCCGAAAGCAACCAGCAAAACTATTTTATTGAGTGTATTTCCGCAATAAGTTACGTAAATGTGATAACCTGAAAATGGGGTGTCACATTAGTGGTATCAGAGCTGGTCGAGTCTTTCGGGAAACCTTGGGGAATAGGTCTGTTAGGTTTTTGTTGTGTGATCTCTGGTTGAACCTTGTTTGAATTGTTTCTTGGTTGAAACAATGTTTATTGACACACAAGTAAGTATGTTTTGGTTGGTTCTAATTGGGTTGAGACCTTGAGAGATCTCATGTTTAGTAAAGGGTACTCATGTTCATGTCGATACATTCGTTTATCCCTTAGGACGGTATCAGACATTTGAATAAGGTACCTGTCATTGAAAGTTTTTGGGGAAAATTTTCTGAGAATGTCCCAAGTTTGTACGGACGGATGGATGTTGAGTTTCTGATTGATCTAGTTTCTAGATTTAGCCAGATCTCAACCGCTTTGTGTAGGATATCGCCAACGAAGTTAGTTGAGTTAGACTTCAAAAAAATAGAATTTTCATTCATTTCTTGATAAGTTAGTCATCATTTTCGTCGATGATGTTCTCGTTTACTCTAAGAGTCACGAGGAGCATGAGAAACCATGGATAGTAGATGGTACATTTATTGAATTGCTTCTTAGAAGCAATGTGTTTTGAACACGTAAGTATACGTTTCAGTTTTCTGGTTGCCATTTAACTGATTGCGTTTTGTAGGTCAGTTATGGAACCAGAAGGTGGACGTGGACGCGGCTGTGGCAGAGGCCGTAGAGGTGGTTGTGTTAACGGTCGTGGTAACTTCGAAGAGAACTATGAGGAAGTCGGAGGCATGGATTATGCTGCACAAGCAATGGCTGATGTTGCTGATGCTATTGCACAACAAACTGCTACAATGGTTGCCCAGAATTTACAGGAACAACTTCGAGCGGAACAGGCTGCTGAGGGCAGAGGTCTTACTGCTTTTAGACGCCAGAATCCTCCACAATTTCATGGAGATGTGGATCCTACAAAAGCTGATTTGTGGATTCAGGAGATAGAGAAAATATTTGAGTTGATTCATAGTCCAGAAGGAGTGAAGGTGCCTTATGCTACTTATCTGCTGTTTGGAGATGCTGAGTATTGGTAGAAGGGCACTAAGCAACTGCTGGAAGCATAAAATCAGGAGATTACTTGGGAGATATTTCGGAACTTGTTTCTGAACAAGTATTTTCCTCAGAGTGCTCGAGCTGAAAAAGAGCAAGAATTTTTGCGTCTGCAGCAGGAGGATATGTCTGTTGGGGAATACGCGGCAAAATTTGAGTCACTTGCCAAGTATTTTCGCTTCTTCCAAAATAACCCGGATGAAGACTGGAAGTGTGAAAGATTTGAAGGAGGACTACGATTTGAAATCAAGGAGTCAGATCGCCACTGGAAATCAAGAATTTCCAAGCTTTAGTTGAGAAATGTAGAAGAGTAGAACTGATGAGGAAAGGGAGAGATAATGGAGGGAATGTTGGAGGACCCTCTCGAATCAAGAACCAGTTTCAAAATCAGAATCAGGAGGAGAAGTAAATCCAGAGAAAACCATATTTCCGATCACCAAGAAATGACCAGAACCAACAACTATATCGTCCAGTTATTTCTGCATCAGGTAGTAGAGGCCAAAGGAACCAAAGCCAAGGTCAAGGCAGGAGATGTTTCAAATGTGGAGATCCAAATCACATGGCAAATAACTGCCCTTTTAAAGAAAGGATATGTTTCAATTGTGACCAAATAGGACACTTATCAAAGGATTGTAATGCACCAAGGCGTGGACCAGTTGTCAATAAAACAAGAACCAATAAACCAACGGCTAAGGGGAGAGTTTATACCATGGGTGGTGCCGAAGCTTCAAATTCTGAGTTTTGCCATCGCCAGTAATCCTTTAACTGAACTTTTAAATTCACGTGCGATGCAATTCTTTTCTTTTCTCAATAGATTGTGTGAAACTTTTGAGTTGTCTGTTTATTTCTTCTCATATGATGTGATCGTTTCAAAAGCCCTTGCTGAACCAATTTTTGTGAAATTTTATATATGGGAACTATCCTATTTTGTTCAGGATAGACACTTTTATGATAAAAGAAGTTTCTTGATGAGACTTAGTCAATTCACTTTTACTTTGGTGGAAGTGATCCAGTCTAAATTTTGTCGGACTGATGTTCTTTTAAATCATTGTATAGTAAAGTTCTTGTGAAGAAAGAAACTTTATTAGAGTCATGTTTGTAAACATGTATTGGCCATGCATTTTTACACTCACGAACCTATTGAAGAATCGTTTTACATATTGGACACTTGTATCTTTCAGATTGGTCAAATTATTCTTTGTGCTTTCTTGTGAAAGAAAAATCAAGAAATTTCCTGTCTTGAAAATCTCATTTCAAATTATTGTGAGTAGGTTGATGAAGTCGACATCTTTTTACTGCTTAGGTCCACGGTGTATTGGAAAAACCAACAGAGGCGTGTATCAGAGGACTGGTCCAACGTGATAAAGTAATCTTCCAACATCATTCTGAGCAAGGCTTACTTCGAGTGTTGGGTAAAGTTTACATCAAGTGTTAAGATCCAAGTTGAAGTTAATGTTCAGCTTATCATCCTAAGTTAGATGGATAAATAAGAAAGGAATTGATCCTTAGAAGGTTAGCCGAGAGTAAGTGTAATACCTAAGTACGACAAGAGGTGAGTGGATTTTTATTGAGGTATAAATGTGATTAGTAATATGAGAATTTTCAGAAGTAAGATCAGTAAGTAAGATGATTTCGGTATATTTGTTATGATCGAGGTAGAGTTTACTAAAGGAACTAGGATAATGATAAAATGATCATCGTTAAGATTTAATAGTATGATTGGAAGAAATTACAGAAAGATGTCTATGGTAGTTTTACCTAAGTTGAATGTGAATGGAAAAGAGAAGTTCTTGAGAAAACAATTTAGTTGATAGATAAGTTTGAAAGCTAAGAGTTAGATAATTCTGTTCTATATAATCCCTTTTGGTTTAATTGCATTAAGATATGCAATGAAGTGATTTTGAGGATAAGATGTGCGAGGTGATATCAAATATGGGGTGATGAATTATAATGAAGAGAAATTAAGACTATGATTAAATATTTTGAGTAAGGAATTGATACGTGGTGCTGTGTAGATATTGTTGGTATTAGTGATAATATTCAGAATTAGACGATTTGAATAAGGTTTCTGGTGGAGCCATGCTGATAAGAGAAGTGATTAAGTTTTGATTTTGTTTTTTTCGAGTGTGATAGACTCTGATGAAATTTTAAGGATAGTACGGATATATAGAAATTACATAAGAATGAACTGTGTTATGGAATATAGAATAAGAGGAAAGAAGTGATGTGGAGGACAATGTAAAATCTTAAGGTTAAGAAGGGATTTCAAAATTATGTTTAGTTTCGAGTGACGAAATTTCGAGGACGAAATTTTTTTAGTGGGGTAGTAATGTAACACCCCGATTTTCGCTACTTCGTAATATCAGTAATAAATATATAAATATATATTTTTATCCGAGACTTAGAAAATGATTTTGGATGAACCAAGGTCATTTCCTTGTTATATTTATTTTTATAAGGCTACCGGGAAGTTTTTGGTTGAAAACTCAGACGGAAGTCGATCTGTTGTTTTCTGTGTTTTCACTGACAGTAAAAGTTTACTGCCCAGAAAACCTAATTTCGAGTCGTGAACGAGATGAAAAATATTTTTATCGTATTTACTACGATACTGGAAGTTTTGAAAATTTTGGTAAAAAAATTAAAATATTATATTTGTTGCGGGCATATACGTCGAGATGTCTCTAGGAAGAGCTTGAGCCAGATGAATCGGGAAGTCGGCAACGTAGCAGAGATGTTGGATTGACCGACTTGACGAGCATTTATGACGAGTTTATCCGTATCATAAATGGCCATAATGGCACATTTATGGCAAAATTAAATTTTCCTGTGAAATGACCAAATTGCCCTTGTCTTTTTATGACAATTTCAAACAAATGCCATTGGAAGAAGTTGACTAACTCTTGCCCAAAACCCACGGCTCCAATGCCTTCTCCATTAAGTTTGGTTTCTTCTTCATTTAAATAGGTTTTCTTCTTCATTAAGCCATTTTTCCATTTTCATGTTCTTTTCTCCAAAGAGTTCATAATTCGTTAGATTTTGATTGGCAATTCTGACCATTTTATATTCTGAATCTCGGAAAACTTTCAACATGAAAGCTGTTCATCTTTCTCTCTTATTTCCAACTACATAAAGATCATACAAAACGGATAAGTATGTTGAGAGATCTACCCAAAATACTAAAACTGTTCTAAACCCTAACTATGTTCATCTTCTTCCTTAAGTTTCTCAAGAACATCATGAAAAATTTGTGAAGAACATCATCCAAATCTTGATTTCCTTGAATCATCAAGAGGTAAAAACTTCTTCTCTTGACATTTGAATCATTTCTCTTCACAACTTTTGTAGATTCATGGCTAAGATTCATATGTTCTTCATTTGTTCAAAGTTCATGGAGCTAGATTCAAAAATTCATAACTAATTCTAGAAAAATCCTTTTGACATGAAACTAATTGCTATGATCTTATAATCATCTCTATTTTCATCATCTAGAAGCACAAGATCATGTGAAATTTCTTTCCCTAAAATCTGGTTAAGGCCGAACCTAGGTTAACTTTGTGTTCTTAGGTTTTGTTTCATTTTCATGACTTGATTCATGATCCAATCCTTTTGTATCTTGCTAGTTATTGTATTCAAGTATATAGAAGATCAAAAAAATAAACCTTTAACCTATTGATCTCATCAAAAACCGAAACCCTAGGTTTGTGTACTTAAGGGTTTTGGGATTCAAAAGTTGTTTGTAACACTTGAATCAAACCCTAAGTTTTGTATATTGATTAAATCCCAAAAGTTGATGAAATTTTAAAACTTCTAGCCTATGGATCTTGAGGAAATCCGAACCCTAGTTCTTAGAACTAGATGAGTTTAGTTCATGTCTTAGTTCATAATCATGGTTAAAGTGATTAATCATGCTTAATTAACTTATGGATCATTAATCCTTAAGTTAATCAAATTTTAATTTTTCCTAACCTAGATAATGGGTTGAAGCCGAACCCTAACCTTCATAAACTAAGTGTCTTGTTGTTTGATTTGATTTATTTTGGTTATAATTCATTTGAAGGAAATAACTGAGTTAGCTGAGTCAAGCTGACGGAGAAAAATCAGATCAGGATCAGAAAATTAATAGGAAATATAGTGTGGTCTTCAAGAGGTAAGGGGGGTATGCCTGAGGAGTTGAGATAATCTCATGCTTATTTGTCGAGTCATGTATTAATTTTATGTATGCAATAGTTTATTTTATTATACTGTTTACTGTTAATTGCTAGATTGATGTGATGTTTATTTGAGTAATTGAATTGAAGTGATGTGTGAACTTACATGATTATGATTATTTGTTTATATTATAATTGTGATGCATGTCATAAATTGATATATGCCATGTCATTTAGTGATTGGAATTTATCTGCTGTTGAGTGTTGGACTGAGTAACCTGACATTGGTCAGTGTTAAAATTTTTAATTAAGGATAAAAACCTTAATAAGCTTGGATAATTAATCATAGGGATTAATTTGGGAGATTTTGAGAAAAATGAAAAAAATTATTATTTTAATAATATTTTGTGGAAACAGTGTAAATAAGCCATAGTAAGGGCGAAACCGTGAAATTTTTTCACATGCTCTAATTTTTATATAATAAATTTAATTTTATTATAAAATGTTATTTAAAGTGATTAAGTTCCGAAAATAATATTTATAACAGTCAGAACAATTACTTCTGATGGAAAAGTGTTACAAGTTATTTAATATTATTTATTTAATATTATTAAATATTAAATATTTAATTATTTAAATTTTCGAAATTTATTTATTAAATTTTTTGTTTTGTTGACCTTTATTGAAAATTAATTTCTGAAGTAAAACAATTTAGAAATGAAAGGAATTTATCAATTATTTTCAAGATTTATCAACGTTTTAACAGAAAAAGGATTTCTGTAAAAATATTTTATTCAGTGAAGTTATTCCGTTAAACTTGGATAAGTTTTTGGAGCTGTTATTTTGTATTTGATTTTCACCGAGCGAAATGTTTTACAAGCAGATAAATAAGCCTAGAAACCGAGACGTCGGGGTTCTAGTGTGGTATGGACATGTAGATCAAGGATCTGTGTCATGGGACGGAGTGTCCTGCAAAGTGGTTGTTTTTGGACAGTGTGTCCTAAGTTGATGTGGACAGTGTGAGTTCCATATCCGCGAGCCTAAAACTGGTGCATCAGTTTAAGGGCCTCGTTACTGAGCATTCGGACTGTGTGTCCTGTGTTGAGATTAAAAGATTTGGACTGTGGGTCCTGTATTTGTTTTAAGTGAAAAGTCTTAATTAAAGAAATTAAGCATGGTCGTTAAGCTTTGTGCTTCGATAGGGAAAGATTATTACGACAAAGAAAACAAAACGAGAATAAAAGTTTTTCTCATGCATTCAATGGCAATTGTGTCATGTGATTATGGGCATTGAATCCAGAGTGGATCAATGTATATGGCAGACGTGTCAGGAGATGATGATCATTGTGTTCTGTATGGACCAATGAGTTACCATGTGTATGACTACAACAATGGTTGGAGAGTTGTCACAAGGGGCCGTATGACTAAGCTACAATAGCTGTTTGAGTGGCTATCATACGAGGTCGGATAATATTTGTGCATAGCTGCAATAGCTGTTTGAGTGGTTATAGCACAAGTGACTCTGTACATAACTGCAATAGCTGTTTGAGTGGTTATGTATCTCTGTACAACTGCAATAGCTGTTTGAGTGGTTGTCACAGAAGGGTCGTGTGAACAATTGCAAAAGCTGTTTGAGCATTGGTCACATGTGATTGAGATGGATTATCCGACAGTGTATCTGTGTACAACTGCAATAGCTGTTTGAGTGGTTGTCACAGAGGTGTCATGTGAACAGTTGCAATAGCTGTTTGAGCACTGGTCACATGAATGTGCCGCTATTTCCTAACTGGAATGGGGGAATAGTGTCATTGCTTTGCATGAGCATCCTAACGGGAATGGGGATGTGCACAATTGTGTCATTGCTTTGCATGAGCATCCTAACGGGAATGGGGATGTGCACAATTGTGTTAGGTGCTGGCATGAACATCCTATCGGGAATGGGGATGTGCACCATTGATTTTCTTGGGCATTGTTTTGTTCATTTTTACAATGCGCCATGTGCGAGCCTGATCAGCTTGAAACGAAACAGAAAGTTATGGGATCTCCGGAGATTAGGTATCAAAATAGAGTTGAATATTGAAGTGTCATGCATTTTTATAAAATGACGATGACTACCGGGTATGATACCCTGTGAAATAAATCATTCTGTTGTTTTAAGTTAATTTTATTATGTTGTGAATATTTGGTATTTGCTATTTGAGAGTCGTGCATGGGGTTGTCTTATTAAAACTCATATATTGGATACTCACCCTTACAAACATATCAGGTTTATGTTAGACTAAGGTAGTACTTCGGTACACTAGTACGTTGTACATTCCTTTTGTATTTCAGTGAGCATGATATGAAATAATTAATATGAAAATATTTGTAGGAATTGTAAGTAATATAATTACTAATTGAGAATCCAAAGGGTTGGCCTATATAGTGCAAGCGTGTTAGGTCTGTAAGATGCATAGTGTGTATATGGATATTCTCGAGAAGTAAGAGGTCTCTAACTCGAATCCTTACGAAAAATAAATTTTTTGGGAGGGTTCATACCCATGTAGCTCGCGGTCTCGGAGTGGTAGCTCACTCGCCACCTTTTTTTTTACCATAAAAATTTACTAATTGAAAGAAAATTTGAAGGTACAAATTATTTTTGTCACTCTTCAATTTTTTTGAAATTTCAAACACTTCAGGGATCTTAATGGTTAGCCCGTACTGATCTTTTTAATAATAGGCCAATGCAAAGTTCATTAATAACCCGTGAATGAACTCCAGTGTTACTTCTCTAACAGTCCTTCCTTTCCAACTTATTTATTAGTTTATGATGATTATTTTTTATAAGCTAAAATGGTATTACGTAGATTAATAGGGTACTCTAACCCATGTATCAACATTGCTAACATAACCACCTAGCATCTAATTAAATCAATATGAAGCAGGAACAGATTCATCTACCAATTAATTAAAGCAGAATACACAGTCATTGCTGCATAATTTTGTCCCAGAGCACCTAAACAGACTTAGAGAAGCACCAAAGAGGCAAAGACCAAAAGATATCAAATCAGAATTACAGAAGCACCATAAACCACGTTATACAACAGCACATTATACTAGAAGCATCATAAACCAGGGGCCGGTGTCTAGCTGTACAAGACAAAAACAGGATTACACCAACCCCGAACCTAGCATCCAGCAAATCATTTTTATCTCACTCCATTGGATTGATACATTAGTTTATGATGATAAAATGATAATAGCCCGTATAGATCAATTACTCATGTTCATTTCTCTGCCGTAATTAATTTTTTTTTCTTCTCTTGTTAGTATTCTCTACCATAATTCTCTAGTCTCTTCCATTATATGCACAAAAAGCCAACCTGGCCGTGACTGATGAAAAGACAAAATATAAAGGTAAATTAAAAGAAAAAGAATCCTTTCCAAAATGTAGTCCAAGTTCATCAAACTCAAACAAAACGCACCCAGCTCACTTCACTCTCATCTGCAAGAAGAGCTGATTATGATCGCCGCGTCCATGTATATCGAAAAGTGGTGTCGACCATGCAGCCCAATACCAACCCAATCTTATTTGGCTCGCCAACACCTTAATTTGTAGTTTCGAGGTACTCATATGTTATATGTATGTACTGCACATGATCCGTGAATGTGTGATACCTGAATTTTGTTAATGTCAACACTCGTCAACCTGCATGGCACTTAATGCAGCATGCATGCGAACAAGAGGATTTATAAATACCCATGACCTCACCCCCTGCTTTCATCATCGAGCGAGTAAGATATTCAGTGATTATGGGTAAGGATACTATAATGAAAATGAGGATTCCATTGTTGGTGTTGCTGGGAGTTCTTTTCCTGGCTTCAGCGACTGTCTCATTTGGCCTTGCATGCCGGGAGAAGGAGAACCCCATCAGTCATAACAAGTGCCTGCAAAACCATGGTGGTTGCAAGCTGATCAAGAACCATGAGTATGAGGAGTGGGAGGGACGTGAAGAGCAACATGAAAGTCAACAACCATGGAGAGAAAGGGGAGGCCGCGAGAGTGAGGAAGAAGAAGAGCGTGACCCAAGGGAAAAACCGCGTCGTCGGCATCAGGAGCAGGAGCAGCAGGAAAGTGGGGGTCAACAAGGAAGGGGTAAGGAAGAAGAGGAGGAAGAGCCATGGGGACAGCAGCATCAAAGTCAAAGGGAGAGGGAACCCCAGAGGGAGGAGAGAGGACAACGCCCTGAGAAGAGGGAGCAACGTGAAGAGAAAGGAGAAGGTCAAGGGTCACAATCACGGTCACGAAGATAAAGAAACCCTTTTTACTTCAGCTCAAACAGGTTCCAGACTCGTTACAAGAATCGAAACGGTCAGATTCGTGTCCTTCAGAGGTTCGACCAGAGATCCAATAAACTTCAGAACCTCCAAAACTATCGTATTGTAGAGTATGAATCCAAACCCAACACCCTAATTCTTCCCCATCACTCTGATGCTGAGTACATCCTCGTTGTCCTCACAGGTAATTCAAGAGTACTTATTAAGGATAATTGATGACAATAAATTAATTTTGTTAATTATTGGGAATGTGATTGCAGGGAGAGCTACAATCACAGTAGTGAATACCGACAACAAACAAGCCTACAACCTTGAGCATGGTGATGCCCTTAGACTCCCTGCTGGCACCACTTCTTATATTCTTAATCGAGACGACAACCAGAATCTGAGAATAGTCAAACTCGCTATACCCATTAACAAACCTGGACAATTTGATGTAATGCAGTAATGCTCAATCTCATATTTCTCACAATTAATATTGGTTTCTTTTCCAACTCCAACTAATTTGTTTTTTCTTTATAGGATTTCTTCCCATCAAGCACCGAAAACCAACAATCCTACTTCCGAGGCTTCAGCAGGAATACTCTAGAGGCTGCCTTCAATGTAAGGCATAAGCATCTTATCTTATATGCATTTTTTGGTTAGATAATTGTTGAGTAAATATAATCATTATGTGCTTGTTATGATTTCATAGACCCGATACGAGGAGATACAGAGGGTTTTATTAGGAGAGGAGGAACAGGAACAAGAGCAAGAACCAAAACAACAAAGCCAACAAGAGGGGGTGATAGTCAGAGTGTCAAAGGAACAGATTCAAGAATTAACTGAGCAAACATGCCAAATCTAGCTCAAAAAAAAGGCAAACCTTATGAATCCGGCCCTTTCAACTTGACAAGCAAGAAACCTATCTATTCCAACAAGTTTGGAAACTTCTGAGATCACCCCAGACAAAAATCCCCAGCTTGAGGATTTGGAACTGTCTCTCTCCTATGTAGAGATTAATAAGGTATACAAACACATAGCCATATAGATCATCCACGTTGGATAACTTTATATTTTGACACTAATAATATTGATTTGTTTTTCAATAATTTAGGGAGCTTTGTTGCTACCACACTACAATTCAGAGGCGATAGTGATATTTGTGGTTAGCGAAGGAAAAGGAAACCTTGAACTGGTGGGTCTAAGAGAGCAACAACAACAAGAGGAAGAGGAGGAACAACAGGAGGAAGAGCAAGAAGAAGAAGAAGAGGTAGAAAAAGAAGGATATAGGCAAGTCCGGAGGTATAGAGCTAGATTGTCTCCAAGAGATATTTTCGTAATCCCGGCAGGCTATCCAGTTTCCATCAATGCTTCCTCAAATCTTAATTTGGTTGGGTTTGGTATCAATGCTGAGAACAACCAGAGAAACTTCCTTGCAGGTACAATATAACACAATTCAATCCAATGTACTATATATTACTTTGCTTTATGACAAGTCAACATTGCTTCAACTTATTGATGCCCTTTTGGTGATTGAAAATTGGAAGGCGAGGGTGATAATGTGATAAGCCAATTGGATAGACCAGTGAAGGAGCTTGCATTCCCTGGATCGGCTCAAGATGTTGAGAGGTTAATCAACAACCAGGAACAATCCTACTTCGCGAATGCTCAGCCTCAACAAAAGGAGGAGGAAAGGCATGGAAGAAAAGGTCCCTTGTCTTCGATTTTGGGTGCTTTTTACTGAGCAAACTATGTTATGTATAACTACTATCTATGTTGTAAAAGCTCATAGTGAGCGATGAAAGAATCAGGCTCTTGTATATAAAACTAGAGCTCCAACTTTATGTAATGAATAAATAAAATCAAGCATAAAAGTTTTGCGTGTCCTTCAACTTTCTACTTATCTAATTTAATATGGTCATATACTACATATTTTATGCATGGGTTAATTTGCTTTACTTCTACAGTAAATTATCTGAATTCTCACTCTAAAATGAAAATGAAGCAAAGACATAATAAATCATATCACACGACCTTGAGTTTTGTTAGTTTGTACTCAGCGACGTTCCATTCATATTTATTTTGATACACACCCACACAAAGGTGGTGAGTGGTGTGACACCCTAAACTCGGGTCATCACATGGTTACCCGTTTGTGGAAATAAAACTTTATTTACTGGTTACTTTCGGAAAATAATGTTTTCTCAACGTTCATTTTTTCAAAATATGGTGATAAATTTTTTTTTTCTTTCTTTTCAACCTCATAACAATAACAACTTAATCAAATCACACTTAACAACACAGTGTATATAAATCTTACAACTATACTGCCTCATATATTTTCATACCTAAATCATTATCAGTTTAGTTTATTCCCAAAACATCATATAATACAATAGGACCTAAGCTGGTCGCCACTAACAGACACTACACCCGACAGGAGCAAGACAAACATGTCTCGAACTCGATCGACCTCCTTCTTCTTGTAGAGGTCATACCCCTTGTGCTACTCTGATATGTGTTGTAAGGGTGAGACACCAATATAGGGATTTTACAAAATACCTAAATGCTCGCACAAAAGAAGGCACAAGTACAATTTCATGTTATAACAACATAAGCCTCCCTACTATAGCATACAATTTATCAATGGGTTTCACACCCCAAACATCAACTTTGGAAAATTATGCATGAGCACTTCAATACATCATCTAACTTTTCCTAATCTCATGAGATATCTCCAACATCGTAATGAGTTGATCAGACTCGATAGTTACAGGCACGCAGCCACGCAGACCGCGATCAAAACAGAACACCGGGCACGCGGCAGAAAACCCAGGCACGCGGCGAGCAGAAAACCCAGGCACGCGGCGAGAGCAGAACACCAAGCACGCAGCAGCGAAAGAAAACCCAGGCACGCAGCGAGACAGAACACCAGGCACGCGCCGAAGCAGAAAACCCAGGCACGCAGCCAGAACAGAAAACCCAGGCACGCAGCCAGAACAGAACACCAGGCACGCAGCCAGAATACAGGCACGTTTGCCAATGCATGCAAAACACTTTTGTTTCATTCTTTTCTTTGTGTTCAATCTTTCTTTGCCGAAGCTCAAAATGGCTTACGACTCACATAGTTTTAAAACACTTTTAAAACTTTCATCAAAACACAGGACCTCACTGTCCATAAAACTTTTATCAAAACATAGGACTTTACTGTCCATAAAACTTTTATCAAAACATAGGACCTTACTGTCCGAGTGCTCAATCACGACACCTCTCGACCGGTGCACCAGTCTTAGGTTCGTGGCACTAGAAACATCTTCAATGTTTCAACATGGTATACCTCATGTATACAATATAGGCCCTCAAAGTCCAAATGACTGAGTTCATCACAACACAGAACATTAGTACCCCGACGTCTCGGTTACTAAGTTCCACACCACTTTTAACACTAAATCAGTTTTGCTTTCATAAATTCTTTTTTTCAAAATTTGAAATTCATTAATAAAATCTTTAAATAATCAAACTTTCACAAAGGTGAGTCACTTGAGGTTTTAACTTCCTTAAAATATGTACTACTGTTTCAAAATACTTGCCTTCTACGTTTTTTCCAAATCTGTCATCACACTTTTCCAAATCATTCATCAATTATCACTTTAAAGCTTCTCAAGCCAAAACTTAACTTTTTCCACTGAAACAACTTTCTAAAATCATCATTAACTTCTTTTTAACAATTAATTTTATAAAATAACTTTGTATAATATTGCAAACTTTCTTACATAAAAATTAGCAGTACTTAAACATTTTCACAATTTCGCTCTCATTATGACTCAAGTTACTTTTACACTAATAAATCATCAAAAATAATAACATTTATCAAAACTCATTATTTTTCCAAAATAATATTTTTCCACCACTATTATATTCCAACATTCCCCATAAAACGTTGAATATAATCTTCACAGCTTATTAAATCTTTTATCTGATTAATCGGTTGTGCACTGACCACTGTCAGGCCTCTCAAACAACATTCAACATTCATCATCCAACAATATCATCATAATTATATCACCAGGAAGATCATGCATCATAGCAACATAATATACTACTGCAGATAATTAAATCACTTAAAAGCAGATAAATCACCGATACTCAGATAAATAACACAACGTAAGCCACATAAACAAATAATCACAACCACATATAAATCATATAAACCACACTACAAGCAAAGAGTTACTGAGAAAAATCCATCATGGCAAGCTCCCCTTACCTCTTGAAGATTGAACTAATCGTTCCCGTTAATCTCCTGATCCCGATCCGATTTTTCCTCTCCGTCAGCGTAAATCGGTTAACTCAGTTGTTTCCTTCAAACGAATTGCAACCAAAATAAATCAAATCAAACAACAACACACTTAAATCAATGAGGGTTAGGGTTCGGCTTCACCCAATTTTCTAGGTTAGGAAAGTTAAAATTTTGTTAACTTAGGGATTTATGATCCATAAGTAACTTAAACATGATTAAGCACTTAAACCAAGATTATGAACCAAGAACATGAACTAAAACTCATCTAGTTCCAAGAACTAGGGTTTCGGTCAAGGGCTGAGTTTGGAGTTAGAAATCTCTAAAATTTCTAAACTCTTGGATTTAATCAACATACAAAACCTAGAGTTAGATTCAAGTGTTACAAACAACTTTTGAATCACAAAATCATTAAGTGATCATACCTAGGGTTTCGGTTTTTGAAGAAGCAAATAGGCTCAAGTTTGATTTTTGATCCTCTATATACTTGAATACAAGAACTATCAAGATATAATCATGAATCAAGACATGAAATTGAAACAAAACCTAAGAACACAATTTTAACCTAGGTTCGGCCCAGTCCAGATTTTAGGGAAAGAAATTTCTCATGATCTTGTGCTTCTAGATGATGAAAATAGAGATGATTATAAGATTATAGCAATTGGTTTCATGTCAAAAGGTTTTTTCTAGAATTAGTTATGAATTTTTGAATCTAGCTTCAAGAACTTTAAACAAATGAAGAACATGTTGATCAAAGGCATAAACTCAAGAATCTTATGAAGAGAAAAGCTTAGAATAGCAAGATTAAGAGAGACTACCTCTTGATGATCAAAGAAAATGATGATTTGGATGATGTTCTTCAAGGTTTTCTTATGGTGTTCTTAAGAAACTTAAGGGAGAAGATGAACATAGTTAGGGTTTTAGAACAGTTTCAGTATTTTGGGTAGATCTCTCAACATACTTATCCGTTTTGGATGATCTTTATGTCGTTGGAAATAAGAGAGAAAGATGAACAACTTTCATGTTGAAAGTTTTTCGAGATTCAAAATAGAAACTGATAAGAATTGCTATGCAAAATCGGACGAGTTATGAACTTTTTGGAGCAAGGAACATGAAAATGGAAAAATGGCTTAAGGAAGAAGACAACCTATTTAAATGAAGAAGAATTCAAAACTTGGTGAAGAAGAATTCAAAACTTGGTGAAGAAGAATTGGGAGCCGTGGGTTTTGGGTAAGTTTTAGTCAACTTTTCCAATGACATTTGCTTGCAATTGTCATATAAAGACAAGGGCAAAATGGTCATTTTATAGGAAAATTTCACTTTGTCATAAATGTGCCATTATGGCCATTATGACTCGGATAAGCTCGTCATAAATACTCGGCAAGTCGGTCAATCCAATATCTCTGCTACATTGCCGACTCCTCGATTCATCTGGCGCAAGCTTTTCTTAGAGACATCCCGACTTATACGCCCGCCACAAATATAATCTTTTAATTTTTTTACCAAAATTTTCAAAATCTCCAATATCGTAGTAAATACGATAAAAACATTTTTCATCTCGTTCACGACTCAAAATTAAGTCTTCTGAGCAGTAAACTTTTACTGTCAGTAAAGACGCAGAAAATAGCAGACCGGCTTCCGTCTGAGTTTTCAACCAAAAACTTCCCCGTAGCCTTATAAAAATAAGTATAACAAGGAAATGGCCTTGGTTTATCCAAAATCATTTTCTAAATCTCGGATAAAAATATATGTTTATATATTTATTACCGATATTACGAAACAGCGAAAATCGGGGTGTTACATTACTACCCCACTTAAAAAAAAATTCGTCCTCGAAATTTCGTCACTCGAAACTTAAACAAAATTTTGTAATCCCTTCTTAACCATAAAATTCTACATTGCCCTTCAAATCATCTTTCCTCTTATTCTATATTCTATAATACAATTCATTCTTATGTCATTTCTATATATCCGTACTATCCTCAAAATTTCATCAGAGTCTATCACACTTGAAAAAACAAAATCGAAACTTAATCACTTCTTTTATTAACATGGTTCTACCAGAAACATTATTCAAATCATCTAACTCTGAATATTATCACTAATACCAACAATATCTACACAGCACCACGTATCAATTCCTTACTCAAAATATTTAATCATAGTCTTAATTTCTCTTCATTATAATTCACCACTCCAATTTGATATTACCTAACACATCCCATCCTCAAAATAACTTCATTGCATATCTTAATGCAATTAAACCAAAAGGGATTATATAAAATAGAATTGTCTAACTCTTAACTTTCGAATTTTTTTTTTTTAACAACTTAATTTTACTCAAGAACTTCTCTTTTCCATTCACATTCAACTTAGGTAAAACTACCATAGACACCTTTCTGTAATTCCTTCCAATCATACAATTAAATCTTAACGACGATCATTTTATCATTATCCTAGTTCCTTTAACAAACTCTACCTCGATCATAACAAAATTTATCGAAATCATCTTACTTACTGATCTTACTTTTGAAAATTCTCAGATTACTAATCACATCTAAACCTCAATAAAAATACATTCACCTCTTGTCATGCTTAGGTATTATACTTACTCTCAGCTAACCTTATAAGGATCAATTCCATTCTTCTTTATCCATCTAACTTAGGATGATAAGCTGAATATTAACTTCAACTTGGATCTTAACACTAGATGTAACTTTAGCCCAACACTCAAAGTAAGCCTTGCTCAGAATGATGTTGGAAAATTCTTTATCATGTTGGATCAGCCCTCTGATACACGCCTCTGTTGGTTTTTCCATTACATCGTGGACCTAAGCAGTAAAAAGATGTCGACTCCGTCAACCTACTCACAATAATCTGAAAAGAGATTTTCAAGACAAGAATTTTCTTGATTTTGCTTTCACAAGAAAGCATAAAGAATAATTTGACCAATCTGAAAGATACAAGTGTCCAATATGTAAAAAGATTCTTTAATAGGTTCGTGAGTGTAAAAATGCATGGCCAATACATGTTTACAAACATGACTCTAATAAAGTTTCTTTCTTCACAAGAACTATACAACGATCTAAAAGAACATCAGTCCGACAAAATTTAGACTGGATCACTTCCATCAAAAGTAAAAGTGAATCGATTAAGTCTCATCAAGAAACTTCTATCATCAAGAATTCACATCTGTCGCATAACTCAATAAATACTCATAATACATTCCCAAAGAAGTATGAAAATATCCAGACTGTCAAAACCAAAGTCAGGATAGATTTTGAATCAAGGTCAGAAAAATGAATTTGGCATGTACAAAACGTACCGTTATGATTGTCTAATACAACCATAGGAATTTGAAAAGCAATTTGTCCATAAGGAACAATTTTTCTGAATCCTGAGACCCTCATCTAAGGTTGAAGATTTAAATCTATTCGCCTTGGTTTCTCACAAGCATAAAGGTCTTTTATGACGCACTTAGTGTGGTCACCCTGAATCGGCACGATTCCTGATAACTTGGTCAATCTCTCGGACACACGAACAATTGATCTTTCCTCATAAGCTGAGTTCACAAAACAAAATCTTTAATAAGTCCTAACTCCAATCTGGTGGTAACTTGTTCGCAAGTCGATCCGTGAATATATAACAACTCCTTGCGAGAGATCTGTAACACTTGATACAGAGGTCTCTCTTACTCCTCGTGACTCTTAGAGTAAACGAGAACATCATCGACGAAGATGATGATTAACTTATCGAGAAATGGACCAAAATTCCATTTCTTGAAGTCTAACCCAACTAACTTCGTTGGCGATATCCTACACAAAGCGATTGGGATCTGAATAAATCTAGAAACTAGATCAATCAGAAACTCAACATCCGTCCGTCCGTACAAACTTGGGACATTCTCAGAAAATTTTCCCCAAAAACTTTCAATGACAGGTACCTTATTCAAATGTCTGATACCGTCCTAAGGAATAAACGAATGCATCAACATGAATATAAGTACCCTTTACTAAACATGAGTTCTCCCAAGGTCTCAACCCAATCGGAACCCACCAAACATACTTACTTGTGTGTCAACACACATTGTTTCAATTCAAGAAAAATTCAAACAAATTTCGACCAGAGATCACACAACAAAAACCTAACAGACCTATTCCCCAACATTCCCGAAAGACTCGACCAGCTCTGATACCACTAATGTGACACCCTAAACTCGGGTCATCACATGGTTACCCGTTTGCGGAAATAAAACTTTATTTGCTGGTTACTTTCGGAAAATAATGTTTTCTCAACGTTCATTTTTTCAAAATATGGTGATAAATTTTTTTTTTCTTTCTTTTCAACCTCATAACAATAACAACTTAATCAAATCACACTTAACAACACAGTGTATATAAATCTTACAACTATACTGCCTCATATATTTTCATACCTAAATCATTATCAGTTTAGTTTATTCCCAAAACATCATATAATACAATAGGACCTAAGCTGGTCGCCACTAACAGACACTACACCCGACAGGAGCAGCACAGCATGTCTCGAACTCGACAGCCTCCTTCTTCTTGTAGAGGTCATACCCCTTGTGCTACTCTGATATGTGTTGTAAGGGTGAGACACCAATATAGGGATTTTACAAAATAACTAAATGCTCGCACAAAAGAAGGCACAAGTACAATTTCATGTTATAACAACATAAGCATCCCTACTATAGCATACAATTTATCAATGGGTTTCACACCCCAAACATCAACTTTGGAAAATTATGCATGAGCACTTCAATACATCATCTAACTTTTCCTAATCTCATGAGATATCTCCAACATCGTAATGAGTTGATCAGACTCGATAGTTACAGGCACGCACCCACGACACGCGATCAAAAGCAGAACACCAGGCACGCGCCGAAGCGAAAAACCCAGGCACGCGGCGGAGCGAAAACCCAGGCACGCAGCCAGAACAGAACACCAGGCACGCAGCCAGAACAGAAAACCCAGGCACGCAGCCAGAACAGAACACCAGGCACGCAGCCAGAACAGAAAACCCAGGCACGCATCCAGAACAGAAAACCCAGGCACGCAGCCAGAACAGAACACCAGGCACGCAGCCAGAACAGAAAACCCAGGCACGCAGCCAGAACAGAACACCAGGCACGCAGCCAGAATACAGGCACGTCTGCCAATGCATGCAAAATACTTTTGTTTCATTCTTTTCTTTGTGTTCAATCTTTCTTTGCCGAAGCTCAAAATGGCTTACGACTCACATAGTTTTAAAACACTTTTAAAACTTTCATCACAACACAGGACCTCACTGTCCATAAAACTTTTATCAAAACATAGGACTTTACTGTCCATAAAACTTTTATCAAAACATAGGACCTTACTGTCCGAGTGCTCAATCACGACACCTCTCGACCGTTGCACCAGTCTTAGGTTCGTGGCACTAGAAACATCTTCAATGTTTCAACATGGTATACCTCATGTATACAATATAGGCCCTCAAAGTCCAAGACTGAGTTCATCACAACACAGAACATTAGTACCCCGACGTCTCGGTTACTAAGTTCCACACCACTTTTAACGCTAAATCAGTTTTGCTTTCATAAATTCTTTTTTTCAAAATTTGAAACACATTAATAAAATATTTAAATAATCAAACTTTCACAAAGGTGAGTCACTTGAGGTTTTAACTTCCTTAAAATATGTACTACTATTTCAAAATACTTGCCTTCTACGTTTTTTCCAAATATGTCATCACACTTTTCCAAATCATTCATCAATTATCACTTTAAAGCTTCTCAAGCCAAAACTTAACTTTTTCCACTGAAACAACTTTCTAAAATCATCATTAACTTCTTTTTAACAATTAATTTTATAAAATAACTTTGTATAATATTGCAAACTTTCTTACATAAAAATTAGCAGTACTTAAACATTTTCACAATTTCGCTCTCATTATGACTCAAGTTACTTTTACACTAATAAATCATCAAAAATAATAACATTTATCAAAACTCATTATTTTTCCAAAATAATATTTTTCCACCACTATTATATTCCAACATTCCCCATAAAACGTTAAATATAATCTTCACAGCTTATTAAATCTTTTATCTGATTAATCGGTTGTGCACTGACCACTGTCATGCCTCTCAAACAACATTCAACATTCATCATCCAACAATATCATCATAATTATATCACCAGGCAGATCATGCATCATAGCAACATAATATACTACTGCAGATAATTAAATCACTTAAAAGCAGATAAATCACCGATACTCAGATAAATAACACAACGTAAGCCACATAAACAAATAATCACAACCACATATAAATCATATAAACCACACTACAAGAAAAGAGTTACTGAGAAAAATCCATCATGGCAAGCTCCCATTACCTCTTGAAGATGGAACTAATCGTTCCCGTTAATCTCCTGATCCCGATCCGATTTTTCCTCTCCGTCAGCGTAAATCGGTTAACTCAGTTGTTTCCTTCAAATGAATTGCAACCAAAATAAATCAAATCAAACAACAACACACTTAAATCAATGAGGGTTAGGGTTCGGCTTCACCCAATTTTCTAGGTTAGGAAAGTTAAAATTTTGTTAACTTAGGGATTTATGATCCATAAGTAACTTAAACATGATTAAGCACTTAAACCAAGATTATGAACCAAGAACATGAACTAAAACTCATCTAGTTCCAAGAACTAGGGTTTCGGTCAAGGTCTGAGTTTGGAGTTAGAAATCTCTAAAATTTCTAAACTCTTGGATTTAATCAACATACAAAACCTAGAGTTAGATTCAAGTGTTACAAACAACTTTTGAATCACAAAATCATTAAGTGATCATACCTAGGGTTTCGGTTTTTGAAGAAGCAAATAGGCTCAAGTTTGATTTTTGATCCTCTATATACTTGAATACAAGAACTATCAAGATATAATCATGAATCAAGACATGAAATTGAAACAAAACCTAAGAACACAATTTTAACCTAGGTTCGGCCCAGTCCAGATTTTAGGGAAAGAAATTTCTCATGATCTTGTGCTTCTAGATGATGAAAATAGAGATGATTATAAGATTATAGCAATTGGTTTCATGTCAAAAGGATTTTTCTAGAATTAGTTATGAATTTTTGAATCTAGCTTCAAGAACTTTAAACAAATGAAGAACATGTTGATCAAAGGCATAAACTCAAGAATCTTATGAAGAGAAAAGCTTAGAATAGCAAGATTAAGAGAGACTACCTCTTGATGATCAAAGAAAATGATGATTTGGATGATTTTCTTCAAGGTTTTCTTATGGTGTTCTTAAGAAACTTAAGGGAGAAGATGAACATAGTTAGGGTTTTAGAACAGTTTCAGTATTTTGGGTAGATCTCTCAACATACTTATCCGTTTTGGATGATCTTTATGTCGTTGGAAATAAGAGAGAAATATGAACAACTTTCATGTTGAAAGTTTTTCGAGATTCAAAACAGAAACTGATCAGAATTGCTATGCAAAAGCGGACGAGTTATGAACTTTTTGGAGCAAGGAACATGAAAATGGAAAAATGGCTTAAGGAAGAAGACAACCTATTTAAATGAAGAAGAATTCAAAACTTGGTGAAGAAGAATTCAAAACTTGGTGAAGAAGAATTGGGAGCCGTGGGTTTTGGGTAAGTTTTAGTCAACTTTTCCAATGACATTTGCTTGCAATTGTCATATAAAGACAAGGGCAAAATGGTCATTTCATAGGAAAATTTCACTTTGTCATAAATGTGTCATTATGGCCATTATGACTCAGATAAGCTCGTCATAAATACTCGGCAAGTCGGTCAATCCAATATCTCTGCTACATTGCCGACTCCTCGATTCATCTGGCGCAAGCTTTTCCTAGAGACATCTCGACTTATACGCCCGCCACAGATATAATCTTTTAATTTTTTTACCAAAATTTTCAAAATCTCCAATATCGTAGTAAATACGATAAAAACATTTTTCATCTCGTTCACGACTCAAAATTAAGTCTTCTGAGCAGTAAACTTTTACTGTCAGTGAAGACGCATAAAACAGCAGACCGGCTTCCGTCTGAGTTTTCAACCAAAAACTTCCCCGTAGCCTTATAAAAATAAGTATAACAAGGAAATGACCTTTGTTTATCCAAAATCATTTTCTAAATCTCGGATAAAAATATATGTTTATATATTTATTACCGATATTACGAAACAGCGAAAATCGGGGTGTTACAAGTGGCGGGTCAAAAATATTTTTACACCCTTTTGGATAAAATATTGAGACCTTGAAAAGAAAATTAATCCGATTTATGATATATAGAGTGTGTTTGTTATTGTTTATTTTGTTAAAAAAATCAATTTTTTAATTGAATAATCATTTTTTAAAACTTTTAGTCTGTTTATTTTTGTTTTTGAAACAAAGGAAAACTGAAGGAAAAAAAAATCATTTTTAGGGAGAAAAACAACTTTTATTAGCTTTTGAAAAAAAATCATTTTTTATAACTAATTACTTTCTTAAAAAAATGATTTTTATGATTATAAAAAAACACAAACCTACTTCTTCTTTTTTTCTTTAAAATCTCTAAATATAATCACTAGATCTATCATTCGTGGAATAGTTTGAATTACTTAGAATTTCTTAGTTCAATCTATCTTTAGGTGGAATATTTTTATAGAATACATACTGTTGGAAGCGTAATCATAAAAATGAAAGAGGACTAGTAATGGTGGTTTGCTAATAGTGAAAACATATTTTAATTTTTTGGTATAAAGAAATTGTACTATCAAATCAATAATTGATTCGATTAACCCTCTAGAAGCAGAATACATGTTAACTTGGGATTGTAAATTGCAATTTGCAAATCTCAATGGCAGTGACGTTCTAATTAATTAACCAAATTGTTTATACCCCCTTTTGGTCTTGGAGCTACATCCGCCAGTTGATATCAAAAGCTGTTGGAATATAAGTATCACTAATCAATCAATACAAATAGTAAAAATAAAAATAAAAATAAAAAATATTTTCTCATTATAGGTCAAGATGTCAAGAGGCTAATTGGTGCATGTTTGGATTCAACCAATACAGATAGTAATTCACGTTTGTGAATGCTCAGCCTCAGCAAAGGTGGTCTTCAATTTAGGGTGATGTTTTGTACAGAGAGCAAACTGTACAACTACTAGCAGTCTGTCTGGTTTAAATTAATTTCAATGCAAACTCACATTTTTACCATCCCGAAGCACAAATATGAGCTTTCCTCTAACGCAGCTTCAAACGCCCTTTGGCGTTAAATTTTTTTAGGTTAAAGTAATATTTTGGCCTCTGTACAAGATACTGATTTTCAATTTGGTCTCTATACGTAAAAAGTTGTCAATTTGGTCCCTATACGTGACATTGATTTTCAATTTGGTCCTCACAGCTAATTGGTCCCTATTTAAGAGGGATCAAATTGCAAATTATTATCACATATAGGGACCAAATTGAAAATAATTGTCACATGTAGGGACCGATTTCAAATTTTTTTTGTTGAATTGGTCTCTACATGTGACAATAATTTGCAATTTGGTCCTCTTATATAGGGACCGATTAGTGGTGATGATCAAATTGAAAACCAGTGTCATGTATATGAACCAAATTGATAACTTTTTACGTATAGGAACCAAATTGAAAATCAGTATCACGTATAGGAACCAAAAGATTACTTTAACCATTTTTTTAGCTAAACACACGCCATATTTGTTGTTGGAACTCATAGTGAGCTACCAAAGTGTAAGGCTCTTGTATCTCAAACTATAACTCACCTTTCTTCTATGAATAAAATGCACTTTTAGCGACAATTAATACGATAATTAACAGCAATAATAATGGCCTAAAAATTCTTTAGCAACAATCATATAGTAGCCGACATGTCCAGTTTCCGTAAAAAAAATCCCCGCAGTTGTAGTAGGAGCACCAGTAAAGACCCAATTAACTACCGAAAAATCAGATACTATAGCAGCAATTTTAATGGTCATACAATTTGCTTCCTAAGCCCATTTGTTTGCATTTTTATTACATCTAAAGGTTCTAGCTGACTTTTTTAGGCAATTCTTTGTTTGTTGTCCACAATGTTAAAATTATTTGTTATTTTTCCCCTCAAATTGTGCATGACTTGATTAACAAAAGTTTTAGCCACAATAATATTTGCTCCTAAAAAACTTAATAATAATGTACAAATATTTCAAATAAACCGTACTAGAATTCATTTTATGTAAACAAATTACATTCCATTAAATCCATAATAAAAAAAAAATAACAACTACCAAGTGTTAATTAATTGTAGAAGTGTCATCAACAAAAGATGAAAAATACATCATTTGAATCTAATAGCTACTCTCATTTCATATACATTTCTTCAACTCTTTTCTACAATGAAGCCTTCTGCTACCAATTTTCTGAAAATCATAGTGTATGGCCTAGAATAATAAAATAAGAAAAAATGTCATTTAAAAATAGTTCATCTATGTAAATTAGAAAATAACAACAAATATTCGTGTACATAACATGCCCAAAATAAAAATTACCATTGATGACTCAAACTGAATCAGCCTGAGTCAGGCACACTGTTCATAAAAGAAACAAAAACAAAAAGGACAAATTGATTCTTTTGTACACCAAAACAAGAGTTAGTACCAAAAAAAAAGGAATATTGCCAACGGATAATAAACCACTACAGATTATGCTTATTATTATATGATAAGAAGGATGCAAGAAAGATAGTTCATAGGCAAATTGCAATTATTGACAACCCTTGTTCTACAATCTGTCTAGAATGTACTTGTATCAGTTGTATGTGATCTACTACTTATAGTATTCAAGTTTGTCTCACCAAAGTGCCAACTAACCTTTAAAATATCAAAGACCAATTTTCAACTTAAATGTAGCATGTACTATGTTCCAACTTGAAGGAAAATTATACTATAAATGTAGAATTGTTAGTTGTAATTCAGTTTTTCAGTTAAAAGTTAGTTAATGTGTTAGTTAGTGACTTAGTCAAATTCTGTTAAGGGTGGAAAAAAGTAATATAGTCCATGTGGGACTTGTATAAATACCTCTAATGATGATGAATAAAATCAGTGTGTATATTCAAGTAATATTCATCTTCTTCCCTTATTCTTTCTCTTCTTCTAAGTGAGAGTGTGAGTGTCATTACTGTGAAAGTGTGTGTGTTGTGCATAGAGTGTAGATCAGTGTGAAACTGAATGTGCATGTGCTAACAGTGGTATCAGTAGCAGAAGATTAGGGACTTGTGAAAGTGTTTGAGAATGGATGCACCAAATGGGAATGGAGGTTTCGTTCCATCTATGCCAATTCTTGATGGCAAGAATTATGATCAATGGGCGGTAAGGATGGAAGCTATCCTTGGTTTTCAGGAGATATTAGAAGTTGTGAAAGAATTAAGGAGTTACATAAAAGGATGATAATGTTGCCAAGAAGAAGGATTATAAGGCAAAATGCCTTTTCCATCAATGTGTTGATCAGTCTAACTTTGAAAAGATTTCCAAGGCCAAAACAGCTAAAGAGGCCTGGGATATCTTGTTCAAAGCATATGGAGGTGCTGAGAAGACCAAGAAAGTGAAACTCCAATCATTGCGAAGGTAGCATGAGTTGATGGGAATGCAAGATCAAGATCCAGTTGCTGATTACCTCAACAGGTTGCAAGTATTGGTGAATTCAATGAAGACCTGTGGAGAATCTTTTACTGATCAACAGATAGTTGAAAAGATCCTTAGAACTTTAACTCCTCGTTTTGATCACATTGTGGTGGCAATCGAGGAATCTAAGGATCTAGAGAACCTGAAAGTGGAGGAGCTGCAGAATTCCCTTGAAGCTCACGAGCAAAGGCTCAATGAGAGGGATGGAGGCAAGGAGACTGAGCAAGCACTTCAGGCTCATCACAGAGGAAAGAAACAAAGAACATGGGGAAGCAGCAAGACTGGAAAAGAGAAGGGGAAGCACACAAAGGAGAAAGTTTCCTCAGATGACTCAGGGAATCACTATGGTCAGTCTAATGGTGAGGAGAGGAATAAGAATTTCAAGAACAAGAACAAAGGAGACAAGAAAAGCTTAAATAGAAAGGACATCCAGTGCTACAATTTTCAGAAGTATGGCCATTTTGCTAATGAATGTAGAGGCAAGAAAGTGCCAAGAAAGCACAATGAAGCTCAATTAGCAAAAGAGGAGGATTTTGATTCTGATGACAATGTGCTCTTGGTGGTGACAACAATAGGAGATTCCAATGCTGATGATCAATGGTATCTTGATACTGGCTGCTCGAATCACATGTCTGGAAGGAGGGAATGGTTCATTGAATTGAATGAAAATGTGAAAAGCAAAGTGAAATTTGCTGATAATTCAATCATTAAAGCTGAAGGGATTGGAAAGGTGCAGATCAGAAGAAAAGATGGTGTTAAAGCCTTGATCACGGATGTTCTTTATGTACCTTGCATGAAGAATAATCTGCTGAGTCTAGGGCAATTGGTGGAGAAAGGGTATTCAATGATCCTAGAACAGAACCGAATGAAGGTGTTTGATGCGCAAAAGAAACTGATTTTAAAAGCTCCTTTGACAAAGAATAGGACTTTCAAAATTGGAATCCATGTTCTGGAGCATAGTTGTCTCAGTGCAGTGATGGGAGATGTGAATTGGCTATGGCACTATCGATATGGACACCTCAACTTCAGAAGCTTGGACTTCTTGCAAAAGAAAGAGTTAGTTCAAGGACTTCCACAAATGTCACAACCTGATCAAGTATGTGAAGATTGTTGTGCAAGCAAGCAGTCAAGAAATACATTTAAGAATAAAGCTCTTCACAGATCCAAAGACAAATTGGAGGTAGTATACTCAGATATGTGTGGTCCTTTTGAGACTCAATCCATTGGAGGCAATAGTTACTTTGTGTCATTCATTGATGAATATTCAAGAATGATGTGGATTTACTTGATTTAGAAGAAAAGTGATGTGCTAACTACTTTCAAGAAGTTTGTGTTGATGGCTGAGAATCAAAGTGATAGGAGAGTCAAGGTGTTGAGGATAGATGGAGGAGGAGAATACACTTCTCATGATTTCCAAAAGTATTGTGATGAGAAAGGAATCATACATGAAGTTACAGCACCTTACACTCCTCAACATTATGGCATTGCTGAAAGGAGAAACAGAACAACACTGAACATGGCAAGAAGCATGTTGAAAGGGAGGAAACTGCCCAAAGGCCTATGGGGGGAAGTAGTAACCAAAGCGGTTTTACCTTTAAACAGTGTCCAACCAAAGGCTTGGAAAATGTAACTCCTGAAGAAATGTGGACAGGAAGAAAGCCCGATGTCTCAAACTTAAAGATCTTTGGTTCCTTGTGTTACAAGCATGTGCCACGAATAAACCAGAAGCAAATTGGATGACTGAAGCAAGCGGTGGTCTTTCTAGGGTATCATCCAATAGGTGCATACAAATTAATTGATCCAAGAACCATGAAAGTAATGATAAGCAGAGATGTGATCTTCGATGAATCTAAGTGGTGGAACTGGGAGCAGAAAAATAGTAGCAGTGTTGTGTTAGATCTTCAAGAAGATTAAGCTTAGTCATCAAATCCTCGCTAATATTGATCCGTCACATAGACTTTAGAGGCAAAGACAGCCACCTCTAAGGTTGAATGACTATGAAATTACCCCAGATAATGTGGTAAGTGCAGATGGTGAATTGGTGCATATGGCCTTGTTCAATGAAATTGAGCCAGTCACAAGAAGTGTGCATTCCTCAATGGACCCTTAGATGAAGAAGTGTATGTGTTACAACCACCTGGTTTTGCTATCAGAGGAAAGGAACAGAAAGTGCTGAGACTTCACAAAGCCTTGTATGGCTTAAAATAGGCACCAAGAGCCTAGAATAGAAGGATGGATGATTGTCTAACTCAGCAAGGCTTCCTGAAATGCAGCAGTGAGCATGGTGTGTATACTCAAGCATTGAATACATGTGACACTTTAATTGTTTGTCTGTATGTTGATGACTTGTTGATAACTGGAAGTGATGAAAGTCTTATTGTAAAGCTAAAGAAGAGATTGATGACTAAGTTTGAGATGACTGACTTAGGAGAGCTAGCATATTTCCTGGGAATTGAATTTCTAAAATCAAAGAAAGGGATATTCATGCACCAGAAGAAGTATGCAACTGATATCCTTAGAAAATTTAAAATGCTTGATTGTAACTCATCTTCAACTCCTGTTGAGATTGGTTTGCAATTAAAAAAGGAATGTGAAAATGAGGAATCAGTTGATGCAACCAAATTTAGACAGTTGATAGGCTCTCTAAGATACTTGTGTAATACCAGACCAGACTTTGCTTATGGAGTAGGTCTGCTGAGTAGATTCATGGAGGAACCTAAGTCATCTCACTTTGTAGCAGCTAAAAGACTACTGAGGTATGTGAAAGGAACCATAGGACTTGGACTATTGTTTCCTAATGAAGACAGAAGCAAGGCTGAAGTAGTTGGCTTCACTGATTCAGATTGGTGTGGGGATAGAGAGGACAGGAAAAGCACTTCAGGCTACTTGTTCATGTGTTGCAGTGGCCCTATTTCCTGGTCCTCAAAGAAGCAGAATGTGGTGGCATTGTCCTCATGTGAAGCATAATATGTAGTAGCTGCACTAGGAACTTGTCAAGCAATATGGCTCGAGATACTTTTGAGGGAGTTGAAACTTATTGGAACTAATCCAATGAAGTTAAAGGTTGATAACAGATCAACAATTAACCTAGCAAAAAATGTTGTGGCTCATGGAAGAAGCAAACACATTGAGACTTGCTTCCATTACTTGAGAGATCAAGTTAACAAAGGCAACTTAGTGCTGGAATATTGCAAGAGTGAAGAGCAACTAGCAGATATATTGACTAAGCCATTGAAGCCAGAGAGATTCAAACTTCTAAGGAGCAAGATTGGGATGGAGTTTTTAGAAAATCTGAATTAAGGGGAAGTGTTAGTTGTAATTCAGTTTTTCAGTTAATGTGTTAGTTAGTGACTTAGTCAAATTCTGTTAAGGGTGGGAAAAAGTAATATAGTCCATGTGGGACTTGTATAAATACCTATATTGATGATGAATAAAATCAGTGTGTATATTCAAGTAATATTCATCTTCTTCCCTTATTCTTTCTCTTCTTCTAAGTGTGAGTGTGAGTGTCATTACTGTGAAAGTGTGTATGCTGTGCATAGAGTGTGGGTCAGTGTGAAATTGAAGGTGTATGTGTAACACCCTACTTTTTATTTTCCGATTTTTATTTTTTTCAGTAAAAATATTTTCGCTGTATTAACCAGTATAAATGTATTTATTTACATTTTTATCCGAGTTCATGGAGATTGATTTTTATGAAATAAAAATCATATTCATACTCTATCTTAGGGTAGAAGCTTACGATAAAAATTTGGGTTGAAAATTCAGACGGAACCCGGTCTGCGTTTTCACTGACAGTATAATTTTACTGAGTAGAAAACCTAATTTTGACTCGTGAACGAAATGGTTTATATTTAAATCATATTTCCAACGAGTTTGGTTAGTTTGAAAATTTTCAGTAGAAAACGAAATATTACGCTTTTACGCAGGCGTAAAACCCTAATCGGGAAACCGACGGAGTCAAGAAGGGAAGTGCAGAGACCCGTCAAGAGATCGGGACAACGAGTAATATATGATGACTCATGGAGGATGAGTCACCTAGCATTTATGAGCATTAAATGCATGTAATCATGACATTTAGGTAAAAAGACCAAAATACCCCCAAGCTTTCGCGGGTATTAACAAGACGCATCTACGCACTCTTAACCACTCATTTTACGTGGTTGAAAACCTCCCACATCTCTCCAATTTCGTGCCTCCACCTCCAATAAATCTTACCTATTTCATTTTGCTTTCATTTCATTATTTTCCTCTCAAAAACCGAAATCGGGTAAACGACGGAGCTGCGTACGGAATTTCCGGGAAAAGCTAATGGATAAGATCGATGACTCATTGGTGAGTCATTTTGTGTGGCCCAAAATCAGCCACACCTCCATCAAATGTGAGCCACATATTATTAACCATGGTTAGCCAAAATAACCTTAGTTAAGTTAATTATAACCTCAGTTAAGTTGATTATAACCTTAGTTAAGCTTATATTAATTTAATAATCACAAAACCCATTAAACCAATTCCTTTTAACCAAACAAGGCATAAGATTACTCCTATAAATACCCCAAAACCGTGGCCTCCCTCACCATTTCACTCATCTTCTTCATTCTCTTCATCTTCCTCACCAACTAAGTTACAAAACCCTACGAACACCGAATTCCCACCAAACATATGACCCTCTTCCTTTCTGAAACTCGTAAAACACTCAACATAAAAGTTGTTCCTCTTTCTCTCTTCTTTCCAACAAGCTAAAGATCATCAAAAACGGATAAGTGGATTGGGATAAAGGCTCAAAATACAGAAACTGCCCAGAATTCCCAGCAACCCACGAAACAGCGTAAAGAAGGCCCTTTTCACCCCTGTTATGATCCGAACCAAATGAAACCTTAAACACCAAAGTTGTTCCTTTTCTTCTTATATTTCTATCAAGACAAAGTTCGTAATTTTTGGATGAGTATATTGTGAGATACACTCACAATACCATCACACCCTCAAGCTGTCCAGTTTTCAACATAGTGAAGGTTGATCATTTTCTTCATTTCTTCAATCTTCAAGAGGTAAAAGCTCATCTCATTGATCATATAAGATTTCATATTCATGTATTTATCATGTTTATGCCATGAATCATATTTTTCCATTCCTAGATCTAGAACTTCAAATAATTCTAGAAAATTGTAGAAAAATCCTTTTAATGTGAAACCAATTTCTATGATCTTGTGATGTCTTCCACTTTCATTATCCAAGAGCTTGAATCCAACTAAATTTCCTAGCCTATTTTCCTAATATGGGCCGAAACCCTAACCCTAAAGGTTAGAGGATTTTGTTTCAAATTTTAGTCTTGTAATAAGTAATCTATGTTAGTTAAGACTCTAGTAACTAGGATCCAAAAGATAGCATTAAGAAGATAATCCTAAACCTATTTTCTAAGTCTTGACCGAACCTAGCCCTAGAGTGTCATAGATGGTTGTTAGTTGATTAATTATAGTTATGTTGTTTGGTTGAAGGTGTTTGTGTTAACTCGTGGCGGGATAACGAGGATCGTCGTGTACGTGTTTCCGGTGAAAACTCAGGTGGGGAAAAGAATCAACCTATCGTCGGAATCGATAAGTAGTAGATTATATGATAATTGTGTAGGGCGACCTAAACCCTACTAGTAGTTGAGTAATCGACAAGACCAAAATCATATTGGAAACCTTTTACGTAAAACCAATGGTGATTTGGGGATTGTAGGTTTATCGACATTAGGATGATTTTATCTTATCTGAGGTTGATTGAATTTATTATTATTATTTCATTTCTTATGTGATATTTTGCGGTATTTGAATTATTTTCTTATATCGTGTTATGCATGATCTGCCTGGTTTTTAATATTGTGCTTAGCTGATTTTTAAGTAAGGATATGTGTTGTTCGGGAGATAATTGTTTGGGTGAGAGAATAAAGGTGATTTAGAGGTGCCTAGCCTAATTAAGTGGTTTTATCTAAGAGGAAAAAGGTGTTGAGACTTTGATGGAAGGTTGAGGCACTAGGTTGTTATTGATTTAAATTAGGGAGATTCATTTATCGAGGTATTGTTAGTCACAGCCGTGTGAGTGGAACACACGAGGTCAGGATATCCTATTTTGGGGATATCGGATATTACGGGTGAGTGCCCTACGGATGTGGATGCCGAGGTAGACTACCGTAATACTCTTTAGTTCTTGACGAGTTCGCATGTTCTTGGCACTGGACCGTTTTGGATTGATACTCCTTGACGAGTTCGTATGTTCTTGGCACTGGACCGTTATGGAATGATATTCCTTGACGAGTTCGTATGTTCTTGGCACTGGACCGTTTTGGATTGATACTCCTTGACGAGTTCGTATGTTCTTGGCACTGGACCGTTATGGAATGATATTCCTTGACGAGTTCGTATGTTCTTGGCACTGGACCGTTTTGGATTGATACTCCTTGACGAGTTCGTATGTTCTTGGCACTGGACCGTTATGGAATGATATTCCTTGACGAGTTCGTATGTTATTGGTACTGGACCGTTCTGGACTACTGACTAATGTGACAGGAGTGAAGATGGCCACATCAGTATTAAGTTTTAGTTGCATGGGTTGAGGGTAGAGGATGATATAGTGAATTGAGGATGATTGTTGATTTTGAATGATGTGTGTCTGTGACAATTACTGTATAATTTACTATTACTCTTTTCTGCTTTTTGATGATAGAACTGTTTCTTATTCCCTATATCTTTCTGTGTGTTGTGTTTTATTTCTGATGTGATCGTACAAGAAGACCCGATGGAGGAACCAATTGCTGAGGGGTTAGATGGAACTCCTTACGAACCGGATCTTTGGAGGTCGAGCTGTGATTCAAGGCGATTAGAGTATAGACAGTATGGCCAGTGTGTCTAAAGAGTATTTATATTTCCGCTGAGTATGTCTGTAGTGAAGTTTATGCCTGTGAGGGATCCTACTGAGAGGGTACCCTTAACAGTGCTTTTGGAATGTAACAAATAACAGGTGTGTATTTATGTAATATAGTTTTGGTATGTTTTATATATGCATAAGTTATATAATTATTAATTAAGTTTTATTTTTTACGTATTTTCAATGATAAGCGAGCGATTAAGTAAATAAATATTAAAGGTTTTAATGTAATAATACGATGGGGCACATCGGGGTGTCTCATTTGGTGGTATCAGAGCAGTTCGATTCTAATCGGACTGTGAGGTCTAGGATGTTGTTACTGGCCGTGTCTAGTTGAGTCCACATCGGATTTTAACTATGCTTAGAAGTTGGGTAGTGAGTCCCGACGTGATAGTTAACAGTTATATGGCATATATATACCAGTTTTAGGTAGCATTATATGTTGTATACTAGTGTTCAGAGAGGTGGAGCTGGAAAAGGAGTTCCAGCAGCAGGACAGTAGATGGTCAGACCTCAGGCCACTGAAAGAGTGTTTACCATGAGGGGAGCAGAATGCTCAATCCGGGATCTTATACAAGGTATGTATTTGATATCTGGTAGACTTTGTTTGTTTTTCTAAGTAGCATGATGGACAAGAAAGTGATGAGAGTTTTGTTGAGGTATAGTTGTGACTGGTAGGATGTGAACCCTTAAGATCAATATCAGCGAGTAAGACAATTACTATAAGTCAAATGTTGATCGAGGCATAATATCATTATGGAACCTAGGGCAATGATTAAGGATCGTAGTTAAGATGGATGGTATGAGTTTGGGAAGAGTAATCAAAAGTGTATATAGTAATTTCACCTAAGTTGAAAATGAGCTTTCACCTAAGTTGAATATGAGCAGAAAAGATGATTTCTGATGTAAATTGAGGTTGCTAGAGAAATTCAAATTTGTTAAGTTAGATATCCTAATAGGTGTTGATCTTTTGATTGCAATTTATCTTACGGAGTGTTGAGATGTTTATTTGGAGACTTGAAAGGTGTGATTTTGATATAATCTAGAATAGTGAAATATATTCTAAGGAACTAAGACTGTGATTGGATACATGAAATAGGAAGTTAGGGTAGTTTTGATTGTGGTGTTAATTACGGGTGTTAGATGTTGAAATAAGGTTCTTTAGTGGATCAGTAGTAAGAAGAGGAAGGAATTAAGTTTTGATCATGTCCTTTAAGGATGTTAGATCAAGTTTGAAAGGTTAAGAACAATGAATGGAATATAGTGATGGATAAGTTCGAGGATAAATAGAATGATATAAGAATGAATTATGTTATGAAGTTACCGCTGTTACCTAGGGGAAAAACAGCGATGAGAAATATAATGTTGGATCTTTAGATTAAGATACGATTACAATATGATGTCTAGTATTGAGTTAAGAAATTCCGAGGACGGAATTTTTTTTCTAAGAGGGGTAGTAATGTAACACCCTACTTTTTATTTTCCGATTTTTATTTTTTTCAGTAAAAATATTTTATTTGTATTAATTAGGTATAAATGTATTTATTTACATTTTTATCCGAGTTCATGGAGATTGATTTTTATGAAATAAAAATCATATTCATACTCTATCTTAGGGTAGAAGCTTACGATAAAAATTTGGGTTGAAAATTCAGACAGAACCCGGTCTGCGTTTTCACTGACAGTATAATTTTACTGAGCAGAAAACCTAATTTTGACTCGTGAACGAAATGGTTTATATTTAGATCATATTTCCAACGAGTTTGGTTAGTTTGAAAATTTTCAGTAGAAAACAAAATATTACGCTTTTACGCAGGCGTAAAACCCTAATCGGGAAACCGACGGAGTCAAGAAGGGAAGTGCAGAGACCCGTCAAGAGATCGGGACAACGAGTAATATATGATGACTCATGGAGGATGAGTCACCTAGCATTTATGAGCATTAAATGCATGTAATCATGACATTTAGGTAAAAAGACCAAAATACCCCCAAGCTTTCGCGGGTATTAACAAGACGCATCTACGCACTCTTAACCACTCATTTTACGTGGTTGAAAACCTCCCACATCTCTCCAATTTCGTGCCTCCACCTCCAATAAATCTTACCTATTTCATTTTGCTTTCGTTTCATTATTTTCCTCTCAAAAACCGAAATCGGGTAAACGACGGGAGTGCGCAGACGGAATTTCAGGAACCGCTAATGGATAAGATCGATGACTCATTGGCGAGTCATTTTGTGTGGCCCAAAATCAGCCACACCTCCATCAAATGTGAGCCACATATTATTAACCATGGTTAGCCAAAATAACCTTAGTTAAGTTAATTATAACCTTAGTTAAGTTAATTATAACCTTAGTTAAGCTTATATTAATTTAATAATCACAAAACCCATTAAACCAATTCCTTTTAACCAAACAAGGCATAAGATTACTCCTATAAATACCCCATAACCGTGGCCTCCCTCACCATTTCACTCATCTTCTTCATTCTCTTCATCTTCCTCACCAACTAAGTTACAAAACCCTAAGAACACCGAATTCCCACCAAACATATGACCCTCTTCCTTTCTGAAACTCGGAAAACACTCAACATAAAAGTTGTTCCTCTTTCTATCTTCTTTCCAACAAGCTAAAGATCATCAAAAACGGATAAGTGGATTGGGATAAAGGCTCAAAATACAGAAACTGCCCAGAATTCCCAGCAACCCACGAAACAGCATAAAGAAGGCCCTTTTCACCCCTGTTATGATCCGAACCAAATGAAACCTTAAACAACAAAGTTGTTCCTTTTCTTCTTATCTTTCTATCAAGACAAATTTCGTAATTTTTGGATGAGTATATTGTGAGATACACTCACAATACCATCACACCCTCAAGCTGTCCAGTTTTCAACATAGTGAAGGTTGATCATTTTCTTCATTTCTTCAATCTTCAAGAGGTAAAAGCTCATCTCCTTGATCATATAAGCTTTCATATTCATGTATTTATCATGTTTATGCCATGAATCATATTTTTCCATTCCTAGATCTAGAACTTCAAATAATTCTAGAAAATTGTAGAAAAATCATTTTAATGTGAAACCAATTTCTATGATCTTGTTATGTCTTCCACTTTCATTATCCAAGAGCTTGAATCCAACAAAATTTCCTAGCCTATTTTCCTAATATGGGCCGAAACCCTAACCCTAAAGGTTAGAGGATTTTGTTTCAAATTTTAGTCTTGTAATAAGTAATCTATGTTAGTTAAGACTCTAGTAACTAGGATCCAACAGATAGCATTAAGATGATAATCCTAAACCTATTTTCTAAGTCTTGACCGAACCTAGCCCTAAAGTGTCATAGATGGTTGTTAGTTGATTAATTATAGTTATGTTGTTTGGTTGAAGGTGTTTGTGTTAACTCGTGGCGGGATAACGAGGATCGTCGTGTACGTGTTTCCGGTGAAAACTCAGGTGGGGAAAAGAATCAACCTATCGTCGGAATCGATAAGTAGTAGATTATATGATAATTGTGTAGGGCGACCTAAACCCTACTAGTAGTTGAGTAATCGACAAGACCAAAATCATATTGGAAACCTTTTCTGTAAAACCAATGGTGATTTGGGGATTGTAGGTTTATCGACATTAGGATGATTTTATCTTATCTGAGGTTGATTGAATTTATTATTATTATTTCATTTCTTATGTGATATTTTGCGGTATTTGAATTATTTTCTGATATTGTGTTATGCATGATCTGTCTGGTTTTTAATATTGTGCTTAGCTGATTTTTAAGTAAGGATATGTGTTGTTCGGGAGTTAATTGTTTGGGTGAGAGAATAAAGGTGATTTAGAGGTGCCTAGCCTAATTAAGTGGTTTTATCTAAGAGGAAAAAGGTGTTGAGACTTTGATGGAAGGTTGAGGCACTAGGTTGTTATTGATTTAAATTAGGGAGAATCATTTATCGAGGTATTGTTAGTCACAGCCGTGTGAGTGGAACACACGAGGTCAGGATATCCTATTTTGGGGATATCGGATATTACGGGTGAGTGCCCTACGGATGTGGATGCCGAGGTAGACTACCGTAATACTCTTTAGTTCTTGACGAGTTCGCATGTTCTTGGCACTGGACCGTTTTGGATTGATACTCCTTGACGAGTTCGTATGTTCTTGGCACTGGACCGTTATGGAATGATATTCCTTGACGAGTTCGTATGTTCTTGGCACTGGACCGTTTTGGATTGATACTCCTTGACGAGTTCGTATGTTCTTGGCACTGGACCGTTATGGAATAATATTCCTTGACGAGTTCGTATGTTCTTAACCTTCGACCGTTTTGGATTGATACTCCTTGACGAGTTCGTATGTTCTTGGCACTCGACCGTTATGGAATGATATTCCTTGACGAGTTCGTATGTTATTGGTCTTGGACCATTCGGACTACCGACTAATGTGACGGGGAGTGAAGATGGCCACATCGTATTAAGTTTTAGTTGCATGGGTTGAGGGTAGAGGATGATATAGTGAATTGAGGATGATTGTTGATTTTGAATGATGTGTGTCTGTGACAATTACTGTATAATTTACTATTACTCTTTTCCGCTTTTTGATGATAGAACTGTTTCTTATTCCCTATATCTTTCTGTGTGTTGTGTTTTATTTATGATGTGATCGTACAAGAAGACCCGATGGAGGAACCAATTGCTGAGGGGTTAGATGGAACTCCTTACGAACCAGATGCTGGAGGTCGAGCTGTGATTCAAGGTGATTAGAGTATAGACAGTATGGCCAGTGTGTCTAAAGAGTATTTAAATTTCCGCTGAGTATGTCTGTAGTGAAGTTTATGCCTGTGAGGGATCCTACTGAGAGGGTACCCTTAACAGTGCTTTTGGAATGTAATAAATAACAGGTGTGTATTTATGTAATATAGTTTTGGTATGTTTTATATATGCATAAGTTATATAATTATTAATTAAGTTTTAATTTTTACGTATTTTCAATGATAAGAGAGCGATTAAGTAAATAAATATTAAAGGCTTTAATGTAATAATACGATGGGGCACATCGGGGTGTCTCAGTATGTGCTAACAAGACTTACAAACCTTCCCCTGCATTAATGAGACTTAACGCTTGTTCAGTATTATTGACAATTTCCTCTCGAATCCCGGCAACAGATACTCCAAGCTGGAAAAAAAAAAGACCTCCATACATATATACAGCTACATACAGCTACATTAGCTGTAAATAAGAATTCAAGTGGTAGCTAGCCAACCTCCAAACTCTCATGAATTTGCAATTTCTGATTTTCAACAGTTATGTTAGTTAATGTTAGTTATTTTCAGTTGGTTAGATAACTTGTAACTTAAGTTAGTTAGCTTAGCTGTAGATAGCTGGATAGTTAGTTAAGCCTTGTATAAAGTAGACACATTGCCTCTTGTACATTTTAAGTCAGAAAATTGTGAATGAGAATTACACTCTCTTACACAACAAATTCATCCATGGCTCTTCCTTTCACTTTCAATAAGAAGATCATTGTTGGTCCTAATGACTCAGATGAAGACCGCAAAGTCCCTGAACACAATACAAACACACAAAGAAAGCACCAGCCACACAGGAAATACTACAAACACTTGGTAGGCAAAGTAAAATTCAGAAAATTGAACAAGAAAGTGATAGAAAGCACACACAAGATTTACGTGGTTCGATCAATGTGATCTGCATTCACGGGAGAGAGCAGCACCACTAAGAATCAATGATCACAATTACAATAGAGAACTCCTTGAATTTGTCACTCCCCTGTTCACAAGAACATGAACAAACCCCAAGCTTATCTCTCGATTTTCACAAGTTAATCATATTTAAAAAATATATTTATCTATCATAATTTTTTTCTTCTCTCTTTCAAATTTATTTGATTTATTTCTCCTATTTTTTCATGCAAGTTAACCATTTTTTGAAAATATTTATCTATCATATTTTTTTTTCCTATCTCTTGAAAATATATTTTATTTACTTATACTCTTTTGCGTGCAAGTTAAAAATTTTTAGAAAATATATTTATCTATCATATTATTTTTTATTCCCTCTTGAAAATCTATTTGATTAATTTTTTATATTATATTTTCCTGTGCAAGTTAAACCTTTTTTGAAAATATATTTGTCTATCATATTATTATTATTATTATTATTATTATTATTATTATTATTATTATTATTATTATTATTATTATTATTATTATTATTATTATTATTATTATTATTATTATTATTATTACTATTCTCCCTTGAAATTCTATTTGATTTAACCCTTCTCTTTTTTCCATGCAAGTGAACTATTTTTAGAAAATATATTCATCTACTATATTATTATTTTTCTTCTTTCTCAAAGATATATTTGATTTACCCAAAAGTGCTTGAATGAGATGACACAGATTTCTTCCGGCTTAACCAGAGGTTGCGAGTTCGAATCTTGGCCCTGAGAATGCAGCAGCATTAAAACTCTTGAGGGAGAGCTTTTCGGCCCTTGTGGTCATACCCAGCTCAAGAGATTAGCCTCCGCAGTTGCGTGCGGGAAACCAAAAAAACGCAGTTGTGCGCGGGAAACCAAAAAAAAAAGATATATTTGATTTATTTATCATATTTTCTCGAACAAGTTAACCATTTGTATAACATATATTTAGCCATCATATTATTTAATTTTCTCTCTTCAAAATATATTGGATTTATTTCTCATTTTTCTTGTGCAAATTAACTATTTTTAGAAAATATATTTATCTTTCATAATTTTCTTCTTCTTCTCTCTTGAAAATTTATTTGATTTATTTCTCCTCTTTATCCTGTGCAAGTCAAGCATTTTTAGAAAATATACATTTATCTATCATATTATTTTTTCCTTCTTACTTGTAGAAGAGAGGGAAGGAGAAGAGTAAGAGAATGAAATAAGCTAGATGAGATAAATATCTATGCATGGAGAATGTCGAACGTAAAATGAAACATTAAGAAATAAATAGAGAGAGATATATAATGCATGAGAATATGCTATACAAATATATTATCTTAATTTTAAATTTTAAATTAAATAATAATTAAATTAATGACGATTTATATATAAATGAAAGTATTTTCATTTATGGTAAATATATCTTACCATTAATGTTTTAATTCTTCCATATTTTATGAATCAATCAATATCTTACCATTAATGTATTAATTTAATTTTAAATTTCAAAATTTATTGTTATTTTTTAATTATAAAATTTTAATATAGATTTAAAATTATTTAAATTATGTAACAAAAAAAATTTAATTAGAAAAATTTAATTTTAATTTTAATTTATATATTTATTTAAATTAGGAAATTTTAATTTAAATTCATTATATTTAAAAAATTCAAAATTTATTCATTATTTTGTTTCCTTGTTTATTTTCTTACCATTAATACAATTTGTCTTCAAATCTATGCAAGAACCGACGCGTAAGCAAAACATGGAGGGGACGTATGAAAAAGTTGCAAGAAATAGAAATTTTATTTCTTAGATTCCTTAACAAATATCCTTATGACACTAATTAGCATTCATCTTGAATTAATGCAAATTTCTACCAATAGAATGGATTTTAAATTCTTATAATCAAGCACATATGTCGTTGCTTCCACGCTTATAAATTTCCACTGAAGCTAATAGCGATAGCCAGGTTCTGTGCATATTAATTTTCTTGACCCACCACTGCCCCCTTCAAACCTCATTTGAAGGTATGGAAAAACAGATGGTTCAGTCTTTATCAGTCACTTCTGCAGTTCTTGGTCTTCTTATATTCACGTTAGGTACTTGCTTATCATTTTTACTTTGATAATATCCATAGCTTGCTAGCAAATTTATATTTGATCTTCTACTATATTGCTCTAAAAGACTTTACTAGTTTATTTCACTTATTTTTCAGTGATATCCATGGTGAATACATGTGAGGTAGCCGTGATAGGAGGTGGTTGTCCAGATGAAAATCAATGCTTAGAAACATGTCGTCCTTGCTACCGAGGTATAGGCGAAGTCCACACTTACTGCATCCCCGCCGGTAGAGGAATTATGTTTGATCAATGTATTTGCAGGATGGAGAAAGGTGCTCCCTGTAACCCAGTTGGACCACCACAATGCCCCAGACCATGGCCACCTACGGCTACTATTGCCACCAACCACAATGAAACTCATAAATTATTGTCTAGATAATTGTTATATTAACTATGTTATGAGATAGACTAAATATATTAGTCATAATATCTATTGCGAGTGAAATGTTATAATTATAATATTATACAACTTTGATAAATGATTTTGCAGCTCAAAAAGTTAGAAGAGTAAAATGAAAATTGATGTGATATTAAATTAGGTTTCAAACATTAATTTTGCTTGAAGGCACCAAAATTTCTAGACACGACCCTGACTGCAGGGACAATTAATTATTCAGTAATATTTGTAGCTAACATAAGTTTATATACATGTGTATTTCCAACCAATTTCTTTGGTATACATGTGTATTTCTATGATACCACGTATTATAGTTGGACTTGGATGATCAAGACAATCATGGCAAAGTAAAAAAGTTTTAGGATTAGTGCTACCAATGCGTATAATTTGACTCAAACATCCTTACTTTTTTAAAATCCAATGAGAAGCATGAACTTCTACTTTGAAAGTTGTAGAGGTAATATAGAATATTCTACATCGCCCTCAATTATGGTTTCAATATGATACCATTTGCCATGTATATTTTTGAAACTTAGTAGATTTATTCGGGATCTACTAGAGGCATCAAAATATAATTGTTTCATTTGAGAACATCGTAGAGGCTCTTTCAAAACCACCAATTTCATTTACAAACTCCTCGTTACAAGTCAATAATAAGTACACATGTGATAATCTGATTTCTTTTTACAAAATATAAAAATAGTACACATGATTTATTATATATCCATAAAGCTCAACTCTATATTTAGCTAGTAGCTTTATAATCACTCTGCATTAAGAACGCACAACATATGAAAATTCATTATGATAAAGAATCTTCTAGTCCTTCAATGATATCATTATTAATCATCAATATTTACTAAAAATAGATAAATTGACCGTATGTGAAATAACAAAATTATTTAAAAATTATTCACTTCAAGTCTAGTAAAGCAACATAAAGAACCAGTGCGTACAAGGACAAAGCAAAATTAAGATCCCACTTATACGGATCCAGATCCTCTCCGGTGGTACTGCGGTTCAGTGTAACGCCCCGATTTTTCACTGTTTCTAAATATCGGTAATAAATATATAAATGTTTATATTTTTATCCGAGACTTAGAAAATAATTTTGGATAAACCAAAGTCATTTTCATGTAATATTTAATATTATAAGGTTACATCGAAATTTTGGGTTGAAAATTCAGACGAAACTCGGTCTGCGTTTTCACTGACTGTAAAAGTTTACTGCTCAAAAAACCTAATTGTGACTCGTGAACGAGATGGTTAGTGTTTATATAATATTTGCTACGATATTGGGAGTTTTGAAAATTTTCACGTGAAAATAAAATATTATATTTTATGCGGGCGAAAACTTCAAAATATCTTAAGAAAAACCTGAGTCGGGTAAATAACGAAACTAGATATGGAGCTGAGGTGACTCATGTGACTGATGTGACAAGCATTTATGGCGATCCTATATGAGTCATAATGACCATAGTGACACATAAATGCCATTAGATATTTTTGTATGGAAAAGAGTAAAATACCCTTAGTTTCACATGGAAATCACAATAGTGCCATCACACATTTTTACCCTTTTGTCCCTAACCCCCAACGGCTCCACCATCATTAACATGACTTAGGCAAAAATTTTCTTCACTTTGTATCATCTTCATCTTCAAATTTCATCATTTTCTCTTGAGAACTCTTAGTCATTTTGTGAAGAACATCATCAAATCTTATCATTTCTTCAGGTTTCAAGAGGTGATTTCTTCCCTTCATGATCAATCAAGTCTTTCTCTTCACATACTTCATGATTTTATGCCATGAATCATGATGAGCCTCTGTTTGACTGGTTTTATAACTAGTAAAGACCTTGGCTTTGTGCTTATTTTATATCATTTTTACCCAAATTAGACTTGATTGTTCCTAAGTAGTATTTTGAGTCTGTAAATTGTTTTTATGTTAATTTAGTTGATTTAGAGTGAATAAAGTATTTACTTTTATTTTCTATTTTCAGGTTAATAAAAAGTAATAAATCTGGAGCCGCTCGCCCCGCGAATAATCTCTCGCCTCGCGAGTATTGGAAGATCAGAAGCCATCACGGTTTGGGCGTGTTGAATGCCACGGGCGTAACAGTTGGAAGCTGAAGAGTTCGCCTCGCGAAAGATGTGCTCGCCTCGCGAGAAGACAAAGAGTTGCAGACCTTTCATGTAATTCGCCTCGCGAGCAGTGCTTCGCCTCGCGAGTACTCTGACTCCAGAAACGTGTATATAAGCAGTCTTAGGCAGAAATGAAGGAGGGATGAGAGTTAGCCAGTTTTGGCTAGTTCTTGAACTTGATAGTCTTTTGTTTTTCTTAGTTTATTGTTTTCTTTTGTTATGGAGAACTAGTCTCCTAGATTAATCTACTGTAATTGGTTTCTGTTAACACTTGAGGTTTTGTGATTCCATGATCATTTGCTTTTCTCTTTTCAATGCAATGCTGTATGTTTCTGTTTGTTATTTCAGGAATATATAGTGTTGTATTGTTTCATCTCGGTGATGCTATGTTCCTATATATAATCGCGTTTGTTATTTCGCGTGTGTTCATTCATGTTCGTTTGTTCATGAGAGCTTAACCCCGTTTGTTATTTCGGGAATAGGAACATACATCTGTAGTAATGGTTTTCGTTTGTTAATTGTTGCTACAACCGGGAGGGGATTAGTATCTGCTTAGGATTTGCATGAACCAATGATAGTGGGAAAGCGAGAACGATGAGGTTAATCGCTTTTGTCTATTTGCTATTTTCTTTAACTGCTTTGTTTTTATTATTTTGTTTTCTTAATTTAGCTTTCAATCCAAAACCCCCATTTCTAACTTTTACTAATTTTCTGTTAATAATAACAACAACTAAGGAGTCCTTGAGAGACGATCCGAGTTGTCGCACTATACTGCATTATTTTATAATCGCTCGTTTTTTTGGCGCGTGGCGACAGCGCGGTCAAATCATCATGATCATCATCACGTTCAAAGTTCTTGATGGTTTCTTTAAAAATCTTTAAAAAAAATTGTAGAAAAATCCATTTGACTTGAAACCAATTTCTATGAATTCATATTGATGTCTATATTCATCATCTAGAAGCATGAACCCAAAAGAAATTTTCTCCCTATTATTTCGTTGATGGTTGAACCCTAGCTTTTGGGTATAAATGGGTTTTGCTTCAACTTTTGTTAAATGATGCATGATTTCATCTCTTAAATCATTATGGGTATTGAATCCAATTGATTAAGAAAACCAAATCAAATCCTAGTCTCATTTTTTACAAGAGGACCGAAACCCTAAGTTCTTGGTATAAATGGATTTTGATTCAATTTTTGTCTTGTGACACTTGATTTCATCTCTAAACTATCTATGTTTGTTGAATCCAAGAGATGGAAATCAAGTGAAATTTCTAACTCAAATTTTGTGTCAAGGCCGAAATCCTAACTCATTGAATTAGATGGGTTTTGTTCAATGTTCTTGGTTTATGATCATTGATATTGTTATTCAAATACTTAAGGATCATTAATCCAAAAGTATTGAAAAATTTTAACATCTCTAGCTTGATTAATTTGAGAGGGCCGAACCATTACCATGTGGTTGAGGAAATTTTTTTGTTTGATTTGTATTAATTTTGGGATTTTGGGATGATTTGTTGTGAAGGATAAATCATTGTTGATTTTCCTGAGTGTGCGAAGTAGACGAAGATTGAATCGGAAAACCGTTCTTGAAAAACAAGCACTTGAATCTTCAAGAGGTAAGGGGAGTTTACTTGAGAAGTTTAAGATAGCCATATGCTACCTTAGAGTTGTATGTAATTTATCTGTTGTGGTTTTTTGTGGCTTAAAATTATTTGTTGTTTAATTTACTATATGTTTTGGATGTGATATGTTGATTTGTGTGATTATAACTGAATTGTTGAGTTATAATTGTGATGCATGCAATAATTGGGATGTATGCTATACTGTGTTGTGGTGAAATTATCTGCTGTTGAGTGATGGATTGAGAAACCTGACAGTGGTCAATGTTGAATTTAATTTGAGGATAAAAGCTTGATAAGCTTATATATTTAATCAAAGTGATTAAATTGTGGAAAGTTAAATAAAAGTGGAAAAATATTATTTTAATAATATTTTCGATGAAAGATGAGTCAATGAGTGACAATAAGGGCAGAACTGTGAAAAAATTTCATATGCGTTAGTTTTTCCAAAATAAATTCAATTATATTATAAAATGTTATTTAAAGTAATTATGTTATTAAAATAGTGTAATATTGATGTCGGAATAATTACTTACAACAGGAAAGTCATTTTGAGTTATAAAAGGATTTTTACGGCATAAGTTTGGGAAAACTGTTCCATATTTGTTACGAATCTGTTTAGAAAGGAATTTATCTATGACTTAATGTTTTATAAACGATTTTAATAGAAAAGAATTTATGTAAAAGAACTTTATTCAGTTAAAACAATTCCGTTAAACTTGGATAAGTTTCGGAGGTTTGGTTTTATATTTGTTATTTCACTGAGTAAAATATTTTAAAGAGGAAATGTGAACCTAGTAACCGAGAAGTCGGAATTCTAGTGTTCTGTTGACATGTAGGTCATGGATATGTGTTAGTGGACTGAGTGTCCTGTAAAAATTTTGTGGACTATGTGTCCTATAATTGATATGGGGAATGTGAATCCCATATCCGCGAGCCTAAGACTAGTGCATAAGTTTAGGGCCTTGCGATTGAGCACTCGGACTGTGTGTCCTGTGTTGAGTTTAAAACACTTGGATTGGTGTGTCCTATGTTTGTTCAAAGTGGGAAAGTTTGAATATAAAAATTGACCGTAGTCATGAGCTTTGAGCTTCGACAAGGGAAAAATATGACAAAAAAGAAAACAATGAGAGATTTAAAGTTTTTCTCATGCATTAGTTGGCAGACACGCCATGTGTTGAATTATAGATCATTGAGTCCCGAGTGTTGGCCAATGTATCTTTAATGGTCGATGTTTCCATTTAATGCGATGACCATTATGTCCTGAGTGTTGGTCAATGTGTTATGGACAATAATTCCATTTATCGCAGTAACCATTGTGTCTCGAGTGTTGGCCAATGTGTTACATTATTGTGCAATAACCATTGTGTCCTGAGTGTTGGCCAATGTGTTAAATATTTGTTGGACATTGTTTTTTCTTTCCAGATTTTACAATGATCCACATAAAGAGCTTGATCTGCTCAAAACAAAATAGAAAGTTGTGGGATCTCCGGAGATTAGATACCAAGTTAGAGCTTGAATATTGAAGTGTCATGTATTTTTATAAAATCGCGATGACTGTCGGGTATGAATCCCATTGTCAAAAATTATTATGTTGTTTGGATAATTTTCCATATGTTGTGAGTATCAAGTATATGTTGTTTTGTGTGTCACGCATGTGGTTATCTTATCAAAACTCATACTCCATCCGGTCACTATTATAAGAAAAAATTTAATGGAACACACATATTAAGGTGGTTTTAAAAGTCATTAGGAATAAAAAATTAAGTTTGTTACCTAAATTACCCTTCTTCTTATTTATTAAGCTTGTGTTGTTGAGAATAAAAGGAGTCAATGGAAAACACAATTTGTATTAAATGAAGAGTATTTTGATAATAACTTCATTAAATATGATGAAAGTAGTTGAAATTTGCTTATATTTTGGACCCAAAAATTTGTAAATTTTTGCTTATATTGTTGACCGGAGGGAGTATATTGGTATCTCACCCTTGCATATTTGTTTGTTGTTTCCTCTAATATGTGGAATATATATGAGTACATATGGGTCCGGACTGGGTGGATCTGAACTACTCGGGGATCAGATCCCTGACGTTTGACAACGCGAACGACGGTGGTGCTTGGGTCATTAACCTAGGGGCTCGAAATGTCACCTACACAGGTCCTGTTAGGACTCTCTCTAGGACTTTGGCAGTTGGACCACAGCGACACATTCATAATATGGAGACGATCAAGGTCTCACTATCTCCCATTTGGATGATTCTGCAGCACTTGGTACAGCAGGGGGACTTATAGCATCACCCTCTCCTACATGTTCAGCCTTGCATATTTGTTTGTTGTTTCCTCTACTATGTGGAATATATATATATATATATATATATATATATATATATATATATATATATATATATATATCTGAGTACAGATGGGTTCGGACCGGATGGATCTGAACTACTTGGGGATCAGATCCCCGACGTTTGACAACACGGACGACGGTGGTGCTTGGGTCATTAGCCTAGGGGCTCGAAGTGCCACCTACACAGGTCTTGTTAGGACTCTCTCTGGGACATTGGCAGTTGGGCCACAGCGACACATTCACAGTATGGAGACGATCGAGGTCTGACTACCTCCCACTTGGATGATTCTGCAGCACTTGGTACAATAGGGGGACTTCGAGCATCACCCTCCCCCGCATGTTCAGCCTTTACAGCAGGTAGCCCCAGGGTCACCTCCGGGGCCTATTGTGTTGATCCCGGAGGAGGTGCGGGATGAGATGGAGGAGGATCTGATTGCTGATCCGGACTATATTCCTCTTGAGGATGGTGTAGTCACAGTTGTTGGAGAGGGGGTTAAGGTATCCTCTCTGGATACACCTCCTGGGGGTGGGGATGTCTACACTGGACTCCCCAATGGGTTTCATTAGTAGTGACCAACTGTAGGATGTGGTTTCATTTTTTGGAAAAGTGGGATTTTTGATAGTCTGACTTTCTGGCTACTGAGAGCCATCTTTTTGAGTAGTGGATTCAGACTCATATTGTGGTATAGTTATGTTGTTTTTAGTTTTGTTATGTATTTATGACCGTAGAAGGTGAGCTGGTATGATGAAGGTCTTGTGTAAAACTCTTATGACGCATATGTATGATATATAGTTGTGTATTACGTTGATGGTGTTGGATTGTATGTGGAGTAAAGGAAAGAAAAAAAAATTTACCATTTTTGAAAAGAATAAGTAATTAGAAAACTTATTTTTTCGAAAGTAACCGGCACCATGTTATTTCTTTAAGTTTCAAATTCCGCAACAAGTTACTTAAATGTGATACCTTGAGAAGGGGTGTCGCATTAGTGGTATCAGAGCTGGTGGAGTCTGCGACACCCCTTCTAGGGTCATCACATGGTTACCCGTTTTCGAAAAATAAAACTTAATTTGCTGGTTGCTTTTGGAAAATGATGTTTTCTTAACGTTCATCTTTTCAAAATATGGTGATAAAATTTTTTTTCTTCTTTTTAACCTCAAAACAACAACAACGTAATCAAATCACACTTAAATACACAATGTATATAAGTCATACAACTATACTGTCTCATATGTTTTCACACCTAAATCATAATCAGTTTTATCCTCAAAACATAATATAACATAATAGGACCTAAGTTGGTCGTAACTAACAGACACTACAACCAATAGGAATAGCACAGCACGCTTCCAACTAGACAACCTTCCTCTTCTTGTAGGGATCATACCCCTTGTAAGACTCTGATATGGTTGTAAGGGTGAGACGCCAATATATGGATTTAACACAATAACTAAAAGCGCAACACAAAGAAGGCACATACACATATACATGTTTATAACAACATAAGCATCTCAATTATAGCATACAGTTTATCAATGGGTTTCACACCCCAAACATCAACGTTGGAAAACTATGCATGAACACTTCTATACATCATCTAAACATTCACACCTAATCTCATGAGATCACAACACCGCGCAAATGAGCTGATCAAGCTCGATAGCCAGGTATATTAGGCACTTCGTGGCATGGAATACTTTATTCATCAAAGCACCATACATACTTCGTAGCAAAAATACCCTATCATTAAGGTATCCGACATAGGACATAGCATGAATACCCTATCATTTAGGCATCATACATAACTTTGTAGCCAAAATACCCTATCATCAAGGTATCCAACATAACTTCGTAGCCAAAATACCCTATCATCAAGGTATCCGACATAGGACATCGTGGGCACGTCTGCCAATGCATGCATATAAATATTTTGTTCTCGTCGTTTTCTTCGTGTGTAATCTTTCCTTTGCCAAAGCTCAAAAGCTTACGACCAACGTAGTTTTCAATGTCTTAAAGTCTTTTATTAACAACGTAGGACACGTAGTCCGAGTGCTTAGTCACGAAACCCTAAACCTTGCAATCAGTCTTAGGTTCGTGGTAATAGAAAACATCATAAATCTTTTACCGTCGTTTATTACGTCGTGAAGTAGACACACCGTTTACCTACTAGACACCAAGTCTATAACGTCATAAGAACACTAGTACCCCGACGTCTTGGTTACTAAGTTCCATATCGTCGTTTTACATCGTTTTTGTCTGTGAAAAACAAATCCAAAATAGGATAACGTCATAAGAACACTAGTACCCCGACATCTCGGTTACTAAGTTCTATATCGTCCTTTACGTCGTTTTTTGTCTATGAAAACAAATCCAAAATAAGATCTCCACAACTTATCCAAGTTACCGGAAATACGTCATTGAGTAAACTCAGTTACAGAAAATCCTTTTTATTAAAAATTCGTTTATAAAACGTCCAATCATCAAGAACTCTTTTATTGAAACTTCAACTCTAAAAATTAAATCAATTCAGATTAAATCTCTTCTTAAGTTAAGTAGTGTTGTTTTTAAACTTTCACCGTAAATAATTTCGAAACTTGCCGTCGTTTATCATTTTCCAATAAAATGTTTTAAAGTCAAACTTTGACTTTGACTTTGACTTTTTTATTTATTTTTTATTTTAATTTTTTTTATAAAGTGTTTTCAAATATTAATTTCACAAAATAACTTTTTATAATATTTCAGAATTTCTTGCGTAAAAATTAGCAGTACTAAAAAAAATTCACGGTTACGCTCTCACCGTGGCTCATAAATTACTTTTACACTAATAAATCATTAAAATAATAATATTTCTCAAAACTCATCTTTTTCCAAAATTATATTTTCCTCCACTATTATATTCCAACATTCCCCATAAAACGTTGAATATAATCTTTTCACCTCTTATTAAATCTTTTATCTGATTAATCGGTTATGCACTGACCACTGTCAGGCCTCTCAAACAACATTCAACAACATCATCACAATTATATCACCAGGCAGATCATGCATCATAGCAACATAATATACTACTGCAGATAATTAAAAGCAGATCAATCACCGATACACAGATAAACAACACATCGTAAACAACATAAACAATTAATCACAAACCACATTTAAATCATATAAGCCACACAAAAAACAAATAGTTATTGAGAAAACCCTCAGGTAAGCTCCCCTTACCTCCTGAAGACTCAAACTAACATTTTCAAACAATATCCCGATTCGATCCGGTTTCCTCCGTCGGCTTAAATCAGTTAACTCGGTTGTTTCCTTCAAACGAATTGCAACCAAAATAAATCAAATCAAACAAAAACATACTTAGCTCATGAAGGTTAGGTTTCGGCCAAGGGCTGACTTTTAGGGTTCAAAATCCTTAAAATTTCTAATCATGATTAAGTCATGGATTAATGGTCCTTAATCAACCAAGATCATGAATTAGTGACTAAACAACTAAATTTTAAACTCAAAACTTCCTAACTCTCATATACTTAGATTCGGCCTTGACATGTTCATGGGGCTAGGGTTTTTAGTTTGATAAACCAACTTGGATTTATTAAGCATACATACTAATAGCTTGATTACCAAGATCATTAATGAAAACTTTGAACAGAACTCATCAAATCTCATCCACCTAGGGTTCGGCCAACATAGAGATTTTGAGTAAGGATTTTCATTTTAATAAACTAACATGGATTAGAGTGTGTAGACATACATGTCATATAAAATACATGATCATACATGACAACACATGAACAAAATCCTACCAAACCCATCATCCTAGGTTCGGCCCAGTCCATAAATCAAGGAAATAAATTTCTCATGATCATATTCTTCTAGATGATGAAAATAGATATGATTATAAGATCATAGCAATTGGTTTCATGTCAAAAGGATTTTTATAGAATTAGTTATGAATTTTCAAAGTTCTAGATCTAGAAACATAAAAGTGATGAACATAGATGAAATAGACTTTGAATCATGAAACTTATTGAAGAACATAGACATGATTAGGGAAGAAGAATAGGATTCACCTCTTGAAGATCAAAAACAAGTGAAGATCCAAGAACTTTCTTCACAAAATGATGCTAAAAGGCTTATGAACTTTGAACTTTTGAGTGGTTTGTTGTGCAAAGTGCAAAAATGTCAAATAATGAAGTGAAAGCATCTTTATAAAGATGTGGGCTGCGCCACTTTTGAGGGATTAAGTGGAAAGGAGGTGATTTTTCTAAGGACTTAAGTGCAATTAACTCATAGGGACCATTTTGCAAAGATTCCAAAAGTATAAGGACTATTTTGCAATTTGTCAATAGATTGAAATGATGACCATGTGCCACATTAAATGTGGTCTCATCTTGACTTATCTTGGCTGATTTTTCATGAGATATTTTGAGAAGAACCTAGAACACTTGAGAACATTTGAGAACACTTGAGAATTGTGTGGAACCTTGGAGAATATGGTGGAACATTGTGGAATTGTGTGGAAACTTCAAGAATCCACTTGACTCTTCCAAACTAAGGCAGCCCCCACTCCATCTTGGGCCTGTGACCGCGCTGTCGCCACGCGCCAAAAAGAACGAGCGATTATAAAATAATGCAGTATAGTGCGACAACTCGGATCGTCTCTCAAGGACTCTTCAGGTGTTGTTATTATTAACAGAAAAAGTTAGAAAAAGTTAGAATTGGGGGTTTTGAGATTGGAAACTAAATTAAAGAAGCAAAATAGAAAACAAAGCAAGAAAATAGAGCAGTTACCAAATAAGCTAAAGCGATTAACCTACTGCTTTTGGTTTCCCAACTATCATCGGTTCATGCAAATTCCTAGCCCTAAGCAGATTCTAATCCCCTCCCGGTTGTAGCAATAATTCACAAGCGGAACCACTACTACAGATATATGCCCATATTCCCGAATTAAGCAAACGGGGTTAAGCACTTCGTGAACTAAGCGAACACGAAACGTACACACGCGAATTAAGCAAACGCGATTATATATAGGAACATGATATCACCGAGATAAACCAACACAACACAATATACTCCTGAATTAAGCAAACAGAAATATAAAGCATGGCATTGAAAAGAGAAAAGGAAATGAAAACAGGAAATACAAGAACCTCAAGTATGGATAAAAACCAATTACAGTAGATTAATCTAGGAGACTAGTTCTCCATTACAAAAGAAAACAATAAACTAAGAAAAAAACAAAAGACTACAAGCTCAGAAACTAGCCAAAACTGGCTAATTCTGACTACCTAAAAACTAGCTCTCTTTTCATTCTGCCATAGAGCAGTTTATATACAAATTCTGGAATCCAAGTCCTCGCGAGGCGAAGCACTGCTCGTGAGGCGAATTATGCGAAAGGTCTGCAACTCTTGGTCTTCTCGCGAGGCGAACATATCTTCGCGAGGCGAACTCTTCAAATTCCCAACTGTAACGCCCGTGACCTTCAACATGCCCAAACCGTGATCGTCTCTGACTTTTCAAAGGTAGCATTACTCGCGAGGCGAGTACGGTATTCGCGGGGCGAGACAGAAAGTTTTGCAATTTTCAGGAACAGTCACCTTCTGGTTCGCGTGGCGAACAGCCTTCTCGCGGGGCGAAAGACTCCAGATTTATTCCTTTTATTAACCTGAAAATAAGAAAATATAATAAGTATTTTATTTAACTCTAAATCAACTAAATTAACTTAAAAACAATTTACAGACTCAAAATATTACTTAAGGACAATCAAGTCTAATTTGGGCGCAAATGATATAAAATTAGCACAAAGCCAAGGTTTTGCTAGTTATAAAACCAGTCAAACAGAGGCTCATCAAAATACCCCAAACTTAAACTTTGCTTGTCCCCAAGCAAACTAAAACTTAAAAACATAAAAAGACTCAAGACCTGGCAAAACATGGCAAGCTTAAGGATTCAATCAACTCTCCACAGATTTCAAGTAATTTTTCAAAAGAATTTTTCTTTCAATGTTCCCCCCTTTCAAGCAAAGTAATCCCCACATGCATTTATTCTAAACAATTGAGAAATTCATCATTCAAACAATCATCAATCTAAGCAGGGGATCCAAGTTACACACAAAAGAGAGATCACCAAATTCAAACAAATGCCTTCCTCACAAGGGAAATTTGTGTTCACTCATTCGCTCAGTTTGAGTCTAGGCTTTCACTCAATTTCACTTTTAAGAGCACTTCCCATAAATTTGATTTTCATCTCCAAATGATTCCCACAGAAAACATGCAAGCAACATCAGAAGGTCTTTCATGGGTTGTAATGGGGCCTGACTAAGGGTAGGATATACAAAGGAACTAGGCTGAAGACCCTAGGAACTAAGAGAGCATGAACTTTATTTACACTTTGAAATTCACTCAAGTTTCTTTCTTTTTTTTTCTTTTTTTCTTTATGCTTCTGGGTGGCTACAGCCTTTTTATTTCTTTTTGGCATTTTTCCACTTTTAAATTTTTTTTTTCTTCTTCTGTTTTTTTTTCTCTTTTTTTTTTCTTTTTCCTAATCCCAAACAACACATTGCACCGGGTAGCCACCCCAAACTTTGGTTTCTTGCACCCATTCTAAGATTACATGCTCTCCTAATCCTAAGATCGGGTTAACATGGTTTTCCAGATTTTTGGGCTTATAACATTAGGTTATCAAGAACTAACAGGCTAATAGGCTCAAAAGGGCTAACTAGGGAATATGCATTAGGAATTGGTTTATTCAGGCCAAGTAGCTATTTACAAAGAAAATGCCTAGATCATTTGAAGCAAACACATAATCATGCAAATCAAAAAGAGATTCAATCAAATTCAGGAAAGTGCAACTTAAAAAGTGATTTTCACACAATTTAAAACATGTTGGAGGCTCAAAACCTCACCTAGACATTTATGCAAATTATTTGAAAGAGATTCTATCCCTAGTGTGTGCTTCCTATCACCCCAAACTTATCATAAATCATGCCATCATAACAAAATCTCAAAGTTCAGTTTTCAATCATATGGGGATCATTTTTCAAAAAATTTTCTCAAATCCTAGGGGAAAAAGTCAACACTATCATGCAATCCATCTATGCAATTTCAATCAAATCCATCAAACTTGCCAACACTAGACTCAACACACTCCTGAGCTTCTCAAATTATTCAGGAGCATTATTGACAATAAAACAGAAATAAAATAAGGAAAAGAAAATTAAAAAGAAGAAAGGTAAAGAAAACTCATTGAAGGGCGGTTCCACCAGGATCCCATTGCTTGTAACATAAAGCCCATGTGGTAGCCAAAGGACTGAAATTCATTCCAAGCCTCCCGAACTTGCAGCTTTGATGCGGAGGTGAGCACTTGACAATTATAATAACTCCACCCAGTGCGGCGGACTTCTCACTACCTCTCGGGTCACAGATGACCTCCTTCTCAATAAAGTCTCCCCAATAGAAGTGGGGCTCAACCTCTTGGACTGGCCATGGTGCAAAATCCAAGGGTGCAAAATCCATCACTGGTGGCTCCTCAGGGGGAGGTGGCAAACAGTTAGAAACGGTTACCGGTGCTGCTTCAACTTCTGCAATGTCTTCATCCACTGCACTAACAAATTCATCACCTGCTATACATGCAGAAATTTCAGCACACACCAAACAAAGGTTAGAGTTAGTACATATATTACAAGAAAATGAATCAGTAAAATCTACAATGTCTGGAAATTCTTCACACAGTGCATCCACCCCATTACTCTCAATACATGCAATTGTTTTACTTGAATCATCTACTCCCAAAGGTTCTTCTTTATCTTCAGGCACGGGGAGGCAGATGTCCTCTTGATCCTCCTTTTCTAAGTTCCCTGAAAAAAATAAACCTGCAAAACGATCTGCATTTTCTATTTTTCCTGAAAAGTATAAACCTGTAAAACATTCTACACACAACGCAGTTCCATTACAATAACAAGCATTAGGATCAGGGGATTCAACACATAATTCATCATCAACAGAAACATTATCAAAATCATCAGAAATATTTTCAAGAATGACTTGTGAATCTTTGTGTTCTTCAATGGGCTGTGGAGTTAGCATTGCGGCTGAGTTGGCGGTAACTTGATCAATTAGAGCCCACAACTTCCGAGATTCAGCTTGGTCCCTCTGGTATTTAGCCTCCATCCTTTGTTGATATTCAAGGTCTTGTTGTGCCATCCGTTGATTGTTCTCTTCCATTTGTTGTAGCATTGAAGCAATCTCATCCAAGGTGCTCTGTGAAGGTTCGGAAGGTGCAGAGGTGGTCACTTGGCTAGGATAGTATGGTGGTGGCTCACTAAAATTAGGATAATACATGCACGGTGGTGTTTCATAATAAACATTAGGCAAATATCCATACATGTAATTATCCATGGCAATCAAACATCTAGACAAAGCAGACAGAACTAATTAGCGAATTTTTTTTTTTTTTTTTACAAATATTTTCTGCTAATAACAAAAAACAAGAGTCCCCGACAACGGCGCCAATTTTTGACCGCGCTGTCGCCACGCGCCAAAAAGAACGAGCGATTATAAAATAATGCAGTATAGTGCGACAACTCGGATCGTCTCTCAAGGACTCTTCAGGTGTTGTTATTATTAACAGAAAAAGTTAGAAAAAGTTAGAATTGGGGGTTTTGAGATTGGAAACTAAATTAAAGAAGCAAAACAGAAAACAAAGCAAGAAAATAGAGCAGCTACCAAATAAGCTAAAGCGATTAACCTACTGCTTTTGGTTTCCCAACTATCATCGGTTCATGCAAATTCCTAGCCCTAAGCAGATTCTAATCCCCTCCCGGTTGTAGCAATAATTCACAAGCGGAACCACTACTACAGATATATGCCCCTATTCCCGAATTAAGCAAACGGGGTTAAGCACTTCGTGAACTAAGCGAACACGAAACGTACACACGCGAATTAAGCAAACGCGATTATATATAGGAACATGATATCACCGAGATAAACCAACACAACACAATATACTCCTGAATTAAGCAAACAGAAATATAAAGCATGGCATTGAAAAGAGAAAAGGAAATGAAAACAGGAAATACAAGAACCTCAAGTATGGATAAAAACCAATTACAGTAGATTAATCTAGGAGACTAGTTCTCCATTACAAAAGAAAACAATAAACTAAGAAAAAAACAAAAGACTACAAGCTCAGAAACTAGCCAAAACTGGCTAATTCTGACTACCTAAAAACTAGCTCTCTTTTCATTCTGCCATAGAGCAGTTTATATACAAATTCTGGAATCCAAGTCCTCGCGAGGCGAAGCACTGCTCGCGAGGCGAATTATGCGAAAGGTCTGCAACTCTTGGTCTTCTCGCGAGGCGAACATATCTTTGCGAGGCGAACTCTTCAAATTCCCAACTGTAACGCCCGTGACCTTCAACATGCCCAAACCATGATCGTCTCTGACTTTTCCAAGGCAGCATTACTCGCGAGGCGAGTACGGTATTCGCGGGGCGAGACAGAAAGTTTTGCAATTTTCAGGAACAATCACCTTCTGGTTCGCGTGGCGAACAACCTTCTCGCGGGGCGAAAGACTCCAGATTTATTCCTTTTATTAACCTGAAAATAAGAAAATATAAGAAGTATTTTATTTAACTCTAAATCAACTAAATTAACTTAAAAACAATTTACAGACTCAAAATATTACTTAAGGACAATCAAGTCTAATTTGGGCGCAAATGATATAAAATTAGCACAAAGCCAAGGTTTTGCTAGTTATAAAACCAGTCAAACAGAGGCTCATCAGCCTGTTCATGGCCTTGAAAACTTGGGCTTGAATTCATCTTTGTGGGGCCCACAAAAAAGGCTTAAAGCTTATAATGACATAGGAAACTTATATGGCTTCAAATGGGCTTTATGAAATTTAAGTCATGGGTAAGGAATTTGGGCTTCATGGCCACGTCCACTAATGGTCTTGGAACAAAGATTTTGGCCCAATTCACTTAGAAAAGCATAGAAACTAACTTAGGGACCAAAGTGTAATTAATAGAAAGTTCAAGGACTTAAGCGTAAAATTCATAAATTTTCACTTTAACCTTGTAGAATCCTCTAGACTTAAAAGTATGATTCCTACCCATGAATCATCTCAAAATTCTAAGATAACCTCTTTATCTTCTCTTGGAAACTACAAAATCCACTTTGTCGTTTACCCGATTACGTATTTTGCCCGTAAAACGTAAATTATATTATTTTTTATGAAATAATTCTAAAAATACACTCTTGTAGGAAATAAAATAAAAATCTTAAGTCTTTCGTTCACGAATTAAAATTAGTTCTTTTGAGTAGTATAAATATACTGTCAGGGAAAATAGCGGGCCGGGATTCGCCCATCGTTTCAACCTAAATTTTAATCGTAGCTTCCTACATTCAAGTAGGATTGAGTGATGAACTCTGTTTATTTAAAATAATTTTCTAATACTCATATAAATATATACAATTAATCGTCCGCATATCGATTATTTTGAAACAGTGAAAATCGGGGTGTTACAGAGTCTTTCGGGAAATATTTGGGAATAGGTTTGTTGTGTTGACGTTGTGTGATATCTAATTGAGATTGTTTGAATTACTTCTTAGAGGTAATGTGTGATAATTAGTAAGTTTAAGTTTCATTTTCTGGCTGCCATTTAACTGATTGTGTCTTGTAGGTCGGTTATGGAACCAGAAGGTGCACTTGGACGTGGACGTGGACGTGGACGTGGACGTGACCGCGGCTGTGGAAGAGGTCGTAGAGGTGGTCGTGTTGACGGCCGTGGAAATTTTGAAGAGAATTATGAGGAGGTTTGGGGGAATGGATTATGCAGCACAAGCAATGGCGGATGTTGCTGTTGAGCAGAATTGGCAAGTTCACCAAATCGCTTTGTAGTATTAAAAATATCGTCCTCAGGGATTGAACCGTTAACTACTAATGTACCAACTCAACTTCGTTTGAGTAACCGAATGGTTTGAAAGTGGATTTCCCCAATAAGTAAGAACAACAACTTAACAAAGAACAGAAAATATTTTTGGTATTTTTCAAATGAGAAATATTAAGCAACAGAAAATTGGTTTTTAATAATCAAGAAAAAATTGTCAGAGGATCGATTTCCCTGGCTTTCCTACTTGTTCAATCCTGGAAATTAACTTGAACAGTTTATCCAATTTCAAGAAACTGATTTTGTAATTTATCCCCTAATTCCTTAGGTGAATAAACCTATCTAAGTTACTAATTCAATTCCTTGAGTATTAGATAAACAGCAGAAGCATTAAGAAAGATTTCTACTCAAAAAAATTAATTTGGTTGTGTTCTTATTCCTAAGTAACACGCGCAAATCGTTTATTCACAAACAGCAACTATGAATCCGAATTTCCCAATTGCAAAATTCATACAGTAGATAAACATGCAAACAATGAATAAACTATTGAAATTAAACAAACTAGAACAAGCAATTTTCCAGAATCAAAACAAGTTATCTAGGCAGTTCCATCTACCTCTAACAAAATAAAATTAGCTAGACATAATTAAAAAGGAAGAACCAAATGATGAAGATGAAGATAAGGAGGCCATCTTGAGCTTCTTCCTGAACTGTGTAACTCTCAGTGTAGTATTCTGTCTCCAAAGGCGCCTGTTTTTTTTTTCACACTGTGCGGCTTGTCTCTTCCTCGATTCTGACTTTCGCTCCTCTATATATAACCCAATCTCACTGATGCTGTGATGTTAACAATTTCCATCATTTTTTTATTTTAATTTTAATTGCCACAATCCCAATCATGATTTTTATCACAAAGAATTGGTATCCAAACCATCATGTGGGCACTTGTACAACCTTATTTCACGCTGACTTGCTCTTGGAATTTCAATTTGCACAATTCAATTAAGCATGTATATCTTCCATTTAATTGGATGTGGGCCCCTAGCACATTGAATTCATGCTGCTATTCTTATTAATTACCAATTGAGATTTTAGAGGCAATTTAACTTATTAATTGCTATAGATCTCTTTTCACGTTGATTGCCTCCATTTGGGGCTGACTTGCGCTTTTCTTTTTATAGTGCAAACAATGTCTCCTCATTCAAATGTAATCCAATTTATTCCTTTATCTTCGTGGGCCCTCTGCCACAATTTGCTACACATTCCCTTGCACAAATGGTTTCACGCTGGCCCAAGGCAATTGCAATTCTTCATATCAATTATCATCAATTTAATGACTTGGAGCCCAACTTGCTCCATATCACAATATCAATTTGCCCAATTCTCATGCTGCAGCCACTTTTCTATCTTCTTTTTGCAATTTTCGTTAGAAGCCAAATCTATCAATCTATTCAATTTTCCATTTGATCTTTATTATTTCCTACAAACTCTAAAAACATGAAATTAAACTAAAATATTCAAAATATTATTAAAAACTAAATTGGCTAAACTTATGGACAAAACTCAATCAATCAACACAATTGGGAGCAAAAATGCATTTAATAAGCACACAAAAATCACCTAATGTAGAAGATTATCACACCCCCAAACCTAAGACTTTGCTTGTGACCAAGCAAAAGTAACCCAAACTAACACACAAAACACTAAGGACAACAAACCAAGCAAACATCGACTCAAGGGACACCCTAACTTAACAATAACAAAGCAATGTACCACCAACAATGTAAGAAATCCTAAAACAAAAGAATCACCTTATAACAAGTTCACATCCAACAATATTTCAAAGAAGAAATCATAACAATGGTGCTCCAATATTTCCACACTTAAAAAATTAAAGAACATGGTTAATTCAATTAAGGAAGAACTATTGAACACCCAACTACTCACCGGAAGTGTGATTTCACTCAATCACTCAAATTTATGTAGGTAAGTGTGCCGCTCAATTTCACACATCAAAACCATGCAACTTCAAGTTTGATTTTCATCTCAATCATTCATTCACAATTCACAGCATGCATAAATCAAAGGGACTTTATTTAGGATGTAATGTGGCCAAGGTAAATGGGAAGGATAAGAAAGGATAAACAAGCTAGCACCAAAGGAAATAGGAGAGCAACAATTATTTTAAAGAACCATGCTTTGCATACAACCCTTTTTTCACCTCCTTCTTTTTGACTTCCTTCCTCTTCTTTTCTTTCAAAGTACCACTTTGTTTTTCTCAAGTATTTCATACCATTTTTCATATATTTTTCCTTTTTGCATTTATTTTTTTGTCTTCTTTTTTTTTTTTTGGTAACCATTCCTTCATTTCACCAACATATAAGCACAATATTCTCCCCCACACTTATGTCAAACCCACTCACAATAATTCAATGCTCTCCTATCCACTAAGGTTTGGGTAGAAACATTGTTTTTCAAGTTAAGGCTCATGGGTAAAAACAGACAAAGATTTACATATAAAGCTCAAATGGGCTAAGCAAAGGGAAAAAAGTCAAGGTTGGCTATTTGGTCAAAGTGGCTACATGAAAAACGGCCCAAATCATTTTTATAACATGCATGTGAATCATGAACTTCAAACAAGAACCAAGTAAACTCAAGAGCATGAGTTTCAATGGTGCACTCACAAGAAAGAATTTACAATTATAGGCTCAAATGACTCACAAGGATAAAGTTAAGCAATCCAATTAATTCTCACCAAAATTTTATAGCCATGAACTTTAATCAACAAGGTTTAACTCAATGCACCAAAGTTATGAAATCCAGTCAAAAACAAACTCAAATGAAAAACTAAACCACAAGTATCATCTTCACATCAGAGGAAAACAAACAAGGTGGGTGCACAATACAATGAAATTGCCAAGAATGGGGTTCCACACAAGCATCCTTATTATTTTTATTTTTTATTTTTTATTTTTCAAAGAGGAGTACTGACATTAACTTGCAAACACTAAAAAAAACACTAAAAAATAAAACAGCACACAAACAGAAAAAAATAAAAATAAAAACAAAATAAAGCAAAAGAAAAGAAAAGAAAACTCCCCTATCTCGCGCTTCCAAAATTTGGTCCAAACTTGAGGTCACCATCATTAGTGCCTCCTATCCTTCCTTTTTGTCATGAGATACCATGAAGCACAACTAAATATATATCTCAAAACAGAGAAAACATTAGCACAAGATAGGCAAGTCATAAAAGAAAAAAAACAACTAAATATATCTGAATCAATTTTTTCAAAATTTTCTATATTTTTTTATTTATTAAAAAGACTAAAATAAAAAAATTAACAAGGAAAAGAAAAACTAAACTACCACTTGGGAAGTCTCCCAAGAAAAATTCTTGTTATAGGACTTAGTGAGATTGCTCACTCTCCTTAGAAGGCGAGTGGAGGGTAATGTTAACCCAGTTCCTGTTCAAATCACCCCCAAAGTCCAATTTCAACCTTTGGCCATTTACCTTAAAACTTCTTCCAGAATTTGGCTCTGCAATCTCAATTTCACCATAGGGACTCGCTTCCTTAACAACAAAAGGACCTGACTATCTAGACTTTAACTTCCCGGGGAAAAGTCTTAGTCTAGAATTATACAATAACACTTGTTGTTCTGGTTCAAATTCTTTCACAATTATTTTTTTATCATGCCATCTTTTGGTTCTTTCTTTATAAATTTTATAACTCTCATAGGCTTGCAACCTAAACTCTTCCAGCTCATCTAACTGCAACGACCTTTTCTACCCCACAGCTTTCAAGTTAAAATTAAGCAGCTTCACTGCCCAATAAGCTTTATGTTCCAACTCAACTGGAAGATGGCATGATTTGCCATACACTAACTGATATAGGGACATTCCAATTGGATTTTTGAAAGTTGTCCTATATGTCCAAAGCACATCATCCAATTTTCTAGCCCATTCTTTTCTTGAGGAACCTACCACTTTTTCTAGGATTCTCTTCAGCTCTCTATTTGAAATTTCAAACTGTCCACTAGTTTGTGGATGGTAGGGGTAGCTATCCTGTGTTTCACACCATATTTATTCAGCAATGACTCAAATTGTTTATTACAAAAGTGTGATCCCACATCACTTATCACAGCTTTAGGCACCCAAAACCTTGTAAAAATGTGTTTCTTAAGGAAAGAAACCACAACCTTGGCATCATTGGTCGGTTATGCCACAGTCTCTACCCACTTGGAGACATAGTCTACAACAACCAAAATATATTTATTAGAGAAAGACGATGAGAATGGTCCCATAAAGTCAATCCCCCAAACATAAAAAATTTCAACCTCCAAGATGGATTTTAGAGGCATTTCATTCCTCTTAAAAATGTTCCCTACTCTCTGACATCTATCGCATTTTTCAACAAAATTGTGGGCATCCTTAAACAAAGTAGGCCAATAAAAGCCACATTGCAAGACCATAGCGGCAGTTCTTTTGCCACTATAATGCCCACCATATTCAGACCCATGACAGTGCCACAAAATTTTCTCAAATTCATCATCAGGGACACATCTCCTAATGATCCCATCAACACATCTTTTAAACAACAATGGTTCATCCCACTCATAAAATTTAGCATCATGAAAAACTTTTTCTTTTACTCCCAACTTAAATCAAGAGGGATAATACCTGCAGCCTTATAATTTGCAAAATCAGCAAACCAAGGGAAAGAATTTACCATCATCATTTTTTCATCAGGAAACTCCTCCGAAATGGAAAGAATGTCCTTGTCCCCCTCAGTTTGGACAAGTCTAGAGAGATGATCTGCCACAACATTTTGCTTTCCTTGCTTGTCTCTTATCTCCAAATCAAATTCTTGGAGAAGCAATGTCCATCTAATCAATCGCGGCTTAGCATCCTGCTTAGCAAACAAATACCTCAAGGTAGAGTGATCAGTGTAAACAATGACTTTAGACCCAACAAGGTAGGATCTAAATTTGTCAAAAGCAAACACAATAGCAAGTAACTCTTTTTCAGTTGTGGCATAATTTTTTTGAGCATCATTCAACACACGACTTGCATAATAAATCGCATGCAGAATTTTATTTTTTCTTTGTCCTAACACTGCACCTATAGCATAGTCACTCGCATCACACATAATTTCAAAAGGTAAACTCCAATCAGGAGCAACCATCACAGGTGCAGAAATTAGTTTTTCTTTTATTTTATCAAAAGCATCCAGACATGCATCATCAAACACAAAATTTGCCTCTTTTTCCAAAAGGTTTGTCAAAGGCTTAGCAATTTTAGAAAAATCTTCTATAAACCACCTATAAAAACCAGCATGCCCAAGAAAACTTCTTATCCCTTTCACATTAACTAGTGATCGTAACTTCTCAATTACCTCCACATTTGCTCTATCCACCTCAATTCCTTTTGCAGAAATTTGATGACCAAGAACTATACCTTCTCTTACCATAAAATGACATTTTTCCCAGTTAAGAACAAGGTTAGTTTCTTGGCATCTTTTTAAAACCAAAACAAAGTTGGATGGGCAAATATCAACTGAAGATCCAAACACAGAAAAATCATCCATAAAAATTTCTATGCATTTTTTAATTAAGTCAGAAAAGATTGAGAACATGCACCTTTGAAATGTGGCGGGTCCATTACACAACCCGAAAGGCATACGCCTATAGGAAAAAACCCCAAATGGACAAGTAAAGGCTGTTTTTTCTTGATCTTCCGGGGCTACTGCAATTTGATTGTAACCCGAGTACCCATCCAGAAAGCAATAGTACTCATGCCCCGCCAACCTTTCTATCATCTGGTCAATGAACAGAAGTAGAAAATGATCTTTCCTTGTAGCTTGATTAAGCTTCTGGTAGTCAATACACATCCTCCAACCAGTGACTTGCCTTGTAGGAATCAACTCATTGTTTTCATTCATCACCACAGTCATACCACCTTTCTTAGGAACCACCTGAACCGGGCTCACCAACTTACTGTCAGAAATGGGATAAATTATACCTGCATCAAGTAACTTTATCACTTCTTTCCTCACCACTTCCTTCATAGTTGGATTGAGCCTCCTTTGATGTTGAACCACTGGTTTAAATTCCTCCACCATGAATATTTTATGCATGCAGAATGTAGGACTTATCCCCTTCAAATCACTGATGTTCCAACCAATGGCTGACTTGTGATCCCTCAATACTCTGAGTAATTTTTCCTCCTCACTTTCTGACAACTCCACATTCACAATAACTGGATTCTTCCTTTTCTCATCCAGAAAAAAATATTTCAGATTTGAAGGCAATGGTTTCAGCTCCATGGGTGGCTCCTTTTCCACTACCACTTCATCCTTTTCTAATTCTTGTAATTTTTTATTTGAAGAAGAGGTAGATTCCAAAGCTTCCAACTGATAGATGCATTCCACCACCTCAGAATTGACTTCATCATGCACCTCCTTAATTTCTTTGCCTTTCATCAAAGTTGCTTCCAAGGGACTTTCTACAACACTTTTTTCAAATTCCTCTAGGACCAAGGAATCCAAAACTTTAACCCAGAAACAACAATCACAAACTTATGCATGCTTCACTGCTTCTTTGATTGAGAAAACCACTTTTTCATCTTCTACTCTCAAAATTAGTTCACCTTTCTGCACATCGATCAAAGCATGACCTGTAGCCAAAAATGGCCTACCAAGAATAAGAGGAACTGTAGCATCCTCTTCCATATCCAGCACTAGAAAATCTGCAGGGAAGATGAATTTATCAATTTTAAAAATCAAATCTTCCACAATACCATAAGGATATTTTACTGAACGATCTGCCAACTAAAGAGACATCATAGTAGGCTTCACTGTACCAATTCCTAGCCTTTTAAAAATTGACAAAGGCATCAAATTGATGCTTGCTCCCAAATCACAAAGAGCCCTACCAACCTCCATATTACCAATCTCACAAGGAATGGTGAAGCTTCCTGGATCCTTCAACTTAAGAGGCAATTTTTGTTGAATGATAGCACTACACACCTCAGTAAGCATAACAGTTTCCTCTTCATTGGCCTTCCTCTTCTTGGACAACAAATCCTTCATGAACTTAGCATAACTTGGCATTTGTTCCAATGCCTCAGTAAATGGAATATTAATCTGCAGCTTTTTGAACACCTCCAAGAACCTGGAAAATTGCTTGTCTTCATTCTTCTTCTTCAACCTTTGAGGATAAGGAATTTTAGGAACAAAGGGCATAAAAGACTCCTCCTGGTCAACATTGTTCAGAACCTTGCCACTCCTTAAATGAGTTGCCTTGCATTGCTCTTTTGGATTAGGAATAGTATCACCTGGCAAAGTACCTGAAGCTCTTTCAGACAACTGTTTAGCATTCTGCCCAATTTGCACTTCCAAATTCCGGATAGACGCCTCTTGATTCTTGAAGTTGGCCTTTGTCTACATCATGAAATTTGAAGATTGCTCCACAAAATTAGAAGTATTAACAGACAATTTCTCCAAAGCACTCTCCAAAGATGACATTCTGTTTTGAGGTTGTGATTGACCTTGGAATGAAGAATTCCCTTGTTGTTGTTGTGGCTTGAATTGATTCTGACCTTGTCCACCCCATGAGAAATTAGGATGGTTCCTCCAACCTAGATTGTACGTGTTTGAATAGGGGTTAATTTGTTGCCCCAATGCATTCACTTGCTCTCTGAGTTGATTTGTACCACAATCACCATTACGATGCTCTCCACCACAAAAATCACACACCAAGGGAGGTGTATTCAGTGCATTAACTTGGCCATTCCCCAACAAAGTAGCAAGCTGTTGAGAAATCACCTTGTTAACTTGTTGCTCAATTAGATTACTATCCACAACATTCACCCCCAAGACTTTTATGTTTTGCATATCATGTTGCATATTAGCACTGCTGGCTGCCATGGTCTCTAGTATTTCCAAAGCCTCTTCTGGACTTTTCAATTCAAAAGCTCCTCCACATGTAGCATCCATCATCTGTCTTGCATTCGGATCCAGCCCATTATAGAAGATTTGGGCTGACAACCAATTGGGCAAAGAATGATGAGGACATTTTCTGAGTAGCTCCTTGAACTTCTCCCAAGCATCATACAAAGTTTCTGATTCTAGTTGCACAAATGAGGTAATTTCACTCCTCAATTTGGCTGACCTCGATGCTGGAAAATATTTTTGCACAAACTTGGACTCCAAATCATCCCATGTTGAGATACTCCCATGTTGTTGTGACTGAAGTCAACTTCTAGCTTTATCCTTCAATGAGAAAGAAAAAAGCCTCAATCTAATAGCGTCATCTGAAACTCCATTGAACTTCACTGTATCACATATCTGCAAGAAATTCTCCAGATGATGATTGGGATCCTCATGAGCTCCTCCACCAAACTGGTTCTGGTGCATCAAATTAACGAGTGCAGGCTTAATTTCAAAGTTGTTAGCCTGCACAGCAGGTCTGACAATAGAACCTCGTGCACCTTCAGTATTGGGCTTGGAATAATCCCTCAATGTCCGCCTAGCAGGTTGCTCGGCCATGACTGTTTCAACTTCAACCACCTGTTGCTGTAAAAGTGCTTGTTCCCTTTCTTGTTGCCTGCGAAGCTTGGCTACCTTCCTGTCACTACTAGAAAACTTGAATTTTCAGACGGAATTTTCGGACGGAAATGTTTCCGTCTGAAATTTTACGAAAATTTCGGACGGATTTCACACGGATTTGTTATTTTTTATATTTTCCTTGATTTATATTACATCCGTCTGAAATCCGTCCGAAATTTTCGGACGGATTTCACACGGATTTGTTATTTTTTATATTTTCCTTGATTTATCTTACATCCGTCTGAAATCCGTCCGAAAATTTCGGACGGATTTCACACGGATTTGTTATTTTTTATATTTTCCTTGAAAAAGATTAAATAATTTATCTTACAAATATGATTAAAATATTTGATCTTAATAAATTTAAAAGTAAACTAGATTTAATAAAAAAAAATTAAAAAACATATTTAGACTAATAAGATGTAAAATGTAAAATTAAATTCAAAAATTAAATTTTAGAAATTAAATTGTTGTAAAAATTTATAACAATAGACTAATATACAATAAAAAAAAATAGGCAACATGATCACGGCACCATAAATTTTTCACTGGGGCGAGGGATAATTATTATTAAACTGTTCAATTTTTTTTTGTACAGTGATAATTGTTTGTGTTTGATAATTATAAAATGATATTTTATGATTTAGTTTCAAATTATATTATTTGGCTAAGAGATATTTTAGTAAGAAAACAAATTTATTTTGGAATTTAGAAAGGGTAGAATTTATTTTATGAAAGTACCTAACTCTAAGATATCACAAATATTTTATTTATTTCAAAGAGCTGATTTTATTAATTTGCTAGTCACACCCCCTATTTTACTATGCACACCATTCTCCTCTCTTCTAAATCACGAAGACTCTCCCTCACCCACCCTCACTTCCCATTTCTGAAAAACTCTCTTCTTCTTCTTTCTCTTCCTCCATCAACTCACACCTCCCTCTTGCTGCCAGAAACCGCGTGCCACCTTAGGATCGTCATCCAGCTCGTCGGCCGCCGCTGCTTGATGCGGAAGAGGAGCCACGTGACCCAGTTTTGCCCCACACCGCCTGTTCATCTTCATCCTCGCCGTGCTGCGCCGCCTTCTCGGTGAACCCCTGTCGCCGCCGCGGTGGTGTCTCCATCCATGCTGGTTCGACCACCCATCTTTCTTTCTATGAGTTTCATGTCCTTTGTTTAGTCATGGTGGTTGCAGAACTCACCTCACCGCCATTGCCACTGCCACCACATCGGAGTCGTCGCTGCCACTGCTCACCACCCCAGTCACCACCATCTCTTCCTCTCCTTGTTAGGTAAGTGTTTACCCCTAGTTTCTTCTAGATTCAAGAAAATCCCCAAATCAATTTTGAAACCCTAACCCCAAATTTTACCTAAATCTTAGTTCTTGCCTCTGTTAAGGGTTAATCTGCAAATTTCCTTTGCTTGAATTGAATTGCTTTGTTTGGAAATGCATTTGATATGTGACTTGTATGCTTGATTGGTGTGGTGCACACCATTCTTCTTAGCAATGATAAACTGCATAGGAAATGAGCTTAACAAATTAAACCTACGAAGAGTGTGTAGAGTAACATCTATTGAAGTTAAAGTGAGTGATAAGAGGATAGGTAAAGGAGGGAAAAACTATCAAACTCTTCTTTGAAACTCGTGATTTGATCTCTTGGCTTTTCTCTCACTTTTCCTTTTCTTGGCTTACTCTTACCTTCACTGGGCTTGCTTACAAATGCACTAAAGTTTGAAAGCTTTTAATTGTTCACTATTCATCTACCACAAACATCCAATTCCATTGTTGCTGCCTAATAACCCCTGAAAGCAGTGTATGCCTTTGTTTACTGGAGAATATGGCCATTATTGGAGAACGAATTCTGTTTTCTCTTTTTGTTTCCTTCATTCTCACTATCCATGATAGCTTTGAGATTTATTTTTTGAAGAGTTACATAAACTCTCTACATGATTAAGTAGGTTCCCCTTAAACAGTGCATAAGTTGATTTCAATATGTTAAACAAACACCACTTACTTAGGTACAAGATGATGATTTTTATAAGAAATCAAATTTCTTTTTTAATTTGAATATATGGTAGTGCATCCATCACTGTAGAATAAAGAAGTCGCAATTGAGTACATTGAAGGTGGTTATTGACTATATTCATTAATTATCATGATTTATGTGAAAATGACTTTGTTTTTTGCTTTCATAGTCATCTTGGATTGGTGGATCATATGCTCCAGAAGCCCAAGAGCCATTAAATGGAGAGCTGACTATTCCATTGGCAAATGGTGCCTTAGTGAATTTTGATATGTCCAAGTTATCATTATGGTATCTTTTGCTACTTATGTGTATTTGTTGATACTGATTTGGAGGTTTTACATGTTTATGTTTACAAACTTTGATTCTTAATGTCAAAAACTTCAAAGGGGTTTCTAAGGTTCACAAACTTTCTGCTTTTCGGGTTCGGTTCTATATCCTTCAACCCATCTATTATCTGTTTTTTCTTTTCATTTGCTTCTGTGTGCAATGGTCCATGATGATTTCTTACTCATTTTATGGAGTTTTCCTCTGTATTGTCTTTGAGATACATGTTTCCTCCTCTGTCTTTGGAGGTGCTGGCATAATGGACCAAATTTGTCATTGAACGCGCTGTCGCCACGCGCCAAAAAGAACGAGCGATTATTAAAATAATGTAGTATAGAGCGACAACTCGAGTATCGTCTCTCAATGACTCTTTAGGTGTTGTTATTATTAACAGAAAATCAGTAAAAGTCAGATTTGGGGGGGTTTTGGGTAATTGAAATAAAATAAAGAAAACAAAATAAAAACAGAGTAAGAAAACAAGCAGTTAAAATATTATCAATTAAACTAAAGAACGATTAACCTCCTGTTCTTGGTTTCCCACTATCATTGGTTCATATAAATCCAAGCCCTAGGCAGATTCTAATCCCCTTTCAGTTGTAGCAACAATTAACAAACGAAATCGCTACTACGGATACATGTTCCTATTCCCGAATTAAACAAACGGGGTTAAGCCCTCATGAACTAAACGAACATGAATGAACACACGCGAATTAAACAAACGCGATTAAGTATAGGAACATAGTATCACTGAAATGAATCAACACTACACTACACACTCCTGAATTAAACAAACAGAAATGCATAATATAGTATTGAAAAGAGAAAAGCAAATGAAAACAGGAAATACAGAACCTCAAATGTAAATGGAAACCAATCCCAATAGATTAATCTAGGAGACTAATTCTCCATTACAAAAATAAACACAAAAGTAAAGAAAAGAAAGTAAGCTACTGAAACTACTACTACTAACTAAACACTAGCCAAAACTGGCTAACTTTCTAGCTCTCCCTTCAGTTCTGCCTAAGACTGTCTTATATACACGTTTCTGGAATCATCCTGTTCGCGAGGCTAACTCTTCTTTGCGAGGCGAATAATGCGAATAGTCTGCAACTTTTGATCTTCTCGCGGGGCGAGCATATCCTTCGCGAGGCGAATCTCTTCAGATTCCAAACTGTAACGCCCGTGACCTTTCACACGGGTAAACCGTGATGCTTTCTGACTTCCAAGGTTGGATTACTCGCGAGGCGAGCCAAGTATTCGCGGGGCGAAACAGAATGGTTGGCAATATCTGGAACAGTCACCTTCTGGTTCGCGAGGCGAACATAATTCTCGCGGGGCGAGCCAGTATTATTCATTTTTATTAACCTGAAAAACAGAAAATAACATAAGTACTTTATTTAACTCTAAATCAACTAAATTAACCTAAAAACACTTTACAGACTCAAAATACTACTTAAGGACAATCAAGTCTAATTTGGGTGAAAAATGATATAAAATAAGCACAAAGCCAAGGTCTTTACTAGTTATAAAATCAGTCAAACAGTGGCTCATCAAAATACCCCAAACTTAAACTTTGCTTGTCCTCAAGCAAACTAAAACTTAAAAACTTAAAAAGACTCAAGACAGGCAAAACATGGCAAGCTTAAGGATTCAATCAACCTTGCACAAATTTCAAGCAATATTTCAAAAGAATTTTTCTTCCAATGTTCCCCCCTTTCAAGCAAAGTAATCCCCACAATCATTTATTCTAAACAATTGAGAATTTCATCATTCAAACACTCATTAATCTAAGCAGGGGATCCAAGTCACACACAAAAGGGAGATCACCAAATTCAAACAACTGCCTTCCTCACAAGGGAAATTTATGTTCACTCAATCGCTCAGTTTGTGTCAGGCTATCAACAATTCACCCAGTCTCACTTTTAAGAGCACTTCCCATAAATTTGATTTTCATCTCAAAATGGTTCCCACAGAAAACATGCATGCAACATCAAAAGGTCTTTTATGGGATGTAATGGGGCCTGGCTAAGGGTAGGATATACAAAGGTACTAGGCTGAACACCCTAGGAACTAAGAGAGCATGAACATTATTTACACTTTGAAATTCCACTCAAGTTCATTTTCTCATTTATCTTTTTACCTTGGGTGACTACAACCTTTTTATTTCAACATTTTTACACTTCTCTCTTTTTTTTTTTTTTTACAACCCCAACAACATATTACACCTTGCAACCACCCCAAACTTAGTTTCTTGCACCCATTCTAAGATTACATGCTCTCCTAATCCTAAGATCGGGTTAACATGGTTTTCCAGATTTTTGGGCTTATAACATTAGGTTATCAAGAATTAAAGGCTAATAGGCTCAATGGGGCTAACTAGGGAACATGCATTAGGAATTGGTTATTTTAGGCTAAGTAGCTATTTACAAAGAAAATGCCTAAATCATTTGAAGCAAACACATAATCATGCAAATCAAAAAGAGATTCAAGCAAATTCAGGAAAGTGCAACTTGAAAAGTGATTTTTCACACAGTCAAAAACATGTTGGAGGCTCAAAACCTCACCTGGACATTCATGCAAATTATTTGAAAGAGATTCTATCCCTAGTGTGTGCTTCCTATCACCCCAAACTTATCATAAATCATGCCATCATAATAAAATCTCAAAGTTCAGTTTTCAATCATATGGGAATCAAAATTCAATTTTTCAAATTTTTCAAGTCCTAGGGGGAACAGTCAACAATTAACATGCAATCCATCTATGCAAATTCAACCAAATCCAATAAACTTGCCAACACAAGACTCAAACACAACTCCTGAGCTTCTCAAATTATTCAGGAGCTTTATTAGGGGGAACAGTCAACAATTAACATGCAATCCATCTATGAAAATTCAACCAAATCCAATAAACTTGCCAACACAAGACTCAAACACAACTCCTGAGCTTCTCAAATTATTCAGGAGCTTTATTCAAAGAAAAGGAAAAACTACAACTAGTTCCCTCCCCCACACTTAAAACATACATTGTCCCCAATGAAACAACATAACAATAAAATCAGAGTGAGGGAAAGGAAAGGGAACTCCCTGATCAGGTGGCAATGTAGGAGCTTCCGCCTGGATCCCATTGTCTGTGATACAGTGGCCACGGGATGCTCAAATTGTGAAACGATCCTCCCGGATCCCATAGTATGCAGCATAATGCCCACGTGATGGACAAAGACTGGAAGCTCATTCCATGCTTCCCTAACTCGCAGCCTTGATGTGGGGGTGAGAACTTGACAATTATGATGACTTCGCCGAGTGCGGTGGACTTCTCACTCCCCTTCGGGTCACAGCTGACCTCTTTATCTACGTCTCCCAATAGAAGTGGGGCTCAACCTCTTGGACTGGCCATGGTGCAAAATCCAAGGGTGCAAAATCCGGAGCTTTTGGTTCCACAGGGGGAAGTGGCTGCTCAATGGATGGTATAGCTGGAACTTCGGCTGAACAAACAGCATCATTCTCACTATCATCCTGCAAAATAGAATCAAGAAACTGGCCACAAACAGCACACGGGTTAGTGTCAGTACAGTCAGTACATGTAGTAAAAGAAACTGAGTTAGTAAAGGTCTGATTGTCTAGACTTTCTGGACACGCTTCATCCACCCCATCACTTTCAACACCTGCATCTAAGACCAAAGATTCTTCTTTATCCTCAAGCACGGTGGAGCTAATGTTCTCCTGATCCTCCTGATGCTCATTTCCTAAATGAACATGGTCCTCAACCTCATCTGCCTCCTGTCCCATATGGATGCTTTGCTTAACATACCTTTCAAAATAACATTCTACACACAAAGCAGTGCCAGAACAATAACAATCATCACATGCATTAGAATCAGGGGATTCAACACACAGTTCATCAATAGAAACATTATCAGAATCATCATTAGAAATATTTTCAGGAATAACTTTCTGTGAATCTTTATGTTCTTCAAGAGGCTGTGGAGTTAGCATTGCAGCCGAGTTGGCAACAATTTGATCAATTTGCATAGCCAACTTCTGAGATTCAGCTTCTCCCCTCTGATATTCAAGATTACTTGCCTCCATCATCCGTTGAAATTCGAGATTACCTGCTTCCAATTGTGCAGTCAATTGCTTGAACAGATCCTCTAGTGAAGGTTCGGAAGATGCAGAGGTGGTCATTTGGGGAGGGTTCGGTGGTGGTGCCAGTGGTAACATCAGTTGTGAGTCCCCATACCAAGGGTTTAGATAGTTTCCCCAGCTCAACAGGAATGCTTCCTTCAAATCAAACTAGCTTGAGATGGAATTCTCATCAAGACAATACAACCAATCTCTTGCAGCACCTTCAAGTGAGAATTGGAAAGCTTCCATCTTGATGTGGTCTTCTGTTATTCCTGCAGGTCTCAGCATTATAGAACAAGCAATCTGGAATTCCCTCAGATGCTCCTGCGGATTTTCACCTGCAAAACCACTAAACCTTGGCAACCAGTGCGATAAACCAAGAAAATCGGGAAAATATATACATGGTGGTGGTTCATAGTAAGCATTAGGCATATAACCATATCTGTGATTATCCATGGGGAACAAACAACCAGACAATACAGACAAAACCAATTCAGCAAAGAGAATTTTTTTAAAAAAAATTTTATTTTCTGCTAATAACAACAAACAAGAGTCCCCGACAACGGCACCAATTTTTGAACGCGCTGTCGCCACGCGCCAAAAAGAACGAGCGATTATTAAAATAATGTAGTATAGAGCGACAACTCGAGTATCGTCTCTCAAGGACTCTTTAGGTGTTGTTATTATTAACAGAAAATCAGTAAAAGTCAGATTTGGGGGGTTTTGGGTAATTGAAATAAAATAAAGAAAACAAAATAAAAATAGAGTAAGAAAACAAGCAGTTAAAATATTATCAATTAAACTAAAGAACGATTAACCTACTGTTCTTGGTTTCCCACTATCATTGGTTCATATAAATCCAAGCCCTAGGCAGATTCTAATCCCCTTTCAGTTGTAGCAACAATTAACAAACGAAATCGCTACTACGGATACATGTTCCTATTCCCGAATTAAACAAACGGGGTTAAGCCCTCATGAACTAAACGAACATGAATGAACACACGCGAATTAAACAAACGCGATTAAGTATAGGAACATAGTATCACTAAAATGAATCAACACTACACTACACACTCCTGAATTAAACAAACAGAAATGCATAATATAGTATTGAAAAGAGAAAAGCAAATGAAAACAGGAAATACAGAACCTCAAATGTAAATGGAAACCAATCCCAATAGATTAATCTAGGATACTAATTCTCCATTACAAAAATAAACACAAAAGTAAAGAAAAGAAAGTAAGCTACTGAAACTACTACTACTAACTAAAAACTAGCCAAAACTGGCTAACTTTCTAGCTCTCCCTTCAGTTCTGCCTAAGACTGTCTTATATACACGTTTCTGGAATCATCCTGTTTGCGAGGCTAACTCTTCTTCGCGAGGCGAATAATGCGAACAGTCTGCAACTTTTGATCTTCTCGCGGGGCGAGCATATCCTTCGCGAGGCGAATCTCTTCAGATTCCAAACTGTAACGCCCGTGACCTTTCACACGGGTAAACCGTGATGCTTTCTGACTTCCAAGGTTGGATTACTCGCGAGGCGAGCCAAGTATTCGCGGGGCGAAACAGAATGGTTGGCAATTTCTGGAACAGTCACCTTCTGGTTCGCGAGGCGAACATAATTCTCGCGGGGCGAGCCAGTATTATTCATTTTTATTAACCTGAAAAACAGAAAATAACATAAGTACTTTATTTAACTCTAAATCAACTAAATTAACCTAAAAACACTTTACAGACTCAAAATACTACTTAAGGACAATCAAGTCTAATTTGGGTGAAAAATGATATAAAATAAGCACAAAGCCAAGGTCTTTACTAGTTATAAAATCAGTCAAACAGAGGCTCATCAGTCATCTTACAGTTTCTCTGTTCTTCAACTGCTTTTACTCTATATTACTCTAAGACCTTTATATTTTAGAAGTAAAACAGATGAAGCCACTGTATTAATATATCTATCTATCCTTCTAAATGTTTACTTTGCTTGAATTTTTTTTTGTGTTCTACATATATGTTCTCATTTCTGTACATTTAGTTTGCACAAAATTGCTGAGGTTCCCAATGTTTTTTCAGTAGTTGTTTCTGAATATATATAAATTCTCCTCTTTAGGCAGAGTGTACACCAAATATATTGGCTTTGGGCTTCTTGTTGCCATTACTATTACTAACATTTGCTTTGACTTTTAGTTATTATATTGACATTTGTCCCTTGTAATATTATTTTCTTAGTTAGATTAAATTTTGACAAAAAGATGGTAAGATTTCGCTTTAAAGTGATTTGGGCATGTGAGGAAGGCCATTAGAATACCCAGTAAATAAAGTAAATTAGATGAAGGATGGTCCGGTAGTCCAATAGTAGAGACGCCTGGAAAAACCATAGAGTATTCCATTAAAAAGTACTTAAAACTAAATGAAGTATTTGAAGACATGATTTATGATAGAACACAATGGCGTTTTCTAATTTAGTGGGAAAAGGCTTTGGTTGTTGTTGCTGCTGCTGTTTGTTAATTAAATTGTATTCTAAATCACCAACACTGATTTTCAGGTACAAATTGGATGTTGTAAGTGCGGGAAAAAACATCACCAAGATCAGGAAGGCTATCACTGCAGGATTCTTTTTCCATGCAGCAAGATCAGGAAGGTTATCCGTCTTGTTTGAAATTTGTTCAAATATGTCAAAATTTTCAATTCAGTTTTATCTCAATCTGTGTGAAACTAAAACTTGAATAATGATTTTGATATTTCATCTTAGTGTTGTTTCAAAAGTAAATTAAGCCAATTTATAAATTTGAGTCAATTTCCTTTATAAAAAAATAATTTTTATTAAATTTGTTCAAAATCCGTCTCAAAAGGATAAACGTTTGTCTTAAATCCATGCGAAAAGAGGATTGGATAAATTTATTTATTTAATCCGTGGGAAATCTGTCCCAAATAAAATCACAACATCCATCCCAAATCCGTTGGAAAACAAAAATAAATCTGTCCGAAATTCGTCCGAACAATAACCAATAAAATCACAACATCTGTCCCAAATCCGTTGGAAAACAAAAATAAATCTGTCCGAAATTCGTCCGAACAATAACCAAAATCCGGATTTGCACGTTGTCCATATTCCGTCCACAATCCGTCTGTAAATATTTTTGGACAGAATTTGGGACGGATTTTATAATTTCCAACAAGACTTTTTCGGACGGGTGTCATTCCGTCCGAAATCCGTCCAGAATGAATTATCCGTCCGAAATCCGTAGGAAACTTGTCCAATTTTCGTCTGAAATCTGTCTGTAAATCTGTCCGAAAAAGATGGATTTCTAGTAGTGTGTTACTCTTAGCTGTCTTTTCTATTTCAGGACCAAACAACAAAGAATTCTTGTTAACAGTACCTCGCATACACAAATCAAAAGAAAATCAGTGCACACTGATAATATAAAATAAAAATAAAATTGCAGCAATTATAATAATAGAAAAGAAAATGCTCAAATCGAGATTTCCATGGCACAACTAATATTAACAAAAATCAATCTCCGGCAACGGCGTTAAAAACTTGTTGAGCAAAATTGGCAAGTTCACCAAATCGCTTTGTAGTAATAAAAATATCGCCCTCATGGATTGAACCGTTAACTACTAATGTACCAACTCAACTTTGTTTGAGCAACCAAATGGTTTGAAAGTGGCTTTCCCCAATAAGTAAGAACTACAACTTAACAAAGAACATAAAATATTTTTGGTATTTTTTAAATGAGAAATATTAAGCAACATAAAATTGGTTTTTAATAATCAAGAAAAAATTGTTAGAGGATCGATTTCCCTGCCTTTCCTACTTGTTCAATCTTGGAAATTAACTTGAACAGTTTATCCAATTTCAAGAAACTGAGTTTTGTAATTTATCCACTAATTCCTTAGGTGAATAAATCTATCTGTCTAAGTTACTAATTCTATTCCTTGAGTATTAGATAAATAGCATAAGCATTAAGAAATATTTCCACTCAAAAAAATTAATTTGGTTGTGTTCTTATTCCTAAGTAACACGCGCAAATTGTTTATTCACAAACAACAACTATGAATCCGAATTTCCCAATTGCAAAATTCATATAGTAGATAAACATGCAAACAGTGAATAAACTCTTGAAATTAAACAAACCAGAACAAGCAATTTTCCAGAATCAAAACAAGTTATCTAAGCAGTTCCATCTACCTCTAACAAAAGAAAATTAGCTAGACATAATTAAAAAGGAAGAACCAAATGATGAAGACGAAGATAAGGAGGCCATCTTGAGTTTCTTCCTGAACTGTGTAACTCTCAGTATAGTATTCTATCTCCAAAGGCACTTGCTTTTTTTTTTTCACACAGTGCGGCTTCTATCTCTTCCTCGGTTCTGACTTCCGCTCCTCTATATATAGCCCAATCTCGCTGACGCTGTGATGTTAAAAATTTCTATCTTTTTTTTATTTTAATTGCCACAATCCCAATCATGATTTTTATCATAAAGAATTGGTATCCAAATCATCATGTGGGCACTTGTACAACCTTATTTCACGCTGACTTGCTCTTGGAATTTCGATTTACACAATTCAATTAAGCATGTATATCTTCCATTTAATTGGATGTGGGCCCCTAGCACATTGGATTCATGCTGCTATTCTTATTAATTGCAAATTGAGATTTTAGAGGTAATTTAACTTATTAATTGCTATAGATCACTTTTCACGTTGATTGCCTCCATTTGGGGCTGACTTGCGCTTTTCTTTTTATAGTGCAAACAAGGTCTCCTCACTCAATTGTAATCCAATTCATTCATTTATCTTCGTGGGCCCCCTGCCACAATTTGCTACACATTCCCTTGCACGAATAATTTCACGCTGGCCCAAGGCAATTGCAATTCTTCATATCAATTATCATCAATTTAATGACTTGGAGCCCCACTTGCTCCATATCACAATATCAATTTGCCCAATTCTCATGCTGCTACCACTTTTCTATCTTCTTTTTGCAATTTTCGTTAGAAGTCAAATCTATCAATCTCTTCAATTTTCCATATGATCTTTATTATTTCCTACAAACTCTAAAAACATGAAATTAAACTACAATATTCAAAATATTATTAAAAACTAAATTGGCTAAACTTATGGACAAAACTCAATCAATCAACACAATTGGGAGCAAAAATCCATTTAATAAGCACACAAAAATCACGTAATGTAGAAGATTATCAGTTGTCGCTGCTATTGCATAGCAAACTGCTACAATGGCTGCCCAGAATTTACAGGAACAACTTTGAGTTGAACAGGCTGCTGATAGTAGAGGTCTTACTGCTTTTAGACGCCAGAATCCTCCACAATTTCATGGAGATATGGATCCTACAAAAGTTGATTTGTGGATTCAGGAAATAGAGAAAATCTTTGAGTTGATTCACAGTCCAGAAGGGGTGAGGGTGCCTTATGCTACTTATCTGTTGTTCTGAGATGCTGAGTATTGGTGGAAGGGCACTAAGCAATTGCTTGAAGCGGAAAATCAGGAGATTTTATGGGAGATATTTCAGAACATGTTTCTGAACAAGTATTTTGCACAGAGTGATCGAGCAGGAAAGGAGCAAGAATTTCTACGTCTATATTAGAAGGACATGTCTGTAGAGGAATACGCGACCAAGTTTAAGTCACTTGCCAAGTATTTCCGCTTTTTCCAAAATAACCCCGATGAGGATTGGAAGTGTGAATGATTTGAAGGAGGACTGCATTTCAAGATTAAAGAGTCTGTACTGCCATTAGAAATCAGGAATTTCCAAGCTTTGGTTGAGAAATGTAGAAAAATATAACAAATTAGGAATGGAAGAGACAACAGAGGAAATGTAGGAGTGCCATCTAAATCTAAGGGTCAGTTTCAGAACCAGAAGGGAAAACAAGTCCAGAACAAACCTTATTACCGATCACCAGGGCATAACTGAAACCAGCAATCATATCGTCCTGTTGCTACTGCATCAGGTAGTGGAGGCCAAAGGAATCAAAATCAAGGCTCGGTCAGAAAGTGTTACAAGTGTGGAGATTTGAATCACTTGGCGAATACTTCTCTAGTTAGGGGAACAAGGTGTTTCAATTGTGATCAGATGGGATACTTGGCAAGAGATTGTGGTAAGCCGAGGTCTATACTAGTTGTTAACACTATAAACACCAATAAGCCGACAGCTAAGGGGGAAAGTTTACACCATGAGTGGTGCTGAGGCTTCTGATTCTGATGATCTCATACAAGGTAGTTGCGACATAGCTGGTAATCTCTTAACTGTACTTTTTTATTCCGGTGCAACACATTCTTTTATTGCGATGGATTCCGTGAGACATTTGCAATTTCCTGTTTCTTCTTTATCGTATGACTTGATTATTTTAACCCCAACAGCTAAACGAGTTACCGTAAATTCTATATGTCTGAACTGTCCTATTATCATTTAGGATAAACATTTTCTTGTAAATATGATATACCTGCCTTTAATACAGTTAGATGTGATTTTAGGCATGGATTGGTTATCTTCCAAACACATTCTGTTAGATTGTTCTCATAAAACTTTAATTTTTTCCAATCCCGAGATTTCTGGATTTTTATCTACCAACCAAGTAAGAACTTTTTCGAAAGAAAGAGATCAAGGATACTTGCTATTAGATTGTGCTCATAAAACTTTAATTTTTCCCAATCCCGAGATTTCTAGATTTTTATCTACCAACCAAGTAAGAACTTTTTCGAAAGAAAGAGATCAAGGATACTTGCTTTTAACTAACTTTGAAGTCGAGGGAGAGATCGATTTGAGTACTGTGCCTATAGTACGAGAATTTCCGGATGTGTTTCCTAATGACGTTCCCGGTTTGCCGCCAGTAAGAGAGATAGAATTTTCCATCGGCTTAGTACCAGGAGCTGGACCATTTTCTATCGCTCCATATCGGATGTCGCCTACAGAGCTTGCTAAGTTGAAAACTCAACTGGAGGACCTTTTTTCAAAACAGTTTATAAGACTGAGTGTTTCCCCGTGGGGAGCACCAGTTCTTTTAGTTAGAAAGAAAGACGGAAGTTCGAGACTTTACGTGGATTTTTGTTAACTTAACAAAGTGATGATCAAGAATAAGTACCATTTTACCGCGTATAGATGATCTGATGGATCAACTGAGAGGAGCTGTTGTGTTCTCAAAGATATACTTAAGCACAGGTTATCATCATATTAGGGTAAAGACTGAAGATATACCAAAAATGCGTTCAGAACTCGTTATGGACATTATGAGTATCTCGTAATGCCATTTGGAGTGACGAATGCACCTGCTATCTTCATAGACTACATGAATCGGATTTTTTTGTCCGTTTCTTGATAAGTTCGTTGTTGTGTTCATCAACGACATTCTCATTTACTTTAAGAGTAATGAGGAACATGAATAACATTTACGACTACTAGTAGGGTTTAGGCCGCCCTACACAATTATTATATAATCTACTACTTATCCATTCCGACGATAGGTTGGTTCTTTCCCCCACCTGGGTTATCACCGGGATTTTGAAATCGATGTTCCTCATTATCAAGCCACACGTTACCAATTCCTCCTTCAACCAACAACACAACCACAAATAAATCAACAAAACCTCTTTGACACATTAAAGCTAGGTTTCGGCCATCAATTCAAAAATAGGCTAGGGTCATTTTCTCATTATAATCTTTAGGATAATAATTACTTAGATCTTAGCTAGTTAGGATAAATTCTATAAGTTGAAAATAAGAAATAAAAATCATCCAACCACTTATGGTAGGGTTTCGGCCTTGAACCATAAAATAGGCTAGAGAGTTTAGTTGGATTCAAGCTCTTGGATAATGAAAGTAGAGATCATAACTAGATCATAGAAATTGGTTTTACATTTTTATGATTTTTCTACAATTTTCTAGAGATTTTAGAAGCTTGTAGATCTAAGAATGTCAAATGGATGAACATGGCACAAACTCAACAAATAAGTGAAGAAGAGAACTTGGATGAGTAAGAGGAAGAAGTATTACCCTTGAAGCTTGAAGAAAATGAACAAGAATCATCAACTCCTTAAGAAAAATCAATGTAACATGTAAGTGTTTCTTAGTTTGTGAGAGTAGAAAATGTGAGTGAAGAAAAGTGAGTATATATATAGAGACGGGAGATAGTGGCGTGTGGGAGAAGGAGAGGAGAGGAGAGAAACTTGGATGCCAAGTTTGTCTTAGGACATGTTTGGCTGGTTAGGAGAAAGATTGGTAGGTTTTAGGATTAAAATACATTAAATTCCTAAGTCATCATCATGACTTTCTATGGATGTGACACTTGCTTTAGCCATTAAGTCACCTCACCCCATCAAGTCAATTCAGTCACCTCAGCTCTTCATTCTGCTCCGTTGTTTACCCGATTAAAGTTTCCGATCGTAATTCTCGAAGTTTTTACCCAAATAAAATATTATATTTTAATTCCGAACATAAAATTTCCAAAATTACTAAAGTCGTTGGAAACACGACAAAAACACTAACCATTCCTTTCACGGGTCAAAATTAGGTTTTCTGCTCAGTAAACTTTTACTGCCGGTGAAAACGCATACAAAGTTTCGTCTGAATTTTCAACCCAAAATTTTACCGTAACCTTCTACCATAAAGTAGACTATGAATATGATCTTATTTTATTCAAAATCACTTTCTAACTCTCATATTAAAATATAATTAATTATATTTTAACCGGTTGAACAGCATAATTAAAATCAAGCTATTACACCAGGCATGAAGAAGCAAGTGGCGGAATACGTTGCATCATGTCTGACTTGTCAGAAAGTGAAGGTAGAACATCAAAGACCTGGAGGTATGCTCACATCATTAGATGTACTAGAATGGAGGCGGGATAGCATATCAATGGATTTTGTGGTAAGAAACTTGTCTAACCTCTGACCCTGAGTGAGCAACTCTCGCTGGTCTAAGAGAAACTTGTGTAACCTCTGACCCTCTCTAATCTGATCCATCAGGCTGTTGGTAACCTTCAAGGTACCAAGCCTAATACTCTTAGGGGTAACATCCCAAGCTAAACTCAGGTCTCTAAACTCCTCAATCAGGTCCATCTTCCTAACCAACAAAGTGGAGACATGAAAGTTTTTTCTACTTAAGGCATCAACCACCACATTGGCCTTTCCTGGTTGATAGGTCAGCTCGAAGTCATAATCCTTTAAGAACTCCATCCACCTACGTTGCCTCGTGATCAACTCCTTTTGATCAAAGAGATACCTCAAACTCTTATGATCACTAAAAACCTCAAACCTCGCTACATACAGGTAATGCCTCCAGATCTTAAAGGCAAATACCACAGCTCCTAGCTCTAGGTCATGCGTAGGGTAGTTCTTCTCATGGGGTTTCAACTGCCTAGAAGCATAAGCAACTACCTTACCATTCTGCATTAACACACCACCTAACCTTTGCTTAGAAGCATCACAGTAAACTACGAAGGGCTCACTAGAGTCTAGCAAAACTAATACTGGTGCTGATGTCAACCTATCCATAAGGGTTTGGAAACTCTCTTCACATTTAGAGTCCCACACAAACAACTGTCTCTCCTTGGTGAGACGAGTTAAGGGTAAAGCTATCTTAGAGAAACCATCTATAAACCACCTATAGTACCGGCTAACCCCAAGAAACTCCTAATCTCGGTCACAAACTTTGGCGCTTCCCACTGGAGCACCGTCTCTACTTTAGCTGGGTCCACTGTTATGCCACCCTTAGAGATGACATGTCCAAAGAAGCTCACTTCCTCTAACCAGAACTCACACTTAGACAACTTAGCATACAACTGCTTTTCCTTAAGGGTCTGCAAGACAACCATCAGGTGTTCCCCATATTCCTCCTTGCACTTGGAGTACACTAAGATGTCATATATAAACACCACCACAAACTTATCCAAGTAAGGGTGAAAGGTCTTGTTCATGTAGTCCATGAAGACCGCAGGAGCATTGGTCACCCCAAAGGGCATAACCAAGTACTCATAGTGACCATATCCCATTCTGAATGTTGCCTTCGGGATGTCCTCAGACTTAACCCGAATCGGATGGTACCTTGACCTCAATCTATCTTAGAAAAGACGCTAGCGCCCATCAACTGGTCCATGAGATCATCAATCCTAGGGAGGGGATACTGATTCCTTATGGTCACCTTGTTGAGTTGCCGATAGTCAACACACAACCTCATACTATCATCCTTCTTCTTCACCAACAACACAGGTGCTCCCCACGGAGACACACTCGGCCAAATGAAATGCTTCTTCATCAGGTCCTCCAACTATTCCTTCAACTTAGTTAGCTCTAGAAGAGACATTCTATAGAGTGATATGGAGATTGGCCCGGTGCCAGGAACTAAGTCTATGGTGTGAAATCAACATCTCTCTCTGTGGGTAAGTTATAAACATCCCCTAGGAACACTTCAGGAAATTCCCGCACATCAGGCACGCTGGCGACATCAGGATGGCTGCTCTCTACTTCCAGGGAAGCTATCATCATGTACACTTGGGCTTCGTCTTTCATCGAAGCTTGAACTTGGCTGGTAGAGAGAAGGTCCATATTCTTAGACTCTGTTAGATCAGTTCCAAAAACTATGGTTCTATCGAAGCAATCTAACGGAACATGGTTGGAAGATAACCAGTTCATTCAAAGAATAACATCGAGTGGTTTTTAAAAGGTAAGCGAAGATCAGTTGCAGAGTTCTTATTATCAAAAGATAATAGAACCGCCTTCCTAAGCACAAGAAGCACTCGCAGGCTTCTTGGGTCACTCAAGACAAACCACCAAATGCAGTAAGTCGAGCCAAAACGGAACTATAGGTACTTAGTACCACGTAACATTGTCTATATAAATATAGACAATTCAAACAAGAGAACACAATAGACTCACAATAGACTCATACCACGTCCGGACAAGGTCGAACTGCTCTGATACCACTAAATGTGACACCCTGCTACCCCGCATGTTATAAAGCATAAAAGAAATGGACAATCAAACTGAAATCATGCATCAACATTTAAAAAAACTTTTGTCCATGGGTAGAAAGGTCCCACATGAACTAGTTCTTAAAATCACGAAAAATAAAACAAGTTTAAAACAATTAAACATAACAAGGAAATAAGCATAACCCAACCCCAATGTCACATACAGAGCTGGTATAACCATTCCATAAAAAATCCACTGAATTACAACTGATGACAAATAAACTAACTGAACATAAGACAAGCCCTAACTATGAGTGGCGGCTCCTCAGAGTCACTCTTCTCTAGGCTGCTCATCATCCTCTGCAAAGTGCCAATCATGCCAAACAAACAAACAAATAATGGCACTAGTGGAAATAATGTAATATACGGGAACGTTTTACGTCAGTTGACCATATGTTTGACGTTAAAAATGAGGCAGTGGCAGTTTTGTAAATATTAAATCACTATTTCCGTCAGTTGTATAAAGAACTGACGTTAAAAGTGATTTTAACACTTTTAACGTCAGTTATTTATACAACTGACGTTAAATGTGTGATTTTTACGGCAGTTAAATAAATAACTTACGTAAATAATTATGAAATTCATTTCTTTCGTTGTCATCTACCTGTTGTCACTCTTAACGCAGATCACTCCATATAGTGCAGTTTATTTCTAAACCTTTTTTTAAACAAGTTTATTTTTAATGTTAATTAATTAGCTTGAATTAGTAAACAAATTCTTGTGTAAATTAAAATAAATAAACACTTAACATAAAACAAGTTATATATGTATAATCAAATCGTATCTCATTGAAGCGATTCATAAGTTACAATTACATGATTAAAAGATAAAAAAAATTTCTGCAACATAGCACTAAAATATAAAAAAGTTTCTGCTTCAACATCATTTTCTTCTCAGTCCTGTCCTCAGAAACTCCCATGGATGGATCGATGCATCTCTTCCCTCACTTGAATTCCATGATGCATCGTGAATCCACAGTCACTAGCAGCGAAAGCAAAGTGAAAGGGATCTTTGCATCACCTCCTTCACTGGAATTCCTTGATGCATCGTCTTGAATCCACAGTCACTTGGGGCCAAAGCAGAGTGAAAGGGATGGCTGGGATGAAATAAAGTGAGTAAATCACATTACGTGATTTACACAACCTTACCATCCATGTTACGTGATTTACTTAACCTCGGAAGTTTTTTGACCAATAGGACTGAGACCTTTAAGTCTAGGTATAGGAAGAAATAACAAAAGTCTCAGAGCCATTTTGTGAAGGAATAGAAAACGCACGAAATATAGAGGAAAAGAAGAGGTCAGACATGCAGATCGATACTGTAAGAATGGTACTTTATATAGAGAAGAGAGAGACTAGCTTATTTTCTTGAAAACTGATCTATAAACTTAATGCTCATGGGTAAGTAGCACAGTAGTCAAAGGAATTAATGTTTTTGCAGAAACTTATACACTTTTAACGTCAGTTGCCTTCATCAACTGATGTTAAAAGTGTTTTTAAATAAAAAATATTTATTTTTAACGTCAGTTGTTTAATATAACTGACGTAAAATGTTGTTTTAATTTTTATTTTTGGTTATAACGTAAACAATGACTTTTAACATCAGTTTCTTAAGACAACTGACGTTAAATAGATTACCTTTAACGTCAGTTGCTACAAACAACTGACGTAAAATGTTGTTTTATTTTTGGTTTTTGATTATAACGTTTACACCCGCACGCCTTCTGCACTTCGCTCTGTACGTCTCTGTTCTTCTCTTTCACTCTCACTCTCACTCTCAACCCTAATCGCGAGCTTATCTCCACCGCGAGGGCTTCTTCCCCACCACCATGAGGTACACTCTTAAACCTAACTCTGTCTTTCCCGCTCATTCTTTGTAATAACTTGACATCTCTCTTTCCCCTTCCCGCACACTAACTCTCCTATCCCTCTGCTCTCAGTAACCACATCGAACGTTGGCCACCACGTGAGCACCTATTTCTGGTGAGTCTTTAGGGCACATTTTTTTATGTTTGGTTTTGAGTGTATGTTGAAACTGTAGTCTCTGTAGTTGAAACTTGAAACTGTGAGTTTGAGTTTTTTGGAATGTCTCTATTTCTGGTCGTGGGTTTTGTGTTTTCTCTTATTTTTCTTCTGCTATCATGACCTATTTCAAAATGGGAAGAAATTTAGAGTTGCTTGTAGCATGTGACATCAACAATATATCGCTCATTGGAATTCTATTTTGTTAATTTATCTTCATCTGCTTATTTCTTTTCTGTCTTAAGAATCCTGAAAATGGTGTAAATTTGAAATAATTTTTAAACGCCTTGGATATACGTTTTGTATATCTACAGAACCTATCTAGTTATGGATCGTAGTTGGATGGTTTGTAAGCGCACTAGTGCTGAGTATTTGAAGGGGTTGGGAGAATTTATAGAATTTGCTCAAAGGAATGTTCCTAATAGTAATGGAATGTTCTGTTGTCCTTGTGTCAAGTGCTTGAATACGAGGAAATGTACGGTGAAGGATATACGTACTAATTTGATTTGTGAAGGGATTTGCTTGAGTTATACTTCTGTATTTATTTTGAGTTATAACCTATGCTAATAAATATATATTGTTTCTGAACAGGCATACATATAGATCAGTCGGATAGCCCACATGCATGGGAGGACACTGTGGGGCCTATGCAGGACCCGATCGCGCCTACGCCTGATTCTAGTGTAAGTTTACTTGTTATATACTATCTTTAGTCCTTATTTTTAATGAAAGTTTATAATGTTACAACCCTCTATTTTATCATTTTTTTTGTCCATACAGACATCACAGGCTCATAGGAAACGGGGTAGAGGAGCCACGTCGTTGAAGAAACTAGAGAAGGACAGGAAAAGCGGACAGAAGCTTGAGGTGTCCTTCGATGCTAATCTAAATGCCCAGGTACCCCGTGCTAAAGAATTTAATAAGTGGGTTTTTCTACAAGCGAAGCAGCACGTAAGCATCAACTACAACCACTGGAATGACGTTCCACAGAACGTTGAGGATCAGACTTGGGAGGCTATCACGGTATTTTACCTTTACATTTGTTTGATTTACATTATTAGATAATTATCCGAGTTATAATCCATCCTGTTGTTATATATTTAATGTGTAGGTAGCTTGGACTGTGCCAAATGACGAGGATCATCGTCATAAATGTATGAAAATGGCATCAAAGCGTTGGAATGGGTTCAAGCATGATCTTACCAGGTACTATGTATCTGGGAAGAAGCGGCTTGATAAAATGTTCACGGATTATCCCTGGATTGATCAGGATACTTGGGATATGTTTGCTAGGAGTCGACAGGATGGAGAATTTCAGGTTGGTTGATTAATTTAATTTTGTATGCTTCTTATAGATCATTTAACTGTATTTAATTATGTGTTTTTGTTTGAATAGGCTAAGGCAGATAAGGGTTGGCAGAATCAGGCGAAGAACGTCCATCGCCACACCATGTCTCAGGGTGGGTACCAGACTCGGATCAAGGAGATAATGGCGGATAGGCTGAGGGTGAAGCGGGAAGAGCACTCTGCTAGGATTGAAAGAGGAGAGGTGCTTGAGGGCACACCATCAAGTCCTCCGCCAGACATCGACCGCGAGGATGTCTGGTTAGCCGGCCGCATTACAAAGACGGGATCTTTTAAAGTTGATGCCACTCGCGAAATGGCAGATAAGATTGTAAGTAAATAATTAACTTGATTTCAATTGATATTTGTATAGATATTTTTAACACTTTTCACTTGCACGTTTTTTCATTTTTTCATTGTAGGTGGATCTTAAAGCACAATCCTCCCGGGGCACATTCGTCCCTTCTGGACGGCGGGACGTCTTGATGACTGCTCTAGGCAAGAAAGACCATCCTGGTCGGGTTATCGGTGTTCCTGGGAACGTGACCATCAAAGAATATTATGGCAGGTATGCTTCACGAAAGCGGGTGGTCAATGAAGCATCAATTTTGCATGACATTACTCAGCACCTCATGTCCAACCCTGCTATTACAACACATCTGAGGCAAAGCTTAATATCCAACCCAGAATTCAAGCAGGTGCTTGCTAGAGAGCTTTCCTCCGTCGGTTCATCCCAGGACACCGCAGGGCATGCCAACCCTTCACATGTGAGCACAAAAGAGAGTTATAGTAGGGCACATGTGGAGGACGATGAGTTGGCAGCTAGGGAGCGGGAGTTGGAAGTCCAACGCCATGAGCATGAGTTGGAAATGAAAAGGCGTGAGCTTGAGTTGGACTTCAAACGACGTGAGCTCTAAATGTTAACAAAGGTATGTATTCATTATTAATGTCCAAATTTGTCAAATAATTACTTGTGTTTTTTTTAATTATCAACAACTTATCTATTTTATTTTTCCTAAATTGAAGGCCAAGTCGACGTCGGTGTCGCTGTCACCTGTCACTCGTTTGTTCTCACTTGGTGAGGATTATGCGTTTGAGATTTTTGAATTTCCATTAGAGCACGATGGATGGGTGGCACGCCCAGATCAACAGAGGATATTTTCCTTCTGTGGTGAAGATCTCGGGAACGCCTGCAGAAATGACGTCTGGATGGCCAGCACGGTTTTGAGTCTCTGGTGTACGTAAGTTAATTTTAAATTTATAACTTATTTATTTTTGGTATTTTTCCATTTAATAATTTATTTTAATTTCAATATATATATTATGCAATTAACATCCACACCTTTTCATATCTTAGGTATCTCCATCGTCTTCAGCTTGCTAAGGGCGTTGCATCAGTTTACGGCTTCTTAGAGCCATCAGTCCTTCTGCCCAAATTCTTTGCTGGTGATGCATTTAGTAAATACATAGGGAACTTGTTGGGAGACAGTCGGAAAGAATTATATATGGCTCCCTACTGTATGAAAAACCATTGGCAGTTGTTCGTACTTCACCCATCTAGGCATACTGTCATATTCTTATGCTCTCTCCACCAAAGGCCGCCACAGGAGGTGGTGGAAGTTGTAAATAAGTAAGTAACTAATCTTAAATTTAATTTACGTTTTAATATCAGTTCTTTTTAGTTTATTACACACATGATATATGAATTTGTTAATTGACATTGTTATTTGTTTATGATAGCGCGCTGAAGGCGAGTAGCATAAGTTGCGCCAACGGGAGAAATAGGGCTTCTAAGGCTAAAGCAAATCCTGAATGGACCTACCTCAAGGTTTGGTAGTTTATTTATCAAATAATTAATATTATAATTACTATTTTATATGTATATTCAACTGACATTGAAATTAATTTTGTTTGTAGTCTCGATTTCAAATTGACGGGTGGTCGTGCTGCTATTATGTGATGCTTCATATGCTGAACATAGTCTCCGCATCTATTATGGATGTATGGAATAAGGTAATATTTAAACAACTTGTTAAATTATATATTATAGTTTTGAAGATGACTTGCATTAATGTTATTGTTATTGTTATTATTTGAACGTGTGTAGGCATTTAACGACCAATCGCCTCTTCAAGAAGATGAGTTTAGAGACTTGAGGATGCGCTTCGCTGAATTCTTCTTCAGGTATGCGGATAAAAAAGGAATTGACAAGTTACCTCCGCAATACTTAGATGAATAGATTTTTTGTTAGACATTAGAAACTAATTAATAACATGTATATATATATATATATATATATATATATATATACACATACTCGTAGATAGTTATGTTTTTCCTATACAAGGGTCTTTGGTTTTAAGTCCCCCCATTGTTCCTTTGTATATTTCTTTTCTTTTTGTTAATATTGAAATTTAAGGGTAGTGTTTGCTTCTGTAATGTGTGTGATATTCTCTGTGTTACTGGGATATTTACTGAATGCGAGGATAGCTGAGGGGAGTGATATTTTAAAACTGAATTTAAAAAAAAATTGTTAACGACAGTTGTATCAAACAACTGACGTTAATAGTATTTTATAAAATATACAGTACACTATTAACGTCAGTTGTATTAGGAAACTGATGTTAAAAATAAAACCTTTAACGTCAGTTCTTTAACACAACTGACGTTAGTTTGAACAATATTAACGTCAGTTGTGTTAAAGAACTGACGTTAATAGTTTTATATTTAACGTCAGTTGTTTAAACAACTGACGTTAAATATAAAACTATTAACGTCAGCTGTATTTACGTCAGACAATATTCTGACGTATAAAATCAATTTTAACTGACGTAAAAAGCCCTTATTGCACTAGTGTGGGGAGTAAGAATCATGTAAACATAAATAGTAAGGAGGTAGAAAGTAAAGTAAAACATACAAGCATGGCACCAGCGTAAGCATACATCAACAACATGTATAAACATACATCAACGTCATCAACATCAAGCATGCTATGCAGTGTAATTCTGTCCTACTCCGCTAAACCAACAATGCATGTGGATCCACTAAACTCGGGATGGACGACTTCAGAGTTTAATATCCACATTGAGAATCGACTCAACACCGGAGAATCTACTCCTTGGATAGCCAACTCTTCAAACCAACGAATGCCTTGTCACGGGGACGTAAGGAGAATCTACTCCAACCGTGGATGGCCAGGTCGCCGTACTCTAGGATGACCTTCCCTATGTCGAACATCCCTCAACAACAACAACAACTCTGATGCAATACGTATGCAACACAATAAACAACGGGCAACCGCCACCTCCTTTGCTTCAACGGAATCAACCGAAGACTTTAGCGGAATGGACCGCGGCGGAATCTACCGCAAAACCTTTAATCAGTGGAATTTACCACAACACCTTTAATCAGTGGAATCTACCACAACACCTTTAACCCAACTGGGTCAAGGCTCCCTTGGGGCAAACTCTCGGCCACCAAAGTACAACATCAACAACTCCTCGACCAATAAGCATCGAGGGTACTTTGGCCACTAAGCACCAAAGTTACCAACATGCGGTAACCCAACGGATACCGGCTTAACTAACTCAACATCTCACCATCTCATCTTCTTCATCATCTTTGTTAACCATTACCTGAGTTATCTAATCCATCACATTAATTGATTGTGTTATCTCATCATCGTTGGGGAATTGGGGTTAGAAACCCCTTAAAAGTTATTAATTCCATTTTTGGTCTGTATGGGAGCACGGGCGTGCTGATCCCCTGCACGGTCGTGCTGGCACTTAAGTGGAGCACGATCGTGCTTCCTATTGGGCACGGTCGTGCCCAGCAGCACAATCGTGCTCTTTGTCCTGCACGGTCGTGGTAAATGCACGACCACTTTCCAGAATTCAACCGGGAGCATGATGAGTGTGATTTCACCTCATATTTCATTGACATTTTGCATGCATTTTCATATAGCTTAGGCATATTTAATTTGATTTTTGTTAGTTTTTACCTTGGAACAGGTAAGGCGGTTTTGTAGTGTTTTTTTGCAGGAATTAAGGATCAAATGCTCAAGATTGACCATGATGGAGCTTGCATGAAGATGGGTCTTGATTGGGATTCAAATTTCCCTAATCTAGAAATATGGCAATCAGGCTGAGACTCAGGAAGACTTTTTGGGCTGCTACCCTTTAGGCAAATTTTTAGGATCTCTCTTCTTCTTCTTCTTCTTCTTCATCATCATCATCATCATCTTCTTCTTCTTCTTCTTCTTCTTCTTCTTCTTCTTCTTCTTCTTCTTCTTCTTCTTCTCCTTCTCTTCTCTTAGGTTTGATTTCATGTTTTTGTTAATCAAGCCTGTCATCACCATGGCAATGCTTGAGAAGTATCTTTATTTCTAGGGATTGGGGCTATGCCCAAGATCTGTTTTTATGTTATGAATTGATATTTTACCTTTGTTAATTTCGATTTTGCTTTAGATCTGATTTCTATTATTTTAATTACTCGTAAATTCAGTGGCCACTTATTTGCGTGTCGTAGATATTCTAAGGAGGAACCTAGCGGTGAACTTAGGTATCGGATCTATAGAATCAGACTTAGGACTTAAATCACGAGAGTTAGAAGCGGTCCTTCGGGGATTAACGAATTGTCGCGAAACTTAAAGGGCTCAATCTAAATTCAGCTACCACGAGAGTATGGGTTGGTTTAATTGGGCACGGTTTTTGTAACCCGAGAGGGAGCATTAACTTATTTAGGATAAATTCGCCTTCAAAGCAATTTTGATAATTAACAAGGGGTAATCAATTTAGTAACATGAACAATCTTGTTGGTAACCCAATTCCTAGGAATCCCTTTAGATCTGAAAAAACCCCAAATTTATTTACTTTCCTATTTTGTTTAATTGCAATTTTAAATTTGATTGTTACTTAATTCTTACTTCAAAATCAAAACCTTTTCAAAATCCCTTTTTTATATAGTCCAGTTTAATCGATTTGATAATTAGTTGTGATTTGAGATCACGGTCTCTGTGGGATCGATATCTTTTTATTACTTGGCAATGAATCCGGTACACTTGCTGGAACGCATGTTCTCAAGTTTTTGGTGCCGTTGCCGGGGACTGTGCTTTCTCGAATCTCAATTTAATTTTTAAATTGATTTTCCTGGACTTTTCTTTTTAATTGTTTTTTGTTAAAAAAAATCTTCTTTTTTTTCATTTATCTCTTTTTCTTCCTAGAGTATCTATCTCTGTGTTTTTTTCTCTTTTATGCAAAGATCCCTAAGTCTTGGAAACCTTATTGAGGTTCACCCCGAAATCGAAAGGACCTTTCATAGACGTAGGAGACTACAAAGAGAAAGTGAGAGGTTGATTCTCATTCCACTCATGGCGAATCTACCGGATACCAAACCATTGAAGGACTACGCAGTCCCAAATGCGAGGGGTTTGTGAACTGGGATTGCTAGGCCAGAGATCGAGGCGGAGAACTACACTATACCGCCTATGCTAATTAGCATGATTAGGCAACATCAATTCGGAGGATTGCCCTCGGAGGACCCGACTGATCACGTGGAGACATTCTCGGAGTTCACCGATACAATTAGGATTCATGTTGCCCCGGTCGATGCTATACACTTGAGGTTATTCCCCTCCTCTCTTACTGGAAAGGTAAAAGCTTGGCTGAAACAAGTGCCCGCTAATACCTTGTCGACTTGGGACCAACTAGAGCAGGCATTCTTGGAAAAATTCTTCCCTCCATCCAAGACGGCTTACCTACGAACCCAAATCACCGGCTTCTTCCAAAAGGATGGAGAATGCTTATCCGAAGCTTGGGATCACTACAAGGGATTGCTGGAGTCTTGCCCACATCATGGACTCGAGAGGTGGTTGTTAGTGCACACCTTCTACAACGGATTGGATTACTCTTCGAAGGTGTCACTTGACTCCGCAGCTGGTGGAGCCTTTATGAATAGAACTTTGACTTAGGCATTCAACATAATTGAAAACGTGGCCACCAAATACCACCAATGGGGTTCGGAAAGAGGTAATAACCCGAAAAAGATTTCGGGGGGTAAGTTTGAAATGAATAGCACTGATCTTATTATGTCTAAAATTGACTCACTGAATAAACGCTTTGATCAGCTTGAAAAGGCTAATGTGAGTTCCATAGGTGATACTAATATTGTTTGTGAGATTTATGGAAAGCAGGGACATGACATAATGGAGTGCCCGCATGGTATTGCTCATGGATCCGGCGTTTCGGGGGAACAAGTGAACTCTTGTCACAACTTCTACGACACGAACCCGAAGTTGCCAAATTATGCTCCCCCAAATCCTTACAACCAAGGAAGGAAGAACAGCCCTTACCTCTCCTACGGGAACTACAGCAACACGCTAAACCATGAATTCCAAGAAGGCCAAGGTAATAGGAAACCCGCATCGGGGTATCCTCAGGTACAAAAGTCTAAACTTGAGTCTCTTTTGGAAAGTTTTGTTGAAACTCAAACAAAACAAAATGAAGAGTTTAGGCAACAAGGTAGGGCAGTCAATGAGGCAGTAAAAGAATTAGCATCTAAGGTAGATAACTTACCCATCCAGAATAAGATGTTAGAAACTCGGGCCTAACAAGCTAGTACATATTCTAGACCTAAGGGTATGTTTCCAGGACAACCAGAAGTTAATCCCAATGAACATTGTAATGCCATATACTTAAGGGATGATAAGATTGGGGTAGTTGAAAAGGATGTGGAATGTGAGGAGGACATGAGCGAAGATGAAGAGATAGAGCCAAAGTATGTCCCTCCACCACCTTACCAACCCCCAATACCTTTCCCACAAAGGTTGGTCAAGAGAAAGCAAGTAGAAATAGAAACTAAGAGCTTAATTGAGGAGCACAATGTCATGATAAAAACTAATATGCCTCCTAAACTAAAAGATCCAGGTAGTTTCTCTATTGCTTGCTCAATTGGAGAAGTGAAAATAGACCAAGCCTGCGAATGGCTCAACTAAAACTCCTCTAGGCATACTAGAGAATGTTCCCGTAAGGGTGGGGAAATTTTTCATTCCTACTGATTTCATGGTGTTGGATATGAACGAGAATTCTAAATTTCCCATCATTCTAGGAAGGCTGTTCTTGGCCACAGCTGGAGCGATAATAGACGTAAAGAATGGAAAACTCTCTCTAAATGTAGAGGAAGGTAGGGTAGAATTTGATTTGACTAACTCATATAACAACCCTCCTTTTGAGAGTCATGTGTGCAGGATCGATATAATGTCTCTAGAGGTGAAGGAAGAGCTTAACATGGAAGCGACTCCGAAGATTTGCAAGACAAATGATGCACCAAATGATGATGAAGTTGGAGTTGCTCATCACGTGGAAACAAAACTTCCGTCGGGAGGGAGTAAGGCCATGAAACTCAGAGTGAAAAGAGAAAAGTGAAAGCGCAATTGACCATATGAGCAAAATCGGCTCTTTGAAGGACTCCCATGGAAGAAAAGTGTTCTTGCACTTCTAGGCCCAGCCGACCCCGGTTGACTGAAAGAAGTATGGTCAAGCTTAAGACCGTAAATAAGCGCTTCTTGGGAGGCAACCCAAGTTTTCTTTCCCTTTTCCATTTGTTTTTGAATTTTGTTTTTGAATAATTTGAGAAGATAAGAAAAGAAAGATCACTAATTGATGGATTTGTCAAGTGTTTTCAGGTTATGAAAGCAGTAAGAGCAAAAAGGGCAAGGACCCTGAAGACCAGAATTGATCACGGCCTAGCCGTGATAAGCATCACGGTCGTGATACATTTTCCAACAAGTTTTTGACTGACATGTGAGCCAGCACCCGCTACCACCTCAGTGAGTTGTTCCATTTTTCTCCTCTCTCCGATTTGGTTATTTACATTGGGGACAATGTAAGTTTTTAAGCTTGGGGTAGGGGTATTTTTGCAATTTTGCATTTTTCATGTTGCATTCATATAGGCATAGTTTTGCATGATCACATGATTAGATTGCCCTTTGCTTAGAGTATGCATCCAATTGTGAGAACTTGGTGCCAAATAAATTGAGATAGTGAATTTTTGAACCCAATTTTTTTATTCTTGTGATAAGGCTAAAAATAAAAATGCTTGAGATAATCTTTTGATAGTTGATAATTAGCATGTGGTTCCTTAGATTTGTGTTTCTCATTGATTTTAAACTACTAAATGTGAGATTTTTGAGCCTAAAAGGGGGTACTCACTAAATCTACCCCCATCCTTTGTGATAGAGTGTTTTAATTCCTCTTGGATTGTATTCTCTAGAACTTGACTTGAAACGATTTTGAAACTTAAAAAATTGTGAAAACATTTTTGAAAATGATTGAGGCATTAGGTATTTTTCTGGCTTTCTGAGCTTTGATTGATTAAATGCTACCCCTTAGTTGCCCAATTTTGAGACTAAAAGAATAAAATACTTTTCTTGGTACCTTGATTTATTTTGATGAATAATGCTTGGTATGACACCTTTTAAAGTATTGCAAAAAGGGTAAAAAGGTAGTTTGAAAAATAAAATTGTGGGATGAGAAATTTAGAAAAATATTTCTCTTGAATTGAAAATCTCCATTTCTCCAAATAAATAAAATAAAACAAACAAAAAAATTATGGAGAAGGGGATAACAAAAAGAAAGTGATAAATAAAATAAAAAGAAAGAAAGAAAGGTGGAAAAGTGAACTAAAGCCCAAAAAGGTATTTTAGAAGGTGGTCATCCTTTGCAATGTTTGATATTTTGTTTAGCCTTCTTGAAATTTCGTTTTCTTGATTTCACCATCTAGCAATTAATCCCATGGCCCCATTACAACCAAAATAAAAGACCTCTTGATTCTTATGTGTTTTAATTAATAAAGTAGAGATTTGGTTAATAGTCAAGCTTATGGTAGAGTACCTTCCCTTGAGGAAATTGAGCAAATTGTCATATACCCTTAAACACTTGAGTGAGGTGAGAAGAGTGCCCGAATCAGTGAGAATGTGAATTTAGGAAACCTAGACTTCTAATTGGACTTGAAATTGATTGCCCCTTGGTTTCTTATTTGAATAAGCATGTCACTTGGATTAGTTACCCGGGTTCTTGGTTCACTATCCATGCTCTGACTGTTTATATTTTCTGGCCTTAGTGATTGCTTGAGGACAAGCAAAGTCTTAAGCTTGGGGCAGTTTGATGAGTGTGATTTCACCTCATATTTCATTGACATTTTGCATGCTTTTTCATATAGCTTAGGCATATTTAATTTGATTTTTGTTAGTTTTTATCTTGGAACGGGTAAGGCAGTTTTGTGGTGTAGTTTTGCAGGAATTACGGATCAAATGCTCAATTTTGACCATGATGGAGCTTGCATGAAGATGAGGCTTGAAAAGTGAAGAAAATGAGCCAAACAGAGCCCATCACGGCCTAGCCGTGATGCCCGTCACGGACTAGCCGTGATGCCCGTTACGGCCATGATCGAGTAGAGCTAAAAAGAAAAGAAGGTTAAAGTCAGAACTGGTCACGACCTGGCCGTGATGCCCATCACGGCCGTGACATGTCAGCTGAACCAGACCCTCACAGGCAGAACTGATCACGGCCTAACTGTGATAGTGGTCACGATCGTGACAGACCAACCAACAAAGAATTTCCAAGTCAGAATTTGTCACGGCCTGGCCGTGATGGCCATCACGGCCGTGACACGCAATATTTGGATCTGAAGAAACTGATTTGATCTGAATTTGTGTTTGATTGGGATTCAAATTACCCTAATCTATAAATATGGCAATCAGGCAGAGACTTAGGAAGACTTTTTGGGCTGCTACCCCTTAGGCAAATTTTTAGGATCTCTCTTCTTCTTCTTCTCCTTCTCTTCTCTTAGGTTTGATTTCATGTTTTTGTTAATCAAGCCTGTCATCACCATGGCAATGCTTGAGTAGTATCTTTATTTCTAGGGATTGGGGCTATGCCCAAGATCTGTTTTTATGTTATGAATTGATGTTTTACCTTTGTTAATTTCGATTTTGCTTTAGATCTGATTTCTATTGTTTTAATTACTCATAAATTCGGTGGCCACTTATTTGCATGTCGTAGATATTCTAAGGAGGAACCTAACGGTGAACTTAGGTATCGGATCTATAGAATCAGACTTAGGACTTAAATCACGAGAATTAGAAGCGGTCCTTCGGGGATTAACGAATTGTCACGAAACTTAAAGGGTTCAATCTAAATTCAACTACCACGAGAGTAGGGGTTGGTTTAATTGGGCACGGTTTTTGTAACCCGAGAGGGAGCATTAACTTATTTAGGATAAATTCGCCTTCAAAGCAATTTTGATAATTAACAAGGGGTAATCAATTTAGTAACATGAACAATCTTGTTGGTAACCCAATTCCTAGGAATCCCTTTAGATCTGAAAAAACCCCAAATTTATTTACTTTCCTATTTTGTTTAATTGCAATTTTAAATTTGATTGTTACTTAATTCTTACTTCAAAATCAAAACCTTTTCAAAATCCCTTTTTTATATAGTCCAGTTTAATCGATTTGATAATTAGTTGTGATTTGAGATCACGGTCTCTGTGGGATCGATATCTTTTTATTAATTGGAGACGAATCCGGTACACTTGCCGGAACGCACGCTATCAGAGCACGGGTGTGCTCCCTGTTCGGCACGGCCGTGCTCAATGCACGACAGTACTGTTCTGGGCAGAGTTAAAACACAGTTCTTAGCCAATTATTTCAATGATTAAGTCCACTAATCCTAATCCGTTTTAACAACATATTTTCCAGATCCTACATCCTCATCAACTCAATCATAACATCAGCACAGTCATGGCACCAACCATTCAACCAATCATAATCAACAACATCAGGAATCAACTAGTATTCAATAGTCATATCTCAACAATCATCCAACATAATCATCATGTTCATATAACCAACATAAACATCAAGAACGTAGTATGAACATATGCATATAAACAGCATATTAACAATCAAGATCATGTTATCAAAATAACTAACAAATCAACATATAAATCATATACTCATACAAACAAACCGGGGCTATGGGAACCCCTTTACTTTACTCTAACCCCAAGCCTATGAGTACACATCCCTTCTCCCCATACCTGGATTGAAGGTCGCTCTAACGTAAGCTCCTAACAGCAAACTGCCCTCGGTTCCCAAAGCGGCTCAACACAAACTCAACCTCTAAACTGAAACAGATCAAACAAGCTTCCCAAACGAAGAACCAACGTGTTTCCCCCAAGCGGCTTGACTAGTTTTCCAAGCCTTGGTCAAACAAAAGGTTAACTATTAATTCCCAATTCAAGGAGAAGAAAGGAGATTAACAAAAAGGGATGACAAGGTGCACGAATTTTACCTGGTTTAGAGATCCAAACAGCAAACACAATGAGCACGTATTCGCAACGGTGTTCCCCAATTGAAGAATAGTGAAAAACGATGAATAGAATGGTCCCTAGAGAGATAGTTTTTAGAGAAAAGAGATGAGACCTCAAAGAGAAAGGTGGGAGGCAGTTTCTGAGTGTTAGAGTCATGTAAACTAGGGTTTAGGGCATGACTTAGAGGTTTAAAATGAATTAAGGTGCAACTGGGCCGAAACAGATGCCCCAAAATGCTATCAGCGTCGTTAGGCCGGGCTCAGAAAATTTAGGCCGGGCGTAGACGTTTAGGCCGGGATCAGAAAACGTAGGCCGGGCGGATTCTGCAGAAAACCAGAATTCATTATTAAGACCCTTCCAAAGGCTAAACTACCTCTAACATACACATATGCATAAATATCAAACATATAACAACATATATATTCCGAAACTAACACTTGTAAACATAAGGGTGAATCTTAGGATGTTACAGGATGTGGTTCCATTTTTGGGAATAGTGGGGTTTTTGATAGTCTGACTTTCTGGCTACTAAGAGCCATCTTTTTGAGTAGTGGTTTCAGACTCCCGCTGTGGTATAATTATGTTGTTTTTAGTTTTGTTATGTCTTTATGATTGATGGGGCGTGCGCGCTGCGACGACGCTCGTCGAGCGACGCGACTCTGCGATTCCGGCAAGTGTACCGGATTGCCGTCAAGTAATAAAAGATATCGAACCCACAGAGATTGTGTTCCCGAATCGCAATTAATTTCGAATTGAGTGAATCTGGACTTTTTAGAGGGTTTTGAAAAAGGTTTTTGAATTTTGAATTAAGAGATAATTAAAACAGAAAACAATTAAAACAAAAAAACAAATCTTTTTGGGGTTTTGATCTAAATGGATTCCTAGGGATTTAGGTTACCTTTGAGGCTGTTTATGTTACTAATCTGATTTACCTTTGTTGATTAACGAAATTGCCTTGAAGGCGAGTTTATCCTCTAATAGCTTAAGCTCCCTCTCGGGTTACAAAAGCCGTGCCCAATTGACCCGACCCCTACTCTCGTGGTAGTCGATCCCAGATTGGACCCTTTGCGTTCCGTGACAACTCGTTGCTCCTCGAGGGACGGCTTCTAACTCTCGTGATTTCAGTCCCAAGTCTGACTTCTATAGGTCCGACACCTAAGTTCACCGCTAGGTTCCTCCTTAGAATGTCTCAGTCATGCAAATAACCTAAGTTCACCGCTAGGTTCCTCCTTAGAATATCCACGTCTCGTTGATAAGCGACCGCTGGACTTTACGAGTGAAACACACTAGAAATCCTAAGTTCACCGCTAGGTTCCTCCTTAGAACGTCTACGTCACGCAAATAAGCGGTCGCCGATTTTACGATTGATTAAAACACTAGAAATCAGATCTAAAACAATAACGAAATCAACAACGATTTTACATCAAATCAACAACATTTACAAAACTCGGGCAGAGCCCCAATCCCTAGAAACAAACTACTACTCCAGTCTTGCCATGGAGATGACAGGCTGGGTTGACAACATAATGAAAATACAAAAATCAGAGAAGAGAGGAGGAGAGGAGAAGATCCTAAAATGTAGCCAAAATTGTCCTAGATGATCTCTATGATGCTCTATGATTCTTCTTTTTTTTGATCTGATGACTTGATCCTTATTTATAGAAATTGGGAAGTTAGAGTCCCAAACCAACTCAAAATCTGATCTATTTCGGTTTCTTCAGGTCCAAGTAATGCGCGTCACGGCCGTGATGTCCATCACGGGCTGGCCGTGACGGTCTCTGCCTCTGCCAATTCTGGAAAATTCAAATTCTCGCGACGCGAGATATGTCTCGCGACGCGAGCCCTCAGCTTCATGGCCCGTGATGAATTTCACGGCTAGGCCGTGATGTGCTCTGACTTGTGGTGGTTTTGGGTCACGGCCGTGATGGATATCACGGCCAGGCCGTGACAGACTCTAACTTCAGCCTTTGTTCTTTTTCAGTTTTGCTCGATCATGGCCGTGATGGGCATCACGGCTAGGCCGTGATAGGCTCTGTTTGGCTCATTTTCTGCACTTTTAAAGCTACATCTTCATCCAAACTTCATCATGGTTGATCTTGAGCATTTTACCCTTGATATCTGCAAAACAACACACGAAAACCGCCTTACCCGTTCCAAAGGAAAATTAACCTAAAATCTAATTAAAAAATGCCTAAACTACATGAAAATGCATGCAAAATGATGGACAAAGATGAGGTGAAATCACACTCATCAAATCACCCCAAGCTTAAAACTTTGCTTGTCCTCAAGCAATTACTCAGGCCATAAGATATATCAATCAAAGCATGGATAGTGAACCAAGAACCCTAGAAGCTAATTCAAGTGATAGGCATATTCAATAAGCACTTAAGAGACAATCAATTGCAAGTCCAATTAGAAGCTTAGGTTTTTCAAGTTCATATCCTCACTGATTTGGGCACTCATCTCACCTCACTCAAGTATTTTAGGGTATATGACCATTCACTCCATTTCCTCAAGGAAAGTATTTTACCATAGGCTTGACTATTAACCAAATCTCTACTTTATTAATGAAAACACTTAAGAATCAAGAGGTCTTTTACTTTGGTTGTAATGTGGCCATGGGATTTATTGTTAGGTGGGAAAATCAAGGAAAGGGAATTTCAAGAAGGCTAGACAAATCATCAAACATTGCAAAGCATGACACCTTCTAAAATACCTCTTTTTGGGCTTTGGTTTACTTTTCCACCTTTCTTCCTTCTATATATATTTTTTTTCTTTCTTTTCTTTTCATTTCTCACTTTCTTTGTCATCCCCTTCTCCATTTTTTTTTTCTTTGCGTTTATTTCATTTTTATTTGTTTGGAGAAGGGGAGATTTATAGCTCAAGAGAAATTACTTTCTAGCTTTTTCATCCCATACTTTTTCCAACTACCATTTTGCCCTTTTTTGTAATACTTTTAAAGGTGTCATACCAAGCATTATTTATCAAAGTAATTCAAGGTACCAAGAAAAGTATTTTATCTTTAGGCTCAAAATTGGGCAACTAAGGGGTAGCATTTAAACATTCAAAGCTCGGGAGGCCGGAAAAATACCTAGTGCCTCAATCATTTCCAAAAATGTTTTCAAAATTTTTTTTAAGTTTCAAAACGGTTTCAAGTCAAGTTCTAGAAAATACAGTCCAAGAGGAATTACAACACTCTATCACAAGAAATGGGGTAGATTTAGTGAATACCCCTTTTGGCTCAAAATCTTACATTTAGTAGTTCAAAAATCAGCGAGGTACACAAGTCTAAGGAACCACATGCTAATTATCAACTATCAAATGACTATCTCAAGAATTTTTATTTTTAGCCATATCATAAGAATAATAAAAAAATTGGGTTCGAAAATTCACTATCTCAATTCATTTGGCTCCAAGTTCTCACAATCGGATGCATGTTCTAAGTGAGGGGCAATCTAGAGAATGTGATCATACCAATCCATCCCTATGTGAATGCAATATGAATGCAACAATGCAAATGCAAAAATAAATACCCCTACCCCAAGCTTGATTACTTACATTGTCTCCAATGTAAATAATCAAGTCGGAGAGAGGAGAAAAATGGAACAACTTACCGAGTCGGTAGCGGGTGTTGGCTTCACATTCCAGTCAAAACTTGGGTGGAAATTTTATCACGGCCGTGAGGCTCATCACGGGCAGGCCGTGATCTTTTCTGGTCCTCAGGAGTTGCCCTGTCACGGCCGTGATCTACATCACGGCTAGGCCGTGATGCTCTCTGGCCTTGGCATCCTACTCATCACGCCCGTGATGGTTGTCACGGCTGGGCCGTGATCCTTTCGGTGCTCTTGTTTAGTTCATCACGGCCGTGACCACTGTCACGGCCAGGGCGTGATGGCCTCTGACTTTATTTTTCTACGCTCTTCTTCCCTTTCTCAACCTGAAAACACTAGACAAACCTATTAATGATATTTTTGCCTCTTGATCTTCTCAAATTATTCAAGAGGTTAAATCAAAACAAAAGGAAAAAGGGAAAGAAAGCTTGGATTGCCTCCCAAGAAGCGCTTATTTATGGTCTTAAGCTTGACCATACTTCCTTCAGTTAACCGGGGTCGGCTGGACGTAGATGTGCCGGAACACTTTTCTTCCAAGGAACTCCTTCAAAAAGCCGTTTCTGCTCATACGGCCAATAATGCTTCCGCTTCGCTCTTTTCTCTCGGAGCTTCCTAGCCTTCCTTCTTCCCGGCGGAAGTTCTGTTTCCGCATGGACAGCAATTCCAACTTCCACACTGCTGAGTGCATCATCAACCATGCATATCTTTGGGGTTGCTTCCATGCTAAGTTCTTTCTCTACCACTGGAGACTTTACATCAATTCTGCACACATGGCTCTCAAAAGGAGGGTTGTTACAAGAGTTAGTCAACTGAAAATTTACCCTACCTTCCTCTACATTTAGAGAGAGTTTGCCATTCCTTACGTCTATCACTGCCCCAGCGGTTGCCAAGAATGGCCTTCCTAAAATGATGGGGAATTTGGAATTCCCTTTCATGTCCAATACCAGGAAGTCGGTAGGGATGAGAATTTTCCCTACCTTTACAGGAACATTCTCTAGTATGCCTAGAGGAGTCCTAGTTGAGCCGTCCGCAAATTGTAAGGAGAATTTGAACGGTCTCAACTCTTTGCTTTCCAACCTTTCCATGATAGTGAGGGGCATCAAGCTCGCACTAGCCCCTAGGTCACATAAGGCTTGGTCAATGTGCACTTGTTCAATCGAGCAAGAGATGGAGAAACTACCTGGGTCTTTCAGTTTAGTAGGCATTTTAGTCTCTACATCTACTTGCTTTTTCCTGACCAACCTTTGTGTGAAAGGTATCGGGGGTTGGTACGGTGGTGGAGGGACGTATTTCGGTTCTGGCTCTTCTTTTTTGCTCATGTCTTCCTCCGGTTCCACCTCCATTTCAGCTACCCCCACCCCAAGCTTATCATCCCTTAAGTGTATGACATTGCAATGCTCATTGGGATTTGCTTCGGGTTGCCCCGGGAATGTACCCTTAGGTCTCGAGTACGTGCTGGCTTGTTGGGCAATCTGAGTTTCCAGCATCTTGTTATGAGTTGCTAAGTTGTCTACCTTAGATGCCAGCTCCTTTATTACTTCACTCACTGCCCTTCCTTGTTGTCTAAACTCCTCATTCTGTTTTGTCTGAGTTTCAACAAAACTTTCAAATAAAGTCTCAAGTTTAGACAGTTGTACCTGAGGATACCCCGGTGCTGCTCTCTTATTACCTTGACCCTCTTGGAACTCATGGTTGAGCGTGTTGCTGTAGTTGCCGTAAGAGAGGTAAGGGTTGTTTCTTCTTTGGTTGTAGGGATTTGGGGGAGCATAGTTGGGCAGCTTCGGGTTCGTATCGTAGAAGTTGTTACAAGAGTTCACTTGTTCACCCGAAGCGCCGGATCCGTGAGCAATACCTCGTGGGCACTCCATGATGTTGTGTCCCTGCATTCCACAAATCTCACAAACAAGGTTAGTAGAACCTATTGCACTCACATTAGCTCTTTCAAGCCGATCAAAACGTTTATTAAGTGAGTCTATTTTTGACATAATAAGATCTGTGCTATTTACCTCAAACTTACCCCCCGAAATCTTGTTCGGGTTATTACCTCTTTCGGATCCCCATTGGTGGTAGTTGGTGGCGACATTCTCGATGATGTTGAATGCCTCAGTGAGAGGCCTATTCATAAACGCTCCACCGGCTACAGAATCTAGTGACACCTTCGAAGAGTAGTCCAATCCGTTATAGAAGGTGTGCACTATTAACCACCTCTCGAGTCCGTGATGTGGGCACGACTCCAGCAGTCCCTTGTATCGATCCCAAGCTTCCGATAATGATTCTCCGTCTTTCTGGAAGAAGCCGGTGATCTGGGTTCTTATGTAGGCCGTCTTGGATGGAGGGAAGAATTTCTCCAAGAACGCCTGTTCCAGTTGGTCCCAAGTAGTCAAGGTGTTAGCGGGAATTTGCTTAAGCCAGGCCTTCGCCTTTCCAGTGAGAGATGAGGGGAATAGTCTCAAACGCACAACATCGACTGAGGCTCCATTAATCCTGATTGCATCGGTGAACTCTAAGAATGTTTCTATATGATCGGTCGGGTCCTCCGAAGGCAATCCTCCGAATTGATGTTGCCTAATCATGTTGATTAGCATGGGCGGTATAGTGTAGTTCTCCGCCTCAATCTCTGGCCTTGCAATCCCAGTTCGCAAGCCTCTCGCATTTGGGGCTGCGTAGTCCTTCAAAGGTTTTGTATCCGGTTGATTCGCCATGAGTGGAACGGGACTCAACCTTTCTCCCTCTCTTTGTAGTCTTCTACGTCTGTGGAAGGTCCTCTCGATCTCTGGATCAATCTCACTAAGGCTCCCAAGACTTGGGGATCTTTGCATATAACTCACAGAGAGATGGATACAATAGAAGGAAAAGAATTTTTTTGATTTTTTTTTTAAATTTGAGAAATAAAAATCAAATAAAAAGAAAAGGGTCCAGAAAAATCAATTTAAAAACTAATTGAAATTCGAAAAGGCACAGTCCCCGGCAACGGCGCCAAAAACTTGGTGTGTGCGTGCGCGAGTCGACTTTTTAGAGGGTTTTGAAAAAGGTTTTTGAATTTTGAATTAAGAGATAATTAAAACAGAAAACAATTAAAACAAAAAAACAAATCTTTTTGGGGTTTTGATCTAAATGGATTCCTAGGGATTTAGGTTACCTTTGAGGCTGTTTATGTTACTAATCTGATTTACCTTTGTTGATTAACGAAATTGCCTTGAAGGCGAGTTTATCCTCTAATAGCTTAAGCTCCCTCTCGGGTTATGTTGTGGACTCCGGCAAGTGTACTGGGTTGTCGCAAGTAATAAAAATAACACGGTAAGTAATTACCGAGGTCGAACTCAGGGATTGGGCTACCAATTCGACTAATCCGCGGGAAATCCGATACGTTTGGTCAAGTTAGAGAGAAGTGGTTGAGAGAGAGATTAATTTCGCAATTCAAATAAGAAATCGATTAAAGCTAAGGTGATTAAATTCAGGATTTAAAATATCCAAGGTCTCAAATCCACCTACCCAATCATGTATAGTACCCAAGTGATGATGTATTCCTCCCTAAGTTCAATTATAATGTCAACCGGGACCCCCAATTTCTCCTATATCCACTGTCGTGCTCAATAGGACGTATTCGATGATTGGATTAATTACTTGTTCTGTCTCATAACCCTAATCTCGAATTCTATTAAACCTTGTTCCCTATATGGTTGCACTAATCAAATAAATCCACGGTCGTGCTCATTATTCAATTAATGATTCCAATTCAAGTTCTAAAACGCGACTCGCCGTTCGGACTCAAACACGTTAACTAGTTAATCACGTAACACATATGATCAACGCAATCAAAACAGAATTGGAAAACATTCATAAGAGAAGGGGAGAAAAACATACATCACAAGAACACTACACCGCCATGGGTGGCTTCATTGATCCCTCGGACGAGGGGATTAGTTCCTCATGCCCGTGACGACGCACAAACAATCGGCAATAATCTCCATAATAATAAACTAAAAGAAGAAAAGAAAAGAGAAGGGAGACGCAGCTCCAGAAACAAGGATTTGCACTCCTGATCTAAACAAGTGGCTAACAACTTGATACCCAATTCTGATCTGAGACAGCCTTTAAATAAGGATTCTGTTTCTCGCCAGCTTGCGGGGCGAGCTTACTCTCGCGACGCGAAATTTAGTATTGGCGCGCTTCAAATTTTGGATTTTCGTGAGGCGAGCTTGTATTCGCGGGGCGAGTCTTCAAACCTTAATCTGTCACAGCCGTGACCTTCATCACGGCTAGGCCGTGATGGTCTCTGTCTTCCAGGGTCTTCAAACTCTCGCGGGGCGAGATGCTTTCGCGGGGCGAGATTCAATTCTAGGCTGTGACCTTCATCACGGCTAGGCCATGATGGTCTCTGACTTCCAAGTCTTCATTCTCTCGCGAGGCGAGCTGTCTCTCGCGGGGCGAGTCTTCAAACCTCAATTTGTCACAGCCGTGACCTTAATCACGGCTATGCCGTGATAGTCTTTGTCTTGCTGGTCTTCAGACTCTCGCGGGGCGAGAAGATTTTCGCGTGGCGATCCAGAAATGATGACTTTTGCTGCTTTGTTGACCTTCAGTCTCGCGTGGCGAGAATACACTCGCGGGGCGAGTGTCTCCAGAATTGCAATTTCCACTACTTCTTGGCTTTCCTTGACACCCGGAGCTTCACTTATTGACCTGAAAACACAAAAAGCAACCAAAAGCATAATTCTATCCAAAATAAGCTAAAAACTACACAAAAGACGCAAAACGAGTCAAAGTCCAACTTAGGAACAAAACAAGGCAAAATTTGGGCGAAAACGAGAGTGAACTCGACTAATTGGCACATAAACCCTAGTTCATCTAGTCATAAAACTAGATAAGCCAGAGGCTTATCAAAACACCCCAAACTTAAACCTTGCTTGTCCCCAAGCAAGCTTAAAACTCAAAAACGACTCAAGACTTGGCAAGCCTAAAGGAATCAATCGATTTCGCACAAATTTAATGCAATCAAAACAGTTTTTTCCAATGATCTCCCCCCCTATATTAACGTAATCCCCACATTCATTTACTTTAAACCATTGAGAACTTATCATTCATGCCATCATTACTCTAAGTTGAGGCTCAAAGATACACACAAAGGAAGATCACCTATTACAAACAATTGCCTTCCTCACAAGGGCATGTAGTATTTCACTCATTCGCTCAAGTTTGTCTAGGCTGTCAACTTTTCACTCACTTTCACATTCTAAGAGCACTTCCCATGAATTTGATTTTCATCTCAAACATAGTTCCCACGAAAACATGCATGCAACATCAATAGGTCTTTCAAAGGTTGTAATGGGGCCTGGCTAAGGGTAGGATATTCAAAGGATAGAGGCTAAGTCCCTAGGATCAATGAGAGCATGAAACTAATATCACAACAATTGAATTCACTCTCATATTATTCTCTTCCTTGCATTTGATGGCTACACACCTCTTCCTTTTTATATTTATTTTTCTTTGCCCTTTTTGGCACATATTAAATGCTTTTCATCACCCTTTTTTTTTTTCAAGCCTTCGGTCCTTACTTCTGTTTTTCTTTTTCTCAACTATGATTCATGAACTTGTAGCCACCCTAAACTTAGTTCCACAACAACACTCACAAAGCTCAAATTCCATACTCTCCTAAATCCTAGGATAGGGGAAAATCATGGTTTTTCTGAGTTAATGGCTTGTAATGTAAGGTCATCAAGAACAGTAGGCTTCAAGGCTCAATGTGGCTAACTAGGGATCATTCATCAAGGTTGGTTCAATTTATGGTCAAGTAGCTAATTCAAAGAAAATTGCCTAAATCATTTGATGCAACATATAAACATGCAAACCATATAGAGATTCAAGCAAATTTGGGAAAGTGCAATTTACAGTGATTCACACATTCAAAAACAGAGTTGGAGGCTCAAATCCTCACCTGGACATTTCGCAAATTGTTTGACCGAGATACGATTCCTAGTGTGTGCACCCCCTCACCCCAAACTTATCATAAATCAAGTAATCACAACAAGATTCTCAAAGTTCGGTTTTCAATTTTTAAGTGGGGATAAAATTTTCTAATTTCAGAACCTAGGGGGAAATCATCAATGATCAAAATAATTCATGCAATCTGTGCTCAATTTAATTAGAAACCAACAAGCTTGCCAACACACATTCATACAACAACTCTTGATCTTCTCAAATTATTCAAGAGTGACAAACAAAAACAAAACGAAAATCAAAAACAAAAACAAACAAAAGTGAGGAGAGGAGAGAATACTCCCTGATCAAATTTCCATGGTTGCCTCCTCATCAATATTGGTCTCACGGCCTCCCTTCTGTTGCATAGCATCCTGGAAGAACTCCTGCAATTTAAGACCTTAAGTGCAGATTCGCGAGGCGAGAGATAACTCGCGAGGCGAATCTGGAAAATTGTTATTCACACTTTCCAGAATAGCGAGGCGAGTAGTATCTCGCGAGGCGAATCTGGAATTCCCACAGATGCTGATGCCCAGAATCACGAGGCGAAAGTAGACCTCGCGACGCGAGACAGAAAAGTAAGCAACCCCAGAGATTCAGGGCTTCTGTCTCGCGCGGTCAATGTGGATTCGCGTGGCGAATCAAGTTTTTTTTTTTATATATATGTGAAAATGACAGAAACTAACAATAGAGGATACTAGCTTGGGTTGCCTCCCAAGTAGCGCTTGTTTAACGTCCCGAGCATGACTCAAGTCACCTCTAAGGGTTAATCCGGACGTAGATCTTGCTTGCCATTCCATGCCTCAATCCGTATTCTGTAGGCTCTTGCCCTTTCATAAGCTCTCCTACTGTTCCCGGACAGCTCATTTAAGTCCAGCATCCTTCTATAATCAGCACGAACTCTCCACTCCGTGATGGTCCTTTTTGGGATCAACTCGTTGTCTTTATTGACCACCACGGTCGTGCCACCTTTCAACTTCGGTGCTTTACCAGTCTTTTTCTTGCCTTTGTTGCTGAGCTCCTTCTTTGCACATTCTTCCCCTGGGAGACTCGGTAAGGCTTCCATGTCTTTCAACCACTCGAGATAGACCTCATCCCCCAAAGGGCCTTTTTTCTCACTATCATCATGGGATTTTACCAACACTTGAGCAAGTGAAGAACCATGGGCTTCTCTAGTTGCCCTTGCCTTGGCAGTTGGATCCACCATATCCAATCGATACACTTCCGTCCTCTCTGCGCAGGTGCTTCATTGTTTCAAAGAGATTGAAGACTACCTCCTCATCTTGCACCCTTAGAGTGAGTTTCCCTTGTCGCACATCTATTAAGGCACCCCCAGTGGCCAAGAAGGGCCTACCCAATATGAGAGGGATCTCGGCGTCTTCATCCATATCAAGCACTACAAAGTCCGCCGGAAATATAAGCTTGTCCACCTTCACTAACAAGTCTTCGACCACCCCATAAGGATATTTTATAGAGCGGTCGGCCAGTTGGAGCGACATCCGTGTATCCTTAACTTCTTGGATCCCCAACCTCTTCATCATAGAGAGGGGCATCAAGTTGATGCTTGCCCCTAGATCACATAATGCCTTCCCTACAGTCATCTCCCCAATGGTACATGGTATCGAAAAGGAACCGGGATCCTTCAACTTTGGAGGGAGTTTTCTCTTAAGAATGGCACTACACTCCTCGGTCAAAGCAACCGTTTCCTCGTCCACTAATTTCCGCTTCATGGTGAGAAGATCCTTCATAAACCGGGCATATGATGGCATCTGTTCCAAGGCTTCCGCAAATGGAATGTTAATCTGAAGTTTTCGGAAGGCATCAAGGAATTTGTTGAACTGCTTATCCTGATGAGGCTTCTTCAATCTTTCAGGATACGGTACCTTCATGTAAGGTGGGAGGTCTTGGGGTTCAACCCACTTCTTCTTTCGGAACTCTTCATCTACAAGTTTCAGCCTTCCCCCTTGCTCCGGTTCCTTGTCACTTGCTAACCTCTCTTTTTCAGGTTGCTCTTCTTCAACATGTGGTTGTTCCGGGGCCTTGTCATCCTGAGAACTAGTTGCACCCCTGTTAGGTTCCAACACCCTTCCGCTTCTAGTAGATATGACATTGCATTGTCCCTTGGGGTTGTTCTCGGTATTACCTGGGAAAGTGCCTGGGAGACGCTCATTTAGTTGCTTTGCGAGTTGGGCCATCTGTGTCTCTAGATTGTGAATTGTCGCCCCTGTATGCGTTGCCCATTTGTCAATTGTCGCATTCACCTTCTCAAAAGATGTGCTTGTAAAGGTTGACAACTTCTCAAAAGCCAGCTCCCACGGTTGTCTTCCACCATCTGTTATTTGCAACTGATTAGGCCCTGGAAGAGCCTCGCTGGGTATTTGCACTTCGCTGAATTCCAATGTTCGGCCTTATACCCTGCTGAGGTTGTTGCCAATTCTGCTGAGGAGGTTGTTGACCGGCTAGACCACCATTAGCATTACCCCAAGCGAAACCCGGATGGTCTCTCCTCATGTACCCCCTATTCTGATTCTGATTGTGGTCATTTTGTCTGTTCCTCTGATAGTTATTCTGGGGCACAGTGTCATAAAAGTTGTCGCATGAGTCCACATGTTCCTGAGAGAAATTTAGCGGGCAAATCTGAGTGTCATGATCTCCATTACAATTTGCACAACCCGGAGGCATTCCCTCGTGTATCGCATTAACCTTCTTGTTCTCAGTCAAAGCCGCCACTTGCATCTTCAACAATCTGTTTTGCTCAAGAATGGCCTCCATTGCCCCAGAAATGATTCCATTTGAGGTTTCCCTTCCACGGTTGTAATCATTATATGACATCTTCTCCAATAATGCCCATCCATCCTCAGCTGATAAATAAGAGAACGAGCCGCCAGCTGCGGCATCACAGTTCATCTGATAGCGTCCCCTCAACCCATTAAAGAAATGTTGAACTTTAGAGACGGGGTCGAAGAACGCTGAAGGGCATCTTCTCAATAAGCCATTGTACCTCTCCCAAGCTTCATTATAGGTTTCATCTTCTGTCTGCCTGAAAGATGTAACGGATATTCTTGCTTGTGCCGCTTTCTGAGGAGGAAAATATTTGGTTAGGAACTTTTGTGCCATTTGCTCCCAAGTTCTGATACTGTTCCTATCCAAGCTGTCAACCCAATCGCGAGCGACATCCCGAAGAGAGAGAGGGAAAAGTCGCAAGCGAAACTCATCTTGTGAGACTCCTCTTGTCTTCTGTAAGTCACAAGCTTCAAGGAAGCGAGTGATGTGTCTATGAGGGTCCTGTTTGCCACTCCCATCAAACTGATTCTCACGGATCTGGAATGTGACACATGCTTCCACTCTGAAAGAGTCTGTATTCAGGTTGCCCCTCACGATAGAAGAGTCACAATCTCCCAAGCTAGGTAGATCGTACTCGAAGAGAGGCTTGTAACGAGGAGGAGGAGGAGGAGGAGGAGGAGGATTTTCTTCGGCCATCCTCTCGATAGCAATTGCTTCAAGCCTCTTTCGCTCTCTGGCTTCTTTCCTTAAGCGCTTCTCGGTCCTGGTGATCTCTGAATCGAATAGCAAGTCCTCTTGTGAAAGGGTACCTCGCATACAAAAACACGGCAAGACCAAGTGGAATCAAAGAAGTAGAGAAAAATAATAAAGAAATAACAGAAAAATAAAATAAAAATCAACTTAACCAATCAAACAAATTTCCTAAAAATTAGGAAAACTGGCTATGCCAATCCCCGGCAACGGCGCCAAAAACTTGTTGTGGACTCCGGCAAGTGTACCGGGTCGTCGCAAGTAATAAAAATAACACGGTAAGTAATTACCGAGGTCGAACTCAGGGATTGGGCTACCAATTCGACTAATCCGCGGGAAATCCGATACGTTTGGTCAAGTTAGAGAGAAGTGGTTGAGAGAGAGATTAATTTCGCAATTCAAATAAGAAATCGATTAAAGCTAAGGTGATTAAATTCAGGATTTAAAATATCCAAGGTCTCAAATCCACCTACCCAATCATGTATAGTACCCAAGTGATGATGTATTCCTCCCTAAGTTCAATTATAATGTCAACCGGGACCCCCAATTTCTCCTATATCCACTGTCATGCTCAATAGGACGTATTCGATGATTGAATTAATTACTTGTTCTGTCTCATAACCCTAATCTCGAATTCTATTAAACCTTGTTCCCTCTATGGTTGCACTAATCAAATAAATCCACGGTCGTGCTCATTATTCAATTAATGATTCCAATTCAAGTTCTAAAACGCGACTCGCCGTTCAGCCTCAAGCACGTTAACTAGTTAATCACGTAACACATATGATCAACGCAATCAAAATAGAATTGGAAAACATTCATAAGAGAAGGGGAGAAAAACATACATCACAAGAACACTACACCGCCATGGGTGACTTCATTGATCCCTCGGACGAGGGGATTAGTTCCTCATGCCCGTGACGACGCACAAACAATCGGCAATAATCTCCATAATAATAAACTAAAAGAAGAAAAGAAAAGAGAAGGGAGACGCAGCTCCAGAAACAAGGATTCGCACTCCTGATCTAAACAAGTGGCTAACAACTTGATACCCAATTCTGATCTGAGACAGCCTTTAAATAAGGATTCTGTTTCTCGCCAACTCGCGGGGCGAGCTTACTCTCGCGACGCGAAATTTAGTATTGGCGCGCTTCAAATTTTGGATTTTCGCAAGGCGAGCTTGTATTCGCGGGGCGAGTCTTCAAACCTCAATCTCTCACAGCTGTGACCTTCATCACGGCTAGGCCGTGATGGTCTCTGTCTTCCAGGGTCTTCAAACTCTCGCGGGGCGAGATGCTTTCGCGGGGCGAGATTCAATTCTAGGCTGTGACCTTCATCATGGCTAGGCCGTGATGGTCTCTGACTTCCAAGTCTTCATTCTCTCGCGAGGCGAGCTGTCTCTCGCGGGGCGAGTCTTCAAACCTCAATTTGTCACAGATGTGACCTTAATCACGGCTATGCCGTGATAGTCTCTGTCTTGCTGGTCTTCAGACTCTCGCGGGGCGAGAAGATTTTCGCGTGGCGATCCAGAAATGATGACTTTTGCTGCTTTGTTGACCTTCAGTCTTGCGTGGCGAGAATACACTCGCGGGGCGAGTGTCTCCAGAATTGCAATTTCCACTACTTCTTGGCTTTCCTTGACTCCCGGAGCTTCACTTATTGACCTGAAAACACAAAAAGCAACCAAAAGCATAATTCTATCCAAAATAAGCTAAAAACTACACAAAAGACGCAAAACGAGTCAAAGTCCAACTTAGGAACAAAACAAGGCAAAATTTGGGCGAAAACGAGAGTGAACTCGACTAATTGGCACATAAACCCTAGTTCATCTAGTCATAAAACTAGATAAGCCAGAGGCTTATCAGGTTACAAAAGCCGTGCCCAATTGACCCGACCCCTACTCTCGTGGTAGTCGATCCCAGATTGGACCCTTTGCGTTCCGTGACAACTCGTTGCTCCTCGAGGGACGGCTTCTAACTCTCGTGATTTCAGTCCCAAGTCTGACTTCTATAGGTCCGACACCTAAGTTCACCGCTAGGTTCCTCCTTAGAATGTCTCAGTCATGCAAATAACCTAAGTTCACCGCTAGGTTCCTCCTTAGAATATCCACGCCTCGTTGATAAGCGGCCGCTGGACTTTACGAGTGAAACACACTAGAAATCCTAAGTTCACCGCTAGGTTCCTCCTTAGAACGTCTACGTCACGCAAATAAGCGGTCGTCGATTTTACGATTGATTAAAACACTAGAAATCAGATCTAAAACAATAACGAAATCAACAACGATTTTACATCAAATCAACAACATTTACAAAACTCGAGCAGAGCCCCAATCCCTAGAAACAAACTACTACTCCAGTCTTGCCATGGAGATGACAGGCTGGGTTGACAACATAATGAAAATACAAAAATCAGAGAAGAGAGGAGGAGAGGAGAAGATCCTAAAATGTAGCCAAAATTGTCCTAGATGATCTCTATGATGCTCTATGATTCTTCTTTTTTTTGATCTGATGACTTGATCCTTATTTATAGAAATTGGGAAGTTAGAGTCCCAAACCAACTCAAAATCTGATCTATTTCGGTTTCTTCAGGTCCAAGTAATGCGCGTCACGGCCGTGATGTCCATCACGGGCTGGCCGTGACGGTCTCTGCCTCTGCCAATTCTGGAAAATTCAAATTCTCGCGACGCGAGATATGTCTCTCGACGCGAGCCCTCAGCTTCATGGCCCGTGATGAATTTCACGGCTAGGCCGTGATGTGCTCTGACTTGTGGTGGTTTTGGGTCACGGCCGTGACAGACTCTGACTTCAGCCTTTGTTCCTTTTCAGTTTTGCTCGATCATGGTCGTGATGGGCATCACGGCTAGGCCGTGATCGGCTCTGTTAGGCTCGTTTTCTGCATTTTTAAAGCTCCATCTTCATCCAAACTTCATCATGGTTGATCTTGAGCATTTTACCCTTGATATCTGCAAAACAACACACGAAAACCGCCTTACCCGTTCCAAAGGAAAATTAACCTAAAATCTAATTAAAAAATGCCTAAACTACATGAAAATGCATGCAAAATGATGGACAAAGATGAGGTGAAATCACACTCATCAATGATCGTAGAAGGTGAGCTGGTAGGATGAAGGTCTTGTGTTTATGACACATATGTATGATATATAGTTGTATTTTATGTTGATGGTGTTGGATTGTATGTGGAGTAAAGGAAAGAAAAAAAATTATCACCATTTTTTAAAAGAATAAGTAATTAGAAAACTTATTTTTCCGAAAGTAACCAGCAACATGTTATTTCTTTAAGTTTCAAATTCTGCAACAAATTACTTAAATGTGATACCCTGATAAGGGGCGTCGCATTCAGCGAACTGATTTTCACTGACACTACAAGAAAATCAGCTTTCAACATTAACCAAAAGCTCATGCTACAAGGCAAGAGTCGACGCTAATAGTCATTTCAGCATCGGTCATGTGTCGGCATCAAGACTAACTCTACATGCCTTGTCGCAAAGTTTAGCGTCAAGCCGCTAAACATAGCGTTGACCTGACCTACGCTAAATCACCAGGAAATTAAAAAAAAATACTGCATGTAATGTTTATTACAACTCCATTACAATTAAACGTTCTCCTTAATCAGTAAGAAAATGAGAAAACTTAGGTACAATTTCATGTATACATTAGGTGCTATTTTCCAATTGAATTAAAGATATATGTAACAGTTCATACACATGTTACGTTTTCATTTATGGGCTATTACACATGCCATAATTCTTTTGGAAAACAACACCTAATATACCTATGGAATTGTACCTAAGTTTTTCATTAATAAAATTGCAATAACATTAGGTTCATGAGTCACGGCTTTACAATAATATGCACACATTTTAGGAAGAAGAAAGACAAAAGAAACATAATAGAACAATATATATATATATATATATATATATATATATATATATATATATATATGTGGGAGTGTATCATGTGAGAATTAGTGTCTATCGTGAGAAATAAGAACTTTTAACAGTAACCGTTGGATCACAATTAAAAAAATAAACAGATTAGATTATACAATAACATTAAATGGTCACGTGAGCTCTCATTTTTCATCCTCCCCTTTCCCCTGCAATCCCAGATCAGTTGGTGCACATATGACTTCGTTCTTATTCCTTCATCACGTGCTTTTAGCCGCCATCGTATATTGCTCGCCTCCTCTTCGTTCTCGCAACAAAGCAGCAGCCGTCGTCATGTATATCCGCCTCCTCTTCGTTCCCGCAACAATGCAGGGACTGCCTCTTCTTATCCGTATCCTCTTCTTGCCCCCTCCCCGTGTGTCCTAGTTCTTGAAGTCATGGCGACTGCAAATACAGTGTCTGGACGGCGGAGGGGCGAATCGAGCAGTAGATCTAGAAAGCGATGGAGACAGCGATGCGCAAGGTGCGGTTATGGGGAGTGGACGAATCGTACACCAAGGTGGAGAACGGTGACTGGAATGGTCGTGCACAGTGGAGCAGAGGAGGTGGACGATGTTGTGGACTGGTTATGGTGGAGCTACTGGGACACGATTACTCAGGTGGAGGGACGATGATTTGTGGTGGTTGCTGTTGGGGTTCTGGCATGAGGTAGAGGATGGAGGTTTCGGACTGGTATAGATGTTCCGGACTCGGAGGCACACGTCCACGAGGTGGGGGATTTGTTCATATGCTTGTTTGTGGGGTGACGCTAGTAGAGGCATAGGCATGTGGGTATTTGTTTTCTGGTGTTTGGGTTGATCAGCAGCAAGCAGAATACGTTCCAACAAGCACGTGAAGGAATATGTGGACCAACTGATGAGGGATTGCAGGAGGAAAGGGGAGGATGAAAAATAAGAGATCGGTGACCATTTAATGTTATTGTATAATCAAATCCGTCTTTTTTTTTTTTTAATTGTGATCCAATGGTTACTATTAAGAGTTCTCATTTCTCGCTATAAACTCTAGTTCTCATATGATAATATATATATATATATATATATATATATATATATTGGTTAAAGAAGATATGGTTTTACTAAAGAACTCACGAGGGTTCATAAACATGGCACATACACGCATAAGAAAAAGTTACTAACAAATCTTTACATTTATAATCACATAGTGGAAGCAAGAATATACTTAACAGTCAAGGAATGTAAATACTTTCTTCATCATTGATCATTATATTTCCAGAAAGCAGTCATTGTGAGAAAAAAACTACAGGAGAATTGAGACGATCAAGCAATCCCTGTTGCAAAATTGAAATATAATCTGTGAAAGAGAATAAATTGTTGACAAACATAAAATGCATCATTCACAATCACTAATTCAGCCTTCTTTAAAACAAAGTCAGTCATTCATAAACTAACAAATATTGGACACAAAATAGATGTATATTTCAATCAACAAGGCCAAATCCCCAAGAGACCCTTTGATGTTAGCTACATTACAAGGCATAATAGATCATTCTATTACTGCTAACTATTTCTCTCAAACTTAAAATCAGTAGAAGTGTTAAAACTAAGAAGCTGAAGGGGCTCAAAACTTTGGCTAAAAACAAAAATCATGATATCTTTTTTCACGATTCAAGCGGAAAAGACTCCTTCGTGGTTCCATCAACAACCATACTATCTTTGAAGAACTGTAGTTATCCAATAACTTGAAGAATCTACCTTATAATTCTGTACACATCACTACAAGTCTCCTTCAAATAACCTGTAGAACATCAGAAGGCAATTATAAATGTATCGCGCCATGTGTTAGTGATGCCATTTATTGTTTAAAAAAAAGAGTGTATCATTTTGACCATTTATGAGTAAATCATGAAGTATGCCTTATGTAAATCTAAAATAACAAGAACTAAACTTGAATTACCAAGTAAAGAACAAGAAATGCATAAACAATTGATTGCATTTGAAAACTAAAGAAAATGATAATTATTTTTCTTTTCAAACCTTTTCTTTCTTAGTATAGATCATATGTGGAATTAAGATGTTGAGATAATCAGACAGAAAAAGTTTGTTCTGCATCCATGCCTCTCACTATTGTAACCTAGTGTTTGCAATCTAATCATGCACATTCTAAAGTCTAAACTCATAAGAAGTTACCAGCTCTTTGAAATTTGGTCTATTTTTACATCATGCTCAGGAGTCAAGACTTGGAAAAAGACAAAGGACAAAAGAAAAGACAACAAAGACAAAAGAAGGTGGAAGCATGACCACACAAACCCAAAACAACAGAGCACAAGCTGCCACCACAAACAAACCGCCACAAAACAAGCAGAGAGACAGAAGAAGAGAAAAGATATATATAAGAATTTAGTTTGGCCAGAGAGGAGGGCAAGAGGAAAAGAATGAAACACCCCACTGGATGGAGGACAACCAGGGCGACGCCCCCCGGCAAAGCAGGGTAAACCAAACAACCAGCCAGAAACACGAAAAAACGACGGACAACGAAAAAAAACCCAAACAAAAAGCAGACAACCACCGAAGAAGCAGGACAAACCAGGATGGAGAGAAAAGATACCCGAAAAAGTGTTAACAAAAAAACACTCAGAGAAAGGCTTTTGAAGAGAAGGGAACAACACAAGAGCCAGACGACAGAGGTGCAGAAAAAGAGAACGAGCAAGGCATTTAGCAAAACCAGGCAAAACCTCCACACTGAAGAGAATGAAATGAGAGATGATGGAAAGGTGCCACCAAACACTCAGCATCAAAACTCAAAAGCAATTTTTTTTGACTTTTTCTACTAAAGAATGGTTTATTCTTCTTAGTTTATTGATAATATGATAATTTCTATCAAGACTAGAATTATTCTGCCCGCCAAATTACAAAACACACACAAGTGACACAACGAGTGGAGTTGTAGGAGAGGTTAGTTTGCGTGGGAAGCTGAGCTTCTGCAAGAGTTCACTTCTACAATGATGGGTGCTGTCATCTGTAAAGATGTGGCAGATAGGTGGGTATGGGGTTTAGGTCCTGATAGTTTTTACACAGTTAAGTCTGCTTATGATCACTTGGTTTCACATACTCTTCTTCCGGGTCACCCCCAAGTGCTCTCGGATATCTTCAGCAGTTATTGGTCAAGTTGTGCTCCCAGCAAGGTGCTAGCTTTCTTTTGGCAACTACTACAAGATAGAGTTCGGACTAGGTTAAATTTGTTCCAAAGAAATATACTGAATGATTCCATCTCTTATTACTGTGTGTGGTCAAGAACAGGAGTCTTCTGTTCATTTGTTCCAAAACTGCTCTTTCTCAGCAAGGATCTGGAGTTGGTTATATAGATGGATTGATGTTGATTTTGAGGTGCTCCCGGACATTGTTAGCCACTAGCTGATGCATATAGAATTGTTTAGAGGGAGGAATATGAGGGAGTTTAGAAGTTTGTTTTGGCAAGCAACAATCTGGTCCATTTGGTTACAAAGGAATGCAAATATTTTCATAAATGAGTCGGTTGTGTTTGGGAGCTGCTTTGAATTGATTAGTAACAAGTCCTGGCTTTGGTTCTCTGCAGACAGCAACAATTTTGGTTATACATTTTCGGATTGGTGTGTTTGCCCCTATAGCTGTCTCGGCTAGGTTCAGTATGATGATCGAAAAAGGTGTTCGATTACTACCTATGCCTGTATCTTGATTGTGAGGAATAATTTCATGCTGTATACCTTCTTGTCATGGTTCTCTGTTCTGAGTTGAAGTATCTCAATCGGGTGAGAGTAAAAAACGGAGATTGCCTTGCCTAGAGTGAAAAATGTGAGTTTGTGAGGAAGTGAAAATTGAAATGGTTCTATGGGTGTCTACTGGTTACCTTTTAGGTGACAGCAATTTCTAACTTTATTTTCATGGTGTTCTAGTTTCTTTCTTGCAGGTTTGTGCTCTATGGCGGTTTTTATATCCTAATGAGGGGAGGGGCTTGTGGATTCATAATAATTTGTGGACTAAACCCCCAATTTGGTCCCTGAGAAAAACACTCGGGTCTGAAATAGTCCCTAACCAAAAAAAACTATCCGTTTAGTCCTTAAGAATGTATTTCCGGGACAGATTAGTCCTTCTGTCATATTTTGTAGTGTTTCTATCATGTTTAGTGCATGTTAATAGGGACTAATTTGGCTCACGGTCATGTTTCTTAGGGACTTTACTGGTATCACTTAAAAATTGTTAGGGACTAATTTGTGACAGAAGGACTAATCTGTCCCGGAAATACATTCTTAAGGACTAAACGGATAGTTTTTTTTGGTTAGGGACTATTTCAGACCCGAGTGTTTTTCTCAGGGACCAAATTGGGGGTTTAGTCTAATTTGTGTGAGGAGGGTGCTCTGAGAGTGTCACAGTGATTAGAGCTCCTTTTTTATTAGTGGGTGGTGTGGTTTTGAGAATGCAGTGTGCATGTCAAAAAAGTTTCTCTACTGGGTTCTAGTGGGTTTTTCTTTCAGTGAAAGACTTTCCTTTTTTTCTCTCTCTGTTGTCTGGCTGTGGTCCAAGTTTGTTTTTAGAGGTAGGTCCATGTCAGTGTCTTTTGTATCGAGGGGCAGGTTTTGTTTTTGTTTTTGTTTCTTTGGTTTTAGTGAGGTGTCTCTCTTTGTCCTCGGCTGTGTTTAGAGTGTTTGGTCAGTTTTCTTTTTGTTCATGGTGTGTCTTCTGTTTTTTGCATTTCAAAACTGTACTGCTCTGGTGTATAGACAAGAAGCATTGTGGTTATAAGTTCTCTGTTGGGGTGTTTCAACAAAGTGTGGCTCTAGGAGCTTTGTTACAGGTTCCAGTTTTGATGCTAAAACTCCTCTATATCAGTATTCAACAAAGTGTGACAAAATTGATGTTTTTGGTTCAAGTGGCAGGGTTATTCTTCCTGCAAGTGCATTTTTCTTCAGGACTCTTTCCCTTAAAGGCGTGCTCTCCATCGTCTATGGTTTATCTACAGAATTTTTCGACTGAGGTGGTCTGATTACAGTGAAGGGCAATTCCATTTGTGCTCTCCATTTCTTTTTGGTCCCTGGCTCGTTGGTTTTTAGCTGGTTTTATTCAATTATGGACTATCATGCCAAAAAACATGTCCAAATCTTGGTACTGCATACATGTTGATGGAATGGCTACTTTGTTTTTGTGACGTGGTGATAGAAGGTTTTTACAAGGTGTGCAGCTTCTTTTGGTTTGTGATTTTATTCTGGATAGTGATAGCTGGAAGTATCTAAGTAGGCTTCAATTTGGTCTTGCTATTTGTTCTGTTTAGTTGCAGATGTGGTGCTTTGGTCATTGCTATGTCTTCTCTTCTATTCTACTTTCTCTATTCTACTTGGTTAGGACTTTGTAATATCTGTTAAGATAGTTAGAATTTGTTAGGGTTAGTTAGAATTTGTTGTAAGTTGTTAGTTGATTTACTTGGCTATATAAGCCTAGTTTACATTGTAATTCTCATTTTTATCATTCTAATCAATATACCCTTTTCAATTTCTATAAACTTGTTGCTCTCATTGTTCTTCTCTGAACCATGAAATTCAATATAGTATCAGAGCTATCCTAGATCCATTGTTGGACCACCTACCATGTTATCCACGCACCAAGCCCAATAATGCTGGGTGTGAGGGGGTGTATTGGGAAAAACCCAAGTCCCACATTGACTGGAGATAGTATCTAATGAGAGCTTATAAGTAGTAGGCAATCCTCATCCTATGAGCTAGCTTTTGGGATTGAGTTAGGTCCAAAATCTAACATGGTATCAGAGCCATCCCACCCACCTTGAATCTTCCGCATGCATTTTTTTTTCTTTCTTACTTTATTTTCTTTTCCTTTTTCAGTTTTTCCCGAGAAAATCCAAAAACCAACAAATCCTTTTCTTTCTTTCATTGTTGTTACTATCCCTTTCTGAAACAATCGAATATTCTTTCTTCGCATTTGCTTCTCCATCGCCTCGGCCACGGATCTCATATCCACCTCTTCTTCTCTATTCGAGGTTGCGTTCTTCTCAGTGGCGATTCCAAGAATGAAACGAATTTCAGCAACTCAGTGTTGTTGTTCTTGCATTCCGCGATTTCTGCATTATTACAACTTCACCAGATTTGGTTTGTGTTTCTGACTTTTTGTAAGTTCGTGGCCGGAGATGGTGTTTTCCGATGCCGTCTTGTTGCGGTGGTGCCGCATTTCTGGTCCCCCCCCTCGGATCTTGATTTCGATCTAGTTCTTCTCCCCACAGATTTACGATGCATTTCCCCCCCTCAGATCTGTTTCTTGGTCTCGTTTCTCCGGTTGTGCCATTTCGTTGCGGTGATGCCGATTTTGCGGTGGTGGCTCTTGATGGAGATCTGATTTTGCATCTTCCCCTGCGCTTATATATTCCATATATTCAACACTATTTGGATATGGTAGTTTCTTATCTGTTTTGATCAAGAGTGGTGCCAAATCTTGAAGAACTGTTCGAAGCTCCATCAGTTTTCAATTTCTTTGATGTTGTATGTAACACCCTCCTTTGGGCATTACTTTTTAAACACGCGGAAATAAAACTAAAAGATAATTTGCTGGTGCTTTCGAAAAATAATTTATAAAAGTACATAAGTGTCTGAAATTGGGTATAAAATTTTGTCACGACTCCACACCTAAGCCTTGATCGGCACACAGACTTACTATCATAGCCTGGCAAGCCTATTTAATTTAAAGAATATACTTGAATAAAAGCTTGTATTTTTACGAAAATTTCGACAGAGTCTCCTTTGTAATTCGGACATCCCAGGTAAAAGAACACCTGCTAAAATAATTACATTTTCATTCCAGAATTCCATTTACACCAAATACAACCAAGTAGTAATATGCTAAAAAATATATATATTATATCCATAAGCTGTATAAGACCAATATCCATAAGCTGTACAAGACCAAAAGAAACAGCTTAGATTTTCATTCAAAAGATATGCTCTCTGAGCCATAAACATTCCATTTTAAAATAAAGGCTCTTTGAGCCATACTCATACATACTTATCAAAAATAATCTAAGTCTCAAACCCTAAGCTGGTCATTCTAAAAGTTATTCATGAGGAAAACTCACGTGATCATTCCACAATTAATACCTCATCAAGCAACTAGATCTAAGTCTCTGAATGACTTAGAAAGACTCCTCTGTACCATCTGTGTTAAAGTACCCAGGGTACAATAGCAAACCAGAAGAAACCTGAAATATCTGTAAGGGTGAGACGCCAATATATGGATTTAACACAATAACTAAATGCACGACACCACATAACACATATACATTTATCACACAAACATTTATAAGCTAATAATTTATCAATGGGTTCCACACCCCAAACATCAACGTTGGAAAACTATGCATGAACACTTCAAAACATCATCTAAACATTCATACCTAATCTCCTGAGACCCCCAACGTCATTTAAAATGAGCTGATCAAGCTTGATTGCCAAAAGAGGCACGTCGATTTTTGCCAACAGAGGCACGTCGATTTTACCATAGCCCACTGTCCGGAATAGTGAGAACGTCGATTTATGGATTTTTCCATTGCACGTCGATTGCCCAAGGCGTAATGAATTTCATTATACGTCGATTGCCTAAAGGCGCAATGAATACGTCGATTACATGAATATCATAAAATACCCTGATTTCATTGTACGTCGATTGCCTTGGGCACAATGAATTTCATTGTACGTCGATTGCCCAAAGGCACAATGAACACGTCGATTTCAGGAATATCATATAGATATCATGATTAACAAATACGTCGAGACATGAATATCACCAAGATATCAAGATTAACCTCGTAGGCACGTCTGCCGAATATGCATGCAAAACATTTTATTCTCATCATTTTTCTTTGTGTTCGATCTTTCCTTTGCCGAAGCTCAAAATGGCTTACGACTCACATAGTTTTAAAACACCTTTAAAACTTTTATCACAACACAGGACCTCACCGTCCGAGTGCTCAATCACGACACCTCTCGACCGGTGCACCAGTCTTAGGTTCGTGGTACTAGAAAACATCTTCAATGTTTCAATACGGTATACACCACGTATACGGTACAGGACCTCAAAGTCCAAAGGACCTCATGTCCATAACAACACAGAACCTTAGTACCCCGACGTCTCGGTTACTAAGTTCCACAACACTCTCAACACCGTTGAATTAACTTTTGATTTTCAGAGATTCTTTTCCAAATGGAAATTCATTAATAAAATCGTTAAATAATAAAACTTAGTTTTCACAAAGGTGAGTCACTTGAGGTTTTAACTTTCTTAAAATATGTACTGCCATTTCAAAACACTTGCCTTCTACACTTCTCTAGACTTGCCTGTCAATTATCACTTTTAAAGCTTTTTAAGCCAAAACTTAGCTTTTTTCACTTAAACAATTTTCTAAAATCATCATTAACTTCTTTTCAACAATTAATTTCATAAAATAACTTTGTATAATATTGCAAACTTTCTTACATAAAAATTAGCAGTACAGAAACATTTTCACGGTTTCGCTCTCATTGTGACTCATAAATTACTTTTACACTAATAAATCATCAAAAATAATAATATTTCTCAAAACTCATTATTTTTCCAAAATAATATTTTCCACCACTATTATATTCCAACATTTCCCATAAAACATTGAATATAATTTACACAGCTTATTAAAGCTTTTATCTGATTAATCGGTTGTGCACTGACCACTGTCAGGCTTCTCAAACAACACTCACAAGCAACATTCAATAACAATTATCAGAATTATATCACCAGGCAGATCATTCATCACAGCAATATAATATACAACAGCAGATAATCAAATAGTTTAAAAGCAGATCAAACACCGATACACAGATAAACAACACAACATAAACCACATAAACAGATAACCACAACCACATAAATTATACAGACTACACTACAAGCAAATGGTTATTGAGAAAAATCCCTCAGGCAAGCTCCCCTTACCTTTGAAGACAAGTAAAGGATCCTCGTCTTAATGCTCACGTTAGCTCATATCTACTCCATCAAGCAAGCATAGCCGTGTCCAAACGTCTCAGAGAGTAAATCCAACAACGCGCAACAACTAGAAATCAAGAAATCAATTACATATAATCAAACACACATTCTAATTTATTCTAAACACTTAATCTTTTTACCAAACAAGGTTATTTTTAAAGAAAATCATGTTTGAAGCTCACGCTTCACAATACCCTTTAAGGAAACTTTGTTTTGATTATAGGATCATGAAAAAGAACTTGGGAATCATCAATTAAGAGTCCTAATTGCACTAAATCATAATTAATTTCATAAAAACAGAACCAAATTCAAATGAAATCAAATTGGGGTTTAGGGCTCCTAAATACAATTTAGGGAAAACTCATTTTAACTAAAGAATAATGAAATTGGTTTAGGGAAACACAAATTCACAGTCCCAATTTCATAAAACAACCATAAATTTCAAGATTAAAATCTGAAATCAAAGGGTTAGGGTTAGGGTTTCAAAATCAGATTTTGGGGGTTTTGAATCTGAGACATAAGAGAGGGTTTTGACTCACCCAAGGAAGAAGATAACTTGAAGGTGGTGCTGTGGTGCTCCTCGCGGCGGCGGACGCGATTCCGACGAGGTGGCAGTGGAGGTGGAACACTCCCCTACAACAACCATGATCCATAAAGTGAAGCTAAGCTTCATAGAAAGGAAGAAGAAAGTTTAAAACAACTCACATAGTGAAAACCACCATGGAGGCGGCGGCGCGCGGTGCTTACCGCGGTGGAGCGACGATCGCGCGGTAGCAACCCGTGTAGGCGGTGGCGCCATCGCATCTCCTCCTCCCTACGTTGAGCGGCGGCCGACGAGCTTCCTGGTGGGGTGGGCGGCGCTGCTATGGTAAGAGGAAGGAGGAAGATGAAGTTGAGGTGGGAGGAAGAAGAAAAGAGAAAGAAGAAAGAAAGAAAGAAGAAAAAGCAGAGAAGAAAAGAGAAAAAGAGGGAGAGCGTCGAGAAAGAGAGAGAGAAAAATGAGAAAATTGAGTTTTTAAACCAGTTACTTAGTGATGGGTAAAAAATGAGTGATAAATATTAGGCCTAAAATAAACATGTTTTTACTTTTTGGAATCTAAAAATAAAGATTGATAAAGATATGTTTTCGAAATTCAAGTTAGAGTAAAGATTAATAGTTGAACTGATCAACTAAGAAAATACTCAGTCCAAAATTTAATCTCCGATAAATGTCAAACCAAAATATTTTTAACTCTAAAATATTTTTTCTCTTAATCATATTATTTAAAATATTTTTCTGTACTGGTAATAATAGTGACAATAACATAAATTATTGTCTAGTAAGCGTGCATTCACTGAAATAAGTAAGTGCTAACGCACCCAATAAAATAATTTGAAGAGAGTAATTTAATTACTCAAACTACACCACATCACAAAATAAACTTAAACATCCAAATAAAATAATTAATCATAGGTGTAAAACTAGGGTGTTACATTGTAGATCTGGTATGGCGTCACCAATTTTTGCATTGGTCTGTGCATGCCTCAGCCGAAGATGTGAATGTCCAACTTTGGGATTCATTTGCAGATATATCCAAACAGTGATGTCTCAACTTCTTTTCCTTCTTGATGCTTCGGTACAAGTGATGGGATTGTGTTCTCTCTCACGTTTTTTGGGATGCAGAGGCTGGGTTCTTTGATTTGATAAAAGATGCATTTCCAACTTTTTTTTTAAGTTCTGTGCACACCAACTGTTCGGTGATTTGCCTTGCTTTTTGTTTCTGTTTAGCCTACTGGCTTTGTTGTGAGCTTCTGTCCATGGTGGTTAAGCATTGATATGAGCTTCTGTCATGGATGGTTAAGCATTGACAATTTGTTGTTAGCTTCTGCCCTTATCTTGGTGGTTAAGCATATATGCTTCTGTTAAGTGGTTAAGCCTCGAGTTATGGCTTCTGCTTAATGGTTAAGCTTTTGCCTTTATTGGCTTTGATGTTTTCAGCTTCTACCTTGTATGGTGGTTAAGCACTTGGAGCTTCTGCCTTTTATGGTGGTTAAGCCTTTGTTAGCCTACGTGCCTTGCCAATGTGTTCTTGGCATTATCATTGAATTTTTTTTGGATATGCATTTGTATTGACCATTCCAAGCTGGAAGTGTTATGTACACATTCCAGCTTGCGGGGGACTGTTAAGATAGTTAGAATTTGTTAGGGTTAGTTAGAATTTGTTGTAAGTTGTTAGTTGATTTACTTGGCTATATAAGCCTAGTTTACATTGTAATTCTCATTTTTATCATTCTAATCAATATACCTTTTTCAATTTCTCTAAACTTGCTCTCATTGTTCTTCTCTGAACCATGAAATTCAACAATATCAATGCTGGGATGATGTTTTCTAGCATTCCACTTACATTTGTCCTCTCTTCTTTGTTTTGCTTGGTTCTGTGTATATGGGTTGAGGTACCCCTTGTACCCTTCTCAATATACTTTTGGCTTATCAAAAAAAAAAAAAAATTTATGTATGTTAAATATGTGCTCTCTTTCATATACAGAACTTATAAGGCAAACCAAGTTCAAGTAATAATAATTTCTTTCTAGAAAACCCAGATGGGGAGTCCAAATTAGTTTATTTAATTTATTTAAAGGGGTCAATCATTTAGGCTTTGTTTGTTATAGTAGAAAATGGCAAGAGAGAAAACAAGAAGAGAGAAAATTAGGAGAAAATACATTTTTCTCTTGTTTGGTGGAGGAGAGAAATAGGGAAGAGAGAAGAAAATTGATGGGACCCACCTCAATTTTTTTTATCTCCCCAAGTGAGAAGAAAATGGAAGAGGGAGAGAGTGTTTCATGTAAAATGACTTTTGTACCCTTCTTTTTGGGTTCTCATTCAATTATTTAATAAATTTAAATAAATTGAACTAAATTAATCATTTATTAAATTAAATTAAATTTAAATAAATAAAATAATTATATTAAACTAATAAATTTTATTTAAAATAACTTAAATCAGTTAAAAATTATTTGATTAGTTAGAATAAATTAAATCAATTAAATTTAAATATTTTTATATTGATTTTTTAGTTAAGGATATTTTTGTCTTTTTAAAAAAATTACTTTTCTCTCTTCTTATTTTCTATCCAACCAAACAAAGGGGGAGAGAGAAAACACCTCTTTCTCCTCTATTTCTCTCGTATTTCTCTTACACCAAACAACACATAAAATCTACTATATTTCTCACAATTTTCTCTCTTCTCATACTCTTTCTCACCTCTTTCTCTCTTCTCACAACCCAACAAAGCCTTAGACAAAGCTCTGAGAAAGACAACACTCTTCAATCCACTGTTTGCAGCTTGTACTGGCCGAGGAGTAAAACCCGGCCACCGAGCATGGATACCCGATCCAATAAAGGTGGGAAGGATAAGATAACGATATTATCTTTAATAATCATGATATTATCTCAAATAACCTTATCCAGTTATAAGAGATAAAATCCCTCAAATTAAGGAGATCATATCTATCTTTAATAATCCTGATATTATCTCAAATAACCTTATCCGGTTAGAAGAGATAAATCCCTCAAATTAAGGAAATCACATCTCAAAGAAGATTTAAGAGATAAAAGGAGATGAATCCAAATCTCTTAAAGATATGGGGATCCTATTATAAAAAGAGGAGAACCCAAGAGAGAGACTCACTTTTCACGAACCCAGGTGACTCTCCCTTAAGCGTATTAGAGAAACATGCTCGACCAAGAGACTATTGAAGAGTCCTTGCTCGCTGGTATTCATCAGATACACGATTAGGGGATTAAGATCACTACATGACCAAGGGTTGAACCTAGAACTACGTCTGGCTTTGATTCCCATTGGGATACGTAGGACCGGAATACAAAATTCTGTCAAGCCATATTATAAAACAACCCCATTGTTCACTCTTGGTTTGACGTTCTACAGTGAGATTCCGGCAAGTCGGATCTCGGCAGGAATACAGCTATGGAGAAATGCATCTACTCATTATAACTTCTTTGCTAAACAATCATAATTGAGGTTCATGACTCAATAAAATCAATGAATGGTACAAGGATTTTGAAACATACATACCTGATGCGTCCACCGTGGGGCTGAGGAAAAACTTTCCCTGGTTCCATAAGAAAGCTTGATGGTGACTACACGGAATGGATCGAGGGGAGGGGCGAACATCATGAACCATGTAGATCATGAGGCTTTGAACACGAGCTAGATTGGTGACAATCCACCTTCCCCTCCCATCAATGAAGATAACCCTCAGCTGGGAGAGGTTATGGCACAGTTAAGGCAGCTACGTAAGAAGAACGAGGAGATCATACATGCTCAGAATCGAAGGCTTTTAAGAGCTCGGAAAAGAGAAAGATCGGTGATGCCTTCCGAGGAAGAGCAATCCTCACCCGAGGGTATCCAAAAGGATCCATCGTACGTACCTTCTCCTCATGATACGAGCCGACCGTCCAAGACCAAACCTCGCCCCATAGGATTCAGAAGTTAAATCTCGTGCAGAAAGGACTATCCAAAAAGAAAGGGTAACAGACCGACGACCGAGGTTGCCGTTCACGGATGACATCGATGAGGTAATCATGCCTATACAGTTTAAGCCTCTTAACATTGATAAATTCAATGGCACCACTGACCCCACCGAGCACGTAGAATCCTTTATTTCTTCTGTTTACCTGCTGACCGATTCTGTAGCCATCATGTGTAAAAATTTTCCAACCACTTTGCAAGGCCCTGCCTTAACCTGGTTTACGAATCTCCCACCCTGGTCAATTGATTCCTTTGATATGCTTGTAACTAAGTTCACTGCACAATTCGCAGCGAGCCGAAAACATAAAAGGCACTTGGTCTTCTGGTGAATTTTAAACAAGAAAAGAATGAATCACTTAGAGATTATATGGCTCGTTTTAGTGCCAAACAAATTTTAATTCCCAATATGAGCTCGTAACTCTGTCTACATACCGTCATGGGCGGTTTGAAGTCGAGGCCCTTCTTTGAGTATTTATCTCGAAAATCACCGAGTGATTTTGAAGAGTTGCAGGAAAAGCCACTGGTTTCATGAACTCGGAAGAGATGATAGAATCCAAAAGGAGAGAAAGAGGTTTTGAAGACAAGAGCTTGGTTCCAAGCAAAGAAAGAAAGAGGGGGGACTAATCCACTGACCGCGCTGTCGCCACGCGCCAAAAAAACGAGCGATTATAAAATAATGCAGTATAGTGCGACAACTCGGATCGTCTCTCAAGGACTCTTTAGTTGTTGTTATTATTAACAGAAAATTAGTGAAAGTCAGAATTGGGGGGTTGTTTGGATTGAAACTAAAATAAAGAAAAACAAAACAAAACAGAGAAAAGAAACAAAGCAGTTTAAAAGATTAGCAAATAAACTAAAGACGATTAACCTACTATTCTTGGTTTCCCACTATCATTGGTTCAAATAAATCCAAGCCCTAAGCAGATTCTAATCCCCTTTCAGTTGTAGCAACAATTAACAAACGGAATCGCTACTACGGATATATGTTCCTATTCCCGAATTAAACAAACGGGGTTAAGCCCTTCGTGAACTAAACGAACACGAAACGAACACACGCGAATTAAACAAACGCGATTATATATAGGAACATAGCATCACCGAAATGAATCAATACAACACTATACATTCCTGAATTAAACAAACAGAAATATACAGCATGGCATTGAAAAGAGAAAAGAAAATAAACTAGGGAGTACAGAACCTCAAGTGTTAATAGAAACCAATTGCAGTAGATTAATCTAGGAGACTAGCTCTCCATTACAAAAGGAAAACAAAACATAACTAAAAAGAAAACAAAAGACTAACTAAGACTAGCTCAGAAACTAGCCAAAACTGGCTAATTCTGACTACCTAAAAAAACTAGCTATGACTCACTATGACTAACTATTTATACAAATTCTCTCAAGACCTCTCAATATCTGAATACTCCTTTAATTCACTTCAACCTCTGCCTCTTAGCTTTCCAAAGCCACTCAATTTTCTTAATTATGAGTTAAGATGAGGGAGTTATGTCCACATTCAACTCATAGGGCAGCTGAAACGTATCTGACTTCACATGGATTAAAGCCCTTCAAAACGGCTCTGTTTGGAATAATGGTCTTCATGAGAGTTAAATCTCTTTGTTTTATCTTTCATTTGCCACCGGTTTCAGTTCAAACCGACATCTACAGCCCAAGTTATGGCCCAATCTTCATGACCCGTTCAGGTTCCAGTGACAGCAATTATATTCTGACTTCCAGACTCGCGAGGCGAATGGATGCTCGCGAGGCGAACGCTTCAACTTCAAAACTGCCACAGCCGTGATCTTCAACACGGGCAAGCCGTGATCGTCTCTGACTTTTCAGGCTTGCATGACTCGCGGGGCGAGAGATCCTTCGCGGGGCGAGCCGGAATTATTTCCTTTTTATTTACCTGAAAAACAGAAAATAGAATAAGTATTTTATTTAACTCTAAATCAACTAAATTAACTTAAAAATACTTTACAGACTCAAAATACTACTTAAGGACAATCAAGTCTAATTTGGGTGAAAATGATATAAAATTAGCACAAAGCCAAGGTCTTTACTAGTTATAAAACCAGTCAAACAGAGGCTCATCAAAATACCCCAAACTTAAACTTTGCTTGTCCCCAAGCAAACTAAAACTTAAAAACTTAAAAAGACTCAAGACCTGGCAAAACATGGCAAGCTTAAGGACTCAATTAACTTTCACACAGATTTCAAGCAATTTATCAAAATATTTTTCAATGTTCCCCTTTCAAACAAATCAATCCCCACATTCATTTATTCTAAACAGTTGAGAATTTCATTACTCAAACAATCATCAATCTAAGTAGGGGATCTAAGTTACACACAAAAGAGAGATCACCAAAATCAAACAACTGCCTTCCTCACAAGGGAAATTTATGTTCACTCAATCACTCAATTTTTGTCAGGCTAACATTTTCACTCAATTTTCACTTTTAAGAGCACTTCCCATAAATTTGATTTTCATCTCAAAATGATTCCCACAGAAAACATGTAAGCAACATCAACAGGTCTTTTATGGGTTGTAATGGGGCCTGGCTAAGGGTAGGATATACAAAGGAACTAGGCTGAAGACCCTAGGAACTAAGAGAGCATGAAACATTTTTACACTTTGAATTTAACTCAAGTTCCTTTTTCATTTTTCATTTCCAATTGTCATGGGTGACTACAACCTTTTTATTTTCTAATACTTTTTTTTTTCATTTTTACACTTTCCTTTTTTTCTTATTTTTTTTCTTTTTTCTCTTTTTTTTTTTTTCATTTTCATTTCTGTTTTTTTTTTTCTCAATCCTAACAACACATTTACTGTAGCCACCCCAAACTTAATTTCTTGCACCCATTCTAAGATTACATGCTCTCCTAATCCTAAGATCGGGTTAACATGGTTTTCCAGATTTTTGGGCTTATAACATTAGGTTATCAAGAATTAACAGGCTAATAGGCTCAATGGGGCTAACTAGGGAACATGCATTAGGATTTGGTTATTTTAGGCTAAGTAGCTATTTACAAAGAAAATGCCTAAATCATCTGAAGCAAACACATAATCATGCAAACCAAAAAGAGATTCAATCAAATTCAGGAAAGTGCAACTTAAAAAATGATTTCACACAGTCAAAAACATGTTGGAGGCTCAAAACCTCACCTGGACATTTTTTTGCAAATTATTTGACAGAGATACTATCCCTAGTGTGTGCTTCCTATCACCCCAAACTTATCATTCATCATGCCATCATAATAAAATCTCAAAGTTCAGTTTTCAATCATATGGGGATCATTTTTCAATTTTTCAAATCCTAGGGGGAAAACAGTCAACACTATCATGCAATCAATCTATGCAAAAATCAATAAAATCCATCAAACTTGCCATAACCAAGACACAAACACAACTCCTGAGCTTCTCAAATTATTCAGGAGCATTATTGACAATAAAACAGAAATAAAGTAAAGAAAAGAAAATTAAAAAGAAGAAAGGGTAAGAAAAACTCATTGAAGGGCGGTTCCACCAGGATCCCACTGCTTGTAGCATAAGGCCCACGTGGTAGCCAAAGGACTAAAATTCATTCCAAGCCTCCCTAACTCGCAGCTTTGATGCGGAGGTGAGCACTTGACAATTATAATAACTCCACCCAGTGCGGCGGACTTCTCACCTCCTCTTGGGTCAAGGTTGACCTCTTTCTCAATGAAATCCTCCCAATAGAAGTGGGTTTCAACCTCTTGGACTGGCCATGGTGCAAATTCCAGAGGCTTGAACTCCATCACCGGTTGTTCCACAGTGGGAGGTAGCTGCTCAATGGATAGTGTATTTGGAACTTCGGCTGAACAATCGGTATCACTCTCACTATCATCCTGTAAAATAGAGTCAAGAAACTGGCCACAAACAGCACACGGGTTAGTGTCGATGACGATTAGTACATGTAGTAAAAGAAACTAAGTTAGTAAAGATATGATTGTCTGGACTTTCTGCACACGGTTCATCCACCCCATCATTCTCAACACCTGCATTTGATTCCACAGGTTCTTCATTATCCTCAAGCTTTTTGCCTTGATTGTCAGGATGGAATGTATAAGCTCGAGGCCAATAAGTAGCATTTGTCAGAATGGGGCATGCCTCATACAGTGCTCGGGAGAGCCGCACATGCCACAAAGCGTATGTCTGCTGAAACAATTGCTTCAAATAAGTGAGCTTATCAAGTAAGATCCATAACCAGGACAAATTCAGTAAAATTTTTTTTTTTTTTATTTTCTGCTAATAACAACAAACCGTAGTCCCAACAACGGCGCCAATTTTTGACCGCGCTGTCGCCACGCGCCAAAAAAACGAGCGATTATAAAATAATGCAGTATAGTGCGACAACTCGGATCGTCTCTCAAGGACTCTTTAGTTGTTGTTATTATTAACAGAAAATTAGTGAAAGTCAGAATTGGGGGGTTGTTTGGATTGAAACTAAAATAAAGAAAAACAAAACAAAACAGAGAAAAGAAACAAAGCAGTTTAAAAGATTAGCAAATAAACTAAAGACGATTAACCTACTATTCTTGGTTTCCCACTATCATTGGTTCAAATAAATCCAAGCCCTAAGCAGATTCTAATCCCCTTTCAGTTGTAGCAACAATTAACAAACGGAATCGCTACTACGGATATATGTTCCTATTCCCGAATTAAACAAACGGGGTTAAGCCCTTCGTGAACTAAACGAACACGAAACGAACACACGCGAATTAAACAAACGCGATTATATATAGGAACATAGCATCACCGAAATGAATCAATACAACACTATACATTCCTGAATTAAACAAACAGAAATATACAGCATGGCATTGAAAAGAGAAAAGAAAATAAACTAGGGAGTACAGAACCTCAAGTGTTAATAGAAACCAATTGCAGTAGATTAATCTAGGAGACTAGCTCTCCATTACAAAAGGAAAACAAAACATAACTAAAAAGAAAACAAAAGACTAACTAAGACTAGCTCAGAAACTAGCCAAAACTGGCTAATTCTGACTACCTAAAAAAACTAGCTATGACTCACTATGACTAACTATTTATACAAATTCTCTCAAGACCTCTCAATATCTGAATACTCCTTTAATTCACTTCAACCTCTGCCTCTTAGCTTTCCAAAGCCACTCAATTTTCTTAATTATGAGTTAAGATGAGGGAGTTATGTCCACATTCAACTCATAGGGCAGCTGAAACGTATCTGACTTCACATGGATTAAAGCCCTTCAAAACGGCTCTGTTTGGAATAATGGTCTTCATGAGAGTTAAATCTCTTTGTTTTATCTTTCATTTGCCACCGGTTTCAGTTCAAACCGACATCTACAGCCCAAGTTATGGCCCAATCTTCATGACCCGTTCAGGTTCCAGTGACAGCAATTATATTCTGACTTCCAGACTCGCGAGGCGAATGGATGCTCGCGAGGCGAACGCTTCAACTTCAAAACTGCCACAGCCGTGATCTTCAACACGGGCAAGCCGTGATCGTCTCTGACTTTTCAGGCTTGCATGACTCGCGGGGCGAGAGATCCTTCGCGGGGCGAGCCGGAATTATTTCCTTTTTATTTACCTGAAAAACAGAAAATAGAATAAGTATTTTATTTAACTCTAAATCAACTAAATTAACTTAAAAATACTTTACAGACTCAAAATACTACTTAAGGACAATCAAGTCTAATTTGGGTGAAAATGATATAAAATTAGCACAAAGCCAAGGTCTTTACTAGTTATAAAACCAGTCAAACAGAGGCTCATCATCCACAAAGGGCCCAAAAGACCAATGAAAGGGGATTCTCGAAGAGGCAACCTAGGTACCAGTCCTATACACCGCTAAACTGATCTCGGGCAGCCATTCTCCAGGAGGTGTGCAACGCCGAGTTACTCACCTTACCTCGACCGTCTAAAACTTCGGCCAATGCAGACAGAAGTAAAGAGTGAAAATGGCATCAAAACTATGGTCACTCCACTGAGGACTATAAAGCAGCCCAGGAAAAAATCGAGGACTTGATACATGCAGGTCGTCTTGACCGGTTCGTTCGTCGAGATGATAATGGAGTAGGACGAGCTGGTCGACGACGACGGAGACACTGTTATGACAATCGTAACCGAGATGCAAACCTGCAAGGAAATAATCAGAACGGAGATCGGTTGAACAATCAGAGAGCTCTTAATGAAGAAACGGAAGGAGGAGTCAGAGGGGTCATCAATACAATCTCAGGAGGATTTGCAGGTGGAGGAACAACGAGTTCAACTCGGGGAGTCGTGTAAAGGTCATCCGATCTGTAAACACGGTGTCTGGAAAACCTACAAGGACGAGACCTCCAATAACTTTCTCAGATGATGATTTGCAAGGGCTAGATCCAAATCAAGATGACCCAATGGTGATAACGATCGAATTAGCCAACTACTCAATTAAACGAACACTTATTGATTAGGGAAGCTTGGCTAATATTTTATACCTGGCGACCTTCAAGAAACTTGGAATTCCAGAAAAGCTGATAAAAGAGCGGGAAGACAAGCTAGTAGGGTTCGTCGGAGAGCAAGTAAAAACCCGAGGTTATATAGACCTCTTACCAACGTTTGGAGAGGGAAAAATCTCCAAGACCGTATCAGTCAGGTATGTTATTGTGGATGCCAACACGTCGTACAACATCCTTATTGGAAGACCAACGTTGAATGAACTCAGAGAGATTGTCTCTACCCCACACCTCACAATGAAATTCCCAGTCGAGTCTGGAGATATAGTCGCTGTCCGAGCTGACCAAAGGATGGCCAGGAAATGCTATATGGATAGTCTAAAGGTTACCCGAAACCAGAATATCGCAAAGAATGCCGAGGATGATAAAGCAGAAGTGGTAAGCTCGGTCAGTTCGGTAACTTTAGCGAGCTCGGTCAGCATGTTTGAACTAAACCCAAGGATGGCGATGTATGAGTCCAGAGTCGAACCAACAGAGTCTTTAGGGAAGTTCCAATTGGGAGCCCAAGCTGAACAGTGCACCAAGGTCGACAGTCAGCTCGACCCCTTGCTCAAACAACAGATTCAAGCGGTCTTAAAAAAGAATGCCGATTTGTTTGAATGGAAGATGTTGTGACTCCGGCAAGTGTACCGGGTCGTCGCAAGTAATAAAAATAACACGGTAAGTAAATACCGAGGTCGAACTCAAGGATTGGGATACCAATTCGACTAATCCGCGGGAAGTCGGATACGTTCGGTCAAGTTACAGAAAAGTGGTTGAGGAAGAGAGATTAATATCTAAATTCAATTAACTAGTCTAATTAAATAATTAACTAAAAATCAGAAAACTAAAATGTCCAAGGTCACAAATCCACCTACCCAATATGTACACCCAAGTGATGATGAATTCCTCCCTAGGTTCAATTACAATGTCAACCGGGACCCCTAAATTCTCCTAAATCCACTTCCGTGCTCATTAGGACGTATTCGATGATTTGAGTTAATTACTTGCTAGGTCTCTTAACCCTAATCTCGAATTCTGTTAATTCGTGTTCCCTATAAGGTCGCACCAATCTCCTACTCACTCTCGTGCAATATTCGATCGATGATTCTAATTCAAGTTCTAAACGTGAATCGCTGACTAAGCCTCATCAACGTTGACAAGTCAATCACGCAACACGTATGATCAACACATTCAAATCAGAATTAGAAAACAAGAATTGAATTAAGGAGAAAGACATACATCATATCGGATTTACATCGCCATGGGTGGCTTCATCGTTCCCTCGGACGAGGGGATTAGTTCCTCATGCTCATAGACAAGCGCTCGGACATAATCTCCATAAGAAAAAGGGAGACGCAGCTCCAAAGAGAAAAGAAATTACCCTACGCTACTCTAAACAATGGAAAACTACTCGATTCGCGGCCCTCCAAAAGCCCTACAGCCTCCTAAAGTTGGATCCCCTAATTCTGATCTGCAACAGCCTTTAAATAGGATTCCTGATCTGCGCTCGTTCGCGAGGCGAGAATTAAAATTGGCGCGCTTTCAATTTGAACTCTCACGAGGCGAAAGTGTGTTCGCGAGGCGAGTCTTCAATTCTAGGCTGTGACTTTCATCACGGCTGGGCCGTGATGGTCTCTGACTTCCAGGGTCTTCAAACTCTCGCGGGGCGAGATTCTTCTCGCGGGGCGAGACTTCAAACCTTAAACTGCCACGGGCGTGGTCTTCATCACGGCTTGGCCGTGATGGTCTCTGTCTTGCAGGTCCTCATGATCTCGCGAGGCGAGACACCTCTCGCGTGGCGAGACTGAAGTGCTGACTTTTGTTGCTTTGTTGACTTTCAGGATCGCGGGGCGAGCATACACTCGCGAGGCGAGTGTCTCCAGACTTGCAATTTCCACTGCTTTTCGACTTTCCTTGACTCCCGGAGCTTCACTTATTTAACCTGAAACAACAAAAGCACCCACAAGCGTAATTCTATTCAAAATAACCTAAAAACTACACAAAAGACACAAAACGAGTCAAAGTCCAACTTAGGAACAAAACTAGGCAAATTTGGGCGAAAACGAGAGTGAACTCGAATAAATTGGCACATAAACCCTAGTTCATCTAGTCATAAAACTAGATAAGCCAGAGGCTTATCAGAAGACATCGGATATGCCTGGCATAGACCCCAATTTTATGTGCCATAAGCTATCTATATGTCCCAAAGCCAAGCCTGTAGCTCAAAGAAAAAGAAAACTTGGAGAAGAAAGGCACCAAGCAGTAGCCGAGGAGACTGCCAAACTGGTCAAAGTAAATTTCATCAGAGTGGTGAAATACACTACTTGGCTAGCCAATGTGGTGTTAGTTAAAAAGGCCAATGTTTAGTGGAGAATGTGCACCGACTACACCGATCTCAACAAAGCGTCTCCAAAGGATTCTTATCCTCTTCCCAACATTGACAGATTGGTAGACCGAGCTTCGGGGTACAAAGTTTTGTCCTTCTTGGACGCATATTCGGGTTATAACCAGATAAGGATGTATCCACCCGATGAAGAAAAAACAGGATTTATGATCGATGGGGCAAACTACTGCTACCGAGTAATGCCTTTTGGTTTAAAAAATGCTGGTGCAACGTATCAAAGGCTTATGGATAAAATCTTTGTCAACCAAATCGGAAAGAACCTAGAAATATATGTTGACGATATAGTGGTAAAGTCCGATGACCCAAAGCAGCACTCAGCTGACCTTGAAGAAATTTTCAATCAACTCAAAAAGTACAACATGAGGTTAAATCCAAAAAAATGCTCTTTTGGTGTACGAGGAGGAAAGTTCTTAGGATATATGCTAACACATAGAGGAATTGAAGCTAATCCTGATAAGTGCAAAGCTGTCATTGAAATACGAAGCCCTTAGAATGTGAATGGAATTCAGAGGTTAGCTGGCCGATTAGCTTCTCTATCCCGCTTTGTCCCAAAATCCGCAGAAAAAGCAAGACCCTTCTTTCAGCTTCTGAAAAAACCAAGAGAGTTCACTTGGACCGAGGAGTGTGAAAAGGCCTTTAAAGATTTGAAACTTTTTTATGACCTCTCCCCCGATCCTTACTCGGTCACAGCTCGGCAAGGATCTGTATTTGTATCTGTCTGTCAATGATTACGCAATCAGTGCAGTAATCATTGAGGAAGAAGAAAAACAACAAATGCCGGTGTATTACATTAGTAGAATTTTGAAAGATGCAGAAACACGGTATCAAGTAATTGAAAAACTAGCCCTCGCCTTAATCATGGCAGCTTGGAGGTTACGACCATACTTCCAGTCACACCAAGTTATAGTAAAAACAGATCATCCAATAAAGCAGGTGCTCAGGAAACCCGATCTAGCTGGACGAATGATGAGTGTGATTTCACCTCATATTTCATTGACATTTTGCATGCATTTTCATATAGCTTAGGCATATTTAGTTTGATTTTTGGTTAATTTTACCTTGGAACGGGTAAGGCGGTTTTGTGGTGTTGTTTTGCAGGAATTAAGGATTAAATGCTCATGATCAACCATGATGGAGCTTGCATGAAGATAGGGCTTGAAAAGTGAAGAAAATGAGCCAAGCAGAGCCCATCATGGCCTAGCCGTGATGCCCATCACGACCATGATCGAGCAAAGCTGAAAAGAAAGAAGGCTAAAGTCAGAACTGGTCACGACCGTGACATGTCAGCTGAACCAGGCCTTCACAGGCAGAACTGATCACGGCCTAGCCGTGATGGTGGTCACGGCCGTGACAGACCAATCAGTGAAGAAACGCCCCAGGCAAAATCCATCACGGCTTGGCTGTGATGGCCATCACGGCCGTGACGCATGATGAGTGTGATTCCACATCATCTTTGTCCATCATTTTGCATGAATTTTCATGTAGTTTAGGCATATTTTTATTAGATTTTAGGTTGATTTTCCTTTGGAACGGGTAAGGCGGTTTTCGTGTGTTGTTTTGCAGATATCAAGGGTAAAATGCTCAAGATCAACCATGATGAAGTTTGGATGAAGATAGGGCTTTAAAAGTGCAGAAAATGAGCCAAACAGAGTCCATCACGGCCTAGCCGTGATGCCCATCACGGCCATGATCGAGCAAAACTGAAAAAGAACAAAGGCTGAAGTCAGAGTCTGTCACGGCCTGGCCGTGATAGCCATCACGGCCGTGACCCAAAACCACCACAAGTCAGAGCACATCACGGTCCAGCCGTGAAATTCATCACGGGCCATGAAAGGAAGGATCGCGTCGCGAGCAACATTTCGCGTCGCGAGAATGCTGGATTTTGTAAAAGTACCAGAAACAGAGACCGTCATGGCCTGGCCGTGATGGCCATCACGGCCGTGACGCGCATTACTTGGACCTGAAGAAACCGAAACAGATCAGATTTTGAGTTGGTTTGGGACTCTAACTTCCCAATTTCTATAAATAAGGATCAAGGCATCAGATTCAGGGAGGATCATAGAGAGACATCATCTAGGACACCTTTTGGCTAAATTTTAGGATCTCTTCTCCTCTTCTCTTCTCTTCTCTGATTTTTGTATTTTCTATTATGTTGTCAACCCAGCTTGTCATCTCCATGGCAAGACTGGAGTAGTAGTTTGTTTCTAGGGATTGGGGCTCTGCCCGAGTTTTGTAAATGTTGTTGATTTGATGTAAAATCGTTGTTGATTTCATTATTATTTTAGATCTGATTTCTAGTGTGTTAATCACTCATAAATTTCGGCAACCGCTTATTTGCGTGACGTAGACGTTCTAAGGAGGAACCTAGCGGTGAACTTAGGATTTCTAGGGTGTTTCACTCGTAAAGCCCGGCGGCCACTGGTTTGTGAGATGTGGATGATCTAAGGAGGAACCTAGCGGTGAACTTAGGTTATTTGCATGACTGAGACATTGTAAGGAGGAACCTAGCGGTGAACTTAGGTGTCGGACCTATAGAAGTCAGACTTGGGACTGAAATCACGAGAGTTAGAAGCCGTCCCTCGAGGAGCAACAAGTTGTCACGAAGCGCAAAGGGTCTAATCTGGGATCGACTACCACGAGAGTAGGGGTCGGGTCAATTGGGCACGGCTTTTGTAACCCGAGAGGGAGCTTAAGCTATTAGAGGATAAACTCGCCTTCAAGGCAATTTCGGTAATCAACAAAGGTAAATTAGATTAGCAACATAAACAGCCTCAAAGGTAACCCAAATCCCTAGGAATCCGTTTAGATCAAAACCCCAAAAACATTTGTTTTCTGTTTTAATTGATTCTGTTTGTTTATCTCTCTATTCAAACATTTTTCAAAACCCTCTAAAGTGTCCAGATCTAATCGATTCGAAACCGATTGCGATTCGAGAACACAGTCTCCGTGGGTTCGATATCTTTTATTACTTGACGGCAATCCGGTACACTTGCCGGAATCGCACCCGCGCGCCGCAGCGCACATCAAGTTTTTGGCGCCGTTGCCGGGGACTGTGCCTTTTCGAATTTCAATTAGTTTTTAAATTGATTTTTCTGGACCCTTTTCTTTTTATTTGATTTTTATTTCTGAAATATATATAAAAAAAAATTCTTTTCCTTCTATTGTATCCATCTCTGTGTGTTATATGCAAAGATCCCTAAGTCTTGGGAGCCTTAGTGAGATTGATCCGGAGATCGAGAGGACCTTCCACAGACGTAGAAGACTACAAAGAGAGGGAGAAAGGTTGAGTCCCGTTCCACTCATGGCGAATCAACCGGATACAAAACCTTTGAAGGACTACGCAGCCCCAAATGCGAGAGGCTTGCGAACTGGGATTGCAAGGCCAGAGATTGAGGCAGAGAACTATACCATACCACCTATGCTAATCAACATGATTAGGCAACATCAATTCGGAGGATTGCCTTCGGAGGACCCGACCGATCATATAGAAACATTCTTAGAGTTCACCGACGCAATCAGGATTAATGGAGCCTCGGTCGATGTTGTGCGTTTGAGACTGTTCCCCTCATCTCTCACTGGAAAGGCGAAGGCCTGGCTTAAGCAAATCCCCGCTAACACCTTGACTACTTGGGACCAACTGGAACGGGCGTTCTTGGAAAAATTCTTCCCTCCATCCAAGACGGCCTACATAAGGACCCAGATCACCGGCTTCTTCCAAAAAGACGGAGAATCATTATCAGAAGCTTGGGATCGATACAAGGGACTGCTGGAGTCGTGCCCACATCACGGACTCGAGAGGTGGTTAATAGTGCACACCTTCTATAACGGATTGGATTACTCTTCGAAGGTGTCACTAGATTCTGCAGTCGGTGGAGCATTTATGAATAGGCCTCTCACTGAGGCATTCAACATCATCGAGAATGTCGCCACCAACTACCACCAATGGGGATCCGAAAGAGGTAATAACCCGAACAAGATTTCGGGGGGTAAGTTTGAGGTAAATAGCACAGATCTTATTATGTCAAAGATAGACTCACTTAATAAACGTTTTGATCGGCTAGAAAGAGCTAATGTGAGTGCAATAGGTGCTACTAACCTTGTTTGTGAGATTTGTGGAATGCAGGGACATGACATGATGGAATGCCCACATGGATCCGGCACTTCGGGTGAGCAAGTGAACTCTTGTAACAACTTCTACGATACGAACCCGAAGCTGCCCAACTATGCTCCCCCAAATCCCTACAATCAAAGGAGGAACAACCCTTACCTCTCTTACGGCAACTACAGCAACACGCTCAACCATGAGTTCCAAGAGGGTCAAGGTAATAAGAGAGCAGCACCGGGGTATCCTCAGGTACAAAGATCTAAACTCGAGACTTTATTTGAAAGTTTTGTTGAAACTCAGACAAAACAGAATAAGGAGTTTAGACAACAAGGAAGGGCAGTGAGTGAAGCAATAAAGGAGCTAGCATATAAGGTAGACAACTTAGCAACTCATAACAAGATGCTAGAAACCCAGATTGCCCAACAAGCCAGCACGTACTCGAGACCTAAGGGTGCATTCCCGGGGCAACCCGAAGCAAATCCCAATGAACATTGCAATGTCATACACTTAAGGGATGATAAGCTTGGGGTGGGGGTAGCTGAAATGGAGGTGGAACCGGAGGAGGACATGAGCGAAGATGAAGATCCATAACCAAAGTACGTCCCTCCACCACCGTACCAACCCCCGATACCTTTCCCACAGAGGTTGGTCAGGAAAAAGCAAGTAGATGTAGAGACTAAAATGCCTACTAAACTGAAAGACCCAGGTAGTTTCTCCATCGCTTGCTCGATTGAACAAGTGCAAATAGACCAAGCCTTATGTGACTTAAGGGCTAGCACGAGCTTGATGTCCCTCACTATCATGGAAAGGTTGGGAAGCAAAGAGTTAAGACCATTCAAATTCTCCTTACAAATTGCGGATGGCTCAACTAGAACTCCTCTAGGCATACTAGAGAATGTTCCTGTAAAGGTAGGGAAAATTCTCATCCCTACCGACTTCCTGGTATTGGACATGAAAGGGAATTCTAAATTCCCCATCATTTTAGGAAGGCCATTCTTGGCAACCGCTGGAGCAGTAATAGACGTAAGGAATGGTAAACTCTCTCTAAATGTAGAGGAAGGTAGGGTAAATTTTCAGTTGACTAACTCTTGTAACAACCCTCCTTTTGAGAGCCATGTGTGCAGAATTGATACAACGTCTCCAGCGGTAAAAGAAGAGCTGAACATGGAAGCAACTCCGAAGATATGCATGGCTAATGATGCACCCAGCAGTGACGGAATTGGAGTTGATGTCCATACTGAAACAAAACTTCCGCCGGGAGGAAGGAAGGCTAGGAAGCTCCGAGAGAAAAGAGCGAAGCGGAAGCATTATTGGCCGTATGAGCAGAAACGGCTTTTTGAAGGAGTTCCTTGGAAGAGAAGTGTTCCTGCACTTCTACGCCCAGTCGACCCCGGTTGATTTAAGGAAGTATGGTCAAGCTTAAGACCGTAAACAAGCGCTTCTTGGGAGGCAACCCAAGTTTTCTTTCCCTTTTTTTTCCTTTTGTTTTTGAATTAACCTCTTGAATAATTTGAGAAGATCAAGAGGCAAAAATATCATTAATAGGTTTGTCTAGTGTTTTCAGGTTGAGAAAGGAAAGAAGAGCAGAGAAAGAGAAAGTCAGAGGCCATCACGCCCTGGCCGTGACAGTGGCCACGGCCGTGATAAGCTAAACAAGAGCACAGAAAGGATCACGGCCTAGCCGTGACAACCATCACGGGCGTGATGAGTAGGATGCCAAGGCCAGAGAGCATCACGGCCTAGCCGTGATGTAGATCACGGCCGTGACAGGGCAACTCCTGAGGACCAGAAACGATCACGGCCTGCCCGTGAAGAGCCTCACGGCCGTGATACTATTTCCACCCAAGTTTTGACTGGAATGTGAGTCAACACCCGCTACCGACTCGGTAAGTTGTTCCAATTTTTCTCCTCTCTCCGACTTGATTATTTACATTGGAGACAATGTAAGTAATCAAGCTTGGGGTAGGGGTATTTATTTTTGCATTTGCATTGTTGCATTCATATTGCATTCACATAGGCATAGATTGGTATGATCACATTCTCTAGATTATCCCTCACTTAGAACATGCATCCGATTGTGAGAACTTTGAGCCAAATGAAATGAGATAGTGAATTTTGAACCCAAATTTTCATTATTCTTGTGATATGGCTAAAAATAAAAATTCTTGAGATAGTCATTTGATAGTTGATAATTAGCATGTGGTTCCTTAGATTTGTATTCCTCACTGATTTTTGAACTACTAAATGTAAGATTTTGAGCCAAAAGGGGTATTCACTAAATCTACCCCAATTCTTGTGATAGAGTGTTGTAATTCCTCTTGGACTGTATTTTCTAGAACTTGACTTGAAACCATTTTGAAACTTAAAAATTTCTGAAAACATTTTTGGAAATGATTGAGGCACTAGGTATTTTTCCGGCCTCCCGAGCTTTGAATGATAAATGCTACCCCTTAGTTGCCCAATTTTGAGCTTAAAGATAAAATACTTTTCTTGGTACCTTGAATTACTTTGATAAATAATGCTTGGTATGGCACCTTTTAAAGTATTACAAAAAGGGCAAAATGGTAGTTGGAAAAAGTATGGGATGAAAAAAAAGTTAGAAAGTAATTTCTCTTGAGCTATAAATCTCCCCTTCTCCAAACAAATAAAATGAAATAAACGAAAGAAAAAAAATGGAGAAGGGGATGACGGAAGAAAGTGAGAAATGAAAATAAAAAAAAAAAACATAATAGAAGGAAGAAAGGTGGAAAAGTAAACCAAAGCCCAAAAAGGGGGTATTTTAGAAGGTGTCATGCTTTGCAATGTTTGATGATTTGTTTTGCCTTCTTGAAATTCCCTTTCCTTGATTTTCCCACCTAACAATAAATCCCATGGCCACATTACAACCAAAGGAAAAGACCTCTTGATTCTTAAGTGTTTTCATTGATAAAGTAGAGATTTGGTTAATAGTCAAGCCTATGGTAAAATACTTTCCTTGAGGAAATGGAGTGAATTGTCATAAACCCTAAAACACTTGAGTGAGGTGAGACGAGTGCCCAAATCAGTGAGAACATGAACTTGAAGAACCTAAGCTTCTAATTGGACTTGAACTTGATTATCTCTTGAGTGCTTATTAAATATGCCTGTCACTTGGATTAGCTTCTAGGGTTCTTGGTTCATTATCCATGTTTTAATTGATTTATCTTATGGCCTGAGTAATTGCTTGAGGACAAGCAAAGTTTTAAGCTTGGGGTGATTTGATGAGTGTGATTCCACATCATCTTTGTCCATCATTTTGCATGAATTTTCATGTAGTTTAGGCATATTTTTATTAGATTTTAGGTTGATTTTCCTTTGGAACGGGTAAGGCGGTTTTCGTGTGTTGTTTTGCAGATATCAAGGGTAAAATGCTCAAGATCAACCATGATGAAGTTTGGATGAAGATAGGGCTTTAAAAGTGCAGAAAATGAGCCAAACAGAGTCCATCACGGCCTAGCCGTGATGCCCATCACGGCCATGATCGAGCAAAACTGAAAAAGAACAAAGGCTGAAGTCAGAGTCTGTCACGGCCTGGCCGTGATAGCCATCACGGCCGTGACCCAAAACCACCACAAGTCAGAGCACATCACGGCCCAGCCGTGAAATTCATCACGGGCCATGAAAGGAAGGATCGCGTCGCGAGCAACATTTCGCGTCGCGAGAATGCTGGATTTTGTAAAAGTACCAGAAACAGAGACCGTCACGGCCTGGCCGTGATGGCCATCACGGCCGTGACGCGCATTACTTGGACTTGAAGAAACCGAAATAGATCAGATTTTGAGTTGGTTTGGGACTCTAACTTCCCAATTTCTATAAATAAGGATCAAGGCATCAGATTCAGGGAGGATCATAGAGAGACATCATCTAGGACACCTTTTGGCTAAATTTTAGGATCTCTTCTCCTCTTCTCTTATCTTCTCTGATTTTTGTATTTTCTATTATGTTGTCAACCCAGCTTGTCATCTCCATGGCAAGACTGGAGTAGTAGTTTGTTTCTAGGGATTGGGGCTCTGCCCGAGTTTTGTAAATGTTGTTGATTTGATGTAAAATCGTTGTTGATTTCATTATTGTTTTAGATCTGATTTCTAGTGTGTTAATCACTCATAAATTTCGGCAACCGCTTATTTGCATGACGTAGACGTTCTAAGGAGGAACCTAGCGGTGAACTTAGGATTTCTAGGGTGTTTCACTCGTAAAGCCCTGGCCCTTTGGTTTGTGAGATGTGGATGATCTAAGGAGGAACCTAGCGGTGAACTTAGGTTATTTGCATGACTGAGACATTGTAAGGAGGAACCTAGCGGTGAACTTAGGTGTCGGACCTATAGAAGTCAGACTTGGGACTGAAATCACGAGAGTTAGAAGCCGTCCCTCGAGGAGCAACGAGTTGTCACGAAGCGCAAAGGGTCAAATCTGGGATCGACTACCACGAGAGTAGGGGTCGGGTCAATTGGGCACGGCTTTTGTAACCCGAGAGGGAGCTTAAGCTATTAGAGGATAAACTCGCCTTCAAGGCAATTTCGGTAATCAACAAAGGTAAATCAGATTAGCAACATAAACAGCCTCAAAGGTAACCCAAATCCCTAGGAATCCGTTTAGATCAAAACCCCAAAAACATTTGTTTTCTGTTTTAATTGATTCTGTTTGTTTATCTCTCTATTCAAACATTTTTCAAAACCCTCTAAAGTGTCCAGATCTAATCGATTCGAAACAGATTGCGATTCGAGAACACAGTCTCTGTGGGTTCGATATCTTTTATTACTTGACGGCAATCCGGTACACTTGCCGGAATCGCACGCGCGCGCCGCAGCGAACATCAACGCACATTACTTGGATCTGAAGCAACTGATTTTGATCTGAATTTGTGTTTGATTGGGATTCAAATTCCCCCTAATCTATAAATATGGCAATCAGGCAGAGACTTCAGAGACTTTTGGCTGCCACTCGTAGGCAAATTTTTAGGATCTCCCTTCTTCTTCTTCTTCTTCTTCTTCTTCTTCTTCTTCTTCTTCTTCTTCTTCTTCTTCTTCTTCTTCTTCTTCTTCTTCTTCTTCTTCTTCTTCTTCTCCTCCTCCTCTTATCTTAGGTTTTATTTCATGTTGTTGTTAACCAAGCTTGTCATCACCATGGCAATGCTTGAGTAGTAGCTTAATTTCTAGGGCTTGGGGCTATGCCCAAGATCTTATTTGTGTTATGAATTGATGGTTTATCTTTGTTAATTTTGATTTTGCTTTAAATATGATTTCTAGTGTTTTAATTACTCGTAAATTCGGTGGCCACTTATTTGCATGTCGTAGATATTCTAAGGAGGGACCTAGCGGTGAACTTAGGTATTGGATCTATAGAATCAGACTTAGGACTTAAATCACGAGAGTTAGAAGCGATCCTTCGAGGGTCAACGAATTGTCACAAAGCGTAATGGGTTCAGTCTAAATTCGACTACCACGAGAGTAGGGGTTGTTTTAATTGGGCACGGTTTTTGTAACCCGGGAGGGAGCATTAACTATTTTAGGATAAATTCACCTTCAAAGCAATTTTGAAAATTAACAAGGGTTAGTCAATTTAGTAACAAAAACAATCTCGTTGGTAACCCAATTCCTAGGAATCTCTTTAGATTTGAAAAACCAAATTGATTTACTTTTTGTTTACTTGATTACATTCCTTATCTGATTTTCTAAGTTATCTCTGATTCCAAAAATCAAAAACCTTTTCAAAATCCTTTCTTTTTTTATAGTCCGGTTTAATAAATTTGATAATTAGTTGCGATTTGAGATCACGGTCTCTGTGGGATCGATATCTTTTTATTACTTGGCGACGAATCTGGTACACTTGCAGGAGCACGCACATCAAGTTTTTGGCACCGTTGCCGGGGACTGTGCTTTCTCGAATCTCAATTTAATTTTTAAATTGATTTTTCTAGACCTTTTATTTTTATTTAATTTGTATATTTGAAAAAAAATTCCTTTTTATTTCTAGAGTATCTATCTCTCTGTGCTTTTTATGCAAAGATCCCTAAGTCTTGGAAACCTTAGTGAGGTTGACCCCGAAGTCGAAAGGACCTTTCATAGACGTAGGAGACTACAAAGAGAGAGAGAGGGGTTGATCCTCATTCCACTAATGACGAATCTACCGGATATGAAACCACTGAAGGACTACGCAGCCCCAAATGCGAGGGGTTTGCGAACTGGGATTGCTAGGCCAGAGATTGAGGCGGAGAACTAAACTATACCGCCTATGCTTGTTGACATGATTAGGCAACATCAATTCAGAGGATTGCCCTCAGAGGACCCGACTGACCACGTGGAGACATTCTTGGAGTTCACCGATGCAGTTAGAATTCAAGGCACCCCGGTAGATGCTATTCGCTTGAGGTTGTTCCCCTCCTCTCTTACTAGAAAGGCAAAAGCTTGGATGAAGCAAGTGCCCGCTAATACCTTGTCGACTTGGGACCAACTGGAGCAGGCGTTCTTGGAGAAATTCTTCCCTCCATCCAAGACGGCTTACCTACAAACCCAGATCACCAGCTTCTTCCAAAAGGACGGAGAATGCTTATCCGAAGCATGGGATCGCTACAAGGGATTACGGGAGTCTTGCCCACATCATGGACTCGAGAGGTGGTTATTAGTGCAAACCTTCTACAACGGATTGGATTACTCTTCGAAGGTGTCACTTGACTCCGTAGCTGGTGGAGCCTTTATGAATAGACCTCTGACTGAGGCATTCGACATCATTGAAAACGTGGCCACCAACTACCACCAATGGGGTTCAGAAAGAGGTAATAACCCGAAAAAGATTTCGGGGGGTAAGTTTGAAATGAATAGCACTGATCTCATCATGTCTAAAACTGACTCACTGAATAAACGCTTTGATCAGCTTGAAAGGGCTAACATGAGTTCAATAGGTGCTACTAACATTGTTTGTGAGATTTGTGGAATGCAGGGACATGACATAATGGAGTGCCCATGTGGTATTGCTCATGGATCCTGCGCTTCGGGGAAACAAGTGAACTCTTGTCACAACTTCTACGACACGAACCCGAAGTTGCCAAATTATGCTCCTCTAAATGCTTACAACCAAGGAAGAAAGAACAACCCTTACCCCTCCTACGGGAACTACAGCAACACGTTGAACCACGAGTTCCAAGAAGGCCAAGGTAATAGGAAACCCGCATCGGGATATCCTCAGGTACAAAAGTCTAAACTTGAGTCTCTCTTGGAAAGCTTTGTTGAAACTCAAACAAAGCAAAATGAAGAGTTTAGACAACAAGGTAGGGCAGTCAAGGAGACAATAAAAGAGTTAGCATCTAAGGTAGATAACTTAGACATCCATAATAAGATGTTAGAAACTCAGATTGCCCAACAAGCTAGTACATATTCTAGACCTAAGGGTACGTTTCTGGGACAACCCAAAGTAAACCCGAATGAACATTGTAATGCTATATACTTGAGGGATGATAAGCTTGGGGTAGCTGAAAAGGATGTGGAATGTGAGGAAGACATCAGCGAAGATGAAGAGACAGAGCCAAAGTATGTCCCTCCACCACCTTACCAACCCCCAATATCTTTCCCACAAAGGTTGGTCAAGAGAAAGCAAGTAGAAATAGAAACTAAGAGATTAATTGAGGAGCACAATGTCATGATAAAAACTAATATGCCTCCTAAACTAAAAGATCCAGGTAGTTTCTCTATTGCTTGCTCAATCGGAGAAGTGAAAGTAGACCAAGCCTTATGTGACTTAGGGGCTAGTGCGAGCTTGATGCCGCTTACTATCTTGGAGAGGTTGGGAACCAAGGAATTGAGTCCATCCAAATTCTCTTTACAATTTGCTGATGGCTCAACTAAAATTCCTCTAGGCATACTAGAGAATGTTCCCGTAAGGGTAGGGAAAATTTTCATCCCTACCGATTTCATGGTGTTGGATATGAACGGGAATTCTAAATTCCCTATCATTCTAGGAAGGCCGTTCTTGGCAACCGCTGGAGCGATAATAGACGTAAAGAATGGCAAACTCTCTCTGAATGTAGAGGAAGGTAGGGAAGATTTTGATTTGACTAACTCATATAACAACCCTCCTTTTGAGAGTCATGTGTGCAGGATCGATATAAAGTCTCCAGAGGTAAAGGAAGAGCTCAACATGGAAGCAACTCCGAAGCTTTGCAAGACAAATGATGCACCAAATGGTGATGAAGTTGGAGTTGCTCATCATGTGGAAAAAAAAACTTCTGCCGGGAGGGAGTAAGGCCATGAATCTCCGAGTGAAAAGAGCAAAGCGAAAGCGCAATTAGCCATATGAGCAAAATCGGCTCTTTGAAGGACTCCCATGGAAGAGAAGTGTTCTTGCACTTCTAGGCCCAGACGACCCCGGTTGATTGAAAGAAGTATGGTCAAGCTTAAGACCGTAAATAAGCGCTTCTTGGGAGGCAACCCAAGTTTTCTTTCCCTTTTCCATTTGTTTTTGAATGATTTGAGAAGATAAGAAAAGAAAGATCACTAATTGATGGATTTGCCAAAGTTTTTTCAGGTTATGAAAGCAGGAAGAGCAAAAAGGGTAAGGACAAATAAAGTCAGAAGTCATCACGCCCACTGTCACGGCCGTGATGAGCTAACCAAAGAAGATCAGAAAAGATCACGGCCCAACCGTGATATCCATCACGGGCGTGATGAGAAGGACCCTGAAGCTCAGAATGTATCACGGCCTAGCCGTGATGCAGGTCACGGCCGTAACAGGCCAGCTCCTGAAGACCAGAATTGGTCACGGCCTAGCTGTGAGAAGAATCACGGCCGTGACAAATTTTTCAGCCATCTTTGACTAGGCATGTGAGCCGGCACCCACTTCCACCTCGGTGAGTTGTTCTCCTCTCTCCGACATGATTATTTACATTGGGGACAATGTAAGTTTTTAAGCTTGGGGTAGGGGTATTTTTGCAATTTTTTTCATTTTTGCATTTTTCATGTTGCATTCATATAGGCATAGTTTTGCATGATCACATGATTAGATTGCCCCTTTGCTTAAAGTATGCATCCAATTGTGAGAACTTGGTGCCAAATAAATTGAGATAATGAATTTTTGAACCCAATTTTTTTTATTCTTGTGATAAGGCTAAAAATAAAAATTCTTGAGATGATCTTTTGATAGTTTATAATTAGCATGTGGTTCCTTAAATTTGTGTTTCTCATTGATTTTAAACTACTAAATGTGAGATTTTGAGCCTAAAAGGGGTACTCACTAAATCTACCCCATTCTTTGTGATAGAGTGTTTTACTCCTCTTAGATTGTATTTTCTAGAACTTGACTTAAAACCGTTTTGAAACTTTAAATTTTTTGAAAATATTTTTGAAAATGATTGAGGCACTAGGTATTTTTCTGGCCTTCTGAGCTTTGATTGATTAAATGCTACCCCTTAGTTGCCCAATTTTGAGCCTAAAAGAATAAAATACTTTTCTTGGTACCTTGATTTACTTTGAGGAATGATGCTTGATATGACACCTTTTAAAGTATTGCAAAAAGGGTAAAAAGGTAGTTTGAAAAAAAATAAAATTGTGGGATGAGAAAATTAGAAAAATATTTCTGTTGAATTGAAAATCTCCCCTTCTCCAAATAAATAAAATGAAATAAACAAAAAAAATGGAGAAGGGGATGACAAAAAGAAAGTGAGAAATAAAATTAAAAAAAATAAAAAAAAGGGGAAAGAAAGGTGGAAAAGTGAACAAAAAGCCCAAAAGGGTATTTTAGAAGGTGGTCATGCTTTGCAATGTTTGATATTTTGTTTAGCCTTCTTGAATTTTCCTTTTCTTGATTTCCCCACCTAACAATTAATCCCATGGCCCCATTACAACCAAAATAAAAGACCTCTTGATTCTTAAGTGTTTTCATTAATAAAGTAGATATTTGGTTAATAGTCAAGCTTATGGTAGAATACCTTCCTTGAGGAAATTGAGCGAATTGTCATATACCCTTAAACACTTGAGTGGGGTGAGAAGAGTGCCCGAATCAGTGAGAATATGAATTTAGGAAACCTAAGCTTCTAATTGGACTTGAAATTGATTGTCTCTTGGTTTCTTATTTGAAAATGCCTGTCACTTGGATTATTTACTCGGGTTCTTGGTTCGCTATCCATGCTCTGATTATTTATATCTTCTGGCCTTGGTGATTGCTTGAGAACAAGCAAAATATTAAGCTTAGGGTAGTTTGATGAGTGTGATTTCACCTCATATTTCATTGACATTTTGCACGCATTTTCATATAGCTTAGGCATATTTAGTTTGATTTTTGGTTAATTTTACCTTGGAACAGGTAAGGCGGTTTTGTGGTGTTGTTTTGCAGGAATTAAGGATTAAATGCTCAGGATCAACCATGATGGAGCTTGCATGAAGATAAGGCTTGAAAAGTGAAGAAAATGAGCCAAGCAGAGCCCATCACGGCCTATCCGTGATGCCCATCACGGCCATGATTGAGCAGAGCTGAAAAGAAAGAAGGCTAAAGTCAGAACTGGTCACGGCCTAGCCGTGATGCCTATCACGGCCGTGACATGTCAGCTGAACTAGACCCTCACAGGCAGAACTGATCACGGCCTAGCCGTGATGGTGGTCATGACCGTGACAGACCAATCAGTGAAGAAACGCCCCAGGCATAATCCATCACGGCTTGGCCGTGATGGCCATCACGGCCGTGACGCTCATTACTTGGATCTGAAGCAACTGATTTTGATCTGAATTTGTGTTTGATTGGGATTCAAATTCCCCCTAATCTATAAATATGGCAATCAAGCAAAGACTTCAGAGGACTTTTGGCTGCTACTCTTAGGCAAATTTTTAGGATCTCCCTTCTTCTTCTTCTTCTTCTCTTCTCTTAGGTTTTATTTCATGTTGTTGTTAACCAAGCTTGTCATCACTATGGCAATGCTTGAGTAGTAGCTTAATTTCTAGGGATTGGGGCTATGCCCAAGATCTGATTTGTGTTATGAATTGATGGTTTATCTTTGTTAATTTCAATTTTGCTTTAGATATGATTTCTAGTATTTTAATTACTCGTAAATTCGGTGGCCACTTATTTGCGTGTCGTAGATATTCTAAGGAGGGACCTAGTGGTGAACTTAGGTATCGGATCTATAGAATCAGACTTAGGACTTAAATCGCGAGAGTTAGAAGTGGTCCTTCGAGGTTCAACGAATTGTCACAAAGCGTAAAGGGTTCAATCTAAATTCGACTACCACGTGAGTAGGGGTTGGTTTAATTGGGCACGGTTTTTGTAACCCGAGAGGGAGCATTAACTACTTTCGGATAAATTCGCCTTCAAAGCAATATTGATAATTAACAAGGGTTAGTCAATTTAGTAACATAAACAATCTTGTTGGTAACCCAATTCCTAGGAATCTCTTTAGATTTGAAAAACCAAATTGATTTACTTTCTGTTTACTTGATTGCATTCCTTATCTGATTTTCTAAGTTATCTCTTATTTCAAAAATCAAAAACCTTTTCAAAATCCTTTCTTTTAATATAGTCTGGTTTAATAAATTTGATAATTAGTTGTGATTTGAGATCACGGTCTTTGTGAGATCGATATCTTTTTATTACTTGGCGACGAATCCGATACACTTGTCGGAGCACGCACATCAACGAATGATAGCTTGGTCGGTAGAATTGTCAGAGTTCGGTTTGTAATATGAGCTGAGGGGACTAATGATAGCACAATGCCTCTCCAACTTCATTGCCGAGCTCTCTTCTAAGCCGAGGTCGAGATCCTTCACCTGGCTTCTATACGTTGATGGTTCATCTAACTCAAAGAGGAGCGGAACTGGAATAATTCTCGAAGGTCCTAATGATCTAATCCTGGAACAATCTTTAAAGTTTGGGTTTACTGCTTCAAACAACCAAGCAGAATATGAAGCCCTTATTGCAGGACTGACGCTAGTTAAAGAGTTTGGAGTCAAAGAGTCAAAATGCCGAAGTGACTCGCAACTTATAACAGGACAAGTCTCGGGTGATTATCAAACAAAGGATCCCCAACTAACCAGATATCTCTGTAGAGTTAATAGTCTAATTTCTGAATTTGATAATTTAACTATTGAGCATATACCTCGGGAGGAAAATTCCAGGGCAGATCGGTTGTCTAAGTTGGCTAGCACCAAGAAAGCTGGCCAGCTAAGAACTTTCATTCAGGAGAATCTCCTCGAACCAAGCAAAAAAAGTGCCAAAGTGATAATGACTGAGCACTATGATCGTGGCTGGATGACACTAATTTGGGAATATTTAGCCCCTGACAAATTACCCAATGACCCAAAGGAGGTGAGGCGAATTCGTCTAAAATCTTGCCATTACACCATCCGAGATGGAGAGCTGTACAGAAGAGGATTTTCCATGCCGTTACTAAAGTGCATAGCAAAGGAGCAATCCGAGTACGTAATGGACGAGATGCACCAAGGAATTTGTGGAATGCATTCAGGTGGCCGATCATTGGCAGCTCGGGTCCTACGAGCGGGGTTTTATTGACTGACCATGCGATTGAATTGTGCTACTTGGACTAATAGGTGTGAGCCTTGTCAGAAGTTCGTCAATGTAGCACGAGCTCTAGGAGAAGAGCTCCATTCCATGTTCTCGCTGTGGTCCTTTACTATGTGGGGGATGGATATAGTCGATCCTTTCCCAGTTGCTAAAGGTCAAGTCAAGTTCTTGCTGGTAGAAGTAGACTACTTCACTACGTGGATTGAAGCAGAACCATTAGCTACCATAACAGCTAAAAATGTTCAGAGTTTTGTATGGAAAAACATCATATGCAGGAACGACCTCCCTTATGCAATTGTCACAGGTAATGGAAAGCAATTCACCGATAAAGAGCTTAGAGAGTTCTACTCCAACCTCAGAATCAAATATAAAGTGACCTCGGTTGAGCATCCACAAACAAATGGACAAGCAGAAGCAACCAACAAAGTCATTTTGAACGAGCTCAAAATAAGGTTAGGCCAATCAAAAGGGGCATGGGTTGAAGAATTACCAAGCATCCTATGGGCTTACCATTACTGACCGCAATCTTCAACTGGTGAAATGCCATTCAAGCTAACTTATGGAACCGATGCAATGATTCCAGTTGAGCTCGACGAACTCTCTTTTCGAAGGCATCATCATGACCAAATTAAGAACTAGGAAGAAATCCGAGTTGAGCTTGACATGGTTGAGGAAGTCCAAGATGAGGCAAAAATCAGAGAAGAACTATGCAAGCAAAAGGCAACTCGGAAGTACAACTCGAGGTTGCAGCCAAGGGAATTTGTGCAAGGTGACTTAGTGCTGAGATTGCAAAACGATGCGAGAAAAGACTCCAGAGAGGGTAAGCTCGCAACAAACTAGTCGGGCCCATTCAGAATAGTTGAAAATCTAGGAAATGGTGCTTATAGGCTAGAAGAGTTGTCAGGAAAGGCCGTTCCAAGAACATGGAACACTTCCCACCTTAAGTTTTATTTTAGTTAAAGATATGTAAGTAGGTGATGTACTCTTTTTCCAATCCTGATCTTTTCCCCACGAGGTTTTGGCCAGGAAGGTTTTAACGAGGCAAACCCGGAAAATAAATAAATAGAATCATTTTCAGTTGTGCTATTAGGCAAGAATACAATTATATGGTCAAAATTTTATTTATGAAAAACTAAAAGCCTAAAAAGGTTGACCGAGCTAAAATCGACCGAGTCGAGGTCGAAATGCCGAGCCTATAAAGGTAAACAACATCTAAAGGTAGTTAAAAGCCTAAAAAGGTTGACCGAGCTAAAATCGACCGAGTCGAGGTCGAAATGCCGAACCTAAAGATGTAAAAAACATTAAAAGGTAGTTAAAAGCCTAAAAAGGTTGACCGAGCTAAAATCGACCGATTTGAGGTCGAAATGCCGAACCTAAAGAGGCAAAAATTAAACGCCTAAAAAGGCAAACAATGCCTAAGAGGGTAATTAAAAACCCTATAGGTATTCCGTGTTCCAAAAACTCGAGTAAGTCGTGTAACACGCCAGAATATAAAAGCCAAGCACTAACTTAGAAAAAAGTTACAAGCCCGAGCTCAAAAAGTCGAAAGAAAAAACGAGGCATGATCAAAGCCAGAAACACATAATGATATTAATTAAAAGGGCAAAGCCCAAGAGTACAAAAGGTTTCAAAATAAAAAAAAGGGATTGCCCTGGGAACAAACTTCAAAGAAAGTTTCTAAGTTACTCATGGGCATCCCCATAAGCAATGGTTCCAACAGGAGTAGAGCCTAGGTCATCCTCACCACCCAGAGGAACGACAAAAGATGGATCAGGTAAAGCTATTTCACCTTCTTATCTCCTCCTTCCTCGGCAGCTTGCTCTTCAACTTCCTCCTCTTCCTGGCCTGTCTCTTCTTCATCCTCAAGCTCGGACAAAGGAACTAGAATTCCATCTTTATTAAAGTCATTATCCACATCAGCAAGGGAGAATTCAGCATTTGGGTTAAAGCGTTTAAGCTGCTTCACCGCTCGAAAAAAATCGTTGACGTGCTCCTTCATAATGGTGGCTTCAGCTTCACTCAGATCAGCTTGAAGCTTGCGATTAGCCTCCCTCTCAGCCTTTAAAGCCTGTTGCAGTTGAGCAAAGGAAACTTGAGAGTCTTCAACAACTTTCTGAAGTCCGACCCTCTCTTCTTTCTCCTTCTCCAGCTCGAACTGAAGGGAAGTCTTGTTTTTTTCCAGCTCATCCTTTTAAGCCTTCAGTTGGCCAACAGCGTGAGCTTTCTCCTCGCACTTGGCCACAGCTTGAGTCAAATCGTCCCTCAACCTCAAGGAACGAGCCACTTCAGCCCTCGTCGACTCCATCTTCTTCGTTTTTTTTTATAGTTCCTGGCTCCATATGCGAGTGATGGACGAAATTCGGAGGGCATAAGCAGCGGTGGCCTCCATAGTGGCATCAGGCCCCTGCTCCAGCAAAAGCCGAGCATCAGAGGGCTTCAGTACTTGACCATCAATGAGTGGACCGGGGTTGAAATCATCACTCTAGAGCGAATTGATGCCCGAGTTACAGTGGCCATTATACCACTTAGCGTCCATTGTTAGGTCGGTCACATGAGGTGCCCCCTCAGTCCTCTACTAGGCAGTAGGGTCATCAAGAGTCAGAGGAAGGGGAGAAGCACTCCTCCTCGGTACCAATGGTTGAGCGTCGGCCCGATCCCTCTTAGAAAGGCGTGCGTCGGGGTTCGAGCTCTCAACAACCCTCTTTTTCTTCCCCTTGGAATCAGAAGTCAAAATTGAAGTGCCACCATCTTAAGGAGCCGACTTCTTCAGCAAAGCTTTATAATTAAATTTTCCCATGATCACTGAAAAAGAAATCAGCCGAGTTAAAAGGCAGAGTTGTTAAGTGCATCAACAGTATCTAAAGAAGAAATGCTTACGATCAAAGTTGGCACGCCGAGTGGAAGAGGTGGGTAATCTTAGAAGCCTCCCACAAGGCAATGGCCGAGGATAGAGTTTCAAAATCTCCACATCGGCTCGCTCATCATCGGTCATAAAACCCAGGTCGTAACTGGAAAATTTGGATGGATGGGGCTGCCAATAAAAGGGAAACCTCATCTCCCCTTCAGAATAAAAAAATACAGACTCTGGCCTTAGGAAGGTCGGACCTTGAAAAATTCCGACTTAAAAAACTTATAAGAACTCTTATAGAGACCGATGATACCTCTACCCTCAACCCTACTGAGAGAAATCCATCCAATTCGGTCCCTGAACTGAACTTTATAAAAATAAAGGAACTTGGGAGCGGTAGCTGTCATCCTTGTTTGACTACATAGGATCTGGAAAGCCTTCAGGAAGGCCTAACTGTTGGGATGCAACTGAGTAGAGACGACGTTCATGATTCTCAGAACGTCGCACTCAAATTGGGTAAAAGGAAGGGTGACCCCGATATGTTCAAAAAAAAATTTATAGACATAAGTAAAGTGTGGTTCGACGGGAGAGCTCTCAAGAAAACATGATCCTCATCTGATCAAGGCAAACAGCGAACAGAGGCAGGGACCTGACAAATTTCGTTCTTAACATTCCTAAGGGATTCACGACTCCTAAAGTTAGAAAAAAAAAAACCCTGCTTCAAGTCTAACCCAGGAATGGTTATGTCTGGAATGGGCTCTTTAGGAACCCTAGCGACACGCTTGCAACGCTTAGGGGCAGTAATGGCTGCAGGTGTAGCAGAGCTACTCTCATCAGAAGAATAAGAAAAATCCTTGGCACCTCCATCACCACAAGGTGGAGATGGGGAATGATGAGGAGAGCCCTCAATCTGATTGATTTCGGGCTCTACGATCTGAACCCCAGAAGAGGCATTCTGCGATACCTCGAATGAAGTTTCCATGGAAGAAAGATATAATGGAGGAGAAGGACGATGACGTACCTGGAACAGAAAAGGAAATGCAGAAGCTTGGAGGAGAAGAGCTCAGAGAGAGGTTTGAGTAAGGATGAGGCAAAAATGAGCTCATCAGTGAACTTCCCCCCAACTTATAGAGACCTCGACGCTTCGAAAGAAAACAAATCTTAATGTTACTTTTGAAAGTAATAATGACGAACGCTGTGTGAAGAAAGGAAACGCCTCTTCAAGTCTGCGCAAATTCGGCTCACTAATGAAGGAGTCACACGTGGCTAAGATATCGGAATAAACGTTGCGACAAGCTAACGACTTCAATCACGCAACCAAAGAGCAGGCCTCAAAAATAATGACACAGAGGCCACGTCATTGGACGAATACTCCTCTAACTGGTTGAACGTAACCTTGTAGACGAGCTCCATATGTCATGTCATTGGACATATACTCCTCTAACTGGTTGAACGTAACCTAGTAGACGATCTCCTCATTAAGGACTTAGCCAGTCCAAAGACTTGTGTGGACGAGCGCTTCTGTCACTTTAGTGGACGAGCGCTTGTATCATTTTAGTGGACAAGCACTTCTGTCTCAAACTTGCCTTATCTTAAAAACGAAGGCAACATCTCTTTTCATATCGGGAGCTACAAAACTTTGTTAACAGCGCAGATTTAAAACGACTGCCCACGTCTTGGTTCGGCTCCTTTGAAGAAGCTTCCACGCTTTCTGAAAGCTCAAAGCTTGGGGGGACTTGTATATGGGCCGAGGTGTAAAGCTCGCCAACCCGAAATGTGAAGCTCGGTCGCCCGAGGTGTTCACTAAGTAAAAATATATATATATATATATATATATATATATATATATATATATATATATATATATATATATATACACCGAAGTATAAAGCTCGGCCACTTACCTCACCGACTTGAAAGGCTAAAAGAAGAGACTAAGTTTCTAAACTCAATCACCGAGGTTGAACGATTGGCTGAGGTACAAGATTGGTCATCAAGACTATTGTAAAAAGGGGAAGAGAACCTACGCCATTAACCTTAGATTCTCCAAATAAGGTTTTTAAAGGCCAAGCTCGGCTCCTGTCATGAAAACTTTTACGCTTCTACTAGCTCAAAGCTTGGGGGGCTTGTGTACTGGCCGAGGAGTAAAACCCGGCCACCGAGCTTGGATACCGGATCCAATAAAGGTGGGAAGTATAAGATATCGATATTATCTTTAATAATCCTGATATTATCTCAAATAACTTTATCCGGTTAGAAGAGATAAATCCCTCAAATTAAGGAAATCATATCTCAAAGAAGATTTAAGAGATAAAAGGAGATAAATCCAGATCTCTTAAAGATATGGGGATCCTACTATAAAAAGAGGAGAACCCAAGAGAGAGACTCACTTTTCACGAACCTAGATGACTCTCCCTTAAGCGTATTAGAGAAACTAGCTCGACCAGGAGACTATTGAAGAGTCCTTGCTCGCTAGTATCCATCAGATACAAGATTAGGGGATTGAGAGCAATACATGACCAAGGGTTTTGATTCCCATTGGGATACGTAGGACCGGAATACAATATTCTGTCAAGTCATAATTTAAAACAACCTCATTGTTCACTCTTGGTTTGACGTTCTACGGCGAGATTCCGACAAGTCGGATCTCGGCAGGAACACAGCTATAGAGAAATGCATCTACTCATTATAACTTCTTTGCTAAACAATCATAATTGAGGTTCATGACTCAATAAAATCAATGAATGGTACAAGGATTTTGAAACATACATACCTGATGCGATCGACCAAATAAGGAAATATAAACAAGGAGTAAATAAAAAATTATCGTCTAGAATACTCCAACATATATATTCAAAGATATGTAAAGATTATTATGAGATACTTTTAAATAATAATTAAATTAAGATATTCTCAATCAAATGATATTCTAATATTGATTATTGCAGATTTGATTTCTTTCTTCCTTGTTCTCAAATCTGTCAATCTTTTTAAATTAAAACAAGATTTCTGCCATTTGAGCAGATTTCAAATTCTTGTAATTAACCACGTGTGTCGCTGCTTCCATTCCTATAAATTTTCACTGAAGCTAATAACTATAGCCAGGTTCTGTGCATATTAATTCCTTGACCCCCCAGTGCTCCCTTTTAATCTCATTTGGAGAAACAGATGGCTCGGTCTTTATCAGCCACTTCTGCAGTTCTTGGTCTTCTTATATTCGCGTCAGGTACTTGCTTATCATTTTTATCTGAGTTGTGTTATACTTTTAGTTACAGGGCCTTGATAACTTGGATTCCCCAACATTCTGCACAGGTGTCATATACTAGTTGTCCAAAACATGTGTCAAAATATGATTTCGCTTTTTATCTTGTTAAATATTTATAGCTTGCTAGCAAATTTATATTTCATCTAAAATACTGCTCTAAAATAGTTGACTAATATATATTTCACTTATTTTTCAGTGATATCCATGATGAATGCATGTGAGGTAGCCGTGGTAGGAGGTGGTTGTCTAGTCGCGCTGTCGCGCACGCGTCAAAAAGCGAGCGGTTTACAAAAATGTAGTTTAGGGAGCGACAACTCGGATATCGTCTCACAAGGACTCTTGGGTTGCTATTATTAACAGAAAAGTCAGTTTTTGGGGGGTTTTGGATATTTGAAATTAAATAAAGAAAACAAAACAGAAAACAGAGCAATAAAAACAAAGCAGTTTAAGAGATTAACAAATAAGCTAAAGACGATTAACCTACTGTTCTCGGTTTCCCACTATCATTGGTCCATGTAAATTCCAGGCCCTAAGCAGATTCTAATCCCCTTTCGGTTGTAGCAACAATTAACAAACGAAATCGCTACTACAGATATATGTTCCTATTCCCGAATTAAACAAACGGGGTTAAGCCCTCATGAACTAAACGAACATGAACGAACACACGCGAATTAAACAAACGCGATTCAATATAGGAACATAACATCACCGAAATAAATCAACACAACACTATACACTCCTGAATTAAACAAACAGAAATATATAGCATAGTATTGAAAAGAGAAAAGCAAATAAAACAGGAATTACAGAACCTCAAGTGTGATGGAAATCGATTACAGTAGACTAATCAAGGAGACTAGTTCTCCATTACAGAAATAAAACCTAATTTCGCAGCTGCCTAACTAAAGAAAAGAAAAATAAAAACTGACTAACTCCTCCAATCTGCCATAGAACAGCAATTTATATCTGTGAGTTTTGCGCGAGCTCGCGAGGCGAACAATGTCTCGCGACGCGAATCTCTGCAACGTTTGGTCTTCTCGCGAGGCGAAGTCGCGTGGCGAGGAATGGAAAAGTCATGGCTTCTGGTCTTCAGTCTCGCGAGGCGAGGAATGGATTCGCGGGGCGACACAGAGAGGTTTGCAATTTCTGGCACAGTCACGCTTCTGGTTCGCGGGGCGAATGCACTCTCGCGGGGCGAAGAACTTCAGAATTATTTCTTTTTATTAACCTGAAAACAAGAAATAGCATAAGTGCTTTATTTGACTCTAAATCAACTAAATTAACCTAAAAATACTTTACAGACTCAAAATGCTGCTTAAAGACAATCAAGTCTAATTTGGGCGAAAATGAGATATAATTAGCACAAAACCACGATCATACTAGTAATAAAACTAGATGAGTCAGCGGCTGATCATTGTCCAGATGAAAATCAATGCTTAGCAACATGTCGTCCTTGCTTCCGAGGCAAAGGCAAACTCCGATCTTACTGCGCCTCCGCCGGTGCAGGATTTCCGTATCCTCGATGTATTTGCAGCTTGGAGGAAGGTGCTCCATGTCCACCACCTGGACCACCACGATGCCCCAAACCATGGCCACCTACTACTTGGTGAACGTTACTTTCTTATGCTTTATAAATAAGTTGTTGTATTATTTGCACCAAAAATGAATACGAAAACATGAATTTAACAAACAGAATTCTTATTTAGTAGCTTGAAGAATTAACGGTGCCATAAAAAGCACTAAAGTAAAGTAAAGCCTTGCTTTCTGTTAAATATATCAAGGGGAAATTAACAGAGATGCGCGCGGCTTTGTGGATAATTTGGTTTGGACCAGTTTAGATGAATATTTGATTTAAATATATATTTTTAAATTATTTATGAACAATTGTATCAAAGGTAACGAACGGGCATATAGAACAAACAATACATTGAATTCAAATTAATAAATGACCTAACTTTAATATTAATCTGCCATCAGGTTAATCACTGGGAATCAATCAACCTTTTTATATGTCATGTTTTCTCTGATTTAAATTTTTTTTTGCTTGGTACTGACCCAAATTAGTCATTGGGACTCAGTGAGCTCTCGAAGTACTCTAAATATTTATAAGCTCTGATTTAAACCTTTAAGACCAAATAAGAAATTAATTTAAAGAAAAATAGAGTATTTATAATCACCAATCAATATTTATTGTTGATACTATAGTATTTATTAAAAGATAAATACATGCAAATTAATTCCTAAATCATAAAGAATTAAATTGCAAGTGAAACATTTGCCCTAAAATATCTCATCTTGATTTCCCTTCCGGTGTGCTTTCGTTTCCCATGTCCTCTTGTTTCTCGTTTTCAAAATCTCACAAGTGATTTTGGATTCCGCATCATCTAAAATCGAAATTGGGTGGCATTCTAGATGTTGCTTGCTTATTTGTTTTATTTAACTTTTATATTCTCTCCCATTTTTATTATAAGCAAAAAATTAAATAAAACACATATATTAAGGTGGCTAGTTAATCTCATTTAATATTGTTAATCTTATTTGTAAAATTAAGTTTTTCACCTAAATTATCATTCATCTTATTTATTAAGCTTGTGTTGTTGCGCTTTGCCCTTGTCCCGTGACTTTCTTCTATCTCATCCTCACTTGTACTCCTTCCCCACCCCCCAAAGTGATTTTTTTTAAATTATTTTCAATTAATTAATAAGTATCTCATGGTTTATAAAAAAATAAGTATCTCATGCAATGAATATATATATATATATATAATTTCATATATTTTAGAATGTTTAGTAAATTTTTTGAATAAAATATATTTAAAATATAAATAATTGAAAGAATTTAAAAATAGAGTTAAGAATGACAGAATAAGTAGAATTAAAAAAAACACATATTACTAAAGTCAAAAAAAAAAAAAACACGTATTATTCAATGAAGGAGACTAGAATTTTGTCCAAAAAAAAAAATGGCAAGTCATGATTTACATCCGCGACTTGTCCTATATCTGTAAATATTTTTTTGCTTTGCACCATATTGGTAAAAGCGTCCCCGAATTATACCATATGGGTAAAAAAAAAAATACGTGGATATAAAAAATTAATTCATGCTTGAAGGTCATCAATAAACCTAGGGGACTGGGGTAGGTCACGCACGTCGTTGGTTTGGCAAATTCTCCTTCGCCGCTGCATAAGAGACATTTCAAAGTTATAAAGTTCATTAATAATCCTTCCATATAAATTTATACATATACAGAGGACAGAAATTAAAAGCAGCATAATTAACAGTTAACACATAATAATTAAATAAATAGAGCTAGAGAATACTACTTCGTTATTGTTACTATTTTCATGTAAAATTTATCATGCCAAATTTTTAAACAATTGCAATTGAAAAAAGTTGTTATCAAAATCATATGACAACTTCCAAATTCACATGTGACATTTAAGTGCCTTCTATATAATTTTCACGTTAAAAAAAAAAACGTAACTTCTAATTTTGATGATATTGTTGGCTTGCAAATTTGAATGTTCGAAGTCACAATTTACATGTATATTCATTTGTTATGCATTTGATTAAAAACTTAAATTAATATATTCACCTTATTCATTTTTTTAAATCATGTTATAGATACGAAATATATATCATCACCGTTAACAGTTACTAATCTTCGTCGGGAAACATCTTGGACACATAAGGTGGATTTTCCTCTCCCAACAAGATTTTCTCCATACACAAATATTCGCTTTATTCTCATGGTCAGCCAAAGGATGAATCTACTAAAACCTTAGCTTTAGGCCCACCAGAAAATATTATTTACTCATAATTTTTATAAAGTAAAAATGTCATATATACTAACAAAAATGCCTAACTTAAGAGTCTGTTTGGGAAAGCTGGAAAAAAAAGATTATGCTGATAACCAATTTTCAAATAATCAATTACTGTGATAATCGATTATAATCAAAATCAGTTTTTGTTTGAGTATGTTTGCTGAAAAACTATTTTAAGCTAATCTATTTCATTTGGATGGTGAAAAAATAATCATTTTTACATAGTAAAGATGGAGAATGTTGTGAATAGATGCCGATTAGAAAAAGCTTTTTAGAAAACAGCTGGGTCTTGCAGCTTGTTAGAAAACAGCTGAAATGAGGAGAAAAAAGATTTTCTAAAAAATAAATTAGGTACCCAAACATACCAATTTTTTCACAAAACCACTTAATTGCTCAAAAACAGCTGAATGAGAAAGATTTAATCTTTCTCAAACACACTTTTAGAATGTAATATGATCCAAATAGACTCTCTTACTTTAAAATGAGAAGGCCTCACTCAAATTTTACTTCAGGACCCACTCGCTATTGGGTCGCCCTGCTTATTCTACTGCAAGGGTAATGCCACATAGTTTTAAAAAAAACTAAAGTAAAAACGAGATTTGTCAAGATTCAAGGTGATTCTTTGATTAGAACATTTTATAGGGATTATATTAGAAACGCATTGCTAAATCACGTGAAACTAAAATTATTATTATTATTATTATTATTATTATACTGAGAAACAATAAGTCATTTTTAAAAAATTCTAAGTGTAATTCATAAAAATATTATAGATATGAGAAGTAAAATTGAAAAATGCTAAGAATGCACTTTTTATCATACTCATTTTCAACATACTTTTTATTATTCGATACATTTTATGTAAGACCCACCAAATCACATGGTCTCACATAAAATTCACCCAATAATAAAGAGCGTCCCCCCCCCCCCCCCCCCTCCCGGTTTTTATATATTTGAAGCCACTGACATTTTCTTTCTCTATTTTATCAAACAAACCCAATCATCCAGCCCTCTCATCTCTCTCAAATTCTCACTCTCACCCAATCCTTTGTCTGTATCTTCATATGCATAGTAATAATTAGGGTTGAATATGTTTTTGATCCATATAAAATTGATAAAATTAATTTGGTTTTGGTTTCTATAAAATTATTAATTTAGTCCCTTAAAAAAAATTATGCGTTTTTAATCCCTGGTGAGGAATTAAAAAATAAAAACACCAATTTTATTAAATGCAGGAACTAAAAATGAATAAAATTTGTATAGGGACTAAAATCATATTTTAACAATTTTATAAGGATCAAAAACATATTTAATACTATTAATTCTAAAAAAACTGCCCCGACTATCTCAGGGTCGTTGATCCGCCACTAAATGTAATACTGGCATTGTTCAATAAAATATAACAGGGATTATATAGGTTAGACGGTAAGAATCTAAGGCCCCGTTTGTGAGTTTGGAGGGAAATGGAAGGAGGGGATCAAAGGGAAGGAAAGGAAAATGAGGGGAGGAGAAGAAGGGTATATTCCTCTCCTTGTTTGGGAGTGAAATGAAAAAAATGGGTTAAGGAGATGAATGAGGGATTAATTAAAATACCCCAAAATATTTTCCTTCAATTAACATAACTCACAAACAAGAGGGGATTAACCTCTGATTTCCTTCCCTTACCATCCAAAAAACAACTTAGCCTAGGATAACTTACCCCAGCCGTTGTATCCACCTCCGACGTCAGGTTCACAGTGGACATCACACCACACGACGCAGAGGAAATTCGCGAGTGTGCAATTTTTCATGCAATCTTGGCGGCATGCATTTATCTTATCATCCAACGGGCTAGCGGTTGACACCTGAATAGATGCAGCAACTACAATGCACACCACCAACAATGTAACATATTTGTTTGCCATTTTCTCTTAGTTTTCTTATATATGTTGGTGGTGGTTTAATTTTCTTTTTCTACCCCCTTCCTTCTAGCTCCTTTGTCTTTGACATTTGAACAATGATCTCACTGAGGTATATATAATTGTTCAATATGCCTCATGAACCACAAATGCCAACGTTTTGTCACTAAAATTTGGGGTACTTGTTAAGTGTCCTAATTTTAACATAAAGAATAATTTGTGGATTTTCCATTTTGTGTTTGTGCATTTTTTTAGAATTATCTATCTTTAATATAACTTTTTTTTAGACATACTCTGTGGAAGACGAATTTCCGGTTGGATTTGCTATTTGACTCTTTCGGAGTGTTGGGATTAATTCAAATTTCTAATTTTAAGATTAATTCAAAGTTCCAGTAGGTTGCAAAAATATAGTAGAATCGTATGTCAATGGCATTTAGCAAATACTGGGACAAAAATTTTCCTACTCTACATCTTTGACAGATGAATTGAAATGAGTAATGACTAATTAGAAATAACAAACACACTTACTAAGTGTGGGGTGTCTGCTACCAAACACTCAGCATCAAAACTCAAGCAATGTTTTTTCTACTAAAAAATGGTTTATTCTTCTTATTTAATAAAATAAGCAATAACAAACACACTTACTAAGCGTGATATAATAAATTTCTTTTTTTTGATAAAACAAAATGGTGGCAAGTGAGCAATCACTTCGCATCGTGTCAGTCAATTAAAGGCAAAGTGCTACCTCGCGTTGTCGTTCCGTTCCCAAGGATCGAACACACGACCACTTGATTAAGGGACTAGGTGCCGAACCACCACACCAGTAACGTTGGGTTGATATAATAAATTTCTATCAAAACTAGAATTATTCTTTCCACCAAATTACAAAACACACACATAAAAATTCTGTACGATAAATCTTTGCTCTCTTTCTGGTTAGAAAACCCAGATGGGGAGTCCAAATTAATTTATTTAACTTTTTTAAAGGGGTCAATCATTTAGACAGAGTTTTGAGATATACAACACTCCTCAATCCACTTTTTGCACACTCCTCAAGGATTGGGCTAAGATGCACCACTCATATTTTACATCATATATATATATATATATATATATATATATATATATATATATTTCAGACTGTGATGATTTTGATGAATGGAGAAGTGCCTATTGCATTCGGTGGCACTGAAGAGCAAGCTTCTTACGGAGAACTGATCTCGATTGGGGGGCTTGATCCAACTGTTAATGGAAAACTGAGTTCTACAATTGCCGAAATTCTCCAAACTAAGCTATCCATTGATAGCTCCCGTTCTATATCAAGTTTTATGATGTTCAGGTAAACTATTATTTTGTTTCTGTGATAGCTTATATGATTTTGTGAAGATTGCAAAATGCAAATCAATATTTGTGATGTCTTTCTACACTGTAGCTTGTTTTAAATATTGTTATTTGATATATTTTTTTTGATGAATTATATTGTTATTTGATTGAAACCATTTCATACATTCTGCCTTCTTTAATTCACTACCATAATATACACTGTTCAGCTTGTTGGGGTTAGAATCCTAGGTCCGTGATGATATATATGATTGGTTTGCCAAATCAAGGCTGGATACCTTAGTGGTAAGTATATTCCTTCTACTCACTTTTTTCTTTTTCTTTTTTTTAATCATTCTTATTCTTATTCTTTATTTCATTTTGTATATTGTTTTATTTTTTGTGTGTGTGTCATATTTGTATATTGTTTTTGTTTTATATTGTTTTGTATTTTTTTATGTTAGTTCTATTTCTAATTTGTTATTGTGTATGTTTTGTTTATATTATTATTACTTTTAAATAACTTCTAAATTCTCGGGCCCATCATTCTTTTATATGTTTTTTTATGTTTCTGTATCAATATAACCAGTTTTCACATATTCTATTTTTTAGAAAAATTTAATTTATCATAAATGAGTATTATTAAAAGTATTTTCAAAACCATTTGTATATATTATTTCAAAACTTTTCTCAATAAACTAGATTCTAGAAAAATATTTTTTAGAGCTCGTCTTTGTATGCTATTTTGAAAACTTTATTCTAAAAACTAGTTTTTCGGAGAGTACTTTTAAAAATCTTTGTGTGTCTCAGTTTCAAAAATTGTTTTTTTAAGGGAAAAACTTTTTTTTTATAAATTTGTTTTTTAAAAGTTTTTTTAAAACTGTTTCTACATACTATTTTCAAAAATATTTTCTATAAACTAGTTTTTTGAGATATAATTTTTAAACCTTATTTTTAAATCCCATTTTTATAAAAATCATGTTTTTTTATATTTGTTTTAAATTTTTTTTTAAACAAGTTTTATGAAAAGTATTATTTAAACCCTTCTTATATCCTATTTTCAATTTTTTTTTATAAAGTAGTTTTTTAGAAGAAATTTTTATAATTTGTTTTATATCTAATTTTCAATTAAATTTTCAAAAATAGTTTTTTGAATAGTTTTTTAAACCTTTGGTATATAGTATTTCAAATATTTTTTATAAACTAGTTTTTTAGAGTAAATTTTAAACTTTTTTTTTCTTGTTTTTATATTTTAATTTTAGATTTTTTCTATATAAATTAGTTTCTTTGAAAATTACTTGTCAAACCCTTTTTATTTACAATTTGTAAAACTTTTTCCTATAGCCTTGTTTTTAAAAAGTATATTATAAAAAAAAATTAGACGTTTTTTCAATCGTTTCCTCTATAAACTAGTTTTAGGGAAACTGTTTTATAAACCTTTTTTTAAAACAAATTTTATGCATTTTTTCAAAACTTTCCCTCTATAAATTAGGTTTTTGCGAAGTTATTTTTAAAATCTGTTTTTATATCCTATTTTTAAAACTTTTTTAATAAAATTTGACTGAAAATATTTTTTATCTTATCTTCTACTAGTGGCAAGACAGGCACTCACGTGCCTGTCCGGACACATTTATAATGCTTTTATTCGTCTTTGTACACGTTCAAGGGACAGTCTGATCGTATTTCTAATGCTTTTACTCGTTTTCATTATGCAGTTTATCTCCTTGTTTTCCGATGACAAAGTAGTTATATCAATCACCCTTATATATTTTGGCTTGTCTAAAATATGAATTGTGCCGTTTGCACATCAACATGTTAGCTGGCAGACTCAAATAAAACAATAGACATAATCATCACCAAATTGATTCAAGCAAAGAATCTATCAGTTCCGATAATCTACTGTAAATGCGAGGGAGAAAAAAGAAACTACTTAAAAATTATACAAACACAATAATGAAGTCAACCGTAAAAATAGTTATTATATTTACTACTTTAACCATAATCCTTTAAACATTTTCTGCAGTTCCCTTACACCCCAAAGAACCATAATCCAATAATCAATCAAGTTATAATAATAAAAAAACCTCTAAAAAATAAACGAGTGAATTCTATATTTGCATTTATCAAAACTTTTGGTGTCTGAGGTTTGATTCTCTGCATTGCCACTGGCACCTTTTGTTGCCCAGTTGCAACGTATTTGCCTATTTCCAATCCATTTACCTAAAAAAGAATAGGCAGCACATAATTAGTTCATTACTACTTTGCCAGACAGAATACATGTAGACAACAAAGAACATGAGCATATATAGTGGCATCAATTATACAGAGCATATTCTAAAAGTGGTGTGTTTTTGTATATTGAAAACTTACTCCTTACAACTATAGCCATTTTTCAATTAAGTAACCCTTCACAGTTATATTTTATAATCATATTTTAGACCACGATGATTATTTTCCCCTCACATATATTCTTAAAATTGTTCAGATGATTTATTTTTATAAAAATCAAGGAAAATGATGCAATGCATTCTGCAATGATCGACTTATCAAACTCCACTTCTTATTTTAAGTTAAGCATAGATTTCAAGGACATCACAATTACATTAACCTCAAGAATCATATCGTCTTCATAACATTACAACCATTTCCGACAAGTTCATGCTTAATCAAAATTAAACAAGAAAACAAAGTAAAGGCGTCAAAAATTTATTCATTTAGATTGTGATTTAAGTTTTCACCAGAAAATCCGTTCAACTTAGGATTTTTATCCAGAATTTTCCAGCAACATACATTCTACAGTATATCACATCCAGAATTTTTTTGACATATCAAACCTAATCAAAATTAAATAAAAATTTATAGGCAACATCGTAACACAAACAAAAATCAACTATATTTTTCTTTTTCCAGAAGTCATAATGGAAACTCCTTGGTTTTAATTAAAAAAGAACCGGATTTTCCAGAACACTGCAGTAACGCTGTAACACTACTTAAACATTCAATCATATTTGACTGATCAAATGAAATCCAATATTAATGAAACTTTATGGGTATCAAAAATACACATATAAGAACACAAAACAACAGGCTCATTTTTTTTTTCTGTTCTGGAACCATTTTCAATAAATCCAATTAAAAGCATCAACAAATAAAAAACACCAAAGGCATCATCTTTCAACACTTTTGAGTTACATGCATGCTTCAAATTTGGTTCAAGTGACCAAACCATCATTTCCATCAACTTAGAAACTTATAATTAAGCATGCAAACATAATCTAACGGAGCTTAGGTCTCTAGAACCATGAGAAACTTGAAATTCACATGCATGGCATGCCAAGATATAGCATCAATCAAACATGCATGAAAAAAATCCATATACAAAGAGAGTTCTAAGGATAATAGAAACAGGAAACAAAACATACACCAATTACACCACAAAAATAAATGAAAAATTCCATCTTTGCTTCTATATCGCATAAATTGTTTTATGAACCAAGTAAAAATATTGTAATAGAGTATCAAAATTGAAAGGATCTGACAAAAAGGGAAAAAATCTTTAACACAAATGAATTAAGATAAATAAAAAAAAACGGTTGAAAGGAGGAACTAACTTGATGGGAGGAGAGTCTTCCAAAGAATCCAAAGAGGCCAAACCCTTCATTGTGATAGTCATGATCAAGGACATTATGACAATGCTTCTTGATAGTGTCCTTAATTTTTGTAGCGTTTGTCTTGACCTTAATTATTCTGAACCAACTTCATTTTATGGTGTTTTTCTTCACTATATGCCACTAACAAAAGAATTTGAATCATAAAAACGAAACAAAGAAAAACAAATCAACATTAGAGGAAATTAGCAAAGATGCCTACAAATATTATAAAACTTGTTTGAAAATGTAATTTTTACCTTGTTATGAGTCAAATTTTTGTATATATTTGTCACTGATCTAACAATTGGCTTAGGATTAATGATTTTTTTTTGTATACTTGTTTTGAAATAAATTTTTTAGATACACGAAAAGTAAAATTGCAGCTCAGAATATGCTTCTACTACATTAGCTGGATACCAAGTTGATTGATCCAAATATGCATTTTATTATAATTTTTAACCGAATTTTATTATCTAAATGATATGAGGGACAGAGATAGATATGTTTTGTCTTTCTTTGTACCTTTATTGACCTTAAACCGTGAAAACTGTAGCTAATGCTGCCTGCAACACATAAAACTGATGAATAGGACCAATTAAATTAATGTGGAATCATATTGTTCTATTTTAGGAAAACATGGAAAGACCTAGACTTATCTACATTGAGGATACATGAATGCATTAGACCAATCAAACAAAATCTGAACATTGGAGGAGATGTAAACAGCTAGAGTCTACACAGTCAAAAAAGTGGTCAAACAGAGAAAGATAGAAAGATAATCGGTTAATTTAATTTAATTGATAATTTAATTCAATTAATGGGTGGAAGTTTATACAATCTAAAGGTACTATGTAAGTTTATACTAAAGCATATCTAACATATATTCCAAAAGCACCCATACAATCTTGCTCCATACAACAAATGATATAGAAAAAGTTATTTTTGTCCTTTTCAATAAATAATATGGAAGAAATAAGCAGAAAATAGCCAAAATATATTTATGCTACAAAACTTAAATCATTTGAGCTGAATTATGAAGAAACCATAAAGCAAAGATATATTTAAAAAAAAACAACAACTATGCAGTAGTAGTGCTTAGTTTTTCCATATTGTTTTTCTTTAAGTTTATGCTTTGTTTCCCGCTAAGGGAATCATTAACTAAAAAAAAAAGAGCGAAGTAAGAAGTAAAAGATCAAGGAACTAACCTGAAAACCAAGAAGAAGCAATATTTAAATATAGGCAGGTTGGGTTAGGTGAATTCCAATTTTTACAGTGTTTAACCTCCTACATTGCAACCCATAATTTTTTTTAAATTAAAATTAATAATAAATTCAGAAAGAAATATGGGCGTGCCAAATAAAATAAAAAGTATCAATTCTAAAAATGCATCGTGAATTCAAGAATCAGAAAATGCAACATCTAAAGGTCCTATGTAAGTTTATACAGGCAATGCATCCTTTGCCACTATTATATAACAAAAAAACAATTATTCCAACATTTATGCTCAGAGAAACTTAAAATTCTAACTACAACAACATTTTCGCTGAAGTGGAAATCAGAGAAGTTTCTAATGCATGTCCCATAATCTAATTATCAGCACAAAGGATGGATGAGAAAAAACCCAACTAAAACAACCACATACCTATCTTTAAATTAAAATTAACACAGAACCTGAACCAAGCTGTCCATGATTGTTCCATCCAAAGGCTATGTAATTTCCATCCTCATTAACAACCACTGTAAGGTTCCTCCCTACTCCAGCTTTGACAATCTTGTATCTTCAACTCAAGTTACTGTCAATGAAATTTAGAACTTAGAAATAATGACAGAAAAAAACACTAAAATTGACAAAAAAAAAAAATTAACCTTTAAATTGAAAAGAGTAAGACCAACACAAAACTTAGCATTTGATTGAAGAGTAAAAATGGTATTAAGATTTGGGGAAAATGTGAGAGGTTAAATTGTGAGATTGTTTCACAGCCCAAAATGATACTAAGATTTGGGGAAAATAGCAAAAGAATGAGATCAAGAGAAACATAGAATTCGATTGAAGGGTAAGATCAAAGTGAACAAAAACTTGGGAAAGTGAAACTACCTTTGGAATCATCAAAGGCTAACAAAGGTAGTGCACTTTGTTTCGTTGGGAAAGTTAATTCCGAATCAACAAATTCTTCCATTCCACTACTTTGGTTCCTAAACAGAAACAGAAGAAAATCAAAGTAAAATAATATCAATCCAACCGCTTGAAATGGTAACCAATTCATCCATCTTTGTCACAGTGACGTTTGATTAATTCAGGAAAATTGGAAAAATTGGTGCCATTCAGAAAATGAGGGGAAAGAAAAGATAAATTGAGTGAGTGAATATGAACCTTAAAAGCAAACCCAGTCACTATTGGCCTTCAGCTCCTTCGTTTGCCACCGCGCACTGCCAACCAAACAGATCAGCACAGACCCTCCCACCGTCGCCTCCCTTCTACCGCTCATCGTTCTAATCATTCTCCATCGTCCAGTCGCACGCCCATGCGTCACCCTTCCATTGCCAATCAAACGCCATCGTGTCGCCGCCTCGCCTCCCTCGGTGCCACCGTCTTTCCGCTTCCTCCGTGCGCTTTCCATTCTCCTCTTTTCTGTTTTGGTTTAGGATATAGTGGAAGAGGAGGGTTACCATCTGTTGGTTCCTCCAGCAGTTATGAGAATTTTAAATTTAAATAATTCAGTTTTAGTCATTTTTTTCTTGTTATTATTTGATAAGGGTCAATTTGGACATTGTAAAAACAAAATCAACTAAAGTTTTAAGGGCAAATTGGTAATATTAAAAGTAGGACACCAAAACTTAAACTCTTTCATTATCTATTAGTATAGATTAGAGAAGTAATTTTTAATTTATTTTTAAATCTTTTTACAAAAACATATTGTTTCTTTAAAAAATCAAACCATGTTTTTATATCCTATTTTTAATTTTTTATAAACTTGTTTTTTAAAATTTATTTTAACAATAATATTTTAACTTCCTACTTACTATTTTCAAAACATTTTTATATTTATAAACTGTTTTTTATAAACTTGTTGTTGAAATGTGTTTTCAAACCTATTTTTAAACTTTTTTCTATAAAATAAAATTTTGAATTTTTTTAAACTCTTATGAATTCTATTTTAAAACTTTTTTGTATAAAATAATTTGAAATATACTTTTTAAACCCTTCTTATGTACTATTTTCAAAACATTTTTATATAAATTAGCTTTTTGAGAAGTAATTTTCATTTGTCAAAAAAAGAAAAGTAATTTTCAAAACAGTTTTTTTAAAACCTGTTTTTTATGTCCTGTTTTTCTATTTTTATATTTTTTTATAAACTTATTTTTTACTAAGTAAATTTTAAGCACTTTTTCATATCCTGTTTTCAAAAGTATTTTTAGTAACACTTTTAAAAAAAGCATTTTTTAAACCTTTATAAAGTAGTTTTTTTGGAATAAATTTTTATAATTTGATTTTATATCCAATTTTCAATTTTTTTAAAAAAAACTAGTTTTTTGAAAGTTTTTTAAATCCTTGCTATTTACTAATTTCAAATATTTTTTTTATAAACTAGTCTTCTGAGAGCAAATTATTTAAACATTGTTTTTATATCCTATTTTCCAAAAAAATTCCTTGTTTTTATATTTTAATTTTAGATATTTTTATATAAACTAGTTTCTTTGAAAATTACTTTTCAAACCATTTTTATTTACAATTTTTAAACTTTTTCCTGTAACCTTGGTTTTTAAAAGGTATATTATAAAAACATTCAGTCCTTTTTTTTTTTCAAAAAATTCCTCTATAAACTATTTTATAAACTTTAGGCAAACTATTTTATAGACTTTATTTTTAAACAATTTTTTATATCAATTTGCAAATTCAAATCTTTCCTCTATAAACTAATTTTTAAACCTCGTTTCCATATCTTGTTCTTAAAAAAAAGTATTATGAATTATATTTTGGAAACAAATTTTATATACTATTTAAAAACTTTATTCTATAAAATAATTTTTGTGAAGTACTTTTTAAACTCTTTGTAAATTTTATTTTTAATCTTTTTTTCAATCAAATGATTTTCAAACGTATTTTTTAAACTATGTCCTATATTTTTAAAAAAAGTAATTTTAGTATAAATTAGTATTATTAAAAGTATTTTTAGAAACATTTGTATATATTATTTTAAAACTTTTCTCTATAAACTAGTTTCTCAACAAAAATAATTTTTGAGCTCGTTTTTATATCCTATTTTTAAAACTTTATTCTAAAAATAGTTTTGCGAAGAGTACTTTTAAAACTGTTTCTAAGCTTCAAAAACTTTTTTTTTATTATATAAACTGTTTATTAAAAGTACTTTTTTAACTCTTTCTATAAATTAGTTTTTTGAGATATAACTTTTTAAAATATTTTATGAACTTTTTTAAAATTATTTTTAATTCCCTTTCTTATATATTATTTTAATAACTTTTTTTCTATGAATTAATTTCTGAGAAGAAATTTTTACGCATGTTTTTCTATCTTATTTTTTAAAATGTTTTTTATAAACTTCTTGTTAAAACTTTTTTCTAAAAATAATTTTTTTTTGAACTCTTATTTATTCTATTGTACAACTTTTTTGTATAAAATAATCTGAAATATACTTTTAAACCCCTATTATGTACTATTTTCAAAACATTTTTATATAAACTAGCTTTTTGAGAAGTAAATTTTAAGCTCTTTTTCATATCCTGTTTTCAAAAGTATTTTCAGAAACATTTTTTAAAAAGTCTTTTTTAAACCTTTTATGTACTTTTTTCAAAACGTTTTTTGAGATGGATCTGAAGAGTTTTGAAAAAATTTACTTTTTGAAAATCCAACTTTTTAAAAAGCTCTGCTAGGGTTTTGCTCTATGCGATTCCCTAGGGTTTTATTGAATGGTTTTCATGGCTGTTGCACCCAAGCAGATATGCCCTTGGGGCTTTCTCTCATCACCTCCCTCTTCTCCTTCTCGGCATACTACTTCTTCTCATCCTCAGACGTTTGCTCAAGCCTTAAGCAACTCTCTTGATGTCTCTCTTTCACAACTTCCAGAGCCTTGTATCAAAGGAGATACCGTGATTATCAAGATATTGGAGGAGGAATATCACAAAGGTATAGACGCTTGTAAGTTAAACCTCCATGGCCGACTTCTCTTATCCAAAGGAGACAAGCCTATGAAATTTTCAGACTTGTGAGACAAGCTATCTTCTTTATCGAAAATTGCTGGCCAATGGTGTACGACCTCTCTAGGCAATGGTTATTTTGAATTTGGATTTTCTACTCATGAAGATCTGCGAAGTGTATGGTCTGTAGGTACATGGAATCTAAAACTCGGGTTACTAAGGCTTTCTCAATGGACGACTGACTTTAACCCCATGAAACAAAAACAAAAACAAACACACTCTCAATGTTGGATAAAACTCTATGACCGGCCACAAGAGTACTGGATATCAAGAATCTTATTTGAAATCGCTTCAGGCATTGGTACTCCTATCTCAATTGATGATATGACTCGTAGCAGGATGTATGGCCACTACGCTAGAATCTTGGTTGATCTTGATCTCTCTCGAGAATTGACATATGAAATTATGGTAGAGAGGGAAAATTTTGCTTTCGTTGTGAATGTAGAGTATGAAAAACTACTCCCTCCGTCCATTTCCATGGTAATTTAAGGTTTCTACACACAGATTAAGAAAGCATTAATTTGTTTACATTTGTACCAAATTACCCTTATTTATAATATCATTAATTATTTACATATTCTAACCATATTTACTCCATATTCCACTTGCCATTAATGTTTCTTGAAAACACATATTTACTTTTGTATGCTCATTACGTCAAAGTGCCCTTTTGTATGCTTATTACTCCCCATGTGCACATTTATTGGTAAAAAAAAGGTGCATTCATATCTTGGGTTTGTAAAAGACCCGTTGTTTTGGACCAAAAACAAAAAACTAAATTTACCATAGAAATGGACCGGAGGGAGTACCTCTCTACTGTAATATTTGTCAAAACATTGGGCATTCCTTAGACTCCTGTGGCAAGACAGGTGACCAACAAATCTCCAAGAACACCTCTCATCCATCCTTAAAGAAAGGTGCTTCGGCTGTTGCTAAAGTTTATATGCCAAAGAAGGTTGTTCAATCTCAGGTAAATAACAATAATGTGGTTGTTAATGAAACTGTTGATATCAATGCTAACCCTGCAGATCCTGTAGATGTTGAAAAAAATAATATTGTGGGTATCTTAGACAAAGGCAAGGCAGTTATTGTTGCAAATGAGGCAATTAATGATAATCATACTTTGAGGAAGGACAAGTCTAGGTTTTTATCCGCTGATGTTCCTTATGTAGTGGAGGTGATTTCTGAATCAGACAGGTTGATTAATACTGACCAAAACAAGAATTTAAATGCTCAAGAAACTTTGTTGAAGGAGCCTATTTTGGAAGTTGGCAATTGTTCTACTGATACAAATAAGGACAATGTTTTAAATACTAAGGAAGCATTGTATAATGTTTTCTCCAATCTCAATTCACCATCCAATCCAATTATTCAAGACTCTATGGCCTCACCTGTTACATCTCATCCTACAAATGACATTGTTGAGCAGTCTTGGGTTTCAGAACCAGATTTTGGATCAGGTGCAGTTTCTATGCATAATACTGTGCAAGGTGCCATTAGTAACAATCCTGTTGTGGTGAAAGATATGAATATTGTTGCTGGCAAATTGTGGAGCACTAGTGTAGAAGAGGAAGAAGAAGAGGATGATATAGAGTCCCCTTCTTTTGATGATCAGACAGCAAATAAATATCTGAAGGATCAATCAGCAAATAATAAGGAGCCTTATATTGTGGTTCTCTCTAAATCTTAGAAGAAAAAGATGAGAAAGAAGCAACTTCAGATTCAGAAAGCTCGGGCTAGAAATACCCGATCAAGAGGTGGTCCTCAAAACTTTGCATAATGATTATTCTTTATTGGAATGTTAGAGGAATTGCTAATCTTGAAACAAGATTAGTGCTGAAAAAAGCTTTGCTCTATGTATAAGCCCGATATGGTTTTCATTGCTGAACCTTGGATTTCTCAAAATGAGCTTCCTGATAGCTATTTGAAAGAGTTAAATATGAATTTTTTTTATTGCAAATGATGTAACACCCCAATTTTTCCGCTTTCTAAGATCGATATAAATATAAATAAACGTTTATATTTTTATCGGAAACTTAGAAAATGATTTTGGGAAAATCAAAGTCATATTCATATCATACTTATTTTTATAAGTATATGGTGAAATTTTTGGTTGAAAATTCAAACAGAACCCGGTCTGCGTTTTCGCTGACAGTAAGATTTTACTGATCAGAAAAATTAATTTTGACCCGAGAACAAAATGAATATATTTTATATCTCATTTCCAACAATAAAGGTTATTTTGAAAATTTTCAAAATAAATAAGTTTTTATACTTGATTTGGGCATAAAACCCTAAATCGCGTAATCGACGGAGTCGAGAACGGACGTGCACAGACAAAACCCGACGTCGGATGCTGAGACCTCTTGCCACCAAGGATGGTGAGTCACATGGATGAGTCACCCATGTCATGATTACTTTTTACAAAATATCTAGATATTTCTTTAAACTAGTGTAAAGACCGTTTTGCCCTTGGACGATTTTATCCTTGAACTTTCATCGAAATGACAAGTTTGCCCCACAATTTGTGGACACAAATCAGCCACATCCTCACTCATTTCTCACCACATGTTGGTCATAATTTCTTTTTGGGAAATGACCATTTTGTCCTTATGTTGTCATAACACCACAAAAATGCCATTTTGTGAGATCACTACTTTGTCCTTGAATTTTTGCGTGTTGGACCCTTTTACCCCTCAAAGGCCACGGCCTTAGGCATCCAAGAGTCCCATTTTCACTTCTATAAAAGGCCATCTTCACCTTCTCCATCAAGCTTTGCCATTTTTGCCATTTAAGCTCAAAGTACCATAGCTTGATTTTGTGAAGGAAGTAGGTGATTCCTTGCCCATTTTTCATTTCCAAGAGGTATACCATGCTTATATCACTCAATAATCATCATGTCCTTCATTGATTTTTGTGATTTGAAGTCTTGATCATATTTTTCAATTCCTAGATCTAGAAACTTTGAAAATTCATAGAAAAATCCTTTTAAAGTGAAACCAATTTCTATGATCTTAGTATCCTCTCTATATTTAAGATCCAAGAGGATGCATCAAACAAAAATTTCGTGCCTTTTTATTTTGTTAAGGCCGAACCCTTGTTTCTAGTGGGGGAGGACTTTGTTCATTTTGTTAACTAGTCTTGCTTGATTCAATCTTATAATTCATATATATGTTGAGTCCATGATTATTGAATCAAAATCAAATCTCTAAGCCATTATTTTACTCATGGCCGAAATTATTTCGTTGAGGAGTTGAAAGATTTTGTTTCATTTTTCAACTTTTGATAACTTGTCTTAACTCCACACTACTCTAAGGTCATGGATCTAAGAGTATGTGAAATTTTGAAATCTCTAACTCAAATTTAGTGTCATGGCTGAATTAGGGTTTTTGGAAGATTGGAGTATTTTATTTCAATCTTTGTATTCTAATCTTTGTTTTAGGGTTTTAAGTGATCAAGGATCACTAATCCAAGAGCTTAGGATTTTTAGAAATTTTTAACTAATTAATTCCCACATGACCGAACCTTGTATATAGGAGCATAGGTGTATTTAGTGTTTGATTGATGATTATTTGTTGTGTTTTGATGAAGGGTAAATTGTTGTGTGAGTCGTGTACGTGTTTTGCGGAAACCAGACGTTTGACGGAATTTCAATTCGACAAGAGAAAAATCTTCAAGAGGTAAGGGGAGTACCTGAGGGATTTTTTCGATAGCCATGTGTAATTGTTATTGTGTGTCTTAATTATGGTGTGTATGTATTGATTTTGTAGTTAGCATTATTTGCTTATTGATTATCTGTTGTTAATTATTTGATTTAACTGCATTTAATTATTTGTTATATTTGGTGATATGTTTTAAATTTCTAAGTGTCATATTATTGATATGAAATAATTGTTGATGTGGATTGTGAGTTTGAAAGCCTGACAGTGGTCAGAGCTCGATTAAATACGCGGTTAAAAGCATTTAAAAGCTTTTTATGAAATGATGAAGTTAATTTAGGTAAAAATAGTAATATGATATTACTTAATTAATTATTTGGTGAAAAATGAGAATTTATGAAAAATATTATTATTTTAATGATTTAACGGTGAAAGAGCGTTTTTAGAGTTACGGCGAGGATGTAACTGTGAAAATATTTTAACACTGCTAATTTTCACCCAAGGATTTCTAAATAATAGAAAATATTATTTTATGAAGAAAAGTTTCAAAAATAACTTTATTACAGTATCATAAAAATTAACTTACAGTAAGGAGTCACGTTTTTGCCTATTTGCGTTTTGAAAACGAAAAATGGCGGACAATTCCGTCAATATTTTTTTAGTAGTCTTAAAAAGAGATAAAATTTATTATTACTGAGGATTAGTCTTAAATAATATTTTTGAGTTTAAATTAGTGAGTTTAAAATAAAACAGTGAATTTTCAACGTAAAAGGATTTTTGGTAAACAGCGGATTATTTCAGTCAGATAAAGAAAGGTTTGGTTTTGCTTCTGTTTTTCGCAGAATAAACATAGTTTAAAGTTGTAAATGAACCTAGCCACCGAGACGTCGGACTTAGTGTTCCTAAAGATATGGCCCGGGGTCAAAGAAAGTGGAGTAATGGACTAGAGGTTCTATAATCATTGTATTGGTTTTGTGCACTAAAATCTACGTGTCTAAGACCGGTGTATCGATCTAGATTTCGTGATTTGCACACGTATGACTTAAGGTCAGTTATGGATTAATTGAGATATTAAACTTAGTAGTTTAAGATAATGGGTTGTCGTGAAACTCTTTAGTTCCAACATATAAAGAATGAACACAAAGAAAAACAACGAGAATAAAATGTTTTACATGCATTTTGCATTTTATTGTGGCAAATGTGCCTAAAGGTTTTATGCATGGTACCTTGGTAGGTATCCATGTTATGTGATACATTTCACCTTTGGGTGAAATGAAAGGTGGTTTAGGAAAGGTCGGGCTAATTACGACTATTTCGGGAGCTTGGATATTACTCATATTTTATAGGCCGAGTTAATTACGACTATCGTTGGAAGTTCTTGTGAACTACTTATGATGATGGTTGGAGCTCGTATCCTACCGAGTTATGTACTTAAATAGTTGGAACTTGAAACCTTGACAGGCCAAATTATTTGAAACTTGCCATATCTGGCAATGTTTATATTCTGCCTTATTCGGCAATGAGAGCCTGATCAGCTCATCTATTGGTTGGTTGGAGCTCCGGAGATTAGGTCTCAAAGTTAGTTGATGAATATTGAAGTGTCATGGTTTTTAAAGCGGTTACTACTGACATGTATGAAACCCTTCGAGATATATTTAAATATATTGTTGTCTTTAATATTTATGATTAAGTGGTAATTGAGAATCGTACATGTGGTTGTCGTTTTAAAATCCATATATTGGAACTCACCCTTGCATATACAGGTTCTTCTGTCTTTACTATCGTACCTTGGTACACGAATGCAGATATTGCAGAAGAGTTCCTTAAGTCAGTTGGAGACTTAAGTCTGGATTACGGAAAAAGATGTGTGATCATAGGGATGATCACGAGGTCTTATCAGTCAGTGTCTTTTAGAGAGACCAGCTTAGGATTTCTTTGGGGTAGTATGATTTGAGAAAGTTTGTTTAGGTATTTTGAAAAGCCTTACATGGTTTAAAATTCTGTTGTGAATAATATGTTTTCTTTTCACTATTGAGATAAGTACATTACGTACTACCCTATTCAAAGGAAATTGTTTTACACCCAGACTTTCTGACTCCAAATAAATCAAATTTTTCCAAAAGCACCCAGCAAAATTATTTTTAATTTATTTCCGCACGTGTTAGTATAGTAATGCCCAAGGGGGGTGTTAGAGTGGTATCAGAGCTGGTCAAGTCTTTCGGGAACCTTGGGGACTAGGCCTGTTATGTTTTTGTTGTGTGATCTCTGGTAGGACCTTGTTTGAATTGTTTCTTTATCGAAACAATGTGCGATTCTGATAGGTTTTGAGTTAGTCGAGACCTTGTAAGAATTTATAAACAATATATGGTATGACCGAATTACTTCTTAGAAGTAATATGTTTTAGACACATGAGAATACGCTTCAACTTCTGGTTGCGGACTGACTGTGGTGGTTTTATATGTCAATTATGGAACCAGGAATTGGACAAGGACTTGGATGTGATCACGATGGTGCTCGTGATTATGTTAGCAATCAAGATGTGATTGAAACAAATGAACCAGGCTGTTCAGGCTATGACTAGTGTTTCTGTTATCCTAGTTGCCCAGAATGAGCTGGACTAGTTATGGGCTGCGCTGGCAGTCGAGGCGAAAAATCTAGCAAACTTTAGAAATCAGAATCCTCAACGATTTTATGGGAATGGCAACTCTAAGAAGACTGACTTGTGGATACAAGAACTGGAAAGAATTTTCGATCTCGTCAACAGCCCTGAAGAATCAAAGGTTCCGTATGCTCTTTCTCTGCTTTTTGGAGAGGCAGGATGCTGGTGGGCGGAGATTAGACACATACTGGGAGTGGTTAACCAGGAATATACTTGGAGTGTTTTCCGTACTGTTTTTCTGGATAAGTATTTTCCTCAGAGCGCCGGGTTTGAGAAGGGACATGAGTTCTTACGATTACGACAAAATGAACTATCTGTGGATCAATATACCGCAAAGTTTGAATTCCTATCCAAGTTATTTCATTTCTTCCAAATTCAATTTTATGAAGGATGGGAATGTAAGAGATTTGAAGGAGGTCTACGACATGAAATCAAAGAGTTTGTGCTACCACTGGGAATTCGCAACTTTCAAGCTTTAGTGGAAGAGTGTTGGAAAATGGAACAGAAAAGGAAGGGTAAAGACTATTCGGGTACGACAGGCGGACCATCTCGATTTCAATTCTATAAGCACAATAAGAAGGAGAAGTAAAACCAGAAGAAACCTTATTTCCGACCCTCCGTGAATGACCAAAATCAGCAACCTTATCATGTTACTGCATCAGGAAGTGGAGGCCAAAAGAACCAAAACCGAGGCCAAGTCAGAAGATGTTACAAGTGTGGAGACCCAAACCATATGGCTAATACTTGTTTGTTAAGAGGAGTCAAATATTTCAATTGTGATCAAGTGGTCACTTATCAAGAAATTAAGTGTAGATCAGTGGTGAACAACACCAGAACCAATGACAAAGGGAAGAGTCTACACCAGGAGTAGTGTCGAAAACTTCACAACCTGGAGGTCTTATGGAAGATAGTTATAGAGCTCTTCAGAATCTTTAGCAATGGAATCATGAACCAAAGCTGTAGTTACGCGTAGGAATATTATATGAAAGATGCGTGCTTTCATGACTAGTACATGTTAAGTTTGTAATAAGATCTAAATAGGATCATAGGTAGGTATTCTTGAGTATTTGACTCTCTAAAGTCTTTTGTGTTGTATGTCTTTTCAGTTGACGTCAGTAATATATAGTATCAATGACTTTATGAGAATAAAGGTTTCTTGAAGGAAATTTATTCCAGTCCTTTTTCTTTTGATTGATGTGATCAATCTAGATTTTTGGGGTTAGATCATTTCTTTCCCAACAATTGTGAATTGTTTTCAAACTACAATTGCTGAATCAATTTTATGGAATTTTATTTTGTGAACTATCCTATTATTGTTCGGGATAGATACTTTCGCGATGAAAGAATTTTCTTGATGAGACTTAGTTTAGTCAGTTTTACTTTTGGTAAGAGTGATTCAGTCTAAATTTTAATCGGACTGTTGTTATTTCTAAATCGTTGTTTGGTAAATTCCTTGTTCAAATAATAAATTCTCTTCAGAGTGGGAACTAGTCGTTTTGTGAGTTCCTAATCCACTAGGTGTTCTTATGAAAGAAGGAACTTTATTAGAGTCCTGGTTGTAAATATGTATTAGCTATGCAGTTTTACACCCACGAACCTATTAATGAATCTTTTTGCATATTGGACATTCCCATGTTCTTTTCGGATTAATAAAGTTCTTCTATGATTACTTACCTTCTTGTGAAAGTAAGACCTTGGGATTGAGGAAATCCTATCCAGTTTTGAGTCCCGAATTTCGAGGACGAAACTCTTTTTAGTGGGGTAGTATTGTAACACCCCAATTTTTCCGCTTTCTAAGATCGGTATAAATATAAATAAACGTTTATATTTTTATCGGAAACTTAAAAAATGATTTTGGGAAAATCAAAGTCAGATTCATATCATACTTATTTTTATAAGTATATGGTGAAATTTTTGGTTGAAAATTCAGACGGAACCCGGTCTGCGTTTTCGCTGACAGTAAGATTTTGCTTATCAGAAAAATTAATTATGACCCGAGAATGAAATGAATATATTTTATATCTCATTTCCAACAATAAAGGTTATTTTGAAAATTTTTAAAATAAAAAAGTTATTATACTCGATTTGGGCATAAAATCCTAAATCGCGTAATCGACGGAGTCGAGAACGGACGTGCACAGACAAAACCCGACGTCGGATGCTGAGACCTCTTGGCACCTAGGATGGTGAGTCACATGGATGAGTCACCCATGTCATGATTACTTTTTACAAAATATCTAGATATTTCTTTAAACTAGTGTAAAGACCGTTTTGCCCTTGGACGATTTTATCCTTGAACTTTCATCGAAATGACAAGTTTGCCCCATAATTTGTGGACACAAATCATCCACATCCTCACTCATTTCTCACCACATGTTGGTTGATGAGCCTCTGTTTGACTGGTTTTATAACTAGTAAAGACCTTGGCTTTGTGCTAATTTTATATCATTTTTACCCAAATTAGACTTGATTGTCTCTAAGTAGTATTTTGAGTCTGTAAAGTGTTTTTAAGTTAATTTAGTTGATTTAGAGTGAATAAAGTATTTACTTATATTTTCTTATTTTCAGGTTAATAAAAGGAATAAATCTGGAGTCTTTCGCCCCGCGAGAAGGCTGCTCGCCACGCGAACCAGAAGGTGACTGTTCCTGAAATTGCAAAACTTTCTGTCTCGCCCCGCGAATAAGGACTCGCCTCGCGAGTACCTGGAAGTCAGAGAGCATCACGGTTTACCCGTGTTGAAGGCCACGGGCGTTACAGTTGGGAATTTGAAGAGTTCGCCTCGCGAAGATATGCTCGCCTCGCGAGAAGACCAAGAGTTGCAGACTGATGCGTGTATATTTAGAATATAAATAAAGGCAAGTGCACCTCGTCGCAATCAAGTAATACGGTGGTGAGACCGGTTATCGTATCCACAGGGATTGGTTGTCAATTACCAATTCACAAACTCAACAACTATCAAGACTAAACTAAAGTATGAGAGATTAAAACAAAGAAATAAAATATTTTTGGTCTTTTGGGAATTATATCGAACACTTGGAAGGCAAACAGAGATATGGCTAAGCTTGTTAGGGTTAGACTACACTAATCCTCCCTTAATTGCGATGAAATGGTAATCAACACAAGTCCTAGTTCAATTATGACAATCAAGCCTTTTCTAAAATACTCAAGCCTAATGTCTTAGGTGCATTGAGCCTAAAACCCCAAATCAAACCCTAATGTCTTAGGTGGATTGATCTGTGATTTTGCATTAAGTCAAGACTTATCAGATTGCAAGCATTCAACATCTATGTCTAGATTCTTGAACTACTTGGCATATGATTCATGAGCATGCCTTAACACCAACCTTTCAGTCACCTATCAAAGCAACATATCATTCCTATGGGTAGCTAATCCAAGGAAAGCATTAAGAACAGAATCACATACTCATAAGGAAATAGAAACTTGCATTAAAACACCAAATCAAATACAACAACTTCAGAAGAGTTACATCTAACCCCAACAATGGGGATTTAACTACTCATGATAAAAGGAAATACAAAAGAGAATGAGAAAAAGGGATGGAGAACACTCATAGACAAGCTTCCTCCATTCCTCAGAGCAAGGAAATCTCCCCTTCTAGGGGTGGAACCCTAGCTCAGCCGCAGCCTCCAAGTCCCCAAGTGCTCTCTCCACCAAAAAACCTCTTTTTTAGGTTAGAAGTCAGTCCCATTTATAGATCAGTATCGCGTCACGGCCGTGATGGCCATCACGGCCAGGCCGTGATGGTTTCTGACTTGGGCGAATTTGCACAAAATGGTCACTCGCGAGGCGAGCCCTTTGTTCGCGACGCGAATCCTAGGTCACGGCCGTGATTCATATCACGGGCATGCCGTGACAGTCTCTGACTTTTGCCTTCTTCTCTGCTTGATCACGGCCGTGATGGTCATCACGGCCAGGCCGTGATGGGCTCTGTTTGGCTCATAATCTTCACTTTTCAGGCTCTTTTTCATCCAAGCTCCACCAAGGCTGATTTCTGGGCATTTTTCCATTAAATCCTGTAAAACAACACACAGAAACCACCTCATCCGTTCCAAAGGAAAAACTATACAAAATCAACACTAAATTGGCCTAACTATATGCAAATGCATGCAGAAATGTACATGAAAAATGAGGTGAAATCACACTCATCAAATCACCCCAAGCTTAAGACTTTGCTTGTCCTCAAGCAAAAACTAAGGCCAGAAGAGATAAACAGTCAAAGCATGGATAGTGAACCAAGAACCCGAGTAAAATGATCCAAGTAACAGGCAATTCAAACAATTCAGCAAGAGACAATCAATTCAAGTCCAATTAGGGCTTAAGTTTCCTAGACTCACATTCTCACTGATTCGGGCACTCTTGCTCACTTGAAGCTCACCCCAAGCTTGTTTATTTGCTTGGCTCTCTTTCTTGCCTCACTCACTCAAGTGTTCAAGTATATATAACAATTCGCTCCATTTTCCTCAAGGAATGATTCCTACCATATGCTTGACTATCAACCAAATCTCCACTTTATTTATGAAAACACCTAAGAATTAAGAGGTCTTTATTTGGTTGTAACGTGGCCATGGGATTAATCTTTAGGTGGGGATAACAAGAAAGGGATATTTCAAAAGGCTAAACCAAGTATCAAACACTTCAACACAAGACACCTTCTAAAATACCTTCTTGGGTTTTCAATACATTTTTCCACTTTTCTTTTCTTTCTTTTTTTTCTTTTATTTCTCACTTTTCTTTTTGTCATCCCCTTCTCTATTTATTTTTCTTTTCTTTTTTTATTTTCTTTTTCTTTTATTTGGAGAAGGGGAGTTTTTTTTTTTTTTAACTCGAGAAATTTTTTCTGATTCTTTTCCCAAACTTTTTCAACTACCTGTTTACCCTTTTGTAATACTTTAGAAGGTCCCTATCAAACATATTTATCAAAACATTTCAGGGTACCAAGAAAAGCATTTTTTTCTTTCAGGCTCAAAATTGGGCAACTAAGGGTAGCATTTACACATTCAAAGCTCAGAAGGCCCGAAAAATACCTATTGCCTCAATCATTTTCAAAAATGTTTCCAAAAAATTTTAAGCTTTAAAATGGTTTCAAGTCAAGTTCTAAAGAAAAACAATCCAAGAGGAACACACTCTACACAAAGAATGGGGGTAGATTTAGTGAGTACCCCCCAATGGCTCAAAAGCTCACATTTATCAGTTCAAGAACCAGTGAGAAACACAAGTCTAAAGAAACATATGCTAATCATCAACTATCCAAGATCATCTCAAGCATATTTATTGAAGCCATATCACAAGAATGAAATAAATTGGGTTCAAAAAATCCACTATCACAATTTAATTGGCACTTAGTTCTCACAATCAGATGCTCAATCTAAGCAGGGGTAACCGAATCATGCGATCATGCAAACTTAAGCCTATATGAATGCAATATTTACAATGCAAGCAAAAAGATTACCCCTACCCCAAGCTTAAAGATTTACATTGTCCCCAATGTAAACAATCAAGTTGGAGAGAGGAAAGAAAAATTAAATAAAACAAAAGAAAAATGGAACGGCTTACCGAGGCGGTAGCGGGTGTTGGCTCACATACTTTTTGGCTTTGTTTCTCCCTGCTCTTTTTCTCCTTCCTTTATTCAAAATCTGAAGACACTTAACAAAAATTATTAACAAACCTCTTGAGCTTCTCAAATTATTCAAGAGGTTAAAGCAAAAACAAAATTAAGTAAAGAGAAGGGTTAAGAAAAGTTGGGTTGCCTCCCAATAAGCGCTTCTTTAACGTCACTAGCTTGACTTATTAAGAAGCATCCACCTGGATCCCATAAACTGTGGTATAAGGACCAAGGAATGCTAACCATGTAAGATCCTTCAATCGGATCCCACAGTTTGCAGCAAAAATATGGGAGTGAGCTCTTGAAAATCATGGTGACCTCACCAAATGTGTTGAATTTCTCACTCCCTCTTGGGTCAAAATTGACCCCTTTATCAATAAAATCTTCCCAATAAAAATGGGGTTCAACCTCAGGCAGAGGCATGAACTCCATTGTTGACTGCTTTAAAATGTGAGGTGGCAAACAATTCGAGAGGATCATTGGTGCTGTTCTGGCTTCTGTACAATCTTCACTCTCAGCAATGCCAAATCCATCACCTTCCAAATATGCAGAAATCTCCGCACAAACCACACAAGTGTTTCTCCCATCACATTCCACACATGCATTGGAACTAATAGCATCATCTAATTCCAAAAGTTTTTCATCATCTCCAAGCATGGTGAAATAGATGTCCTCCAATTGCCTCTTCCTTTCAGGCTCTTTAGTCAAGGGTTCAATGGGGAATGGTGCAACTATGTTCTCCAAAACAGGGTCTTCACTTCTTGACTCGGTTGCTCCCACTTCTTCTTCTTCCTCCTCATCCATCATTGCATCATCTTCATCATCATCCATCAAGTTCCCATTTGGCATTTCGGATAGTAGGTTAGAGAGTTCCTCAATACGTACCCCGAGACTTCGAATAGTATCTTCTTGATTTTTTAATTCTTCCATTGTTGTTGCCATGAAGTTCTCCAAAACAGCCTCTAAGTGAGGTTGACTATTGATAAGCCTCTGGCTTATCTAGTTTTATGACTAGATGAACTAGGGTTTATGTGCCTATTTATTCGAGTTCACTCTCGTTTTCGCCCAAATTTGCCTTGTTTTGTTCCTAAGTTGGACTTTGACTCATTTTGCGTATTTTGTGTAGTTTTTAGCCTATTTTGGATAGAATTACGCTTGTGGGTGCTTTTGTTGTTTCAGGTTAAATAAGTGAAGCTCTGGGAGTCAAGGAAAGCAAAGAAATAGTGGAAATTGAAACTCTGAGACACTCGCCCCGCGAGTGTACTCTCGCCTCGCGAGAGTCTGAAGACCAGCAAGACAAAGACTATCACGGCATATTCGTGATTAAGGTCACGGCTGTGACAAATCGAGGTTTGAAGACTCGCCCCGCGAGAGATAGCTCGCCTCGCGAGAGCATGAAGACTTGGAAGTCAGAGACCATCACGGCCTAGCCGTGATGAAGGTCACAGCCCAGAATTGAATACTCGCCCCACGAAAGGTGTCTCGCCTCGCGAGTCCCTGAGGACCATGGAAGACAGAGGCAATCACGGCTTAGCCGTGATGGATATCACGGTTGTGACAGATTAGGGTTTGAAGACTCGCCCCGCGAATACAAGCTCGCCTCGCGAAAATACAAAATTTGAAGCGCGCCAATGCTTAATTTCGCGTCGCGAGAGTAAGCTCGCCCCGCGAGCTGGCGAGAAACAGAATCCTTATTTAAAGGCCATATCAGATCAGAATTGTCGGGGGAGTGGTGAGCCATTGCTTAGATCAGAATAGGAGTGCGAATCCTTGTTTCTGGAGCTGCGTCTCCCTTCTCTTTTCTTTTCTTCTCTTAGTTTATTATTATGGAGATTATTGCCGATTGTTTGTGCGTCGTCACGGGCATGAGGAACTAATCCTCTCGTCTAGGGGATCGATGAAGCCACCCATGGCTGTGTAGTGTTCACGTGATGTATGTTATTTCTCCCCTTCTCTCAATAAATGTTTTCCAATTCTGATATTATTGTGTTGATCATATGCTAGCATGATTAACTAGTTAAACGTGTTAAGGCCGACCGGCGATTCGCGTTTTAGAACTTGAATTGGAATCACTAATTTAATATTGCACGATAGTGGGTAGGAGATTAGTGCAACCACGTAGGGAACAAGAATTAACAGAATTCGAGGATTAGTATTATGAGACTTGGTGAGTAAATAATCCAAATCGTTGAATACGTCCTATTGCACACGGCTGTGAATTTAGGAGAAATTGGGGGTCCCGGTTGACATTGTAATTGAACCTAGGGAGGATTACATAATCACTTGGGTATTATGCATGATTGGGTAGGTGGATTTGAAACCCTAGATATTTTAAATTTCTGAATTCAATCACCTTAGCTTTAATCGATTTCTTAATTGAATTACAATCTTCATCTCTCTCACAACAATTTTCTTCACTGAACCTATCGAATTTCTTGCGAAATTAGTAGAATTGGTAACCCAATCCTTGTGTTCGACCTCGGTAGACTCTTACCGTGTTTTATTACTTGCGACGACCCGGTACACTTGCCGGAGTCACAACAAGTTTTTGGCGCCGTTGCTGGGGATTGGCAAAACCAATTTTTCTGGTTCTAGGGGAGTTTGATTATTTGGTTAAGTTATTTTTGTTCTTATTTTTATTTTTATTATTTTCTTTTTATTTTCTACTATCTCTCTACTTCTTTGATTCCACTTGGTCTTGCCTTGTTTTGTATGCGAGGTACACGAAGGAATGCTTCCGGGTTGCGAGTATTGTGATGGGAACCATGACACTTGGAGTTGTCCGTTCTACTTCCCTCAAGTATATGTGGAACCATGGCATAATGACAGCGTGCCCCAGAACAACTATCAGAATCAGAATCAGTATTGGGGTGATATGAGTAGAGACCATCCGGATTTTGCTTGGAGTAATGCTGACGATGGTCTAGCCTGGCAGCCACAACCTCAACAGAGTTGGCAACCACAACCTTGGGAGTTGGCTCTTGAGAAGTTGAGTGCGACACTTGAGAAAGTGTCAATCAATACAAACGCAGCCATTGACAAGTTGGCAACTCATACAGGGATGACACTTCAGAATCTAGAGATGCAGATTGCCCAGATGTCAAAACAACTAAATGAGCCTCTCCTAGACACTCACCCAGGTGAAACCGAGAACCACCCTAAGAACCTATGCGATGCCACAACAACTAGAAGCAGTGGGGTGTTGGGATATGACTGGGATGTAACTAGTTCTCGGGGAGTTGAGGAAGAACTACCACATGTTGAGGAAGAACAACCGGAGGAAAAGGAATTGGCGAGTGTCATGGCCCCGGAACAACCACATGTTGAGGAAGAGCAGCCTAAGGAAGAGGAGTTGGCAAAGGACAAGGCGCCGGAGCAAGGGGGTAGAGAACAAAATGCGGATAAAGTGGTAGAGGATTCCACCATGCTTGCTAAGCAACCTGAAAATAATGCATTGGATAAATATGTTGGCTTGCATGCAGGTGTGGACATTGGTAAATTAGACACTCCCACTTGTCTGGCACACTTCCTCGTGAGGACACCATTTGACCCGAGAGGAAGTGAATTCATAATAACAAAGGTCAATGGAATTTTCATACACTGGCTGGGTGGAGTTGATGAAGTCATATTACTGCTACGATCTCCACTCCAATTACCATTTGATCCTGGTGGAAGACCTCACATGATGAGCATCTCTTGGCCTCTGTACCACAGACTATGGGATCCAGGTGGATGCTTCTTAATGAGTCAGGCTCGGGACGTTAAACAAGCGCTACTTGGGAGGCAACCCAAGCTAGGTACCTCTCCTCTCTTAACTTTTGTTTTCTTTTTCTTTTTGTTTTTGTTTTGTTTGTCGCTCTTGAATAATTTGAGAAGATCAAGAGTTGTTGTATGAATGTCGTGTCGGCAAGCTTGTTGGATTTTGATTAAATTGAGCATAGATTGATTGCATGAATTATTTGACCATTGATGATCCCCCTAGGTTCTAATAATAGAAAAGTTGATCCCCACTTAAAAATTGAAAATTGAACTTTGAGATTTATTATGATTGCTTGATTTATGATAAGTTTGGGGTGAGGGGGTGCACACACTAGGAATCGTATCTCGGTCAAACAATTTGCAAACTGTCCAGGTGAGGATTTGAGCCTCCAACTTTGTTGTTGATTGTGTGAATCACTGTTAAGTTGCACTTCCCCGGATTTGCTTGAATCTCTTCATGGTTTGCATGTTTATGTGTTGCATCAAATGATTTAGGCAATTTTCTTTGAATTAGCTACTTGGCCATAAATTGAACCAACCTTGATGAATGATCCCTAGTTAGCCGCATTGAGCCTTGAAGCCTATTGTTCTCGATGACCTTACATCACAAGCCATTAACTCAGAAAAACCATGATTTTCCCCTATCCTAGGATTTAGGAGAGTATGGAATTTTAGCTTTGTGAGTGTTGTTGTGGAACTAAGTTTGGGGTGGCTACAAGTTCATGAATCATAGTTGAGAAAAAGAAAAACGGAAGTAAGGGCCGAAGGCTTGAGAAAAAAAAAGAAAAAAAAAGAAAAAAAATATGAGTGATGAAAAGCATTGAATATATGCCAAAAAGGGCAAAGAAAAATAAATATAAAAAGGAAGAGGTGTGTAGCCACCAAATGCAAGGAAGAGAATAATATGAGAGTGAATTCAATTGCTGTGATATTAGTTTCATGCTCTCATTGATCCTAGGGACTTAGCCTTTATCCTTTGAATATCTTACCTTGAGCCAGGCCTCATTACAACCTTTAAAAGACCTTCTGATGTTGCATGCATGTTTTCGTGGGAACCATTTTTGAGATGAAAATCAAATTCATGGGAAGTGCTCTTGATAAGTGAAATTGAGTGAAAAAGTTGAAAGCCTGGACGAAGTGAGCGAATGAGTGAAATTTTACATACCCTTGTGAGGAAGGCAATTGTTTGGAATAGGTGATCTTCCTTTGTGTGTATCTTTGAGCTTCAACTTAGAGTAATGATGGCATGAATGATAAATTCTCAATTGTTTTAAGTAGATGAATGTGGGGATTACATTGATGAAAAAAAAGGGGGGGATCAAAGAAAACTGTTTTGTAAAGTTGCATGAAATTTGTGCGAAATTGATTAGATCTTTAGGCTTGCCAAATCTTGAGTCGTTTTTGAGTTTTAAGCTTGCTTGGGGACAAGCAAGGTTTAAGTTTGGGGTATTTTGATAAGCCTCTGGCTTATCTAGTTTTATGACTAGATGAACTAGGGTTTATGTGCCTATTTATTCGAGTTCACTCTCGTTTTCGCCCAAATTTGCCTTGTTTTGTTCCTAAGTTGGACTTTGACTCATTTTGCGTATTTTGTGTAGTTTTTAGCCTATTTTGGATAGAATTACGCTTGTGGGTGCTTTTGTTGTTTCAGGTTAAATAAGTGAAGCTCTGGGAGTCAAGGAAAGCAAAGAAATAGTGGAAATTGAAACTCTGAGACACTCGCCCCGCGAGTGTACTCTCGCCTCGCGAGAGTCTGAAGACCAGCAAGACAGAGACTATCACGGCATAGTCGTGATTAAGGTCACGGCTGTGACAAATCGAGGTTTGAAGACTCGCCCCGCGAGAGATAGCTCGCCTCGCGAGAGCATGAAGACTTGGAAGTCAGAGACCATCACGGCCTAGCCGTGATGAAGGTCACAGCCCAGAATTGAATACTCGCCCCACGAAAGGTGTCTCGCCTCGCGAGTCCCTGAGGACCATGGAAGACAGAGGCAATCACGGCTTAGCCGTGATGGATATCACGGTTGTGACAGATTAGGGTTTGAAGACTCGCCCCGCGAATACAAGCTCGCCTCGCGAAAATACAAAATTTGAAGCGCGCCAATGCTTAATTTCGCGTCGCGAGAGTAAGCTCGCCCCGCGAGCTGGCGAGAAACAGAATCCTTATTTAAAGGCCATATCAGATCAGAATTGTCGGGGGAGTGGTGAGCCATTGCTTAGATCAGAATAGGAGTGCGAATCCTTGTTTCTGGAGCTGCGTCTCCCTTCTCTTTTCTTTTCTTCTCTTAGTTTATTATTATGGAGATTATTGCCGATTGTTTGTGCGTCGTCACGGGCATGAGGAACTAATCCTCTCGTCTAGGGGATCGATGAAGCCACCCATGGCTGTGTAGTGTTCACGTGATGTATGTTATTTCTCCCCTTCTCTCAATAAATGTTTTCCAATTCTGATATTATTGTGTTGATCATATGCTAGCATGATTAACTAGTTAAACGTGTTAAGGCCGACCGGCGATTCGCGTTTTAGAACTTGAATTGGAATCACTAATTTAATATTGCACGATAGTGGGTAGGAGATTAGTGCAACCACGTAGGGAACAAGAATTAACAGAATTCGAGGATTAGTATTATGAGACTTGGTGAGTAAATAATCCAAATCGTTGAATACGTCCTATTGCACACGGCTGTGAATTTAGGAGAAATTGGGGGTCCCGGTTGACATTGTAATTGAACCTAGGGAGGATTACATAATCACTTGGGTATTATGCATGATTGGGTAGGTGGATTTGAAACCCTAGATATTTTAAATTTCTGAATTCAATCACCTTAGCTTTAATCGATTTCTTAATTGAATTACAATCTTCATCTCTCTCACAACAATTTTCTTCACTGAACCTATCGAATTTCTTGCGAAATTAGTAGAATTGGTAACCCAATCCTTGTGTTCGACCTCGGTAGACTCTTACCGTGTTTTATTACTTGCGACGACCCGGTACACTTGCCGGAGTCAACTATCCGGGATAGGTTGCTCAACCTCGACTGGGAATGCGGATTTGAAGTTCTCCCAAGCAACTTCCAATGGGGATGGCTCATCATACCAAGGTGTGGAAGATTCCCAATGTTCCCCTTCATCCATCAAAGTATTGTTTGGAGGGTTCCCCCACCATGGAGTGGAAGTGTTGGGAAATTGATTTCCCCATTCAGCATAACCTACCACTGGTGGAGGAGAGACAGTTGCCCTTGACAGCTCATTACTCACTTGTTGGATGTTTACGGCTAATTGCAGCATATCTACCCGTAGCTGCAGCTCAGATATCTCCATTTCTGCATCAGATGGTTGATACCAATTGTAGTCCATGATCCTGTCTAATCAATTTCTCACCTCACAGACAATTAAGCCCAAGATCAAATAAACACAAAAACAAATATATATAAAACTAACAAAAGAAAGATATCGATTATATACAGCGAAATAAAATAAAATAAAAAATGTCTAAATTAGTTATCTCATTTGTTACTAATGATATTGACAAAGCCAATCCCCGGCAACGGCGCCAAAAACTTGATGCGTGTATTTTTAGAATATAAATAAAGGCAAGTGCACCTCGTCGCAATCAAGTAATACGGTGGTGAGACCGGTTATCGTATCCACAGGGATTGGTTGTCAATTACCAATTCACAAACTCAACAACTATCAAGACTAAACTAAAGTATGAGAGATTAAAACAAAGAAATAAAATATTTTTGGTCTTTTGGGAATTATATCGAACACTTGGAAGGCAAACAGAGATATGGCTAAGCTTGTTAGGGTTAGACTACACTAATCCTCCCTTAATTGCGATGAAATGGTAATCAACACAAGTCCTAGTTCAATTATGACAATCAAGCCTTTTCTAAAATACTCAAGCCTAATGTCTTAGGTGCATTGAGCCTAAAACCCCAAATCAAACCCTAATGTCTTAGGTGGATTGATCTGTGATTTTGCATTAAGTCAAGACTTATCATATTGCAAGCATTCAACACCTATGTCTAGATTCTTGAACTACTTGGCATATGATTCATGAGCATGCCTTAACACCAACCTTTCAGTCATCTATCAAAGCAACATATCATTCCTATGGGTAGCTAATCCAAGGAAAGCATTAAGAACGGAATCACATACTCATAAGGAAATAGAAACTTGCATTAAAACACCAAATCAAATACAACAAGTTCAGAAGAGTTACATCTAACCCCAACAATGGGGATTTAACTACTCATGATAAAAGGAAATACAAAAGAGAATGAGAAAAAGGGATGGAGAACACTCATAGACAAGCTTCCTCCATTCCTCAGAGCAAGGAAATCTCCCCTTCTAGGGCTGGAACCCTAGCTCAGCCGCAGCCTCCAAGTCCCCAAGTGCTCTCTCCACCAAAAAACCTCTTTTTTAGGTTAGAAGTCAGTCCCATTTATAGATCAGTATCGCGTCACGGCCGTGATGGCCATCACGGCCAGGCCGTGATGGTTTCTGACTTGGGCGAATTTGCACAAAATGGTCACTCGCGAGGCGAGCCCTTTGTTCGCGACGCGAATCCTAGGTCACGGCCGTGATTCATATCACGGGCATGCCGTGATGAGTCTCGACTTTTGCCTTCTTCTCGCTTGATCACGTAGTGATGGTCATCACGGCCAGGCCGTGATGGGCTCTGTTTGGCTCATAATCTTCACTTTTCAGGCTCTTTTTCATCCAAGCTCCACCAAGGCTGATTTCTGGGCATTTTTCCATTAAATCCTGCAAAACAACACACAGAAACCACCTCATCCGTTCCAAAGGAAAAACTATACAAAATCAACACTAAATTGGCCTAACTATATGCAAATGCATGCAGAAATGTACATGAAAAATGAGGTGAAATCACACTCATCACAGACCTTTCGCATAATTCGCCTCGCGAGGACTTGGATTCCAGAATTTGTATATAAACTGCTCTATGGCAGAATGAAAAGGGAGTGATAGTTAGGAGAAGTCAGAATTAGCCAGTTTTGGCTAGTTTCTGAGCTTGTTAGTCTTTTGTTTTTCTCTTAGTTTAATGTTTATTTTTGTAATGGAGAACTAGTCTCCTAGATTAATCTACTGTAATTGGTTTTTATCCATACTTGAGGTTCTTGTATTTCCTGTTTTCATTTCCTTTTCTCTTTTCAATGCCATGCTTTATATTTCTGTTTGCTTAATTCAGGAGTATATTGTGTTGTATTGATTTATTTTGGTGATATCATGTTCCTATATATAATCGCGTTTGCTTAATTCGCGTGTGTACGTTTCGTGTTCGCTTAGTTCACGAAGTGCTTAACCCCGTTTGCTTAATTCGGGAATAGGGACATATATCTGTAGTAGTGGTTCCGCTTGTGAATTATTGCTACAACCGGGAGGGGATTAGAATCTGCTTAGGGCTAGGAATTTGCATGAACCGATGATAGTTGGGAAACCAAAAGCAGTAGGTTAATCGCTTTAGTTTATTTGTTAACTGCTTTTCTTCTCTGTTTTCTTTCTTTGTTCTGTTTTGTTTTCTTTATTTTAGTTTCAATCCAAAACCCCCCATTTCTAACTTTTTCTGTTAATAATAACAACACCTAAGAGTCCTTGAGAGACGATCCGAGTTGTCGCTCTATACTACATTATTTTCATAACCGCTCGTAATTTTTGACGCGTGGCGACAGCGCGTTCAAAAATTGGCGCCGTTGCCGGGGACTCTTGTTTGTTGTTATTAGCAGAAAAAAAAAATTTTAAAAAAAATAAAAATAAATAAATTTTGCTAATTAGTTTTGTCTGCTTTGTCTGGATGTTTGATTGCCATGGATAAGTATATGCGAAATTATGTGCAGAATGTTTATTATGAACCACCACCTTGCATGTATTATCCTAATTTTAGTGAGCCACCACCATACTATCATAGCCAAGTGACCACCTCTGCACCTTCCGAACCTTCCCTAGAGGACCTGTGCACACAGATGACTGCACAGATAAGTGGAAATATGGAAGGAATGAGGCAACAAATGGCCGAGCAAACTCAAAGGATGATAGAGGAATTTCAACAGAAGATGGAGGCTGAATACCAGAGGGACCAAGCTGAATCTCAGAAGTTGTGGGCTCTAATTGATCAAGTTACCGCCAACTCGGTTGCAATGCTAATTCCGCAGCCCATTGAAGAACCTACAGAGGCACAAGTTATTCTTGAAAATATTTCTGATGATAATTCTGATAATATTTCTGTTGATGATGAATTATGTGTTGAATCCCCTAATCCTAATGCTTGTTATTGTGATGGGACTGCTTTGTGTGTAGAATGTTTTACAGGTTGATACTTTTCAGGAAAAATAGAAAATGCAGATCGTTTTGCAGGTTTATTTTTTTCAGGAAACTTAGAAAAGGAGGATCAAGAGGACATCTGCTCCACCGTGCTTGAGGATGATGAAGAACCTTTGGGAGTAGATGATGCAATTAAAGCAAATGCATGTGTTGAGAGTAATGGGGTGGATGCACTGTGTGAAGAATTCCCAGACATTCTAACTTTTTCTGATTCATTTTCTTGTAATATATGTACTAACTCTAACCTTTGTGTGGTGTGTGCTGAAATTTCTGCATGTATAGCAGGTGATAACTTTGTTAGTGCAGTGGATGAAGACCTTGCAGAAGTTGCAGCAGCACCAGTAACCCCAACTAACTGTTTGCCACCTCCCCCTGAGGAGCCACCAGTGATGGATTATGCACCCTTGGATTTTGCACCATGGCCAGTCCAAGAGGTTGAGCCCCACTTCTATTGGGGAGACTTTATTGAGAAGGAGGTCATCTGTGACCCGAGAGGTAGTGAGAAGTCCGCCGCACTGGGTGGAGTTATTATAATTGTCAAGTGCTCACCTCCGCATCAAAGCTGCAAGTTAGGGAGGCTTGGAATGAATTTCAGTCCTTTGGCTACCATGTGGGACTTATGTTACAAGCAGTGGGATCCTGGTGGAACCGCCCTTCAATGAGTTTTCTTTACCTTTCTTCTTTTTAATTTTCTTTTCCTTATTTTATTTCTGTTTGTTTTCAATAAAGCTCCTGAATAATTTGAGAAGCTCAGGAGTTGTGTTTGTGTCTTGGTTATGGCAAGTTTGATGGGTTTGGTTGATTTTGCATAGATGGATGGCATAATATGTATTGACTGTTTACCCCTAGGACTTGAAAATTTTAGAAAAATGATCCCCATATGATTGAAAACTGAACTTTGAGATTTTATTATGATGGCATGATTTATGATAAGTTTGGGGTGATAGGAAGCACACACTAGGGATAGAATCTCTTTCAAATAATTTGCAAAAAAATGTCCAGGTGAGGTTTTGAGCCTCCAACATGTTTTTGACTGTGAGAAAATCACTTTTTAAGTTGCACTTTCCTGAATTTGATTGAATCTCTTTTTGGTTTGCATGATTATGTGTTTGCTTCAGATGATTTAGGCATTTTCTTTGTAAATAGCTACTTGGCCTGAATAAACCAATTCCTAATGCATGTTCCTTAGTTAGCCCCATTGAGCCTATTAGCCTGTTAATTCTTGATAACCTAATGTTATAAACCCAAAAATCTGGAAAACCATGTTAACCCGGTCTTAGGATTAGGAGAGCATGTAATCTTAGAATGGGTGCAAGAAACCAAAGTTTGGGGTGGCTGCAAGGTGTAACATGTTGTTTGGGATTGAGAAAAAAAAAATTCATGTAAAAAAAAAAGTACAAAAATGCCAAAAAGAAATAAAAAGGTTGTAGTCACCCAAAGCAAAAAGAAAAAAAAATGAGAAAAGGAACTTGAGTGAATTTCAAAGTGTAAATAATGTTCATGCTCTCTTAGTTCCTAGGGTCTTCAGCCTAGTTTCCTTTGTATATCCTACCCTTAGCCAGGCCCCATTACAACCCATAAAAGACCTTTTGATGTTGCTTGCATATTTTCTGTGGGAATCATTAGGAGATAAAAATCAAATTTATGGGAAGTGCTTCTGAAAAGTGAAATTGAGTGAATTGTTGATAACCTGACAAAAACTGAGCGATTGAGTGAACACAAATTTCCCTTGTGAGGAAGGCAGTTGTTTGGATATGGTGATCTCCCTCTTGTGTGTAACTTAGATTCCCTTCTTAGATTTCTGATTGTTTTCATGATGAAACTCTCAAATGTTTAGAATAAATAAATGTGGGGATTACTTTGCTTGGAAGGGGGGAACATTGAAAGAAAAATTGTTTTGTTAAATTGCTTGAAATTTGTGTGAAAGTTAATTGAATCCTTAAGCTTGCCATGTTTTGCCAGGTCTTGAGTCTTTATAAGTTTTTAAGTTGTAGTTTGCTTGGGGACAAGCAAAGTTTAATTTTGGGGTATTTTGATGAGCCTCTGTTTGACTGGTTTTATAACTAGTAAAGACCTTGGCTTTGTGCTAATTTTATATCATTTTTACCCAAATTAGACTTGATTGTCTCTAAGTAGTATTTTGAGTCTGTAAAGTGTTTTTAAGTTAATTTAGTTGATTTAGAGTGAATAAAGTATTTACTTATATTTTCTTATTTTCAGGTTAATAAAAGGAATAAATCTGGAGTCTTTCGCCCCGCGAGAAGGCTGATCGCCACGCGAACCAGAAGGTGACTGTTCCTGAAATTGCAAAACTTTCTGTCTCGCCCCGCGAATAAGGACTCGCCTCGCGAGTACCTGGAAGTCAGAGAGCATCACGGTTTACCCGTGTTGAAGGCCACGGGCGTTACAGTTGGGAATTTGAAGAGTTCGCCTCGTGAAGATATGCTCGCCTCGCGAGAAGACCAAGAGTTGCAGACCTTTTGCATAATTCGCCTCGCGAGCAGTGCTTCGCCTCGCGAGGACTTGGATTCCAAAATTTGTATATAAACTGCTCTATGGCAGAATGAAAAGGGAGTGATAGTTAGGAGAAGTCAGAATTAGCCAGTTTTGGCTAGTTTCTGAGCTTGTTAGTCTTTTGTTTTTCTCTTAGTTTAATGTTTATTTTTGTAATGGAGAACTAGTCTCCTAGATTAATCTACTGTAATTGGTTTTTATCCATACTTGAGGTTCTTGTATTTCCTGTTTTCATTTCCTTTTCTCTTTTCAATGCCATGCTTTATATTTCTGTTTGCTTAATTCAGGAGTATATTGTGTTGTATTGATTTATTTCGGTGATATCATGTTCCTATATATAATCGCGTTTGCTTAATTCGCGTGTGTACGTTTCGTGTTCGCTTAGTTCACGAAGTGCTTAACCCCGTTTGCTTAATTCGGGAATAGGGACATATATCTGTAGTAGTGGTTCCGCTTGTGAATTATGGCTACAACCGGGAGGGGATTAGAATCTGCTTAGGGCTAGGAATTTGCATGAACCGATGATAGTTGGGAAACCAAAAGCAGTAGGTTAATCGCTTTAGTTTATTTGTTAATCTGTTTTACTGCTCTGTTTTCTTTCTTTGTTCTGTTTTGTTTTCTTTATTTTAGTTTCAATCCAAAACCCCTCATTTCTAACTTTTTCTATTAATAATAACAACACCTAAGAGTCCTTGAGAGACGATCCGAGTTGTCGCTCTATACTACATTATTTTCATAACCGCTCGTAATTTTTGACGCGTGGCGACAGCGCGTTCATTGGTCATAATTGCTTTTTCGGAAATGACCATTTTGTCCTTATGTTGTCATAACACCATAAAAATGCCATTTTGTGAGATTACTACTTTGTCCTTGAATTTTTATTTGTTGGACCCTTTTACCTCTCAAAGGCCACGGCCCTAGACATCCAAGAGGCCCATTTTCACTTCTATAAAAGGCCATCTTCACCTTCTCCATCAAGCTTTGCCATTTTTGCCATTTAAGCTCAAAGTACCATAGCTTGATTTTGTGAAGGAAGTAGGTGATTCCTTGCCCATTTTTCATTTCCAAGAGGTATACCATGCTTCTCTCACTCAATCATCATCATGCTCTTCATTGATTTTTGTGATTTGAAGTCTTGATCATATTTTTCAATTCCTAGATCTAGAAACTTTGAAAATTCATAGAAAAATCCTTTTAAAGTGAAACCAATTTCTATGATCTTAGTATCCTCTCTATATTTAAGATCCAAGAGGATGCATCAAACAAAAATTTCGTGCCCTTTTATTTTGTTAAGGCCGAACCCTTGTTTCTAGTGGGGGAGGACTTTGTTCATTTTGTTAACTAGTCTTGCTTGATTCAATCTTATAATTCATATATATGTTGAGTCCATGATTATTGAATCAAAATCAAATCTCTAAGCCATTATTTTACTCATGGCCGAAATTATTTCCTTGAGGAGTTGAAAGATTTTGTTTCATTTTTCAACTTATGATAACTTGTCTTAACTCTACACTACTCTAAGGTCATGGATCTAAGAGTATGCGAAATTTCGAAATCTCTAACTCAAATTTAGTGTCATGGCTGAATTAGGGTTTTTGGAAGATTGGAGTATTTTATTTCAATCTTTGTATTCTAATCTTTGTTTTAGGGTTTTAAGTGATCAAGGATCACTAATCCAAGAGCTTAGGATTTTTAGAAATTTTTAACTAATTAATTCCCACATGGCCGAACCTTGCATATAGGAGCATAGGTGTATTTATTGTTTGATTGATGATTATTTGTTGTGTTTTGATGAAGGGTAAATTGTTGTGTGAGTCGTGTACGTGTTTTACGGAAACCGAACGTTTGACGAAATTTCAATTCGACAAGAGAAAAATCTTCAAGAGGTAAGGGGAGTACCTGAGGGATTTTTCCGATAGCCATGTGTAATTGTTATTGTGTGTCTTAATTATGGTGTGTATGTATTGATTTTGTAGTTAGCTTTATTTTCTTATTGATTATCTGTTGTTAATTATTTGATTTAACTGCATTTAATTATTTGTTATATTTGGTGATATGTTTTAAATTTCTAAGTGTCATATTATTGATATGAAATAATTGTTGATGTGGATTGTGAGTTTGAAAGCCTGACAGTGGTCAGAGCTCAATTAAATACGCGGTTAAAAGAATTAAAAAGCTTTTTATGAAATGATGAAGTTAAATTAGGTAAAAATAGTAATATGATATTACTTAATTAATTATTTGGTGAAAAATGGGAATTTATGAAAAATATTATTATTTTAATGACTTAACGGCGAAAGAGCGTTTTTAGAGTTACGGCGAGGACGTAACTGTGAAAATATTTTAACACTGCTAATTTTCACCCAAGGAATTTCTAAATAATAGAAAATATTATTTTATGAAGAAAAGTTTCAAAAATAACTTTATTACAGTATCATAAAAATTAACTTACAGTAAGGAGTCACGTTTTTGCCTATTTGCGTTTTGAAAATGAAAAATGGCGGACAATTCCGTCAATATTTTTTTAGTAGTCTTAAAAAGAGATAAAATTTATTATTACTGAGGATTAGTCTTAAATAAGATTTTTGAGTTTAAATTAGTGAGTTTTAAATAAAACAGTGAATTTTCAACGTAAAAGGATTTTTGGTAAATAGCGGATTATTTCAGTCAGATAAAGAAAGGTTTGGTTTTACTTCAGTTTTTCACAGAATAAACATAGTTTAAAGTTGTAAATGAACCTAGCCGCCGAGACGTCAGACCTAGTGTTCCTAAAGATATGGCCCGGGGCTAAAAAAAGTGGAATACTGGACTAGAGGTTCTATAATCAGTGTATTGGTTTTGTGCACTAAAATCTATGTGTCTAAGACCGGTGTATCGGTCTAGATTTCATGATTTGCACACTTATGACTTAAGGTCAGTTATGGTTTAATTGAGATATTAAACTTAGTAGTTTAAGATAATAGGTTGTCGTGAAACTCTTTAGTTCCGACATATAAAGAATGAACACAAAGAAAAACAGCGAGAATAAAATGTTTTACATGAATTTTGCATTTTATTGTGGTAAATGTGCTTAAAGGTTTTATGCATGGTACCTTGGTAGGTATCCATGTTATGTGATACATTTCACCTTTGGGTGAAATGAAAGGGGGTCTAGGAAAGGTCGGGCTATTTACGACTATTTCGGGAGCTCGGATATTACTCATATTTTATAGGTCGAGTTAATTACGACTATCGTTGGAAGTTCTTGTGAACTACTTACGAAGATGGTTGGAGCTCGTATCCTACCGAGTTATGTACTTAAATAGTTGGAACTCGAAACCTTAATATGCCAAATTATTTGAAACTTGCCATATCTGGTGTAACTGATAGTATGATTTCACATCATATTTCTTGTACATTTCTGCATGCATTTTCATATAGTTTAGGCATACTTAATTTGATTTTTAGATAGTTTTTACCTTAGAACGGATAAGGTGGTGTCGTGGTGTTGTTTTACAGAAAATGAGGATAAAATGCTCAAAATTGACCATGATGGAGCTTGGATGAAGATAGAGCTTGAAAAGTGAAGAAAAGGAGCCAAACTGAGCCCATCACGGCCTGGCCGTGATGACCATCACGACCATGATCAAGCAGAGCAGAAGGCAAAAGTCAGAAGCTGTCACGGCCTAGCCGTGATGCCCATCACGGCCGTGACACGCCAGCTGAACCAGACCCTCAGCATGCAGAACTGGTCACGGTCTAGCCGTGATAAGCATCACGGCCGTGACAACCAGACCCACACAGTCAGAATTGATCACGGCCTAGCCGTGATGAGTGTCACGGCCGTGACAGATGAGAATTTGAAGCACTCCCCTGGCAGAGCCCGTCACAGCCTGGCCAAGATGGCCATCACGGCCGTGACGCGCAATTTTTCCTAATCTATAAATAAGACCTTTGGGCAAAACAGAAGGGACCCTTTCTTTGAACTAGATTTTTACCCTAATCTTCTGAGCTAGAGGCTGTTGTGGAAAGCCCCATGGAGTCCCTTATCTCCTTCATCTTTATTTCTTTTGTTTTGGATTTATCTTTCTCTATGAGTAGCTAAATCCCTTTTTGTTGGGATTGGATGTAGCTAAACCTGAATATCATGTAATTGCCTTGATGTATGAATCTATGTTTATGCCTTCATATTAGTGTTTAATTCCTTTGCTTAATGCTTTTTGTGGTCTGATCATCCATGAACTGTTCATGAGAATTGATTTTCAATTGGGAAGTTCTTATCATTTCTTGATCTGGAATTATTCACCTAGTAAGCCTTGCATCTAGGAATAGGGTTTGGTTTACTAGTAATAATGTAATCCTTAATCTTAATTCAAATTCATTAATCTAGGCCACCTAAGGAATTAGGGTCTATTAGTGGATTTAGGCTCTTGTCATCTGAGGAATCAGGGCTTGAGTAATTTTGTGGGTTGATTTTAATATTTGAAGCATAAACTGGATTGGTAGTCTTGGTATTGCATGAGGCTAAGGTTTAGTGAAGTCTAATCCCAGCATTGTTCATCATATTTGAAAACCATCTTTTATTGCCTTCCAAGTGTTTGAGAAAATTACAAAAAGAGTTTGTTTCTCTTATTCTGTTTATTTTTACTTTTGTGGGCTTGATATGTCATGTTGAGCTCCCTTCCATCCAAAGAATCGCTTAGATAGTAGTTGAATTGGTATGTGCTAGTACTTGTCTCAGTCCTCGTGGGAACGATATCGGTCTCACCACCGTATTACTTGTACGACTCGGCATACTCGCCGAAGTCTCAACAAGTTTTTGGCGCCGTTGCCGGGGACCGTGTTTCAATATTAGCATACCCATTTCGATTACTAATTTATGCACAATTTTAATCTTTTGTCTTATTCTCTTCGCTGTCACATTTTTTCTGGTTTATTTGTTGTTTCTGTGCTGTCATTTTACTGCTAACATTCTTGGTTGCTAGACTATTTGTGCATGCGAGGTACTATCCCAGCTGACCAACTTCTTTACGATCCAGAAATAGGAAGAGCGGCTAGGAAGAATCGGAGTCAAGCAAGATAGCAGAAATATTTAGCAAGACAAGAAAGGGCACAAGAGACTTCCACTTCACAAGTTCATCAAGAACCACTTGAGATGGCAGGCAATGGTGAAGGTGCTCCACGGAGGACACTTGGGGACTATGGCAATACAAATGTCAATCGTCATGTCACTAGCATAGTGAGGCCTCCAATTAACTGCAACAATTTTGAAATCAAGCCAGCTCTCTTGAATATGGTTTCACAGAATCAATTTGCCGGGTTGGAGAAAGAGGATCCTAATACTCATATCTCCAACTTCATTGAGATATGTGATACGATAAAGCACAATGGTGCTTCTGAGGATGCAATCCGCCTAAGGGCGTTTCCTTTCTCTCTAAGAGATAGGGCCAAGGCTTGGCTCCAATCTAAACCAAGGGGGAGCATCACTACATGGGAAGACTTAGAGGCAAAATTTCTTGCAAGGTTCTTTCCCACCTCAAGATTTGTGAAGACAAGGGGTGATATCATAAGCTTTGCTCAACAAGAGGGTGAGACTCTTCATGACACCTGGGAAAGGTTCAAGGAATTGCTCCTAAGATGTCCAAATCATGGGTTTGATGATCATACCCAAATGCAAACATTTTGCAATGGATTAAGGCCGTCAACCAGGTATATGTTGGATGCCTCAGCTGGAGGTTCCATGAACACAAAGACAGCAGAGGAAGCACTGACTTTGATAGAAGCTATGGCATCTAATGACTATTTGATGCATCATGATCGGGGTCCCACATCAAAAAGGGGAGTGTTGGAGTTAGACTCACAAACTGCATTTTTGGCTCAAAATAAGATTATGACACAACAACTTGAGTCCATCACCAAACAACTAGCTCAACTCCCACAACAACTCCAAACTGTTCAAGGGACAACCATGCCACCTCAGCAGGTAATGAGATGTGATTTTTGTGGAGGAGATCATGATAATGGAAGATGTGAGGCAACACCTAGTTCCCATGAGGAAGCCAATTATATGGGGAACTATGGGCGGCAAGGCAACAATCAATACCCTAACAACTACAACCAAGGGTGGAGGAATCAAACAAGTTTTGGTTGGAAACAAGATGCCAGACAAGCAAGTAAGCCTCAACCCACACCACCGCCTCAAGACCGGACTTCTATCTTGGAGAACACCCTAAATCAATTCATGCAAATGTCCATGTCAAACTAGAAAAACACGATGCTTCCATAAAGAACTTGGAGGTTCAAGTTGGACAAATTGCAAAGCACCTAGCAGAGCAATCTAGCAGCAGTTTTTCAGGTAATACTCAAACTAATCCTAAAGAGCATCGTAAGGCTATTGTTTTGAGGAGTGGTAAAAGTCTTGAGGAAGAGGGTGGTGAGCCTTTGGTGAAAAATCAGAGAGTTGATGAAAAAACAGAGTTGAGTGATGAGAAAAAAGAGGAAAAAGGCAAAGACGTTGTAGTAGAGGAGGAAGAAAAAGACAGGGAAAAAGACAAGAGGGAGAAGCTAGTGGATAAAAATTCAATTCTAAGGAGGAGTAAAAGTCAGATTTTGAAAGATGGTGACGGGCCTCAAGAGATCCCCTCTTATGTGAAGTTGCCATATCCTCATTTGAGCAAGAAAAAGGAGAAGGAAGAACAGTTTGCCAAATTTCTTGACATCTTCAAGAGATTACAGAACAACATACCCTTTGCTGAAGCACTAGAGCAGATGCCAACTTATGCAAAGCACATGAAGGAGTTGCTCACGAAGAAAAGAAAGTTCAAAGAAGGTGAGACTGTTGCCTTGACAGAAGAATGCAGTGCGATACTTCAAAGGAAGCTGCCTCTAAAGCTTAAAGATCCTGGTAGTTTTACAATCCCTTGCACTATTAGGAGTGTTGCTATTGGGAAGGCCTTGTGTGACTTGGGGGCGAGTATCAACTTGATGCCGCTTTCAATCTTAAACAAGCTTGGAGGTGGTGAGGTGAAACCAACAAGGATGGCATTGCAACTAGTCGATAGATCAATCAAGCGTCCTTATGGTATTTTGGAAGACGTTTTGGTGAAAGTGGATAAGTTTATCTTCCCAGCGGATTTTGTGATATTAGACATGGAGGAGGATGCGGAAGTTCCACTTATATTGGGGAGACCTTTTCTAGCAACTGGTCGTGCTTTGATAGATGTACAAAACGGCCAGCTTCGACTCAGGGTGCAAGATGAAGAGGTTACTTTCAATGTATTTGAAGCTATGCATCACCCGAGTGATGAAGAAAATTGTTTCCGCATGGATCTTGTAGAAGTAGTGGCTAAAGAAGCCTTTGCACAGCAGCACCAATCCTCTACTCTTGAGAAGGTAATTGTGAATTCTATTGAAAATCTTGATGAGATAGAGGATAAGGATATTGAGGACTGTTTGCATGATTTGGAAGCTCAACCCAAGAAACTCGCTGTGAATACTAAGAAGGAAGAGCTCAAGAGGGATGAAGTCCAAGAGAAGCTCCAGTTAGAGCTTAAGCCACTACCTCCCCATTTGAAATATGTGTTCCTTGGTGCGAATGATGAAGACCCTGTCATAGTGAGCAATGAATTATCCAAATTGGAGGAGGAGAAACTTGTAAGGGTGCTTAGAGAACATAAAACAACCATTGGATGGTCAATCTCAGATTTGAAAGGTATTAGCCTTGCATTTTTAATGCACAAGATCATGATGGAGGCTGAATTTAAACCGGTGGTTCAACCGCAAAGGAGGCTCAATCCTACAATGAAAGAAGTGGTAAGGAAGGAGGTGCTGAAACTCCTTGAAGCCGGAATGATCTATCCGATTTCCGATAGTGCTTGGGTGAGTCCGGTACAAGTGGTTCCCAAGAAAGGTGGCATGATCGTCGTGAACAACGAGAAGAATGAGTTGATCCCAACTAGAACGGTCACCAGGTGGCGAATGTGTATAGATTACCGGAAGCTAAATCAAGCCACTAGGAAAGATCACTTCCGACTTCCATTTATGGACCAAATGTTGGAGAGGTTGGCCGGGCAAGATTACTATTGTTTCTTGGATGGTTATTCGGGTTATAACCAAATTGTGGTTAACCCGGAAGACCAAGAGAAAACTGCTTTCACATGCCCATTTGCCTATCGGAAGATGCATTTCGGTCTTTGTAATGCGCCTGCGACATTTCAAAGGTGCATGCTTTCCATTTTTTCTGATATGGTAGAAAAATGCATTGAGGTTTTCATGGATGATTTTTCTGTTTTCGGTTCCTCTTATGATAATTGTTTGTCTAACCTTGCTGCTGTGTTAAAGAGGTGCATGGACACCAATTTAGTCTTAAATTGGGAGAAGTGTCATTTTATGGTGAAGGAAGGCATTGTGCTTGGGTACAAAATTTCAGCAAAGGGGATCGAAGTGGATAAATCCAAGATCGATGTGATTGAGAAACTACCTCCACCAGTGAATGTCAAGGGTGTGAGGAGTTTCCTTGGGCATGCAGGCTTTTACCGGCGGTTCATCAAGGACTTTTCAAAGATAGCCAAGCTGTTGTGTAGCCTTTTGAACAAGGACACTCCATTTGTGTTTGATACTGCTTGTCTTACCTCTTTTCAGATTTTGAAAGACAAGTTGATTACTGCTCCCATTCTTGTTGCACCCAACTGGGAGTCACCATTTGAATTAATGTGTGATGCCAGTGACTACGCAGTTGGGGCAGTTTTGGGACAGCGGAGGGACAAATTTTTCCATGCCATTCACTATGCTATCAAGGTTCTCAATGAGAACCAAGTAAATTATGCAACAACTGAAAAAAGTTGCTAGCCATAGTGTTTGCACTGGAAAAATTTCGTTCCTACTTAATATGGTCGCAAGTCACTGTTTTTACTGATCATGCTGCAATTAAATATTTGTTGACTAAGTTAGATTCTAAACCAAGACTCATAAGGTGGATTCTATTGTTGCAGGAATTTGACATAGTCATTAAGGACAAAAAGGGCAGCGAGAATGTGGTGGCTGACCATTTGTCCCGATTGGTGAATGAAGAGGTGGCTGCAAAAGAAAAGGACATTCGGGATGAGTTCCCGGATGAGGCCTTATTTCTGGTACATGAAAGACCATGGTTTGTTGACATGGCAAATTTCAAAGCAGCCAACATTGTTCCAGAGCACCTCACTTGGCAACAAAAGAAGAAGTTCTTCCGGGATGCCAACCATTTCATGTGGGATGATCCATTCCTATTCAAGGTTGGACCAGATGGCTTATGGAGGAGGTGCGTTAGTCAAGAGGAAGCAAGGAAAGTTTTGTGGCATTGTCATAACTCTCCATATGGTGGACATTACAATGGGGATAGGACAGCTGCAAAGGTCCTCCAATCTGGGCTCTTTTGACCCTCAATCTTCAAGGACTCTTACAACCATGTGAAGAGCTGTGACAAGTGCCAAAGGACCGGGAACATTTCAAAAAGGGATGAGATGCCACTGCAGAACATATTGGAGGTTGAGGTATTTGACTGCTGGGGCATAGACTTTATGGGTCCACTTCCACCTTCATTCTCCAATCAATATATCTTAGTGGCGGTGGACTATGTTTCCAAATGGGTGGAGGACATTGCAACTCCGAAGAATGATGCCCAGACTGTGATTAAATTCATCAAGAAGAACATCTTTGCCCGGTTCGGTGTCCCAAGGGTTCTTATAAGTGATGGGGGATCTCACTTTTGCAACTCACAACTGAGAAATGTGTTGACCAAGTATGATGTGAGGCATAAGGTGGAATCTCCCTATCATCCACAAACAAATGGGCAAGCGGAGGTCTCTAACCGAGAGATTAAGAGAATTCTGGAAAAGACTGTGGCCGCTTCAAGAAGAAATTGGGCAAAGAAGCTTGACGATGCCTTGTGGGCCCTAAGGGGATTTTGAAAACTTCTGTGGGGTTATCTCCGTTTCAGATGGTCTATGGTAGGGCATGTCATCTACCCGTAGAGTTGGAGAATCTAGCCTTTTGGGCATTGAAGTTCTTGAATTTTGATGCCACTCTGGCGGGTGAGAAAAGAGTGAATCAGCTACATGAGTTAGAGGAGATGCGCCTTAATGCATATGAGAATGCAGCTATTTACAAGCAGAGAGTCAAGACCCACCATGACAAGAGGATCGTCATGAAAACATTTCAGCCGGGACAACAAGTTTTATTATTCAATTCCCGGCTGAGATTGTTTCCTGGCAAGTTGAAGTCTAAGTGGTCGGGACCGTTCATTGTCAAAGAAGTCTCACCTCATGGAGCTATAGAGGTGGAGGATCCTACTTCAGAAAGGACCTTCAAAGTCAATGGCCAAAGACTCAAGGCCTACTTGGGTGGTGACATCGAGAGATTGATCTCAGCTGTGCGCCTTCATGATCCTTGAGGTCACCTACCCGTCAAGCTAGTGACGTTAAAGAAGCACTTATTGGGAGGCAACCCAAGTTTTCTTTTCATTTTCCTTTTGTTTTTGATTTTTCCCTCTTGAATAATTTGAGAAGATCAAGAGGAAAAAGATCATAAATTAATAGTTTGGTTAAGTGTTTTCAGGGTAAGGAGGAAGGAGAAGTAAAAAGGGCAGAGACAATAAAGTCAGCAACCATCACGCCCAGGTCATGACACTGGTCATGGCCGTGATGAGCCAGAATGGAAGATCAGAAAGGATCACGGCCCAGCCGTGATCCCCATCACGGGCGTGATGGAAGGACCCTGAAGATCAGAGAGCATCACGGCCTAGCCGTGATGGAGGTCACGGCCGTGACAGGCTACCCCTATGGACCATAATGCATCACGGCCGTGACCCAACTTTCATGCAATTCTTTCTGACTGGAATGTGAGCCAACACCCGCTACCGCCTCGGTAAGTCATTCCAATTTTTCTCCTCTCTCCGACTTGATTGTTTACATTGGGGACAATGTAAATTCTTAAGCTTGGGGTAGGGGTATTTTGTATTTTTGCATTGTTCATGTTGCATTCATATAGTTTTGCATGATAGCTTTGCATGATCACACAATTAGATTGCCCATGCTTAGATGATGCATCCAATTGTGAAAACTAAGTGCCAAATAAATTGAGATAGTGAATTTTTGAACCCAATTTTTTTATTCTTGTGATAAGGCTACAAATAAAAATTCTTGAGATGATCTTTGATAGTTGATAATTAGCATGTGGTTCTGTAGATTTGTGTTTCTCATTGATTCATGAACTACTAAATGTGAGAATTTTGAGCTAAAACGACCCACTCACTAAATCTACCCCATTCTTTGTGATAGAGTGTGTTATTCCTCTTGGATTGTATTTCTCTAGAACTTGACTTGAAATCGTTTTGAAGCTTAAAATTTTTTTAAAACATTTTTGAAAATGATTGAGGCACTAGGTATTTTTCCGGCCTTCTGAGCTTTGATTGACTAAATGCTACCCCTTAGTTGCCCAATTTTGAGCCTGAAAGAATAAAATACTTTTCTTGGTACCTTGAATTACTTTGATGAATATGATTGATAGGGCACCTTTTAAAGTATTGCAAAAAAGGGTAAAAAGGTAGTTGAAAAAGTTTGGGATGAGAGAATCAGAAAAATATTTCTCTTAATGAAAATCTCCCCTTCTCCAAATAAAATAAAAATAAAAGAAGAAGAAATATAAATAGAGAAGGGGATGACAAAAAGAAAAGTGAGAAATAAAAGAAAAGGAAAGAAAGAAAGGTGGAAAAATAAATCAAAACCCAAAAGGGTATTTTAGAATGTGTTATGATTTGCAATGCTTGATGTTTTGTGTAGCCTTTTGAAATGTCCTTTTCTTGATTTCCCCACCTAACGATTAATCCCATGGCCCCGTTACAACCAAAGCAAAAGACCTCTTGATTCTTAATTGTTTTCATTAATAAATAAGAGATTTGGTTGATAGTCAAGCCTATGGTAGATTTCATTCCTTGAGGAAAATAGAGCGAATTGTCATATATCCCAAAACACTTGAGTGAGGTGAGAAAGAGCGCCAAGCAAATGAACAAGCTTGGGGTGATTTTCAGGTGAGAAAGAGTGCCCAAATCAGTGAGAATATGAGTCTAAGAAACCTAAGCTTCTAATTGGACTTGAAACTGATTGTCTCTTGCTGAATTATTTGAAATGCCTGCTACTTGGATTATTTACTCGGGTTCTTGGTTCACTATCCATGTTCTGATTTTATAGCTTCTGGCCTTGGTGATTGCTTGAGGACAAGCAATTAAATAAGCTTGGGGTGATTTGATAGTGTGATTTCACATCATATTTCTTGTACATTTCTGCATGCATTTTCATATAGTTTAGGCATACTTAATTTGATTTTTAGATAGTTTTTACCTTGGAACCGATAAGGTGGTGTCGTGGTGTTGTTTTGCAGAAAATGAGGATAAAATGCTCAAAATTGAACATGATGGAGCTTGGATGAAGATAGAGCTTGAAAAGTGAAGAAAAGGAGCCAAACAGAGCCCATCACGGCCTGGCCGAGATGACCATCACGACCATGATCAAGCAGAGCAGAAGGCAAAAGTCAGAAGCTGTCACGGCCTAGCCGTGATGCCCATCACAGCCGTGACACGCCAGCTGAACCAGACCCTCAGCATGCAGAACTGGTCACGGCCTAGCTGTGATAAGCATCACGGCCGTGACAACCAGACCCGCACAGTCAGAATTGATCACAGCCTAGCCGTGATGAGTGTCACGGTCGTGACAGGTGAGAATTTGAAGCGCGCCCCTGGCAGAGCCCGTCACGGCCGTGATGCGCAATTTTTACTGATCTATAAATAAGACCTTTGGGCAAAACAGAAGGGACCCTTTCTTTGAACCAGATTTTTACCCTAATCTTCTGAGCTAGAGGCTGTTGTGGCTGCTATGGAAAGCCCCATGGAGTCCCTTATCTCCTTCATCTTTATTTCTTTTGTTTTGGATTTATCTTTCTCTATGAGTAGCTAAATCCCTTTTTGTTGGGATTGGATGTAGCTAAACCTGAATATCATGTAATTGCCTTGATGTATGAATCTATGTTTATGCCTTCATATTAGTGTTTAATTCCTTTGCTTAATGCTTTTTGTGGTCTGATCATCCATGAACTATTCATGAGAATTGATTTGCAATTGGGAAGTTCTTATCATTTCTTGATCTGGAATTATTCACCTAGTAAGCCTTGCATCTAGGAATAGGGTTTGGTTTACTAGTAATCACGTAATCCTTAATCTTAATTCAAATTCATTAATCTAGGCCACCTAAGGAATTAGGGTCTATTAGTGGATTTAGGCTCTTGTCATCTGAGGAATCAGGGCTTGAGTAATTTTGTGGGTTGATTTTAATATTTGAAGCATAAACTGGATTTGTAGACTTGGTATTGCATGAGGCTAAGGTTTAGTGAAGTCTAATCCCAGCATTGTTCATCATATTTGAAAACCATCTTTTATTGCCTTCCAAGTGTTTGAGAAAATTACAAAAAGAGTTTGTTTCTTGATGAGTGTGATTTCACCTCATCTTTGTTTATCATTTTGCATGCATTTTCATGTAGTTTAGGCATATTTAATTTTATTTTTGCTAGTTTTTACCTTGGAACGGGTAAGGCGGTTTTGTGGTGTTGTTTTGCAGGAATTAAGGATAAAATGCTCAAGATCAACCATGATGGAGTTTGGATGAAGATGGGGCTTGAAAAGTGAAGAAAATGAGCCAAACAGAGCCCATCACGACCTAGCCGTGATGCCCATCACGGCCATGATCGAGCAAAACTGAAAAGAAAGAAAGACTGAAGTCAGAACTGGTCACGGCCTAGCCGTGATGACCATCACGGCCGGGACCTTTCACCCCCACAAGTCAGAATCTGTCACGGCCTAGCTGTGATGCCTATCACAGCCGTGACAGGCTAGAACTTGAAGTCTCGCGACGCGAAAGTCCGCTCGCCTCGCGAGAATCTGAAATCTATAGAAGTACCCAAGGCAGAAGCCGTCACGGCCACCTGAAGCAGCTGAATTGGATCATAATTTGAGTTAGATTGGGATTCAAACTTCCCAAATCTATAAATAAGGACCCAGGCAGAGGCAGAAGAGGACTCTTGGCTGCTACCACTTAGGCTAATCTTTAGGATCTTTCTTCTTCTCCTCCTCTCTTCTCTTAGTTTTATTTTCATGTTATTTGTAACCAAGCTTGTCATCACCATGGCAAGGCTTGAGTAGTAGCTTCGTTTCTAGGGATTGGAGCTATGCCCGAGGTTGTTTTATGATGTTAATTTGATGTAATATCTTTGTTAATTACGATTTTGTTTTAGTTCTGATTTCTAGTGTTTGAATCACTCGTAAATTCGGTGGCCACTTGTTTGCGTGTCACAGACATTCTAAGGAGGAACCTAGCGGTGAACTTAGGTGTCGGATCTATAGAATCAGACTTAGGATTGAAATCACGAGAGTTAGAAGCCATCCTTCGAGGATCAACGAATTGTCACGAAACGCAAAAGGTCCAATCTGAATTCGACTACCACGAGAGTAGGGGTTGGTTCAATTGGGCACGGCTTTTGTAACCCGAGAGGGAGCTTAAGCTATTAGAGGATAAATTCGCCTTCAAGGCAATTTCGACGATTAACAAGGGTAATCGACTTAGCAACGTAAACGATCTTGTTGGTAACCCAAATCCCTAGGAATCCATCTAGATCTGAAAAACCATAAATAGATTTGTTTTCTGTTTTATTTATCTCTTAATTCAAATTCAAAACCTTTTCAAAATACAAATCCTTTTTATACAGCCCAGATTTACTAATTTGATAATTAGTTGTGATTCGAGATCACAGTCTCTGTGGGATCGATATCTTTTATTACTTGGTGACAATCCGGTACACTTGCCGGAATCGCACGTGCGCTCGCACGACGCACGACATCAAGTTTTTGGCGCCGTTGCCGGGGACTGTGCCTTTTCGAATCTCAATTTAGTTTTTAAATTGATTTTTATGGACCTTTTCTTTTTATTTAATTTTTATATCTGGAAAAAAAAAGGGTTAGTATCTATCTCTCTATGTTTTTCTGTTTTATGCAAAGATCCCTAAGTCTTGGAAGCCTTAGTGAGGTTGACCCCAAAATCGAGAGGACCTTTCACAGACGTAGGAGACTACAAAGAGAAAGAGAGAGGTTGATTCCCATTCCACTCATGGCGAATCTCCCGGATACGAAACCTTTGAAGGACTACGCAGCCCCAAATGCTAGGGGCTTGCGAACTGGGATTGCTAGGCCAGAGATTGAGGCAGAGAACTACACTAAACCTCCTATGCTAATCAACATGATTAGGCAACACCAATTCGTAGGACTGCCCTCGGAGGACCCGACTGACCACGTAGAGACATTTTTGGAGTTCACCGATGCAGTCAGAATTCATGGTGCCCCGGTTGATGCTATTCGCTTGAGGTTGTTCCCCTCTTCTCTTACTGGAAAAGCGAAAGCTTGGCTAAAGCAAATCCCCGCTAATACCTTGTCAACTTGGGACCAACTAGAGCAGGCGTTCTTGGAGAAATTCTTCCCTCCATCCAAGACGGCCTACATACGAACCCAGATCACCGGCTTCTTCCAAAAAGACGGAGAATCCTTATCAGAAGCTTGGGATCGCTACAAGGGATTGCTGGAGTCTTGCCTGCATCATGGACTCGAGAGGTGGTTATTAGTGCACACCTTCTACAACGGATTGGATTACTCTTCGAAGGTGTCACTTGATTCTGCAGCTGGTGGAACATTTATGAATAGGCCTCTGACCGAGGCATTCAACATCATTGAAAACGTGGCCACCAACTACCACCAATGGGGTTCAAAAAGAGGTAATAAACCGAACAAGATTTCGGGGGGTAAGTTCGAAGTAAATAGCACTGATCTTATAATGTCAAAAATAGACTCACTTAATAAACGTTTTGATCAGCTTGAAAGGGCTAATGTGAGTGCAATAGGTGCTACTAACATTGTTTGTGAGATTTGTGGAATGCAGGGACATGACATAATGGAATGCCCACATGGTATTGCTCATGGATCCGGTGCTTCGGGTGAACAAGTGAACTCTTGTCACAACTTCTACGACATGAACCCGAAGTTGCCCAATTATGCTCCCCCAAATCCCTACCACCAAAGGAAGAACAACCCTTACCTCTCCTACGGCAACTACAGCAACACGCTAAACCATGAGTTCCAAGAGGGCCAAGGTAATAGGAAAGCCGCACCGGGGTATCCTCGGGTACAGAGATCTAAACTCGAGTCTTTACTGGAAAGTTTTGTTGCAACTCAAACAAAACAAAATGATGAGTTTAGACAACAAGGTAGGGCAGTGAACGAGGCAATAAAGGAGCTAGCATCTAAGGTAGACAACTTAGCCACTCATAACAAGATGCTAGAAACTCAGATTGTCCAACAAGCCAGCACGTAATCGAGACCTAAGGGTACATTCCCGGGGCAACCCGAAGCAAATCCCATTGAACATTGCAATGCCATACACTTGAGGGGTGATAAGCTTGGGGTAACTGAAATGGACTTGGAACCAGAGGAGGACATGAGTGAAAAGGAAGAGCCAGAACCAAAGTATGTCCCTCCACCACCGTACCAACCCCCAATACCTTTCCCACAAAGGTTGGTCAAGAAAAAGCAAGTAGAAGTAGAAACTAAAAGCTTAATTGAGGAGCACAATGTCAAGATAAAAACTAAAATGCCTCATAAGCTGAAGGACCCAGGTAGTCTCTCTATCTCTTGCTCGATTGACAAAGTGCAGATAGACCAAGCCTTATGTGACTTAGGGGCTAGCGCAAGCTTGATGCCCCTCACTATCTTGGAAAGGTTGGGAAGCAAAGAGTTGAGTCCGTTCAAATTCTCCTTACAATTTGCGGATGGCTCAACTAGGACTCCTCTAGGTATACTAGAGAATGTTCCTGTAAAGGTAGGGAAATTTTTCATCCCTACCGATTTCCTGGTATTGGATATGAAAGGGATTTTTGAATTCCCCATCATTTTAGGAAGGCCATTATTGGCCACCGCTGGAGCAGTAATAGACGTAAGGAATGGCAAACTCTCTCTAAATGTAGAGGAAGGAAGGGTAGATTTTCAATTGACTAACTCTTATAACAACCCTCCTTTTGAGAGCCATGTGTGCAGGATCGATATAACGTCTCCAGTGGTAGAGAAAGAGCTCAGCATGGAAGCAACTCCAAAGATATGCATGGCTGATGATGCACCCTGTAGTGATGAATTTGGAGTTACTGATCATGCGGAAACAAAACTTCCACCGGGAGGAAGGAAGGCCAGGAAGCTCCGAGAGAAAAGAGCGAAGCGCTTCTACGCCCAGTCGACCCCGGTTGATTGAAGGAAGAATGGTCAAGCTTAAGACCGTAAATAAGCGCTTCTTGGGAGGCAACCCAAGTTTTCTTTCCCTTTTTCCTTTTGTTCTTTTTTGAATTTAGCTCTTGAATAATTTGAGAAGATCAGGAGGCAAAAATCATAAATTAATAGATTTGTCTAGTGTTTTCAGGTTGAGAAGGAAGGAAGAGCAAGAAGAACAAGAAAAAAAATAAAGTCAGAAGCCATCACGCCCAGGCCGTGACAATGGTCACGGTCGTGATGAGCTAGCAAGGAGAACAGAAAGGATCACGGCCAAGCCGTGATATCCATCATGGGCGTGATGAGAAGGACACTAAGATTAGAGAGCATCACGGCCTAGCCGTGATGTAGGTCACGGCCGTGACAGGGCAACTCCTGAAGACCAGAATTGATCACGGCCTGCCCGTGATGAGCCTCACGGCCGTGATGCTATTTCCACCAAAGTTTTGACTGGAATGTGAGCCAACACCCGCTACCAACTCAGTAAGTTGTTCCATTTTTCTCCTCTCTCCGACTTGATTATTTACATTGGGGACAATGTAAGTTTTAAGCTTGGGGTAGGGGTATTTTTGCATTTGCATTGTTGCATTCATATTGCATTCACATAGGCATAGTTTTGTATGATCACATTCTCTAGATTGCCCCTCACTTAGAATATGCATCCAATTGTGAGAACTTGGTGCCAAATGAATTGAGATAGTGAATTTTTGAACCCAATTTTTTTTATTCTTGTGATAAGGATAAAAATAAAAATTCTTGAGATGATCTTTTGATAGTTGATGATTAGCATGTGGTCCCTTAAAATTGTGTTTCTCACTGATTTTTGAACTACTAAATGTAAGATTTTGAGCCAAAAAGGGGTACTCACTAAATCTACCCCATTCTTTGTGATAGAGTGTTTTAATTCCTCTTGAACTGTATTTTCTAGAACTTGACTTGAAACCATTTTGAAACTTGAAAATTTTTTAAAACACTTTTGAAAATGATTGAGGCACTAGGTATTTTTCCGGCCTTCTGAGCTTTGATTGATTAAATGCTACCCCTTAGTTGCCCAATTTTGAGCCTAAAAGAATAAAATACTTTTCTTGGTACCTTGAATTACTTTGATGAATAATGCTTGGTATGGTACCTTTTAGAGTATTACAAAAGGGTAAAAAGGTAGTTTGAAAAAGTATGGGATGAGAAAGTTAGAAAATATTTCTCTTGAGCTAAAAATCTCCCATTCTCCAGATAAATAAAATGAAATAAACACAAAAAAAATGGAGAAGGGGAAGACAAAAGAAAGTGAGAAATAAAAAATAAGAAAGGAAAGAAAGGTGAAAAAATAAATCAAAGCCCCAAAAAGGTATTTTAGAAGGTGTCATGCTTTGCAATGTTTAATAATTTGTTTAGCCTTCTCGAAATTCCCTTTTCTTGATTTTTCCACCTAACGATTAATCCCATGGCCCCGCTACAACCAAAGTAAAAGACCTCTTGATTCTTATGTGTTTTCATTAATAATGTAGAGATTTGGTTAATAGTCAAGCTTATGGTAGAATACCTTCCTTGAGGAAACTGAGCAAATTGTCATATATATCCTTAAACACTTGAGTGAGGTGAGATGAGTGCCTGAATCAGTGAAAATATGAATTTGAAGAACCTAAGCTTCTAATTGGACTTGAAATCGATTATCTCTTGGGGATTTATTTGAATATGCTTGTTGCTTGGATTAGTTTCTCGGGTTATTGGTTCATTATCCACGATCTGATTATTTATATCTTATGGCCTGGGTAATTGCTTGAGGACAAGCAAAATCTTAAGCTTGGGGTGATTTGATGAGTGTGATTTCACCTCATCTTTGTTTATCATTTTGCATGCATTTTCATGTAGTTTAGGCATATTTAATTTGATTTTTGTTAGTTTTTACCTTGGAACGGGTAAGGCGGTTTTGTGGTGTTGTTTTGCAGGAATTAAGGATAAAATGCTCGAGATCAACCATGATGGAGTTTGGATGAAGATGGGGCTTGAAAAGTGAAGAAAATGAGCCAAACAGCCCATCACGGCCATGATCGAGCAAAACTGAAAAGAAAGAAAGACTGAAGTCAGAACTGGTCACGGCCTAGCCGTGATGACCATCACGGCCGTGACCTTTCACCCCCACAAGTCAGAATCTGTCACGGCCTAGCCGTGAGGCCTCTCACAGCCGTGACAGGCTAGAACTTGAAGTCTCGCGACGTGAAAGTCCGCTCGCCTCGCGAGAATATGAAATCTATAGAAGTGCCCAAGGCAGAAGCCGTCACGGCCTGGCCGTGATGGCCATCACGGTCGTGACGCGCATTACTTGGACCTGAAGCAACTGAATTGGATCAGAATTTGAGTTAGATTGGGATTCAAACTTCCCAAATCTATAAATAAGGACCCAGGCAGAGGCAGAAGAGGACTCTTGGCTGCTACCACTTAGGCTAATCTTTAGGATCTCTCTTCTTCTCCTCCTCTCTTCTCTTAGTTTTATTTTCATCTTATTTATAACCAAGCTTGTCATCACCATGGCAAGGCTTGAGTAGTAGCTTCGTTTCTAGGGATTGGGGCTATGCCCAAGGTTGTTTTATGATGTTAATTTGATGTAATATCTTTGTTAATTACGATTTTGTTTTAGAGTTGATTTCTAGTGTTTGAATCATTCGTAAATTCGGTGGCCACTTGTTTGCGTGTCACAAACATTCTAAGGAGGAACCTAGCGGTGAACTTAGGTGTCGGATCTATAGAATCAGACATAGGACTGAAATCACGAGAGTTAGAAGCCGTCCTTCGAGGATCAACGAATTGTCAAGAAACGCAAAGGGTCCAATCTGAATTCGACTACCACGAGAGTAGGGGTTGGTTCAATTGGGCACGGCTTTTGTAACCCGAGAGGGAGCTTAAGCTATTAGAGGATAAATTCGCCTTCAAGGCAATTTCGACGATTAACAAGGGTAATCGACTTAGCAACGTAAACGATCTTGTTGGTAACCCAAATCCCTAGGAATCCATCTAGATCTGAAAAACCATAAATAGATTTGTTTTCTGTTTTATTTATCTCTTAATTCAAATTCAAAACCTTTTCAAAATACAAATCCTTTTTATACAGCCCAGATTTACTAATTTGATAATTAGTTGTGATTCGAGATCACAGTCTCTGTGGGATCGATATCTTTTATTACTTGGTGACAATCCGGTACACTTGCCGGAATCGCACGTGCGCTCGCACGACGCACGACATCAAGTTTTTGGCGCCGTTGCCGGGGACTGTGCCTTTTCGAATCTCAATTTAGTTTTTAAATTGATTTTTATGGACCTTTTCTTTTTATTTAATTTTTATATCTGGAAAAAAAAAGGGTTAGTATCTATCTCTCTATGTTTTTCTGTTTTATGCAAAGATCCCTAAGTCTTGGAAGCCTTAGTGAGGTTGACCCCAAAATCGAGAGGACCTTTCACAGACGTAGGAGACTACAAAGAGAAAGAGAGAGGTTGATTCCCATTCCACTCATGGCGAATCTCCCGGATACGAAACCTTTGAAGGACTACGCAGCCCCAAATGCTAGGGGCTTGCGAACTGGGATTGCTAGGCCAGAGATTGAGGCAGAGAACTACACTAAACCTCCTATGCTAATCAACATGATTAGGCAACACCAATTCGTAGGACTGCCCTCGGAGGACCCGACTGACCACGTAGAGACATTTTTGGAGTTCACCGATGCAGTCAGAATTCATGGTGCCCCGGTTGATGCTATTCGCTTGAGGTTGTTCCCCTCTTCTCTTACTGGAAAAGCGAAAGCTTGGCTAAAGCAAATCCCCGCTAATACCTTGTCAACTTGGGACCAACTAGAGCAGGCGTTCTTGGAGAAATTCTTCCCTCCATCCAAGACGGCCTACATACGAACCCAGATCACCGGCTTCTTCCAAAAAGACGGAGAATCCTTATCAGAAGCTTGGGATCGCTACAAGGGATTGCTGGAGTCTTGCCTGCATCATGGACTCGAGAGGTGGTTATTAGTGCACACCTTCTACAACGGATTGGATTACTCTTCGAAGGTGTCACTTGATTCTGCAACTGGTGGAACATTTATGAATAGGCCTCTGACCGAGGCATTCAACATCATTGAAAACGTGGCCACCAACTACCACCAATGGGGTTCAAAAAGAGGTAATAAACCGAACAAGATTTCGGGGGGTAAGTTCGAAGTAAATAGCACTGATCTTATAATGTCAAAAATAGACTCACTTAATAAACGTTTTGATCAGCTTGAAAGGGCTAATGTGAGTGCAATAGGTGCTACTAACATTGTTTGTGAGATTTGTGGAATGCAGGGACATGACATAATGGAATGCCCACATGGTATTGCTCATGGATCCGGTGCTTCGGGTGAACAAGTGAACTCTTGTCACAACTTCTACGACACGAACCCGAAGTTGCCCAATTATGCTCCCCCAAATCCCTACAACCAAAGGAAGAACAACCCTTACCTCTCCTACGGCAACTACAGCAACACGCTAAACCATGAGTTCCAAGAGGGCCAAGGTAATAGGAAAGCCGCACCGAGGTATCCTCAGGTATAGAGATCTAAACTAAAGTCTTTACTGGAAAGTTTTGTTGAAACTCAAATAAAATAAAATGAGGAGTTTAGACAACAAGGTAGGGCAGTGAATCGTTGTCTGGTCGGGGTCATGGCCGCACGACCCAGCTCTCAAGCGTCTGGTCCATTTCCTCCTCCCTGTGCATCGTTGTGCATGCTAACGTCGTAGGTGTATCGTCCAGTCGTTGTTCCGCCGCATCTGGTAGGGAGGGGATGACCTCGCACCGCCGTCCAGTTCGTCGTCCGGTCGCTGCATGGAGTAGGAGAGACGATCGCGTGTTCTGGCCCCTGTTCTCCTTTGTTCTCCGCTGCTCCGTCGCCCCAGACCTCCAAGACAGCCACCATGACATCTTCTTCTTCCTTGGGTAAGAAAACACCTCATCTATTTTGCTTAGATTCAAAAATCCCCAAATTGATTTTGAAACCCTAACTTTTCATCTTACTTTAATCATGAAATTGGTTTACTTTTAGTGCATTTGGGACTTGTAATTAATGGTTTCTAAGGTTAATTTTATGATTCTCTATTTAAATCAAATTTTCCCCAAAATGCTCTTTGAACCCTAAACCCCAATTTGATTTTATTTGAAATCAATTGTGTTTCTATGAAATTAACTATGTTTTATTCAAATTAGGACCTTTAATTTGAGATTTCTAAGTTCAATTTCATGTTTCTCAAACCAAATCAAATATTCCCCAATTTTAATTATGGATCATTTTTACCCAAATCGATATTATTGAGAAATCGATTCTATTTACTGAATTAAATGTATGGTTTCTTTTGATTATATGTTTTGAGGATGAAAAATTGAATTGGTGAATTTGTTTGTTGTTATCATGCTTGGTTTGTGTTTCCGTGATGTTGAGCACGGCTATGCTTACTTGGTGGAGTGGAGTTTGCACTCTTGGAACTAACGTGAGCATTAAGACGAGGATCCTTTACTTGCCTTCAAAGGTAAGGGGAGCTTGCCTAGGGATATTCAATAACTATATGCATGTGTGTATGTGTGTAATTGAGTGTTGTGAATATTATTGTGATATTGAGCCAATACTTGAATAACTTGTTTACTTGAACTATTGTTTCTTGCTTTAAAGTGTTATGAATTATATATTTGTGATGAACTGTCATTCACTGTGATATTATTATTGTTGTGAATATATTACTGTTGAGTGAAGTTTAAGAAGCCGGACTTGAGTCTGTGCCCAATGACTAGAAGGATTAAAAGCCTTAATAAGCCTTGAATAGAACTTTGAAAGTTTTGGGTTCACTTATAAAAGTTCCTTGTTTAAAGTGCTTACTTCAGAAGAATAAGATCTTGGATTTTAGGAAAATGTTGAAGTGATTTTGAGTTGAAGGAAACTACATTTTTATGATCAAAAGTTTTGTACGAGAGAAAACTTTTTCGAACGATGTGTTTTATGAAGGAAAGACCCTTTGAAAATATTTGACTTTATTCCATCAAGGATTTCAAAAGCAAACAAATTTCCAAATGTTTTATAAAAGACTTTGTAAAGGAAAAGATTTTCTCCTAAATGATTTAGAAACGTTCCGATTACTTGGATAAGTGACCAAGGTTTTGTTTTGGTTTTTGATTTTCACTGAGTGAAAAGTAAGCACATGTGAAAGAGAATACTAGTTCGTGAGACATCGCCTCTAGTATTCAGTTGTATGCACATGATCTAGGATCCGTGTCAAAAATTATGGACTAGGGGTCCCAATCGTGATATTATGGGCTAGGAGTCCTAATTTTGGAATTGAGGACTGTGTGTCCTAATTTCGTTGTTATGGACTAGGAGTCCTTATCATGTTGAAATAAAACATGGATAAAATTATAATTATTTCTACGACCACAACCTCAGACTGCGGCATCGGTCTAAGGTGTTGTGATTGAGCACTCGGACTGCGTGTCCTGTGGTCTTGATTTTCAAGTAATGAAAATTGTGAATAGTCGTTAGCCTTGGGCTTCGACAATGAAAAAGAGTGAACACAAAGAAAAGTCTCAATAATGAAAAGTCTTTTATTCATATGCATTTCCCCTTAGCAGACGTGCTTGAGTTATCCGAATACCCGCTTAAGATGTGGTATTCGATGAGGTATCCATCTGAATGGTCGTTATAAGGGATTCGTGATGATGTTGATCTGGGCGCATGAGGCGACGGAGACAACTTGTCAAACGGGGCGTATGAGCCTGATCAGCTCTTTCTTTCTTAATGATAAAACGGTGTTGGTATCTCATGAGATTAAGTTTAGAGCCTAATTATTGAAGTGTCATGCATTCTCTTTATAAAAATGATTGTTCGGGTATGAGACCCACTGATATAACACTTGTCATTTTATCTCTGAATGATAATTAAATGTTAATGTGCTGAGGTGATGTATGTATCGTGTATATGGTTGTTGTGTGATATATCCATTTGTCGGTATCTCACCCTTACAGATATACCAGGTTTCTTCTGGTTCGCTATTGTACCCTGGGTACTTTAGTACAGATGATACAGAGAAGTCTTCCTAAGTCACTCAGAGACTTAGATCTGGTTGTTTGATGAAGTATTTGATTGTGGAATGACCACGTGAGTTTTCCTCAGGAATAACTTTTAGAATGACCAGCTTAGGGTTTGAGACTTCGATTTTTTGTAGTATGTATAAGTATGACTCAAAGAGTCTTTATTTTAAAATGGAATGTTTATAGCTCGGAGAGCATCTCTTTTGAATAAAAACCTAAGCTTTTCCTTTTGGTCCTGTATAGCCTATTGATGTAACTATTTTTAGTATATTACTGCCTGGTGGTATTTGGTGTAACTGGAATTCTGGAATGAAAATGTAATTATTTTAGCAGGTGTCCTTTTACCTGGGATGTTCGAATTACAGAGGAGACTCTGTCGAAATTTTTGTAAAAATACTAGCTTTTATTCAAGTATATCTCTGAATTAAATAGACTTGTCAGGTTAGGATTGAAAACCGGTGTGCCGATCAAGGCTTAGGTTTGGAGTCGTGACAAATTTTTTTTATACCCAATTTCAGACGCTTATGTACTTATATAAATTATTTTCCGAAAGAAACCAGCAAATTATCCTTTTAATTTATTTCAGCACGTGTTTACAAAGTAATGCCCAAGGGGGGTGTTACATCTGGAAATGTTTATATTTTGCCTTATTCGGCAATGAGAGCCTAATCAGCTCATTTATTGGTTGGTTGGAGCTCCGGAGATTAGATCTCAAAGTTAGTTGATGAATATTGAAGTGTCATGGTTTTTAAAGCGGTTACGACTGAAGGGTATGAAACCCTTTGAGATATATTTAAATATATTGTTGTCTTTAATATTTATGATTAATTGGTAATTGTCGTTTTAAAATCCATATATTGGAACTCACCCTTGCATATACACGTTCTTCTGTCTTTACTATCATACCTTGGTACACGAATGTAGATATTGCAGAAGAGTTCCTTAAGTCAGTTGGAGACTTAAGTCTGGATTGCGAAAAAAGATGTGTGATCATAGGGATGATCACGAGGTCTTATTAGTGAGTGTCTTTTAGAGCGACCAGCATAGGATTTCTTTGGGGTAGTATGATTTGAGAAAGTTTGTGTAGGTATTTTGAAAACCTTTACATGGTTTAAAATTTTATTGTGAATAATATGTTTTATTTTCACTATTGAGATAAGTACGTTACGTACTACCCTATTCAAAGGAAATTGTTTTACACCCAGACTTTCTGACTCCAAATAAATCAAATTTTTCCGAAAGCACCCAACAAAATTATTTTTAATTTATTTCCACACGTGTTAGTATAGTAATGCCCAAGGGGGGTGTTACAAATGATAGAGCTAATAATTTGCCTAATTTATGGTGCCTCTACTGTTATATCCAATTCAGATCAGTAAATCACTTGCTCTTTAGACATTGATGGTAAGCAATTGTTTGTTACTGCTGTGCATGCCTCCACCAGTTATCTCAAGAAGAGGCAGCTTTGGTCTGATCTTTCTGCGTTGCAGCATCTTCACGATGTTCCTTGGAGTTATGTTGGGGATTTTAATTGTGTTCTGGGATCTCATGAGCACACAGGAAGAGGTCTTCCTTCCAAATTATCTTGTGAGGATTTCAGGTCTTGGACAGATTCTTCTGATCTTATTCATATTGATACAAGAGGTTCATCTTTTACTTGGTCCAATGGAAGAGTTGGGAGCAATTACACTGAGAGAAGGTTGGATAGATCCTTCTGTAACAATGCCTTGATTGATATGTGGAGTAGTGTTTCCTGCTGCACTTTACCTAGAGCCAAGTCAGATCACTTTCCTCTTCTTATAGCTATGAACAAAGATGTTAGGCAGCATGGCTCAATGTTTAAATTTCATAAAATGTGGTCTAGCCACCCTGACTGTAAGAAGTTAATTGCTGACTCTTGGAAGAATCTTATAGCTGGCTGTCCTATGTTTGTCTTAACTCAAAAATTGAAGAATCAGATGGATTGGAACAAGTCTACTTTTGGTGATGTGCATGATAATGTCAAAAATGCTATGTCTAATTTGGATCAAATTCAGCTTCAGATAAGTAGTGATGGTAGTTCTGAAGAGCTTTTTGGAAAAGGAGAAGGAAGCTCAGATATTGCTTCAAACTGCTCTTGGATATGAAGAACAATTTTGGAAGGAAAAGGGTAAAATTAAATGGCATCTTGAGGGGGATAGGAGCACAGTTTTTTTTCCCTCAAATGGCAAAAATCAAAGGTGTTACTAGCAAGATCTCTATGCTGCAGCATGAAGACTAGCTTCTCAATAGCCCTGCTAATATAGAAAGTCATGTTCTAGACTTCTATCAAACTCTTTTTGCTAGTGGTAAGAGTTGTCAAACCAATAACCTTATTGATAGAGTTATCCCTTCTATTGTTTCTGAGCAAGACAATGATTTATTAACAGCTTTGCCTTCCATAGAGGAAATCAAAAATGCCGTGTTTACAATGAATGCTAGTGGAGCTCCTGGGCCAGATGGATTTGAGGGTCACTTTTATCAAACTTATTGGGACGTGATTCATCAGGATGTGTATCATGTTGTTCTCCAATTTTTTAAGCATGGTTGGATCCTTCCTAATTTCAATTCTAGTATCCTTACTCTTATTCCAAAAGTCTCTCATGCTGTTAAAATTGAGCAATACAGACCAATTTCTTTGGCTAATTTTAAGTTCAAGATTATTACTAAAATCTTAGTAGACACGTTGGCAATTATAGCTCCAAAAATTTTATTTGATAACCAAAGAGGTTCCATCAAGGGAAGACATATTTTTTACTGCATTGGAGTTGCTTCTGAGTGCATAAATCAGCTGGACAAAAGGTCTTTTGGAGGTCAATTAGCTATGAAGATTGATATCAAGAAAGCTTTTGATACTCTTGAATGGAGCTTTATTTTAAAAGTCCTCAAATCATTTGGTTTTAATAGGAAGTTTTACTCTTCGATTGAAACTATCCAGCTGTCAGCCAAGTTGTCAATTTCTGTTAATGGTAATGCAATTGGTTTCTTCAACTGTTTGAGGGGTGTTCGACAAGGAGATCCATTATCTCCTCTCTTATTCTGTCTCGCTGAAGAAGTTCTTAGTAGAGGTATCAATATGCTGGTGGAGGATGGCAAAATGCAATTGATGGCTGGTCCTGGAAACTGCATAATGCCTAGTCATATCCTCTATGCAAATGATATTTTAGTCTTTTGCAAAGCCTCTAAAACTACTTTAATGAATCTTTTGTCTTTATTTAAAGACTATGAGCAGATTTCTGGGCAGGTGATTGGTATTGACAAGTCCAAGTTCTACACTGGTAACATTTCAGGTGCTAGGAAAGTTTCTCTTTCAAATATCATTGGTTTCCATCATGGATCTCTCCCCTTTAATTATTTATGTGTCCCTCTTTTCAAAGGGAAACCTAGAAGGATACATCTCCTTCCCATTGCTAACAGAATTAAGACTAAGCTTGCTTCATGGAAGGGTTCTTTGCTATCTATCATGGTGAGAGTGCAATTGGTTAGCTCTGTTGCTCTTGGTATGCTTGTTTATAGTTTTTATTTGTATGTTTGGCCTGTTAACTTACTAAATTCTGTTGATAAGTGGTTGAGGAACTTTATGTGGAGTGGTGACATCAACACTAGGAAAACTGTAATTGTTTCTTGGAATAAGGTTTGCAAACCTTTTCATGAGGGTGGTCTTGGCATCAGATCAATCAAATATATTAATAAAGCTGGTATTCTTAAGCTTGGTTGGGAATTTGCCTCTCCAAACAGTCAATGGTGTGACACCCTAAACTCGGGTCATCACATGGTTACCCGTTTGCGGAAATAAAACTTTATTTGCTGGTTACTTTCGGAAAATAATGTTTTCTCAACGTTCATATTTTCAAAATATGGTGATAAAATTTTTTTCCTTTTTCTTTTAACTTCACAACCACAACAACAACAACGTAATCAAATTACATTCAGATACACAAAGTATATAAATCTTACAACTATACTGCCTCATATATTTTCATACCTAAATCATTATCAGTTTAGTTTATTCCCATAACATCATATAACACAATCGGACCTAAGCTGGTCGCCAATAACAGACACTACACCCGACAGGAGCAGCACAGCATGTCTCGAACTAGGCGGCCTCCTTCTTCTTGTAGAGGTCATACCCCTTGTGCTACTCTGATATGTGTTGTAAGGGTGAGACACCAATATATGAATTTTAACAAAATAACTAAATGCTCGCACAAAAGAAGGCACATGTACAATTTCATGTTATAACAACATAAGCATCCCTACTATAGCATACAATTTATCAATGGGTTTCACACCCCAAACATCAACGTTGGAAAATTATGCATGAGCACTTCAATACATCATCTAACTTTTCCTAATCTCCGGAGATCCCACAACACCACGTAAATGAGTTGATCAAGCTCAATAGCCAAATATATTAGGCACTTCGTGGCATGGAATACTTTATTCATTAAAGCACCACACATAACTTCGTAGCCAAAATACCCTATCATCAAGGTATCCGACATAACTTCGTAGCCAAAATACCCTGTCATCAAGGTATCCGACATAACGTCGTAGCCAAAATACCCTGTCATTGTCATCAAGGTATCCGACATAGGACATCGTGGGCACGTCTGCCAATGCATGCATATAAAATATTTTGTTCTCGTCGTTTTCTTCGTGTGTAATCTTTCCTTTGCCAAAGCTCAAAAGCTTACGACCAACGTAGTTTTCAATGTCTTAAAGTCTTTCATTAACAACACAGGACACACAGTCCGAGTGCTTAGTCACGAAACCCTAAACCTTGCAATCAGTCTTAGGTTCGTGGTAATAGAAAACATCATAAATCTTTTACCGTCATTTATTACGTCGTGAAGTAGACACACAGTCTACCTACTAGACACCAAGTCTTTAACATCATAAGAACACTAGAATCCCGACGTCTCGGTTACTAAGTCCCATATCGTCGTTTTACATCGTTTTTGTTCGTGAAACACAAATCCAAAATAGGATAACGTCATAAGAACATCAGTACCCCGACATCTCGGTTACTAAGTTCTATATCGTCGTTTTACATCGTTTTTGTCCGTGAAACACAAATCCAAAATAGGATAACGTCATAAGAACACTAGTACCCCGACATCTCGGTTACTAAGTTCTATATCGTCGTTTACGTCGTTTTTCGTCTATGAAAACATATCCAAAATAATATCTCCGCAACTTATCCAAATTACCGAAAATACGTCATTGAGTGAACTCATTTACATAAAATCTTTTCTACTTGAAATTCGTTTATAAAACGTCCAATCATCAAAAACTTTTTACTGAAACTTCAACTATAAAATCAATTCAGATTAAACTTCTTCTCAAAACAAGTACTGCTATTTTTAAACTTTCACCGTAAATAATTTCAAAACTTGCCATCATTTATCATTTTCCAAGAAAATATTTTTAAAGTCAAACTTTGACTTTTCATTTTATATTATTATTTTATTATTTTTATTTTTATAAAATATTTTTGAATATTAATTTCACAAAATAACTTTTTATAATATTTAGGAATTTCTTGCGTAAAAATTAGCAGTACTAAAAAAATTTCACGGTTACGCTCTCACCGTGACTCATAAATTTCTTTTACACTAATAAATCCTTAAAATAATAGTATTTCTCAAAAACTCATTATTTTTCAAAATAATATTTTTCCACCACTATTATATTCCAACATTCCCCATAAAACGTTGAATATAATGTTCACAACTTATTAAATCTTTTATCTGATTAATCGGTTGTGCATTGACCACTGTCAGGCCTCTCAAACAACATTCAACATTCATCATTCAACAATATCATCATAATTATATCACCAGGCAGATCATGCATCATAGCAACATACTATACTACTGCTGATAATTAAATCAATTAAAAACAGATTAATCACCGATGCACAGATAACAACACAACGTAAGCCACATAAACAAATAATCACAACCACCTATAAATCATATAAACCACACTACAAACAAATAGTTATTGAGAAAAATCCATCATGGCAAGCCCCCCTTACCTCTTGAAGATTGAACTAACCGTTCCTGTTAATCTCCTGATCCCGATCCGATTTTTCCTCTCCGTCAGCGTAAATCGGTTAACTCAGTTGTTTCCTTCAAACAAATTGCAACCAAAATAAATCAAATCAAACAAAAACATACTTGACTCATGGAGGTTAAGGTTCGACCTCAACAACTTTTCTAGGTTAGGAAAGTTAAAATTTTGTTAACTTAAGGATTTATGATCCATAAGTAACTTAAACATGATTAAGCACTTAACCCAAGATTATGAACCAAGAACATGAACTAAAACTCATCTAGTTCCAAGAACTAGGGTTTCGGCCAAGGGCTGAGTTTGGAGTTAGAAATCTCTAAAATTTCTAAACTCTTGGATTTAATCAACATACAAAACCTAGAGTTAGATTCAAGTGTTACAAACAACTTTTGAATCATAAAACCAACAAGTGTTCATACCTAGGGTTTCGGTTTTTGAAGAAACAAATAGGCTCAAGTTTGATTTTTGATCTTATATATACTTGAATACAAGAACTAGCAAGATACAAAAGGATTGAATCATGAATCAAGTCATGAAAATGAAACAAAACCTAAGAATACAAATTTGACCTAGGTTCGGCCATGACCAGAAATCTAGGAAAGAAATTTCTCATGATCTTATGCTTCTAGATGATGAAAATAGAGATGATTATAAGATCATAGCAATTGGTTTCATGTCAAAAGGATTTTTCTAGAATTAGTTATGAATTTTTGAATCTAGCTTCAAGAACTTTAAACAAATGAAGAACATGTTGATCAAAGGCATAAACTCAAGAATCTTATGAAGAGAAAAGCTTAGAATAGCAAGATTAAGAGAGACTACCTCTTGATGATCAAAGAAAATGATGATTTGGATGATGTTCTTCACAAATTTTTCGTGATGTTCTTGAGAAACTTAAGGGAGAAGATGAACATAGTTAGGTTTTAGAACAGTTTTATTATTTTGGGTGTATCTCTCAACATAATTGTCCGTTTTGGATGATCTTTATGTCGTTGGAAAGAAGAGAGAAAGATGAACAACTTTCATGTTGAAAGTTTTTCGAGATTCAAAACAGAAACTGGTCAGAATTGCCAATCAAAATCTGGCGAATTATGAACTCTTTGGAGCAAAAGAACATGAAAATGGAAAAATGGCTTAATGAAGAAGACAACCTATTTAAATGAACAAAAACCCAAACTTAATGAAGAAGGCATTGGAGCCGTGAGGATGGGGCAAGGTTTGGTCAACTTGTTCAATGGCAATTGTTAGAAATTGTCATAAAAAGACATAGGCATTTTGGTCATTTCATAAGAAAATTTAATGTTGCCATTATGGCCATTTATGATAGGATAAACTCGTCATAAATGCTCACCAAGTCGGTCAATCCAATGTCTCTGCTACGTTGCCGACTTCTCGATTCATCTGACTCAGGCTCTGCCTAGAGACATCTCGACGTATAGGCCCGCAACAAATATAATATTTTAATTTTTTTACCAAAATTTTCAAAACTTCCAGTATCGTAGTAAATATGATAAAAACATTTTTCATCTCGTTCACGACTCAAAATTAGGTCTTCTGAGCAGTAAACTTTTACTGTCAGTGAAAACACGAAAAAGTAGAGACCGGCTTCCGTCTGAATTTTCAACCAAAAACTTCCCCGTAACCTTATAAAAATAAGTATGACAAGGAAATGACCTTGGTTCATCCAAAATCATTTTCTAAGTCTCGGATAAAAATATATATTTATATATTTATTACCGATATTACGAAACAGCGAAAATCGGGGTGTTACATTACTACCCCACTTAAAAAAAATTTCGTCCTCGAAATTTCGTCACTCGAAACTTAAACAGAATTTTGTAATCCCATCTTAACCATAAAATTCTACATTGCCCTTCACATCATCTTTCCTCTTATTCTATATTCTATAATACAATTCATTCTTATGTCATTTCTATATATCCGTACTATCCTCAGAATTTCATCAGAGTCTATCACACTTGAAAAAACAAAATCGAAACTTAATCACTTCTTTTATCAACATGGTTCTACCAGAAACATTATTCAAATCATCTAACTCTGAATATTATCACTAATACCAACAATATCTACACAGCACCACGTATCAATTCCCTACTCAGAATATTTAATCATAGTCTTATTTTCTCTTCATTATAATTCACCACTCCAATTTGATATTACCTAACACGTCTCATCCTCAAAATAATCTCATTGCATATCTTAATGCAATTAAACCAAAAGGGATTATATAAAATAGAATTATCTAACTCTTAGCTTTCGAACTTTTCTAACAACTTAATTTTACTCAAGAACTTCTCTTTTCCGCTCACGTTCATCCTAGGTAAAACTATCATAGACATCTTGCTGTAATTTCTTCCAATCATACGATTAAATATTAACGATGATCATTTTATCATTATCCTAGTTCCTTTAGCAAACTCTACCTCGATCATAACAAAATCTGCCAAAATCATCTTACTTACTGATCTTACTTCTGAAAATTCTCAGATTACTAATCACATCTACACCTCAATAAAATCCATTCACCTCTTGTCATGCTTAGGTATTACACTTACTCTCAGCTAACCTTATAAGGATCAATTCCATTCTTCTTTATCCATCTAACTTAGGATGATAAGCTGAACATCAACTTCAACTTGGATCTTAACACTAGATGTAACTTTAGCCCAACACTCGAAGTAAGCCTTGCTCAGAATGATGTTGGAAAATTCTTTATCATGTTGAATCAGTCCTCTGATACACGCCTCTGTTGGTTTTTCCATTACACAGTGAACCTAAGCAGGTAAAAAGGTGTTGACTTCATCAACCTACTCCCAATAATCTGAAAAGAGATTTTCAAGACAAGAATTTTCTTGATTTTGCTTTCACAAGAAAGCACAAAGAATAATTTGACCAATCTGAAAGATACAAGTGTCCAATATGTAAAAAGATTCTTTAATAGGTTCGTGAGTGTAAAAATGCATGGCCAATACAAGTTTACAAACATGAGTCTAATAAAGTTTCTTCCTTCACAAGAACTTTACTACACAACGATTTAAAAGAACATCAGTCCGATAAAAATTTAGACTGGGTCACTTCCACCAAAAGTAAAAGTGATTCGACTAAGTCTCATCAAGAAACTTCTATCATCAAGAATTCATATATGTCACATAACTCAAGAAATACTCATAATACATTCCCAAAGAAGTATGAAAATATCCATACTGTCAAAACCAAAGTCAGGATAGATTTTAAATCAAGGTCAGAAAAATGAATTTGGCCTGTACAAAATGTACCGCTATGATTGTCTAATACAACCATAGGAATTTGAAAAGAAATTTGTCCATAAGGAACAATTTTTCTGAATCCCGAGACCCTCATCTAAGGTTGAAGATTTAAATCTATTCGCTTTGGTTTCTCACAAGCATAATGGTCTTTTATGACGCACTTAGTATGGTCATCCTGAATCGGCACGATTCCTGATAACTTGGTCAATCACTCAGACACACGAACAGTTAATCTTTCCTCATAAGTTGTGTTTACAGTATAAAATCTTTAATAAGTCCTTACTCCAAACTGGTGGTAACTTGTTCTCAAGTCGATCCTTGAATATATGACAACTCCTTGCGAGGGATCTGTAACACTTGATACAGAGGTCTCTCTTACTCCTCGTGACTCTTAGAGTAAACGAGAACATCATCGATGAAGATGATGACTTACTTATCGAGAAACGGACCAAAATTCCATTTCTTGAAGTCTAACCCAACTAACTTCGTTGGCAATATCCTACACAAAGCGGTTGAGATCTGGCTAAATCTAGAAACTAGATCAATCAGAAACTCAACATCCGTCCGTCCGTACAAACTTGGGACATTCTCAGAAAATTTTCCCCAAAAACTTTCAATGACAGGTACCTTATTCAAATGTCTGATACCGTCCTAAGGAATAAACGAATGTATCAACATGAACATAAGTACCCTTTAGTAAACATGAGTTCTCACAAGGTCTCAACCCAATCAGAACCCACCAAAACATACTTACTTGTGTGTCAACACACATTGTTTCAATCAAGAAACAATTCAAACAAGTTTCGACCAGAGATCACACAACAAAAACCTAACAGACCTATTCCCCAACATTCCTGAAAGACTCGACCAGCTCTGATACCACCAATGTGACACCCTAAACTCGGGTCATCACATGGTTACCCGTTTGCGGAAATAAACCTTTATTTGCTGGTTACTTTCAGAAAATAATGTTTTCTCAACATTCATATTTTCAAAATATGGTGATAAAATTTTTTTCCTTTTTCTTTTAACTTCACAACCACAACAACAACAACGTAATCAAATTACATTCAGATACACAAAGTATATAAATCTTACAACTATACTGCCTCATATATTTTCATACCTAAATCATTATCAGTTTAGTTTATTCCCATAACATCATATAACACAATCGGACCTAAGCTGGTCGCCACTAACAGACACTACACCCGACAGGAGCAGCACAACATGTCTCGAACTAGGCGGCCTCCTTCTTCTTGTAGAGGTCATACCCCTTGTGCTACTCTGATATGTGTTGTAAGGGTGAGACACCAATATATGAATTTTAACAAAATAACTAAATGCTCGCACAAAAGAAGGCACATGTACAATTTCATGTTATAACAACATAAGCATCCCTACTATAGCATACAATTTATCAATGGGTTTCACACCCCAAACATCAACGTTGGAAAATTATGCATGAGCACTTCAATACATCATCTAACTTTTCCTAATCTCCGGAGATCCCACAACACCGCGTAAATGAGTTGATCAAGCTCAATAGCCAAATATATTAGGCACTTCGTGGCATGGAATACTTTATTCATTAAAGCACCACACATAACTTCGTAGCCAAAATACCCTATCATCAAGGTATCCGACATAACTTCGTAGCCAAAATACCCTGTCATCAAGGTATCCGACATAACTTCGTAGCCAAAATACCCTGTCATCAAGGTATCCGACATAACTTACCAAATCCCCATCATCGACATAGGACATCGTGGGCACGCCTCGCCAATGCATGCATATAAAATATTTTGTTCTCGTCGTTTTCTTCGTGTGTAATCTTTCCTTTGCCAAAGCTCAAAAGCTTACGACCAACGTAGTTTTCAATGTCTTAAAGTCTTTCATTAACAACACAGGACACGCAGTCCGAGTGCTTAGTCACGAAACCCTAAACCTTGCAATCAGTCTTAGGTTCGTGGTAATAGAAAACATCATAAATCTTTTACCGTCATTTATTACGTCGTGAAGTAGACACACAGTCTACCTACTAGACACCAAGTCTTTAACATCATAAGAACACTAGAATCCCGACGTCTCGGTTACTAAGTCCCATATCGTCGTTTGACATCGTTTTTGTTCGTGAAACACAAATCCAAAATAGGATAACGTCATAAGAACACTAGTACCCCGACATCTCGGTTACTAAGTTCTATATCGTCGTTTTACATCGTTTTTGTCCGTGAAACACAAATCCAAAATAGGATAACGTCATAAGAACACTAGTACCCCGACATCTAGGTTACTAAGTTCTATATCGTTGTTTACGTCGTTTTTCGTCTATGAAAACATATCCAAAATAATATCTCCGCAACTTATCCAAATTACCGAAAATACGTCATTGAGTGAACTCATTTACATAAAATCTTTTCTACTTGAAATTCGTTTATAAAACGTCCAATCATCAAAAACTTTTTACTGAAACTTCAACTATAAAATCAATTCAGATTAAACTTCTTCTCAAAACAAGTACTGCTATTTTTAAACTTTCACCGTAAATAATTTCAAAACTTGCCATCATTTATCATTTTCCAAGAAAATATTTTTAAAGTCAAACTTTGACTTTTCATTTTATATTATTATTTTATTATTTTTATTTTTATAAAATATTTTTGAATATTAATTTCACAAAATAACTTTTTATAATATTTAGGAATTTCTTGCGTAAAAATTAGCAGTACTAAAAAAATTTCACGGTTACGCTCTCACCGTGACTCATAAATTTCTTTTACACTAATAAATCCTTAAAATAATAGTATTTCTCAAAAACTCATTATTTTTCAAAATAATATTTTTCCACCACTATTATATTCCAACATTCCCCATAAAACGTTGAATATAATGTTCACAACTTATTAAATCTTTTATCGATTAATCGGTTGCACATCGACCACTGTCAGGCCTCTCAAACAACATTCAACATTCATCATTCAACAATATCATCATAATTATATCACCAGGCAGATCATGCATCATAGCAACATACTATACTACTGCTGATAATTAAATCAATTAAAAACAGATTAATCACCGATGCACAGATAACAACACAACGTAAGCCACATAAACAAATAATCACAACCACCTATAAATCATATAAACCACACTACAAACAAATAGTTATTGAGAAAAATCCATCATGGCAAGCCCCCCTTACCTCTTGAAGATTGAACTAACCGTTCATGTTAATCTCCTGATCCCGATCCGGTTTTTCCTCTCCGTCAGCGTAAATCGGTTAACTCAGTTGTTTCCTTCAAACAAATTGCAACCAAAATAAATCAAATCAAACAAAAACATACTTGACTCATGGAGGTTAAGGTTCGACCTCAACAACTTTTCTAGGTTAGGAAAGTTAAAATTTTGTTAACTTAAGGATTTATGATCCATAAGTAACTTAAACATGATTAAGCACTTAACCCAAGATTATGAACCAAGAACATGAACTAAAACTCATCTAGTTCCAAGAACTAGGGTTTCGGCCAAGGGCTGAGTTTGGAGTTAGAAATCTCTAAAATTTCTAAACTCTTGGATTTAATCAACATACAAAACCTAGAGTTAGATTCAAGTGTTACAAACAACTTTTGAATCATAAAACCAACAAGTGTTCATACCTAGGGTTTCGGTTTTTGAAGAAACAAATAGGCTCAAGTTTGATTTTTGATCTTATATATACTTGAATACAAGAACTAGCAAGATACAAAAGGATTGAATCATGAATCAAGTCATGAAAATGAAACAAAACCTAAGAATACAAATTTGACCTAGGTTCGGCCATGACCAGAAATCTAGGAAAGAAATTTCTCATGATCTTATGCTTCTAGATGATGAAAATAGAGATGATTATAAGATCATAGCAATTGGTTTCATGTCAAAAGGATTTTTCTAGAATTAGTTATGAATTTTTGAATCTAGCTTCAAGAACTTTAAACAAATGAAGAACATGTTGATCAAAGGCATAAACTCAAGAATCTTATGAAGAGAAAAGCTTAGAATAGCAAGATTAAGAGAGACTACCTCTTGATGATCAAAGAAAATGATGATTTGGATGATGTTCTTCACAAATTTTTCGTGATGTTCTTGAGAAACTTAAGGGAGAAGATGAACATAGCTAGGTTTTAGAACAGTTTTAGTATTTTGGGTGTATATCTCAACATAATTGTCCGTTTTGGATGATCTTTATGTCGTTGGAAATAAGAGAGAAAGATGAACAACTTTCATGTTGAAAGTTTTTCGAGATTAAAAACAGAAACTGGTCAGGATTGCCAATCAAAATCTGGCGAATTATGAACTCTTTGGAGCAAAAGAACATGAAAATGGAAAAATGGCTTAATGAAGAAGACAACCTATTTAAATGAACAAAAACCCAAACTTAATGAAGAAGGCATTGGAGCCGTGAGGATGGGGCAAGGTTTGGTCAACTTGTTCAATGGCAATTGTTAGAAATTGTCATAAAAAGACATAGGCATTTTGGTCATTTCATAAGAAAATTTAATGTTGCCATTATGGCCATTTATGATAGGATAAACTCGTCATAAATGCTCGCCAAGTCGGTCAATCCAATGTCTCTGCTACGTTGCCGACTTCTCGATTCATCTGACTCAGGCTCTGCCTAGAGACATCTCGACGTATTGGCCCGCAACAAATATAATATTTTAATTTTTTTTACCAAAATTTTCAAAACTTCCAGTATCATAGTAAATATTATAAAAACATTTTTCATCTCGTTCACGACTCAAAATTAGGTCTTCTGAGCAGTAAACTTTTACTGTCAGTGAAAACACAGAAAACGGTAGACCGGCTTCCGTCCGAATTTTCAACCAAAAACTTCCCCGTAACCTTATAAAAATAAGTATGACAAGGAAATGACCTTGGTTCATGCAAAATCATTTTCTAAGTCTCGGATAAAAATATATATTTATATATTTATTACCGATATTACGAAACAACGAAAATCGAGGTGTTACAAATGGTCTGCTTTGCTTAATGCCAGAGTCATTGGGAATGGCAAACCAGTTAATCATCACATATCTTCCTCAATTTGGCCTGGTATTAAAAGCTGTTTACCAGATATATTGGAGAATGTCTCTTGGAATCTTGGTAATGGTTTGAGCATCAACTTTTGGAAGGACAAATGGCTATCAAAAACTGTTTTAGAACTGCTGAATGCTCAGCCTGATCTGCAGTCTGATTTGTATATTCTCTCAGCCAAGGTGGCTGACTATATCATTAATGGTAATTGGTGTATTCCTAATGCTTTACTGACTCACTGCCCTGCAATCAAAGATTAAATTGATAAGATCACTATCCCTATTTATCCTTGTATGGATCAAATTGGTTGGTCTAAAACTGTCTCTGGATCTTTCAGCTTCAAGGAAGCTTATTTCTTTTTTTCTCCTTTTGGTCCAGTTGTGCCTTGGACTAAGATTATTTGGAATCGCAGTGTTCCACCTTCCAAGTCTTTCATCTTGTGGAGAATTATAAATAATAAGATGACCACAGATGACAATTTGCAAAGTAGAGATTGCACAATGGTCTCTATGTGCAGTCTTTGTGGTAATGCCTATGAAGATACTCAGCACCTTTTCCTGGACTGTAATTTTGCTATGACAATTTGGCATTGGTTCATGAATCGTCTTAACCACTTCATTGGTTGTTCTAATTTTACTTTTGTGCTTGCTGTCTGCTCCCGTGGTTGGTCTAGTCAAGCTTATGATATGCTTATTGCTGGTATTCTTAACATTTGTATATTATCTGGCACTGTAGGAATCAACTAAGGTTCAATAACAAGTTGGTTCCCATCAACTCAACAATTTCTTTGATCTCCTCCAATGTTTCCTTGGCTAGTATGCTTAGTAAAGGTACTATGTCTAATTCCATTATGGACTTCTCCTTTGTCAAGGCATTTAATGTCCAATGTCATCCTCATGCTGCAAGAATAATTAGAGAAGTTAGATGGCATCCTCCTATTACTAACATGGTGAAGTGCAACACTGATGGTAGTGCTCTTGGATGTCCTGGTTCAGCTGCTTGCGGTGGTTTATTTAGAGACAGTTTCTCAGACTTTATTGGTTGTTTTTCAATTAACCTCTGCTCTCAAGGTTCTCTCCAAGCTGAATTGCATGGTGCCATGAATGCCATTGAAATCGCTTTCAAGAAAGGTTGGCATAATCTTTGGTTAGAATTTGATTCTCAATTTGTAGTGGTTGCTTTTGCTAACAACAATCTTGTGCCTTGGAGTTTCAGAAATAGATGGATTAACTGTGTCTTGCTTTCCAAGTAAATGCATTTTGTTGTCTCTCATATTTATAAAGAAGGAAACCATTGTGCTGATAAGTTAACTAATTTTGGTTTGAATATCTCATGATTAGTTTGGTGGGATTCAATTCCTAATTTTATTTGGGAAGACTCTTTTAGAAATAAATGTGGGTTACCAAATTTTAGGTTTCATTAGCTCTTCTTGGGTTTGGTTGATGTCCCCCCAAGTTTCTATACAATCTTTTCCTTCTTTATTAATAAATTGGGCACTCTTTTTCCTTTTGGTGTTTTTTTCCCTAAGGAGGGTTTTGCACCATAAGGTTTTAATGAGGCCCCTTTTGAAAAAAAATAAAATTTTTTTTGATATACTAGTTTTTTTTCGAATAAATTTTTATAATTCGATTTTATATCCAATTTTCAATTATTTTTTAAAAACTAGGTTTTGAATTTTTGTTTAAATCATTGCTATTTACTAATTTCAAATATTTTTTTATAAATTAGTCTTTTGAGAGTAAATTTTTAAACTTTGTTTTTATATCCTATTTTCCGAAAAAAAAATCCTTGTTTTTATATTTTTATATAAACTAGTTTCTTTGAAAATTACTTTTCAAACCATTTTTATTTACAATATTTAAACGTTTTCCTATAACCTTGGTTTTTAAAAGGTATATTATAAAAACATTCAGTCCTTTTTTTTTCAAAAGAAATTCCTCTATAAACTATTTTATAAACTTTAGGCAAACTATTTTATAGTCTTTATTTTTAAATAATTTTTATACATTTTTTAAAAACTTTGTTTTTATATCAATTTGCAAATCTTTCCTCTATAAACTAATTTTTTAGAATTATTTTTTAAACCCCGTTTCCATATCTTATTCTTCAAAAAAGTATTATGAATTATATTTTGGAAACAATTTTTATATACTATTTAAAAACTTTATTCTTTAAAATAATTTTTTATATTTAAAAATTTTCTTCTGTTAAATAATTTTTTGTGAAGTACTTTTTAAACTCTTTGTACATTTTATTTTAAATCTTTTTGTTTTTATCAAATGATTTTCAAACGTTTTTAGCTCGTTTTTATATCCTATTTTCAAAACTTTATTCTAAAAATAGTTTTTCAAAGAGTACTTTTAAAACTGTTTCTAAACTTCAAAGACTTTTTTTTATATATATTGTTCCGTCCAAATATCTCAAGTGAGAGATACTCGTCCGGAGAAACTCTTGTGGGAGTGTTTTGGAATTAGCTTGACAGAATCGGAATTCTGCTCCTACGTATCCAAATGGGAATCAAAGCAAACGTAGTTCTAAGTGAGGGGGTTGAACCCCTATTTATAGAGATGTTTTGGTGTAACAGTTTGAGTTGGACTGTTATTAAGATCTTATTTGTTAGGATCGGATTGTTATTGTAGTTAGATAAAGATAAGGATAAGGCTCCGAGTTATACGGAGGGATATTTGGACCAGCGAGATACTCGACCCAGTCAGTTGTGACTGGATAGCTCGAGGCCGAGATATCTTCATCCGTGGCCTGCTGTGGAATAGGCTCGAGTAGTTATCCTCGGGTGTCAAGTGCATTAATAGGTCTTCGGCTTTATGGGAGTTCAAGTCACGGCCTACTCACAAGAATGAGCTCGGTCGTATTGACAATCCTCGGCCTTATATCTTCAGCCAGTACACAAGCCCCCCGAGCTCCGAGCTTAAATAAGCGAAAGAGCTGACAAGTATTAAACCGCTTATTCTTCGGCCACGTGGACTTTCGTATTCCCAGCTGTCATTTCAACCGAACCTTCCTTCCCCCCTTTTGTCAGAGAAGGCAATCATTTCTCTTAATCCTTCTGTGGCACGTTACAGGTGAGTAACCCTAGAGTTCCGCGCCCATTTAATGAGGGGAAAATTAAAAGTCTCGCCCTTGGGCTTCAAGAAACGTGGGTCGTTGATCGTATCTCATTATCCATCGTGGTAGCTATAAATATCTTTTCCTGTTTCACCTCATTCCCCCTTGCCTATCTTCCTTCGCCCTTCATCCCTGTCTTTGAAGTTTCTGCCATCACTTTCCTACCTGTCACTCTTCAGGTACGCCCAGGCTTCTTCCCTCTTTCGTGCTTCTAAGTTTATTTTCTACTTCTAGATATGAGTTCGTCCGAGTCTACTGAGTCGAACACCTCGCCTCTGGTGGAGCGCGAGGTTTCCCCCATTGGGGGCTCTCCTTCCACTTCTTCTGTTCCTTCACAGGAACTAAACATCAGTCAGGTGAGACCGTCCTCCTCCAGGTCGTCTTACTCTGAGTCTGATTCTTCTGGGTCCGACTCTTCTAGGTCTGGTTCTCCCTCCCCCCAAGTTTCCAAACCCGCCGCTCGCAAACAACGCCAAAGGGTTCCAATAGACCCTGTTCCCGATATTACCCTTCCTGGGTATACCTGGGTTAATGGCGAAGTTGGGGCTTATTTTTCTGACTTTCAGACTTCGGATTCAATTGCTCGTCTTCGGTCCCAGATTAATATCTCGGCGTCCGGGACGAATCCGAGTTTATTTGTTCCCCATGCTCGGGCACCGAGTATGTCTTCCTTAGGGCTCATCCTTCTGAGCCCCCTTTTACATATATGTATAAAACACTATTTGCTCAGCTGCGCGTGTCTCTCCCTTTCACCGAGTTTGAGTGTGACGTTCTGAGAACCATGAATGTCGCACCTACTCAGCTTCATCCCAACAGTTGGGCTTTTCTAAAAGCCTTTCAAATTCTGTGTAAATACATCGGGATGGAGCCCACTACTCCCAAATTTTTGTACTTTTACCAAACAAGGTTTGGTGAAAAAACGGGATGGATTTCCCTCAATGGGCTGAACCGGAGAGGACTGCTTAGTCTATACACATATAAAGACTTCAAAGTCGGCTTCTTCCGAGTTCGCCCCTCGGGCTCTCACTCTTCCCACTTTTTTGATGAGAACGGATGCGCCAGGTTTTCTTTATACTGGCAATCATCTCCTACCAAATTCGTTGGTTTTGAATACCAACCCCTTCCTGCCGAGGATAGACGGGATATAGATATATTATAAAAACTTCCTCGGCCTCTCCATTGTGGACGTCTTCTGAAACTCCCCTTCTCATCCACTCCAAGAGCCGACCTTAAAAGTAAGTGCTCGGCTTTTTAGTTTTTAACTCTTTTCTGTATGTGTTCCCGTACTAACAACTTTTCTTTTTGGCAGTCATCATGGGGAAATTCGACTTCTCCAAGCTTTTGAAATCTGCCGCGAAAGAGGGTCCCTCCACTACCGAGAAGAAAAAGAAAAGACTTCCTCCGGCCACTGCCAAGGGGGCTTCATCATCCGCCCCTCACAAAAGAAAAAGGGTAGAGATAGTAGTCGACGTCGAAGATTCTTCCCCTCCTCACTCAAGTCCCCGACATCCTACCACTCATGAGACGGGAACTACGGGGCGGGAGGAACAACTTCCTCCCTCTACCTAGGTGAAGTGGTACAATACTTCTCTGAAAGCAGGAACCTCATCTCTCTGGGGCGAAGACTTCAACCCCTTCCCTGCTTTTGACTCGAACTTCCTAAAGCCTGCTGATCTCCGATTAATCAGGCAACAAGGGGCTCAGTCAAGCATGGAGGCCCTCTCGGCCTACTGCATCCGAGCTGCTGCTCTGGCCCGCTTTTGTAGCCGAGATTTGATGGAGACTAAGAGGAAATCCCAGCACCTGGAAACTGAACTTGCCTCTATTGAGAAGCTGAAGGGGGATTTTGCCCGGACCTCCACGGAGCGTGATGAGCTGGCCAAAGCCAATAATCTCCTGAGTACTACCATTACCGAGCTGAATGGCCAGAACTCCGAGCTTAACTCCCAAGCAAAATTTGCTGAGGAGAATAAAGCTCGGGCTGAAGAGGATAAAGCTCGAGCTGAAGAAGAGCTCAAGAAGGCTCAAGTTGAAATCGAGCAACTTAAAGTTGCTCTGGAGGCCGAGACTAAGGCCAGGATGGAGATTCAGGAAGATCTAAAAGAGGCCACTGACTGCATTCTTGTCGAGCATCGAAAAGGCTTCGCAAAGGCCATTGCTCAAGTTGAAATTCTTGCTCCAGGGGTTGATATCTCAGGTGTCGATGTAACTAAAGAGGTGCTCAATGGGGAACTTGTTCCCATTATTCTCGAAGAGGAAGAGGAGGTGGAAGGGGTTGAATATTCTCCCGAGGATCACATCGACGCCGAAGAGAGTCATAGGGACGAGTAACTGTATTCTTTGTTTTTTGTTTTCTACATCCCTTGTAATGGGCTTTTGCCTTTGTAACTTTGGTTGATTTAATGAAAACTCTTCCACCGTTTTGATGACTTCCTGTTCCTCTTGTAGCTTTTGTTTGGCCGAGATATTCTTCGAAATATTTTTATATTCCGACGTTGTTTGTATTGCGTGTTCGGCTTGTTTAAACAAGACCTCGACTAAGGCCGAGATATTCTGTCATCCGTATCAAAAACGGATAGTTGTTGTGTCACATATGAAATGCATGATTCACGTTTTGTATATGTGGTCACACGTCATGTGCCTTGGAAATCCCAGTGGGTTCATGCAATTACTGCTTTTTGCTGAGTTTCAAGATTTATCTTTTCAATAAACCTTTTCCCAGCGCATATTTTTTCCTTTCCAACGCCTCTTCCCCCTTATAAATAGGGTTGTTTCTTTGCTTCACTTATTCATTCTTCATTCTTTTTCACCAGCCAAATTCGTCCTCCTTCAACCCGAGTAGTTCTATAATAGCGCTAGGGGTTTATGCTCCTCTCTCCCAGTTAACATCCTTTTTCAAGCTTTAAAGCTGCCAAAAAGGGTGTAATTGGGAGATGGGATCCAGAATCTCTTTCATGACGTAATCTCTTTAAAAAGGATGTTACCTGGGAGAATAGCAACTTCCGGGAGTCGAGAAAGGGGTAGTAACCGTCTCCTCCCGAAGCAGGCCGAGCACCTCATCGTCCAGCTTTCTCAGGGGGAAGTGATTACTTCCTCCCTCGAAGGAAAGTCGTGGTGTCCGATTGGGGGGACTACTGGTCAACTGGTCTTGCCCCTGTTCTAATTGGGGGAACTACTAGCTAACCGAGCAGGCCTTATTTTCAATTTCAACTCTGTACCTAAGTCGTAGTACTTTCTAGTACTCGACCCATATCTTGTTTTTACTTTCGGCATTGTACTCGGTTTTATTAAAAAAATTTAATGGCTCGAACTCGGCCTTTAGATCTAAACTTTGTTCTTCTTAATGCTCGTATTCGATTTCACTTAAATAATTTCAAAGGCTGGAACTCGGCCTTAAACAATTTGAATGGCTCGAACTCGACCTTCAGGCTCAAACTTGGCCTTAAAAATTTAATGGCTCGTACTCGGCCTTCGGGCTCAAACTTGGCCTTAAAAATTTAATGGCTCGTACTCGGCCTTCAGGCTCAGACTTGGCCTTAAAAATTTAAATGGCTCGAACTCGGCCTTCAGGCTCAGACTTGGCCTTAAAAATTTAATGGCTCGTACTCGGCCTTCAGGCTCAAACTTGGCCTTAAAAATTTAAATGACTCGAACTCGGCCTTCAGGCTCAGACTTGGCCTTAAAAATTTAATATTCGCAGAATAAACACATCGGCAAAATAAGAAAACATAACAATGTTCATAAAAAATTCTTTTATTGAATAGAAAAGGAAGTCTGCGGTAGGCCTCGTTAAAACCTTCTCGGTCAAAACCCTTTTTGGGACAAAATACCGAGGTAGGAAAAAGAGTACATCACCTGACTATATACATCAACTGTAATAAAATTTTAAATGAGAAGCATTCCAAGTTCTCGGGACAGGCTTCCCTGACAATTCTTCTAACCTATATGCTCTGTTTCCCAAGTTTTCTACCACTCGGAATGGCCCTCCCCAGTTTGCTGCTAACTTGCCCTCCGTATGATCCCTTCTTGCTTCTCCTTTCATCCTTAGCACCAAGTCTCCGTGCACGAAACTCCTCGGTTTCAGCTTTGAATTATACCTCCGAGTGGCTCTTCGTTTGCAGGCTTCCTCCCTGATTTTAGCCTCCTCTCTGACTTCCTCCACCAAGTCAAGTTCGACCCTTAAGTTGCTTTCATTCTCATTCTGCTCATGCTGCATACGCCTGAAAGACGGCTCACCAACCTCAACTGGGATCATGGCGTCTGTTCCATACGTCAGCCTAAAGGGTGTCTCTTGAGTAGTGGATTGGGGTGTGCAGTGGTAGGCCCAAAGAATACTCGGCAACTCTTCTGCCCAAGCTCCTTTGGCTTTTCCCACTCTCTTCTTCAGCTCCCTGAGAATGACTTTGTTGGCCGCCTCGGCTTGCCCATTGGTTTGGGGATGCTAAACCGATGTGACGTGGTGTTTAACACCGAGATTGACATAGAATTCTCGCAATGTCTTATCTATAAACTGCCTTCCGTTATCAGTGACGATTGCAAAGGGAATTCCGTTCCTACAGATAAGGTTTTTCCACACAAACTTTTGTATCTTCTCGGCGGTAATTTTCGCCAAAGGCTCTGCTTCAATCCATTTTGTGAAGTAGTCTACCGCTACCAAGAGAAATTTGACTTGACCTTTGGCTATGGGGAATGGTCCAAGTATATCCATCCCCCACATAGCAAAGGGCCAAGGCGAGTTTAATGTGTGAAGTTCTTCGGGTGGGGTACGACTTACATTGGCAAATCTTTGACACTCATCACATTGTCTCGTCCACTCGATGCAATCTGCTCGGATGGTAGGCCAATAGTACCCTGCTCGGACTACCTTGGAGGCCATCGATTTGCCCCCGCAGTGAAAACCACAGATTCCTCGGTGAACCTCTTCCATTACATATTTTGACTGTGCCTTTGTCAGACACTTTAACATCGGAACCGAGAATCCCCGTTTATACAACTCTCCGGAAATAATAGCAAAGTGACTTGCTCTGAGCCTGATCTTTCTGGCCTCGGCGTGATCTGGGGGCAGAGTTTCCGAGGATAAATATTCCCATATGGGTGTCATCCACTCTCGGTCAACCGGCTCGTTGGCCATCACCTCTCCAAGCGTGATACTCGGTTCATTGAGAGTTTCTTGAATAACTGTTCTATGTTGGCTCGGTTTCTTCGTGCTAGCCAATTTGGACAGTAGACCGGCCCGAGTATTTTCTTCTCTGGGAATGTGTTCGATAGCAAATTTCTCAAAGCTGGAAATTAACTGATTGACTTTACATAGATACCTGGTAAGCTAAGGCTCTTTTGTTTGGTACCCCCCAGAGATTTGTCCTGTGACTAGCTGTGAATCACTTCGGCATCTAACAGCCTTTGCTCCCATTTCCTTAGCCAGCATTAACCCTGCTATCAAGGCTTCGTATTCGGCTTGGTTGTTTAAGGTTTTGAACTCAAACTTTAATGACTGCTCCAGGATTAGCTCTCCCGAACCTTCCATTATTACCCCAGCTCCACTGCCTCTGACATTCGAGGATCCATCCACATACAAATTCCACCATAAATCCTCGGTTATCGGTAGCGGATTGAGCTCGGCTACGAAGTCGGAGATACATTGAGCTTTCAGAGGACCTCTCAACTCATATTTCAGGCCGAACTCAGATAACTCCACCGACCAAGCAATCATACGGCCTGCCAACTCGGGCTTTTTGAGAATCTGCTTAATCGGGTGATCGGTTTTGACAATCACCTGGTGACTCTGAAAATACGGACGCAACCGCCGAGCTGCAGTTACCAGGGCCAAAACCAGCTTTTCTATGACTTGGTACCGGGTTTCAGCATCATGAAGGACCCTACTGATGAAATACACCGGCATTTGAGTTTTCTCTACTTCTTGCACAATGACTGCACTGATGGCGTACTCGGTGGCTGACAGGTACAAGTATAACTCTTTCCCTGGGATAGGTCGAGTTAATATTGGTGGTGAAGACAAAAAGTCCTTGAAGTCGACAAAGGCCTTCTCGCATTCCTTGGTCCACGTGAAGGTCTGAGGCATCTTCAATAATCTAAAGAAAGGCCGAGCTTTCTCTGCAGATTTGGGGAGAAACCGAGATAATGATGCCAGCCGCCCTGCAAGTCGCTGCACTTCTTTAATATTTTGTGGGCTTCGCATCTCAATCACAGCTCGGCATTTATCAGGATTGGCCTCGATTCCCTGGTGTGTCAACATAAATCCGAGGAATTTTCCACCCTGAACACCGAAAACACACTTCTCTGGATTCAGTCTCATATTATACTTTCTCAACTGCTGAAAATTTTCCTCCAAATCTTTCGGGTGGTTGTTGTGGTCATAAGATTTTACGACCATATCATCCACATAAACCTCCATAGTCCTTCCGATCTGTTTTTCAAACACCCTGTCCATGAGCCTTTGGTAGGTAGCTCCAGCATTTTTCAATCCGAACGGCATTACCCGGTAACAATAGTTCGAGCCTTCAGTTATGAAAGCTGTTTTCTCTTCATCTGGGGGATACATTCGGATCTGATTGTACCCCGAGTATGCATCCAAGAAGCTCAAAATTTTGTACCCGGAAGCACCATCCATCAACCTATCAATACTCGGTAAAGGATAAGAATCCTTTGGACAACCTTTATTTAAGTTTGTGTAATCAGTGCACATGCGCCACTTGCCATTTGCTTTTTTGACCAGAACCACGTTGGCCAGTCAAGTAGTGTATTCTACTTCTCGAATAAAGTTGGCTTTAACCAACTTCGCTGTTTCTTCTTCCACCACTTTTCTCCTTTCCTCACCAAGTCTCCTTTTCCTTTAAGCTACCGGTTTTGCCTCAGGATAGATGGCCAGTTTGTGGCATAAGAAATCGGGGTCAATCCCCGGCATGTCTGATGTGGTCCAGGCGAACAAATCGGCGTTGCTGCGGAGCACTTACTTTATTTTCTTTTTTAAATTCGGCTCAAGTTGACCGCCTAGCTTGGTGCACTGGTCGGGCTGTGATCCAAGCTGGAACTTCTCCAACTCCCAATGGGTTGTGGCCGTTGTTCTTGCATGTCAATTCTCGGGTCTACTTCAACAGAGCTAACAGAGTTTACAGATTTGTCTTTTCCTCTGTCTAGTGTTTCTGCAGATGTAGGTTTGAGTTTGCTTACACGCAAACTATCGGCATAGCACTGTCTGACCATTTTCTGATCAGCTCGGATAGCAATTATGTCTCCTGAGTTGGAAGGGAACTTCATTGTCAGGTGAGGAGTAGAGACCACAGCTCCCAACTCGTTCAAAGATGGTCTTCCGATCAAGATATTGTACGATGTTACTGCGTTAACCAGCACGTACCTGACCAAGATAGTTTTGGACGTTTTGTCATCTCCAAAAGTAGTTAGGAGGTCAATGTATCCTCGGGTATCCACCTGTTCCCCAGCAAAGCCGACGAGCTTACTGTCGTATGGCTGAATAGATTTTTCTGGGATCCCGAGCTTCTGAAATGTTGAATAATATAGAATATCAGTCGAGCTCCCCTGGTCGACGAGAGTTCTCTTGACCGAGAAGTTGGCCAATTGCACTGTGATTACCATAGGGTCGTCCTGATTAGGATCCACACCCAAGAAGTCTTTATCGGAAAAGATAATCAGTGGGGAGATCCTCGGGGGTTTGCCAGCTACCGAGTTGACAGCCCGAATAGCCCGTAGGTGTTTTCTCCGAGATGAACTCGTCGTGCCTCCTCCCGCAAATCCACCTGAAATAGTGTTTATCACACCTCGGACAGTATTATCCTCCTCTTGCCTTTCATTCTGATCTTACCTGGTTTCTGTTCTTTCGTTATTTTGCCGACCGCCGCCCCTTCTCAGGCTTTGGCCACCTCCTCTTCTTCTACTTCTGCCACGCCCCTCACCATTGTTGTGACTTCTCCGAACAAAATTATTCAGATGGCCAGCTTGCACTAACTCTTCAATCTTGTCACGCAGGACCCAGCACTCCTCGGTGGTATGCCCGTAGTTACGATGGTACCGACAATGCTTCTGTCGATCAGCATTCTGGGGCGTGTGGCCACGGTTGGGGAGCTGCAAAAGTTCTGCGTTGTAGGCTTCCTCAAACACCCGAGCTCGGTTGGTGTTAAGGGGGGTATAGTGCTCATACTTCGATCCCCTATGTAAATGCTCGGATGTGCTTTTGAATTTCTGCTTATCACCTTCAGCCATCTTCTTCTCTCTCCCTTCTCATCTATCAGAATCATCAGTTCTTTCTCTTTTCTTAGACTCTTCAATTTCCTCCATATTGATGAATCCGGCAGCCTTTCTCCTTAACTCATCCATACTGGTTGGAGGCTTCCGAGCTAGGTGTCTGGCAAAAGGGCCAGGCCGTAACCCGGTCAAGATAGTATGTAGTGCGACATCGGCACTGAGATTCCGGATGAGGATAGTCTCTTTGCTGAACCTGGCCATAAAATCACGCAGAGACTCGTTCTTTTCTTGCTTAAAGTTTACCAACGAGGCCAAGGTTTTTTGATGAGCTCGGCTCGTAGCAAACTGAGCATTGAACTTAGTCATGAATGTGTCAAAGGAGTCAACTGATGCAAGCGGTAGCTGGGTATACCAGCTCAATGCAGCATCTTTCAGAGTAGTTGGAAAGACTTTACACATGACAGCATCATCGTCGGTAAAAAGGTACATTTGAGTAGTGAAAGCATCTAAATGACGTTCCGGGTCCGAGGTGCCATCATACCTGTCAATGTTTATTGGTTTGTAGTTGGCTGGTAGAGGAACCTCCATGATGGCGTCAGTGAAGGGATGTCTCGGCCTCCGCACGCCGGCCCTTTCATTAGGCCTATTTGCCTGAAGTGAAAGTTCAGGGGCCTGCCTAGGAAATTCCTCCTCGTCTGCTCGGTCAACATGATGAGAAAGCTAGGGTTGTGGGCCTCCTTCTCTGCGCGTGTTTCTGGATCCTTCATTCTCGGCTGTCCGGCGCTCTCTCTCATGAGGAGAAGAGGCTGCTTTGTTCTTGTTCACGACGGCTGGTCTGCCGCTGAATCTCCTCATTCTCCCTTCTCAGCATTGCCACTTGTGCGAGGAGTTCTTGAATAATGAGATTGTCGGTTGTTGTTGCTGGGTTTATGGATCGTTCTCCATTATCCCCATTGTTGGCATTCTCTGGCTCCTTTCTCCTGCAGTTCCCGCTCCTTGTTCTCACCATTGTTTGTGGTATGGGAAAATTTTGCTTCGATTCCCACAGACGGCGCCAAATGTTCCGTCCAAATATCTCAAGTGAGAGATACTCGTCCGTAGAAGCTCTTGTGGGAGTGTTTTGGAATTAGCTTGACAGAATCGGAATTCTGCTCCTACGTATCCAAATGGGAATCAAAGCAAACGTAGTTCTAAGTGAGGGTGTTAGACCCCTATTTATAGAGATGTTTTGGTGTAACAGTTTGAGTTGGACTGTTATTGAGATCCTATTTGTTAGGATCGGATTGTTATTGTAGTTAGATAAAGATAAGGATAAGGCTCCGAGTTATACGGAGGGATATTTGGACCAGCGAGATACTCGGCCCAGTCAGTTGTGACTGGATAGCTCGGGGCCGAGATATCTTCATCCGTGGCCTGCTGTGGAATAGGCCCGAGTAGTTATCCTCGGGTGTCAAGTGCATTAATAGGTCTTCGGCTTTATGGGAGTTCGGGTCACGACATACTCACAAGAATGAGCTCGGTCGTATTGACAATCATCGGCCTTATATCTTCGGCCAGTACATTATATAAACTGGTGATTAAAAGTACTTTTTTAACTCTTTCTATAAACTAGTTTTTTGAGATATAACTTTTTAAAATATTTTATGAACTTTTTTTAAATTATTTTTAATTCCCTTTCTTATATATTATTTTAATAACTTTTTTCTATGAATTAATTTTTGAGAAGAAATTTTTACACTTGTTTTTCTATCTTATTTTTTAACCTGTTTTTTTTTTTATAAACTTGTTGTTAAAACTTTTTTCTATAAAATAAGTTTTTTAAACTCTTATGTATTCTATTTTACAATTTGAATTTATATACAATTTCAAATATTTTTTAAAAACTAGTTTTGTGAAAAGTTTTTTTAAAATAATTTTTGAGCTCGTTTTTGTATCCTATTTTTAAAACTTTATTCTGAAAATAGTTTTCTGAAGAGTACTTTAAAAATTCTGTGTCTAAGGATCAAAAACCTTTTTTAAACCTTATTTTTATATCCCCATATAATGATTTTTTGTATTTTTATATAAAAACAAGGTTTTTATATTCTATTTTAAAACTATTTTTTATAAAATAAATTGAAATATACTATTTAAACACTTCCTACGTACTATTTTCAAAACATTTTTAAAACAGTTTTTTATAAACTTGTTTAAACTTTTTTTCTATAAACTACTATTATAATTTTTTAAAAAATTATTTTTATACACTATTTTAAAATATTTTTCTACATTTTTTTAAAAACTCTTATGTATTCTATTTTAGAACTTTTTTGTATAAAATAATTTGAAACATACTTTTTAAACCCGTCTTACGTACTATTTTCAAAACATTTTCATATAAACTAGTTTTTTGAGAAGTAATTTTTACTAAGTAAATTTTAAGCTCTTTTTCATATCAGTTTTCAAAAGTATTTTTACAAACATTTTTTAAAAAGTCTTTTTTAAGCCTTTTATGCACTATTTTCAAAACGTTTTTTGATAAAGTAGTTTTTTCGAATAAATTTTTATAATTTGATTTTATATCCAATTTTCAATTATTTTTTAAAAACATTTTTTTTTGAAATTTTTTAAAATCCATGGTTTTTTTTATAAGCAAATATATTGAATGGAGTACAGATGTTACTAAGAAGAAAGACAAAAAAGAAAGAACAAAAAAGTAGGTATGTGATCAACCAAATACCAAAAAGGATCAGCCTGATTGAAACATAACTATCCAAGGACCACCCAACTGACATCTAAAACAATACTGCTAACAAACCAAAGAACAGAAGCACATAAAGAATTCCCATCAAAACGCTGCCAACAACAGAGATAGCCAAATGAACGAATTGGCAGCAGCAATAGCAGAAAGAAACGCAGGCAAAAGGAGCCAAAACAGATCTGCTCTTCAAACAATAAGGACATATCAAGAAGCACATAACATCCGACGCAGAGACAGACTATACCAAAATCCTGCAAAAACTGACTTTAAAAAAGCCAAAACCAATAAACAAAGTAACAAGGAGCTCCAGGGAAAACCATAATGTCATGTTTTTGTCCGTAGCAATGAATACATATTTAAATGTATTTATTTAAGATTAAACTCAGAATGATTTTAATTAAACTAAAATCATTTTCTTGTGTCGTTATATCATATGAAGTCACGGTAAAATTGTCGGTTGAAAATTCAGGCGGAAGACGGTCTACGTTTTCACCGCCGGTACAAGTTTATGTGCAGAAAATCTAATTTTGACCCGTGAACGAGATAATTAGTGTTTTTATTATGTTTCCTTCAACCTTGGTTATTTTGAAAATTTTCATACAAAAATAAAATAAAATATTTTATTCGGCCGAAAACGGCAGAAGAATTACGATCGAAAATACAACCGGGTACGAAATGGAGCAGATTATGGACCATAAAAAAAGTAAGGAGACATGATGGAAGAGGCTATGACATTCTAAAATTGTAATTATCACATTTTTCAAATTATAATACTATTCTAATCCAAAAGTCATTTCTCTCTTTTCTTCCATCCAATCAAGCATTAAACCACCAAGCTTGTTCAACAAGCTCTTCCTCACAAGCTTGGAGCCGTGGACTCTCCCCCTCTCCCTATATATACCCCTTTCATTTTCACTTAATCAAATTCCTCCTTCAACCTCCATTAAACCTTCACTACTAGAAATCCATCTTTTTCGGACATAATTTCAGACGGATTTCGGACGAAAATTGGACAAATTTCGGACGGATAATTCATTTCGGACGGAATGACACCCGTCTTAAAAAGCCTCGTGGGAAATTATAAAATCCGTCCCAAATTCTGTCCAAAAATATTTACAGACGGATTGCGGACGAAATATGGACAACGTGGAAATCCGGATTTTGGTTATTGTTCGAACAGATTTCGGACAGATTTATTTTTGTTTTCCAACGGATTTGGGACGGATGTTGTGATTTTGTTGGTTATTGTTCGGACGGATTTTGGACAGATTTATTTTTGTTTTCCAACAGATTTGGGACGGATTTCCCACGGAAGAATGAAAAGTCAGAATCTGTCACGGCCAGGCCGTGATGCCCATCACGACCGTGACATGTCAACTGAGTCAGACCCCTTCTAGGCAGAACTGCTCACGCGCCGGCCGTGATACCCATCACGGCCGTGATGCACCATTTAGTGAAGCAACATTCAAGGCGTAAGTTGTCATGGCCAGGCCGTGATGCCCATCATGGCCATGACAGATCACTTTACTTACATTACAGTTTCACTATCTATGCGAATTATATGGCACCGATCACTAACATTTGCAGTTTCACATTCAATCACAAAATCATGAATTTGACTATTGTTACAAAATACAGCCTTGGTACCATACAACTTCTAAAAATCAAATACCAATTGCTGCATGCAATCCAAAAGTCATGATTTAAAAACTATCAGAAGATCAAGCCACTGTGAACTGTGAAGGTCATGTAATGAACCAAACAAAATAAATAAATAAAGTTGTTGTGACCCACTTGAGTACTGCCTTGTCATGTTCTCTCGGTTTGAAAGTTCAAGATTGCTCTTGCGGCCATGCTTGCAACTTCTGCAGATTCTGCAGCAGCCTCTGCAGCAGAGGCAGCATCTTTGAATTCCATGTTCCTATTCTGCTTACCCATAGGAAAGGCACTCCTATTTTCAGAACTCGAATATCTAAAATCCATTTCTTGTCTTCCAGTTCCTGTAAGAAAGAATCCCAAATATTCAGGCAATAGAAAGAACAAAAGCCCCAAATTCATTTGCAATTACTGTCTTCAAAAATTTACCTGAAGGTCTAGTTTCTGGATTAGACACCCATGATGCCGTTGACTGATTGCCACCGGCCTTTCTAGAGGCACCACTTGCATTCTGCTCATATGAATATGTAGATACATCATCCATCGGTCTAAGTTGTGAGGAAGCACCTATGTTGAGAGGAGCCTTTTCATCATGACCAGATGGAACATGGCCTTAAGAAGATTCTGGATAAGTAGCCTTCTCATCAGTATTTGGCCCAACCTTAACATATAAATAAAAATAATGTCAAAATAATATAATACAACAAACTTACATTTTATATTAAATAAGCTAAAGATAATAATCCAAAATGAACAAAGCCTAGTAGCCCACCAACAGGTCTTGCGAAGACTTTCCATCATTATCTCCAAACGACTTGGGTTCCCATTTGATATTATGCTCCTCAGCAATAGCAGACAGTATTTTTATCTTGGTGGGACCATCCGATGCTTTGGCAGACAATTTCTCAACCAACTAAAATGACAACATTAAATTAGAATAAATCTGAAAAGAAATGAGCTTTAACATGATCCTATCCAACTTCAAGAAGCTAGAGAAACTTGCCAAGCGATTTACACCATAGTCAGGACGTAATTCAACCGGGGGGGGCAAGAAAGAAAAGATAACATGGTCAATTCAATGAGAATGCACAATCATAATGAACAAAGTTGTATACTGCAAATCAATAGTTCCAGAAAGAAAAACCCTCATACAGAAATCGCTTCAGACATAGTGACACACAAGTAAAGTCAAAGCATGTGATAAAATATCACTACTACAGAAAAGGGCTTCAATAGCGTTTTTTTTTTTTTTTTTTTTTTTTTGCCTTTAGTAGTGCTTCAAAGCACTATCTATTCACCCGCTACTGAAGGTGAGAGAGATTCAATAACGCTTAAAAAAGCGCTACTGAAAGTAGGAATAGGTAGCGCTTCTTGAGAAAACGCTGTCTAAAGTTGGTAATAAGATAATCTATACATACTTTAAACAGCGCTTTCTCAAGGAAGCGTTGTCCTAAGTTTGCAATAGATAGCGCTTTCTCAAGGAAGCACTATCTATTTGTCACTTTAGGCAGCGTTGTTTCAAGAAAGCGCTACTGAAAGTAGGAATAGGTAGCGCTTCCTTAAGAAAGCGCTGTCTAAAGTTGGTAATACAATCTACTACATACTTTAGACAGCGCTTTCTCAAGGAAGCGTTGTCCTAAGTTTGCAATAGATAGCGCTTTCTCAAGGAAGCACTATCTATTTGTCACTTTAGGCAGCGTTTTTTCAAGAAAGCGCTACCTATCCCCCCCCCCCCCCCCCACTTTTTTTTTCATTATTCACTGTTTTTCTATATTTCCCACCTGCACAACCATCCCTCATCAATTCACAGTAACACTGCATTTAGGTACATCATACACATACACATATATAATGTACAAAGCTTACATACAATATTGGTAAGCATATATATATAAACCAAACCAAATATCAAAATCATGCATATATAACCAATTAAGTAATATACTTTAACACAATTCACAATAACGCTTACACATAACCAATTCTACTATTTAAGTCCATAAACCAAAAGGTCGCTAACCTACACTAGATAATAACCATGCATACTAACAATGTGTACAAGCTAATCAACACACTAGCTAGTAATTATAAACAATTTGTGCATGCTGCTTCCATCTTCTGCTTGATCGCACAAAGTCTTTGTTGTCGGCCTGCATAAGATAGACATACAGATCACTTGCACATACAACACACAAGTCTAATAATTAATATAGTTTATTCTTGACAGTACACAAGATATAACACAAACGAAAACAGAATGAAATTACTATTATATACTATATACTTTCAAAATTCTATAAATTACTATTATATACTAAGCCTGTTAAATTCCAATTGCAACTGATGTAGTATGAAATTGTAGCTTTGTAACACAGGAAGCAGCATTTACCTCACATAAGAGCATGTCTTCCTCTGGTGACCATCCTCCTTTCTTGAAATCAGAATTCACAACCATATCTTTCAAGCAATTAATTTAGTAAACAATATTTAAATCTTCAATGTTGCAAATAACTACCTTGTTGAAGCATTCTCCCATCATCAACTGAAATGCCAACATAAGAATAATTGTGAACAAAATAACTTATCCATATAAATTATTATCTTATGAAAGTTAAGAAATTTTTTTTTTTGGTGCTAGAAAGTTAAGAATTTAAATAACAAAGAATCAAGAATTGCTGATCTTACCATCTCCAAGAAGAGCTGTCACATGTTGGTCATCATACCTTACTGGTATACATCAAATAATGTTGTTTGGAGATCTACAGAGGGTGAAAACTTAAATTTTTTAGATCAAGTGAAAAAGAACATGTCAGTAGCAAATTTCATTAATTATAGAAACACAAATGGGTACAAAAAAGATGAACAGAGATAGAGAACTAAATTATATGGCAAGGAAGATAAATATCCTTCAATGTCATACACCATTAACCCGGAATGGCAGCAGAGGTTTTCTAGGAACTGAGCATTCAGGTACCAGTTTCAGAACATTAAAATATCAGAATGTAAAATTATCTAAAATCATGAAGAAAAAAGTATCATTTTTATTAAACACTTCATAGAGAACCAATCTTCAAAGGGATGGGTGGAGAAAAAGAGTGGGAGAATCAGTGTTCTCAAATAAATTAGTTGAAAACCACAAGGAAACAAGGTCATTCTAATTGACAAGTTTCTTCTGAACTTGTGAATCATATATATGTACCTATGATAAAAACTGCAGCTCCAATAAAAACAGCTTGAAAGCTCCGACCAGATGCATTTGAAACACACTCAATAAGAAGTGCCAGTAATCCTGCTAACAATGTCCCCAGTCCTCTGTTGAGTCCTTTGCATAAAGTTGCCCCTGCGACCATAACAACATTAGACATTAAGGCCATCCATAGTATATTATGTGACATATAATAATAAATCCATTCATATGATTTCACCTCATAGTTTAAGTTTTTGGGAGAGTTTATTCATGATAGGTTATTAGAGCTTCATTGACCAAATAGTTAGGAATTCGATCCTTACTGCTTCATGTTTCTAAATAAAAGCCGTTTCGTGCATAATATGCATTATTCACTTCAAGGCCCAGGGTGTTTTGCAAACAATAAACTGAATAAAGCCTAAAATCATTAGGTAGTGTTTGGTATCATACATATTTTAATATTCTCGGAAAAGTGAAGCGAGAAACAAAAGTTTTCATATTTGATACAAAGAATAGAAGATCTCTGACATAAAAGATGCCCAAAAATAAAATTTGTGAATAATAATTCCCCTGAACCGAATGCTACCTTAAGCTTAATTTCGAGAGAGAGAGAGAGAGAGAGAGCCACTTAGTTTTGTGAGAAACTGACCTGCAGTGAACTCAAGCACAACTACTACTGTCATGACAGCCCAAATAGCACCACTCTGGCCAATCTCACTGAAGAGTGGCTTCAACAGATACAGCAAAGAAACAAGAGTCAGAGACAACCCTACTTTGTATATTAATATATAAAGAAACAAAACAGTACAAAATATATGTGTCTGTGTCTGTGTCTCTGTGAGTGTGTGTAGTTTCCATGTGTACTTCTCCATCAGTCTGTCCGTCCAAGTAATTAGCTTATTAAATATAGTCTTGCAAACCCAAGCATCAAGATATTGGTTAAAGAATCAACAAAAGAAAAGTTTGTAGTGAAAAGCTAAGTCTAGTACTTTTAAATATATTAAATACACTAATTTCTCATACAAACTTCCCTTTTTTTATTCTTAGCTAGAAATGGACATTGGTTAGTATACTTCTTAATTATAAATCTCCATGGCACAAAAAGGTACTCCAACTTCAATAATAAAGATATTGAAACTGAAAATCAATGTTGCAAATGTACCCTGATTCCCTTCATTTGCTTTACCCTGCAGTTACTGCAGTTAAAGCATCTTTTCCTGTTTAAAACCATGGTATAAGTGACACCAGGAATCCAAATCTATTGCACTTGCACATCTAGTTTGTAAATAATTCAAACCTGAAACAGATCCAACACTAAAACTTCCATATTCACGAGCAGATCCAACTATCCAAGTGCAATATGTTTAAGAGTAGAATATAATGAACATTGTCCACAGTAAGACATTTTCTTACTGTGAATATAATGAATACTGTCCAAAGTAGAATATAATGAATACTGTCCACCAATCACTCACCTAATGAATACTGTCAGACTTATAGATGGCATGTTATTATGTAGCACTCTGGTCTACCATAGCCCACATCCTCGAAGAGTCAAAGTCGTGGAAGGAATAGGTTGGTTAAAAAGTTCTGGATAGGCAGTAGAATTCAACTTCCAGACAGTGTTCAAATAACATTGAAAATACAAACTACTCATGAACTCATTCTAAAGATACAGGAAGCCGCCTCTCATGACAAAATGAAGTCAAAACAGAGAAGCAAACATTCACTGAACTAACTTGTTTTATACATTCACTGCATCACAAGTTCTACATACATACATATATTTTTCAATACATAATGTTAAAAAAACAATGAGTGTAGTACCTAACTTTGACATTGAATCTAATGCATTTATACCTTTTAGATCAAATCTAAATTAATATTAACTACCTTTGGTCATAGTTGAGTGCACAGGATGAAGACCTTGGCACAGGATGAAGACCTTGGCTGGTATGTGGCTCTATGTTCTAACACTTTAGTTTTATGTCAAAATGTAGTTCAAGTACTTATGCTCTAGGTATTCTATGTATGGTGGTCCCCCTGTTAATCTGCTCTGAGATAGTGGAATTATGATTGTCAATTTTATTTTTTAAACTTATGCAATCCTTCAAAGTATTGTTAACATTAAATTGTAATAAAAAGGAATATTGAATAGAAGTGGGAGAGAAACTTCCACCTTTACCATTTTAGTATGCTTTCTCTGTTATCTGAGGGTTCAAACACTCAAGAAGCCTTCAACTCACCTAGCCTCCTTCCCTTACACATCAAACCACTTAGAAAATCATATTAGATACCTTTGTCACAATTTCAAGATCAAATCCTAAGCGAACCAAAGTCTCAAAATTAGGCAATATACACCATACACAAACAACTTCCTCCATTAGCAATGATTATGCTTCTCGATTATATCAATCTTTTAAGACATTAAAACCTATCAATAAGCATCTTAATAACTTGGCTTTGTGAAGATGTCTAACAATGCTGCGACACATCCAACATAACATCCTTGCAAAGCAGACACATTATGTACACTCTATATATTCAACATAACATCAATCTCTAACCAAAACACAGAAGAATCAAATAACCAAAACGAAAGCATGACACTAAGTTCATAACTAATTAAGAGGCAAGACTATCACATGAAGCAAAAAAAAAGAATAATAAAGTAAAGAAAAGCAAAGAATGTATTAAACCATTGATAGTGGAGAGACAATAAACACTCCAAACTCATTAAACCCATTTTTTATATAATCTTTTGGACAGTGCTTGCAATAGCAAATGAAATAACTTTGTTGTGCATTTGGTGCTAGTATTAATAGTTAATTCAGCTTTTATGTTTTGGTAAAAAAAAAAAAAGTGTCCCCCGTGGTGAATATGTTGGCATCCATCTCTCAGTAGAAATATGCTAACATCCATATTTTAAATGAATATGTTGACACCCAACCATAAAAGTCCAATATTCCATTGGCTGACTGGCATGGTCATTTCCCCTTTATGTTTTCTCTAATTCAAAAGTTGGTGTAAACCATGACATGGAGTTTCTATTTAGTTGGTTCAATCACTTATCCTCTCTTTAGTTGGTTCTATCACTCGTGTAATCATGTTTCAGATGTTATCTTTCTTTTTCTCCATAAGGACTCAAATATATAACCTCTGCTTAATTGGATAAAAAAAAATTTATTCCAACATAACTGACAGTGTAATTCTAGGTGGGTCCAAGTACAACATACCCCATATAGGTTATACTCCCAATGTAATGCCAAGAGCAGCAGAGAAAGCAAATTACTTGAGCTCAACACCTCTGAAAAAAAAAAAGAAACTAACTAACTACACATGTCTTTAGAAGCCTATATGTCAAGAAAATATAATAAATAGACAGATTTCCAAATGAAAAACTTGATAACTTGTCTTCCAATTTTTTTTTAAATAGACATACATTTTTTTAAACTTTCAGCTTAAAGAAGCTGGAAAAGAAGAATAAAAATACATAACCTCAGCACATTCCTATTCTCAGTTTATTAACAAAAAAAAAACATATCTAAACAAATCAAACACTATCAGTTACAACATTAAATTTTTTTTTTGGCTTCACATTGCTAATTTGGCTAATTATTAAAATTAAAATGAAGTAAGAACACTTTTGCAATTGAAAACATATATCAGCATAAAAAAAGGTCCCATCTAACCATTAAAATAACGAAGATCAAACAGAGAACATAAACAACCAAAATCTCAAGGGAAATTTCAACTATAGCGTGAACTATGAAGTCCAAAACTCAGACAAAAATGCTAGCGGTCTTACCCCACAAAACAGTTGCAGCAAAACAACATACACAATGCATGTAGTGCGGCTCAATGGCACTGAGAGTTTCAAGTAAAGTTTGCAATTGTTTCTGCAGGAGAAATAAAGAGATTTCAAAACCACAAAGATTAAGCAAGAAAGACAAATCATGAATTTTCCAAAAACAAAAAAACCCAACCTTAAATCCCACGTATTGAAGAGAGCTTTGATTGCTAGGACGATTTCTTAGGTGAAGGGGGAAACAAACTCAATACAAAGGGGTCCTTGTAATATAATTCTTCAGTTTGGTCCTCACAAATGCTGCCCCTTTTCCAAGTTTGAAGTGAGGAAACTCTAAAACACAACAAGTTCTGATTTTCATAAGCTAAAGTCACAATTTCCATTGATAATTGAAGATAAAGTGCAGACAAATAATAATACCTATGGCACACCAAAGAGCACCATCGAGTACCCACCTTGATGTCATTTCTAGTGAAAGCGTAAATATCTGAAACAACAATAAGAAAAAAGATGAAAATTAATGGAGTGGTGAATGAGGATGACAGTATCATATTAGAGTTCATTAGATGCAAGAGATCGTTTCAGAGAAAGAGTGATCACGATGTACCTGCTGAAAGGAATGGTTGGGCTCCTCTGGCATCTCCCCACCATCGTTGACGGCAGCTCCCTTCACCGGATGCAAACAACAACTGAAAGTGTAAAAAACATAGAGAACTTCCAATAAAAGAATGGAGAAATTATAGTTGCAGAAAAATGAAGTGTCGATTTGAGGTGTAATGTGTGACAAGAAACTAATCTAATATCCTACCCTAATCCCCTTCAAGTAATTCACCTACCCTAAAAACCTTAACTTACCTTTATTTCCTTTATGGCCCAGAAGTAGATATCTGAGTGTTGGAGTAATTCGATACATCACACATATACACATACACATTAATTTCCTTCAAACCTAATGTAAATGAGGGAACAGAGTCATTCAAACCTCTGTGAGCACGCTTCGTTTTGTTTCGCTTCTGGATTCCTCTGTGAGCGTCACTAACAGAGGGATAAAATGACGGCAGAGGAGAGGGAGACACGGTAGAGGGAGAAGCGACTGGGAGACACAGTAGAGGGAGAAGGCGCGATGAAGGGAGGCAAGTAGCGATCAGGGTTTGAGAACGAGGGAAATAAGAGCCGCGCGAGAGAAAGAGTATATGAGGAAAGGGAAATTTCCGGTAAACGGGGAATAGATAGCACTTTGAAGAAACGTTATCTATTTACTTACTTATGATAGTATTTTCTTGAGGAAATATTATCTATTCTCTAACTTATAATAGCGTTTCTTCAAGAAAACGCTATCTATTCCTATCAATCAATATTCAATAGCGTTTCCTTAAAGGAGCGTTGTCTTAGAATAAGGAATAGATAGCGCTCCCTTAATGAAGCGCTGTTAAAAGCCTTCCGCCTATTTTTAAGTAGCATTTTTCATTGAAGTGCTACTAAAAGTGCGCTACTAAAACCCTTTTCTGTATTAGTGTATAAAGACAAGCATGTGCATCCAACATATTTACATAAATGACATACATAGAATACCAATTTAGACATGATGTCAACAATAAAACAGATACAATTCTGTAAGTCAGTACCTAAAATCATTAGGAATGCAAGGTGCCAATAGCAAGCTACATGATCAGTTGAGGTTCTTAATGAGGGTCTTTGCTAGTGTATCAAGTGCACCGTTTAAAATTGCGAAAAATAAAAACCTTTTGCAATAGCATAAAATATAAAAAATCATTGATCAATGTTATATCCTAGATATAAAGCCTATTGTTTTCATATGAGAACAGAATTACCAAGACTGAGATAGTGACAAGTTATTTTGGCCCAAGGGTCATAATATTACACTGGGATGCCATATCCCCTTGTTTAGTTACTTTCACTTGCTACATCTCTAGTCAAGCCCTAGTGTGACAAGAAATCAATTACGCATGATCAAACACAAATTTTAATTTGATCTAAACACTTAATCTTATTACCAAACAAGGTTATTTTCAAAGAAAATCATGTTTGGAGCTTACGCTTCACAATACTCTTTAAGGAAACTTTGTTTTGATTAAAGGATCATGAAAGAGAACTTGGGAATCATCAATTAAGAGTCCTAATTGCACTAAATCATAATTAATTCCACAAAAACATAACCAAATTCAAATAAAATAAAATTGGGGTTTAGGGCTCCCAATTACAATTTGGGGAAACACCAATTCACAGTCCCAATTTCATAAAACAAGATTTATTCTTTAAGATTAAAATCTGAAATCAAATGGTTAGGGTTAGGGTTTCAAAACCAATTTGGGGGTTTTGAATCTGAGACACAAGAGAGGGTTTTGACTCACCCAAGGAAGAAGAAGTGGTGGTGGTGCTATGGTGCGGCTACGCGGCGGCGGACGGCAGCGACGCGGCGGCCAGTGGCTGTTCTTGGTGGTTCTGTGACACCCATAAACCAAAAATGAAGGGTAAGCTTTGGGGGAGGAGAAGGAAGTTTAAAGTAACAAAGAAATGTGTAAAACCACCATAAATGGTGGCCAAACTCACTTACCACGACGGAGGGCGGTGGTTTGGCACCGGACAGCGGCGGCTCCGCCTCGCGCAAGGGGACGTGAGGCGCGTCGCCTCCTCCTCGTGCAACGAGCTGCGATCGATGGCAAGGGCTGAGCTGGGTGGTTTTGTGCAGTGGAGGGAAGGAGGAGATGAGGTTGGGAGGAGGAAGAAGAAAAGAGAAAGAAGAAGAAAAAGAAAGAAAGAGAAAAGAAGAAAGCAGAGAAGAAAAGAAAGTGAGGGGGAGGGGTTACGGGTTTTGGGTAGATATAGGAGAGAGAAAAATCTTATTTTTTGTATTAGTGGGTATAAAATGAGTGATAAATATTAGGCCTAAAATAAACATGTTTTTACTTTTTGGAATCTAAAAATCAAGATTGATAAAGATATGATTTCGAAATTCAAATTGGAGTAAAGATTAATAGTTAAACTGATCAACTAAGAAAATACTCAGTCCAAAATTTCGGACGGATTTCAGACGGATGTAAGATAAATCAAGGAAAATATAAAAAATAACAAATTCCGTCTGAAATCCGTCCGAAATTTTCGAACGGATTTCAGACGGATGCAAGAAATATAAAAAAAATAACACAATCCGTCTGAAATCCGTCCGAAATTTTCGGACGGATTTCAGACGGATGCAAGAAATATAAAAAAATAACACAATCCGTCTGAAATCCGTCCTAAATTTTTGGAAAATTTCAGATGGAAACATTTTTGTCCGAAAATTTCGTCTGAAAATTCATGTTTTCTAGTAGTGCTTCATCTTCTTCTTTCTTCTAAAAAGTTCAAGCTCTTAAAGCTTTAGTTTTTATTCATCTTTTCTACTTAAGTTCTTCATTAAAGTTCTTCCTTATACTAAGGGTAATGCTCTCATATGAATCTTTCTGCAAGTTTCATCTTTTATTTCTTAGTTTACTTTATGTGTTCTTTAAACTTCTAAAATCACTCTAAAATGGTAGAAAACTCCTTTTGAGTTGAAACCACTTTCTATAGTCTTGTATTAACTTATATTTTCACATACTAAGAGGTTGTGTAAAACAAAAATCTCTATCCATCTCTTCCAATGAAGGCCGAATGCTTGCATTTGTGACCTAGGAAGTTTTTGTTTCAAATTTTGGAATATGATCATGTATTTAAGTTTCTAACTATCCCTTGATCTTGAATCTATAAATCTTGGAAGTTTTGATAGCGTGTTCCTATGATGGCCGAAAAATATGAATAAGTAAGCATAGGATACTATGTTTCAACTTTCCAAGTATTGATCATGGATTTAAAACTCTTAATACCTTGTGATTCTAAACCTAAGATTTATTGTTAAACAAAGAATATTTTCCTCATCATCCTATGATGGCCGAAACTTAGTATTTAGGTGCTAGGATGTTTGAGTTTTTATTTTTCCAAAATGATCATGGACTTGAACTCCATAAGATATTTGGATGCTAAGTCTAAAAGATTGGAAAGTTTAAAGAATTCTAACTTGTTTATTCTATGTTATTAAAGCTAGGATGTATTACTTTCATTTTTTCCAAGATGATCATGGACTCGAGCTCCATAAGATATTTGGATGCCAAGTCTAAGAGATTGGAATGTTTAAGTTTCCCTTGTTTTCCAAGATGATCATGGACGTGAGCTCCATAAGATATTTGGATGCTGAGTCTAAGAGATTGGAAAGTTTAAAGATTTCTAGACTATAGATCCTATGAAGGCCGAACCTAGAAGGTTATGGACTTAGGATACTTTGTTCTTATTTTTCCAAAATGATCATGGATTTGAGCTCTTTAATACATATGGATGCTAAACCTAAGAGATTGGAAAGTCTAGTGAATGATAGTCTATTTTACTAGCCTTGGCTGAATACCCTTAGTTTATAACTTAGTGGGGTTTTAATTCAACTTTGTTAAATGATCATTGTTTATGAACTCCTAACACTTAATGATCATAAATCCATGAGTTGTATAATTTTTGGGAATCTCTAACCCTGAGAACTAGTCTTGGCCGAACCTATACCTTGTGGTTTAGTGTTCTTGTTTGATTTTAACTTGTGATTTTGTGTTCATAACCTTAGACTTCCATCGCGGAGGAAACGAGGACGTTCGTGACATACCTCTTCGAGCATCTAATCTTCTTACCTTCACAGAAAGTAAGAGGGGATTGCCTAGGGATATTCAATGACTATATGCATGTGTGTATGTGTTTACTTGAGTGATTTGAATATTATTATGATATGGAGTAAATACTTGAATGACTTGTTTACTTGAAATATTATGATTATTACTTGCCTTAAAGTATTGTGAGTTCTATATATGTGATGAACTGTCATTAACTGTGATATTATTGTTGACAATATATTACTGTTGATTGAAGTTTGAGAAGCCGGACATGAGTCTGTGCTCAATGATTATAAGAATTAAAAGCCTTAATAAGCCTTGAATAGAACTTTGAAAGTATTGGTTTCATTTATAAAAGTTCCTTGTTTAAAATGTTTACTACAAGAGAATGAGATTCTTGTTTTGAAAAGAATGTTGAAGTGTTTTTAAGTCAATAGAAACTACCTTTTTATGATCCAAAGTTTGTACGAGAGAAAACCGTTTTCGAACTATGTGTTTCATGAAGGAAAAACCTCTTTGAAAATATTTGACTTTATTCCATCAAGGATTTCAAAAGCAAACGAATTTCCAAATTTTTTATAAAGGACTTTGTAAAGGAAAAGTTTTTCTCTTAAATGATTTAGAAACGTTCAGGTTACTTGGATAAGTGACCGAGGTTTTCTTTTGGTTTTTGATTTTCATTGAGCGAAAAGTAAGCACATGTGAAAAAGAATACTAGTTCGTGAGACGTCGCCTCTAGCATTCAATTTATGCACGTGATCTGGGATCCGTGTCAAGAATTATGGACCAAGGGTCCTAATCGTGATATTATGGGCTAGGAGTCCAAATTTTGGAATTGAGGACTGTGTGTCCTAATTTCGTTGTTATGGGCCAGGATTCCTTATCACGTTGGAATAAAACATGGATAAAATTATAATTGTTTCTACGAGCACAACCTTGGACTGCGGCATCGGTCTAAGGTGTTGTGATTGAGCACTCGGACTGTGCGTCATGTGTTATTGATTTTCAAGTGATGAAAATTGTGAATAGTCGTTAGCTTTGGGCTTCGACAACGGAAAAGAGTGAACACAAAGAAAAGTCTCGATAACGAAAATTCTTTTATTCATATGCATTTCCCCTTGGCAGACGTGCTTGAGTTACCAAATACCCGCTTAAGATGTGGTATTTGATGATGTATATATCCGAATGGCCGTTATAAGGGATTCGTGATGGTATTGATCCGGGTAGATGAGGTGACGGAGACAACTTGCCAATGCGGCATACGAGTCTAATCAACTCTTTATTTCTTAATGATAAAACGGTGATGGTATCTCATAAGATTAAGATTAGTGCCTGACGATTGAAGTGTCATGCATTATCTTTATAAAATTGATTGATTCAGGTATGAGACCCACTGAAATAATACTTGTTCTTCTCTCTTCCTTTTTGGTATCGCTGTGTGTACATGAGTTCAGATGGATCCCAATATCCCACTTATGCCGACAATGTCGAAGATTGAGGTCTTCGACGACACAGGGAATGCCGGGACATGGCTGATACATCCAGGGGCGACATCTGCCACATACCACGGAGCAATTACCACAACTGACTTAAATGCTGACGGAGACCCAATCCGTAGGAGCCATACTGTGCAGCCTAGGAGGGTAGCTCTGCCTCCGACTTGGTATTACCTTCACACACTGCGAGCTAACGGACTACTACATAAGCCACCACCTCTAGACGTAGAGCCGGCAGCACCGATTGAGGAGGATCCCGAGGAGGACCCTGAGGAAGACTTCTATGAGGTCATGGATGAGGATGAGCCGGATTATCACGTTATGGATCATGACGATGACGATGATTCCGTAGATGAGGGAGGCAACGTCATAGATCCATTACCTGAGGTCTTGTCTCGTGGGAGCATTTGTGGGGACCCTACTTGCAGCCAGTGTCAGTAACCAGTTCGGAGCATTTTGTGGATAGTCTTTCGTCATTTGACTTCTTAGAGTTACCTTTTTGGATGTGGTTCCAGACCCTCTTTCCTTGGGTCGTTACTTACTCTCTTTTAAGTTGTATCTTTTAGATGTCTAATTCTGTTGCAATGGCCGTTGATAAAGCCCTAACTTATGTATTGGAACTTGGCTCTCATTAGAACATGTTATATATATAATTATATATATCTATATATATAACTATATATATATATATATATATATATATATATATATATATATGTTATCTTCGATTCATGTTCTGAGTGTTCATCATCTTTATCTTGTTTCATTCCTTTAAAAAAAAAATTAACTACCGTTTTTAGTATACTCATCCATCGAGGAAATGATACTTTCTGAAAGTAACCAACATTGTAAATCAGAAATATTTCCGCAATTGGGTAACCATGTGATTCTCGGTTTAGGGTGTCACACATAACACCGCTAAGTCTATCAAAGGAAACACCCCAAAGGACACAAGCACCAATCTGAATAAGAATAGCCTGAGTGTTTACTCCTTACTTGAAACCACTGCCAAGATCTCTATCTGATCGTTTCTATTAAGGCCAGAAATTATATTGGTGTATTTTTAAAGATAAAACCATTCCTTTGGATCCATAAAGACTAGACAGTAGTATGCCAAAAAAGGTGTCTAGACTTCTTAAATATCTCCCCTTTAAAGAGTCCTCTATATGCTTGGTAATGTTCTACAATATCTGAAGGAATGACAATAGAAATTCCCAACCAGTTGTACACCCAATACAACAACTGTACAGAAAAGGGGCAGAGGAGAAACAAGTGCTGAGATGATTCTAGTTGATCTCCACATAGAACACAGCTGCACATGCTAACATCATTTAGTACCTTCCTATGAAAAAGATTCAATCTACAAGGTGTTCGATCCAAAATTACCCTCCAAGAAAAGGCTAAAACCTTACTTGGAACGCAACTATACCAAAATTTCCTGAAGACTGAAGAGTCACCAACCAGAGTTGAGAACAAGGGGGATTTTTCCAAAAGAAGATCATAAGCCGATTTTACGATGTAAACCTTTGTGCATCCCATTTTCCAAACCCAAGCATCATCAACACCACTATTGATGAAGGCTCCAACCATGGTAACTGAGAAGATTTTAAGCATATCCTCCTCTCACGCGAAAAGAGGCCTTCTCTACTCCCACCTCCAAACCCAAGCATCGCCCACCCAACTCCCTTGATTGCTAACAACATCATTCTTTTCAGTACTCAAGGAAAATAACCTCGGGAATTCTTCTTTTAACGGTTTGCACCCAAACCACTTGTCATGCCAAAATAAAGTATTTGATCCATCTCTAAGCTTCCTATGCAATGCAAAAGAAAACCAAGCAAGCGGGGCTGCCTTGTCTTTGTCCAAGCCACATAAATCCCGCCACCATAGGGATGAGTTCCTTGCATTCCATCTAATCGTTTGGGTGATTTTGCCAATATCATTAGTAACAAGCTGATTTTGCCAACTAGATTGTAGGATGTTATACCAACAAGCCTTTGTATCCACAAGTAGCCTCCACCTCCATTTTCTAAGTAAACTGATGTTGAAGAGATCCAAGTGCTTAATCCCTAACCCACCGGTCTGTTTTGGTGAGCAAACTTTAAGCCAACTCACCCAAGAAATGCTCCTTTTACCTTCACCTCCACCCCAAAGAAATGACATTTGGATTCCTATCAATACTTTCAACACTCTCCTTGGAATTCTAAAGAAGGATAAGTAGTAAAGGGGAATGCTAGAAAGTATCGATTTTAATAAAACAATTCTACCACCAAAAGAGAGCCATTTCCTTTTCCACTTAGATAACCTTCGCCTCATCGCATCTATCGCGGGCTGCCAAACTGACAAACGGCGATGGTTTGTACCAATAGGAAGGCCCAAGTAAGTAAACGGTAAGTGCCCAGCTTTACAACACAAAAAGTTGGAACCTGCTGACAAAAACTCTTAATCCACATTCAACCCATAGAGACAACTCTTTGAGTAATTGATCTTTAATCCGGAGGCCATTTCGAAGCATCTCAAGACTGCCTTAATACCCCATAAATTATCAGAAGTTGCATTACCAACAAGGATTGTGTCATCCGTAAACTGTAAATGTGATAAAGTACAATATGGATCAAAACTGAACCCTGAGAATATTCCAGTTTCACCTGCACTATTCATTAATCTGGCGAGACCTTTAGTAACAATAAGAAAAAGAAATGGGGCTAAGGGATCACCTTGTCGGAGACCCTTTTTGACCACTACCTCCTCCGTCGGGCTCCCATTAACCAAGATGGAAACCTTACCAGAGAAAATGCATGTTTCCATCCACCCCATCCACTTATCATCGAACCCCAGTCTATGCATCATATATCTGAGGAAGTCCCAACTTACCGAATCGTAAGCTTTTTCAAAATCCATCTTTAAGAGCAAGCTTTTCTGACCTTTCTTTTTTGCCAAATCCATGAGTTCATTGATAGCTAGCACACCATCCAAAATCTGTCTTCAGGATATGAAAGCTGATTGGCTCCTTGAGATTAAAGGATCGATGACCTTCCTTAATCTTGCAACAAGAAGCTTTGAAATAACTTTATGGATCGACCCAATTAAAGAAATCAACCTATAATCAGTGATCTTCTGTGGATTATCACGTTTCGGAATTAAGGAGACAAAAGATGAGCATATTCCTTTGGGCAGTGAAGAGTTCTTGTGAAATTCTTCCACTAGAAGACATACCTCACCCTCTAAGGAAGACCAGAATTTCTTACAGAAATTGAAGTTAAAACCATCGGGTCCCGAACTTTTATCGCCATCACAAGACCAAACTGCATCTTTAATCTCATCCACTGAAAACGGTACTGTTAAACTATAAATGTCTGAGGGAGAAAGAAATTTAAAGGCTAAACCATCTAGGCGTGGTCTTGGCAAATTCTGATCAACAAATAGGTTTTGGAAGTGGACTCTAACCTCCTTCTTGACATTAGTAACACCCTCCACCCAAGAATTCCTTACCAAGAGAGCCACAATGTTGTTTTTCCGCCTGTTATAATTGACACAAGAGTGAAAAAACCTGAGTTCGAATCACCTTCCTTAAGCCATTTAGATCTAGCTTTCTGATGCATTAAATTATCCTTCAATTTCTGAACCCTCCACAGGTCGTTGTTAATATGTCTCCTTTTGCACAGTTCTTCTTCATTGAGGGAAGCTAAACTTGCCAGGTCATCAGAAGCATTCAGGTCAGCCACCAATACTTTGATCTGATTGTCCAAGTTCCCGAACACCTCAACATTCCAAGACTTTAGTTGCTCTTTAAGCAGTTTCAGTTTTTCCTTGAAACTGAATATCTTCCTCCCCTCTACCCTCAGATTACTCCATATTTCCTCCACAAAGGATTTGAACTCAGCTTGTTCAAGCCAGCAATTATTAAAACGAAATGGTTTCGGTCCCCAATCAATAATATCTCCCTTCAACATAATCGGGCAGTGGTCAGAGACATCTCTCTCCCCCACCCACTGAGTTGTACCACAAATTGATCCAACCCTCTGATAACAGGAAGCGATCAATTATGCTCATAGCTAACCCATCTGGCTTAAACCAAGTGAAACGTTTCCCTAGAACCGGCAGATCGATAAGATTCATCTCCTCAATAAACTCCTTAAATAGGTTTTGCTCCAAAACTTGTGAATACTTCCCTGAACCTCTCCTTTCTGAACTATTCGTCACTGCATCGAAGTCCCCAACAATTGACCACATATCCCCACGAAACCCCTGCTTAGGCATAAAAAGATCCTCCCACAATTGCTTCTTTTCGGACATAATACATGAAGAGTATACATTAATAACCACACAAGGCTTATCAGTTTTTCTCCACACCCCACATACACCTAGAAACCCCTTACCTGAAAAAGTATATGTAAGAGAGAAGGTAGTAGGATTCCACAGACTTAGAATTCCACCGAATTCCACCAGAGTTGCCCTCCGCAGGTACACCTGCCCATTCGACCTCCTAATCCCTCCACAAGAATTCACATAAACATCTATCCACTTCTAACAATTTTGTTTCTTGGATTGCCACAAAATCATCTTGCTCATCCTTAACTAACGACCTGATTTTCTGCTTCTTTACTCTCCCCCCTAATCCTCTAATATTAATAGAGACAATCTTCATTGGTCCACCTTATCCGCACCTAAATTTTCCTTCTCATCTCTATCTCTTTTTTCCAATTCCTCAACCATATTGACCATTGCAACCTCCTCTCTAGAATAGGTGGTACCTAACCTTTTGCAAATACCCCAGATCTTCTGAGTCGTTGACACCCCCTTTTTGGACAAAATTTTGGAATTGCATCTTTTGATGGTAGAGTCAGCAACAAGGAGATTACCTGAGTCCACCGACTTTGATAGCCCCTGATCCACCAAGACTCCCCCATCAGGCAACTGTTTTGAGACACGTGAACCATCTTCTGGGACCTCAGTCGAACCATTGCCAATTGCCAAGAGAGCTGGTACGAGCCCTGACAACGTTACCTTATCTGGATTCCTGATTATAGGTGACTCCGGTACCACCAACGCATTCGCCTCCAAACAAGACGATTTTGGGATAGTTCCGTAGCACTCCCCATCATCAACGAACTCATTAATTGAGTCTTCTACAGTAGCACCCAGACCAGAATGAGTGGAGCTTTTGGTGGAGATTTCATCCTCTGCATTAGATAGCCCATCAACCTCACAAGAAGACTTCCCATAACTAGTGGAGCTTTTGGTGGAGATTTCATCCTCTGCATTAGACAGCCCACCAACCTCACGAGAAGACTTATATTTTTTTGAAAGTCCAAATCTACTTCGGCCCAGCCTTTTCTCCTTAATTCTTTATGTGCCAAAAGACCCCTAAGGAGGAATCCACAAAAGGATTTTTTCGAGCTTCTACTAGAAGATTTGGCGTTTCCTAAGCTTTTTGTTTTTCTAGCAGTATGGGCCGTGGAAGTAAAAGTTTGATCTGAACGACTTTTTCTAACCAAGGCCAAGTTTTGTTTGGGCCCTGCACCCACCTGATCAAGTATCGCAGCAGTAGGAGGCCCATCATGACTAATTTTATCCTTCAACCTGTTCCTAGCTTTCCATTTAAATTTTGGGCCCCCATATTGATACGATTTCGGCAAGTATACCTAGTCGCAAACAAGTAATACGGTGGTGAGACCGGATATCATTTTCAGGGATCGTGGACAAGTACCACTTCACAAACTGGACTACTATCTAGGCGATCGTTTGGATGGAAGGGAGTTCTAACATGTAACAAAACAAACAAGAATAAAAAGTTTTTGTTCTTTTAGGAATTTTTTCAAACACTTAACAAGCAACAGAGATGAGGTTAACAATGAATGAAATTGTCAGGGTTAGACTATGCTAATCATCCCTTGATTGCAATGACATGATTAATAACACAATTCCTAATTCAATTATGACAATCAAATCTTCTGAAATACTCAAACCCTAATGTCTTAGGTGGAATGAGCCTAAAACCCCAAATTAAACCCTAATGTCTTAGGTGGATTAATATGAGATTTTTCATAAAGAATCAAGATTCATAAGATTGCAAGCACCCCAAGACCTATGTCTAGGTTCATGAACTACTTGGCATTTGATTCATGAGCATGCCTTAACATCAATCTTTCAATTGTCTATCAAAGCAACAAATCATTCCTAGGATGATCAAGCCAAGGAAAGCATTAAACATGGAATCAAATACTCATAAAGAAATAGGAATTTGTATTACAATCAAATCATGAGACAATCATGTTCAGAAAAGCCATCATCTAACCCCAACAAAAAGGGGTTTAGCTACACATAATCATATAGCAAACCAAAAGAAAAGAAATAGGAATAAGGGAAGGAAAGAACTCCATGGGAGGATCCACAGTAGCCACAGCAGCCAGAGAGTATGTTTTAGGGTTCAGGATTCCTTTTCTGTTCTGCCCAGAGGCCTTTTTATAACTTAGGCGCGCCCCACGGCCGTGATGGCCATCACGGCCAGGACGTGACGGGTTCTGCCTTGGGCGCGCTTTCAAAAACTTGTTTGTTATGGCCGTGACACTCATCACGGATAGGCCGTGATCGCTTCTGCCTTCACCAATTAGTCTGTCACGGCCGTGATGGACATCACGGCTAGGCCGTGACAGATTCTGCCTAGAAGGGGTCTGGCTCAAGTAACAGGTCACGGCCGTGATGGGCTCTGCTTGGCTCATTATCTTCACTTTTCAAGCTCTATCTCCATCCAAGCTCCATCAAGGCTAATTCTGAGCATTTAATCATTAATTCCTGCAAAACAACACCACAACACCACCTTATCCGTTCCAAAGGAAAAACTAACCAAAATCAAACTAAAATGGCCTAACTATATGAAAATGCATGCAGAAATGTACATGAAATATGAGGTGAAATCACACTCATCACATATACTGGACCACGCTTCTCTGGCCCAACCATGTTAGAAGTGTGCCCCAAATCAGCACCCCCATTCACGCAACCAACTTCTGAAACCCTTTCCTCAGGACCTTTTACACTGACAGACTGAATAGATAGAGAGGTTTCCTCCACCCTACTCCCTGAACCTGCTTCTAAACATAGCCTGACATCTGTACTCTTACCTCGGGATGGGTTCTTCTCAAAATTTGAAAATTTTCCTCCCATCTCTCTCATGATCGTCAACCTCCCCAAGTTCACCGGACAAGATTGTATCCGACACATCAAGGATGTTGTCCACCACAGAATCACTCCATTGAGACGAGTCTTCCCCACTACTCTACTTTATCACTTTGCTCTGTTTGAAGCTCCATGAAAGGTCTCCAAAGCATTCTTCAAGCAGTCTTATTGTATGGACATGCTCATTAATTTTAACTGCCACAGTTTTCTTAATGGCTTCTAAAGAGGTAGCAAAGATCAACATCCTTGCCACATCCATCCTCTTTTTCTGTTTAGTAATCTTATCCAGCTCCCCATACTTGCCTACCAGTCCCCCCTAGCATCCTGAAGAAATCTTCCCTCCAAGCATGTGCAGGTACGCCTAAGACATTCACCCAAGCTAAGCGTTCTCTAGGCACAATCCCCGGTTCCCACAAACATATATCTGTAAACCATTTTGATAGCTCCGTTGAAGCATCTTCCAATGATTTTTCTATGCTCTCCTCCCCCTCACCCGTAAGAAGGACAAGACACCCACCAAGAGGAGTAGCTCTTAATGAGAACACTGCTGCCTTATGTAGGTTATCCTGCATATTAGTGGTGCACTCCAAGTTAAAAGCTTGCCCAACGTAATAACCATTGAGCCATTCCATATCCTCATCCGACACATTAAATGACACACCTCTCCCATCATTTAGTGTACTAGCATTAACTGCTCTGTATTGGGCAGTCAGATGATGATGGTTAGTAGTGCTCCTGCCTCCTTGACTGTAACACTCCCCCCCCCCCCCCCCCCACCCCCACCCCCCCGAGATATTACTTCGTAACACATGCAGAAGTAAATTAAAAGATAATTTGCTGGTTGCTTTTGGAAAATTGTTTTATTTTAAGTCAGAAAACTGGGGTATAAAATTTTTCTTTAAGGATAACTTTGAAATCCATCATATATACATTTAAAAGGTAAAGTCACATTCGTAACAAAGTTACCATGACATACAACATTTCTCTAAGTTTCCATTTACGAAAGAAAAGTTCAAACTACAGATGGATGTACATAACACTATATTTACTAACCTCTTTAGATATACAACCCAACTCAAACTCCTAATCTGGTCATTCTATCAAATATTCACTCAGTGAAAATCACATGTGCTTACTTTTCACTCAGTGAAAATCAAAAACCAAAACAAAACCTCGGTCACTTATCGAAGTGACCAGAACGTTTCTAAATCATTTAGGAGAAAATCTTTTCCTTTACAAAGTCTTTTATAAAACATTTGGAAATTCGTTTGCTTTTAAAATCCTTGATGGAATAAGGTCAAATATTTTCAAAGGGGTTTTTCCTTCATGAAACATATAGTTCAAAAAGGTTTTCTCTCATACAACTTTGGATCATAAAAAGGTAGTTTCTATTGACTTAAAAATACTTCAACATTTCTTTTCAAAACTAGAATCTCATTCTCTTGAAGTAAGTGTTTTAAACACGGAACTTTTATAAATGGAACCAATACTTTCAAAGTTCTATTCAAGGATTATTAAGGCTTTTAATCCTTATAATCATTGTGCACAGACTCAAGTCCGGCTTCTCAAACTTCAATCAATAGTAATATATTCTCAACAATAATATCACAGTTAATGATAGTTCATCACATATATACAACTCACAATACTTTAAGGCAAGTAATAATCAACTTCAAGTAATATTCACAATAGTTCAAGTAAAAAAGTCATTCAAGTGTTTGCTCCACATCATAATAATATTCAAATCACTCAAGTAAACATATACACACATGCATATAGGCATTGAATATCCCTAAGCAATCCCCTCTTACCTTCTGTGAAGGTAAGGAGATCGGATGCTCGAAGAGGTAGACCACGAACGTCCTCGTTTCCTCCACGATCGAAGTCTAAGGTTTTGAACACAAAATCACAAGTTAAAATCAAACAAGAACACTAAACCACTAGGTATAGGTTCGGCCAAGACTAGTTCTTAGGGTTAGAGATTCCCGAAAATTATACAACTCATGGATTTATGATCCTTAAGTGTTAGGAGTTCATAAACAATGATCATTTAACAAAGTTGAATTAAAATCCCACTAAGTTATAAACTTAGGGCATTCAGCCAAGGCTAGTAAAATAGGCTAGCATTCACTAATTAAACTTTCCAATCTCTTAGGTTTAGCATCCATATGTATTAAGGAGCTCAAAGCCATGCTCATTTTGGAAAAATAAGAACAAAGTATCCTAGGTCCATAACCTTCTAGGTTCGGCCTTCATAGGATTTATACGCTAGAAATATTTAAACTTTCCAATCTCTTAGACTTAGCATCCAAATATCTCATGGAGCTCAAGTCCATGATCATCTTGGAAAATAATGGAAACTTAAACATTCCAATCTCTTAGACTTAGCATCCAAATATCTCATGGATCTCAAGTCCATGATCATCTTGGAAAACAATGGAAACTTAAACATTCTAATCTCTTAGACTTAGGATCCAAATAACTTATGGAGCTCAAGTCCATAATACAACAACAACAACAACAACAACCAAGCCTTATCCCACTAGGTGGGGTCGGCTACATGGATCATACGGTGCCACAATGTTCTATCATGAATCTTGTCAATAGTTAAATCATGGGCCTCCAAATCTTTCTTAATAGTTTCTCCTATAGTTTTTCTTGGCCTACCTCTGCCTCTAGCTATTGGATTGCCCTCCACCCGGTCCACCCTCCTTACTACATAATCTAAAGGTCTCCTCCATACATGCCCAAACCACCTAAGTCGAAATTCAACCATCTTTTCTACAATAGGTGCTACCCCAACTCTCTCTCTAATGCTTTCATTCCTAATCCTATCACGTCTAGTTTTTCCGCTCATCCAGCGCAACATTCTCATCTCTGCTACATTGATTTTACTCTCGTGTTGATTTTTTACCGCCCAACACTCCGTCCCATCCAACATCGCGGGTCTAATAGCTGTACGGTAAAATTTTCCCTTTAGCTTAAGAGGTACCTTTTTATCACACAAAAAACCCGAAGCCTTCCTCCATTTCGACCACCCTGATTGAATCCGATGATTTATATCTCCCTCAATTTCTCCGTCATTTTGTATAATAGACCCAAGATATTTAAACCATGTGACTTGTGGTATGTTGTGATATCCAACTTTCACCTCTAAGCTAGAGGTGTTTCGCCTTTTGCTAAACTTACATTCCATATACTCCGTCTTGCTTCTACTCAAACCGAAGCCATGTGCTTCTAAAGCTTGTCTCCAAGTCTCCAACCTTCCATTTATATCATCTCTCGACTCTCCAACTAGAACTATATCATCTGCGAAAAGCATGCATCGCGGTACTGGCTCTTGAATGTGCTCCGTAAGTACATCCAACACCAACGTAAAAAGATAGGGGCTTAAAGCTGACCCTTGGTGCAGACCTAGGGTTATTGGGAAATCTTCTGTGGCTCCCTGCGTTCTCACACTGGTCGTGGCTCCCTCATACATATCCTTGATAGCTCGAATATATGCAATCCGAACAGCTTTCTTTTCTAAGGCTTTCCACAAAACCTCTCTTGGCACCCTATCATACGCTTTCTCCAAATCAATAAAGGCCATATGTAAATCTTTTTGATCCCTTCGATATTGTTCCAACACTCGTCGTAGCAAGTAAATTGCTTCCATGGTCGACCTCCCGGGCATAAAACCAAATTGGTTGTCGGTGATTTTGGTTTCTTTTCTTAGTCTCTGTTCAAGAACCCTTTCCCATAGCTTCATAGTTTGACTCATAAGCCTAATCCCCCTATAATTTGTGCAATTTTGTATATCTCCCTTATTCTTGTAAATCGGAACTAAAGTGCTTCTCCTCCATTCGTCCGGCATTTTCTTTGACCTCATAATCTCGTTAAAAAACTTCGTGAGCCAACGAATGCCTCTACTTCCGAGACTCTTCCATACCTCCACGGGTATATTGTCTGGTCCAACTACCTTGCCATTATCCATCATTCTCAAAGCTTCTTTTACCTCATGCTCTTGGATTCTACGATAAAAAGTGTAATTTTGATCCTCCTCTCTGATGTCAAGCACCTGTGAGCATGATAAAACTTCAAATCCTTCATTAAATAACTTGTGGAAATAATTCTTCCATCTATCTTTAATATCTTGTTCCTTAACCAAAACTCTACCTTCTTCATCCTTAATACACTTCACTTGGTCCAAGTCTCTTGTCTTTCTTTCCCTATTTTTAGCAAGCCTATAAATAGATTTCTCACCATCTTTGGTGCCTAAGGATTGGTACAACCCGTCAAAAGCTTTAGTTCTAGCTTCGCTCACTGCCTACTTGGTCTCTTTTTTAGCCACCTTATAATTTTCCCAATTTTCACCATTTTTACATAAAGACCAAGCTTTAAAACATTCCCTTTTGACCCGAACCTTAGCTTGCACACTTTCATCCCACCACCAGGATTCTTTACCCCTAGGTCCGAATCCTCTTGATTCACCAAGCGTCTCTATAGCTACCTTCCTAATCCCCCTGGCAATCTTGTCCCACATATCATTTGCACTTCCGTTTGCCTCCCAAAACCCTCCCTCCAAAACCTTGTGTTGGAAGATCCTTTGTTTTTCACCCTTCAGTTGCCACCACTTGATCCTTGAAACCTTTTCGTGGCAACTTCTCTTCAAACTCCTCTTAACTCTTACATCCATAACCAAGACTCTATGTTGGGTAGTCAAGCTCTCTCCAGGTATGACTTTACAGTCCAAGCAAATTTTTCTATCTGATCTCCTAATAAGAAAGAAATCTATTTGAGAGCTTGTCACCCCACTTTTGTACGTGATAAGATGCTACTCCCGTTTCCTAAAACAGGTATTGGCTATAGTAAGATCGAAAGCAGATGAAAAGTCCAGAATAGACTTACCTGCACCATTTACCTCCCCTAGGCCATATCCCCCATGCAAACCGTCGTAACCTCTAGGTGCCCTCCCTACATGCCCATTTAGATCCCCTCCTAAGAAAATATTTTCACCTAGCGGTATTTCCTGAATTAGGCCTTCTAAATCCTCCCAAAATTTTACCTTGAAGTGTTCTTCTAACCCTACCTGAGGTGCGTAAGCACTAATCACATTAAAGGTGTCTTGTTCCACTACAAATTTTAGGGCAATGATCCTATCTCCAACCCTTTTTACATCCACAATATCATTCTTCCAATATTTATCCACAATTATGCCCACCCCATTTCTCGATTTTACTTTGTCAATGTACCAAAGCTTAAAACCCGAAGAGTCTAATTCCTTTGCCTTTTCTCCCACTCACTTAGTTTCTTGTAGGCATATGAAATTGATCCTCCTCCTAATCATAGTGTCAACTATTTCCATTGATTTACCTGTAAGTGTGCCTATATTCCAGGTTCCAAAGCGAATCCTACTCTCGTGAACTTGCTTCTTTACCCACACTCGTTCACAAAAATGTGGGAACCCTTGCTTATTTTTCACAACATCCAGGCGGCGATGCAGCGGTCCTTGCTCATTTGACACTGTACTCGAGCTATATAGCACGTTGCTTCTGGGCAACGACCTAGCATTAACATTATTACGTCGTTGATCCATGTCATAGAGATTCGACTAAGTTTTACGTTGGCTGTCGATGGCCTAACACAACCCTCTCCTTTTATCCGGGCTTGGGACCGGCTATGTTTAGCTTTGTCACAAAGCACAACATAGGCAGGATTGAGCTCAAGTCCATAATAATCTTGGAAAATGAAAGTAATACATACTAGCTTTAATAACATAGAATAAATAAGTTAGAAATCCTTAAACTTTTCAATCTCTTAGACTTAGCATCCAAATATCTTATGGAGTTCCAGTCCATGATCATTTTGGAATAATAAAAACTCAAACATCCTAGCACCTAAACTCTAAGTTTCGGCCATCATAGGATGATGAGGAAAATATTCTTTGTTTAACAATAACTCTTAGGTTTAGAATCACAAGGTATTAAGAGTTCTAAATCCATTATCAATACTTGGAAAGTTGAAACTTAGTATCCTAGACCTACTTATTCATATTTTACGGCCATCATAGGAACAAGATATCAAAACTTCCAAGATTTATAGATTCAAGATCAAGGGATAGTTAGAAACTCAAAACACATGATCATATTCCAAAAGTTGAAACAAAAACTTCCTAGGTCACAAATGCAAGCATTCGGCCTTCATTGGAAGAGATGGGTAGAGATTTTTGTTTTAAACAACCTCTTAGTATGTGAAAATATCAGTTAATTGATAAGCCTCTGGCTCATCTAGTTTCCAGCTAGAAAAGGGGTAGATTTTGTGCCTAATTGGGCGAGTCAACCTCGCTAATCTCCCAAATTGGCCTTGTTTTGTTCCTAAGTTAGAATTTGATTCGTTTAATGCATTTTTAGTAGTTTTTAGTTTATTTTGAGTAGAATTCCGCTTTTCGTTTCCTTTTATTGTTTCGGGTTAAAAATGAAGCTCTTAGAGTCAAGGAAAATGAAGAAAATAGTGGAAAAGCAATTCTGGAAGTTTCGCCACGTGGGACAGGATCTCGCCTCGCGAGCCTGAAGACCAGCATGAACAGCAACAGTCACCCTTTCTGTCTCGCCTCGCGATTCACAATCTCACCTCGCGAGCCTGAAGGCCTGACTGTGCCAGAGATGTCACCCTTTCGGTCTCGCCTCGCGAATCACCATCTCGCCTCGCGAGAAAACCAATCTCTGAAGATCTGATTCATAATATTCGCCTCGCGAACCAGGTCTCGCCCCGCGAGCGGGCGAGACCCAGAACCTCTATTTATAGGCTGTTTTAGGGCAGATTAGATACCTTTTGTTCACCACTTTTTTAGATCGTTTTTGAGACAAATCCTTATTCTCTAGAGCTACGTCTCCCTATGTTCTTTTCCTATTTTACAATTATGATGAACTCCAATTGTTTGTACGTTGTTACAAGCATGAGGAACTAATTCCCTTGTCTAAGGGATCAATGAAACCACCCATGACGGTGTAGCGTTCAATGTGATGTATGTTTCCCTCCTTTACCTCAATTCATTGTTTCCAATTCTGAATTTATTGCGTTGATCATAAGCATGCATGATTGACTAGTTAACGTGATGAGGCTTGATAGGTAATTCGCGTTTAGAACTTGAATTGGGATCACTGATTGAATATTGCACGAGAGTGAGTAGGAGATCAGTACAACCTTATAGGGAACAAGATTTAATAGAGTTTGATGATTGGGTTATGAGACCGTAGCAAGTAATTAACTCAATCGTTGAATACGTCCTATTGAGCACGATAATGTCATTAGGAGAATTTAGGGGTCCTGGTTGACATTGCAATTGAACTTAGGGAGAGGATCATCATCACTTGGGTACTATGCATGGTTGGGTAGGTGGATTTGTGACCTTAGATGTTTAATCCAGATTTTAATTCTTATCTTATCTTATCTTATCTTATCGTTACCTACTTTATCTCTAATTGATTTGTTGATTTAAATTGCTATCCTATTTTCTCTCTCTTCTCAACCACTTGCTTTTACTTGGTCAAACGTATCGAATTTCTTGCAAATTGGTAGAATTGGTAGCCCAATCCCTGTGTCCGACCTCGGTAATTACTTACCGTGTTTATTACTTACGACGACCCGGTACACTTGCCGATGACTCAACAAGTTTTTGGCGCCGTTGCCGGGGATTGGCACAGCCAATTTTCCTAATTTTTGGGAAGTTTGATTATTTGGTTAAGCTATTTTTATTTTTATTTTCTGTTATTTATTTACTATTATTTCTCTCTACTTCTTTGATTCACTTGGTCTTGCCTAGTTTTTGTATGTGAGGTACCCTTTCACAAGAGGACTTGCTATTTGATTCGGAGATCACCAAGACCGAGAAGCGATCAAGGAAAGAAGCCAGAGAACGAAAGAGGCTTGAAGAAATTAATTTTGAGGGGATGGCCGAAGCAAACCCTCTTCCTCATCCTCCTTACAAGCCTCTTCGAGTACAATCTACCCAATTTGGATGATTGTGCTTCTTCTATCGTGAGGGGAAACCTCAATACAGATTCCTTCAGAGTGGAAGGATGTGTCACAGCCCATATCCGTGAGAATCAATTTGATGCGGGTGGCAAACAAGACCCTCATAGACACATCACTCGCTTCCTTGAAGCTTGTGACATGCAGAAGACAAGAGGAGTTTCTCAAGATGAGTTTCGCTTGCGGCTATTCCCTCTCTCTCTTAGGGATACCGCTCGCGATTGGTTTGACAACTTGGATTGCAACAATATCACAACATGGGAGCAAATGGCCCAAAAGTTCCTCACTAAATATTTTCCTCCTCAGAAAGCGGCACAAGCAAGAGTAGCCGTGACATCTTTCAGGCAGACAGAAGATGAATCTTATAATGAAGCTTGGGAGAGGTATAATGTGCTCTTGAGAAGATGTCCTTTGGCTTTCTTTGACCCGGTCTTCAAGGTTCAACATTTCTTTAACGGGTTAAAGGGGCGCTACCAGATGAATTGTGATGCCGCAGCGAGCGGTTCTTTTTCTTATTTATCAGCTGAGGATGGATAGGCGTTATTGGAGAAGATGTCGAACAATGATTACAACCGTGGTAGGGAAACCTCAAGTGGAGTCAGTTCTGCAACAATAGAAGCCATTCTAGAGCCAAATAAACTGTTGAAGATGCAAAATGCGGCATTGTCTGGGAACAAAAAGGTTAATGTGATACACGAAGGAATGCCTCCGGGTTGTGATAATTGTAATGGAGATCGTGACATTCAGAGTTGTCCGTTCAACTTCTCTCAAGAACATGTGGACTCATGCCACAATTTCTATGACAGCGTGCCCCAGAACAACTATCAGAGGAACAAACAGAATGATTACAGTCAGAATCAAAATAGGGGTTATATGAGGAGAAACCATCCGGGTTTCGCTTGGAGTAATGCTAGTGGTGGTCTAGCCGGGCAACAACAACCTCAACAGAATCAGAGGCCAAACTATGGAATCCTTCAACGCAATACTCAGCAGGCTCTTCCAGGACCTAATCAATTGCAAACAACAAATGGAGGAAGGCAACCTTGGGAGTTGGCTATAGAAAAGATGAATGCGGCAATTGAGAAGTTGTCAATCAATACAAGCACATCCATTGACAAGTTGGCAACTTATACAGGGTCGGCAATTCAGAATCTAGAGATGCAGATGGCTCAGCTCGTAAAGCAACTAAATGAGCATCTCCCAGGCACTTTCCCAGGTGATACTGAGAACAACCCTAAGAACCAATGCAATGCCGTAGCAACTAGAAGCGGTAGGGTGTTGGGATCTAACAGGGGTCCAACTAGTTCTCTGGAAGCTGAGGCCTCGGAACAACCACATGTTGAGGAAGAGCAACGTAAGAAAGAAGAGTTGGCAAGTGACAAGGCACCGGAGCAAGGGGGAAGGTTAAAACTTGTAGATGAAGAGTTCCGAAGAAAGAAGTGGGTTGAACCCAAAGACCTCCCGCCCTTCATGAAGGTACCATATCCTGAAATATTGAAGAAGCCTCTACAAGATAAACAGTTCAATAAATTCCTTGATGTCTTCCGCAAACTTCAAATTAACATTCCATTTGCGGAAGCCTTGGAACAAATGCCATCTTATGCCCGGTATATGAAGGAGCTTCTCTCCAAGAAGCGGAAAATAGTGGATGAGGAAACGGTTGCTTTGACCGAGGAGTGTAGTGCCATTCTTCAAAGAAAACTACCTCCAAAGTTGAAGGATCCTGGTTCTTTTTCTATACCATGCACCATTGGGGAGATGACTCTAGGAAAGACGTTGTGTGATCTAGGGGCAAGCATCAACTTGATGCCCCTCTCTATGATGAAGAAGTTGGGGATCAAAGAATCCAAAGATACACGGATGTCACTCCAACTAGCTGATCGTTCTATAAAATATCCTTATGGGGTGTTCGAAGATTTGTTAGTGAAGGTGGACAAGTTCATATTTCCGGCGGATTTTGTGGTGCTCGATATGGATGAAGACGCCGAGATCCCTCTCATATTGGGTAGGCCCTTCTTGACCACTGGGCGTGCTTTGATAGATGTGCAACAAGGGAAACTCACCCTAAGGGTGCAAGATGAGAATGTAGTCTTCAATGTCTTTGAAGCAATGAAGCACCCCGCTGAGAGGTCGGATGTGTATCGAGTGGATATGGTGTACTCAATTGTCAAGGCAAAAGCCACTAGAGAAGCCCATGGTTCTTCACTTGCACAAGTGTTGGTAGAATCCCATGATGATGATAGTGGGGAAGAAGACCCTTTGGGGGATGAGGACTATCTTGAGTGCTTAAAAAACATGGAAGCCTTACCGAGTCTCCCAAAGGATGAATGTGCAAAGGAAAAGCTCAACAACGAAGGAATGGAAGAAGATAACAAAGCACCGGAGTTGAAGCAACTCCCAACCCACTTAAGGTATGCATTCTTGGGGGAGAAGGGACAACATCCGGTAATCATTAGTAATGCCTTGAAAAAGGATGAAGAAGAAAAGCTATTGAGAGTTCTTAGGGAACACAAATCCGTCATTGGGTGGAAGATTTCGGACCTAAAAGGTATAAGCCCTTCCCTATGCATGCATAAGATTTTGATGGAGGATGATTATAAGCCGGTGGTTCAACCACAAAGACAATTAAATCCCATCATGAAAGAAGCTGTGCGTAAGGAAGTGATTAAACTTTTAGATGCCGGAATGATCTATCCAATCTCCGATAGCAATTGGGTTAGTCCAATTCATGTGGTCCCAAAGAAAGGTGGCACAACCGTGGTGGTCAATGAAAGCAATGAATTGATCCCAACAAGGACCATCACGGGGTGGAGAGTATGTATCGATTATAGAAGGCTAAATGAGGCAACAAGGAAAGATCACTTCCTTCTTCCCTTCATTGATCAAATGCTTGAAAGGTTAGCCGGATATGAGTACTATTGTTTCTTAGATGGTTACTCCGGCTATAATCAAATTGTGGGGGATCCTCAAAACCAAGAGAAGACGGCCTTCACTTGTCCCTATGGAGTCTTTGCCTATAGGAGGATGCCCTTTGGATTGTGCAACGCTCCTGCTACTTTCCAAAAGTGCATGCTTTCTATTTTCTCGGAAATGGTGGAGAAATGCATTGAGGTGTTCATGGATGACTTCTCGGTCTTTGGGACCTCATATGACAATTGCTTGAAGAACTTGACTTTGGTGCTTAAAATGTTCCAAGAGACTAACCTTGTGCTCAATTGGGAGAAATGCCACTTCATGGTCAAGGAAGGTATAGTCTTGGGGCACAAAATCTCCCAAAGGGGGATTGAGGTTGATAAAGCCAAGATTGAGTTGATTGAGAAGCTTCCCCCACTAACCAATGTAAAGGGGGTGAGGAGTTTCTTGGGTCATGCCGGGTTCTACCGGAGATTCATCAAGGACTTCTCCAAAATCGCAAAGCCGCTTTGTGACCTTCTTGCGAAGGATGTATCCTTTGAGTTTAATGCTTCTTGTTTAAATGCTTTCACTATTTTGAAAAATATGCTTGTCCCTGCACCCATAATCACGGCACCTAATTGGAATTTACCATTTGAAATCATGTGTGATGCTAGTGATTATGCGGTGGGGGCTGTTTTGGGACAAAGGGTGGAAAAGTTAGCTCATGTCATTTATTACGCAAGTAAAGTTTTGAATGAGGCACAAGCTAATTATTCCACCACTGAAAAGGAACTACTTGCTGTATTTTTTGCTTTAGATAAGTTTAGATCCTATATTGTGGGGTCTAAGATTGTTGTTTTCACCGATCATGCGGCCATAAAACACTTGATGACAAAACAAGAGGCCAAACCTAGATTAATTCGGTGGATTCTTCTTTTGCAGGAATTTGATCTTGAGATTAAGGACGGGAAGGGATCCGACAATGGTGTGGCGGACCACTTATCTAGGTTGGTCAATCCTGACATCGAGGAGGAATTGTTAGACATCAAGGAAGAATTTCCTGATGAAAAACTGTTTGCACTCATTGAAAATTTCTCTCCTTGGTTCGCGGACATGGCCAACTTCAAATCTTCAAATGTGGTTCCGCAAGGTTGGACTAATCAACAAAGGAATAAGTTCGTCTCGGATGCAAAGTATTATGTGTGGGAGGACCCCTATCTTTTCAAGCAATGCTCGGATGGGATCCTAAGAAGGTGCATTCCCCATGACCAAATCGGAGACGTGTTGTGGCATTGTCAGAGCTCGGATTATGGTGGGCATTATGGGGGAAAGAAGACCGCAAAAAAAATCCTCCATAGCGGGTTTTATTGGCCAACGCTCTTCAAGGATGCCCACACCTTTGTTGAGAACTGTTATCGTTGCCAAAGAGTTGGCAACATCTCTAAGCGGCATGAACTCCCCTTGAATTGCATGCTTGAAGTAGAGCTCTTTGATGTGTGGGGGATAGATTTCATGGGACCATTCCCACCATCTTTCTCCTATAAATACATTTTGGTGGTGGTGGACTACGTGTCAAAGTGGGTAGAAGCAATCCCAACAACTACGGATGATGTGCGGGTAGTCATAGAATTCCTAAGGCGCAATATCTTCTCGAGGTTTGGGGTCCCTAGAGTGTTGATTAGTGATGGCGGATCCCAATTTTGAAACAATCAAATGCACAAGCTTCTTGAAAAGTATGGGGTCAAGCATAGGGTCTCTACTCTTTATCATCCCCAAACAAATGGGCAAGCGGAGGTATCTAACCGTAAGTTGAAGCGTATTCTTGAGAAAACCGTCAACTCCTCACCGAAGGATTAGATGATGCTTTATGGGCTTATAGGACCGCCTTCAAGACTCCAATTGGAAGGTCTCCTTACAATTTGGTGTTTGGAAAGGCATGCCACTTGCCGGTGGAATTGGAGGAAAAGTCTTATTGGGCAATTCGAGAACTCAATTTTGATTTGACGAAGACCGGTGAAAAAAGGCTTTTGGACTTAAATGGGTTGTCCGAGATCCGCATGCAAGCATATGAAAATGCAATAATCTACAAAGAGCGGACTAAGGCATGGCATGACAAGCACATCTTGCCTAGGAGGTTTGAGCCCGGACAGATGGTACTTCTTTATAATTCAAGGTTGAGACTCTTTCCTGGAAAGCTAAAATCAAGGTGGTCGGGACCATTCAAGGTCCTCCAAGCTTTTCCACACGGAGCAGTAGAATTAGAAAGGGCCTCTGGCAACTTCAAGGTAAATGGGCAAAGGCTAAATCATTACAATGGGGAATCAATCCCAAGTGGCAAGCAAGTTCTTCTTCTGGATTAACCCTTAGGGGTGACTTGAGTCAGGCTCGGGACGTTAAACAAGCGCTACTTAGGAGGCAACCCAAGCTAGATATCCTTTATTTTTTTAAGTTTCTGTCATTTTCTCTTCTGAAAAAAAATGGATTTAATTGAGGAAACTCTCAAGTTGAATGCATGAAGTAACCAAAAATAGAAATTCAATGAACCCCTCTCGATGCTTTGAATGTTGAAAAGCCCCTAGTGAAAATAAAGAGGTTGAACTTAGTTTGATTATTGTGAATTCATGATGTACAATAAGTTTGGGGTTGAAGGGGTGCATGCTTGGGAATTGTATCTCGGTCAAATAATTTGCAAAATAACCCGGTGAAGAATTTGAGCCTCCAACATTGTTTTAATTGTGTGAATGACTTTTAAGTTGCACCTTCTCGGATTTACTTGAATCTGTGCATGGTTTGCATATTTATATGTTGCATCAAATGATCTAGGAATTTTTCTTTGAAATAACTACTTGGCCATAAATTGAACCAACCTTGATGAATGATCCCTAGTTAGCCACATTGAGCCTTGAAGCCTATTGTCCTTGATGACCTTACATTACAAGCCATTAACTCAGAAAAACCATGATTTTCCCCTATCCTAGGATTTAGAAGAGCATGGAATTTTAGCTTTGTGAGTGTTGTTGTGGAACTAAGTTTGGGGTGGCTACAAAGTTCATGAATCATAGTTGAGAAAAAGAAAAGTAAAATTAAAGGCCGAAGGCTTGAGAAAAAAATGTGATGAAAAGTATTGAATATATGCCAAAAAGGGCAAAGTGAAAAAGTATAAAAAGGAAGAGGTTTGTAGCCACCCAATGCAAGGAATAGAATAATAATATGAGAGTAAATTCAATTGTTGCAATGCTAGTTTCATGCTCTCATTGATCCTAGGGACTAAGCCTTTATCCTTTGAATATCTTACCTTGAGTCAGGCCTCATTACAACCTATGAAAGACCTTTTGATGATGCATACATATTTTTGTGGGAACTTTGTTTAGATGAAAATCAAATCCATGGAAAGTTCTCTTGAATTGTGAAATAGAGAGAATGTTGCTAACGTAGACAAATTGAGCGCAAGAGTGTTTACTAAATAACCCTAGAGAGGAAGACAATTATTTGAATTTGGTGATCTTCCTTTGCACACTACTGGATCCCTAGCTTAGTCGTATTGACTGCATTCATGACTGATCTCTCTTTGTTCACTTGATGAGTGGGGTAGCTATAAAGAATAAGGGGAGGGGACATTGAATTTGCAAGATAGAAATTGTGAATAACTGCAGGAAGCTCGGTTAACTCAGTTAAATCCATATGATTGTATTGTTTGTTTAACTTGCTTGGGGACAAGCAAGGTTTAAGTTTGGGGTGTTTTGATAAGCCTCTGGCTCATCTAGTTTCCAGCTAGAAAAGGGGTAGATTTTGTGCCTAATTGGGCGAGTCAACCTCGCTAATCTCCCAAATTGGCCTTGTTTTGTTCCTAAGTTAGAATTTGATTCGTTTAATGCATTTTTAGTAGTTTTTAGTTTATTTTGAGTAGAATTACGCTTTTCGTTTCCTTTTATTGTTTCAGGTTAAAAGTGAAGCTCTTAGAGTCAAGGAAAATGAAGAAAACAGTGGAAAAGCAATTCTGGAAGTTTCGCCTCGCGAGACAGGATCTCGCCTCGCAAGCCTGAAGACCAGCCTGAACAGCAACAATCACCCTTTCTGTCTCGCCTCGCGATTCACTATCTCGCCTCGTGAGCCTGAAGGCCTGACTGTGCCAGAGATGTCACCCTTTCTGTCTCGCCTCGCGAATCACCATCTCGTCTTGCGAGAAAACCAATCTCTGAAGATCTGATTCATAAGATTCGCCTCGCGAACCAGGTCTCGCCCCCTCGAACCTCTATTTATAGGTTGTTTTAGGGCAGATTAGATACCTTTTGTTCACCACTTGTTTTAGATCGTTTTTGAGACAAATCCTTATTCTATGCAGCTGCGTCTCCCTATGTTCTTTTCCTATTTTACAATTATGATGAACTCCAATTGTTTGTGCGTTGTTACAAGCATGAGGAACTAATTCCCTTGTCTAAGGGATCAATGAAACCACCCATGACGGTGTAGCGTTCAATGTGATGTATGTTTCCCTCCTTTACCTCAATTCATGTTTTCCAATTATGAATTTATTGCGTTGATCATAAGCATGCATGATTGACTAGTTAACGTGATGAGGCTTGATAGGTGATTCGCGTTTAGAACATGAATTGGTATCACTGATTGAATATTGCACGAGAGTGAGTAGGAGATCAGTGCAACCTTATAGGGAACAAGATTTAATAGAGTTTGATGATCGGGTTATGAGACCGTAGCAAGTAATTAACTCAATCGTTTAATACGTCATATTGAGCACGATAGTGTCATTAGGAGAATTTGGGGGTCCTGGTTGACATTGCAATTGAACTTAGGGAGAGGATCATCATCACTTGGGTACTATGCATGATTGGGTAGGTGGATTTGTGACCTTAGATGTTTAATCCAGATTTTAATTCTTATCTTATCGCTACCTACTTTATCTCTAATTGATTTGTTGATTTAAATTGCTATCCTATTTTCTCTCTCTTCTCAACCACTTGCTTTTACTTGGTCAAACATATCGAATTTCTTGCAAATTGGTAGAATTGGTAGCCCAATCCCTGTGTCCGACCTCGGTAATTACTTACCGTGTTTATTACTTACGACGACCCGGTACACTTGCCGGTGACTCAACATTAATACAAGACTATAGAAAGTGGTTTCAACTCAAAATGAGTTTTCTACCATTTTAGAGAGATTTTAGAAGTTTAAAGCATATAAAGAATACATAAAGTAAACTAAGAAATAAAAGATGAAACTTGCAAAAAATATTCATATGAGAGCATTACCCTTAGTATAAGGAAGAACTTTAATGAAGAACTTAAGTAGAAAAAATGAATAAAAACTAAAGCTTTAAGAGCTTGAACTTTTAGAAGAAAGAAGAAAATAAAGGTTTAATGGCAGTTGAAGGAGGAAGATGGTGAAGTGAAAATGAAAGGGGTATATATAGAGGGGAGAGAGTGGCACGAAATTGGGGAGAGAGGAATGAGCTTGGAGAGCAAGTGTTGACATTGTGCCTTGTTTGGTTTGAGAAGAGAGAGAAAAAAATGGGTTTTTAGAATATAATATGTAATATTTCAAAATGTGTCATCATGACCACTTTTTAGGAGGTAGCTTAGGCCATACCTATAGTGAGTCACCTCACTCCCTCATCTCACCTCAAGCCTTTTATGTCTCCTATTCTGCTCCATTTCATACCTGGTTGCATTTTCGATCGTAATTCTTCCGACATTTTCGCCCGAATAAAATATTTTATTTTATTTTTGAACGAAAATTTTCAAAATAACCAAAGTTGAAGGAAACATAATAAAAACACTAACCGTCTCGTTCACGGGTCAAAATTATGTTTTCTTCACAGTAAACTTGTACCGACAGTGAAAACGTAGACCGGCTTCCGTCTGAATTTTCAACCGAAATTTTTACCGTGACTTCACATGATATAACAACACAAGAAAATGATTTTAGTTTAATTAAAATCATCCTCTGGGTTTAATCTAAATTAAACACATTTAAATATGTATTTACTGCTATATAAAGCATACGAAGAACAGGGTGTTACAATACTACCCCTCTAAAAAGAATTTCGTCCTCGAAATTACGTAACTTGAAACTAAACAGGATCTCTCACTATCAAGATCATACTATTTGAAGAAAGTATCTAAAAGAATTTTATCTATCCAAAAGAATACAGAAACATCTAGTTGTATGAAGATCCTTTAGTAGGTTCAGGGAGGTAAAAATGTATGATTGATACACGTTTACAATCATGAATCTAAAAGTTTCTCCTATCACTAGAATTTCCTGGTCAACAATTTAAAATAGCAACAGGTCGATAAGAATTCAAACTGAATCACTTCCACCAAAAGTAAAAGTGATTAAATTAAGTTTCATCAAGAAACTTTTTTTTTTTTTTAAACATACCCATCCCATGCAACAACAAGGCAATTCACAACTCTAGGAAAAGAAAGATTGGATTCAAAGTCTAAACGGACCACAACAATCAAAAAGAGAAGGGAACTGGAATAAATTTCTTAAAGAGACTTTTATTCCCAAAAATCATAAGAAACATACGTTCACTAGAAAGACTAGTAACATAGGAGACCCTAGAGAGTCAAATACTTAAGGGCGTCAAAACACGATTATACTTAGAATCCTATTACAACTTAGAATTGTAGACCACTGCCATAAGACCTTCAAATTGCACACTACTTCTGTCGTAAAAGATCATCATATTGTGAAGCTCCAGCGCCAGTCATGATGTAAATTCTTCCTTTTGCCATGGGTCTATCATGGGCTCCGGCAAGCGTACCAGATCGAAGCAAGTAATAATAAAACGGTGAGAAACCGAGTATCGAACTCAGGGATTGAGAAACCAAGTGTCACTTCACAAATTAAACAACTATTTGGACTGAGAAATTGGTGTGAAAAGATTTTAAGAAAATAAAAGAAACAATAAAATCAAATCAAATATTTTTGGGATTTTAAATATGAAAAAGAGATTCCCAGGAATTGGGTTACCAACAAGACTACTCATGCTACTAAATTGACTACCCCTCTTGTTGATTATCAAAATTACTCTGAAGGTGAATTTATCCTAAATAAGTTAATGTTCCCTCTCGAGATACAAGAACCGTGCCCAATTAAACCAACCCCTACTCTCGTGGTAATTGTATTTAAATTGAACCCATTAAGATTCGTGACAATTCATTGAACCCTCGAAGGACCGCTTCTAACTCTCGTGATTTAAGTCCTAAGTTTGATTCCTATAGATCCGACACCTAAGTTCACCGCTAAGTTCGTCCTTAGAGTATCTATGACATGCAAATAAGTGCGCACCAGATTCACAAGTAATTCATGCAATAGGAATTAAATCGAAAGCAAATTGAAATTGACAAAAAGTAAAACATCAATTCATAACATAAAACAAATCTTGGGCATAGCCCCAATCCCTAGAAACAAAAAGACTACTCAAGCATTGCCATGGTCATGGTAAGCTTGATTAACAAAAGCATAAAAGAAAATCTGAGAGAGAAGAAGAAATTGGAGAAGAAGAGAAATCCTAGTTTTTTACCTAAGGTAGCAGCCCAACTCCCCCTATTTTCGAGCCTCTAGGTCCTATTTATAAGGTAGGGTAACTTGCATCCCAAGCAATTACAAAATCAGATAAAATCAGCTTTTAAAATTCAAGATATTGCGCGTCACGACCGTGATGGCTGTCACGGCTAGGCCGTGACGGATTCTGACTTGGGAAAGTTGGCTCTGATGGCCTGCCATGGCCGTGATGGCCATCATGGCCTGGCCATGTCAGGTTCTGACTTTTTTGTACTTTCCTTTTCCTTTTCAGCCTTGTTCGATCATGGCCGTGATAGCTGTCACGGCTAGGCCGTGATGGGTTCTGTTTGGCTCAGTTTTCTTGCCCATCATGGTTGATCATGAGCATTTTAATCTTCATATCCAAATCAATATCTCCAAATTAATTGCCAAATATTATCATATCCTTTGTTGTTGTGATAGGCAATTATTATCCAAATCCAATTTGATTTGGATCCAATCTTTTATCTCAATGCCAATTGAATTATCTTTTAATCATAATAATTCAAATCCAAATTGATTTGGATTCAAATCCGTCAAGTGGGCCCTTGCAATTTACTTAGCAATCTTCAATTTAATTTCAATCCTTCTTCTTTGTCCTCTCCTAAAAATAAGAAAATATCAAAAAATTAATAAAAATCTAATTAAATGCACACATTGACTCTAAAATAACCAAAATAGGAAAACAAACTCTAATTTGGGTTAAATCAAGCATTTAACAAAATTTAATTGATGAATTCCGCTCTAAAATAATAGATAAAATATCATAAGCCAACGGATTATCAAACACCCCAAACTTAAACTTTGCTTGTCCTCGAGCAAACTAAAGCTCAAAAAGACTCAAAACTTGGCAAGCTCAATAGACTCAATCAAACTTCACATAATCTTCATGAAATTTTACCAAAACAATTCCAATCAATGTTTCCCCCTATTTCATTATAGCAATCCCCACATTCATTTACTTCAAACAAAGAGAATTCCATCATTCATGAAATTATTAATCCAAGCAAAGGGTTCGAGTTACACACAAAAGGGAGATCACCAATTTCAAACATTTGCCTTCCTCACAAGGGCATTTAATAATTCACTCATTCGCTCAATTTGTCTAGGATATCAACTTTCACTCAATTTCACATTTCAAGAGCACTTTCCATGAATTTGATTTTCATCTCAAAAATAGTTCCCACGAAAACATGCATGCATCATCAAAAGGACTTTTAAAGGTTGTAACGGGGCCTGGTTAAAGGTAGGATATTCAAAGGTACTAGGCTTAAGTCCTTAGGAACTAAGAGAGCATGAAACTTTTTACACTTTTATTTTCACTCTAATTCCTTTTTCAAATTTTTTTTTGGTGGCTACAACTTATTTCCTTTGACACCCTTTTTTTTTGGCCTTTTTTGGCATTTTTTATTTTTCTTCTTTTTCTTTTTCCCTTTTGCCTTTGACTTCAACCAATATTTTTTTCTTTTTCTCAACCCAAAATAACATACCGAACCCTTATAGCCACCCCAAACTTAGTTTCCTTCAACCCTTATCTTGCTAAGCATCAATGCTCTCCTAAATCCTAAGATTGGGTTAACATGGTTTTTCCGGATTTTTGGCTTATAACATAAGGTCATCAAGAAACAACAGACTATTAGGCTCAATGTGGCTAACTAGGGAACATGCATTAGGGATGGTCTTTTTTTAGGCCAAGTAGCTATTTCAAAGGAAATTGCCTAAATCATTTGATGCAAACATATAACCATGGAAACCATGAAGAGATTCAAGCAAATCCAGGAAAATGCAACTTAAAAGTGATTCACACAATTTAAAAACAATGTTGGAGGCTCAAATTCCTCACCTGGACATTTTTTAGCAAATTATTTAACCAAGATACAATCCCTAGTGTATGCACCCCTTCACCCCAAACTTGTCATAAATCATGCATTCCAAACAAAAATTTTCAAAGTTCAATTTTCAATTTTTCACATGGGGATCAATTTTCAATTTTCAAATCATTAAGGGAAATCATCAAAAATCAATATTTTCCATCTATGCTAAATTCAATTAAATTCCTTCAAGCTTATCAACACAAGACTCACACACATATGACTCAAGTAAAGAAAAGAAAAATAATTAAAAAGAGAAGGGTTTAGAAAAACTCATTGAAGACTCTTCCACCCGGATCCCATAGCCTGTGGTAAAAAGACCAAGAGATGCCCAAGATGTAAGACCTTCCACCCGGATCCCATGGCTTGTGGAGTGGAGATGGAAGAAGCAAGTGTGATGAGATTACATTGACTTCTTTAAGTGTTATGATGCGCTCACTTCCTCCTGGGTCAAATGGTAAGTCACCTACTCCTAGAATGGCATTTATATAATAGTTTCTCCATGAAGCATTAGAACCATAACTTTTTGAGGCGACCTTAGAGCCTTTGCCGCTGTTGATGAAAACTCCCAATTCTCCTGCAGTGACTTGAACTCCAAAGTTGGTATTTTCACAAAGTAATGTTGTAAACAAATAGAAGGTTCCAACTTTGTTATATCCAAACATGCATGCAAACCAACATACTTATCCTACATAGAATTTTTAGGCTCCTCAATAGGAATGGTGAGAGAAGATTACATATGAAGGAATAAATTAGCATCATAGCAAATAGGCAGACAGGAGTATCAGAGTAGTTATAAACTAGAAAACAGAATATGCATATGCAGACAAATATGAGCTTTTCAAAACTGACTTTGTATTTATAAAAGAAATATCTTTTCTTTCCTTTCCCCCCCTTTTTTGTCATCAAACAAAAAGGTAAAAAGGAGTGGACCATCATTGTCAGTAAGGAAAACAAATTCAAGGTTAGGCAGGAGGAGGTGGTGGAAGTGGTTGATTCTGAGTCTGGGTTTTCTTGAAATCAGTCAAAAATTCCAGCATTTTATTCACAACCTCTAAGGTTGGAGCCATAGATACTTGAACTCTCTGAGAGACTTCCTCGATGATTTTCTGTCATCTTTTCAACATTCTCTTCAACCAGCTTGCCAACTCTCTCATCAACTATCTTTCCAAGAACTTCTTCAAGATTTGGTGGAAGAGCATGTTGTCTTGAACTTTCAGCAGATTCTTGAAAGATGCTTAATGCTCTGGAGTGTTCAGGATGATCTGAAGGGAGAACTACAGCTAGAGCTTGTGGTTAAAAGGAATGCTTTCCAGATGAGCTTTGTTTGGAAATAGACTCAGCAGTTTCTTCTCCATGACCATCTGAGCCAAAAATAGTGGCATTCATGCCAGGTCCTTCATCGACAATTTCATCTTATAGGAGCTCAGAAGGAGGTGCAGACAGGGCAGGATTAATCACATGAAGGGGTAAAGGGGTCACTGATACTTCCTTTGCCCATATGATGGGGTAGGAGAATTCCACATTTCGATTTATTATGGGAAGTCCCCAAAGATCTTTGTAGTCATGTACCGGAAGTTTGAAAGACCACACTTGCCTCTGACTTTAGGAATTTCCTTTTTCTCTTCTTGGGTCAATCCAGAGGAGGATGCTTCTCTTGTGCAGTGGATGATGTGGGATTTCCAGAAGCCTGCAGCACGTTGTTCATTGATCAACCCAATAGATTCATAATGCAACTAGTAGTCCAGCATGGAGTAGTCAAAAGTTTCTTGATTCAGATCAAGCATGACTGATTCAGCTTCTGGCATAACTCCTTTGAATCTTCTATTCTTCTTGTCCTTGTCCTTGTTCAGATCAACCATCTGCAGTCTTGGACAGATTCTGTAAGGCATGATTCCAATTCTTGTTGCTGTATTATGTCTCAGCCATGATGGAGGGAGAAAATGTGTGGCTCTATCAACTCTGAAATGATTGAATTCTCACTTCATCATTTCATAGATGAGCTGATCCACAAAGAAATCAGAGGCCCTCTCATAGACACCGGGATGCTCGATGGATACCCATCTTGTGTTATTGTCCATGATTACAGGAACATGTTTTGAAGATCTTGCTCTTCTTTCAGGGATGGTAGGAAGATTTTTCCTTAGGGGGTCTGTCCCCTATTTAGATATTACATATCTCTCAACTCCATCAGTGAAAGGTATGAGAGGTTGAGTTTTGACAAGGTTAGGATAGATTTTTCTTGGGGGGATTTGTTTAGGGACAGGTGAGTGGCTAAAGGTCTTATGTTGTTGTGCATTTGTGAAGACACTATTGTGATTAGTTTGCCATCAGGATGGGGTAAATGGAAGGGTTCAACCGGTGGGTCTACTTCTTCCTCATACTCAGGTAGGGGGTACCACCTGTCAGGAATGTGTTCAGGTTCAGGCTGGTGAGTGAGAAACAGAACTCTCCATTTTCTTTTTACTTTGGCCCAATCCTCAGATTTGTCATCATAACTAACAGAAATTGGGGTGAAGGGAAATAAGGTTCTTTAAGTTTTTGGGAAGGGAGCACCGGGGGAAATGACTTTATCTGGTTGATTGAACTAGGGATCATTGGCAGGGATAATTGGTTGAAATTGTGGTCTGGATGAGGAGGCTATTTGTGAGTAAGCAGGTGAAGGTGTAGGCAAGTTTGTGGTTTGGTCAGTTTGTGTTGGTTGGGGTGAAAGAGGTGTGAGAATGTATACATCATCAGTCATGTTTTGGTTGAACACTTCATTTGGAGCAGAGACAGCAATATTATCATCAAAACCAATAGTACCAGGGAGAGAATCACCTTTATTTTCTAAACTAGATACTAAGGTATCTACTGCTATTTGAACAGGATCACTAGCAGAGATGGTTACCTTAGAAGTCTTAGTTGTTCTGGCCTTTCTTGCAGGTTGCCTTATGATTTGAGTTGAGATAGGCACACCGGCCTCAGCAGCAGTGACAACAGCAGAAGTTTTATGCTTCTTTAGGATGGTACTGATAGGAAGTCTGTCCTCGTCAGCTTCCTCGTCCTCATTGTGTGAGAAGATGAATCTTTTTTTCTGCTTCACAGCCGGAGCATCGGTAGGTTCCCTAATAACAATGCCACCAGCTGGCCTCTTGGGGGCAGGTTTCCTTGCTGCAGTGGTCTTTTACCTAGTTATTCTTTTTATTCCTAGGACTTCAACATTGTTTGCCTCAACCATTTCTTCCTTGATTTTCATAGCTTTTTCTGCTTTGGCCAGGGCAACTTGTTTGTAAGTTCTTAGTTGCATGCCTGAGAGATTGCTTCTCCCAAAATCAGCAGCTGACATTCCTTTCTCAGACAGAATTTTATTCTAATCTTCTTCAGACATGGCAGTAAGGACTTCATAAACACCTTGATGCCTGAAATTTTTTAAAAGAAGATGAGTGTAGGGAATGACAGGTAGATTCTCTCTATTTTGCATAGCTTGTTTGAATCTATTAACAGAATCCAGGGAAGGTTGATTTTGGTTTCCCAGAAGAGATTGCACAGGTAGAATTTGTGGAGAGCAAAGAGGTTGTCTTTGGAGCCAGTCTTGTGTAAGACAGTCTTGTTCAGAATCTGATGGAGGATTCTGATTTCATCCTTCATTTCAGCAGACTTCCAGGAATGAGTTCTTATAGTGTCTTCTTTCATTAGGGTGACAGCAATGGTCTCAGAACCACCCAAGTCTTCTTCCCAAGTATCAGTAATTACCAAACCCTCTTGGGTACAAGCGATAGCATCGGAAAAGGTCTTTTCAGAGACAATCACCTTCTTTCCCAACACGAAGCTAATAATATCAGTTTCAGTGATTGTGGGTTTCCTCCAGAAGGTCCAAATAAGGATTGGGTAGATTGATACTTTCTCTAAGAACAAATCGTCCCAACCAGCTGCATTTATATACTTACTTACATTCAAGTTGTACTCCTCCGGAACTTTAAAATTAAAATGATGTTCAACCGCTAAGTTCAGAGAATCAGTGACGTAGGAATGAACAGGGGGTGAAGATGAAGACATTTTTTAGGTTTGAAGGTTAGGGTTCAAAGAAGCAAAGAAACAAAGGTTCACGAAAAATTCAGAGGCAATGAAAAGTTTTTCCGAGGGAAGAAAAGTTGCTTTAAGTGTTTCTGAATTTCAAAGATTTTTATTTTTAAAAAAAATTGAAAAGAAAATTAATGACAAGACATGTCATTATGGATAAAACGGTGTTGGTATTTTGGAACTCTAAAAAGGTTTTGATGGGATTGATGAAAGTACCGACTCAGCAAAGAGAATAAAGGATAAATTTGTCATTGAGAAAAAATAAATGCATTTAAAAATATGCTTAGATGTAGGCAGATGTGGACTCGTCTGAAATTACACAATGGACGCAGTAAACAACACCAGTAGACAAGACATATAGTAGACGTGCAACACAACATGCAATAAACGTACAACTTTTAATTGGTATTAGACGTGCATAAGTAATAGACGCAAGATTATCAAAACAAATTTTTCTCAAGGCTGGACGCCTAAATTAATCCACACATATCATGTTAAGATGCTTCCTAATAAAGATAAATATGTCCTCTGCAAGAGGTTTAGTAAAGATATCTTCCCATTGATGGTCAAAATCTACAAATTGAATATCCAATACACCTTTTTGCACATAATCCCTAATAAATGATGTTTAATCTCTATGTGCTTAGCTCTAGAATGTAAAATTGGATTCTTAGATAAATTTATTACAGCAGTATTATCACACATAAGTGGAATACTACTTACAAACACATTGTAATCCTCCAATTGATGTTTGATCCAAAGAAGTTGTGAGCAACAACTTGCAGCTGATATATACTCAGCTTCATCAGTTGATAAGGCAATGGTACTTTGTCTTTTGCTTGACCATGAGACAAGATTAGCTCCAATGAAGTGACATCCTCCACTAGTGATTTTTCTTTCAATTTTATCTCCAGCATAGTCAGCATCACAGAAACCAACTAATCTGTAATCTTCATTTTTCTTAAAGCACAAACCAAGATTAGTAGCATCTTTTAAATATCTAAAGATTCTCTTAACTGCTGATAAGTGAGATTCTCTAGGATTAGATTGAAATCGAGCACACAAACATACACTGAACATAATATCAGGCCTAGACGCAGTAAGATATAAGAGAGATCTTATCATACCTCTATATACCTTTTGGTCTACCTTTTTCTCTTTATCATCTTTGTTTAGTATGGAAGTGGGGTGCATAGGAGTATTCATTGACTTACAATCATCCATCTTAAAGTTCTTCAAAAGCTCTTTTGTATACTTAGTTTGGTGGATGAGCACCTCGTCCAAGGTTTATTTTACTTGAAGTCCAAGGAAGAATTTGAGTTCTCCCATCATGCTCATTTCAAATTCTTTCTGCATTAACTTAGAGAATTCTTTGAATGGAGACTCATTAGTACCTCCAAAAATAATATCATCAACATATATTTGTACAACTATGAAATTAGACTTAATGAACTTTCTAAATAAGGTTGTGTCAACCTTTCATCTATCGAATCCATTTTCCATAAGAAAGGAACTTAGTCTGTCATACCAAGCTCTAGGAGCTTGCTTAAGTCTGTACAAAGCTTTCTTAAGCTTACATACATATTCAGGATGGGTTTTACACTCAAAACCCGGAGGTTGCATAACATAAACTTCTTCATTAATAAAGCCATTTAGAAAAGCATTTTTAACATCCATCTGAAAAAGCATAATACTATGATGTGTAGCAAATGAAAGTAGAATTCTAATAGCTTCTAATCTAGCCACAGGTGCAAAATTTTCAGTATAATCTATACCTTCTTGAGAGAAACCTTGAGCAACAAGTCTTGCTTTGTTTCTTATTACCTTACCATTTTCATCAAGTTTGTTTATGTAAACCCACTTTTTTCCAATCACTGATTTGTCTTTGGGCAGGGGAACCTGAGTCCAAACTTCACTTCTTTCAAACTGATTGAGTGCTTCTTGCATAGCTAGAATCCAACCATCGTCCAGCAGAGCCTCGTCTACTGTCTTTGGTTCCAACTCAGAGACTAGTGCAGAAATATCTTGTTCTCTGAAAGTTGATCTGGTTCTTAGCTTGTCACTCGGGTTTCCAATGATCTGATCTTGTGGATGATAATTCTTGAAGTACCGAGATTTTTGAACTGTATCATGTTGAGAAGTGGAAGTTTCTGGTTGTTTAGTGGGGTCATCTGCTTGATCATCAACTTTTGTCTCTGGTGAGTCTCCTGGGATGTTTAGATCAAGATCAAAAGCTTCATCCAGCTCTGATAATTTCTTATCAGGTTGTTTGTCATCAAACTTGACATGAATACTTTCCTCTACTATCAGAGTCCTAGAATTATAAACTCTAAAACTTTTCGATGTTTCAGAATATCCTAATAGTATTCCATTATCTGTTTTAGCATCAAACTTACCAAGTTGATCTTTAGTATTCAGTATATAGCATTTACAACCAAAAGGGTGAAAATAAGATATGGTGGGTTTTCATCCTTTCCATGGTTCATAAGGAGTCTTATTCAGTATAGATCTAATGTATATTTTATTCTGAATGTAGCAGGCAGTATTAACAGCTTAAGTCCATAAGTATCTAGGGACAGAGTTGTAATTGAGCATAGTCCTAGCCATCTCTTGAAGAGATCTGTTCTTTCTCTCTACCACACCATTTTGCTGTGGTGTTCTAGGTATTGAGAAGTTGTGAAGGATACCACTTTCTTCACAGAACTTATGAAATAGCTCATTTTCAAACTCTCCCCCATGGTCACTTCTGACTGAAGTGATACACATGCCTTTTCATTCTGTACACGTTTGCAGAATACAGAAAAGACCTTAAAAGACTCATCCTTGTGAGTTAGGAACATAACCCATGTCCATCTAGTGTAGTCGTTTACTATGACAAGACCATATTTCTTACCACTAACAGAGGTGTTGGTGTAAGCCCTAGAGGCCAGTGTATTTCTTAGACTTACATTTGTATCTTGCTATTATATATATATATATATATATATATATATATATATATATATATATATATATATATATATATATATATATATATATGATATGAGGCATTCCAGTTTATCGCGTTACTTGTTTAAACATAATAAAGTCCTTAGAATAGAATTTTCAGTTTAATAGAATGTTAAGTATATGACTTGGTCGTGAGACACTATTGAACAATGAAATCCTATTCTTAAATATCCATAGTCAAGTATTTTATTAATAAGGATAATAATAATACATTGAGACTATTATGTGTGCAGACTGATGACCATATCTCACGGGTCATGGATATGAGATATCGAGTCGCCACATAGGTACACATTAGAGTAATGATGTACTGGATTGACCCACCATGAGAACACTACATGGAGCGTTGTGTGAGTGTCATAAGTAGTTCTCATAGTGACAATGGTGTATGCAATCCTTCGACCTGAAATCGCTACGATCCCTACATGAGGAGTCGTGTGCTTGAATATCGTCAAACGTCATCTGTAATAGGATGATTATAAAGACGGTCATTGGGCATACCATGAGCCATGCAGAGGGATGTGAGTGACCTAGATGGAATTTGTCCCTCCTACATAACATGAGTAATATCTGTGGGCCCCCTGATAGAGTGAGACTGAAAAATGCATGGCCGTGCTGAAATGAGTCGATATGAGATATTGACCTCATTTGTTGTTAAGTCTACTCGGGCATCAGGGAACATGATATTGAACCATACAAGGGTGACACATTCTATGTCTTGTGTTCAATATAGATATATGGACAAAGGGATAATAATGCACATGAATATTTGTCACAGAAAGGTTTCGTCAAATCACTGACTTTCTCACTACTTAGGTAGCAGTGATGTATTGCTAGATACCGCTCACTGTTTGTAATATTAAATGGGATTTAATATTATTACTAACGTTTGGGGAACCTATAGGGTCACACACATAAGAGCGGATTAAAAGAAGCATTAAAAGGAGAGTTGGACTTTTCTATTGGGCCTAGCGCATAGTACATGGGGCTTAGGTCAAACGCTGCTCACTAACTCACTTAAGGAGGTGCTGCTATAAGTAGACCACTTAAGCTATTGTGCCTACACGGTTTTGTTTTACCCTAGTCGCACATAGAGAGTGATAGTGAGCAGCAGGTCTCGGTTTTCGAAGCTAGCACTGTGAGACAGAGATGCTTCGGGTTCGTGACGTTGGACGTTCACGGAATCTGCTCGTGTGGATACCTTAGAGACATCGTTCGTGCGGTGTTCGTGATAGATGATTTTAATCAACTGTCATCGCTTCAAGAGGTAAATCTTCTAACCATGAATCGTGACCATTCGCAAGGATCCTTCGATAGGAATTTTTCCGCTGCGTTATTATTTTATTTTATACGCAAATTCCCAACAAGAGGCAATCCTTGTTGGACCAAAAAGATCAAGGTGTAGCAACTCTAGTGGTCTATTGGTACTAACAACATTCTTAGATTCAAAAGAACCTTTGACTTGTTTTCCCTTTGGACATGCATCACAAAGAGAATCAGATTTGAACTTAAGGTTTGGTAGTCCTCTCACGAGGTTATGCTTGTTTAGTTTTGAAATTAATTTCAAACTTGCATGACCTAGCCTTTTGTGCCAAATCCATCGCTCATCTTCAATGGACACTAGACAAGAGACACTTTGTTTTGAAAGGTCCTTCAAGTCAATCTTATAGAGATTGTTTTGCCTTTTAGCAGTGAATAAAAGTGATCCATCATCTTTCTTGACAGTACACATGTTCTTATCAAAAGAAACTGCATATCCAATGTCACATAATTGACTTATGCTCAGCAGATTGTGCTTCAAGCCATTTACTAAAAGAACATTATCAATGGAGGGAAAAGGATGTTTACCAATTTTACCTATACCAATGATTTTCCCTTTCTGATTTCCTCCAAATGTGACCCAGCCACCATCTTTAGGCTTAAGGTTTTGGAACATAGACCTTTCTCCCGTCATTTGTTGTGAGCAACCACTGTCCAAGTACCAAGACATCTATTTTCTTCCTGTTATTAAGCAAATCTGCAACAGGTATTATCTTATCTTTAGGTACCCAAACTGACTTGGGTCCTTTCTTGTTAGTTGTCACTGGACGAGTATGCTTAGCATGTTCATTGTGTATGCATCTAGATGTAATATGCCCACCTTTTCCACACACTTTGCAAAAGGTGTTGGACGAGCTAGACTTAGCTTTAGCATATTTATCTGGAACTTTTGAAGCTCTATGTTGTGTATGTGATTTTAACTTTTTGTGAGATGCTTCTTGCTTCTCTTTGTCATAACCAAAGCCAGATTTATCATGAGATGACCTAGAGTACCTTAAAATGAGACTAAGCTTATCTGAGCCACCTACAAGCTTTGACAGAGAATCTGTCAGATATGTTACGTCTTGTTTCAGTTTTGCAACTTCACAAGAAACATCAGGTTCACACTCCATTTTGTTAGCTAGACTGACATTCACTGATTTTAGTATGTCATTTTCATCTTTAAGGTTTTGTTTCTCAGTGCAGACCCTATCATATTCTCTAGACAATTTAGAAATTTTCTTTTTCGGACTCTTATATTCTCGTGATAGTATAGATGAACCATGCAACAGTTCATCAAAAGCATTTTGAAGAGTGGACAGGTCAGAGTTCATTACCTCAGCATCAGTGTATTCACTTTCCGATGCATTGTCTGCCATGAGACAAATATTTGCCTCTTCCCCAGCTTCATTTTCTTCATCTGATAAAGACAGATCAAGATCCTCCCATGTAGCCATTAAGTCTTTCTTCTTTTTGAAGAATTTCTTTTTATCCTTTAGCTCAGGGCAGCCAGCGTTGAAATGAACAGGTTTCTTGCATTCAAAGCACAAAGGTGGACCTTTTTCCTTGGATTCTGACTTCTCCTTGAAAAACTTTTTGTTGAATTGCTTCCTTCTGAAACCACCTTTCTTTCTTCACATATGTTGAATCTTCCTGGCGATGAAGGACAACTCATCCTCGTCTGATCCTTCAACATTGTCAGAAGATCCAGACTCATCTGATGACTCAACAGCTTTGAGAACCTTTGATGAGCTTGCTTTCTTTGCCTTTAAGGCAATAGATTTTCCTTTTCTGAAATTTTATTCTTCATTAAGTACAAGTTCATGAACCTTGAGAGATCCAAGAAGCTTTTCCAGAGAGAGAGTATTCAGGTTTTTGGCTTCCTGAATAACAATAACTTTGAGTCTCCATTGCTTGGATAGACCTCTCAGGATTTTTCTAACATGATCTCTATTTTCATAGACTTTTCCAAGAGATCTGAGACTGTTGGTGATGGTTTGGAATCTTTCAAACATTTGGTCTATTGTTTCATGTTCACCCATCTTGAACAGCTCATACTGATGAACCAACATGTTGATCTTTGATTCCTTTACTTGTGAGGAACCCTCATGAGCTAGGGCAAGAGTATACCAGATTTCTTTAGCAGTATTGCAGTTGTGAACTTTGTCATGTTCAGATCTGGTTATAGCACACATGAGATAGTGTTTAGCCTTCAGATTCAGCCGATGTTGGTTTTTCTGATCATGAGTCCATTGGGTTCTAGGAACAGCAGCTCCAGCTTCATCTCTTGGTTCTGTGTAGCCGGATTCAATCAGCTCCCAAATATCTACATTTTTCCCATCCAAGAAGGCCATCATTCTCTTCTTCCAGTAGTCATAATCTGTTCCATCAAAGAGAGGAGGTCTGTCGATAGCTTATCCTTTTGCATCCATGGTTGTTGGATCGTACTCCCTCAGCACTTGTTAGATGCTCAACCCTTTCGAGGCTGAGCTCTGATACCAACTGAAGTTAACACAGGCAAACACAAGAAGGGGGGTTGAATTGTGTTTGTTAATAATTTTCTAAAAAAACCTCTAAAACTATTTTTGCACACAAGAAGGTTAAATCAGAAGGAAGCACAAAGAAATAGATCTTTTTTAAAAAAAAAACAAAGAAAGCTTTAACAAAAGCAATATCAAAACCCTTCAGTGAGTAAAAACAAATAAAGTAGTAAGAGTTTAGGGATAGAAGAATCACACAAGATGTTTTTATCCTGGTTCACTCTCTTCCAACCAAGAGCTACGTCCAGCCCCTTCTACTTGAAGGATTTTCTCCACTATTTTCCAAAATAGATTACCACTAAGTATTCAACACCTCTCCAGGCTTACAAGTATTTATTTCTTACTAAGCCTCTTCAAGCTCTAACACTAACAAAGAGATTTAACTTATGATCTTCTTAACTTACTGTGTGTGAGGATATTAAAGTTTAAGATCAAATGAATATTTTCACAATATTCAAACTAAAGAATACAGACTCTTGCTTTTAAAGAAATATCAGTATGAATGATTGTTTATTGACAAAAGTTGAGCTAGCAAAACTTGTGCAGGTAAAAGTTGTTCTTCAGTATATGAGATCTTCTATTTATAGTGCCCTTCTTCTTCACTTGTATTTCTTCAACGGTTATTTTGAATAGTCCCGTTTAGAGATAGCATTGAATGCATGACATCCGATGTGATTCATAGCTTGATTGTGGCAATGCTGAATAGTACTCTTGGTTATCGAGATTGCATGAAATTGAGGCTCGTTGCTCTGATTATTGCAGCTTGAGAACTTGTTGTTCCTCCTTTGTGTACAATCCATCTTCTTCCAGCCATAAAGTTGTCATCATACAGATCGTTTTGCAGTTTCTCATTGTACGATTCTGCTTTTTGCATTTCTTTGATGGTACTATGTTTCTTTTACAACAAGGTAAAACATTAAAGTAGATAAAAAAAAATGTGAAGAAAAAAAATTCTATTGAAATAAATATCAATCATTTGAAATAAATTCAAGAGATTCGGATTGCATTTATTCATTCAAAGATGGAGCTCGACTACTTAAAAACTCCGTCTACTTAGTTATATGTGAGACTAAGTCTGTTCATTATTTTATTTTGCTCGTCTGCTGACGTGGCATATCCTCTCGTCTATCAAGTCTTTGGACTTGTTATACCTCAATGAGTTATCATAATCTCCGTCTGGTGATGTGGTAGTTAGAGCTCGTCTACCTGATTATTTTATTTTTCAGTTCATTCAATTTTACCAATTACTTTTGTCTGCTGATGTGGCTAGCTAGACACGTTTACTATCAAGTCTTTGGACTTGCTGTATCTAAGAAGTTATTTTGATTTCCGTCTAGTAAGCATTTAGTCCCTAGTCTACTTAAAGAAACCACTCTACTTAATTAAATAAATAGATAACTTTACCAAAACATTGAGTAGCCCGTCTACAAGGTTGGACGCGTATTTTTCTCAATGAGTCCAATGAAAACTTATCCCAAGTTTCTATTACTTATACTTAAATATTCCTGCATAACTGAAAGCATATGTTAGATTCCAACTAACACTTTGCCAAGCAAATTTATTCTTTTGTTAACATCAAAACATAGAGATTATTTAATCCAAAGCTATTTTGGTTCCAACACTTTGAATCTTCAATTGTTTTGAATTTTTGATCAAAATTTTCAAATTCTATGATGATTTTTGAGTTGGAGCCATTTTCATGATGAACTCATTTGAGTATTGGCACCATTAATCACTTGAAATTGTATGATTAAATTCAAATTGAATCCAATTGTCATCATGAATCTAGAATTTGAAATGAGTTTGAATTGATCTTGCTTGAATTTTGTTGAATTTTTATCCCCTCCATTTTTCAACTCTTGCTTTTAGGTGCCATTTTTTAATGTATTCATATATTGCATTTGAATTTTGGTTGCTTCTTGAAATTCAAGCATAAATCTCTTTTCCTTAATTTTTGAATTTGAAGAATTGCAAAATTTAATTTCAAATTTCAATTCACAATAGTAAGATGAATTCAAATTTTAGTCAAAAGTGTTTCAATGATTTCAAATTTTTAGAACCTAATAGATCTTCATGAAATTCAAATTGTGGAAATGATGTGTTTATCATCCACTTGAATGAAAGATCTAGGTCTCTAATTACTTGATTCGTGCTCAATCACTTGGAAATTACTTTACACTACTTGAATTGTTCTTATTTCCAAGTCTTACACCAATATTGTTCAAATTTGTTCATACTTGAAGGATCTTTTTGTAATTTCTAAATTTCACTGTAATTGCTGTGAAATTGTAATTAGAAAAAGTCAAGTGGCTGAAGTTTTAAAAAAAAAATCTAGTGTAAAAAGAAAAAGTGGGTCAAAATTTTAAATATACAAAGTTTTGGAACAAAAGTGCAAATTCTGGAAAATTCCAGCAAAAGGTAAAAGACTTACCACCATTTCATATGCTTGTATTTGTATAGATCCTTCACAAATTGGTGTAGCACATTTGATGTGTGTGAAACATGCATATATTTTCATATTAGTTAGCATTTAATTGTTGCATTTTATAGCATAGTTTTTAGTTATTTTTAGCATTTAGCATGCATTTTGTATTTTACCATTAGTTCGGATGATTTCTGTTTGTTTTTGTTGTGCAAGTAGGTGGATTTGTAAGTTCCACAGGTTGGTCATGGAATGTACCACACCCAAGGATGGTTCTGCACTACTCCTTTCATGTTGCTGAAGGTTCCACGGCCAGCCCATGGAACCTACCATGGCCGTGGAACATAAAGGAGCTTTTGAAGAAAACAGCTTAAAGATCCACGGCCAGGCCATGGAACCTGTCATGGCCGTGGATCTTGGAAAACTATTGCTGCGTGAATTTTTTAGGCAACTGGAACAATCCATGGCCTGGCCGTGGAACATTCCATGGCCATGGATCGCGTGCAGTAGAATTATAACTCCCAACTTATTGTCTTTTATTGAGAAAGGAGTGGTTACAAACAAGGGGAGAGGGTAAAAAGGAGGTTAGGGAGCTCGAAAATAGGCAGGAGGAGCAACATAGAGAACACTACAAAACACAAAGGAACACAAAGAATCAAGTGATTTTACAAGATAAAAGTGGAGGACATCAGCATTCTCAGCGGAAACTCTCAGAGTTCTTTTCCTTCTCCTATTTTGTATTTCATCTCTAGTTTTCTGAATGTTCTTTTTGATACTCATGGGTTTTATTCTGAATATGTTTGAGCAGTTCTTTATTCTAGGATGAGGGATTAGCCCAATTATTATTGACAATGTCTTGATATTTTCTCTCCTTAATCTATGAATTAAGTCTATGATTCAGTTTTTGCACACCAACCATTTGTGAATATGTGGCCACATGTTTTACATGATTATTGATCTTAAGGGATGAACTGAAAGGTGAACCTTAATTTTAGAACTCTAAAACTGAACTTGAATTGTTAATCACGAAAGTAGATTAACTTTCCTTGAAGCAATTGTTGAATTATCATTGTTCTTAAAGGGTTCATCTTAATTTGAATGCCATGAAAATAGGTATTGGATTATTTTGGGCATGTTGTCGTATTCTGAAAGGGAACAATAATTAAATAGGATAATTCGCTTTCATAGATAATTCATATGATTAAGGGGGTGATTTTGTTATAGACTTGTCGATACTATTGTGGTCAGTCTTGATTCCTAAAGCTTTTTATAAATTGTTATCATTATTCAACTATTTTGCCTTATGAATTTTGTTCTTTTGAAATTATCTTTTTCTTGGTTACTTTAATATCTTGAAAAATTGATTCGTCTAGATAATCAGGATTGTGTGTAATTGGTACTCAACAACACGGTCCTAGGGGAACAATATTTTACTACTTGGCATAACTGTGCACTTGCAGTACACAACAAGTTTTTTTGGTGCCGTTGCTGGGGACTGTGATTTTGTTGATATCAGTTTTACTTGCATGTTGGTTAATCTAGATTTTTTTACTGTTTTAATTATCTTTTCCTATTCCCTTGTTTTCCTTTCCTTTTTGCAGGTAGTAGTTCTTGTATGCGAAGGTCTAGGAGTTTTGGAGAAGTTCTAGAAGCTGACCCAGAAATTGAAAAGACCTTTCACGCAAGAAGAAGACTTCAAAGAGGGAAAGAAGCGGCCAATAGACAATCTACTCCAGTCATGGCCGCTAATCGTGATGAAAACAAGCTACTCATGACTATGTTGTGCCTAGTGCACGAGGCTTGCGGTCTAGCATCGCACGACCTCCTATTGAAGCCAACAACTTCGAGTTGAAGCCCTCCCTTCTCTCTATGGTTCAACAGAATCAATTTGGAGGTACATCAACCGAAGATCCTAACCTTCATGTGGAGGTATTCTTGGAGTTCTGTGAGACTTTGAAGCACAATGGAGTTGCAGTAGATGCAATCCGGCTGAGATTGTTCCCTTTCTCTTTGAGGGGCAAGGCTAGAGCTTGGTTGCATTCTCTTCCTTCAGGGTCTATAACAACATGGGAGCAGCTGGAACAACGCTTCCTAGACAAATACTTTCATCCTAGCAAGACTGCTCATCTAAGGAATCAAATCACCAGCTTTATGCAGAAGGAACTAGAGACACTATCTGAAGCATAGGACAGGTTTAAAGGGCTATTGCAAGAATGTCCTCACAATGGGATTGAAAAGTGGTTGATTGTCCATACATTCTACAATGGAATATCTTATCAAGCCAAGGTGTCATTGGATTCTCCTGTGGAGGTGCTTTGATGAACAAAAACTTGGAAGAATCTTATGATATCATTGAGACGGTAGCCCAAAATCAACATCAATGGGCGAATGAAAGAGGTACTCCCAAGAAAGCTGCAGGTAAGTATGATGTAGATGCCTTGGATCTCATAGCTTCTAAGGAAGAAGCATTATCTCAAAAATTTGATAAAATAAATGTTAATGCTGTTAGTGCTTCTAATGCTTCTTGTGAGATTTATGGTAATATAGGATATGCAGCTACAGATTGCCAGCTAGGCATGGCTCCTTCTCAAATGAAATGGTGGAACAAGTGGATGTTGTCAGTAATTTTAACCAGAGGAGACCAAATGATCTATTCTCTAACACTTACAACCCTGGTTGGAGAAACCATCCCAACTTTTCCTACCGGAGCAATCAGAATCAAGTTGGGCAAAGCAATGCTAGGCCACCTCCTAGATTCCAACAACAGGTACAAAAGTCTAACTTGGAGACCTTGATGGAAAATTTTGTGCTATCTCAATCTAAGCAAAATGAGGAAATTAGGCAAAATGGTCATGTCATGAGTGAGGCAATTAAGCAGCTAGCGTCTAAGGTTGACAATCTAGATGTTCATAACAAGATGCTAGAGACTCAAATTACACAGCAAGCTAGTTCCTCTACTAGGACCCCAGGTTAATTTCCAGGCCAACCCGAGCAAAATCCTAGTGACCAATGTAAAGCTATTGTGTTGAAGAGTGGTAAGCAACTTGACGATCCTAAAGAAAGACAAGAGGGTGAAAAGAAAAGAAAGCTTAAGGAAGTTGAGATTCCACCCAGGGAAGATGAGAGTAAGGAAGAAACTGAAGAAAAGGGTAAGGATTCTAGTCACACACCTCTAGTTGTACCTAGACCACCTATACCTTTCCCTCAAAGGTTGGCTAAGGCCAAGCTTGATAAGCAATTTGGTAGGTTCTTGGAGGTTTTGAAAATGTTATGCATAAATATCCCTTTCACAAAAGCTTTGCAACAAATGCCCACTTATGCTAAGTTCTTGAAGGATATTTTGTCTAATAAAAGGTGACGCCGTTGCCGGGGACTGTGCTTTCTTGAATCTCAATTTAATTTTTAAATTGATTTTTCTAGACATTTTTTTTTTAATTTTTTATATATTAAATTTTCTCTTTTTTTAATTTATTTCTTTTCCTTTTTCTAGAGTATCTATCTCTCTACTATAGGTATTTTTCTCTTTTATGTAAAGATCCCTAAGTCTTGGAAACCTTATTGAAGTTGACCCCGAGATCGAAAGGACCTTTCATAGACGTAGGAGACTACAAAGAGAGAGAGAGGTTGATTCCCATTCCACTCATGGTGAATCTACCGGATACCAAACCACTGAAGGACTACGCAGCCCCAAATGCTAGGGGTTTGCGAACTGGGATTTCTAGGCCAGAAATTGAGGCGGAGAACTACACTATACCGCCTCAGTTAATTAGCATGATTAGGCAACATCAGTTTGGAGGATTACCCTCGGAGAACCCGACTGATCATGTGGAGACATTCTTGGAATTCACCGATGCAATAAGAATTCAAGGTGCCCCGATCGATGCTATACGCTTGAGGTTATTCCCCTCCTCTTTGACTGGAAAGGCAAAAGCTTGGTTGAAGCAAGTGCCCGCTAATACATTGTCAACTTGGGACCAACTAGAGCAGGCATTCTTGGAGAAATTCTTCCCTCCATCCAAGACTGCTTACCTACGAACTCAGATCACCGGCTTCTTCCAAAAGGACGGAGAATGCTTATCCGAAGCTTGGGATCGTTACAAAGGATTGCTAGAGTCTTGCCCACATCATGGGCTCGAGAGGTGGTTGTTAGTTCATACCTTCTACAACGGATTGGATTACTCTTCGAAGGTGTCATTTGACTCCGCAGTTGGTGGAGCCTTTATGAATAGACCTCTGACTGAAGCGTTCAATATCATTGAAAATGTAGCCACCAACTATCACCAATGGGGTTCGGAAAGAGGTACTAACCCGAAAAAGCTTTCGGGGGGTAAGTTTGAAATGAATAGCACTGATCTAATTATGTCTAAAATTGACTCACTGAGTAAACGCTTTGATAAGCTTGAAAAGTCTAATGTTAGTTCAATAGGTGCTACTAATGTTGTTTGTGAGATTTGTGGAATGCAGGGAAATGACATAATGGAGTGCCCACATGGTATTGCTCCTGGATCCGATGCTTCGAGGGAACAAGTGAACTCTTGTCACAATTTCTATGACACGAACCCGAAGTTGCCAAACTATGTTCCCCCAAATTCTTACAACCAAGGAAGGAAGAATAGCCCTTATCTCTCCTATGGGAACTTCAACAACACGTTGAACCACGAATTCCAGGAAGGCCATGGTAATAGGAAACCCGCATCGGGGTACCCTCAGGTACAAAAGTCTAAACTTGAGTCTCTTTTGGAAAATTTTGTGGAAACTCAAACAAAGCAAAATGAAGAGTTTAGGCAACAAGGTAGGGCAGTCAATGAGGTAATAAAAGAGTTAGCATCTAAGGTAGATAACTTAGCCATCCATAATAAGATGTTAGAAATTCAGATTGCCCAACAAGCTAGTACATATTCTAATACTAAGGGTATGTTCCCAGGACAACCCGAAGTTAATCCCAATGAGCACTGTAATGCTATATACTTGAGGGATGATAAGCTTGGGATAGTTGAAAAGAATGTGGAATGTGAGGAGGACATGAGTGAACATGAAGAGATAGAGCCAAAGTATGTCCCTCCACCAACTTACCAACCCCTAATACCTTTCCCACAAAGGTTGGCCAAGAAAATGCAAGTAGAAAAAGAAACTAAGAGCTTAATTGAGGAGCATGATGCCATGATAAAAACTAGTATGCCTCCTAAACTAAAAGTTCCAGGAAGTTTCTCTATTGCTTGCTCAATTGGAGAATTAAAAATAGACCAAGCCTTATATGACTTAGGGGTTAGTGCAAGTTTGATGCCACATACCATCTTTGAGAGGTTAGGAACTAAGGAATTGAGTCCTTCCAAGTTCTCTTTACAATTTGCGGATGGCTCAACTAAAACTCCTCTAGGCATACTAGAGAATGTCCCCATAAAGGTAGGGAAATTTTTCATTCCTACCGATTTCATGGTATCGGATATGAACGGGAATTCTAACTTCCCTATCATTCTTGGAAGGCCGTTCTAGGCCACAGCTGGAGTGATAATAGACGTAAAAAATGGCAAGCTCTTTTTGAATGTAGAGGAAGGTAGGGTGGATTTTGATTGAACTAACTTATATAACAACCCTCCTTTTGAGAGTCATGTGTGCAGGATTGAGATAATGCCTCCAAAGGTGAACGAAGAGCTTAACATGGAAGCAACTCTGAAACTTAGTATGGCAAATGATGCACCAAATAATGATGAAATCGGAGCTGCTCAACATGTAGAATTAAAACCTCCGCCGTGAGGAAGTAAGGCCATGAAACTCTGAGTGAAAAGAGCAAAGCGAAAGCACAATTGGCCATATGAACAAAATAAGCCCTTTGAAGGACTTCCATGGAAGAGAGGTATTCTTTCACTTCTAAGCCTAGCCGATCCAGGTTGATTGAAGGGAGTATGGTCAAGCTTAGGACCGTAAATAAGCTCTTTTTGGGAGGCAACCCAAGTTTTCTTTCCCTTTTTATTTTGTATTTGAATTTTGTTTTTGAATAATTTGAGAGGATTAAGAGAAAAAAGATCACTAATTGATGGTTTTGCCAAGTATTTTCAGGTTATGAAGGCAGGAAGAGTAAAAAGGCATGGAAGAACAAAGTCAGAGGAGATCACGGCCTAGCCGTGACGAGGATCACGGGCGTGATGGGCCAGAAGCTGGAAACCAGAAGGCATCGCGCCCAGGCCGTGATAGCCATCACGGGCGTGATGTGAAAAAACAAGAAGTCAGAATTAATTACGGTCCAGCCGTGATAGCCATCACGGGCGTGATGCAAAGGAGCCCAACATAACAGAATTGATCACGGCCTAGCGGTGATGAACGTCACGGCCATGACACGTCTTCCAGCAGCTCTTTGACTGGCATGTGAGCTAGCACCCTCCACCACCTCGGTGAGTTGTTCCATTTTTCTCCTCTCTCCGACTTGATTATTTATATTGGGGACAATGTAAGTTTTTAAGCTTGGGGTAGGGGTATTTTTACATTTTTCATGTTGCATTCATATAGGCGTAGTTTTGCATAATGATGCGCTATTTTTAGAATAATAAAGGCAAGTGCACCTCGTCGCAATCAAGTAATACGGTGGTAAGACCGGTTATCGTATCCACAGGGATCGGTTGTCAATTACCAATTCACAAACTCAACAACTATCTAGACTAAACTAAAGTATGAGAGATTAAACAGAAAATAAAGAAATAAAATATTTTTGGTCTTTTGGGAATTTTATCGAACACTTGGTATGCAAACAGAGATGTGGCTAAAATTGTTAGGGTTAGACTACACTAATCCTCCCTTAATTGCAATGAAGTGATTATCAACACAAGCACTACTTCAATTATGACAATCAAGCCTTTTCTAAAATACTCAAGCCTAATGTCTTAGGTGCATTGAGCCTAAAACCCCAAATTAAACCCTAATGCCTTAGGTGGAATAACCTGAGATTTTGCATTAAGTCAAGACTTATAAGATTGCAAGCATTCAACACCTATGTCTAGATTCTTGAACTACTTGGCATATGATTCATGAGCATGCCTTAACACCAACCTTCCAGTCATCTATCAAAGCAACATATCATTCCTATGGGTAGCTAATCCAAGGAAAGCATTAAGCACAAGATCACATACTCATAAAGAAATGGAGACTTGCATTAAAACACCAAATCAAATACAAACAAGTTCAGAAAAGCTACATCTAACCCCAACAATGGGGGATTAGTTACTCATATTTACAGAAAACCAAACCAGGGAAATAGGAGAAAAGGAGAGGAGAGACTCCATGGGAGCTTTCCTTCTTCTTCACAGCAACCCCTCTCAGCAACTCCCCTCTAGGGTCGAAACCCTAGCTCAGCCGCAGCCTCCAAGTCCCCAAGAGCTCTCTCCACCAAAAAGCTCTCCAAAACTGCCCTAAAACAGCAACTTATACCAATCAGATATGCGCGCGTTCGCGAGGCGAGACATGTCTCGCGAGGCGAATGTTAAAAATCTGCATTCAGAGAATTGAACTCTCGCGAGGCGAGAGTTTCTTCACGACGCGAGACCGAAAGGTTTTTCTTTAAAACGCTCGTGAGGAGCATCAGGGCCTGGGCGTGATGGCTTCTGTTTCCAGACTCGCGAGGCGAGACATGGGTTTGCGAGGCGAACCAGAAAGGCTTGCATTTTCTCCAACAGTCAGCTTTCAGGGTCGCGGGGCGAATCCGGGCTCGCGGGGCGAATCTCCAGAATTCTGCTTGGCTCAATTTCTTCTCTTTTCAGGCTCTATTTCATTCAAGCATCCATCAAGGCTAATTCTGAGCATTTTTCCATTAAATCCTGCAAAACAACACCAAGACACCGCTTCACCCGTTCCAAGGGAAAATCTAACCAACATCAAACTAAAATGGCCTAACTTATATGCAAATGCACGCAGAAATATACATGGAAAATGAGGTGAAATCACACTCATCAAATCACCCCAAGCTTAAGACTTTGCTTGTCCTCAAGCAAAAACTAAGGCCAGGAGAGATAAACAATCAAAGCATGGATAGTGAACCAAGAACCCGAGTAAATGATCCAAGCAATAGGCAATTCAAACAATTCAGTAAGAGACAATCAATTCAAGTCCAATTAGAGGCTTAGGTTCCTTAGACTCATATTCTCATTGATTTGGGCACTCTTTCTCACCTGAAGCACACCCCAAGCTTGTTCATTTGCTTGGTTCTCTTCCTCACCACTCAAGTATTTAGGGGATAAGACATTTCACTCAATTTTCCTCAAGGAATGAATCCTACCATAGGCTTGACTAACAACCAAATCTCTACTTTATTCATGAAAACAATTTAGAATCAAGAGGTCTTTTCTTTGGTTGTAACATGGCCATGGGATTAATCGTTAGGTGGGGATAACAAGAAAAGGACATTCCAAAAGGCTACATAAACATCAAGCATTGCAAACATGACCTTCTAAAATACCTTCTTGGGTTTTTAATTTATTTTTCCACCTTTCTTTTCTTTCTTTTTCTTTTTATTTCTCACTTTTCTTTTTGTCATCCCCTTCTCTATTTATTTTTCTTTTTTTTTTCTTTTCTTTTTTTTTTATTTGGAGAAGGGGAGATTTTTTTTTTTTTAACTCAAGAGAAATTTTTTTCTGATTCTTTTCCCAAACTTTTTTCAACTACCTTTTTACCCTTTTGTAATACTTTAGAAGGTCCCTATCAAACATATTTATCAAAACATTTCAGGGTACCAAGAAAAGCATTTTTTTTTCAGGCTCAAAATTGGGCAACTAAGGGTAGCATTTACACATTCAAAGCTCAGAAGGCCCGAAAAATACCTATTGCCTCAATCATTTTCAAAAATGTTTCCAAAAATTTTTTAAGCTTCAAAATGGTTTCAAGTCAAGTTCTAAAGAATAACAAACCAAGAGGAATAACACTCTAACACAAAGAATGGGGTAAAATTTTAGTGAGTACCTCTTTGGCTCAAAATCTCACATTTTAGTTCAGAATCAATGAAAAACACAAATCCTCAGAACCATATGCTAATTATCAACTATCCAAGATCATCTCAAACATTTTCATTTGCAGCCATATCACAAGTGACCGCGCTGTCGCCACGCGCCAAAAAGAACGAGCGATTATTAAAATAATGTAGTATAGAGCGACAACTCGGATATCGTCTCTCAAGGACTCTTTAGTTGTTGTTATTATTAACAGAAAATCAAAAGTTAGTTTTGGGGGTTTTGAGATTGAAATAAAATAAAGAAACGAAACAGAAAACAAAGCAAGAAAACAGAGCAGTCAAGAGATTAACAAATAACTAAAGAACGATTAACCTACTGTTCTCGGTTTCCCCACTATCATCGGTTCATGCATATTCTACTAAGCAGATACTAATCCCCTCCCGGTTGTAGCAACAATTAACAAACGAAAACCGCCACTACAGATGTATGTTCCTATTCCCGAAATAACAAACGGGGTGAAGCTCTCATGAACAAACGAACATGAATGAACACACGCGAAATAACAAACGCGATTATATATAGGAACATAACATCACCGAAATGAAACAATACCACACTATACATTCCTGAAATAACAAACAGAAACATACAGCATTGCATTGAAAAGAGAAAAGCAAATGAAAGAGGAATCACAGAACCTCAAGTGTGGTAATGGAAACCAATTACAGTAGATTAATCCTAGGAGACTAGCTCTCCATTACAGAAGCAAAGCAAAAGAAGAGAAAATAAAACTAAGAGAAAAACAAAAGACTAACAAGCTCAGAAACTAGCCAAAACTGGCTAATTCTGACCACCCTTCAGTTCTGCCTAAGACTGTTTTATATACACGTTTCTGGAATCCAAGTCCTCGCGAGGCGAAGCACTGCTCGCGAGGCGAATTATGCGAAAGGTCTGCAACTCTTGGTCTTCTCGCGAGGCGAAAATATCTTCGCGAGGCGAACTCTTCAAATTCCCAAACTGTAACGCCCGTGGCTTTCAACACGGGCAAGCCGTGATTGTCTCTGACTTTTCAGGGTTTGGTGACTCGCGAGGCGAGATCTTCTTCGCGGGGCGAGACAGAAAGTTTTGCAATTTCAGGAACAGTCACCTTCTGGTTCGCGGGGCGAACAGCCTTCTCGCGGGGCGAAAGACTCCAGATTTATTCCTTTTATTAACCTGAAAATAAGAAAATATAAGTAAATACTTTATTCACTCTAAATCAACTAAATTAACTTAAAAACACTTTACAGACTCAAAATACTACTTAGAGACAATCAAGTCTAATTTGGGTAAAAATGATATAAAATTAGCACAAAGCCAAGGTCTTGACTAGTTATAAAACCAGTCAAACAGAGGCTCATCAACAAGAATAACAAATTGGGTTCAACAATTCACTATCACATTTTATTTGGCACTTAGTTCTCACAATCGGATGCAAAATTCAGCAAGGGCAATCTAATTGTGTGATCATGCAAAACTATCATGCAAAACTATATGAATGCAACATGCAACATAAAAATGCAAAATACCCCTACCCCAAGCTTAAAAATTTACATTGTCCCCAATGTAAACAATCAAGACAGAGAGGAGAAAAAAATAATACAAAATAAAATAAAAAATTGGAACGGCTTACCGAGGCGGTAGCGGGTGCTGACTTTGCTTTTTCTCTGCCCCTTTTTCTCTTCTCCTTGTCTTCTTGCTCTCCCTTCCTTCCTTATTACCCTGCAAACACTTGGCAATTGACAATTTATTATTTTCCTCTTGAGCTTCTCAAATTATTCAAGAGGTTGAAAATCAAAAACAAAAACTAACTAAAGAGAAGGGTTAAGAAAAGTTGGGTTGCCTCCCAATAAGCGCTTCTTTAACGTCACTAGCTTGACTCATTAAGAAGCATCCACCTGGATCCCATAACCTGTGGTATAAGGACCAAGGGATGCTAACCATGTGAGATCCTTCACCTGGATCCCACGGTTTGCAGCAAAAATGTGGAAGTGAGCGCTCGAAATTCATGCTGACTTCTTCAAATGGGAAGCGCTTTTCAATTCCTCTCGGGTCAAAGATGACCCCTTTATCGACAAAATCTTCCCAATAAAAATGGGGTTCAACCTCTTGGACTGGCCATGGTGCCTGCATTTTTAAAGATCCAAAATCTGGTTTCTCAGGCAGAGGCATGAACTCCATTGTTGACTGCTTTAAAATGTGAGGTGGCAAACAAGTCGAGAGGATCATTGGTGCTGTTCTGGCTTCTGTACAATCTTCACTCTCAGCATTGCCAAATCCATCACCTTCCAAATATGCAGAAATCTCAGCACAAACCACACAAGTGTTTCTCCCATCACATTCCACGCATGCATTGGAACTAATAGCATCATCTAATTCCGAAAGTTTTTCATCATCCCCAAGCATGGTGAAATAGATGTCCTCCAATTGCCTCTTCCTTTCAAGCTCTTTAGTCAAGGGTTCAATGGGAGATGGGGCAACTTTGTTATCCAAAATAGAGTCTTCATTTCTTAATCCGGTTGCTCCTGCTTCTTCATCTTCCTCATCATCCATCATTGCATCATCTTCATCATCATCCATCAAGTTCCCATTTGGCATTTCGGATAGTTGGTTAGAGAGTTCCTCAATACGTACCCCGAGACTTCGAATGGTATCTTCTTGATTTTCTAAACTTTCCATTGTTGCTACCATGAAGCTCTCCAAAATATCCTCTAGGTGAGACCGACTATCCGGAATAGGTTGCTCAGAATTGACTGCGAATTCGGATTTGAAGTTCTCCCAAGCAACTTCCAATGGTGATGGCTCATCATACCATTGAGATGGTTGTGGTTGATATGAAGATGTGGAAGGTTCCCAATGTTCCTCTTGATCAATCCAAGTATTGTTTGGAGGATTCCCCCACCATGGAGTGTAAGTGTTGGGAAATTGATTTCCCCGTTCAGAATAGGCTGCCACTGGTGGAGGAGAGACAGTTCCCCTTGACAACTCAGTATTCACTTGTTGGATGTTTATGGCTAATTGCAGCATATCTGCCCGTAGCTGCAGCTCAGATATCTCCATTTCTGCATCAGATGGCTGATAATAATTATAGTCCATGATCCTGCCAAACCAATTTTCACCTCACAGACAATTAATCCCAAGATCAAAGAAACACAAATTAAAAAAATATATACAAAACTAACTAATAAGGATATCAAAAATATATACAGAAAAATAAAATAAAAATGTCTAAACTAGTTGTCTCATTTGTTACTACTGATATTGGCAAAGCCAATCCCCGGCAACGGCGCCAAAAACTTGATGCGTTATTTTTAGAATAATAAAGGCAAGTGCACCTCGTCGCAATCAAGTAATACGGTGGTAAGACCGGTTATCGTATCCACAGGGATCGGTTGTCAATTACCAATTCACAAACTCAACAACTATCTAGACTAAACTAAAGTATGAGAGATTAAACAGAAAATAAAGAAATAAAATATTTTTGGTCTTTTGGGAATTTTATCGAACACTTGGTATGCAAACAGATATGTGGCTAAGATTGTTAGGGTTAGACTACACTAATCCTCCCTTAATTGCAATGAAGTGATTATCAACACAAGCACTACTTCAATTATGACAATCAAGCCTTTTCTAAAATACTCAAGCCTAATGTCTTAGGTGCATTGAGCCTAAAACCCCAAATTAAACCCTAATGCCTTAGGTGGAATAACCTGAGATTTTGCATTAAGTCAAGACTTATAAGATTGCAAGCATTCAACACCTATGTCTAGATTCTTGAACTACTTGGCATATGATTCATGAGCATGCCTTAACACCAACCTTCCAGTCATCTATCAAAGCAACATATCATTCCTATGGGTAGCTAATCCAAGGAAAGCATTAAGCACAAGATCACATACTCATAAAGAAATGGAGACTTGCATTAAAACACCAAATCAAATACAAACAAGTTCAGAAAAGCTACATCTAACCCCAACAATGGGGGATTAGTTACTCATATTTACAGAAAACCAAACCAGGGAAATAGGAGAAAAGGAGAGGAGAGACTCCATGGGAGCTTTCCTTCTTCTTCACAGCAACCCCTCTCAGCAACTCCCCTCTAGGGTCGAAACCCTAGCTCAGCCGCAGCCTCCAAGTCCCCAAGAGCTCTCTCCACCAAAAAGCTCTCCAAAACTGCCCTAAAACAACAACTTATACCAATCAGATCTGCGCGCGTTCGCGAGGCGAGACACGTCTCACGTGGCGAATGTTAAAAATCTGCATTCAGAGAATTGAACTCTCGCGAGGCGAGAGTTTCTTCGCGATGCGAGACCGAAAGGTTTTTCTTTAATACGCTCGTGAGGAGCATCAAGGCCTGGGCGTGATGGCTTCTGTTTCCAGACTCGCGAGGCGAGACATGGGTTCGCGAGGCGAACCAGAAAGGCTTGCATTTTCTCCAACAGTCAGCTTTCAGGGTCGCGGGGCGAATCCGGGCTCGCGGGGTGAATCTCCAGAATTCTGCTTGGCTCAATTTCTTCTCTTTTCAGGCTCTATTTCATTCAAGCATCCATCAAGGCTAATTCTGAGCATTTTTCCATTAAATCCTGCAAAACAACACCAAGACACCGCTTCACCCGTTCCAAGGGAAAATCTAACCAACATCAAACTAAAATGGCCTAACTTATATGCAAATGCACGCAGAAATATACATGGAAAATGAGGTGAAATCACACTCATCACATAATCACATGATTAGATTGCCCCTTTCTTAGAGTATGCATCCAATTGTGAGAACTTTGCGCCAAATGAATTGAGACAGTGATTTTTTGAACCCAATTTTTGTATTCTTGTGATGGGCTACAAATAAAAATGCTTGAGATGATCTTCTGATAGTTGATAATTAGCATGTGGTTCCTTAGATTTGTGTTTCTCATTGATTTTAAACTACTAAATGTGAGATTTTTTGAGCCAAAAAGGGGTACTCACGAAATCTACCACATTCTTTGTGATTGAGTGTTTTATTCCTCTTGGATTATATTCTCTAGAACTTGACTTGAAACCGTTTTGAAACTTAAAATTTTTTGAAAACATATTTGAAAATGATTGAGCCACTAGGTATTTTTCTTGCCTTTTGAGCTTTGACTGATTAAATGCTACCCCTTAGTTGCCTAATTTTGAGCCTAATAAAATAAAATGCTTTTCTTGGTACCTTGATTTATTTTGATGAATGATGCTTGGTATGACACCTTTTAAAGTATTGCAAAAAGGGCAAAAAGGTGGTTTGAAAAATAAATTGTGGGATGAAAAAGTTAGAAAAATATTTCTCTTAAGTTAAAAATCTCCCTTTCTACAAATAAAAAAATAAAATAAACAAAAAAAATAGAGAAGGGGATGTGAAAAAGAAAGTGAGAAATAAAAAAAAGAAAAAAAAAAGAAAAAGAAAGAAAGGTGGAAAAGTGAATTAAAGCCCAAAAAGGTATTTTAGAATGTTGTCATGCTTTGCATTATTTGATATTGTGTTTAGCCTTCTTGAATTTTCCCTTTCTTGATTTCCCCACCTAACAATTAATCCCATGGCCCCATTACAACCAAAATAAAAGACCTCTTGATTCTTATGTGTTTTCATTAATAAAGTAGAGATTTGGTTAATAGTCAAGCTTATGGTAAAATACCTTCCTTGAGGAAATTGAGTGAATTGTCATATACCGTTAAACACTTGAGTGAGGTAAGAAGAGTGCCCGAATTAGTGACAGGTATGAATTTAGGGAACCTAAGCTCCTAATTGGACTTGAAATTGATTGTCTCTTGGGTACTTATTTGGATGTTCCTATTACTTGGATTTATTACTCGGGTTCTTGGTTCACTGCCCATGCTCTGATTGTTTATCTTGTCTGGCCTTGGTTATTGCTTGAGGACAACCAAAATCTTAAGCTTGTGGTAGTTTGATGAGTGTGATTTCACCTCATATTTCTTTATCATATTGCATGCATTTTCATGTAGTTTAGGCATTTTTAATTTGAACTTTGTTAGTTTTTACCTTGGAACGGGTAATGTAGTTTTGTGGTGTTTATGTGCATGGATTGAAGATTAAAATGTTCAAGATCAACCATGATGGAGCTTGCATGAAGACGAAGCTTGAAAAGTAAGAAAAATGAGCCAAACAGAGCCCATCATGACCCAGCCATGACAGCCATCACGGCCATGATCGAGCAAGGCTGAAAAGAAAAGAACGAAAAATTCAGAACCTGTCACGGTCAGGCCGTGATGGCCATCACGGCCATCACGGCCGTGACAGGCCATCAGTGCCAATTTTTCCAAGACAGAATCGGTCACGGCCTGGCCGTGACAGGCATCACGGCCGTGACGCGCAATATCTGGAATTTTAAAAGTTGATTTGATCTGATTTTGTAATTGCTTGGGATTCAAGTTACCCTACATTATAAATAGGCCTCTAAGGCTCGAAAATAGGGACTTTTGGGCTGCTACCTTAGGCAAAAACTAGGATTTCTGTTCTTCTCCAATTTCTTCTCTACTCTTAGGTTTTTTTATGCTTTTGTTAATCAAGTTTGCTATGAATATGGCAATGCTTGAGTAGTCTTCTTATTTCTAGGAATTGAGGCTATTCCCAATATTTGTTTATGGTGATGAATTGACGTTTGGTTTCTTGTTAATCTCAATTTTGCTTTCGATTTGATTCCTATTGCTTTAATTACTCGTAAATTCGGTGGCCACTTATTTGCTTGTCGTAGATACTCTAAGGAGGAACCTAGCGGTGAACTTAGGTATCGGATCTATAGGAATCAAACTTAGGACTTAAATCACGAGAGTTAGAAGCGGTCCTTCGAGGGTTCACGGATTGTCACAGAACTTAAAGGGTTCAATTTAAATTCATTTACCACGAGAGTAGGGGTTGGTTTAATTGGGCACGGTTTTTGTAACCCGAGAGGTAGCATTAACTTATTAAGGATAAATTCGCCTTCAAAGCAATTTTGATAATTAACAAGGGGTAGTCAATTTGGTAACATGAACAATCTTGTTGGTAACCCAATTCCTAGGAATCTCTTTTGATTTGAAAAACCCCGAATTGATTTGCTTTCCTATTTTAATTGATTGTGTTCTTAAATATTTGATTTTCTAGTTAATTCTTATTACAAAAATCAAATCTTTTCCAAATCATTTTTTAAATAGTCCAGTTTAATTGATTTAATAATTAATTGTTGTTTGAGATCACGGTCTCTGTGGGATCGAGCTTTTTATTACTTGATGACGAAGCTGTGAACTTGCGGATTCGAAATGACACACATCAAGTTTTTAGTTTGATGAGTGTGATTTCACCTCATATTTCTTTATCATATTGCATGCATTTTCATGTAGTTTAGGCATTTTTAATTTGAATTTTGTTCGTTTTTATTTGAAACGGGTAATGTGGTTTTGTGGTGTTTATGTGCAGGGATTGGAGATTAAAATGTTCAAGATCAACCATGATGGAGCTTGCATGAAGATGAAGCTTGAAAAGTAAGAAAAATGAGCCAAACAGAGCCCATCACGGCCTAGCCGTGACAGCCATCACGGCCATGATCGAGCAAGGCTGAAAAGAAAAGAACGAAAAAGTCAGAATCTCTGATAGTGAATGGGTAAGTCCTGTTCAAGTGGTTCCTAAAAAGGGAGGGATGACTGTGGTTAAAAATAAAAATAATGAGTTAATCCCCACTAGGACAGTGACGGGGTGGAGAATGTGCATTGATTATAGAAAGTTGAATAAAGCTACAAGAAAAGACCATTTCCCTCTCCCCTTCATTGATCAAATGCTTGAAAGGTTAGCTAGGCATTCATATTTCTGTTATTTGGATGGATATTCTGGTTTTCATCAAATTCCCATACATCCTAATGATCAGGAAAAGACCACATTCACATGTGCATATGGTACTTTTTCTTACAGGTGTATGCCTTTTGGTCTTTGTAATACATATGCTACCTTTCAACGTTGCATGACATCCATTTTATCTAATTTTATTGAAAATATAATGGAAGTTTTCATGGTTTATTTTTGTGTATGGGAGTAGCTTTGGTAATTGCTTGACAAATTTGTCTAAGGTTTTGCATAGATGTGAGGAAGTAAATCTTGTTCTAAATTGGGAGAAATGTCACTTCATGGTAAGGGAAGGTATTGTGTTGGGACACATGGTGTTCGAGTGGGGTATTGAGGTTGATAAGGCCAAGGTGGAGGTAATTGAAAAATTGCCACCACCAACCAATGTGAAGGGAATGTGCAGTTTCTTAGGACATGCCGGTTTTTACCGGGGATTTATAAAAGATTTCTCAAAAATCACAAAACCTTTAACAAATTTGTTAATGAAAGATGTTGAGTTTAAGTTTGATGCTGCTTGTTTAGATGCTTTTGGGAGGTTGAAGGAGGCTTTGATTTCTGCTCCTATAGTGCAACCACCTGATTGGAATCTTCCATTCGAAGTCATGTGTGATGCAAGTGACTATGCCATAGGAGCGGTGTTAGGCCAAAGGAAGGACAAGAATGTGCATGCCATTTACTATGCCAGCGAAACATTGGATGATGCACAAGTAAATTATGCTACTACAGAGAAGGAGTTGTTGGCGATTGTCTATGCCTTCGACAAATTCAGATCATATCTTGTGGGTTCTAAGGTCATAGTTTACACAGATCATTCTACCATTAAGTATTTGTTGAGCAAAAGGAAGCCAAGCCCTGACTCATCCGATGGATTTTACTCTTGCAAGAGTTTGATTTAGAAATCAAGGCCAAGAAGGGTGCTGAAAATGTGGTAGCAGATCATCTCTCAAGGTTGCATCAAGAGCTTCATGTAGATGGAGAAGAAGAGTTGCCTATTGACGACTCAATCCCTGATGAACAATTATTAGCTGTGGCAAAACTCAATACTCCTTGGTATGCAGATTTTGTGAACTTTCTTGTATGTGGAGTATTGCCACCAGAGCTCAGTTATCCACAAAAGAAGAATTTCTTTGCTGATGTGAAAAATTATGTTTGGGATGAACCTCTCCTTTATAGGAGATGTGCTGATACAATTTATAGGAGGTGCATCCCGGAAGATGAAGTTGACAACATACTCTATCATTGTCATTCTTCTAGTTATGAAGGCCATGCTAGTACTTCAAAGACAGATGCAAAAGTTTTACAAGCTGGTTTTTATTGGCCTAATATCTTCAAGGAGGCTCGGAGGTATGTTCTTTCTTGGGACAGCTCTGTCAAAGAACCGGGAATATATCCAAGAGACATGAAATGCCTCTCAACACCATCTTGGAAGTTGAAATTTTTTATGTTGGGGAGTTGATTACATGGGGCCATTTCCGCTATCTTGTAGCAACAAATATATTCTTGTGGCGGTAGACTATGTTTCAAAATGGGTGGAAGTTGTGCCATCCCCAACAAATGATGCCAAGACTGTGATGAAGCTATTCAAAAAGATCATATTTCCAAGGTTCGGAGTTCCAAGAGCAATTATAAGTGATAGAGGTTCGCATTTTATTGAGAAACGGTTTGAAAACCTCTTGAAGAAGTATGGAGAGACTCACAAGGTTGCTACACCATACCATCCTCAAACAAGCGGACAAGTGCAGATTTCCAATAGAGAGATCAAGAATATATTGGAGAAGACTTTGTCAGAGTCAAGGAAGGATTGGTCTTTGAAGCTTAATGACGCTTTGTGGGCATACAGGACAGCTTATAAGACTCCCATTGGTATGACCCCCTTCTGGTTGATCTATGGTAAGCCATGTCATCTCTCAGTTGAGTTAGAACACAAGGCATTCTGGGCCATCAAGCTGTTGAATTTTGACATGAAGGCAGCTGGGGAGAAAAGAAAATTACAACTTCATTAGCTGGATGAATTGAGGCTTGATGCATATGAAACTGATAAGACTTACAAGGAACAAACCAAGGGTTGGCATGACAAGCACATCCTTCACATAGAATTCCGGGAAGGAGATCTTGTACTGCTTTTCAACTCAAGGTTGAGACTCTTTCTAGGGAAGCCACGGGTTCTTTCAAGGTGAAGCCACGGGTTCTTTCCCTATGGAGCTGTACAAGTATGGAGTGAAGCCACGGGTTCTTTCAAGGTGAATGGGCAGCGTTTGAAGAGCTATTTCATGGATGACAATATTGATAAGGGAGTGACTCATAACCTTCTCAACACAGACTCACCAAATTGAGAATTGAAGGGGTCAAGCTTATGACCGTAAATAAGCGCTTCTTGAGAGGCAACCCAAGTTTTAATTTGTTAAATTTTAATTTTTGGTTTATTTGGTTTTTAATTGTGTTAGTTTGGTTTTTTTTGTTGGTTGTTCATTTTCTTTTGCAGGATTTTTCATAGGTTGAAGTGTGGTGCAGAGCATAAGTTAAGAAAAAATGATCCACGACTCGGCTGTGAAACGTGGCATGTTCATGGATCTTAGATGTACTCAGGGTTTAAATACTGAAAAGTCCACGGGGAGCCTGTTTAAAGAACCAAGGCCATGGACTCTGACCTATGATTCAAAAAAAAAAAGGAACAAAAATTGGTGCAGCAGCTGAACACTCCACGGCCTGGCCATGGTACATTCCACGGCCGTGGAGTGTGTGGGAGCAGGTTGCGCGCAGCAGGAAACAAAGAAGGGCCACGGCTGAAAGAACCATGCCCTGGCTGTGGTACGTTCCACGGCAGTGGATCGGGCCCAACAGAGAAGAAAAAAACACGCCCCCCTCCCTTCTCTTCTCACTTATGTGACCCATTCCCTTTCTCTTTCTCTTCCCACACCAGCCTCCCCAAACACCGAATTCTTCCTCCTCACAAACTCCATAGCCACCAAGCTTCGTCATCTTCTTCCTCCATAAACACCAAACACGCCCCACCATCACCATCTCCAACTATAATCTTCTACCTCCCACCATCACCATCTCCAACCATCTTCTTCTACCTCTCAAACTCAAACTCCTCCATACCCATTTTCGAAAACCACCATCAATCACCACCACTCACCCCTTTCTATCAACATAACACCATCCCAAGCCTACCCCACCATTACCCAACCATTACCCACTCAAAATTCCATTAAATCAAAAAAAAAACCAATTTCTATAAACCCAAACCCCAATTTCGGGTTTCACTAAGAGGAGGAGGTGAATTGTTGGTAGCTGCTGCAATTGCTTACTTTTCAAGGACAAATGGCATCAAAAAGGTAAAAGGTCTCCCAACCTTCAAGTTCCAGCATCACCAGAGTCTCCGGAAGGACCGGGTCTAGCGGTAATGCTACTTCCTCTTTAGGTATTGTGTTTGGTTCTCCTGAACAGAGAGATAGATTCAATGTGCTAATTAGGAGAAATATAGTAAACATAAGATACCTTGATGATAATGTTTTGGATGTTCTAGGATTGAGAAGTGATATTATCTGGATGTTAGAAGGCATAGGTTGGACTGATTTCATGACTGAATTTAAGTATCCTACCTATATTTGCCTTACTTTAGAATTTCTCAATTCTGTTGAAGCCAATATCTTGTATAGGGAGGGAAGTGATGATGGCCGGATCACCTTCCAGCTTTTAAATACTGAACACACTCTGAATTTGGCTCAGTTTAATTCAATTTTTAATTTGCCAACTGGAAGGGAACGTAAGGGCCCTACTAGATTTATTACTTCACACTTTTGGGACAGCATCACAAAGGATACCCCTTATAATTCCTCTAGGGCCAAGGCCACTACCTTGGAGCACCCCTGTTTCCGTTATATGCATCGTGTCATGTCACATACTATTTTTGGATAAGGAGACAGTGATGGTAATGTCCGAAAGGATGAGCTCATCTTCTTATGGGCTATGCTGAACCGATTCCATGTGGACACGGGTTCTTATTTGGCAAGGCATCTTGCAAAAGTGGGTCGGGCATCCAAAGGTACTATTGTTGTTGGAGGTCTTATTACACCAATAGCCCTTTACTTAGATTATGATTTGGATGGCCTGGAGCAGGCCACTGGTAGTTCTCGCATTGATTTAGAGGTATTTCTTGCTATCAAAATGATTGAAAAGAAATATGACACTTATTGCCTTTGTTTGAGTGGTCGTGACTCTCTTCCCCTTCCTAATCCTGAGAGAGTTTCTATTCATAATGAGCACAATTGGTACAATCCTGGTGGGAATGACTCTGAGCCATTAGATGTTCAACATACCCTTCCTGCTCCTCCCCGTGTTCCCCCTCGGTCTACTTTTTCTACAGGTACTTCATCTGAGGATGCCTATGCTAGGCTCCAAACCTCCATTGAGGCTATTCAGGCAGAACAAGCGCAACTGCGCCAGGCTAATCAGCATATGGAGAGGATGGTGCGGGATATTTATAACTGGCACATATCCCAGGGCGACTTTCCACCACTTAAGTGGGTTTTGTGTTGATTACTCCCCTTTTGCTTTTGCTTACATTGAGGACATTGTTGATTTTAAGCTTGGGGGAGTATTGCATTTTCATGCATTTGTTTTCATGTTTGCATTCTCATGTTGCATGTTGTATATTGCATTGCATAAAAAAAATTAATTAATAAATAAATAAATAAGTCACACACATCATCTCTCTTTGTTTTTGTTGAACTTTGTGCCCCTCTCTTTTGAGGATTGTGAGATGGTATTGATTTGGAACCCAATTTGTTGATCTTTGTGGTAGGCAACTGGCATGATTTTTATTGATAGTTGACGTAATCTTTTGATGGTGGATAATTAGCTTGTGGTTCTCTGAATTTGTGCTTTTCATCGATTTTTGAACAACTAAATGTGAGATTTGAGCCTTCATGGGATGTATGCACTACATGATTTTCTTTACTCAAATTCTTTGTGTTGAGTGATAATTCCTCATTGATTTTGTGCTCTAGAACTTGATTTGAAACCATTTTAAGGCGAATTTTTTTTTTGCTTGCTTGAATCTGATGAAGGCATCTTAGGTATTTTTCTAGGCCCTCTGAAATAATTGTCACACTTTCATCCATTAGTTTCCCATCTTGAGCCTATTGCATAATTATTTTTCTTGATGCCCATGATGATTCATTGTTGGTAATCAAGTAGAATATTAAATGGAGCAAATTGTGTTTGAAAGTTATGTTGGGAATTACATGTTTTTGAGCCTCCTCTTTCTCAAAAAAAAACAAAAAAAGTCATGAGAGGAAGGCTTGAAAAAAAAAGAGAAAAAGAGAAAGAAAAGAAATAGGAAAAAAAAGGATTGGAATTGTGGAGTTATGCTCTTGATATTGAAGAAAAAAATGCATCTGCTCCATTTTTAGTTCTATTGGGTTACTTGTGTTTATTGAAGGAAAAAAAAAATTTGTTAGCTCTTTGTATATACCTTCCTTTCTTTACACTTCCTAACATCATTCCCTTGGCCCCATTACAACCATTGAAAGACCTTTTGATTCTTGCATGCATGCAATTTATTAGTGGAAATTTGGTTTCTTATCAAGCTTATGGAAGTACATATTCTTTGAGGAATCTTGAGCACATTGTCTTTACCTTTAAACACTTTGAGTGTGTTTAGTGGAGTGATCCTAATTCGGTGAGGAGCATGATTTTTGAGAACCTTAGCCTCTAATTGGACTTGATTTTGGTTACCTCTCTATTTCTTGGATTGTCTTTGCCTATTGCTTGGTTGTGTTTTTTCTCGGGTTCCTTATTTAATATTGTCTCTTGATCCCACATCTTTGTTTGACCATAGTTATTGCTTGAGGACAAGCATCATTTCACTTGGATCATTACTTGCTCACCAACACTTTGATTAAATTTGAATTACACTTTGTTGAACTCTTTCAACTTGTCTTCTTCACATCAATTTGAGTGTACAATTCTTCTTGAACCTTTTCTTGCTTGTCTTCTAAACTCCATTAGTTTTGTATTAGTTGTTTTCAAAATTCTTGACCTCTTTCAACTGATTACCTATTGGTTGATTTTTCATTTGTTTGATGGAGACTAATTGTTGAGAATCTTGTTTCAATTTGTAGATCCCTTGAAGAGGAAACTCTTGAGTGGAAAGAGATAAGAGAGAAAATCATCTTGTAAAAGTCTACATTGAGTGATATACACGAGTGGCAATCTTTGAGTGAATGGTGAGTGAGTGGTGAGGTCTTTAAACTATTCAATTTTTGACTTGTAATTCTTTTCTTTTACTTGTTCTTTAAGTGTATTTGTTCCTTGTTGGATTGTACTTGATTCTTTTGATTTTTGGTGGTGTAATTGTTCTTATTGGTGTAATCTTCATTTGATTTGTGTACTTTTCAATTCTCTGGAATTTGTATGTAATTTCTCAAATTGTAAGTGCACCATGACTTCCAGAAATGAAGAAGACATTGAAGATTCTCCAACATCATCACCACGAACAAGGAACTTGAATAGGAAGTTGGATAGAATGACAAGCCACATGGAAAGAATGCTTGAAAGATTGGAAATACTTGAGAACAAAGAAGGATCAAGGCATACCAACTCCCATAGAGGTTCATCACATTCCGAAGATAGCCATGAGGAAAGACCTAGATTTGATAGATGGAGACCTAGACATGAGCATAGAGGAAGAAGGCATGAGAAGGTTGACAAGTTGCATAATGTGAAGGTGAATATCCCTAGCTTCCATGGGAAGAGTGATCCCGATTAGTACTTCATGATTATGCTTTAATTTGGTAGGATCAATTATGTAAAGAAAGAAAAAGATATGATGAGGAACCAATTAGTGCTTGGAGAGAGATGAAGAGGGTTTTGAGAAAAAGATATGTGCCTTCAAGTTACACTAGAGACCTACACCATAGGCTTCAAAGGTTGAGACAAGGAGGTATGAGTGAGTGTAGAAGAATATTACAAAGAGTTGGAGGTCATCTTGATTAGAGCAAACATAGAAGAAGATAGAGAGGCAACTATGTTTAGGTTCTTGGGAGGACTCAACCAAGAAATCCAAGATGTGGTAGAGCTTTACAACTATGTTGAGTTAGAGTACTTGGTGCACCATGCAATTAAGGTTGAAGTTCAAGTCAAGAGAAAGAAATCTTTCAAGAAACCATTCTTCAACAACAACAACTCATCTTAGAAGAATCATTCCAAGAAGGAGGGTGACTCATCAAAACAACTTGAAGTTGTTGGTAAAAGTGGATCAAAGGCTACATTCCCTAACTCTAAAACATCACCCTCTACTCCTTCTTCAAGTACATCTAGAGATATTAAATGCTTTAAATGTTTGGGTAAGGGACTCATTGATTCTTAGTGTCCCAAAAAAAGAACAATGATCTCTAGAACTAAAGAGGATACAGAGGTAACAAGTGCCTCTTCTAGTGAGTCTTCTAATGAGAGTGAGGAAGATGAAGTTCTCCCACTTGAAGGAGACTTGTTAATGGTGAGAAGACTCTCAGGAGTCAAGGTTACAGATGGGGATGAGAGCCAAAGAGAGAATATTTTTCACACTAGGTGCAAGGTGCATGGAAAGTTGTGTGCACTAATCATAGATGGAGCATCTTGCACCAATGTGGCTAGTCAAAGATTGGTGACCAAACTTGGTCTCAAAACCAATCCACACCCTAGGCCATACAAGTTACAATGGCTAAGTGAAAAAGGTGAAATCTTGGTGAACCAACAAATCTTGTTGAGTTTTGCCATTGGCTCTTATCAAGATGAAGTAATGTGTGATGTGGTGCCTATGGAAGTGGGACATGTGTTGCTAGGAAGGCCATGGCAATTTGATAGGAAAGTCATACATGATGACTTTTCCAATGAAGTTACTTTCATGAACCACAACAAAAAGATTACTCTTGTACCCCTCTCTCCTAAAGAAATTGGTGAGGATCAAAAGAAAATGAGATAGAAAAGGGAGCTTGAGAGAAAAGCCAAAAGTGGAAAAGAAATAAATAAATAAAATAATGTGCAACAAAAGAATGTGAAAAAGGCAAATGTCACAAGTGAGCAAAATGTTTTTGAAAAAAATAAAGGTAAAGAAATAGATGGCAAAGAATGCTTATTTCTAATAGAAAAGGAAGTCAAGAAAATATTATTGGCCAATCAACCAATATATTTACTTTACACCAAAAATAATGATGAAAATTCTACTTCATCTCTTTATTTGATAAAACCCTTTGAGTTTCTTTTGGATGATTTCAAAGAAGTTTTTCCAAAAGAGCTTCCTAAAGGTTTGCCACCGATGAGGGGGATTGAGCATCACATGGACTTAATTCCTAGTGTTTCTCTTCCTAATAGGCCGGCCTATAGGAGCAATCCACAAGAAACAAAAGAAATTCAAAGACAAGTTGAAGGATTATTAGCTAGAAAAAGAATGGATAAGAGAATCACTTTCTCCATGTGCAATGCCCGTTATTTTAGTACCAAAAAAAGATGGTACATGGAGAATGTGCACGGATTGTAGATCCATTAATAACATAACCATCAAATATAGACATCCAATCCCAAGGTTAGATGACTTATTAGATGAGCTACATGGGTCACAAATCTTTTCAAAAATTGACCTAAGAAGTGGCTATCATCAAATAAGAATAAGAGAAAGGGATGAATGGAAAACCACTTTTAAAACCAAGTATGGACTTTATGAATGGCTTGTGATGCCCTTTGGACTCACTAATGCACCAAGCACATTCATGAGGCTCATGAATCATGGCCTTAGGGAATTTCTTGGTAAATTTGTGGTTGTCTATTTTGATGACATCTTAATATATAGCAAAACACTTGATGAACATCATGAACATTTAAAGTGTGTTTTGTTAGTATTAAGGAATGAAAAACTATTTGGCAACCTTGAGAAATGCATATTTTGCACCACCAAAGTGGTATTCTTGGGCTATGTTATTAGTGCACAAGGTGTGCAAGTAGATGAAGAGAAAATTAAGGCCATCCAAAGTTGGCCCACACCTAAAAAAGTTGGAGATATTAGGAGTTTCCATGGATTGGCAAGTTTTTATAGAAGATTCGTCAAAGACTTTAGCACTTTGGCAAGTCCTCTAAATGAGGTTTTAAAGAAAAATGTGCCATTTCATTGGGGCCAAAGCCAAGAAAACTCCTTCAATATACTCAAGGAAAAATTGACCAATGCACCAATTCTCGCGCTTCCAAATTTTGTGAAATCATTTGAGATATCATGCGATGCTTCTAATGTAGGCATTGGGGCCGGAAACAAATGGAACCGGAACGAACCAATTTACCAAACTCAGATTTTATGCAGATTTTGAAGAGACTTGATTGAGGTGAATAGTGACTATATTCACTATTTACACATCATTTCTTACACAAGTAATTATTTTTTTCACTCTTATAAGAAAGCATTATTTTAATTATTTAAATTTAGTCTTTTTATATTAATTAAAAAATTTAAAACTCGCTCCCTTGGTCCCTAAGGCAGCAGTGCCTCCCCCTCCCTTACTTCTCTATATATATGCTCTTCAAACTCCATCTCTCACTTTCCAACTTCCTTCTAAAACTCACTCACTTCATACTTCACCATTAACATCTGTACAACCTTTCAAAGCTCTTCTTGTTTTTGGAGAAACCAAGCCCTTGCTCATCATTCTCATCATCCTCAACATCAATCAAGGGTATAAACCTTCTACTTTTTTCTTTGATCTTTTTCAAAAACCTAACTTTTATTTACATGCATGTTAATGGTTTTGTGTTCTAAGTGATTTTATTTTTATGTATGTTTTTAAAACTAAATTATTTGAACTCATCTTTATCTTTACTATCATCTACTTCACTTGCATGTTACAAAAGGTTTTTCAATGCCTATTTTTGTGAGGAGGTCGAAACCCCTATAGTGAAAAGGATAATGTTTTTACAAAAATCTTTACATGCATGACTTAGAACTTTGGGTGCATGTGGTTTTTAAGTCCATGAGTTGTATAAAAATTGAGTTTTTCCTTCTCATTTTACTTGCTAAGGTCGAAAATGATATGTAGAGAAAAGTTAGAGTTTTGTTAAAAATTTTACTTGCATGATTTTAAAACCTTAATGCATGTAATTTCTAAACTCTCAAACTACACAAACAAATGAGAATTTCTTCTCATTTTGCTTAATAGGGCCGAAAACCCTAATTGATAGGGTTAAGGAGACTTGACTTTGATTTTCATGAGAATATGTTGTTTTGATCTTTGTATTTTGACATGCATGTGGTACCAAATTGAAAATGGTTTGTTTTTAAGTTTTTGAGAAGAAAGAGTACTTTGATCATCATGTTGATTTCTTTCATGTTGATGCAAAGCTGAAGAACTTTTAAGATATATTTATTTTAAGAAAAATACTTGTTTTAATCTTTATTTTAGATGCAAGCAAGTATGTATAAAGTTGAAAATTTTAATTTTTTCTCAACTATATCTTGAGTAGGCTCAAAATCATATTTTTAAGGTTAAGAAAGTTTAGTTTTAAAACTTTTAGAATGTGATCTGTTTAAAATCATCATTTTGAGTACAAGCTTGTAAGAGAAGTGTTGAAAAATAAATTTATAGTATTTATTTTAAAGAGGCCGAAACCTATTTTATAGTGTGAAGGAATTAAAAATTTTAATTTTTGAAGTTTTAAGACTTGAGGTTATTCCTATAATACTTAAGGATCATTGATCCCAAAAGTTTGTGGAAATTTAAATTTTAAAACCTCAATTTTTCTAGTAAAACCGAGACATGCATAAGAGATTTAGAGTGATTTTATGAAATTTTAACTTATGTAAATATGTGGCTCTGTTTAGATTCGCAATCGTGACCGGAGTCCGAGTCCGTTCTCTTGAGACTGCACGATAACTGCACTCATTTTACGCTTCACTTCAAGGTAGGGGAGAAATCCTGAGGGATAATTATGTTATGATGACTATATGCCTTATATGCTTGTTTGATGTGTTTGGTTGATATGGTGGTTGCTATGACTGATTTGGTTGGATTTTTGAGTTCATGTTGTGTTGATGATGCACTTAATTCTTATGTGTCTTGATTATTGAGTTATGAATATATGCGTGATACCTACATATGTTGAAGTTGTATTGTGGTTGTTATATGGAAGCCTAATCATTGGTTAAAGCTCGATGATAAGGATAAAATCTTTAAGAAAATATGCACAAAGGAAATCACAAGTAAAGATTTCTTCTTGACAAAGTTTCGATAAAGAGGAAAGTGAAATAAGGTTGATAAATTGTGAAAATGTTAGAGAATAAATAGTTTTTATAAAGAAAATTCAATTGAAAATTTAAATTATTTTACCCAAAAAGATAGGTAATGTCTTTGGAAATGTTTGAGGAAAACAAAAGTTTATTTTGGAACTTGAAAGGAGTTCATTTGGAAAATTTTCAAATGTTTCTAGACAAAAAGAAGAAATTTTGAAATAAAATGGTTTTATGGAAAAGACCGAAATTTACAAAACTTAAAGTTTTTCAAAGGAAAAAGTTTTTATTTAAAATTTTATTCAAAAAGGAAAATGTCCGATAACTTGGATAAGTTATGGGAAGTTTTGGTTTTCCGTATTTTTTTTTTCACTGAACGAGAATAAGATGAAAAGTGAACCTAGTAACCGAGACGTCGGGGTACTAGAGTTCTAGCACGTGTATCCATGATCTGTATCACAACGCTGTGGACTGTGTACCATATATATATATATATATATATATATGACCGTGTGTCCTAGATGTGTTGTTGTGGACTGTGTGTCCTACAAATATTGTGATAAACATGGGAAAATGAAGTAAAAAGGGATAAAGACTGTTTTTCTACTACCACAAAGTTCTGGGCTGGTGCACAAGTCTAGGACTGTTGTGATTGGACACTCGAACCTTAATGTCCTGTGTTGATATTAAAAGCTTTCAGACATTTAAAAGACACGGAAGGTCGTGAGCTTTAATGAGCCTTGATAAATCATTTTCTAGTCACCTTTTAGTGTTGTATACTTGGCCTAATTAATTTCTATATGTGTTTAATATTGGTGATTTGGCTGAGTTTTGCATTATTGGGCTTAATTGCTAAACATTGTTAATTTTCGGATTTTTCACTCATCCTGACCTTGTTACCTTGCTCAGAGCATAACTAGAGTTATAGATATCGGATTTTGGTGATCTTGCTGTCCCTAGAAAGATAAGGAAGAGACCTACAATTTCAACTTCACAAGAATTGTCAAATTAGGTCAAAATCAAGGCTAAATTGGGTCCCGAGTTCTCTGGCGTGGATCAGTGTGCAGTCCATGATGTTCCTTCACTTAAATGGGCCTAACTTACTCATCTTAAGCCCAATTAAGGCATATGATACCTTGTTGGAAAGCTTATTCAGAGGTACTTAATTTGGTCTAGTGTTAGGTCAGGATTAATAAGCATAAAAAGCAGTTTACAGCCGCACAAGTCAAACACGAAAATTAGACACTTTTGCAATCCTTGTTTTTGCAAGTTTTGGAATTCTCTTCCCCTCTCTTCTCCCCTTTTTTAGTTTTCTACACTTTGTTGGATGTTTTTTTGTTAAAGTTTCTCCAATGGTGATGACTATGGAAGGCTAAACCTTTTATCAATCCTAGACATTCAAGTAATTTGGTTTGAATTCTGAGTTCCTTACTTTTAATTGTTTTTCAATTGCTTCTTCTCCTTTTCTCTTCTTTCAATTATGATTTCTGTGTTGTGAGTGTGATTACGCTTGATCTATGTCTGATTAGATGTAGATTCGGTTTTCATGATTGAATTGGAATTAGGAAATATGATTGATTAATCCAAAAATCTAATAGAGATTAGGGAACCGATTGGTAACCTAGGTTAATTGAATTTTTACATAAATCAACATTATTAGGGATTGCGATTGTGACTCCAATTTTGTTGTTTAAACCCTACATGATCATGTAGTAGATTTCAAATTAACAAAGGAGGAGGGCAAACAAATTTATATCTTTTGGAACAATGACGAATTCTACCAAAGAACTTGACGTCTTGGATTGATGTTTATAATTAATTGAATTTCTTTTTTTTAATTGTAATTTGTTTTCTCCCAACGAATTTTGAAAACCTCCTTTCTCTAACATTCTTGATTGGCTAATAATTTTAAAGATCCTCGTGAGACGACCAAGGTTGTTTTGCCTTGTACTGCAGTTTTTTTTTAATTACTATATTATTTTGACCCGTGTACGGCCACGGATCAAATTTGGCGCAGTTGCCGGGGATCTTTGATTTTTATAAGCCATATTAGGATTTTTTTTTACTAGTTTTTGTTTTTTTAGTCCCATAATATTCATCTTTGTTTTTTGCTATTTTTATTTTTATTTTGCTGTTTGGAGCTTATATGTGAGTGTCTTGAGCTCATATGTTTATATCATATTGATGACATTGCAGATTGTGATTGTCGTGGTTGTGAATCTAAGTACTTCCCATGGATATTTGTATGCAAAATTATATGCCTAAAGTTGATTATGAACCATCATGCATATATTATCCTTAAACCAATTTTGCTCATTTTGTAAGAGGTTATATAGATTCAAATATGTCTGCATCAATGGATAATTATTTGTCTCATAGCACTTTGAGAGATTTTGCCACATTTTATGAACCACTATGCATACATTATGTAGAGAAAGAGGTTGAGCCACCATGCATATATTATCCTGACATTACTGGTGATTATGAGTTTAGTAGTGATTTTGGCATGATTGGAGTGAATGAGGTGCAACTTTCTTATTCTGACCAACATGGAGGAGAACATGGCAGCTTGGACGAATTAGCTTCTTTGGTGCATCAATTGACAATAAGTCAGCAGCAATATCAGTGAACGCGCTGTCGCGCACGCGCCAAAAAGCGAGCGGGTTTGTAAAAATATGTAGTTTAGGAAGCGACAACTCGAGTATCATCTCACAAGGACTCTTGGGTTGTTATTAACACAAAATCAGTTTTGGGGGGGGGGGGGGGGGGGGGTTGGATTTAAATGCAAATAAGAAAACAGAGCAGAAAATAATGCAAATAAAATAATTATCAAATAGCTAAAAAACGATTAACCTACTGTTCTCGGTTTCCCACTATCATTGGTCCATGTAAATTCCAGGCCCTAAGCAGATTCTAAACCCTTTTCGATTGTAGCATCAATTAACAAGCGAAATCAATACTACAAGACATATGTTCCTATTCCCGAATTAAGCAAACGAGGTGAAGCACTCATGAACTAAGCGAACATGAACGAACACACGCGAATTAAGGAAACGCGATTCAATATAGGAACACACAATCATCGAAATAAATCAACACCTATTCTATACGATTCTGAATTAAGCAAACAGAACATATAAAACAAGTATTGAAAGAGAATAGCATAAAGTTCAGAAATTACAAAACCTCAAGTGACGGCGGAACCCGATTACAGTAGATTAATCAAGGAGACTAGTTCTCCATTACAAAAGAAACACAAAATGCTAAACCTACTGTTGCAGCCGCAACTGTGAAAAGAAAAGAAGAAGAGAAGAGAAAAACTAAAAACTAAAAACTCTCCAGTCTGTCCTAGAACAGCAATTTATATCTGTCAGTTCTGCGCGATCTCGCGAGGCGAACACTCACTCGCGACGCGAATCTTATGAAGAAATCTGCAACGTTTGGACTTCTCATGAGGTGAAGTACAGCTCGAGTGGCGAGGAATGGTAGAGTCATGGCTTCTGGTCTTCAGTCTCGCGAGGCGAGACATGGATTCGCGAGGCGACACAGAAAGGTTTGCATTTTCTGGAACAGTCGGCCTTCAGGGTCGCGAGGCGAGAAAAGGATTCGAGGGGCGAATAACTCCAGGATTGAAATTTCCCCTGTTTCTTTATTCCTTTAACTTCTAAGTTAACCTGAAAACAATGAAATGGCCTGATGAGCCTCTGTTTGACTGGTTTTATAACTAGTAAAGACCTTGGCTTTGTGCTAATTTTATATCATTTTTACCCAAATTAGACTTGATTGTCCTTAAGTAATATTTTGAGTCTGTAAATTGTTTTTAAGTTAATTTAGTTGATTTAGAGTGAATAAAGTATTTACTTTTATTTTCTGTTTTCAGGTAAATAAAAAGGAATAATTCTGGAGTTTCTCGCCCCACGAGAAGTCTGCTCGCCTCGCGATCCCGAAGGTGACTGTTCCTGAAATTGCAAAACTCTCTGGTTCGCCCCGCGAAGAAATGGCTCGCCTCGCGAGTCATCCAACCATGAAAAGTCAGAGACGATCACGGTTTGGGCGTGTGGAAGGTCACGGGCGTTGCAGTTGGGAATTTGAAGAGTTCGCCTCGCGAAGATATGCTCGCCTCGCGATAAGACCAAGAGTTGCAGACCTTTCGTGTTATTCGCCTCGCGAGCAGTGCTTCGCCTCGCGAGGCCTTGAATTTCAAAAGTTGTATATAAACTGCTCTATGGCAGAATGAAAGTGGTGGCTAGTCAGTTGTGGCTAGTCTTGGCTAGTCAGTTTTGGCTAAGTCTCAGTTAGTAGTTAATTAGTTTTAGTCTTATTTTCTCTTCTTTTGTTTTGCTTCTGTAATGGAGAATTAGTCTCCTAGATTAATCTACTGTAATTGGTTTCTGTTAACACTTGAGGTTCTGTATTCCATGATTAGTTGCTTTTCTCTTTTCAATGCCATGTTGTATGTTTCTGTTTGTTATTTCAGAAATGTATAGTGTGGTATTGTTTCATTTCGGTGATGTAATGTTCCTATATATAATCGCGTTTGTTATTTCGCGTGTGTTCATTCATGTTCGTTTGTTCATGAGAGCTTAACCCCGTTTGTTATTTCGGGAATAGGAACATACATCTGTAGTAGCGGTTTTCGTTTGTTAATTGTTGCTACAACCGGGAGGGGATTAGTATCTGCTTAGGATTTGCATGAACCAATGATAGTGGGAAACTGAGAACAGTAGGTTAATCGCTTTTGTTTATTTGCTAATTTCTTAAACTGCTTTGTTTCTTTTCTCTGTTTTTTTGATTTGTTTTGTTAATTTAGTTTTAATCTCAAAACCCCCAGTTCTAACTTTTATTAATTTTCTGTTAATAATAACAACACTAAAGAGTCCTTGAGAGACGATCCGAGTTGTCGCTCTATACTACATTATTTTATAATCGCTCGTTCTTTTTGGCGCGTGGCGACAGCGCGGTCATGGCCATAAGTGCATTATTTGACTCCAAACTGGCTAAATTAACCTAAAACTACTAAAACGACTCAAAATGTTGCTTAAAGACAATCAAGTCTAATTTGGGCGAAAATGAGATATAATTAGCACAAAGCCAAGGTTTTTCTAGTTATAAAACTAGACGAGGCAGAGGCTGATCAATCAGCCTGACCCTGCACCTGTCCAACCTAGTCTGGAAAAATTGGTGCAACAAATGGCAGAACACACTCTTGAATTCCAACAGAGGACAGAAGCAAGTCTTCATAATTTGGCCAGTCAAATTGGTCACATTGCCTCCACATTGACTGCACTGCAATCACAACATCTCCTTGAACAACATTCAGATTCACAAATAGATATTCTTGACAATACTTCTTCTGAGCATAATTTTTATAATGATGTCGAGAATACTATTATTGATGAACTTTGTGTTGAATTTCCAGATATTCAAGATTTTCCTGATTCTATTTTATGTACTTCATGTGTTGACTTTAACGGAGCTATTTTGTGTGCAGCATATGTTGAAATTTCATTCTTTTAAGGGTATAAGGAGCAAAAAGTGCATATGGAAGATGAGACGCATGAGGTTGAGGACCCTGTTCGGTGAAGAAATGTAGAAAATGGGGATCATGTGGACATGCTACCCACAGAAAGAATCCCCATAAAAGATAGTGATCATGTCATGATGGATGATGCAAGACTACTTATGTTAGAGACAACCACTAAGGCTTTCATGGTTGACAAAGACTGGCTCAAGCAATTTGGTGAGAAATTCTCAGAGCATGCATTAGAGAAGCGCTTGAGCTACAATGAGACTTGCTGCACTACATTCTATAAGGCTTTTTCTCCTCCTTTCTATTTTATTTTTCGTGTCCTCTATGTGAATGAATTTGTTCTTATTCTTGATTTTAATATGTTCTACATTGAGGACAATGTAGAATTTCAGTGTGGGGGAGATATACTATGTTATGATGTTTTTAAATTGTGTGTTGAACTTTGTTGGCATTTGTTTCTTTTGTTGTTTATATTATTTTTCTCTATTTTTAAAATAAAACGTAAAAAAATGTATTTTTTTATTGGTGTTTTAGTATCTTGGGATTTTTTTTTTCTTTGTTGTTTTTAGGGTCTCAAAAAATAAAATAAAAAATTATATTTGTGTTTGAGTCTTGTTGCATGCTTTTCAGTGAATTCTTAAGTTTGTATGAGTTTTGAGTGATTTGTTTCATTCTTGGTTAAGAGGTTTCATGACTTGATATGGATAAATTCTTGCATTTCTAGTGTAATAAGTTGATATTGAAATTAATTTGTGAATATTTTGTGGTAGAATTAACCCTTGTGAGTTTTAATTTGAGCCCTATACATGGATGAACTGCAATTGTTCCATGCTTTTCTTTCTTGTGTGATTTCACTCATGATTGTTAATTACTCTAGAACTTGACTTGACTCTTTGAAACCTCTTGTTCACATGCATGTATTGAGATGATTTAGGCCTTCTTTGTTTTTAAGCTACTATCCAAATAAGCCTACCTTAAAATTATCCCCTTGATAGCCCTTTGAGCCTATTTATCCCATTCTTTGTTTTATAGCTCATTACAAGCCTAAAAGTGAAAAACAATGATATGACCCAAACCTTAGGGAGTAAAGGAGTTTTGGAATTATTTTGGGAGTAGATGCTTAAATAAGTGTGGGGTCTATACAATAGTTTGTGGCTTACTTGATTGGAGTGGCAAAGTGTAAAAAAATAAAAAAGAAGTAAATTGTAATGCAATGTGAAAGTGCAATTGAGTGAAAGTGCAAAAGGAAGAAAAAGTTCAACAGAGACAAAGTGTTGTTCATTGGAATTGAATTGTGTTTCTTGGGATAAATTTACATGCTTATTTAAACTCATTCCCCATTGCTCCTCTAGTCTCTTTGGTTTATAGCTAACATCCCTTCTTATATCCACCCATACCTTAGCCCCATTACAACCTTGAAAAAGTCCTTTTGATCTTTATGTGCATGTGTTTCAAGTGGTGGATGTTAGAGGCTTGTCAAGCTTATGGTAGTGTTAGCATTCATGATGTGCCTTGAGCGTAAACACAAACACTAAACACTTGAGAGTTAGAGTGTATGCCTAGTGAGGACTCTACCACTTTGGGTTCATCTTTGATTTGAATTGCCTCCTTGTTTGCTTGAGATGTTAAGGACATATTCATGATTGTTTAGATTCCTTGATACTTTGAATGTTTGTATCTTGCTCACTCTTGTCCATTCTTGGGATTCATTGATAAGTGTGTTTGTTGTGTTCGTAAAGTTTTTAGGAATTCAATTTTTGAGTTTTGCTCAGGAGTGCAAAAGAATAAGTGTGGGGGAATTTGATAAATCATTTTTGAGTCACCTTTTAGTATTGTATACTTGGCCTAATTAATTTCTATATGTTTTTAATATTGGTGATTTGGCTGAGTTTTGCATTATTGGGCTTAATTGCTAAATATTGTTAATTTTTGGATTTTTCACTCATCCTGACCTTGTTGCCTTACGCAGAGCATAACTAGAGCTACAGATATCGGATTTTGGTGATCTTGTGATGAGTCACTGGCAAGTGTACCGGGTCGTCGCAAGTAATAAAATAACACGGTAAGTAATTATCGAGGTCGAACACAGGGATTGGGCTACCAATTCGACTAATTCGCGGGAAATCCGATAAGTTTGGTCAAGTAACAGAAGGTGGTTGAGATTGGAGAGAAAATAGGATCGAAATTCAATTAACAAATCTAATAAAACTAAGCTATTAAAATCTGAAATTAAAATGTCCAAGGTCACAAATCCACCTACCCAATATGCATACCCAAGTGATGATGAATTCCTCCCTAAGTTCAATTACTATGTCAACCGGGACCCCCAAATTCTCCTAAATCCACTACCGTGCTCATTAGGATGTATTCGAAGATTGGATTAATTACTTACTAGGTCTCATAATCCTAATCATCAAACTCTGTTAATTCTTGTTCCCTATAAGGTTGCACCGATCTCCTACTCACTCTCGTGCAATATTCGATCGATGATCCCAATTCAAGTTCTAAACGCGAATCGCTGACTAAGCCTCATACACGTTAACAAGTCAATCACGCATGCATATGATCAACGCAATCAAATCAAAATTGGAAAACATTAATTGAGAAAAAGAGAGAAAGACATACATCACATCGAATCTACACCGCCATGGGTGGCTTCATTGTTCCCTCAGACGAGGGGATTAGTTCCTCATGCTCATAGACAAACAATCGGACATAACCTCCATGGTAAAATAAAAAGAAGAAGGGAGACGCAGCTCCAAAGAGACAAGAAACTGGCCTAAACGCTACTCTATACAGTGGAATAAAACTAGGATTCGGATTCCCCCAACTACTCTCGATCTGATACTGAAACAACAATATATAGAGTTCTGATTCAGCGCCCGCTCGCGAGACGAACAGCCTCTCGTGAGGCGAACATTAAAATTGGCGCGCATTCAAATTGGACTCTTGCAAGGCGAGCATCCTCTCGCGGGGCGAATTTCAGTTTTGGCTCCATCCTGAGTTTGAATGATCGCGAGGCGAACTGTGATTGGCGAGGCGAGACCGAAAGGATTACTTTTCTGGCACAGTCAGGCCTTCAAGTTCGCGAGGCGATAATACCTTCGCGAGGCGAGTATCTCCAGAATGGAAATTTCCACTGTTTCTTGACTTTCCTTGACTCTCGGAGCTTCACTTCTAACCTGAAACAATAAAAAGAAACAAAAAGCGTAATTCTATTCAAAATAGACTAAAAACTACTAAAAATGCCTAGAACGAGTCAAAGTCTACTTAGGAACAAAACAAGGCCAAATTTGGGCGAAAAAGAGATTGAACTCGAATAATTTGCACAAAAACCACAGTCCATCTAGTTATAAAACTAGATAAGCCAGAGGCTTATCAAACATCCCAAACTTAAACCTTGCTTGTCCCCAAGCAAGCTAAAACTCAAAAAGGACTCAAGACTTGGCAAGCTTAAGGGATTCAATCGACTTCGCACAAATTTCATGCAATCTTAACAAAACAGTTTTTCTCCAATGATTTCCCCCCTTGCATCAATGTAATCCCCACATTCATTTACTTTAAACAATTGAGAACTTCATCATTCATGCAATCATTAATCTAAGTTGAGGATCAGAGTCACACACAAAAAGAAGATCACAAATTTCAAACAATTGCCTTCCTCACAAGGGTATGTAAAATTTCACTCATTCACTCAAATTCGTCTAGGCTGTCAACTTTTCACTCAATTTCACATATCAAGAGCACTTCCCATGAATTTGATTTTCATCTCAAAAATGGTTCCCACGAAAACATGCATGCAACATCAAAAGGTCTTATAAAGGTTGTAATGGGGCCTGACTGAGGATAGGATATTCAAGGATACTAGGCTTAAGTCCCTAGGAACTAAGAGAGCATGAGCATTTGACACATATTCCACTCAAATTCCTTTTTCCATTTTTCTTTTTGCCTCGGGTGACTACAACCTTTTCCTTGCTATTTTTTCTGTTTTGCCCCTTTTCTTTTGGCAATTTTTTTTTTTTTTTGCCGCCTTGGGTTTCAACCTTTATTTTTCTTTTTCTCAACTCAAAATGACATATCACCTTGTAGTCACCCCAAACTTAGTTTCTCACAACCCTTCTCTTGCTATGCTTCCATGCTCTCCTAATCCTAAGATTGGGTAAACATGGTTTTTCAGATTTTTGTCTTATAATATAGGGTCATCAAGAAACAATAGGCTAATTAGTCTCAACTGGGCTAACTAGGGAACATGCACTCGGGATGGTTCTTTTTAGGCCAAGTAGTTATTTCAAAGAAAATTGCCTAAATCATTTGATGCAACACATAGACATGCAAACCTTAAAGAGATTCAAGCAAATTCGGGAAAGTGCAACTTAAAAGTGATTCACACAATCAAAAACAAAGTTGGAGGCTCAAATCCTCACCTGGACATTTTTGCAAATTGTTTGACCGAGATACAATTCCTAGTGTGTGCACCCCCTCACCCCAAACTTATCATAAATCAAGTAATCACAATAAAATTCTCAAAGTTCAGTTTTCAATTTTTCACATGGGGATCAACTTTTCTAATTTCAGAACCTAGGGGGAAATCATCAATGGTCAAAATAATTCATGCAATCAATCTATGCTCAATTTAATTAAAATCCAACAAGCTTGCCGACACACATTCATACACAAACTCTTGATCTTCTCAAATTATTCAAGAGTGACAAACAAAACAAAAACAAAAACACAAACAAAAACAAAATAAAAGTGAGGAAAGGAGAGGGTGCTCCCTGATCAAGTTTCCATGGTTGCCTCCTCATCCAATTGGTCTCACGGGCTCCCTTCTGTTGCATAGCATCCTGGAAGAACTCCTGCAAATTAAAACCTTAATTGCAGATTCGTGAGGCGAGAGATCACTCGCGAGGCGAATCTGGAAAAATTGTTTTCACACTCTCCAGAATCGCGAGGCGAGTAGTATCTCGCAAGGCGAATCTGGAATTCCAACAGATGATGATGCCCAGAATTGCGAGGCTAAAGCAGTCCTCGCGACGCGAGACAGAAGCGTGAGCAAGCCTCTGAGATTCAAGGCTTCTGTCTCGCATGGCGAATCAAGCTTCTTCTTTTTTATTATTATATAAATGAAAATGACAGAAACTAAAAATAAAGGATACCTAGCTTGGGTTGCCTCCCAAGAAGCGCTTCTTTAACGTCACTAGCTTGACTTATTAAGAAGCATCCACCTGGATCCCATAGCCTGTGGCACAAGGGCCAAGAGACGCTCATCATGTGAGATCCTCCACCCGGATCCAATGGTTTGTGAAGTGGCCCTTGCAGAAGCAATACAGCTCTTTCCATAATTCCACCTGGCCCGTGTGTGAAAACTCCATTGACCTCTGCAATTATGAACTCACTTCCTCTCGGGTCAAATGGTGTTTTCACGAGGAAGTGTGTCAGACAAGTGGGAGGGACTAACTTACCAGTGCCCACACATGCATGCAAGCCAACATATTTATTTAATGCAGCAAAATCAGATTGCTCGGCAAGCATGGTGGAGTCCACTACCACTTTATCTTCATTTTGAACTCTCCCCTCTTGCTCCGGTGCCTTGTCCCTTGCCAACTCCTCTTCCTTAGGTTGCTCTTCCTCAACATGTGGTTGCTCCAGTGCCTTGTCACTTGTCAATTCTTCTTCCTTAGGTTGCTCTTCCTCAACATGTGGTTGTTCCGGGGCCTTGTCTTCCTCAACTTCCTGAGAACTAATTGCATCCCAGTTAGATCCCAACCCCCTACCGCTTCTAGTTGTTATTGCTTCGCATTGGTTCTTAGGGTTGTTCTCGGTATCACCTGGGAAAGTTCCTGAGAGACGCTCATCTAGTTGCTTTGCGATCTGAGCCAACTTCTCTATTGCCGCATTCGCCTTCTCAAGAGCCAACTCCCAAGGTTGTCTTCCACCATCCTGTTGAGGTTGTTGTTTCCAATTCTGTTGAGGTTGTGGTTGCCAAGCTAGACCATCGTCAGCATTACTCCAAGCGAAACCCTGATGGTCTCCCCTCATATCACCCCAATACTGATTCTGACTCTAATAGTTGTTCTAGGGCACGCTGTCATAGAAATTATGGCATGAGTCCACATATTCTTGAGAGAAGTAGAACGGACAGCTCCAAGTGTCATGGTCTCCATTACAATATTCGCAACCCGGAAGCATTCCCTCGTGTACCTCGCATACAAAACAAGGCAAGACCAAGTGGAATCAAAGAAGTAGAGAGAGATAATAGTAAATAAAAATAAAAATAAAAATAAAAATAACTTCACCAAATAATCAAACCTCCTAAAAATTAGGAAAATTGGTTGTGCCAATCCCCGGCAACGGCGCCAAAAACTTGATGAGTCACCGGCAAGTGTACCGGGTCGTCGCAAGTAATAAAATAACACGGTAAGTAATTACCGAGGTCGAACACAAGGATTGGGCTACCAATTCGACTAATTCACGGGAAATCCGATAAGTTTGGTCAAGTAACAGAAGGTGGTTGAGATTGGAGAGAAAATAGGATCGAAATTCAATTAACAAATCTAATAAAACTAAGCTATTAAAATCTGAAATTAAAATGTCCAAGGTCACAAATCCACCTACCCAATATGCATACCCAAGTGATGATGAATTCCTCCCTAAGTTCAATTACTATGTCAACCGGGACCCCCAAATTCTCCTAAATCCACTGTCGTGCTCATTAGGACGTATTCGAAGATTGGATTAATTACTTACTAGGTCTCATAATCCTAATCATCAAACTCTGTTAATTCTTGTTCCCTATAAGGTTGCACCGATCTCCTACTCACTCTCGTGCAATATTCGATCGATGATCCCAATTCAAGTTCTAAACGCGAATCGCTGACTAAGCCTCATCAACGTTAACAAGTCAATCACGCATGCATATGATCAACGCAATCAAATCAGAATTGGAAAACATTAATTGAGAAAAAGAGAGAAAGACATACATCACATCGAATCTACACTGCCATGGGTGGCTTCATTGTTCCCTCTGACGAGGGGATTAGTTCCTCATGCTCATAGACAAACAATCGGACATAACCTCCATGGTAAAATAAAAAGAAGAAGGGAGACGCAGCTCCAAAGAGACAAGAAACTGGCCTAAACGCTACTCTATACAATGGAATAAAACTAGGATTCGGATTCCCCCAACTACTCTCGATCTGATACTGAAACAGCAATACATAGAGTTCTGATTCTGCGCTCGTTCGCGAGGCGAACAGCCTCTCGTGAGGCGAACATTAAAATTGGCGCGCATTCAAATTGGACTCTCGCGAGGCGAGCATCCTCTCGCGGGGCGAATTTCAGTTTTGGCTCCATCCTGAGTTTGAATGATCGCGAGGCGAACTGTGATTGGCGAGGCGAGACTGAAAGGATTACTTTTCTGGAACAGTCAGGTCTTCAGGTTCGCGAGGCGATAATACCTTCGCGAGGCGAGTATCTCCATAATGGAAATTTCCACAGTTTCTTGACTTTCCGTGACTCTCGGAGCTTCACTTCTAACCTGAAACAATAAAAAGAAACAAAAAGCGTAATTCTATTCAAAATAGACTAAAAACTACTAAAAATGCCTAGAACGAGTCAAAGTCTACTTAGGAACAAAACAAGGCCAAATTTGGGCGAGAAAGAGATTGAACTCGAATAATTTGCACAAAAACCACAGTCCATCTAGTTATAAAACTAGATAAGCCAGAGGCTTATCATCTTGCTACCCTATAAAGATAAGGAAGAGACCTACAATTTCAGGTTTCACAAGAATTGTCAAATTAGGTCAAAATCAAGGCTAAATTGGGTCCCGAGTTCTCTGGCGTGGATCAATGCACAGTCCATGATGTTCCTTCACTTAAATGGGCCTAACTTACTCATCTTAAACCCAATTAAGGCATATGATACCTTGTTGGAAAGTTTATTCAGAGGACCTTACTTTAGTGTAGGGTTAGGTCAGGATTAATAAGCATAAATATCATTTTAAAGCCGAACAAGTCAAACACAAAAATTAGACACTTTTGCAATCCTTGTTTTTGCAAGTTTTGGAATTCTCTTCCCCTCTCTTCTCCCATTTTTTAGTTTTCTGCACTTTGTTGGATGTTTTGTTGTTAAAGCTTCTCCAATGGTGATGACTATGGAAGGCTAAAACTTTTATCAATCCTAGACATTCAAGTAATTTGGTTTGAATTCCAAGTTCCTTACTTTTAATTGTTTTTCAATTGCTTCTTCTCCTTTTCTCTTTTTTCAATTATGATTTCTGTGTTATGAGTGTGATTATGCTTGATCTATGTCTGATTAGATGTAGATTCAATTTTCATGATTGAATTGGAAATAGGAATTAGGATTGATTAATCCAAAAATCTAATAGAGATTAGGGAACCGATTGGTAACCTAGGTTAATTGAATTTGTACATAAATCAACATTATTAGGGATTGCGATTGTGACTCCAATTTTGTTGTTTAAACCCTACATGATCATGTAGTAGATTTCAAATTAACAGAGGAGGAGGGCAAACAAATTTATATCTTTTGGAACAATGACGAATTCTACCAAAGAACTTGACGTCTTGGATTGATGTTTATAATTAATTGAATTTCTTTTTTTTTAATTGTAATTTGTTTTCTCCCAAAGAATTTTGAAAACCTCCTTTCTCTAACATTCTTGATTGGCTAATAATTTTAAAGATCCTCGTGAGACGACCAAGGTTGTTTTGCCTTATACTGCAGTTTTTTTTAATTACTATATTATTTTGACCCGTGTACGGCCACGGATCAAGCCTCGACAAGGAAAGAATGAAGCACAAAGAAAAGCCACGGAAATAAAAGATTTTACATGCATTAATGTTTTTGGCAAATGTGCCGATTAATCCGGATATCTTGATAAACGAGGTATTCGAGACGGTGTTATTCCGAATATCTTGGTAGACGTACGAGGTATTCGAGACGGTGTTACTCTGGATATCTTGGTGCACAAGGTATTCGAGATGGTGTGCCTTTGTGGCAATTTGAGCCTGTATGGCAATTGAGCCTGATCAGCTCACTATTCTAAAAAAAAAATTGCATGGTGAAGGGATCTTCGGAGATTAAGGGAGATTGATGAAATATATAAGTGTCATGTTTTCAAAAACGACGACAATTGATGATGGATGTAATTATTTTTGTGAGAAGTTAAATGTTAAACATGAATATTTGTATGTACTTGTTGCTCCGTGTTTGGATATTTTAATCATCATAATTCTTCCATATATTGGTATCTCACCCTTACATTTTTGTTGTTTTCCTTTTCTTGTTTTATGTACATATGCTATATACTTGAGATTAGATGGATCCAGCTATGATACAGTTAGCGCACTCCGGATCCCAGACTCTTCTGTTTGAGAACGGAGATGACCCTGCTGCGTGGACCTTTTCTCCCGTTTCAGCCCGCGCAGTGACGTATATGGGACCTGTTTGTGCCGTGGAGGGTTCAGAAGAAACATCCCTGAGACGAGTCCACACTGTGGAGACAGTTCACATCCTACCGCCACCTATGGAGTTTTATCTACAGCATTTGGCCAACCTGGGTCTTTTGGATCTTGATTTTCCTCAAGCCTAGCCTCAGCCGGAAGAGGCTCCAGTTGTCCCAATTGAGGAGGATCTGGAGGAGTTGATCGAGGACGATCCTGAAAAATTAATGGAGGAGGATCCCATAGAGCTGATGGAAGAGGATCCCCCGATTGGAGATGATGATGATGTTGATGCTCCCGACGAGGGAGAAGAGATGGAGGTGGTCGTACCTGCTACCCCTCCTAGGGATAGGGATGACTACCATGTTCTCCCTAATGGGCATCTGTAGGTTTGGCCAGCTCTTAGGAAGTCTTTCTTTTGGGGGTAGTTTGATATGAACCTTGTATTTTGAAACCGATGCTTAGTTATGACTTTTAATTTTACCTTTAACTTTAAACTGGAAATCATGTAGTGGATCCTATGAATTATCCCTCTGTAAATTTCTGTCATGAAGCCTGACTATGTAAAGGCTTAAATATTAATGAACCTGTTATGCTTTTAGAATTTTGTCTTTACTTTGTGCATGACGTTATGTATTAAATTGTTTAGGTAAGTGGACATCATATTTAGAAAAGAGTTTGTAAAAATCCTAAGTTTTCCGAAAGTAAATCGACAACTCACTAAATGTGATTCATCGATTTTAATTAATATAGTTAATGTGATGCCTGGGGTAAGGGTGTCACGGTTTTAATCCACAAACCCCACTTGATTTGCTTCCATTACCAATTGACCAATCTTTGTTACATCAAGATGGGCTTGCCAAAGCCGAATTTGTTAAAAAGCTCCATAAACAAGTAAAATTGAATATTGAAAAACAAGGGGAGCACAATGCAAGGCAAGTAAATAAGGGACGAAAATAGGTGTTACTCAAACCGGGTGATTGGGTATGGGTGCACTTAAGAAATGAGTGGTTTCTTTTACAAAGGAAGTCCAAACTCCTACCAAGGGGTGATGAACCTTTCCAAGTATTGGAGAAAATAAATGATAATGCATATAAAATAGATCTCCCTGGTGATTATAATGTAAGTGTCACCTTTAATGTGTCTGATCTCTGTGTTTTTGAAAATGACACAGATGATGATCAACACAATTCGTGGACGAATGTGCTTCAAGAAGGAGGGGATGATATGAGCATGGACAATCAAAGCCAATGACCTAACATTGAAGACCAACATGGACCCTTAACAAGGGCAAGGCTTAGAAGAATCCAAGACTCATTAAAGAAAGTGGTGGTCAATCACTTGACTCATAGGCAACCGTATGAAGATGGCTTCACCTTGAACCTCTTGTGCATTGAGCTATTGACCACCTAGTTAGGGATAGGACCTAGGACCCTTTTTTAGCTTAGACTTCATGTACTAAAGGTAGGGACTAGGAACCTTGTATAGAGTAGAGTTTATGTAATGAAAAGTGCTTATTCAAAAAGCAGTTAGGACTAGTTTAGGGTTTGGACCTATTGGGCCATAGCATAATAGTAGAAAGCATTAGGCCCAAAACAAATCCCACACTTGGGTGGGAGGATCTAGGGACGCTACTTGTGGCTCAAGTTAGAGTAGCTTGCACTTCAAGTTAGTCTAACTTGTACCTTAAGTAGGATGAGCCTATAAATAGATGTAATGTAAATCATTTTACAAGTTTTGAATATATTTGAGTTTTCTCACACTTGAGATTGCCAGAGAGAGTTGAGAGTTCTCCTCTTCTTGGTTCATGAGTTGAACCTTTGATTCTTATCTTGAATATCCTTATTCAAGTGGTGAATCTTCCCTTGGCTTATCAAATTCAATCTTCTTCTCAAAGATGATTCAATTTGTAGCGCCTTCCCTTCATCTTCTTCCTATTCCATTTTCTACTTTTATTCTTTAATTTTCTGCACTTTAAATTCTGCATTTTAATTCTTGTTCTTGTCATTTCAATTCATATATAATTGTGCTCTTCTACTCCTTTTTGTTTCTCTTGATTCTTACTTGAGAATCAAGCTTCATTCTATTATTCTAGTTTGTGTTTGATCTTGAATTCTTAGCACTAGAAATCAATGAAAGATCCTTAAATGTTTGGCGATCAATCCTTGATCACATCAGGTTGACTGTGCTGTAAAGCTTGATTATGCAAATTGGTTGAGGTGTGAAAAATGGTGTCCAGTGTCTTTGATGAATTTCCAAATTTGAGGGTTTGACTCTGATTTTTGTTTCACAGTTTCTATTCTTCTTAGTCCCACAATATCATTTTCTGGTTTTCTCTCATTTCACGTTTCATTAATTATGTAGAAAAGCTTGTTCCAAGAACTCAGCTAGGAAATTCTTCTTTCAAGACTGGACAATGGACTGGGAATTCGGTGTCAATTCCCCTTTCAAGATGTTTCAAGTGACGAGAAGATAGCTTTATTTATCTTTGTGAAGTCCCTTCAACGATGAATATTATCATTGATATCAATATTATTTTTAAAGTTGATGGTGGTTCTGGTCAAGTTGATACTTAACAAGAGTTCTGCTCTTGGGAACAATTAACCAAAAGGATATAATTTAGATCATGATGGAGCATTTTTCTAGGAAAATATATTGCGCGTTGGCTCTGGCAAGTTTTATTTTGCCCCATTCCATCAGTTCAATCAATTCTTAGGACTACCATGCAAACCACTTCACCTATGTGAGTTTTTTTCTTTTTTTTTTTTCTTTTTTTTTTGATAAGCACTTCATCCATGTGAGTGTTTCTGCAGAAAATTGTCAATTTGGAAAAGAATTGCTTCCTCAAGATTCAATTGAACTATGTAGCTTTCGAGAGCATAATTTAGAATATAGAATGTGTGAAGCAACATCTAGTGAATTATGTAAATGGAACAAGTAAAAGAAAAAAGAAATGAAAGACAAATCCGGGAGTAAAGGGAAAATAAAGCTAAGAAGGTTGAAGACTTTGAGTTATATGATGTGTTTGGTTTTAAAGTAGGAAGTATCGAAATTGAATTTGCCTCTATTCAAACATAATTTTAGTAAAAATATAGATGTTTGATTATATTTAGGTAAAATTAATTTTGCCTCCAAACCTGGATTTGACTAGAAGTGATAAAAAATAGTTTTTGCATTAGTTTAAAAATTTTATACTAAATTTTATATTAAATTTACTTTCAGAATAAAATATCCGAACATAAATCACTTCATTTCAAACTCAACTTTAAACAAATCAATTTTATAAAATTAAATTCATTCAAAATCACTTTTAAAAAACACTCATACTTCCAAACACACTTAATCATGTCGTGAAGCTGCAGGAATACAAGAAAAATTACAAAATGACACAGGGTCCAAAAAACCTTCCAATGTTGAAAGTGTGCATTACCACCTTATCCAGTTCTGTTGTTAACCGCTTATAATAACAGCTATGATATGTTCATTTGTGGCTTCAAGTCTTCAACAACACCGAATGTAAGAGGAATCAAGTCTTCCTTCTAGTTGACTCGAGCAAGTATCAGGCATATACACGCGAGTAAACGTTGCTGATCTTTTCCACAATATTTTCGATAAATTCAAATTCGTACCTACAAAAAAAATTACGATTTAATTTATTTATGCACAATTTTTATTTTCTTTCTATTAATTAGGATTTATTTCATCAAGATAATAAAATTTAGCTTGATCAATTATCTTCAGAAAAAACTTATTGTCCTCTATAAAAAAAAACTTAATTGTCACACAAAATACGCAACTGCATTTTAAACTAGATAGAAAACCATAACGATACATGTTCCTGTCGAGATCCGACTTGTCGGAATCTCGTCATAGAACGTCAAACCAAGAGTGAACAATGGGAGTTGTTTTAGATTATGGGCTTGACAGAATATTGTATTCCGGTCCTACGTATCCCAATGAAAATCAAAGCCAGACGTAGTTTTAGGTTCAACCATTGGCCATACGGTGATCTCAATCCCTTAATCTTGTATCTGATGAATACCAGCGAGCAAGGACTCTTCAATAGTCTCTTGGTCGAGCTAGTTTCTCTAATACACTTAAGGAAGAGTTACCGGGGTTAGTGAAAAGTGACTCTCCCTCTTGGGCTCTCCTCCTTTTATAATAGGATCCCATCCCTTTAAGAGATCTGGATATATTTCATTTTATCTCTTAAATCTTCTTTGAGATGTGATTTCTTTAATTTAAGGGATATTATCTCTTTTAACCGGATAAGGTTGTGTGAGATAATATCAGGATTGATTAAGATAATATCTTAAATTGATCTCTTAACCGTATAAGGTTATTTGAGATAATATCAGGATTATTAAAGTTAATATCAATATCATATCCTTAATTTAAGGGATATTATCTCTTATAACTGGATAAGGTTATTTAAGATAATATCAGGATTAATAATATCGATATTTTATCCTTCCCGCCTTGGTTGGATCGGGTATCCAAGGTCGGTGGCCGGGTTTTACTCCTCGGCCAGTACACAAGCCCCCCAAGCTTCGAGCTCAACGGAGCGTAGAAGTTTTCATGACAGGAGTCGAGCTTGGCTTTAAAATTATTCAAGTTCAGGATTTATTGAGTAAGACTTCTCCCCTTTTTGCCACAGTTTGATGGCCAATCTTCATACATCGGCTAACATTCGAGTTTAGCGGCTTTGGAAAGTGGGCCTAACAATCCTTTCTTTTGATTTCCCTGGTGGCCGAGCTTGATACCTCGGCCTTACGAGGTTAGAAACTTGGTCTCTTTAGCCTTTCAAGTTGGCAAGGTAAGTGAGCGAGCTTCACAGTTCAGTCTATATACATCTTTTGCTTCTGTGAACTCCTTGGGCGACCGAGCTTCACGTTTCAAGTTGTCGAGCTTTACATTTCGGCCAATTCTTAAGTTCAGCGGGCTCGGTGGGCGAGTCTAGTAATCATTTCCCTTTGATTGTTTGGGTTCGGTGATCTAGCTTTATTTCTCGTCCAATATTTTAATTTGGTAGACTCGGTGGCCGAGTTTAACATCTTGACCAGTATAGGCTTGTATTTCAGCTGAAATTTTTGATGCTTTCAAGATGCTTTTCCTAAGAGTTTGAACTTGACTCACCTTTTTCTGAATGTAGCTCAGTTTTCGAAGCTTTTGAGAGCTCTTAACATTTTCTTCGAGTAGCTCTTAACCATTTCATCTGGTGGATTTTGAAATACCCACTAACTTGAAACTTGTCCTTGAATGTCATTATTTTTACTGATCTTGAAGGTGTGTCTCAGAATAAACTTTCCTAATATCTTTTCCAATTTGTGTAAGAAAATAGTTTTCATACAAGTTCTTCATAATAACAATCGAGCTGTAGGCTAAGGGATGTCCTTTCTCTGTAATTTCCAAGAATATCCTTCCTTTATCCCCATAAGCCCCGTAAGCTCCAAGCTTGAAATAAGCGAAAGAGCTTAAACGTCAACCCGCATATCTTAACACGCTTTTTGGTGCCGAGGACTTTGGACTATGATTCGCGAGAGCATTGCTCGGAAATTTGTTTTTGTAGAACCAAGTCTTTCTTGGGTTATCGGCTTACTTGGCCCAGCATTGCTCGGATTTTTGTGCGGAGCCAAGTCTTACTTAGGATTCCAGCTTATTGGGTCGAACACTACCAGGATTTCCTTCAAATCTTGGGTCTATGATCTGCTGTGGACATTATCTTGGTGCGAAGGTGTTGTGCTCAGTCTAGGATTTCTAGTGCAAGGGAGGAAGCATTGCTCGACCTCGACTTTTTTCAGTGCGTAGCGCGAGTGAGCATAGCTCGACCTCGACTTTTTGGTACGAATGAGTAATGCTTCGCCTCGGTTTTTTGGGCTTCTGCCCTTTGTTCTTGGCTAGAAAATTTTAGCTCGGGCCCTTTAGTGGATTCTCAAGTTATTAAGCCAGCATATGCTCGGCTTTTACTAGAATAGGGCCCTGACGCGAGCATGAAAGCCGCGGCCGCTTATCCGAGTCTCCTCCATTACCCGTGTTTCGAGCCACGAGCTTTCTAATAATGAAAAGCATGAAGGCGGAAGCTGCCCGAACTTTGCGCACTGGGGATGAGCTTGAAAAAGTCGTGGCAAAGTGGGAAGAGCAAGCTCGGCTAATTGGGCAATTGAAAACTCGAAATGTCGAGCTTGAGAAGACCAACTCCTCTCCTCAATCCAAGCTCTCTAAAATGAAAGGATTGACTTTCAGAGGGTTGCCAAGGCTTTAAAGCTTTCCCTTGACAATCTTCAGCAGTTTCTTGCTACTAAGAAAAAGGCTAATTGCAAGCTTTAGTTCGAGTTGAAGGAAGCTAAAGCCCAGATTATAAGGGAACGCGTTTCTGGGATCTCGCGTGCTACAAAACAAATCCAGTGCTTTCTTCCTGATTCTGATCTTTCGACAGCCGGTGTGAACAAGGATTTTAATAAAGATGGCATGATGGTTCCTTTGTCCGAGCTCGATGATGTGGAAGAGGAGAATAATGAAGAGCAGGTTTGGGGGAGAGGAGGAGAACAGAGGAACTGAAGTGGTCGTGCTCGAGTCATCCTCGGTTGCTCTTTCGCAAGCTGAAGACACTATTGGTTCCAACCTTGATGGGGTCTTTGCTTATGGGAATGCCCATGAGTAACTCAGCAAATTTTTAAGATATTTTGTACTCTTGGCTATGCCCTATTTACTTTTGCTTTATGAATGATAAAGACTTCATGCTTGTGGTATTTAACCCAGCATTTGGATTTACTCGGTTAACTTTCCTAAGTTTTTACTCGCCTTTTGTGCTTGGCGTTTTAATTTGGCCTCGTGAGCTTTTTTAGCTCGGCCCTATCGTAGTTAACTATTTCATGTTTTTCTTGCTTACCTTTTTAAGTTCGGCCTTTCGATTTTAGCTTGGTCGACCACTTCGATTAGACATTTCGACTTTAGCTCGGTCGATTTTAGCACCGTCAACCTCTTTAGGTTCTTTGTTTACCTTTTTAGGCCCGGAATTTCGACTTTGGCTCGGTCGATTTTAGCTTGATCAACCTTTTTAGGTTATCTGTTTACCTTTTTAGGTCCAGCGTTTTGGCTTTAGCTCGGTCGATTTTAGCGCGGTCAACCTCTTTAGGACTTTCTCCTTTTTAGGTTCGTCATTTCGGTTTCAGCACTGTTAACCTCTTTAGGTATTAGTTTCGCCGTTTTAGGCCCGGCGTTTCGACTTTGAGCTCGATCGATTTTCAGCTCAGTCAACCTTTTTAGGCTTTTACCTTTTTAGGTTTGGCATTTCGATTTCAGCTCGGTCAACCTATTTAGGTATTAGTTTCACCTTTTTAGGCCCGGCATTTCGACTTTGAGCTAAATCGATTTTCAGCTCAGTCAACCTTTTTAGACTTTTGCCTTTTTAGGTTCGGCGTTTCAACCGCAGCAAGGTCGATTTTAGCTCGGTCACCTTTTTAGGCTTTTGCCTCTTTAGGTTCGGCGTTTCGACGACAGCAAGGTCGATTTTAGCTCAGTCACCTTTTTAGGCTATTGCCTCTTTAGGTTCGGCGTTTCGACAACAGCAAGGTCGATTTAGCTCGGTCACCTTTTTAGGCTATTGCCTCTTTAGGTTCAGCATTTCGACAACAGCTACGTCGATTTTATCTCGGTCACCTTTTTAGGCTATTACCTCTTTAGGTGTTTCGACAACAGCTCGGTCGATTTTAGCTCAGTCACCTTTTTAGGCTTTTGCCTCTTTAGGTTCGGCGTTTCGACAACAGCTCGTTCGAATTTAGCTCGGTCACCTTTTTAGGCTTTTGCCTCTTTAGGTTCGGCATTTCAATACTAGCTCGATCAATTTTAACTCGGTCACCTTTTTAGGCTTTTTGTCTTTTTGTGAGTTAGTATGGTGTTTGAGTGCTCGAGCTGATGGAACTTTATTTTCCAAGGGAGATGTTCTCCCCACACTGTTCCATTTAAATGGAGCTTGAGCTCGATCTCTATGATTTTTATAGAGGGATTCTAGCTCGGCCTCTGTGGTTTTAATTTGAGGAGCTTCGACTCGTCTTCCTCTTAGTAAAATTTTGAGAGGGAGTTTTGGCTCGACCTTTCGGGAGCCGGAGCTGAACTGTGAGTTTTTAAGGGAGAAAAGCTCGACCTGTGAGTTTTGAGGAAACCGAAGCTCGACCTTGTGGAAAGGGAAGCACGGAGCTTCAACCTGTTATTTTCAAGGGAGCCGGAGCTCAACCACTTTGTAGTCGCAAATTTTGTGACTCTGGGAGTGGTATCATCCGATCATCACTTTGCTCAAATATATAAATAATATGATATGATGCTACATAACACATCATTAAAGGCGTGGAGCAAAACATATCAAATCATATTAGATTTAAACTAGATTTAAAGAACAATATCACCTGAGCATTTCGCGGCCTCTAATTTAGGCATTCCCTGAAGCTACTATGGTCGAGCTCTCCTAGACATCTTCAGCTCTCCGAGGCCGAGCTGTGGTGGCCGAGCTCTCTAAGACATCTTCTTCACTCCGAGGCCGAGCTGTGGTGGCCGAGCTCTCTAAGACATCTTCTTCACTCTGAGGCCGAGCTGTGCTGGCCGAGCTCTCTAAGACATCTTCTTCACTCTAAGGCCGAGCTGTGGTGGCCGAGCTCTATAAGACATCTTCTTTAGCTCTCCAAGGCCGATCTGTGGTGGCCGAGCTCTCTAAGACATCTTCAGGTCTCCGAGGCCGGGTTGTGGTGGTCGAGCTCTCTAAGAAATCTTCTTCAGCTCTCCAGGGACGAGGTGTGGTGGCCGAGCTCTCTAAGACATCTTCTTCAGCTCTCCGAGGCCGAGCTGTGGTGGCCGAGCTCTCTAAGACATCTTCTTCACTCTGAGGCTGAGCTGTGCTGGCCGAGCTCTCTAAGACATCTTCTTCACTCTGAGGTCGAGCTGTGGTGGCCGAGCTCTATAAGACATCTTCTTTAGCTCTCCAAGGCCGATCTGTGGTGGCCGAGCTCTCTAAGACATCTTCAGGTCTCCGAGGCCGGGTTGTGGTGGTCGAGCTCTCTAAGAAATCTTCTTCAGCTCTCCAGGGACGAGCTGTGGTGGCCGAGCTCTCTAAGATATCTTCTTCACTCTGAGGCCGAGCTGTGCTGGCCGAGCTCTCTAAGACATCATCTTCTTCACTCTGAGGCCGAGCTGTGGTGGCCGAGCTCTATAAGACATCTTATTCTCCACCACTTGAATTGATTTCATCGTGAATTCAAACCAGGAATTTTGTCAGGCACTTGGAAGCGGCTTTAAGAACTTGAATTGATCCTGACTTAGTTAGAGCTTTTGTGTTGGTTGGAGGGACACCAACACCCGCTGCACCACAATGCTCATAGCTACTGTATATCTGGGTATTTCATCGAGCATTGGGTGTGCTCCATGATATATAAATCTAGATGAATGAGGATGGACCGTTGAACCTTTCCAAATTTGCAGATCTATGTTGCGAGCTCGAGATCGTCGTAGATCCATCTTCCTGAAGTTGAGATTTGGCTCGCGATCTGGTTCATAAGCAACAGCGGTACTGCTTGGTTTGCTCTCTAGAGCTCGATGAAGAAATGAGCCCCAACTCAGATTGTGAAAATGAAGGCTGAGATGTAGTCTGAAAGAATATCGTCACGACCCGACCCTCTTAGCGGCGTATAGTGATGGCTGTGTGCAAGACAACGATGGCGGTCCTCCTTGCGCCGATCTGGAGCGCGATCTGGTCTCGTAAGCAACGGCGGCGGCGGGCTTGGCTCGCAGCGGATCTGTGGGCAAAGATGAAAGAGCGTTTGTCGAGTTGACTCGAACAACAGCAGGGAGTGGGAGGCAGGTACTGCGCGATGGTCCGAGCGGGCGCGCGGAGCACGACTGCTGGTGACTGGACCGTCGTGATGGTCGCAGGGGTTCGAGCAGTTTCACTCGGCTTCTCTTTTCGAACTATTTGGAGATATTAGAGGGTATGGTCCAGCCTGTATGGTGACTGACGGTGGTTGAACGGTGATCGGGGTAAAGTTTTACCTTGCCCCACGGTGGGCGCCAAACGTTCCTGTCGAGATCTGACTTGCCGGAATCTCGCCGTAGAACGTCAAACCAAGAGTGAACAATGAGGGTTGTTTTAGATTATGGCTTGACAGAATATTGTATTCCGGTCCTACGTATCCCAATGGGAATCAAAGCCAGACGTAGTTCTAGGTTCAACCCTTGGCCATACGGTGATCTCAATCCCTTAATCTTATATCTGATGAATACCAGCGAGCAAGGACTCTTTAATAGTCTCTTGGTCGAGCTAGTTTCTCTAATACGCTTAAGGGAGAGTTACCGGGGTTAGTGAAAAGTGAGTCTCCCTCTTGGGCTCTCCTCCTTTTATAATAGGATCCACATCCCTTTAAGAGATCTGGATATATTTCCTTTTATCTCTTAAATCTTCTTTGAGATGTGATTTCCTTAATTTAAGGGATATTATCTCTTTTAACAAGATTGATTAAGATAATATCTTAAATTGATCTCTTAACCGTATAAGGTTATTTGAGATAATATCAGGATTATTAAAGGTAATATCAATATCCTATCCTTAATTTAAGGGATATTATCTCTTATAACCGGATAAGGTTCTTTAAGATAATATCAGGATTAATAATATCGATATTTTATCCTTCCCGCCTTGGTTGGATCGGGTATCCAAACTCGATGGCCGAGTTTTACTCCTCGACCAGTACAATACACATTAAAAAGAAGTTAACCACTCGAGCAATACCCTATTTCTTTTACAACATCGTTTAAAGGCAATTGAAAGAACTATATTTACACACTTTTTTTTTGTACCATTCTTAACAATAGCTGTTGAAAAATATTATTTAGACATCAAAAAATAGATAAGAATCGACAATGGTTAATGAAGTTCAAAATTGTTGTTAATAATTTGTTGAATTTGGTTAATGAGTACATATGTGTTAAACAACAACTTGGTTAATGATGTACCAAATCTAGGTGTTTTTTTTGGTCCTTGACCACGAGTATCCCCGCCGGAAGCAGGGACTAATCTCCTGCGGAGGAGTGAATGGCACCTGAAGGCAGGAAACCCACTCCCAGCTGAAATTAGATCCATACGCAAGAGCTGTGATTCGAACCCCAACCACTTGATTAAGGGATACAAGTCCACCACCACTCGTGCTAACCTCCATTGGTACAACAAAATCTTGGTTAATGCAACATAATAAATGATTGATAAGTTATCCATCTTTGGTATATCCATTAATCAAATTCAATACACCTTTCACCACAATTTTGAATATTGTTAATCATTGTCGATTGTTGTCTTATTTTTTTATGTTCAAATAACATGACTCTTGTTTTTAATAATAAAACAAGACAAATGCAATTTTTAGTACCCACTTTCTCTTTTAACCAAACAGGTAAATTGTGAAGTGATGTAGGAAAAAATGTTGAGGGAGCATTTTCCTAAATGAAACAATAATTAGAATATTGAAATTCCTATTTAACATTTCACATGTTGTCATGTATGAGATAATATGAAGTAACTTATAATCATATTATTAACAACCGAGAGTGGTTGTTAAAGTCTTTTGCAAGTAATTGATTGCAACTTAAATGTAAAGACTCGAGATGAAATCTCACGGTTACTTTTCTCCCTTCCTAGCTAATGTATGTGAATGATCACTTACTGCTATAAATCCATAGATGAACTATCTATGCTGAAAAAGATACTAGTACCAGTAGATAAGGCACTAATAATGAAAAATAGGTAAAAGTATATTGCGTACCCGCCAGTCTTGAAATGCCATTTCTTCTCCAATTGGGATACTTGAGTCAGAGCTGACCTCCATTTTTGCACCCTCTCTGTGTCCTTTCCCCACCTATTTTCATGTTTTGCCATAGCTTTGTCATAACAGTTTTTCTGATCCCACACATCCGACGGTTCCACTTTGTAATATATCGGCCAAACCCGTGGGTATTTCGTCGTTTTCCAATGAAGGATAGTTACAAGTTCATCAAGACACCATGATGAAAATGCATAGTTTTCAGAGAAAACAATAATTGAAAACCTTGATTCTTTAATTACATTAGTAAGTGTATTTGGAATTTGATCTCCACCCTCCAAATCCATATCATCGATGAAGGTCTTGAGCCCTTTCTTACACAAAACATAATAGAGATAACCTGTAAAGGTGTGGCGGGTATCTATACCTCTAAAACTGATAAAAACATCATAGCGAGGCAATGATTTCTTAACCATTGCCACAACCTTCTGCATAGTTTTATATTCATACCTACGAAAGCATAAGGTAATTTAGCAATCAAGAATTCTATTTAGAACAACCTTTTGTTTTCTTTCTATTAATCTAAATTGTTAGTACTTCAATATAAATTAAGCTTGACGGATCATTCTGCACAAAACATATTGTCAAATGAACTTCAAAACTACACTGAAATAGAAAAGGAAAAAAAGTGATAATATCTCGTATCTCCAAAAACATTCCTTATTAACAGTCAACAATAATTAAAAGACGACACTTAATTTCCTCTTTAACATTACATATAATTTCAAGGATGAGGCATATTTTAAGTAATTAAAATAATAACCATATGATTAACAAATAGTACTAAAAGACTAGACATTAATTATTAACTTTACTTTTATATATATATATAGATAACGTACCCAGTTTCGAAATGCCATCCGCTAAAGTTGGCGATGGCAAATAAAGTGTCCCTCCATTTTTTCACCTCTTCAGATTCTTTTCCCAGCCTACTTTCATGTGTATCCATGGCTTTGCTATAATGAGATGCTTGATACCTTACATCCGATGGCCGCACTTTATAAAAGATTGGTAAAACCCGTTGATGATTACAATCAAGGATCTTGACTAGTGCATCAAGACGACGTGAGGAGTTTGCATAGTTTTCAGAGAAAACAATTATTGAAACCTTAGATTCTTCAATTATTGCTTCCATACGAAATGTACTTGAAATTTGGTTCTCAACCTCCCATTTCTCATCATCCCTGAAGATCCTAAATCCCTCCCGCTGCAGAACATTGTAGAGAAAATCTGTGAAGGAATAGCGGGTATCTTTCTCACTAAAACTGAGAAACACATCATAGCTGGAAAAGGAACGATTGATTCGATACATTTTAGTGATCTCTTTCACTATGTTTTGGATGAATTCATCTTGGTTCCAATTCCTACAAAAGAACAAGGCCTTTCAATTCATGTATGCAATATAGTTCTCGTTTTCTTTCTATTGTATATCAGAATTTTTTATTCAAAACAAGAAAACTATGGTTGACTAATTAATCTGCACATAAACAGAATGTGGGAAAATACGCTGAAATACAAAACAAAGCCCCTTGCTACATAATGTGTACATACGACACACACACACACAACACCCCTTATATGCAGCTTAGACAATAACGTGAAAGTTTGTAAGCTAAAAGTAAAAGTAATAGAAAGTATATATGTAAGTTACTCATCAAGTCGGAAAACCCATCCCCTCAAGTAGGCAACTTCAATGGCGTTCTCCACCATCTCGGTTCCGAAGCGATGTTCAAGGTCAGTCCTTGCACTCTCATAACTACCTTTCTGATTGCATACATCATCTTGATCCACGTTGTAAAAGATGGGGTAGACCAATTGGGTCTTCACCTTGTTACACGCCGAGATAATCTCAAGTTCTTGAAGACTCGTACAAGTTAGATAGTTTTCGGAGAAAATAACAATCGAAATCCTTGATTCTTCAATTACTCTACGAAGAGAAGACGAAAAATCCTCCTCCTCCGACAAGTCATCATCCGTCACGTACACGATGAATCCCCTGTGGAGCAAAGCATGAAACAAAGAACATGCAATGCTTTGGGTGTCTTCCCTTCTACAACTAATGTAAACATCGTACTTGTAGTTGGGTGCCGTTCCTTCATTGGCCATCACAATTGATTGATCGATTGATGTTAATAATAACTAACAAATACGAATAAATATGCAGAGTATATAATCCTTTAAAAGGAGGATCAGAAACTCAAGTTCAATGTCATATTATGTATCATTTTGAGAGGGATTTTAAAATTAAATTTTTTTTTGACATTTGGTAAAGTATTTCATTTTTAGAAATTATTTATAAAATTATCAAGTATTTTTTTCCACTTGCCTTATATTATCTTTCAACATTTAACACTGTAAATGTTTCCAAAGCAATTAAAACATTTCAAAATAAATCACTATCTAATGTAATTTATTTAAATCATAATATCAATTCATTTTCAATCATCTAAATTTATTATCTACATTTGATTCATACAATTTTTTAAAAAATAAAAATATCAATTTTAATAATCACAAGTTGTATATATTTATATATTATAAAGATAAAAGCTATATTTTTTATATAAAATATATACTGTTATTGGTATATACTGAAATAGACAACTATAAACACGAAAAGGGGGATTGAATTGTGTTTATCAGAATTTAAACAAAGTTGAAATCTTTTCGTATACAAAAGTTAGGTTCAAACGAGTGGAAAGATACAAGACAGATGGATGGCTCGTCTGATGAAATTTTAACAGTGACTTTGGCAAACACACCACTTGATAAACGTATAAGAAAACTAAAGCAACTAAAGAGTTTAAGGAAAGAGAGATGACACAGTTATTTATCATGGTTCACTCTTCAAAGAAAAGAGCTACGTCCAGTCCTTAGCAGCACTAAGATTTATCCACTATAACTGATCAGGTTACAGACTCAAGTACTGTTTGCACATATAGTCTCTTCAGGCTCCAAGACAAGTATTCTTTGATCACCTAGCCTCTTCAGGCTCAAAACAAGTATTCTTTGCAAACTTAGCCTCTTCAGGCTCACTCAGGTTTATTTGAGAGATTTGGTTTGTAATAAATACAACTTCAAACAGACAGAACTTTCACCAACACTCAGAGAGTGGTTTAAATGTAAAGCTTAAGAAAGTCTGCGTAATAACTTCAAATGATTGAAGAATACAGAATGAAAGAATGAAGATATTAATGTGTAGAGTAATCGCTCTTTAATGCTATGTGTATTCTCTATTCTTTGTATCTTCATCTTCAAAGACTTTTGTATTTATAGTCTTCAAGCATTTAGGATCCGTTAGAGACATACCCTCAGATGTTGGCTTCAAGCAGAACTTCATTAAATGCAATAGAGTCGTTTTGGGCAGCCATTAATGCAATAGGAACATTGGTTGTACTCTAACATGAAGGATCATGGCTTTATGCATCGTGATACAGCCAAATCAGAGTTGTGCAGAGAGCTTTTTGTACTTTGCTGAGTACAATTCCCTTTTCGTGTAAGGACTAGAGGTACTAGGGAATAAAGCATGTTGCAAGCATTCTTTAACTGGTCTTTTGTTCTGATATCCGAGGTTACTTGAGAGAGTTACTTCTGATTTTTCTTGATTCTAGTTCTTGAAATAAGATATTGAAAATTCTTGTAGAATTTGCGTTCATAGGATAAGCGCGTCTATCTTGAAAATAACCGCATCCTTCTAGCCATTTAAGATTTTACATTCGGGCTAGTAGACGAGCTCCATATGCCATATCATTGGACGGATACTCCTTTAACTGGTTGAACGTAACCTAGTAGACGAGCTCCATATGTCTTTATTGGACGAGCGTTTTTGTCACTTTAATAGACGAGCGCTTCTGTCACTTTAGTGGACGCCGGCTTTTATCACTTTAGTGGATGCTGGCTCTTATATCACTTTAGTGGACGCTGACTCTTATAACTTTAGTGGACGCTGACTCTTATAACTTTAGTGGACGCTAACTCTTATCACTTTAGTGGTCGCTGGCTTTTATCACTTTATTGGACGCCCGCTTTTATCACTTGTGCTGGACGTGTGCTTCTATCACTTGCGTTGGACGTGCGCTTCTATCACTTCAGTGGATAGATGATTCTTATAGTTTTAATCTGCACACTAGATAGACAGGTTAGCAACCAATATGAAGGTTAATTAAATCATTAACCAATGTTTAGTTCTCATCAAAACTTAGGGAAATGCACATCAGATATTTTAGAGACTTAACATATACGTATAGGTTTTTGGAAAAATATCAATTTTTTAATAATTGTGGATCATAGATTATTATTATTCTAAAGATAAAAGTTATATATATTTTTTATAAAAAAATTATACAATAGAATATACATATAATTCGCTTGATTATATATTTATAATAAAATTTAAATTCTTTCGACAATTGGAAAAACATTTATCTTTTAGAAAGTATATATATATATATATATATATATATTAAAAAATTAAAATTATCAAATATTTCTCATCCCACTTATATTGGTATTGAAGATTATCAATCATTTTCAATGTAATTGATTATTTGAAGCAACTAAAAATTAATTGATGTGCATCATGAATTGTGATAAACAAAGAGTCATAAATTATATATGTTTTTAAATCAAATAAATAATTTCAAGATGATGAATCATTTTCCAATGTAATTTAATTAAATCTTTTAGTTATTTCTCCTATATTCCCGATGCAAGTTTACTCTTTATCCAACCTTATAGAGGCACTATAAAAATATAGACAATCAAATGAATATATAAAATTCAAGCATCTCATAAAAAGGTTTGTTCATCTAAAGTTTTTTTGTTTCTTTCTATTTTTCACTCATGGCTAGAACGATTAATTTATTAGTGACATTTCTCCATCAAAAGATAACCGAACGATCAAAGTAGAGTGATACGGGCTTTGGAAAAATCAATTTTTTTGCAACATCAATTGGGAGGTAATGTAGAGTTACTGTTTTTAGATGAGAATGGGTTATCTATAATCATTGTTCAACGTTTTTTAACTATATGTTTTTACAAATTCTTTCATGACTAATATTTGATCTTCTTAATTTTTTTAATATATGATGGGAGGATCCAAGCCACTTCTATAGATACTCTTCAGATTAGGTATCTTTTGGTTGAAGGCAATAATATTTATCTATAAATATTATAACGCAAAAATCTTGGATGTAAAGTCATGCCATGTATCATTTTGAGAGTCATTTTAAAATTAAAAATTCTTTTCACATTTGACAAAATATTCCATTTTTAAAAATTATTTATAAAATTATCAAGCATTTCTTCTTCCACTTGTCTTTTATCTATAATTTATAAATATTATAAAGCAAAAACCATGGTTGAAAACTTGTCACATGTCACATTCGGAGTAATTATAAAATTTAAATTCCTTTTGACAATTGGAAAAACATTCCATATTTAGAAAATGATATTTAGGGTGAATTTTTTTTTCAAAATACAAATTATAAATTACAAAACATTTATTCTCCCACTTGCATTAGTATTTAGGATTATCAATCATTTCCAACTAATTTATTTAAAGGAACTAAAAATAAGGATGGGATAAATTATAATTTATAAATTATAAAACATTTATTCTCCCACTTGTATTGGTATTTAGGATTATCAATCATTTCCAACTAATTTATTTAAAGTAACTAAAAATAAGAATGGATTTATGATATTTATAATTTATTTTTTTAGATATTTATAAGATATTCAAGAAAATAAGGACACTTTGTATATAAAGAGATACATGTGTTAGAATCCATGTTTGAGCTATTGAAACATGTATCCTCCCACTTGCATTGGTATTGAGGATTATCAATCATTTTTCAATTATTTTTTTTAAAGTAACTAAAAAGTAAAGCAAAAACCATGATTGGAAACTTTTGCCACATGTCACATTCAGAATTATTATAAAATTTAATTGACAATTACAAAACATTCCACATTTAGAATAAGGATAGGGATAACAATAAAATATTGTACCCATTCCATTGTAAATCAGATAAAATAATTTATGATATTTATACTTTAGAGAGATACAGAGAGATACATGTGTTGGAATCCTTGTATGAGCTATTAAAACATTATATTTAAGGTGGTTTTTTTATTTGGTGAACCAACTATGTAGTACATGAACTGTGATAAAACAATAAAGTGCGTTTAACTATATCGATAAATCCTTCTATATTTATTGCATGATGCCCTTTTGATTTTGAGCCATATACACAAATGGCTTGGACATTAAAATTTCACTCAATCATGTCTTTATAGTTTATTAATGGTAACAATAATTTCTAAAAGTTTCTCACAAGAAGCAATACATATTTCTGTATAAATATATCAATCATGATATACATTTTCATCTTCAAATATACGTCTAAAGGATAGAGTAAAGATATATTTGTATTGTTTTAGAGTTTCTTTTCGAGTAACTTTAAAGATTTAGCTATGGCTACACCTATATGCCTTTGGAAACAACCAAATTTATTGCAACCACATTTTGGAGATAATGTGGAATTAGTTCTTTTGGATGAGAGTAAAATGTCTATAACGTACAATTGTTTAACATTTTTGTTTCCTATTTTTTTTTTACAACTTTCATGAATGATATTTGAACTAACTAATTTTTTTTTAATACATGATGGGAGGATCCAAGCTACTGTATATATTGCCATAGATCAGTGAATTAAATCAATTGCAACGTATATTATATGTGATACTTATAAATGTCACAAACATCACTTTCGTCTATATTTATTTTAATTGTTCTTAAACGTGAAATATTGCAGTTTTTTACAACTTTGATGCTATTTAGACTTCTGCCTCCAAACATATCCTATGTGTTATTATTGTTTATTGTCTAAAGTGATTACAATTGCATATATTAATTACTTCATATCAGTCAAAAACTACTGGTAAGGTTAGTTGCATAAAGCTTTTGTTTCTCCATTAATCATGTCTTCTTCCCTTTTTTTATGTGTTTGATGTTATATCATGTTTAACATAAAATTTGTAATTTCCAATCTAGTATTAACGAATGATAATTTAATAATAGTTGGAAAATGATGTATAACATATAGTTGTTGTTGTTGTTTTTAACAAAAAAAAAAACGTATAGTTGTTATATTTTATTTCTCTAATGACATCCATGAGGCTCCTTTTCTTGAGCCTATTGAGTGTGTGTTTGGTTCCACTTATGGAGATCCCATAAGTACTTTTGTACCTGTCAAATGTGATTCTGATAAAAAAAGAGGTGTTTGGTTACACGTTCGTGGAATCAATTTTGCATCCAAAATTGATTCTATCAAAAGTAGCGTGGAGTAGTTTCTATTTTTGAAATGAAAAATTACACTAAGTTTTACTTCAAACTTGCTTTCAGATAAAACTATCCAAACATAAATCACTTTACTTCAAACTCAATTGTATTGAAATCAATTTTATAAAATCAATTCCACCCAAAATCAACTTTTTCAAACACTCATTCAAACACATGCTAAATCTAAGAAGTTTGTTTTCTCTTACTGCTCTTAATTTTTTTTAAAATTATTTTTTTTTGCAGGTTACAAAGTTTGAAGCAAACATTGTAAGGTTGAAGATTTATTTAGATGATTTTTTTGTAATATTATTTATATGAATTTTATCACATTAATATTAATTGTTTATTAATTTCCATGACAATAAAAATACAATTTAAAAAATCAAAAAATATTTATAACATTGTAAGAAATTGATACGTTCGATGCACGGTGACAGTATTATATGACCTCTACCAACCATCAACTTGTTCTCTTTTTTCGGTCTTTTCTATGCAAGAAATTTCCCTCCCAACCAGGTCCGTTCGGCAGGATCCATCCATATTCCGTGGGCAACAAATTATTTTATCACATGTTTTTTATTCACGCGTGAGTGTCTGTCTGGTCGTATTTCTAATATTTTTATTCATCTTTATTGTATATATTTATCCAACTTTACAATATGATACAATAATATAAACACACATTATATACATCACTGCGTTAATAATATCATGTTACAAATAAATGTAAAAATAAATAAGATACATATTTTAATAAAAAACAAATCCAAGATACCAAATATAATTTAGTTACAACTATTATTTCACCTCGACATCTCAGCATTTAGATTTATAAGGAGATTAGGTAATGATCGATTTTCAGGAGCTTTTTACATTTCCCTGTATTACAAACAAAATAAATTTATAATGTTAATTTTTGTTAGATAAAAAGTAACAAAGCATATCAAATTTTTTTAAAAAAAACATAATTTACTTCTAATAGTCGCTTCCCTTGTCACGATTCTCAAAAATTCAAGTCCTTTCACAAATTGTGGTGAAATGACTCTTCCTTTATAGAACGTGAGTATAAAAAGCAGAGTTACTCACAGGCACGTGAGTTGTTATCCTTTTTACTCGTCTTTATTATATGGATTTATCCAACTTTACAATGTGACGTAATAATGTAAACACACATTATATACATCACTGTGTCAATAATATCATGGTACAAATAAATGTAAAAATAAATAAGATATATATTTATTCTAATAAAAAACAAATCCAAGGTACCAAATATAATTTAGTAAGCGACTATTATTTGACCTCGATATCTCAGCATTTAGATTTATAAGGAGATTAAGTATGGATCGATTTTCAGTAGCTTTTTGCATTTCCCTGCATTACAAACAATATAAATTTATAATGTTTTTTTTTTTGTTAGATAAAAAGTAACAAAACATATAAATTTAAAAAAAAAAAACACAATTTACTTCTAATAGTCGCTTCACTTGTCACAATTCTCAAAGAATCTTCATACTTTTGATCATCTTTAATGTTTTTTTTAATAAACTATAAATGAAATAAAAAATGCAAGACTAAAATTTGGAACATTCATTATCATAATCATTCATAACAAATATAATGTATTATTAAGAGAACATATTACATCCTCAAGTAAGACCATTTTTTGTTTCAAATGTATTGAGCTATCACGACTTCTTTTGATTGGTAATGTAGCTTCAAGTTTCCTAATAATTTAAAAAAAAGATAGTATTTTAATAAATTGTGGAAATAATAAGTCCTATAGAGTATATCTTTAGATGATGTACCTGATTATCAAAAGATTAGAATATGGATTTTTTATACAACGACATAATATGAAGTATTTTAATATAATTTTATAATTCACCTTTTTGTCAACTGGGCATAAAGATGCGATTGATCGCTAAGCCTTCAATATTTTCCATAGTTTTTGAAAGTCGTGATCCTGTCATTTTTTTAGTCGAAGTGTTAATAGATTGATATGGAAAAATGTTTAAACAAAAGTTGTTCACGTGAACCTACCTGCTTGTAACAACACATGCCCGAAATATTTGTCATCATCTCTTGCTATAAACGGTGGCTCTCCTTGAACTCTAGTTCAACTGTACATTTTAAATTTATAAGATGATTTTTGGTTGTTCTAGGTAATATTAGTGTAATGCATTATATGTATAGACGATTTAATAAATTTAAAAATACAATACCAGAGTCTGAGATAACAAAATATCCTTGAAGACAACATTTTTGGTGAAGTGCCCATCTTCCCCTTCAATTTTTCCTTCTTTTATCATGATTTTTGTGTCATTTTGAGATACGCCTCTTGATAATGCCACATATAATTGACCATGGCTGAACACATGTCGTGGAAGATAAATCCCAACATTGGGAATAGTTTGTCCCTGTGCCTTATTTATAGTTATTGCAAAACTCAGTTTAACAGGAAACTTCTTCCGAATAAGCACAAAGGGAAGTCCCATGCTCTCAATTGTCTTTAGTTTAATCCTGGGCAAGAAAGCTCTCCTTCCAGCATGGTTGCCTGTTATGATTTCTACATCCAACAGATTCATAAATACACCCCGACATAGTAATCGTGAACCATTACAGAAACCAGATTTAGGGTCAATGTTTCGTAACAACATCAGTGGTGCTCCTTTTTTTACCTTCAGAATATGCGGTGGCAAACCACCTGGAGCAATGGAATTTAAGTATTCCTGTTGATATAAGTTTCTTGTGTCCCCTTCGACCTCACAAAAGACAACAAACTTTGATCTTCACCCGGGAAATGTTCGATAATAATGTCATTTAGTTTCTGAACATCCTCATTTTTTGGTGTTAGTATCGCTCTTTCCACCATATAAGATGCATCCCAACCATGATCTTCTAATTTGGGGAATGTTTGTTGTATAAGTAGACGTATCGAACTTTCTCCTTCCCATGGAATTGCAATTTGTTGGGGTACCCTCACCATATCATTATCCTTTGTAGGTTCAACACCATCTCCTATCCGCATAAGATAGTTGGCAAAATCTCGATCTTGTAATGCACGCATGTTTTGCCGTAGATGCAATACCTTTGTATTAGCCCATAGATGAGATTTAATGATACATGCAGAAATCGTCTGTGCCTTAGTCCCTTTTGGAACAACAGGAAGTACTTGACGGAAATCCCCTCCCATAATCATCACTTTCCCCCCGAATGGAGCATCACAGTCAAGAATATCCTTCAAGGTGCGGTCTAATGCTTCTATAGCATATCTACTTGTCATGGGTGCCTCGTCCCAAATGATTGTTGTTGTTTCTCTTATTAGCTTCGCGAGATCAGATTGTTTACTTATTGAGCAAAAGGACCCTTCTTCTGTATTGATGGGTATCTGAAATCGGAAATGTACCGTCCTACCACCGGGTAATAATGTAGCTGCTATCAAGGTTTTGAAAACCGGACCGGACCGGCCGGTCCGACCGGGTTAACCGGGAACCGTGACCTTCACCAGTGGAAATAATGTAATATACGGGAACGTTTTACGTCAGTTGACCATATGTTTGACGTTAAAAATGAGGCGATGGCAGTTTTGTAAATATTAAATCACTATTTGCCTCAGTTGTTTATACAACTGACGTTAAAAGTGTGATTTTTACTTCAGTTAAATAAATAACTGACGTAAATAATCAACTCATTCCTATCTTTCTTTCGTTGTCATCTCCCTGTTGTCACTCTTAACGCAGATCATCACTCCATATATAGTGCAGTTTATTTCTAATCTTTTTATAAAAAAAGTTTATTTTTAATCTTAATTAACTAGCTTGAATTAGTAAACAAATTCTTGTGCAAATTAAAATAAATAAACACTTAACATAAAACAAGTTAAATGTATAATCAAATCGTATCTCATTGAAGCGATTCATAAGTTACAATTACATGATTAAAAGATAAAAAAATTCCGCAAGATAGCACTAAAATATAAAAAAGTTTCTGCTTCAACATCATTTTCTTCTCAGTCCTGTCCTCAGAAACTCCAATGGATGCATCTCCTCCCTTACTTGAAGTCCTTGATGCTCCATCTGAATCCACAGTCAATTTGGAGCCAAAGCAGAGTGAAGGGTGCACTCGATCTGTTTCAGCAATATTCTTGGAACAGTCACGTGGTTCCAAAGCTGAGGTTTTGGAACTGTAGCTGCTGATTCTCCAGAAGGATGATAATGTGTGCAATTCACATAATGCGATTTACACACCCTTATCACCCATGTAATGCGATTTACACAACCTCAGAAGTTGTTTGACCATTAAGACAGAGACCTTTAAGTCTAGGTATAGGAAGAAAGAGTGATGAAGTTAATCTCCATGGCAGAGCCATATTGTGAAGCAGAAAAATTAAAGGAAGGAAGGAAGCTATCTATAGGAGTAGGGGATGAAGTTACTAGGCGTCGTAAGTTGCTAAAAAATTAAATTGATCATTAAGAGCATTAGGTTCCAAGGCGCATTGGGAGTTGGCAGTCATATATTATAAACGTGCAGTAAAGAAAATGCCCGAAGGAATAGGAAGAAATAGACCTTTAAGTCTAGGTATAAACTTAGTGCTCATAAAGAGGATTATAAGTTACAATGTGCATGGGTAAGTAGCACAGCAGTAATGGGTAATTAAGTAGCAGAGTAGTCAAAGGAATGAATGCTTTTGCAGAAACTTATACACTTTTAACGTCAGTTGTTGAATAAAACTGACGTTAAAAGTGTTTTTAAAATAAAAAATATTTATTTTTAACGTCAGTTGTTTATACAACTGACGTTAAAAGTGTTATTTTTACTTCAGTTAAATAAACAGCTGACGTAAATAATCCTATATCCCTATCTGAAATACCATGTTATCACTCTTAACACAGGTCAATGGGTAAGTAGCAGAGTAATCAAAAGAATGAATGTTTTTGTAGAAACTAATACAATTTTAACGTCAGTTGTTGAATAAAACTGAAGTTAAAAATGTTTTTAAAATAAAAAATATTTATTTTTAACGTCTGTTGTTTATACAATTGACGTTAAAAGTGTGATTTTTACTTCAGTTAAATAAATAGCTGACGTAAATAATCCAATATCCCTATCTGAAATGCCCTGTTGTCACTCTTAACACAGGTCAATCCACATCTATAGTGCAGTTTATTTCTAAACTTTTTTTTTTGAACAAGTTTATTTTTAATCTTAATTAATTAGCTTGAATTAGTAAACAAATTCTTGTGCAAATTAAGATAAATAAACACTTAACATAAAACAAGTTATATATGTATCTCATTGAAGCGTTCATAAGTTACATATGTATCTCATTTAACGTCAGTTTTTTAATACAACTGACGTTAAACAATTACTTTTAATGTCAGTTGTTTAATACAACTGACGTTAAATGTTGTTTTATTTTTGTTTTTTGATTATAACGTTTACACCCGCGCGCCTTCTGCACTTCGCTCTGTACGTACGTCTCTTTTCTCTTTTCATCACGCTCAACCCTAGATCACTCTCAACCCTCACTCTCACTTTCACCCAAAGACGTAACCCTAATCGCGAGCTCATCTCCACCGCAACCACCGCGAGGGCTTCTTCGCCACCACCGTGAGGTACACTATTAACCCTAACTCTGTCTTTCCATTCATTCTTTGCAATAACTTGACATCTCTCTTTCCCCTTCCCGTGCACTAACTCTCCTTGTCCCTCTGCTCTCAGTAACCACATCGAACGTTGGCCACCACACTCGAGCTCCCCTCCCCACCACCACGCGAGCACCTATTTCTGGTGAGTATTTAGGGCACATTTTTGTATTTTTGGTTTTGAGTGTATGTTGAAACTGTAGTCTCAGTAGTTGAAACTTGAAACCGTGAGTTTGAGTTGTTTGGAATGTACGTCTCTATTTTTGGTTTTGAGTGCATGTTGCTCTGCTGGTTGATCTGTCACGGCCGTGATGCTCATCACGGCTAGGCCGTGATCAGTTCTGCCTGTGATGGCATGGTCTGGTTCAGTTGGCACGTTACGGCCGTGATGGACATCACCGCCAGTGCCGTGACCGAGTGCTTGGCAATCTTCAAAAACTATAGTTTTCAATCTCTCGTATTGTCCTTATATTGGATATATGTTTTGTATATCTACAGGACCTATCTAGTTATGGATCGTAGTTGGATGGTTTGTAAGCGTACTAGTGCTGAGTATTTGAAGGGGGTGGGAGAATTTATAGAATTTGCTCAAAGGAATGTTCCTAATAGTAATGGAATGTTCTGTTGTCCTTGTGTCAAGTGTTTGAATACGAGGAAATGTACGGTGAAGGATATACGTACTCATTTGATTTGTGAAGGGATTTGCTAGAGTTATACAAGATGGATATGGCATGGTGATGTGTTGTTGAGTAGTACGGCGAGTGTCTCCCAAAGTGAGGACGTTGACGTAGATATGGAGGATGATCGAGTAGAGGACATGATCCGTGATATTGGACAAGAATCTTTTCATCGAGCTCATGTGTATGATAGGTTGTGCGGTGATGCGGATAAGCCTTTATATCCAGGGTGTACTACTCATACACGGTTGTCGGCGGTGCTAAAATTGGTTTGTGTGAAGGCGAGAAATGGTTGGACCGATAAAAGCTTCACGAATTGCTTGAAGTGTTGAAAGACTTGCTTCTGGGAGGACAACACATTGCCCGACCGTAACTATGAGGCCAAGAAGGTATTGTGTCCTATGGGTATGGAGTATAAGAAGATACACGCATGCCCCAATGATTGCATATTGTACACCGGTGTTCATGAAGACAAACACGATTGCCCCAAATGTGGGTTATCACGATACAAAGTGAAGGGTGATGATGATGATGATGATGTTGATGATGTGAGAAAAAAGGGTCCTCCTGCGAAGGTATTGTGGTATCTTCCAATAATTCCAAGGTTCAAGCGATTGTTTGCCAATGCGAAAGATGCGAAGAATCTTAGATGGCATAATGATGAGAGGAAACGTGATGGAAAGGTTCGCCATCCTGCTGATTCTATTCAATGGAAGAATATCGATACTATGTTTCCGGATTTCGCCGATGAGCCAAGAAACCTAAGGCTTGGACTTGCTACGGATGGAATGAATCCTTATGGTAACATGAGTAGTATTCATAGTTCATGGCCTGTTCTGTTGGTGATTTACAACATGCCCCCTTGGTTGTGCATGAAGCGCAAATACATGATGTTGTCTATGATGATTTCGGGCCCAAAGCAACCGGGAAATGACTTAGATGTTTATCTATGTCCCTTGATTGAAGACTTGAAAACGTTGTGGGTGGAAGGTGTTGATGTAGTTGATGGGTATTCTCATGAGACTTTCAAGCTTCGTGCCATGTTATTATGCACCATCAACGACTTTCCAAAGATACGGTAACTTGTCATAAAGATGCAGTGTCAAGGGGCATAAAGCATGCCCTATCTGTGAAGAAGGCACATGCTACACTCAGTTGCATCATGGAAAGAAGTCGGTTTACCTTGGTCATCGGAGATTTCTTAGACGTGATCACCCATATCGTAAGATGAAAAAAGCTTTTAATGGATGCCAAGCAGAAAGAAGCGCCGACGGCCTTAATTGGAGAGCAGGTTTATCAGAGGGTAAAGGACATCGATGTTATATTCGGCAAGTCCAAAAAGAAAGGTAAAGCTGTTGAGAAAAACATATGGAAGAAGAGGTCGATATTCTTTGATCTTCCATATTTGGCGCAAGCTTGATGTCAGACACTGCATTGATGTGATGCATGAGGAGAAAAATGTGTGTGATAGTGTGATCGGGACGCTTCTCAACATTCAGGGCAAGACAAAGGATGGTGTGAATGCTCGTCTCGACCTCGTTGCTATGGGTATACAAGAGCAGTTAGCTCCAGTTGTTGAGGATGGTAAGCGGACTTATTTGCCGCCAAAGATGTCATACTTTGTCAAAAAAAGAGAGACAAAGTTTCTGCGGGTGTCTTCAGGGCATCAAAGTTCCACATGGTTACTCTTCAAATATGAAGAGACTTGTCTCTAGTGATCTTAAATTCGTTGGCTTGAAGTCTCATGATTGTCACATCTTGATGCAACAACTTCTGCCCGTTGCTATTCGTGGTATTGCTACAAAAAATGTGAGACATGCCATTACTCGGTTGTGCTCATTCTTCAATTCTATATGTAGCAAAGTCGTTGACCCCCGTATGTTGGATGACTTGGAAGTTGAGGCTGCTACAATCTTGTGCCAATTGGAGATGTATTTTCCTCCTTCCTTTTTCGACATAATGGTTCACTTAATTATTCATTTGGTGAAGGAGATTAGATTATGTGGGCCGGTTTTTCTGAGATGGATGTACCTAGTTGGGCGCTACATGAAGATCTTGAAAGGGTACGTGAAGAATCCTCATCGTCCGGAAGCATCTATTGTTCAAAGGTATGTTGCATAAGAAGCTATTGAGTTTTGTTCGGACTACCTTCATAACACGTATCCTATAGGGGTTCCTAAGCCTCGGCATGATGAGATCAGATGTCAAGGTAAGGGTACACATGGCTTAAGAATTAATAGGAAGGATCGGGAGGAAGTGCTTCAAGCACATTTGTATGTATTGAACAACATCGAATGTGTTCAGCCTTTCTTATTTGAACATAAAAGAAAAGTCAATCAAGAAAACCCTCGAATGAGCGAAAGGTGGTTGTTGAACAAGCATAACAAGACTTTCTTACCATTGTTCAAGGAAGAAATGCTTAAGGATGGTAGTACTGCTTCTGATGACGTAAAATGGCTAGCACGTGAGCCTAGCTTCAACGTCATATGTTGGAGCGGATACAACATAAATAACTTTTCCTTTTATACAAAGGAACAAGATAACAAGAGTACCATGCAAAATAGTGGGGTTATGATCGTGGCCGAAGCAATGCACTTCTCTAGTGCAAAGGACACAAAAACCCGTATACAGACCGAGACCTTACTTTGGATATATTGAAGATATTTGGGTGCTCGATTACACTAAGCTTACGGTGCCGGTATTTAAATGTAAGTGGGTTGATAGTAACGGTGGTGTACAAACCGACGAATTGGGGTTCACATTGGTAGACCTCAACAAGTTAGGTCATATAAATGAGCCTTTCATAATGGCTTCCCAAGCAAAACAAGTGTTCTACATCACTGATCCTTCTAACAAAAGGTTGTCCGTGGTTCTCCAAGGAAAAAGCATGTATAATGGTAGTGATGAAAATGAAGATTCAAATCTTGATATTCCTGAGACCTTCTTTTTCAACAAACATGCCTACTATAATCGAGGAGACACAGGTGGACGATGTACATGCCACTCGTGATGATCATCACGAAGGGATATTGATATAGGTAGTTTAAACTTAGTATACATTTATTTTTATTTGTATTTCTGTATTTATTTTGAGTTATAACCTATGTTAATAAATATATATTGTTTCTGAACAGGCATACATATGGATCATTGTTCCATTTTTCCTTTGCAATTCTGTAATGTGTGTGATATTGTGTTACTGGGATATTTACTAAATGCAGGGATAGCTGAGGGGAGTAATATTTTAAAACTGAATTTTAAAAAAAATACTATTAACGTCAGTTGTATCATACGACTGACGTTAATAGTATTTTATAAAATATACAGTACACTATTATCGTCAGTTGTTTATTACAACTAACGTTAAAATTAAGACCTTTAACGTCAGTTCTTTATAACAATTGACGTTAGTTTTAACAAAATTAACGTCAGTTTTGTTAAAGAACTGACGTTAATTTTGACAAAATTAACGTCAGTTGTGTTAAAGAACCGACGTTAATAGTGTTATATTTAACGTCAGTTCTCAACTGACGTTAAAATTTTAACTTTTAACGTCAGCTGTATTTACGTCAGTCAGTATTCTGACGTAAAAAATCAATTTTAACTAACGTAAAAAGCACTTATTGCACTAGTGCTTGGTCGGTCCGGTTTACAGGGAAAATCGTCCCTGTACTGAACCGGTGGAAAAACCGGAGAACCGGTTCAAAACCGGTAGTGAACCGGTCTGAACCGGTTTCCTAAAAAAAATTGTATAAAAGGATTTGGGTCATCCTAGCCAAAACACAATTCTTTTGTTTTCTAACATATGTGGGCTGGTTGTAGATTTTGGGTTGGTTTTCCCTATGAAGATGATTTTAACATATATCTTTATATTTATTTAGTTTAATTTCAAAATAAAAAAAATTGTGCTTAATAATTTTAGTTGTTATGTTGTTTTTTTGTTTAATATTGTTATAAATATTATATTAAAATTAAAATAATATTATTTAATTATAACCGGTTCAACCTCGGTTGGACCATTGAACCTCGAACCGCTGCCTTCACCGGTTCGATGGCCGGTCCGATTTTGTAAACCTTGGCCGCTATACCAGATGAGGCTGTCGCTAAGACAATGTGACCCAAATGTCTTAATTTTCCAATTAATGTGCGATAAATGAATGTCTTACCCGTTCCTCCTGGCCCATCCACAAAGAAAACCCGACTCTACTTACGTTGGATAACATCCATAATGGTATTGTAAGCAAACAACTGGTCATCATTTAACTTCTCAACGAAACTCAAATATTCAATAGGAACTTGGACCGATAGCTCTTCCTGTATAACTCTTGGAACAGGATTACCTTCAGCGGCCTCCAATGATAATTCAGGCAAAGCATAATCTGTGATTTGTTTTCCATGTTGAAGTAATAGGTCATTCAAATCCCTTAATAGCATGTTAGTCAATGATGGCCCATTCACAATGGATGTTGAAGGATAGTCCTCTACCATGTGGGTGTAAAACTCATCCCACAGGCTTCTTACATCAGTTGGTTCACAAAAGACTAATATAGTAGCAAACAATCTCCGTAAAGCATATGGCATTCGTAGACCTGATGCTTCAAGTAAGCATTCGCAAATACTGTTGTCTTGTTCTAAAAAGCCCCATTGCTCGGCTGCTTTTTGGAATGTGGTGTAGCATGTGTTGTTTACTGTGAGCAAGTAATCCCAACTGGTTGGTCCTCTTATATGAGATAATAATACATGCAAATAGAATTTCTCCCTGTCCGGAGGTGACACTGTATAAATTCACCCAATAACTTTCCTTTGTATTCTTCGTCTGACCCATTCTTTATTTCCTTTTTTCCATAAATAGTGTTCTGGAATCTCCCTGTACAGATAACACCTTGCTTGTGGATCTCTCCGGTTTAGGGCAAAGAATTGTGTGAGCATTGTTATGGAGTTACGCGCATCATTTAGTACATCGTCGATTCTTTGATTTGTACGGTATCGCACTTGATGGTGATTTGGTAGGTGGATTTGTAATCTTTCAACACTTGGATACATTCAATACATGGTGAATGAAAATATTCTCCATAACGCCTCTAGAGCACAAATCCATCTTGCATCATTATATTGCTTGACCTCATCCATATGAACCTCCATGGCAACTCGATCGGGACCTTTATAGACATATTTATATAGGTACTTGATACTCTTGATACTAATGCACACTTCAACATTTATATGACAGTCATACTTTAACAGCAACCATGGGTTATAAGGGACCGCCCATCTATTATCTATAGATATATGTCTATTCAAAGTTATTGGACCATCATTCCGTCTTCTATACCGTGGATATGAGTCAATACCTTGTCGTGTCTCTTGGATGAACTCTTTTGGGAACCCCTTCTTACATTGGCCATCCTTCATACATGGTGATCTTGGATTCAGTCTACCGCACGGTCCATGAATCATGTGTTTTAGCACTGCGGCATGTAATTGTGGTTCTTCTTCAAATTTTGGTATTTCCGCTCTAACAATGCTATCATATTCTTCTGGGTTACATAATCTGTCATTAGGTTCCATGATCAGTAGCATATGCACGTGAGGCAATCCTTGTTTTTGGAATTCAGTTACATGCATATAACTTTTGACCTTTCCTAAGACGCCTTTTTTAATTATGTCATGCTTCAACTACTCGAACTTTGAACGGAAGATTCTTGTCAGCAAGTCTGGACGATCTTGTGGAGTTTGAAATGGGCCAAGTTCAGATGATATTTCAATCCATAAAGGATTGCATGTCATGGTAAGAAAAATATCAGATTTGTGGTCGTGAAGCACAATAGCCATACCATCCTCATACCGTTGTGTCATGTCTCAACGGCTACCAATAAATGATGAAGGTAATATGGTTCTCCGTCCGATATTTTCTACAAAGAGTAATAGTAAGTGTTGATGGTGTTTGATGTATTCGACATATATATTTGTATAAATAATTTTGATATATGCTATGAAGAGTACCTGTAGCAGTTTCTCCCACATGCAAAGCATCTTGAAAGCCTTGATACAATTCAGAGCGAATTTTACTTTGGTGAGTTTGGACCCACCTTAACCTTGCTGCTTCGATCTTGACATAGTTGTCTACAACATATTGTTGTAGTAGTAGTCCCAATTTTAGCAATATGGAATAATCATTGGAACGAATCTACAATCCATGAAACAATTAATGACCAATGAAAATTTATTTTGTGTCAAGTATTATATATTTTATAAATGAAAATATTATAGAAACTACATTATGTGCCTGAAGCATGTAACTGTAATATTCTAGACATGTTATAGGTTGTCCTTCATCATTTGTGGTTTTGCGGTCCCATCCAAACATTCCGTAAAGGAATAATAGAGGATATTGTGATGGATCATAATATCCCGTAGTTTCTTTAACATTTATGAGATTCCCAACATGACTCATCACGATGATATCCCATTCAGTTGAGATTGATACCGCGTCACCACCAACGACAATTGTTGCGACTTGGGATGCAGTTGGCATATTATACTGTGGTTGATTAGCAGGGCGCTCCTTGATGAGTAGACTACAATCATGTACATCTGGACGTTGTGCAAGTTGCCTTAATGCGTGCACATATGGATTGCAACCATGGAGCATTTGTTGCAACTTTTGAACAATATTTTATTGAAGTTGAGGGTTTTCAAGCATCCTGTTTTGTAACTCATGCTCTGTATCGTAGATGTACATTTGCAAGAATTGTGGTCTTGTACCCTCAGTTGGATAGAATCCTCCTATCTTATGATAAATTGCACCTTAAGCACGAAAACTATATATGCCACGTCCAGTTGCAGCGACATTCACATCAATATGTACACCCATTAAAGTGAATGAGAGCACATGATTGTAACTCCTAATGTGTTGTCTAAAATGTCTTCCTTCGGCTAAACTGTCTGAAAATATTTCTAGCAACTCTGGAGGTGCATCTACTTGTTCTAACGATATCTTCCCACCAGAGCAGCACATGTCACGTGATTCATGATAAAATAATCGTGCATTGCAACGTGTACATGTGATTGGGGGTGGCAAACAGGAAGCAGCCATTGTTGAAGTATTAAGAAAATCTCGAGCACTATTATGTTTTGGTCGGAAATAAAACTGCAAATCTGCGTTTAAAAAAAATACATAACAGTTTTTTAAATGTGCATATTATTTTGTTTTTTTAGTCATATAAGGGCAATGTTCTAGATCCATTTTCATCAAATTTAGAAATTAAGATAACTGAATTTACATAATAATTTATTTTTCAATGTATGAAATTCAATAATATCGTACAAATGACCAAAAATTTATAAATTAATATTTCTGAATGTCCATCACTAACCGTGTACATCACTTGTTCCAGCTTCATGGTCATGTGTTCCATGAAACCACAATAAAGGCAATATTAGGTTCTGCATTATTTATTGGAGAAAAAAGAATTATTAAATAACAGAAGGTAACAATTTTTTTATGTATAGAGACATTCAAAAGCATTAAAAATGCATACAGACAGACACGAGGTAGTAATTAATTAATATATAAAATTTAAATATAAAATATCAAAAGGTACAAACCGCCAAAAATTTAAGTATTAAAATTTCTAAAAGTCCACAACTAACCATGTCCACCACTTGTTCCAGCTTCATTGTCATGTGTTCCTTGAAACGGTGTTGAGGCAATAATAGATTCTACATTATTTATTGTTAACAAAAAAAAAATTAAATAACATAAGGTAATCAAACTTTTATGTATATAGACAATCAAAATGAGAATAAGAGATATCACATTTATTTATTACAAATATAGAAACTTTGTTGATAATGATAAGTTTTAGGCTTCCAAATTTGATAGATAATTCATTTTTACTTATTTATAATTTAATAAAAGTTATCTATACTAATATATATTTTGTTGACAAATTACGATATGTAAGTGTTAATAATTATTTGAAAACGAATAATAATCAAGTTTTAAAATTTTAATATAAAATACTAAATTCAAAGATGGCATAAAATTTAAAGTTTATAATTTCTAAATATCCATCACTAACCATGTCCGCTACTTGTTCCGACTTCATGGTCATGTGTTCCTCGAAAACTCGTTGAAGCAATATTAGGATCTGCATGATTTAGTTTTGGAAAAAGAATTATTAAATAACATAAGGTAAGCAAATGATTATATATACGGACATTAAAAAATGAGAATGAGAAATATCACATTATTTGACGTGCAAAAATAGAAACTTTGGTGATAAGAATAAGTTCTAGGCCAGAACGTTATAGATAAACCATTAATATAAAGTAATATATTTGCTAATTACCTTGATATATTTGCTAATTGCATTTTCCTGCATAACAATCAAAATTAAGTTATATTGTTAAAACATTTCTTTTTTAAGTTTAATGTGATATCATGACATCTGTTGCTTGATACTTTAGCTTTAGGTTTCCTAATTAAAAAAAATTAATATGTATTTTGTCTTGACTTCATTTTCAACTAATCCTTTCCTCTGGCTCCAAGTCTTAATCTAATTTGTTGTTTCTCTAATCTTCATTTATTTGCATCTTTCTTTCTCCTTGAGGATGAATCATGGTTTCACTTTGTTTCATGTGTAATATATTTTCAATATATTATATTGTGGTTACTATGTTGGAAGAGGGGCTCCGAGTTTGATATAATTTGCAAGATCATGATAGGTTCATGAGGCATTATCTAACTTATGTATAAATCGGGTCACATAACTGTTCGATATTATTACTTTTAATTAATTTCGGTTAGCCCAACTCAATCATCTTAAGATTATATCATTGGGTACAGACTGTGAACTTGGATCAAAGACTTGGATTGGGTTTAATATTTGAGATGTATTGCCTGACCAAGCAAATCTATACAAAACCATGATTTTGTATCAGTATTGTGCTAATAGTGTGTCAGTTTGGATCTATAATTTTCCAAATATATATTTCAAAATCTGAAACTAACTTTACAGTCTTCAATATATTTAACCAATAATTTTTTTATCAAGAAATGGATACAGGATTTCAACTCTAAAAAAGAAAACATTTTCCTTAAAAATTAGCTTCACCAACTGAAGCACATGCCATAACCATAGCTCATAGTCTCCCCAACCACTTTGACCCGTAACAACAGTACCAATCCCACCATAATAATATATATGCTAAAAATGTTGAAAAGGCCACCACCACACCAGGGAATAATAGATGTTTCCATTTTACATGTGCACAGTTTTTCAGGCTCTCTCTTATTTAAGTACTTCACCACCTGCAATTTTATAATACTCATTGTTTGCTATTTCTTGCAGCAGGAGCCGTGGTTGGTGCTCACTGGTTGGTCATTTATATATATATATATATATATATATATATATATATATATATATATATATATATATATATATATATATATATATATATATATATATTGATGTTGTTTCTCCTTTTTTATGACTCGTGCATGGTCAAAAACCGAGCAGGGTAATTTAATTAGTAGCCCTGGCTTAAAAGGTAAGTCTTAGATCTCTACAGTAGTAGTGGTAGCCTGCAAGATAATTTACTTTTGGTTCCATAAGCAATCTGGCCATCAGAAGTAAAACAAAGCATATACACATTGAAGTGTAGGATGCTAGCCATGTAAGCATGCATTGAAGTGTGAACAATTCAATTAAGGACCGAAGGCAATCGACCAAAACTCAATTCAAGTGAATGGATTATAAGAACCAAGTACTGAAACCTCAGGGGTTATTTATGCATAATCCCTAAGAAACTAAATATGAGCATATGATTAATTTTATTTTGGCTATGAGCAATTGAGCGTTAGGATAAGACAAACGAAGGACCCTAATTTCCTCCTAAACATGTATATGGTATCAAACTTATTTACTGACAGAGATATCTGCAAATTTCAAGAGGGTCATACAACTATCAATTGTTTCCCCTATAACCTGTTTTGATATGACAAATGATTAAAAAAAAAAAGGTATCAAGAGGATGCAATAGTAGCAGTATATCATCTTGTCTTTCGAATTTTTATTCCCTCAGCCTAAAATTACACAATATATGTCATATTGTCAAGTAAGAAAGCATTTACAGAAGCAAACAATAGAGAAGACACATGAATGTAGTTTTAAATAGGACGTCACTTGTTTAGCTGTTAACTTTGCTACTTGCCATCTTCATAACATATATTGTTCAAATTCTGCAACACTACAATGGGCTAGAAAATGACAGAATTAAAATTCAACTATAGCTTGCTAAATACCATTTCACCCAATACCATGCACTATGGCTATAGATCATAAAATACCATTTGCAGATCTATAAATTATTTAAAACATGAAGCACATAAGAAACTCTACCTATGCAACTGAAGCAAATACTTCATTTAAAGTTTTAAAACAAATTTTCATCAGTAAGCTCATATGTAACAAATTTTCTATTGAGGACAAAAAATTGACTCTAATGATAAAAATATATTAATTTATTAATAAATATTATAGATTTAATGAATAATGAAAACCAAAACGAAAGAGACCATGTTCTTCTAGTTTTACTTCTCCTATGATGTTTCAGCAGGAAACCAAGAGAAAAACAAAGTTCGATAAACAAAGATATTAAGCGTGAGTAGAGTACATACCCAACCATTGAAAGAGTGGTTAATGATGATGCAATTAAAACCCTTCTTTTTTTTCTTTCTGTTTTCTAGGTTTTGTCTTCTCTTTCCTTCAGTATGTCTGAAACTTTTGATTATGCAAATTAAATGGGTTGAAAAAATTCCTTGTTCAAGCATATGCACTTTCTTCCACTCAAAATCAGTTCGTGAAAAAGAAACTCCTCTGATTGTTGCAGTTGGCGTGAATAAATAATTTCTATGCCAATTCTCAACCAAAACATAAAAAACACAAACTCCTTCACAATAATTCGTCAAACAAATAAAAATTTTCAATAAAATTGGCGTGGTTGCTTTCCTGAGAACCGGAAGAAAAACGTGACAATCAGAAGAAGATGGTTGAGTGTGAGTTGTTCCAAGTATTTTCTGGATCTGCAGTTTCACAATCACAATCAAGTTAAGCACCTGCACTTTCTTCCCAAAACCTCTAATAATTTTCATTTCACTTTCCATGTCAACAACCAATAATTTTAAAAAAAAAGATGGAGAAGATGAGGAATCGGAATAAGGGTTTCGGGGAAATACATAATGTATCGGTTGAGCGATGCATTAAAATTAATAACAATGTGTTTTTTTTTTGTGTGTGTTGCGTGTTTATCAGGTTAGTAAAATCTTATTATTATTATTATTATTATTAACTTATTTAAATAATTAATAATTTTAGGCTTTAGCTAGTTCAAAATTGTTACAAAAAATTGTTAATCTTTCTATTCGGTTAGTGATGTGAAGAAATTGTTACAGAAAATTAACTTGACAACGATTCTAAATTTAAAGAATTAAGTTGACCATACAAAAAGAATATTATATGATGTTATGTTATTGCAATTTGTCTTTTCTTTCTCCTTAATTCTCGCCTGTCCCATATAATGTGTATACCTTGGTTGTTATGAGTTTGACATGGTGTTTTGGTAGTAGAGGATTTGCCTATACTGTTCATGTGCATTATTGAACAATGAAAATATAGCATTCTAACTCGAATTGTTTCTGGTGAGTGTAGTGATCTATTCTTGTATTCAATCAAGGTCGATCATGAGATATTTGGTATCCTAGATGAACTGAGAAAATTGTGTCCTTATAATCATTTGAAGATTGTCCTCCATTCATTTTTGCTACAAAATCATTAATAATTTGTTCATAATCAAGGTTCTTTTAAAAAAAAATCATTTTTGATAAAATCAAGCCAAGTATATTCAATTTATCTTATAACATAGTAAATCGTAAATAAGATTTTAACAATTTCAATTTAGAAAAACTTCTTTCAGCTGATTTAACATGGATAGTTAATATTATTCTATAAGTTATGCATGCATTAGGAAAATAATTAAATGTCTTCAAAAAACTCAATATCATAAAGTTTGATTTTGATTCAAATGTTAAAACCTTTTTGATGACTTTTAATTCTTCAAATAAAATTTCTTCATCAAGATCATAAGAGTTATCATGTTTTAGATAAAATTTAAGATGTTTGCAACATAATTTTAAGTCCTTATCAGAGAATGACCTAAGCCTTTTAATATTAAAAAATAAATAAAAAATCTCCTCATATGTGTTACACTGCTCAAAGAGACTGAGATATAGAGAGAAAGAGAGGCAGAGAATTAGGGAAAATGAAAAGTCTAAATAATAAACAAATCAGGTATAAAAAATTTTAAAAAATATATTAAATTAAAAAAGATATTCTATTATGTGTAGGTACATTTGTCATATTATTTTTTATCATTCTATTATTAATTTTTTTGAATAATTATTTTTTATTAGTAAAAAATTAATTATATAGAATTTTTATTTAATATTTATATATAATAAGTAAAATTTTACCTATGATGCCCCCAAACAAATGGGGACCTGGGCGATCGCCCACCTCAACTGTGCTTAAGGCCATCGCTGTATTCAATTGTTGATTTCTAGCAGCGAGTGAGTCTTTATCTCGAGTTTTTCAGGCCTGCAATTTAAGGGCACGTTTTCTTTGTTTCCAGTTTCATATTTTCATTTTCTGTTTTCATAAATAATTACAAAACTTTCACCTTGTTTTTATTTTATTTCCTGATTTCAGAAATTTGTACAGGAAACACTGAAAACAATTTTTATCTGTTTTCAATTTTTTTGTACAAATCTTTGAAAATATGAAGAATAAAAACAATATGACAGCTTTGTAATTATTTTTGAAAATTAAAGCAAAAAGCCCCTAACTTGGCCTTCCGTGGTTTGTGGTCCTTGGTGTTGCATGATTCTATCATATGTTCTTTCTGATAAAATGGGGTTGGGCTAAGATACACCACTCATATTTTGCACCACCCACTACACCATTTATATGTGGCAAATTTTGGACCAATCAAATTGCTACATGGGTTTGATCAAAATTTCAAACTTTCTAGTTGTATTTCTACTGTAGTCAAATATATGAATACAATATATTGTAGTATAGTATATGTACTCTTAGTATTCACAAATTTAACCCATATTAAAATAATGTTTTTTGATTAAAAAAACTGAGTATATTAAAAAATAATATTTTAATAAGAATTAAAATAATGTTCGTTGTCAATAATATTTTGCAATATAATCAGTTTTTTTAATCAAAAAACATTATTTTAATATGGGTTAAATTTGTGAATACAAAGAGTACATATACTATACTACAATATACGGTATTCATATAGTTTGACTACAGTATAATACAACTAGAAAGTTTGAAATTTTGACCAACCTACCCAAAATTTGTCATATGGGTGATATAGTGGATGGTGTAAAACGTGGGTAGCCACGCCATGATAAATGTCAAATTTGACTGTAAATAGTTCTCTGTTGCCTACTTCAGTGTCATATTTTAGATCGATTATATTCGATTTGACCATGACAAAAGTCTGACTCTATGTTTCCAACTTGTATGTGCTGGAAAGAACACATGTTCAAGGGACCAGAATTCCTTGCAGTGAAGGAAATATTCCCTCATTCATGTAGTCAATCACTCGATTATCATCTCGTGTTACCATCCTTTGTTTTGCTACATCCAAAAAAATCACAGAAAAATACAAGTGGAAAGAGAGAGAGATGGATGACATCTGCATCCCTTGTTCGAGCTTGCTGTTGATTGATTGCCACCGTAAAATGGCAAACAGCAAGCATTAATGACTAAAACAACGTAGCTCAAATTTTTTGACTAGTCAAGAGTGAAGTTTCCCTGCAAACCAAGATAGATTTGCTGCGGTAACTTAAGTCGTAAGTCGTACTGTTCCATAAGTTGGGGAAATCGGAAAGCCTTTGTTTCTAGATCAGTGTTACTAGGTCTGGATGGTCTTAAATATAAAAATATAGGCGGCGGTGCGCTGTGATCGCTGCGTGAGGAAGAAAGGAACTCAAAGCAAAAAGGGTACCATCCATGGTGTTAGTATTACTTTAAGATAAAAAAAAAAGTCCCATACTTTTTATAAAAGAAACAATGTTAAATTTGTGTCTCGTAGCCTTCGCTTTGCGTATGCAGTAAAAATAAGATGGGACTCCCCTGTCATGGACCTACTATCAAATTCGCAGGACCTATCATAATCATAAAAAAGGCCACCGTACATGGTGTTATTACTGGAAAGAACTGTTCGAACATACAAATATATGTGATACAACACATTAAATTATTGCATCTATACTAATAATTTGACTCAAATATTATTGCGGTACAAACATCATAAATCTCTCATTGATACCAATGTCGTGTTTTAGTACACAGAAGGAAGATATCATGAAGTGTTTCATTCCATAGAGATTCTCATGTTTGTTAAAATAAATAAAAGCAGGAAATGATGACTCTATTCCCATGTTTCTCGAAATTAGCAGGTGAGGAATTGTGACTCTAGCCTCATTCAGGGTTTTAAGTTCAGCAAAGATCACATTAAAAATGTCACAGAAAAAACAAGTGGTATGTCATACTACAATCAACAATGTCGTCTATCTGTACTATGTACTACTATAGATTGGTGTCTCCATTGTTTGCCACATGCTTGATCTCGTACTTAAACAGGAAAGTTTCAAAATTAGTTCAATGGATGAAAAGATGACGAAGAAACAGAAATTGATTGTCCTTCAAGAGGCAGAGCTTCCTGCTATTGACATATGTAGAGGAGATAGTCCAGTCTACATCCTTAGTTCCCTTGTTGATGTTTTGCTACTAAAGAAAGACATAACAACCAGGTGATGATGATGTACTGCCGAGATAGAAGATAACCACATCAAAGCATTTTCATTGTTCTAAATTTTCCGTTTTGATTGTTGCAGGCATTTGCTTTTAAACCCCTTATTTAAGCTGCTTAGCAAGGTATTTTCAGAAGCATGGGTAAATAATGCCCTTTCCCTGGGGACAAGGTTAACCCAACCTTTATCAAGTCCTTCTGAAGCCAACACTGCCTTAATATGTCATATTCAGCAGACACTGTTGATAATCCTGGAAGATATAATTAGGTCTTTTAAAAGCCTTGCTCAACTAAATGTATGTTTCTTAGTTCGCAAGCTGAAATATTTAATTTGATATTAGAAATTTATTTTGCCTTTCTCTTGACTACTTTGGCTCCTTCTTTATATTCAGTATCACCATTGTTGACAGGGAAAGATGACAAATGAAATTGACATTAGGCTCCTGATAGAGTGTGCACGTACTTCAATCCATGTATTTTCTCTGCTTTCTGCTGTTACCAGAGTCTTCCCAGAAGAAGTTTTGGGCCATGTACCTGATATTCTTGCGGTTATTGGAGAATCAGCTGTCATACAGGTTTGTTAGTATAGGTTCTCCCTGTATTGAACTTAGGACACTCTGTTGGTATGATAGCATATTATATCCTTTTCTTTATGGAAATGTTCTATCTTTTTTGCCGTGCTTCTTTTCTTCAATCATTGCCTTTCTGTCAACATCTGAGATTTGATTTTAAAACTGAGTATCCGAAGTGCATGCTTAGATTCTTATATATTCACTCTTGCCATTTCTGTAAATTTTTAGTTATCAAGTATTTGACTGTATGATTCTTCTTAATCCAATTTATTAGGGACAACTTATTCAGTATGAGTTGCAGTGTCACCATATGTATTTCTGTACCTGTAGGTTGACAGTCATTCAAAGCATGTTTTTGAGGATCTTATATCCGCAATTGTTCCTTGTTGGCTGTCTAAGACAGACGATGTGGACAAGTTACTGAAGGTTGGTTTTTCATCATTAAACTTTGGCCTTTCGTGTTTCTTCTACATGATTGGAAGTAACACTTGGCAGATCAACCTTCTAATGTGGTTTTTCTTCAGATTTTCATGGATATATTGCCTGAAATTGTTGAGCACAGAAGGCTGTCAATTGTTTTATATCTGTTAAGGTATATTCGTTCTTCGTCTTGGTCATATTAGCTTTACTTCAATAATTGGTTTGTGATCTGCATCTTACGATGGTAGCTGTTTTGCAGAACTTTGGGTGAGGATAAAAGCTTGGCTTCATTGCGTAGCCTGCTTCTCTCTTCGTTAGTTTCTAGGAGAGCTATCTGTTTCCTTGATATCAAGACTCCAGATGCTTTATCATTTTATATCCGAGAGTGGGAATATAAATTTGCAGTGCAAATTTGTGAACATTATGCAAGTATTACTTGGCTTCCTTCTTTAGTTATGCTGCTTGAGCAGAGGGGAAATAGTAATGTTGCCCAGGGACTGTTTCTAGAGTTATTTCTTGCAATGCAATTTACGTCACAAAAATTTCAAGATCCAGAATATTTGTGTTAAAGCTGGAATCAGGAGGAGATACTGAAGTCATTCAGGTATTAATCCAGATCAGATAGATAATGCAGCACAGTAATGTTCCCTTTTGACACCTTTATTCAACTCTATTATTAGGCAAGGTCTTGATGATGACTTATTGTGATTCTTCCGAAGAGCTGAAATTTTTGCATGCCCAATGCCCGGAAATCAGTAATAGATGCAGTGGCTTATCTCATTACATAATTGAGAGACTGATATCTCTTATTTTATGTATTAATTAATATGGCATATTACCTGAATGAAATTGTTAATTTTCCATTTACCATAAATTTTATGAATTCATGGTGAGGCATAGATCTTAGTCTGATATTAAAGGTTAAACATACTTGGGCATTATGAGCTAAAGTTCAATGTTAGAAGAAAAAAAATGTTTATTGTGGATTATATTTGTTTGATTTTCCTTTGTAGTTTTGCTGCTCAGATACTCTTTTTGGTTTCGGAGTGTAATAGCACTTGTATTATACACTTTATATTTTGACAGATGTTAAAAACTTTTGAGTAGTCTATAAATACTCATGTTTCTTCTTGCTGAACATATTAGTATTGACAATAGCTGTGATGGTTTCTTCAATATTGCATAGGGCACTGGGAGAGCTGATGGAGCAGGTCGTTTTCCTCTTGCAACTCGTAGATTCAAGAAAAAAGCAACTGAGTTTACCTGTCATTATGAGGAAAGAGTTGAAAGAGACTATGCGTGCTATTGTGAATGATACCTTCTGCATACTTTAAGAGCATAATTAAGTTACTCCGCCATGCAGATAAAAATGTTGGGAAAAAGGTATATTTTTAATAAGATTACCGAAGACTATAATTTGCATGTCTTTGTTTACTTCGTGGTATTAAACATTGTTAGAATTAGTTGGACGGTGCCGACGGTATGGACGGTGTGAAGTTAACTATGTTCGTAGGAATTAGCTTATCATAAATTTCCTTAAAATTGTAAATTGTATTTACTCTTGAGTGTGTGTGTATATATATATATATATATCAAAGTATGATGAATAAAATGACTCAAGCATTACACAAATTCCTTAGTCTAAACTACTTTCAAGTCTTTAAACATGATATCAGAGCAGGTTTATTTGTCCTTTGAAGGTGTCTGCTTCTGGTCCAGCAGAACCCTTAAAATCCCAAGTTTTGTCCTTTTTTTCTACCCAAACAGCCACTATCCAAGTTCAAAAGTCACTACCGTCGGTCACCCACTATCCACCGTCGTCGGAAAATCCATCAGAAGTCCCCGACCGGCCAGATCCAAAAGTCTCGTCACCAGAATCCTCCCCACGCGCTTCTCCACGTGCCTCCACCTACCGGTCCGTGTACATCATGCGCCACCCTCCTGATGCCAGAAACTCGCCGAAACTGCCCAGAACAGGTCGAAATCACATGGTCTTTATTACCTCCAATTAGCACCCTCTGCAAGTTGTACTGCAGTCGAGTCTCCAAGTCTTCTTCATGAACGATTGGGCCATCCAAGTTTGTCAAATTGAAGCAAATGATTCCGAATCTTGCAAAAATGTCATCATTGAACTGTGAGTCGTGTCAACTAGGCAAGCATGTTCGCTCTTCCTTTCCCAGCAAAGTTGAAAGCCGAGTTTATTCTTCCTTTTCAGTTATCCATTCTGGGACCAAGTCGTGTGTCTTCTAATGGCTTCCGATATTTTGTTACCTTTATTGATGACACTACAAGAATTTTCGCTGTTTCCCAAGGCCTATGACCCTGGGAAATCCATAAAATCCGTGGGAAAATACACATTTCCCAGGGATGACCCACGGATTCAGATCCCTCGGTTTTCAGCTGGTCGGAAACGTTTCCCACGGGTATGCCCTGGGAAATACCCCGCGGTTACAGCCTTGGGAAATTTCCCAGGGATACATCCCTGGGAAATATATGTTTTGTTTAAATTATAAAACCTTATATACGTTAATTTATGTTAAAGTGGTAAATAAATAATTAATATTTTTATATGAATGCATCAACAAAGAAATTAACATCATAATTCAAGCAAACAATTTGTTCAACACAAAATGTTATTCAAGTCATATTTGTTCAACGAAAAAATTATTTCAAACCATAATATACATGATAAGTAAAATAAACTAAGAATCCCCATTATAAGGATCCTCAACAAAATGGTCAAGAGAGTCGTTGTCCTCCTGAGCACGCTGGGTCGTCTGATTAGGGCGTCGTTCTTTGTGGGGCTCTTTATTGTTGCTGCAAATCGCCGATTGTCTCCATCATTTGTCGCATCGTATCCATCATCAGAGGATGCTCCTCATCCCTCTGCCGCTGCCTCTCTTGGGAAGCGACCAACATCTGCCTCAACCGAGCAATCTCACTGAGACTCCCGAGGGTAACGTCGCATGTGGTGGACGCTCCAACCCTAATCTCTAACTTGCGCGAGGCCCTTTTTCCGATAGTTGTTAGGCAAGGTCTCCAAAGACTGCACAAACGACCCTTATACTTGCCGCCGACGACTTCTGCCCAAACATTCAGCGCAAGCTGCTCGTCCTCCTGTGGGTTAGCTGGGGTGGATGGTGAAGAGGCTGATGATTGAGACCTATGTTGACTCATCCTCTCATGAAACTCCTCCTGTTACAATACATCAGACTATCAAAATTTGAACAATATGTTACAAGATAAATTATGCAAAAAAATGGACAGAGTTTCCCCTAAAACTACAACATCCCAATGTTTACAAACACCAACACCACTATGTCCGTGATTTACTTCATACCACCAACATGCAGGACGCCAAACCAGTCTCCATTCCCATGTCCTCCACCATCAACTTGACTGCCACCGGAGACACTTCCTCCTTCAATCAACATGAATATCGTCACCTTGTGGGTTCTTTACAATACTTGTCTCTCACTCGCCCTGACATGTCCTTCATTGTCAACAAACTGTCTCAATACATGCATGCTCCTACCACTCTTCACCTGCAGGCTGCCAAACGTGCGCTTCGCTATCTTAAAGGCACACTGGACTACGGCTTACACATTTGCCGCTCCGATGATCTTAAACTATGTGCCTTTTGTGATTCTGACTAGGCTGGTGATTCCTTTGATATGAAATCCACTGGTGCTTTCATCATTTACTGTGGTCCAAATGCTATCTCTTGGTCTTGCAAGAAGCAGCGCACAATCGCCAAATCTTCCACTGAAGTCGAATATAGAACTATTGGCTCCATTGCTGACGAATTGATTTGGTTTCGCGAGCTATTCCAAGAACTTCATCTTCCCTTTCAGCAGCAGCCCACCATCTACTCTGACAACATTGGTGCAACTTACCTTTGTGCCAATCCAGTGTTTCACTCACGGATGAAGCATCTTGCCATTCATTATCACTTTGTGCGAGATCTAGTGACAAACAAGGAACTCCAAGTACTTCACATCCCTTCGAGTCATCAGCTTGCAGACCTTCTCACCAAGTCCTTCCCTTCATCCCGCCACACTCTTCTCACTACCAAGATTGGTGTTGTTTCCTCCACCACCATCTTGCGGGGGCGTGTTGGTGTGCTGACTTCCTGAGCTTGCTCCACATTATGTGGATCTATCACTAGTGGAAAATATACATTAGACGGTAAAGGTTTACGTTAGTTAACCAAAAGCTAGACGTTAAAAAAGAGGCGGTGACAGTTTTGTAAATATCAGACTTCATTAATTCAATTTTAACGTCAGTTGTTTTAAGGACTGACGTTAAAAGTGAAGTGACTCACTTTTAACGTCAGTTCAATAAACAACTAACGTTAAAAGTGAACCTTTTAACGTCAGTTCTTCATTGAACTGACGTTAAAAGTGCGTCACTTCACTTTTAACTTCTGTTATTTCATCAACAGACGTTAAAGGTTATTTTAATAAAATTTTTTATCTAGTATACGTACCCTTCCGCATTGCCTTCCTCAAAGTTTCAGTTTCACAATTGCTTTGATGTTTTGTGTTTCTGTTTTGAAAACTAAAATATATGTGCGTAAGTATAAGTTGAATCAATAATCCAAACCGGATCTCATTCATTGAAAGGGTTTAAAATCCTTTAAAATCCTATAAAAAGTTACATTGATAGGGTTTAAAATCCTATAAAAAGTTACATTGAAAGGGTTTAAAATCCTAAACATTTGTTGAGGCTTCGTTCCCTTCACGGGTGAGCAAGAGAGGAGAGTTGAGCGACCGAGTTTTCCAGAGCGGCTGAGCAAGGGTGCACCCGATCTGTTTCAGCAATGGTCTTGGAACAGTCATTTGCTTCCAAAGCTGACGTTCTGGTGCTGTAGCTAGCTGCCGATTCTCCAGAAAGATGATAAGGTGAGCAACTCACACTATGTGATTTACACAACCTTATCACCCATGTTATGTGATTTACACAACCTCAGAAGTTGTTTGACCATTAAGACAAAGACCTTTGAGTCTAGGAATAGGAAGAAAGAGTGATGAAGTTAATCTCCACGGCAGAGCCATATTGTGAAGCAGAAAATTAAAAGGATGGAAGGAAGCTATTTATAGGAGCAGGGGATGAAGTTACTAAGCTATTCGGATTTTCTTGAAAACTTACCTATAAACTTAATGCTCATTAAGAGGATTAAGTTACAAGGTACATGGGTAAGTAGCACAGTAGTCAAAGGAATGAATTCTTGCAGAAACTTATACACCTTTAACGTCAGTTGTTTAATACAACTGACGTTAAAGTGTTTTTAAAATAAAAAATATTTATTATTAACGTCAGTTTTTTATACAACTAACGTTAAAAGTGTGGTTTTTACTTCAGTATAATAAATAGCTGACGTAAATAATCATATAAATTATAAACATGCAGAATGAATATTGGAAATAATGTAATATACGGGAACTTGACAGACATAAATTAAGTTGACGTTAAAAATGAGGTGGTGGCAATTTGGCAATCATATTTATTTTTAACGTCATTTTTTTATACAACTGACGTTAAAAGTGTGGTTTTTTACTTCAGTATAATGAATAGCTGACGTAAATAATCCTATAAATTATAAACGTGCAGAATGAATATTGGATATAATGTAATATACGGGAACTTGGCAGTCATAAATTATGTTGACGTTAAAAATGAGGTGGTGACAATTTGTAAATATTAAATCACTATTTGCGTCAGTTGTGTAAAGAACTTGTGTAAATATTAAACAAGTTTATTTTTAATCTACATTAATTAGCTTGAATTAGTAAAAATATTCTTGTGAAAATTAAAATAAATAAACACTTAACATAAAAGTGTTATATGTATAATCAAATCGTATCTCATTGAAGCGATTCATAAGTTACAATTACATGATTAAAAGATAAAAAATTTCTGCAACATAGCACTAAAATATTAAAAAGTTTCTGCTTCAACATCAATTTCTTCTCAGTTCTGTCCTCAGAAACTCCAATGGATGCATCGATCCCCTCCCTGCTCATTTGAAGTCCTTGATGCTCCATCTGTGCTTTATCCACAGTTGCTTGGGGAGGAGATGGAATAAATTGAGGGAGTCATATTACGTGATTTACTCAACCTCAGAAGTTTTTTTACCATTAAGACAGAGACCTTTAAGTATAGGTATAGGAAGAAATAACAAAAGTCTCAAATGTGATAGAACCATATTGTGAAGGAATAGAAAACGCACGAAATGTAGAGGAAAAGAAGAGGGTGTATTTACATACTGATACAGAAGAATGACATTTTATATAGAGAATAGTCTCTCTCTGATTTTCTTGAAAACTTATCTATAAACTTAATGCTCATTAAGAGGATTAAGTTTCAAGGTGCATGGGTTAGCACAGTAGTCAAAGGAATGAATTTTTTTGCAGATATACACTTTTAACGTCAGTTATCTTCAAAAACTGACGTTAAAAGTGCTTTTCAAATAAAAAATATTTATTTTTAACATCAATTTTTTATACAACTGACGTTAAAAGTTTTATTTTTACTTCAATGAAATAAATAGTCAAAGGAATTAATGTTTTTTAATTAAGGTATACACTTTTAACGTCAGTTTCTTAAGACAACCAACGTTAAATATACGACCTTTAACGTCAGTCTTTACAAAAAACTGACGTCAAATGTTGTTTTATTTTGGTTTACACCCACGCGCCTTCTGCACTTCGCTCTGTACGTCTCTTTTCTCTTTTCATCACGCTCAACCCTCACTCTCACTCTCACTCTCACTCTGCCCTAATCGCGAGCTCATCTCCACCGTAACCACCGCGAGGGCTTCTTCGCCACCACCGTGAGGTACACTATTAACCCTAACTCTGTCTTTCCATTCATTCTTTGCAATAACTTTACATCTCTCTTTCCCCTTCCCGCGCACTAACTCTCCTTGACCCTCTGGTCTCAGTTACCACATCGAACGTTGGCCACCACTCGAGCTCCCCTCCCCACCACCACGCGAGCACCTATTTCTGGTGAGTCTTTAGGGCACATTTTTTTATTTTTGGTTTTGAGTGTATGTTGAAACTGCAGTCTCAGTAGTTGAAACTTGAAACCGTGAGTTTGAGTTGTTTGGAATGTACGTCTCTATTTTTGGTTTTGAGTGCATGTTGCTCTGCTGGTTGATCTGTCACGGCCGTGATGCTCATCACTGCTAGGCCGTGATCAGTTCTGCCTGTGATGGTCTGGTTCAGTTGGCACGTTACGGTCGTGATGGACATCACTGCCAGACCGTGACCAGTGCTTGGCAATCTTCAAAAACTATAGTTTTCAATCTCCCGTATTGTCCTTATATTGGATATATGTTTTGTATATCTACAGGACCTATCTAGTTATGGATCGTAGTTGGATGGTTTGTAAGCGTACTAGTGCTGAGTATTTGAAGGGGTGGGAGAATTTATAGAATTTTCTCAAAGGAATGTTCCTAAGCGTACGGATGGAATGAATCCTTATGGTAACATGAATAGTATTCATAGTTCATGGCCTGTTCTGTTGGTAATTTACAACATGCCCCCTTGGTTGTGCATGAAGCGCAAATACATGATGTTGTCTATGATGATTTCGGGCCCAAAGCAACCGGGAAATGACTTAGATGTTTATCTAGGTCCCTTGATTGAAGACTTGAAAACGCTGTGGGTGGAAGGTGTTGATGTAGTTGATGGGTATTTTCATGAGACTTTCAAGCTTCGTGCCATGTTATTTTGCACCATCAACGACTTTCCAGCATACGGTAACTTGTCCGGGTACAGTGTCAAGGGGCATAAAGCATGCCCTATATGTGAAGAAGGCACATGCTAAACTCAGTTGCATCGTGGAAAGAAGACGGTTTACCTTGGGCATCGGAGATTTCTTAGACGTGATCACCCATATCGTAAGATGAAAAAAGCTTTTAATGGATGCCAAGAGACGGAAGAAGCGCCGGCGGCCTTAATTGGAGAGCAGGTTTATCAGAGGGTACAGTGCATCGATGTTATATTCGGCAAGTCCAAAAAGAAAGGTAAAGCTGTTGAGAAAAACATATGGAAGAAGAGGTCGATATTCTTTGATCTTCTATACTGGCGCAAGCTTGATGTCAGACACTGCATTGATGTGATGCATGTGGAGAAAAATGTGTGTGATAGTGTGATCGGGACGCTTCTCAACATTCAGGGCAAGACAAAGGATGGTGTGAATGCTCGTCTCGACCTCGTTGCTATGGGTATACGAGAGCAGTTAGCTCCAGTTGTTGAGAATGGTAAGCGGACTTATTTGCCGCCAGCATGTCATACTTTGTCAAAAAAGAGAGACAAAGTTTCTGCGGGTGTCTTTATGGCATCAAAGTTCCACATGGTTACTCTTCAAATATGAAGAGGCTTGTCTCTAGTGATCTTAAATTGGTTGGCTTAAAGTCTCATGATTGTCACATCTTGATGCAACAACTTTTGCCCGTTGCTATTCGTGGTATTGCTCCAAAAAATGTGAGACATGCCATTACTCGGTTGTGCTCATTCTTCAATTTTATATGTAGCAAAGTCGTTGACCCCCGTATGTTGGATGACTTGGAAGTTGAGGCTGCTACAATCTTGTGCCAATTGGAGATGTATTTTCCTCCTTCCTTTTTCGACATAATGGTTCACTTAATTGTTCATTTGGTGAGGGAGATTAGATTATGTGGGCCGGTATTTCTGAGATGGATGTACCCAGTTGAGCGCTACATGAAGATCTTGAAAGGGTACGTGAAGAATCCTCATCGTCCAGAAGCATCTATTGTTCAAAGGTATGTTGCAGAAGAAGCTATTGAGTTTTGTTCGGACTACCTTCATAACACGGATCCTATAGGAGTTCCTAAGCCTCCGCATGATGAGTCAGATGTCAAGGTAAGGGTACACATGGCTTAAGAATTAATAGGAAGGATCGGGAGGAAGTGCTTCAAGCACATTTGTATGTATTGAACAACATCGAATGTGTTCAGCCTTTCTTATTTGAACATAAAAGAAAAGTCAATCAAGAAAACCCTCGAATGAGCGAAAGGTGGTTGTTGAACAAGCATAACAAGAATTTCTTACCATGGTTCAAGGAAGAAATGCTTAAGGATGGCAGTACTGCTTCTGATGACGTAAGATGGCTAGCACGTGGGCCTAGCTTCAACGTCATATGTTGGAGCGGATACGACATAAATAACTTTTCCTTTTATACAAAGGAACAAGATAACAAGAGTACCATGCAAAATAGTGGGGTTATGAACGTGGCCGAAGCAATGCACTTCTCTAGTGCAAAGGACACAAAACCCGTTAAAGCACCGAGACCTTACTTTGGATATATTGAAGATATTTGGGTGCTCGATTACACTAAGCTTACGGTGCCGGTATTTAAATGTAAGTGGGTTGATAGTAACGGTGGTGTACAAACCGACAAATTGGGGTTCACATTGGTAGACCTCAACAAGTTAGGTCATATAAATGAGCCTTTCATAATGGCTTCCCAAGCAAAACAAGTGTTCTACATCACTGATCCTTCTAACAAAAGGTTGTCCGTGGTTCTCCAAGGAAAAAACATGTATAATGGTAGTGATGAAAATGAAGATTCAAATCTTGATATTCCTGAGACTCCTTCTTTTTCAACAAACATGCCTACTATAATCGAGGAGATACAGGTGGACGATGTACATGCCACTCGTGATGATCATCACGAAGGGATATTGATATAGGTAGTTTAAACTTAGTATACTTTTATTTTTATTTATATTTCTGTATTTATTTTGAGTTATAACCTATGTTAATAAATATATATTGTTTCTGAACAGGCATACGTATGGATCATTGTTCCATTTTTCCTTTGCAATTCTGTAATGTGTGTGATATTATGTGTTACTGGGATATTTACTGAATGCAGGGATAGCTGAGGGGAGTGATATTTTAAAACTGAATTTTTTTTTAAAAAAAAAAGAATACTATTAACGTCAGTTGTATGATACAACTGACGTTAATAGTATTTTATAAAATATACAGTATACTATTAACGTCAGTTGTTTATTACAACTGACGTTAAAATTAAGACCTTTAACGTCAGTTCTTTATAACAATTGACGTTAGTTTTAGCAAAATTAACGTCCGTTCTTAAAGAACCGACGTTAACGTCGGTTGTGTTAACGTCAGTTGTGTTAAAGAACTGACGTTAATTTTGACAAAATTAACGTCAGTTGTGTTAAAGAACCGACGTTAATAGTTTTATATTTAACGTCAGTTCTCAACTGACGTTAAAATTTTAACTTTTAACGTCAGCTGTATTTACGTCAGTCAGTATTCTGACGTAAAAAATCAATTTTAACTGATGTAAAAAACACTTATTGCACTAGTTTATTCACGTGCATGCATGCGGCTATAACCTCTTGCCAACCTGCTCCACATTATATGGATCTATCTATGTGCATGCATGTTGTTCTATCTACTTGCTATCTCTTATCCATTTGATCTATTTTTCTGTTGTATTTTCAAATTCAAATGGCCTGTATCTGTTATATAACACGCTGCACTCTGTTGTAATTGTTATGAAACATTAATCAATCATTAATACCACAGCATTAATCTTTATAAATATGAGATGTCAGAAACTTGACGGGATTCAGTATCTTGTTTTTCAATTGAATTGGAAAATGTAGGTGATCTGGTATCTTGTTTTACATTTGAATTGGAAACATGCATTTGATCGGTCTTTAGAAACAACTGTCTTGTTGCATAAGCTACCTATATTTTTCAATGCAAGACAAGATGTAGCTTCTTATCTTCAGATTTGCATCTTCCACCTTTTTCCACACAGTTAAACTTTTAGGATCATGAAAGTAATAATAACCACCATGTCAATCTAGGCTCTCTATCCTTATGCTTCCTTTGATCCTCATGTCAGTAACTTTTAGACTTCTATACTGACTGATTGGTGTGTCATGTCGCATCCTCTTTAGATTTATTCTATACACATGCCTCGTTTGCCATGTGTTTTATTGTTCTATTTTTGTGTATTTTGAAATGTGCAGAGCGATTGAATGCTATATGCTTGTATCCCCCTGCATATACTACTATTTAATCCCGTTTCTGTCAGTGATAGGCTTTGAATCTTAATTTCTTAAGCGGCTGCTTATTTTTGTGCCTCCTTTATTTTGGTTCGTTTTCAGGTATTGATGCAGACACGGAGTGAAAAGGTGCGAGCTAGAATATTGGGCCTCAGAATTGTTAAATATCTTGTGGAGAACTTGAAAGAAGAATATCTAGTATTCCTGGCTGAAACAATCCCCTTCCTTGGTGAACTGCTCGAGGAAGTGGAACTTTCCATTAAATCTATTGCTCAGGAAATTCTGCAAGAAATGGAGTCCATGAGTGGGGAAAGCCTTCGGCAATATCTGTGATGCAATATTGTGAGTGTAGTATTTAGGGTATAGGCAAGAGCTAGAAATGTATGATCTAATATGTCTGTCGGCCGATGTATATTATGGTTATTTAAGGAAAAGTAGCATTTATTCTGATAAAGGTGACTTTATTTTCTCGCATATTCTTTTCTATTAAAATCGAAAGTCCAAGCTCAAAAAAAAGTACAAATGAACTCTGGTGGGTTTTCTAGCCTTGTGGGAGAGTCATTATAGCAAAGCTAGTTAGAGAATCGGCCACTTCATTTACAAATTCGTGGAACATAATTACAATCAAAACTGTGACACCATGTGGCAAAATAGAAGATATTTTGTAGAATGGTGCCATTGTAAGGAAGAATCCTGTCTATGTTGTGCTTTGTGATAAAGCTAAACATAGCTAGTCCCAAGCTCGGATAAAAGGAGAGGGTTGTGTTAGACCATCAACAACCAACATAAAACTTAGTTGAATCTCTATGACATGGATCAACGATGTAATAATGTTAATGCTAGGTCGTTGCCCAGAAGCAACGCGCGGTATAGCTCGAGTACAGTATCAAATGAGCAAGGGCCGCTGCATCGCCGTCTGGATGTAGTGAAAAATAAGCAAGGGTTCCCACATTTTTATGAACGAGTGTGGGTAAAGAAGCTAGTTCACGAGAGTAGGATTCGCTTTGGAACTTGGAATATAGACACACTTACAGGTACATCAATGGAAATAGTTGACACTATGATTAGGAGAGGATCAATTTCATGTGCCTACAAGAAAAAGTGGGTGGGAGAAAAGGAAAATGAATTAGACTCTTCGGGTTTTAAGCTTTGGTACACTGGCAAAGTAAAATCGAGAAATGGGATGGGCATAATTATTGATAAATATTGGAAGAATGATATTGTGGATGTAAAAAGGGTTGGAGATAGGATCATTGCCCTAAAATTTATAGTGAAACAAGACACCTTTAATGTGATTGGGGATCTAAATGGGTATGTAGGGAGGGTACCTAGAGGTTACGACAGTTTACATGGGGGATATGGCCTAGGGGAGGTAAATGGTGAGAGTAAGTCTATTCTGGACTTTTCATCTGTTTTCGATCTTACTATAGCCAATATGTGGTTTAGGAAACGTGAGGAGCATCTTATCACATACAAAAGTGGGGTGACAAGCTCTAAAATAGATTTCTTTCTTATTAGGAGATCGGATAGAAAGATTTACTTGGACTGTAAAGTCATACCTGGAGAGAGCTTGACTACCCAACATAGAGTCTTGGTCATGGATGTAAGAGTTAAGAGGAGTGTGAAGAGAAGAGGCCACAAAAAGGTTTCAAGGATCAAGTGGTGGCAACTGAAGGGTGAAAAACAAAGGATCTTCCAACACAAGGTTTTGGAGGGAGGGTTTTGGGATGCAAACGGAAGTGCAAATGATATGTGGGACAAGATGGCCAAGGAGATTAGGAAGGTAGCTATAGAGACGCTTGGTGAATCAAGAGGCTTCGGACCTAGGGGTAAAGAATCCTGCTGGTGGGATGAAAGTGTGCAAGCTAAGGTTCGGGTTAAAAGGGAATGTTTTAAAGCTTGGTCTTTATGTAAAAATGCTGAAAAATGGGAAAATTATAAGGTGGCCTGGCCGCGCTATCGCCACGCGCCAAAAAGATCGAGCGTTTACAAAATAATGCAGATAGGGAACGACAACTCGGGTATCGTCTCACAAGGACTCTTAGGTGTTGTTATTATTAACAGAAAATCAGTAAAAGTCAGATTTGGGGGGTTTTGAGATTGAAATAAAATAAAGAAACAAAACAGAAAACAAAGCAAGAAAACAGAGCAGTTAAGAGATTAACAAATAAACTAAAGCGATTAACCTACTGTTCTCGGTTTCCCACTATCATCGGTTCATATAAATCCTGAGCAGATTCTAATCCCCTCCCGGTTGTAGCAACAAATAACAAACGAAATTCGCTACTACGGATGTATGTTCCTATTCCCGAAATAACAAGCGGGGTTAAGCCCTCATAAACAAACGAACATGAATGAACGCACGCGAAATAACAAACGCGATTAAGTATAAGAACATAGCATCACCGAAATGAATCAATACAATACTATACATTCCTGAAATAACAAACAGAAACATGTAGCATTGCATTGAAAAGAGAATAGCAAATGAAAACAGGAAATACAGAACCTCAAATGTAAATGGAAACCAATCCCAGTAGATTAATCAAGGAGACTAGTTCTCCATTACAAAAGGAAAACAATAACTAAAGAGAAAACAAAAGACTATCTATTCTAAAAACCAGCTCAGAAACTAGCCAAAACTGACTAGCCCTGACCAACCATTCAGTTCTGTCTAAAACAGACTTATATACAAGTTTCTGGAATCAGCTTTCTCGTGAGGCGAAGCCTCTCTCGCAACGCGGAAATTGTGAACAGTCTGCGACCTTTGGTATTCTCGCGACGCGAACACACCTTCGCGAGGCGAGAATCTGAAGAGTCTTCTTATTACGCCCGTTATGAACATCAGGGGTCAACCGTGATGCTTTCTGATTTCCAGACTCACGAGGCGAATTGATGCTCGCGAGGCGAAACTCTTCAACTTCAAAACTGCCACAGCCGTGATCTTCAACACGGGTAAACCGTGATAGTCTCTGACTTTTAGGGCTGGGTGACTCGCGGGGCGAGATATCCTTCGCGGGGCGAACCAGAATTATTTCCTTTTTATTAACCTGAAAACAGAGGATAGCATCAGTACTTTATTTAACTCTAAATCAACTAAATTAGCTTAAAAACACTTTACATACTCAAAATCTTACTTAAGGACAATCAAGTCTAATTTGGGTGAAAATGATATAAAATTAGCACAAAGCCATGGTCTTTACTAGTTATAAAACCAGTCAAACAGAGGCTCATCAAAATACCCCAAACTTAAACTTTGCTTGTCCCCAAGCAAACTAAAACTTAAAAACTTAAAAAGACTCAAGACCTGCAAAACATGGCAACACATGGCAAGCTTAAGGATTCAATCAACTTTGCTCAAATTTCAAGCAATTCACCAAAACAATTTTTTTTCTCAATGTTCCCCCCTTCAAGCAAAGTAATCCCCCACAATCATTTATTCTAAACAATTGAGAATTTCATCATTCAAACAATCATTACTCTAAGCAGGGGATCCAAGTCACACACAAGAAGGAGATCACCAAATTCAAACAACTGTCTTCCTCACAAGGGAAATTTGTGTTCACTCAATCGCTCAGTTTGTGTCAGGCTATCAACAATTCACTCAATTTCACTTTTAAGAGCACATCCCATAAATTTGATTTTCATCTCCAAATGGTTCCCACAGAAAACATGCAAGCAACATCAGAAGGTCTTTTATGGGTTGTAATGGGGCCTGGCTAAGGGTAGGATATACAAAGGAACTAGGCTGAAGATCCTAGGAACTAAGACAGCATGAACTTTATTTACACTTTGAAATTCACTCAAGTTCCTTTTCCATTTTTTTCTTTATGCCTTGGGTGACTACAGCCTCTTTATTCAAACAGCCTTTTTGGCATTTTTGTACTTTTTTTTTTTGGCTCCAAACTTTTTATTATATTTTTTTTCTCTTTTTCCCAATCCCAAACAACACATTACACATTGTAGCCATCCCAAACTTTAGTTTCTTGCACCCATTCTAAGATTCCATGCTATCCTAATCCTAAGATCGGGTTAACATGGTTTTCCAGATTTTTGGGCTTATAACATTAGGTTATCAAGAATTAATAGGTTAATAGGCTCAATGGGGCTAACTAGGGAACATGCATTAGGAATTGGTTATTTTTAGGCTAAGTAGCTATTTACAAAGAAAATGCCTAAATCATCTGAAGCAAACACATAATCATGCAAACCATAAAGAGATTCAAGCAAATTCAGGAAAGTACAACTTGAAAAGTGATTTTCACAAAGTCAAAAACATGTTGGAGGCTCAAAACCTCACCTGGACATTATTTGCAAATTGTTTGACAGAGATTCTATCCCTAGTGTGTGCTTCCTATCACCCCAAACTTATCATAAATCATGCCATCATAACAAAATCCCAAAGTTCAGTTTTCAATCATATGGGGATCATTTTTCAAAAAAATTTCAAATCCTAGGGGGAAAACAGTCAACACTATCGTGCAATCAATCTATGCAAAATCAATCAAACCCATCAAACTTGCCAACACTAGACTTAACACAACTCCTGAGCTTCTCAAATTATTCAGGAGCTTTATTGGAAACAAAGCAGAAATAAAGCAAGGCAAAGAAAATAAAAAAGGAGAGGGTTCAGAAAAACTCATTGGAGGTGATTCCACCAGGATCCCATTGCTTGTAACATAAGTCCCACATGGTAGCCAAAGGGTGGAAGTTCATTCCATGCTTCCCTAACTTGCAGCCTTGATGTGGGAGTGAGCACTTGACAATTACAGTGACCTCGCCCAGTGCGGCGGACTTCTCACTTCCTCTTTGGTCATAGATGACCTCTTTGTCCATAAAGTCCTCCCAATAGAAGTGGGGTTCAACCTCTTGAAATGGCCACAGCGACAAATCCAAAGGCTGGAACTCCATCACCGGTGGTTCCTCAGGGGGAGGTGGCAAACAGTTAGCTGGTGTCTCCAGTGCTGCTTCATCTTCTGCACTTTCTTCATTCACTGCACTAACAAAGTTATCACCTGCTATACTTGCAGAAATTTCAGCACACACCACACAAAGGTTAGTGTTAGTAGAGTCAGTACATATATCACAATAAAATGAATCAGTAAAATTCTGAATGTCTGGAAATTCAGCAATTAATTCATCCACCCCATTACTCTCAACACATGCAATTGATTTACTTGAATCATCTACTTCCAAAAGTTCTTCATCATCCTCAGGCACGGGGAAGCAGATGTCCTCCTGATCCTCCTTTTCTATGTTTCCTGAACAGAATAAAGCTGCATAACAGTATATACACAAAGCAGTGCCATCACAATAACAATCATCACATTCATTAGAGTCAGGGGATTCAACACACAATTCATCATCAACAGAAATATTATCACAATCATCATCAGAAGTATCTTCAAGAATAACTTGTGACTCTGTAAGTTCTTCAATGGGCTGTGGAGTTAGCATTGCAGCCGAGTTGGCGACAATTTGAATGGCCAACTTCTGAGATTCAGCTTCACTCCTCTGATATTCAAGATTACTTGCCTCCATCATCCGTTGAAATTCAAGATTTTGTTGTGCCAACCTCTGATTGTTCTCTGCCATTTGTTGTAGCATAGAAGCAATCTCATCCAAGGTGCTCTGTGAAGGTTCGGAAGGTGCAGAGGTGGTCACTCGACTAGGATAGTATCTAAACAGGAAGGCTTCCTTCAAATCAAACCAGCTTGAGATGGAATTCTCATCAAGACAATACAACCAATCCCTTGCAGCGCCTTCAAGTGAGAACTGGAAAGCTTCCATCTTGATGTGGTCTTCTGTTATTCCTGCAGGTCTCAGCATTATAGAACAAGCAATCTGGAATTCCCTCAGATGCTCCTGCGGATTCTCCCCTGCAAAACCACTAAACTTTGGCAACCAATGCGATAAACCAAGAAAATCAGGAAAATATATGCATGGTGGTTGCTCATAGTAAGCATTAGGCATGTAATTTCGCATATAATTATCCATGGGGGGTGCTAAAATTCACAACCAGACAATGCAGACAAAACTAATTAGCAAAGAGATTTTTTTTTTTAATTTTTTTTTCTACTAATAACAACAAACCAGAGTCCCCGGCAACGGCGCCAATTTTTGGCCGCGCTGTCGCCACGCGCCAAAAAGATCGAGCGTTTACAAAATAATGCAGATAGGGAGCGACAACTCGGGTATCGTCTCACAAGGACTCTTAGGTGTTGTTATTATTAACAGAAAATCAGTAAAAGTCAGATTTGGGGGGTTTTGAGATTGAAATAAAATAAAGAAACAAAACAGAAAACAAAGCAAGAAAACAGAGCAGTTAAGAGATTAACAAATAAACTAAAGTGATTAACCTACTGTTCTCGGTTTCCCACTATCATCGGTTCATATAAATCCTGAGAAGATTCTAATCCCCTCCCGATTGTAGCAACAAATAACAAACGAAATTCGCTACTACGGATGTATGTTCCTATTCCCGAAATAACAAACGGGGTTAAGCCCTCACGAACAAACGAACATGAATGAACGCACGCGAAATAACAAACGCGATTAAGTATAAGAACATAGCATCACCGAAATGAATCAATACAATACTATACATTCCTGAAATAACAAACAGAAACATGTAGCATTGCATTGAAAAGAGAATAGCAAATGAAAACAGGAAATACAGAACCTCAAATGTAAATGGAAACCAATCCCAGTAGATTAATCAAGGAGACTAGTTCTCCATTACAAAAGGAAAACAATAACTAAAGAGAAAACAAAAGACTATCTATTCTAAAAACTAGCTCAGAAACTAGCCAAAACTGACTAGCCCTGACCAACCATTCAGTTCTGTCTAAAACAGACTTATATACAAGTTTCTGGAATCAGCTTTCTCGTGAGGCGAAGCCTCTCTCGCGATGCGGAAATTGTGAACAGTCTGCGACCTTTGGTATTCTCGCGAGGCGAACACACCTTCGCGAGGCGAGAATCTGAAGAGTCTTCTTATTACGCCCGTTATGAACATCAGGGGTCAACCGTGATGCTTTCTGATTTCCAGACTCGCGAGGCGAATTGATGCTCGCGAGGCGAAACTCTTCAACTTCAAAACTGCCACAGCCGTGATCTTCAACACGGGTAAACCGTGATAGTCTCTGACTTTTAGGGCTGGGTGACTCGCGGGGCGAGATATCCTTCGCGGGGCGAACCAGAATTATTTCCTTTTTATTAACCTGAAAACAGAGAATAGCATCAGTACTTTATTTAACTCTAAATCAACTAAATTAGCTTAAAAACACTTTACAGACTCAAAATCTTACTTAAGAACAATAAAGTCTAATTTGGGTGAAAATGATATAAAATTAGCACAAAGCCATGGTCTTTACTAGTTATAAAACCAGTCAAACAGAGGCTCATCATGGCCAAAAAAGAGACCAAGAAGGCAGTGAGCGAAGCTAGAACTAAAGCTTTTGATGGGTTGTACCAATCCTTAGGCACCAAAGATGGTGAGAAATCTATTTATAGACTTGTTAAAAATAGGGAAAGAAAGATAAGAGACTTGGACCAAGTGAATTGTATTAAGGATGAAGAAGGTTGAGTTTTGGTTAAGGAACAAGATATTAAAGATAGATGGAAGAATTATTTCCACAAGTTATTTAATGAAGGATTTGAAGTTTTATCGTGCTCACAGGTGCTTGACATCAGAGAGGAGGACCAAAATTACACTTTTTATGGTAGAATCCAAGAGCATGAGGTAAAAGTAGCTTTGAGAATGATGGATAATGGCAAGGCAGTTGGATATCTCTGGAGGTATGGAAGAGTCTAGGAAATAGAGGCATTAGTTGGCTCACGAAGTTTTTTAACGAGATTATGAGGTCAAATAAAATGCCGGACGAATGGAGGAGAAGCACTTTAGTTCCGATTTACAAGAACAATGGAGATATACAAAATTGCGCAAATTATAGGGGGGGATTAAGCTTATGAATCATACTATGAAGAGTAAATAGACAAAATGGTCCCTGAAACTGTGAGATCGTGTCAATTTGGTCCCTCAAATTAACGAAATTGCAAAAAGGTCCCTGAAACTGTCAAACGTTAATCAAGTTGGTCCCTCCGTTAGGCAGGGTTACTTGACGCCGTTAACGGCGCTGACGTGGCACGTTAAGTGCCCATGTGGCATGACAGCTGTACCACAGTTTCAGGGACCAATCTGACACTAAATTTCAGGGACCAAATTGACACTCAATTTTTTTTCTAAAAACCAATGTTCATCATCTTCTTCCTTCGGCTGTATGCAATCCCATTATCATTTATGGGATTGTCCACCCCATCAAAGAAGGCATAGTTAAAAGGAAAATCATCATTCCCATAAAGACTTAAGAAAGGGTAAATGTTTACGGTGAACGGTGCACCATTCTTGTTCAGAAATTGCACTATCTGGGTCATGAGATCACTGATATCAGGCCTAAATGTTCCTGCAGATGGAACTTGATTATCTTCTGGAGACTGATACACATCAGCATTTAAAGTCTGTAGCCTTTATGGCATCTCCAAAACCAGCTTCATTAAGGGCATTTTGAATGTTCTGTAGTGCAGGTAGGGTGATATTCAAGAATGAATTATTGTAGGATTTCAAAAATGGCTCATTCCCAACTGCTACATACCTGTGAAAGCTCATAGATAGAATGCATTATTATATATATACTTAGGCAAAAAAAAAGACAGTCTTAGTTACAAAATTGTTCTCCCTGAACCCAAAATTAAATCAAAAACATCAAAAGCAACAGAGATAGTTCTGCAGGGTCAAAATTCAAAGTTGAGAAAAAAGATTTCATGCCATAACAATGATAATGCTTCCTAATAAATAAAGGTACGCAATGATATATTTTTGAAGAGTTTCATAGCAACACCATATTTAAGAGTTTGACCACTCCAATGGCAAAAACAGACATCACCAACTTTGCAGACTAAGTTATAACTGAGAGCCCAAACCTAACATAATTCCAAATTATTCCCCAAAATATTTTACAAGTTTGCCTAAAGCTGACAAAATTTAGCATTTCAAGAGAAGTTGATAAATTGTCTGCAAGCACAAATCAAATGCCTAACTTCTTTAAAATTATTCAAACTTCTCGTTAACCAATACATAAAGTCAAAACTGGAGAACTAAAAGGTGAAAGCCATAGAACCCACATGCCCGACAAGTTCTAATTGTTCAGTTTGTCATTCCTTCTTGATGCACTCTAGCCTGTTGTCTTAATCAGTAACTTAATACTCCCCCTTCCTTTTTATAAAAGAATATTCACTTCAGAAATCATATCTGATCATCAAAAACTATTTAGAGCAGTATTAATTGAACAATTAACTCGGATAACTTCTCATGATACACAAAGTATACATACTTTGCTATAAAAAAAAACTATTTGAGTATGACAAAAAAGTTATCTGAATCCAAATATCACATATTTGTATAATTTTTCTTCCACCAAGTAGTAAGCAGCAATCACCTTCAAGGCCTGTTCTTCGATGTGCATGGTTCGGGAAGGAAAAACGGTTCATGGGTCGGTGTTTAGGTGTGGGGTGGAAGGGGATGTGTTTGTGGGGACAAGTTTGATGGACACGTATGGGAAATGTGGCGAGATTGGTGATGCTGCCAAGGTGTTTGATGGAATGTCTGAGAGAAATGTGGTTTCTTGGACAGCTATGATTGTTGGGTATGTGCCTGTTGTAGATGTCGTGGAGGCGAAGAAGCTGTTTGATGAGATGCCGCAGAGGCATGTGGTTGCTTGGGACGCGATGATGCGGGGTATTGTGAAGGTGGGAGACTTGAGATGTGCTAGGGGTGTGTTTGATGATATGCCTGAGAAGAATGTAGTTTCTTTCACCACCATGAAGAGAGACAAACGAAGAAAGAAGAAGATGAACGTATGGGAAACCAGAGACAGACGAAGAAGGAGAGATAGTAGAGAGAAAAACCAGAGAGGGACGAAGGAAGAAGAAGATGAATAGGTTTTTAGAAAAAAAATTGAGTGTCAATTTGGTCCCTGAATCATTTTAGTCCCTGAAATTTAGTGTCAGATTGGTCCCTGAAACTGTGGTACAGCTGTCGTGCCACATGGGCACTTAACGTGCCACGTCAGCGCCGTTAACGACGTCAAGTAACCCTGCCTAACGGAGGGACCAACTTGATTAACGTTTGACAGTTTCAGGGACCTTTTTGCAATTTCGTTAATTTGAGGGACCAAAGTGACACGATCTCACAGTTTCAGGGACCAAATTGGCTATTTACTCTACTATGAAGCTATGGGAAATGGTGCTTGAACGGAGACTAAGAAAAGAAACCAAAATCACCGACAACCAATTTGGTTTTATGCCCGAGAGGTCGACCATAGAAGCAATTTACTTGCTACGACGAGTGATGGAACAATATAGAAGGGATCAAAAAGATTTACACATGGCCTTCATTGATTTGGAGAAAGCGTATGATAGGGTGCCAAGAGAGGTTTTGTGGAAAGCCCTAGAAAAGAAAGGTGTTCGGATTGCCTATATTCGAGCTATCAAGGATATGTATGAGGGGGCCACGACTAGTGTGAGAACGCAGGGTGGAGCCACAGAAGATTTCCCAATAACCATGGGTCTGCACCAAGGGTCATCTTTAAGCCCCTATCTTTTTACCTTGGTCTTGGATGTACTTACGGAGCACATTCAAGAGCCAGCACCACGATGCATGCTTTTCGCAGATAATATAGTTCAAGTTGGAGAGTCGAGAGATAATATAAATGGAAGGTTGGAGACTTGGAGAAGAGCTTTAGAAGCATATGGCTTCCATTTGAGTAGAAGCAAGACGGAGTATATGGAATGTAAGTTTAGCAAAAGGTGAAACACCTCTAGCTTAGAGGTGAAAGTTGGAGACCACAACATACTACAAGTCACATGGTTTAAATATCTTGGGTCTATTATACAAAATGACGGAGAAATTGAGGGAGATGTAAACCATCGGATTCAATCAGGATGGTTGAAATGGAGGAAGGCTTCGGGTTTTTTGTGTGATAAAAAGGTACCTCTTAAGCTAAAGGGAAAATTTTACCGTACAGCTATTAGACCGGCGATGTTGTATGGGACGGAGTGTTGGGCGGTAAAAAATCAACACGAGAGTAAAATCAATGTAGCAGAGATGAGAATGTTGTGCTAGATGAGCGGAAAAACTAGACGTGATAGGATTAGAAATGATAGTATTAGAGAGAGAGTTTGGGTAACACCTATTGTAGAAAAGATGGTTGAATCTCGACTTAGGTGGTTGAAGGCCAATGATTTAACTATTAACATGATTTATGATAGAACATTATGGTAGTGTATGATCCATGTAGCCGACCCCACCTAGTGGGATAAGGTTTTGTTGTTGTTGTGTCATTGTAAGGAAAGTCATGCCAGTTTTCTTTGAGGCGGTGGATAGCTACCGGCGCATCACCTTCCGGTATGATTTTTATGAACCCCAAATCCTCTAGCAAAGATAATATGACCTCACATACGGTCCAGAGTTTCCCACCATGTGAACATCCGGGACCTGCTCCGCGGGATGACTTAGCTTCAACGAATTCCCCTGGCAAGTTCCTTGGTACTATGCTACTGCTAAAACCTTGAGCCCCTTATATCAGCATTTAACATTGTCAGGAGGTCTGCACTAAATAGTAGCAGAAAAACGTTGCAGCGGTGGCTTGTCCGCCTCTATTGCCCTTACATAAGCTTCATAGTTGACACAAGCAGTAGTAGCATATGTGCCAAAATGGAGACTTCCATCGATAGATATTGATATGTTATAGTGTGATACCTTGCAATCCATGAATAACGTTGGGATGATTCTTTTGAAGCATTGCAAAAATACCTAGACGTAACTGTGGATAATGCACATGCACCAGAAGAATACCATACCTTTAGGAGGTGCGATGAGTTTCCACAATTTTTTTCTGCAAACTGCTGCAATTATGGCATTCATCTAGAACCATTAAACATCACAATTTAAAAAATGAGTCTCAGATATTTGATCAAATGATTTCGCAAGGATTACTTATTCTGTTAATTGTTCTTTTAAATGGAAGTCTGGTTTCTATTGAATTTTGTAATTGTGATAACATCCAAATGAAATGTAATAAGAAATGGTTAAATAAAGAAAATAAAGGTACATGGTTCACTCATGAAAGGAAGCGTAAGATGATAAGAGGAACGTTGTAAGAAATGATCATTTCGATCGATCAATAAACAAAAAAGTATAAAGCAAAAAAAAACCTCTGAGTATTGATGTCACATTTTTATTTTTTTTGAATTATATCTGTTTCATTAATATTTCTTATGTTAACCATGAAACCTTACCATGCAAGCCTCCTTACCATATTCATTTCTCGTACGTGAGTATATTTGCAGAGAATTGACAACTTGAAATTGACAATTAATTCCCTGTCTTTGTTTCAGGAAAGGAGTTACTTCCTTTGGATTCAATTACACAATGTAGCAAACTTGCAAAATGAAAGTAAAAGTGACTTGAGGGGTCTCGCCTTTCTTGAGTGTGCGAGGAGTCTGACATGATATCCCCCTAATTAATGGTCCTCGACTCCTCGAGTCTTATTTATACATCTTGAAACAGATTTAGATTTTCTCCTATTCACCTAAAACATACTCTCCTATAACTAATCACGGTGGGTCCACATATATTAAAAATTGTGTTTATATCTCTTTAACATGATTATCATGTTAAAGGAGAGGATCCAATTCCATCTTGAAACTGCTATTGTTCCAAGAACATGATATGCATACAAACAACTTCCATTACTAATCATGTGCATTATGACCACAGTCCATTGCGCTTCTAAAACCACCTGTTTACGTGATCACTTCTAGCTTCAACACTCCAATCTAAGGGAAACTTGAGTCTTCTTTCTAGTTGACACTACTTGAGTGAGAGTGAGGACTTGGTACGTACAGGTGATTTTCCATATCAATGGCCATTTCTACAATCATTTGGATAAATTCATATTCGTACCTACAAAAGTAGAAGGCCTTTTAATTCATTCATGCATATTTTCATTTTTTTCCTATTAATCAGAACTTATATCATCAAAATAATTATGGTTGACGAAAAAAAACTCCTATGTCATTCAAAATACAAAACTAGCTAAATCTAAAAGAAGGAAAAAAAAAACTCCTATGTCTCTTGACAAGTACGGCTTTCTAATTAACATTCTGTACATGATCAAGAACGAAGTATATATTGAGTAATTACTCCTCGGATCCACGGTATAAGAAACAAAACCGTAAAACACAAAGACCAAGAAAATTATTGGAATGAGTTAGTTATAATTAATACTCATATAAATTTTCAAAAACACTCATTCTAATTTTAATTAATATTTGATAGCCTATAATTGATGACAATAATTAATAAGGGCAATGTTGGAAATTAACATTTAATATATGTGAAAATTGATGTATGTTTCTTATATTTTGGATAAAAAAAGATCAATTTATTTCTTATATTGTGGACAAAGGGAGTAATTTATAATCATATTATTAATTTTTAGTACTAGTAGACATCCATTAATTATGAAACCTAGTAAAAGTAATTGAAAGTATATTACGTACCCAGTTTCGAAATGCCATCCTTTCAAGAGAGCAACTTTAGACAAAGCTGACCTCCATTTCTGCACCTTGTTAGAGTCCTTTCCAAACTTTTTTTCATGTGCAGTCATGGCATCACCATAACTATTTGTCTGATTGCTTACATCAGACTGTTTGACTTTGTAAAATATTGGCCAAACCAGTTGATTTTTGGTCTCCATACACTCCATGATCTTTGCAAGTTCATCAAGACACCACGTGGAATAGCCATAGTTTTCAGAGAAAACAATAATCGAAAGTCTTGATTTTTCAATTGCTTGAATAAGCGTTAGTGAAATTTGGTTCCCACCCACCAAACCCTCATCATCCATGAAGGTCTTGAATCCCTCCTGACGCAAAGCATTATAGAGAAATCCTGTAAATGAGTGGCGGGTATCTTCCCCAGTAAAACTCAGAAAAATATCATAGCGAGGCAAGGATTGGACGGCCAATTGCACAATCTTGGAGATTAATTCACATTCGTACCTATGGAAGCACAATTTGATTCAATACATGAAATCAGTTGGATCATAACCTTTCGTTTTCTTTCTATGAATCAGAATTATTACTTGAAAATAATAAAATTGTTAAGCGTTAAGTGCTAAGTATGAACCGTCAAATGCAGAGGAAGGGACATTGGGGTATGCCACGGTCCCTATCTTTGTCTTGGTATACTTCCTTGTGTTTGATTTGGTCCGACATCCCTCAAATTGTTTTTTTATGTTATATATTTGGTTTGATCCAGCTTCCCTTGGCCTATATTTGGGAGTTGAGTAATGAAGTGGAATGGATTGTTTCAAAGTTTAATCAGAGAATGGAGGGAGATCCCAAATCCCGAATTGAAAGGTACGAAAATTAGATGATTTAAACCAGATGGAGTAGTTTGGTTATCATCTTAACCACTCCACTCCATTAATCGAGAAACATACAAACAATAAATATCTTTAACGTCTCGTTCCATTACTAATCATGTCATTGTATCCCTCCAAACATATCTTTGAAGTTAAATTTATGCCTCAGCTAGATAGATTAGATCTAATTATTTTGATATGGTATTAAACTTCACATAAAAAGGTATGTGTATTCCAATATTAGTGATGTTACTTGTGGACAATTAAAGTATAGTACAGCATAGAATAGTACGTACATGGTGCCGTAGCCGTATTGCCATCCAATCAGGTCGGTGAGATGACTCAAAACTGACCTCCATTCCCGCAACTTCTGAGAGTCCATTCCAAATCTAAGTTCATGTTCAGCCATGGCTTTGGCATAAGTATTTCTCTCACGCCTTACATCAGAAGGATCCACTTCATAAAAGATGGGCCAAACGAGTTGGTTGCTCATCTTCAAACACTCAGTGATCCTCACAAGTTGATCAAGACGACGCACTGACGATGCGTAGTTTTCAGAAAAAATAACAATTGAAATCCTTGATTCGTCAATTGCTTTGACAATAGAGGGTGAAATTTGGTTCCCGTCATCATCATCATCATCATCGTTGTCATCCATGAAGATCTTGAATCTCTTGTGGCGCAAAGCATTATAGAGGTTACCAGTGAATGTAAAGCGCGTATCTTGCCCACAAAAACTGAGGAAAACATCGTAGGGTCTGTTGGTTTGGTGGATGGCATCTTCCTTCGGCATCATCATTGTATTAGCTAGGCCTAGCAGGATGGATGGATAGCTATGTGCTTCTTATTCTTCCCAAAGTCAACGCCAGTGTGAAAATGAAATGAATGCCCAATCAGCCACGCGCTTTTGCTTTCTTTCCTAGTTCCTAGTTAACTTCATTTCACTCTTTCTTGGGTCTTTCTCTTCCTCTCATCTCATCTCACCTTTTTTTAATCATATTATATCCTTTTTTTTTTATCCCTAAATTCATACGATATATATAAACTAATCATCAGTGGGAGAAAAGTATGGACAAGTTATGTCAAGAAATGGCTTTTTACAAACCTCTAAATCATTTCCATAATTAGAAATCTATACCATATATAAATTAATCCCTGATGGCCTATGGTGTGTTTGCTTTCATGTATAATTTCGTTTAACAATGTTCTTCTTTTGCTTATTCCTTCAGCTTTTATATATAAAGGTTACTATGAAATGAATATTTTGCTCATCAATCTTATGCCGACGGCTTCTAAACTATTTTAATGGTCATTGGTTTATTTGTTTATATATTTCAGGGGATAAAGTGGGTATCAGTACCATTGGAGTTCCATCATACATTGGACATGAAGGGCATCTCTAGGTATATTGATGCAGTTAGATTATATAGTTTTATTTATTTATGTCTCATGGGTAATATAATATTTTGCTTGTTGTTTATTTATATTTATTTCTTTTGTTATCTATTCTAACCTAAGAGACTCATTTTGTATTCTAATGAAACCCTAGCAGCCATTCTTATTCCCCTTTGTTCTCTCTTCATCTTCTCTATGTCCCTTTACTGCAGTATTGCTTCTCTTAACATGGTATCAAGAGCAAGGTTTATTCCATCCACCGCCTGGAAGAAACAGAGTGAAGAGATTTATGTTTTTTAATCGAAGAAGATTGGGGCCCTGTTCCACCGTTTGGACTTATTGCACTAAATGTCATCATTTTGCACATTTTCATGAAGCTACTGTTCCACCGTTTGGACTATTGCTCTAATAGCCATCATTTTGCACCAAAAGTCTTTGTTCCAGCATTTTGAATTCTTTTTTATCGTCGAGGTATCGTTCGATTGTATCCATCCGTTATTTTTCTTGCTGGACTTATTGAATCTGGTCTTCTTTCCATCAATTGGCACATGACTTTAGATTGCACCTTTATGGTACAGCATGGATATGAAGTGTCCCTTTCTTTGCCATCCAAAATTTGTTCTTCCAGTATGACCCATTTGCAGTAACCGGGTTTTTCCTATTTTTCTTCATTGTTTGTGTTTATTGGTATATTGGGCATTTTATAATAGTAGCAATGGCCAGTGAAAAAGATGATTCTCTTCAATCTATTAGTGTACAATTGAATGGGCAAAATTATTCATATTGGAGTTATGTGTTGAAGAATTTTTTGAAAGGCAAGAGAATGTGGGGCTATGTTTCTGGAACCTCTGAGAAACCAAAAGATAACAAAGATGGAAAATATGCAACTGAACTGGAATCCTGGGAAGCAAATAATTCGAAGATCATTACATGGATTAATAATTATGTCTCGCAGTCAATAGGAATTCAATTAGCAAAATATGAAACAGCCAAGGAAGTCTAGGATCATTTGAAAAGGTTGTATGTGCAGTCCAATTTTGCTAAGCAATACCAGCTGGAGATTGATATTCGGGCTCTCACTAGTGGAAATAATGTAATATACGGGAACGTTTTACGTCAGGTGACCATATGTTTGACGTTAAAAATGAGGCGGTGGCAGTTTTGTAAATATCATAGTTCATTAATTCAATTTTAACGTCAGTTGTTTTAAGGACTGACGTTAAAAGTGAAGTGACTCACTTTTAACGTCAGTTTAATAAACAACTGACGTTAAAAGTGAGTCACTTGACTTTTAACTTCAGTTCTTTCATCAACAGACGTTAAAGGTTATTTTAATAATTTTTTTATATAGTATACGTACCCTTCCGCATTGCCTTCCTCAAAGTTTCAGTTTCACAATTGCTTTGATGTTTTGTGTTTTTGTTTTGAAAACTAAAATATATGTGCGAAGTATAAGTTGAATCAATAACCCAAACCGGATCTCATTCATGAAGTGTAATACAGACTGATACAGAAGATTGAAAGGGTTTAAAATCCTATAAAAAGTTACATTGAAAGGGTTTAAAATCCTATAAAAAGTTACATTGAAAGGGTTTAAAATCCTAAACATTTGTTGAGGCTTCGTTCCCTTCACGGGTGAGCAAGAGAGGAGAGTCGAGCAACTGAGTTTTCCAGAGCGACTGAGCAAGGGTGCACCCGATCTGTTTCAGCAATGGTCTTGGAACAATCATTTGCTTCCAAAGCTGTCGATTCTCCGGAAAGATGATAAGGTGAGCAACTCACACTATGTGATTTACACAACCTTATCACCCATGTTATGTGATTTACACAACCTCAGAAGTTGTTTGACCATTAAGACAAAGACCTTTGAGTCTAGGAATAGGAAGAAAGAGTGATGAAGTTAATCTCCATGGCAGAGCCATATTGTGAAGCAGAAAATTAAAAGGATGGAAGGAAGCTATTTATAGGAGCAGGGGATGAAGTTACTAAGCTATTCTGATTTTTTTGAAAACTTATCTATAAACTTAATGCTCATTAAGAGGATTAAGTTACAAGGGTGCATGGGTAAGTAGCACGGTAGTCAAAGGAATGAATGTTGTTGCAGAAACTTATACACCTTTAACGTCAGTTGTTTAATACAACTGGCGTTAAAAGTGGATTAAGTTACAAGGTGCATGGATAAGTAGCACAGTAGTCAAAGGAATGAATGTTATTGCAGAAACTTATACACTTTTAACGTCAGTTGTTTATTACAACTGACGTTAAAAGTGTTTTTAAAATAATAAATAAATATTTTTAACATCAGTTTTTTATACAACTGACGTTAAAAGTGTGATTTTTACTTCAGTATAATAAATAGCTGACGTAAATAATCCTACATATTATAAACGTGCAGAATGAATATTGGAAATAATGTAATATACGGGAACTTGGCAGTCATAAACAAGTTGTGTAAAGAACTATATTTGCGTCAGTTGTGCATGTAAAGAACTTGTGTAAATATTAAGCAAGTTTATTTTTAATGAAGATTAAAAATAAACTTGTGTAAATAATAAATAAGTTTATTTTTAATCTTCATTAATTAGCTTGAATTAGTAAACATATTCTTCTGAAAATTAAAATAAATAAACACTTAACATAAAAGTGTTATATGTATAATCAAATCGTATCTCATTGAAGCGATTCATAAGTTACAATTACATGATTAAAAGATAAAAAAATTCTGCAACATAGCACTAAAATATTAAAAAGTTTATGCTTCAACATCAATTTCTTCTCAGTTCTGTCCTCAGAAACTCCATTAATGGATGCATCGATCCCCTCCCTCATTTGAAGTCCTTGATGCTCCATCTGTGCTTTATCCACAGTCGCTTGGGGAGGAGATGGACTAAAGTGAGGGAGACATATTATGTGATTTACTCAACCTCGGAAGTTTTTTGACCATTAAGACAGAGACCTTTAAGTCTAGGTATAGGAAGAAATAACAAAAGTCTCAAATGTGATAGAACCATATTGTGAAGGAATAGAAAACGCACGAAATATAGAGGAAAAGAAGAGGGTGTATTTCTGATCGATACGTCGAAGAATGACACTTTATATAGAGAATAGAGTCTCTCTGATTGTCTTGAAAACTAATCTATAAACTTAATGCTCATTAAGAGGATTAAGTTACAAGGTGCATGGGTTAGCACAGTAGTCAAATTAAAGGAATGAATTTTTTTTTCGCATAAACTTATACCCTTTTAACGTCAGTTTTCTTCAACAACTGACGTTAAAAGTGCCTTTAAAATAAAAAAATATTTATTTTTAACGTCGGTTGTTTAATACAACTGACGTTAAAAGTTTGATTTTTTACTTCAATTAAATAAATAGTCAAAGGAATTAATGTTTTTGGATAAACGTATACACTTTTAACGTCAGTTTCTTAAGACAACTGACGTTAAATATATGACCTTTAACGTCAGTTTTTACAAACAACTGACATCAAATGTTGTTTTATTTTGGTTTACACCCGCGCGCCTTCTGCACTTCGCTCTGTACGTCTCTTTTCTCTTTTCATCACGCTCAACCCTCACTCTCAACCCTCACTCTCACTCTCACTCTCACTCTCACTCTGCCCTAATCGCGAGCTCATCTCCACCGCAACCACCGTGAGGGCTTCTTCGCCACCACCGTGAGGTACACTCTTAACCCTAACTCCGTCTTTCCATTCATTCTTTGCAATAACTTGACATCTCCCTTTCCCCTTCCCGCGCACTAACTCTCCTTGTCCCTTTGCTCTCAGTAACCACATCGAACGTTGGCCACCACTCGAGCTACCCTCCCCACCACCATGCGAGCACCTATTTCTGGTGAGTCTTTAGGGCATATTTTTTTATTTTTGGTTTTGAGTGTATGTTGAAACTGTAGTCTCAGTAGTTGAAACTTGAAACCGTGAGTTTGAGTTGTTTGGAATGTCTCTATTTTTGGTTTTGAGTGCATGTTGCTCTGCTGGTTGATCTGTCATGGCCGTGATGCTCATCACGGCTAGGCCGTGATCAGTTCTGCCTGTGATGGTGCGGTTCGATTGGTACGTTACAGCGTGATGGACATCACTGCCAGGCCGTGACCAGTGCTTGGCAATCTTCAAAAACTATAGTTTTCAATCTCCCGTATTGTCCTTATATTGGATATATGTTTTGTATATCTACAGGACCTATCTAGTTATGGATCGTAGTTGGATGGTTTGTAAGCGCACTAGTGCTTAGTATTTGAAGGGGGTGAGAGAATTTAAAGAATTTGCTCAAAGGAATGTTCCTAATAGTAATGGAATGTTCTGTTGCCCTTGTGTCAAGTGTTTGAATACGAGGAAATGTACGGTGAAGGATATACGTACTCATTTGATTTGTGAAGGTATTTGCTTGAGTTATACAAGATGGATATGGCATGGTGATGTGTTGTTGAGTAGTACGGCAAGTGTCTCCCAAAGTGAGGACGTTGACATAGATATGGAGGATGATCCAGTAGAGGACATGATCTGTGATATTGGACAAGAATCTTTTTATCGAGCTCATGTGTATGATAGGATGTGCGGTGATGCGGATAAGCCTTTATATCCAGGTGTACTACTCATACACGGTTGTCGGTGGTGCTAAAATTGGTTTGTGTGAAGGCGAGAAATGGTTGGACCGATAAAAGCTTCACGGAATTGCTTGAAGTGTTGAAAGACTTGCTTCCGGAGGACAACTCATTGCCTGACCGTAACTATGAGGCCAAGAAGGTATTGTGTCCTATGGGTATGGAGTATAAGAAGATACACGCATGCCCCAATGATTGCATATTGTACACCGGTGTTCATGAAGACAATCACGATTGCCCCAAATGTGGGTTATCATGATACAAAGTGAAGGGTGGTGATGATGATGATGATCTTGATGATGTGAGAAAAAAAGGGTCCTCCTGCGAAGGTGTTGTGGTATCTTCCAATAATTCCAAGGTTCAAGCGATTGTTTACCAATGCGAAAGATGCGAAGAATCTTAGATGGCATAATGATGAGAGGAAACGTGATGGAAAGGTTCGTCATCCTGCTGATTCTATGCAATGGAAGAATATCGATACTATGTTTCCGGATTTCGCCGATGAACCAAGAAACCTAAGGCTTGGACTTGCTACGGATGGAATGAATCCTTATGGTAACATGAGTAGTATTCATAGTTCATGGCCTGTTCTGTTGGTAATTTACAACATGCCCCCTTGGTTGTGCATTAAGCGCAAATGCATGATGTTGTCTATGATGATTTCGGGCCCAAAGCAATCGGGAAATGACTTAGATGTTTATCTAGGTCCCTTGATTGAAGACTTGAAAACGCTGTGGGTGGAAGGTGTTGATGTAGTTGATGGGTATTCTCATGAGACTTTCAAACTTCGTGCCATGTTATTTTGCACCATCAACGACTTTCCAGCATACGGTAACTTGTCTGGGTACAGTGTCAAGGGGCATAAAGCATGCCCTATATGTGAAGAAGGCACATGCTACACTCAGTTGCATCATGGAAAGAAGACGGTTTACCTTGGGCATCGGAGATTTCTTAGACGTGATCACCCATATTGTAAGATGAAAAAACCTTTTAATGGATGCCAAGAGACAGAAGAAGCACCGGCGGCATTAATTGGAGAGCAGGTTTATCAGAGGGTAAAGGGCATCGATGTTATATTCGGTAAGTCCAAAAAGAAAGGTAAAGCTACTGAGAAAAACATATGGAAGAAGAGGTCGATATTCTTTGATCTTTCATACTGGCGCAAGCTTGATGTCAGACACTGCATTGATGTGATGCATGTGGAGAAAAATGTGTGTGATAGTGTGATCGGGACGTTTCTCAACATTCAGGGCAAGACAAAGGATGGTGTGAATGCTCGTCTCGACCTCGTTGATATGGGTATACGAGAGAAGTTAGCTCCGGTTGTTGAGGATGGTAAGCGAACTTGTTTGCCGCCAGCATGTCATACTTTGTCAAAAAAAAGAGAGACAAAGTTTCTGCGGGTGTCTTCAGGGCATCAAAGTTCCACATGGTTACTCTTCAAATATGAAGAGGCTTGTCTCTAGTGATCTTAAATTGGTTGGCTTAAAGTCTCATGATTGTCACATCTTGATGCAACAACTTCTGCCCGTTGCTATTCGTGGTATTGCTCCAAAAAATGGGAGACATGCCATTACTCGGTTGTGCTCATTCTTCAATTCTATATGTAGCAAAGTCGTTGACCCCCGTATATTGGATGACTTGGAAGTTGAGGCTGCTACAATCTTGTGCCAATTGGAGATGTATTTTCCTCCTTCCTTTTTCGACATAATGGTTCATTTAATTGTTCATTTGGTGAGGGAGATTAGATTATGTGGGCCGGTTTTTCTGAGATGGATGTACCTAGTTGAGCGCTACATGAAGATCTTGAAAGGGTACGTGAAGAATCCTCATCGTCCGGAATCATCTATTGTTCAAAGATATGTTGCAGAAGAAGCTATTGAGTTTTGTTCGGACTACCTTCATAACACGGATCCTATAGGGGTTCCTAAGCCTCGGCATGATGAGATCAGATGTCAAGGTAAGGGTACACATGGCTTAAGTATTAATAGCAAGGATCGGGAGGAAGTGCTTCAAGCACATTTGTATGTATTGAACAACATCGATTGTGTTCAGCCTTTCTTATTTGAACATAAAAGAAAAGTCAATCAAGAAAACCCTCGAATGAGCGAAAGGTGGTTGTTGAACAAGCATAACAAGACTTTCTTACCATGGTTCAAGGAAGAAATGCTTAAGGATGGTAGTACTGCTTCTGATGACGTAAGATGGCTAGCACGTGGGCCTAGCTTCAACGTCATATGTTGGAGCGGATACGACATAAATAACTTTTCCTTTTATACAAAGGAACAAGATAACAAGAGTACCATGCAAAATAGTGGGGTTATGATCGTGGCCGAAGCAATGCACTTCTCTAGTGCAAAGGACACAAAACCCGTTAAAGCACCGACACCTTACTTTGGATATATTGAAGATATTTGGGTGCTCGATTACACTAAGCTTACGGTGCCGGTTTTTAAATGTAAGTGGGTTGATAGTAACGGTGGTGTACAAACCGACGAATTGGGGTTCACATTGGTAGACCTCAACAAGTTAGGTCATATAAATGAGCCTTTCATAATCGCTTCCCAAGCAAAACAAGTGTTCTACATCACTGATCCTTCTAACAAAAGGTTGTCTGTGGTTCTCCAAGGAAAAAGCATGTATAATGGCAGTGATGAAAATCAAGATTCAAATCTTGATATTCCCGAGACTCCTTCTTTTTCAACAAGCATGCCTACTATAATCGAGGAGACACAGGTGGACGATGTACATGCCACTCGTGATGATCATCACGAAGGGATATTGATATAAGTAGTTTAAACTTAGTAAACATTTATTTTTATTTTTATTTCTGTATTTATTTTGAGTTATAACCTATGTTATTAAATATATATTGTTTCTGAACAGGAATACATATGGATCATTGTTCCATTTTTCCTTTGCAATTCTATAATGTCTGTGATATTATGTGTTCCTGGAATATTTACTTAATGCAGGGATAGCTGAGGGGAGTGATATTTTAAAAGTGAATTTAAAAAAAAAATCTATTAACGTCAGTTGTATCAAACAACTGACGTTAATAGTATTTTATAAAATATACAGTACACTATTAACGTCAGTTGTGTAAAACAACTGACGTTAAAATTAAAACCTTTAACATCAGTTTCTTTATAACAACTGACGTTAGTTTAACAAAATTAACGTTCGTTGTCTTAAAGAACTGACGTTAATAGTTTTATGTTTAACGTCAGTTATTTAAACAACTGACGTTAATTTTGACAAAATTAACGTCAGTTGTGTTAAAGAACCGACGTTAATAGTTTTATATTTAACGTCAGTTCTCAACTGACGTTAAAATTTTAACTTTTAACGTCAGCTGTATTTACGTCAGTCAGTATTCTGACATAAAAAATCAATTTTAACTGACGTAAAAAGCACTTATTGCACTAGTGTCTTCAACAAAACAACATGAGCATCCAAGAATTCTATTCTGCTATGTCCAACCTTTGGGATCAATTGGCTCTTACTGAATCTTCAGAATTACAAGCTTTCAAAGCGTACACTGATCGTAGAGAAGAACAACGCCTGGTTCAATTTTTGATGGCTCTTCGGGATGATTTTGAGGGGATTCGTGGATCCATTCTACACCACAATCCTCTCCCAACTGTTGATTCGGTGGTTAATGAGTTGTTAGCTGAAGAAATTCGCCTCAAGTCTCAATCTGATAAAGGGAATGTTGACAAAGGGATCCTCCCCAATCCTAATTTATCTGTTTTTGATGTTCCTTCTAATAAAGGCAAATCTTATGGAAAGGTTGGTTATGATGAGTGTAGCTTCTGCAATGGAAAGCCCAATGTCCAAAATTGTTGAACAAGCCACAACAAACACCGCAACCTTCTCAATGGAGACCTCCAAGTCAGTTTAACCAACGAAACATCAAGCACTTCAGGCCTCCAGCACCCAATACTAATGCAGTTATTCCTCCGTATGATGAGAGCACATCTCTCTATAGTCCTTCAGTAGCTGATCTTGCTGAGCAATTTCAGAGGTTTCTTGCCACACAGCCATCTGCCATGTCTGCTATGTCTGCCTATTTCAATATAGGTTTGTCCTCCTCTAGCTCATCAGGTATATCCCCATCCTTATGGATCCTTGACTCTGGAGCATGTCATCATATGTCATCTGATTTAAACTCTTTTGTGTCCTTATATCCTGTTTCATCTGTACCAATCATAACTGCTGATGGAACCCATCTGCCGGTAGCAGGCACTGGGTCTGTTTCCACATCTCATTTGTCCATTCCAGATGTTTACTATATTCCTAAATTACGTGTTAGTCTTATTTCTGTTAGTCAATTATGTGATTCTGGTTACTCGGTTTTATTTTCTTCCACTTCTTGTTATGTGCAGGATTTGCAATCCCAGAGGCTGATTGGGACAGGCCGTAGACAGGGGGGACTTTATGTTTTGGATGAGCTGAGAGCTCCAGATGTTGCAGCTGCTAGTGCTGACTTGTCGTCTTTTAATTTGACCTCCTCTTCTTCTAGTTTTTATTTATGGCATTCTCGTTTTGGTCATGTTTCTTCTTCCCGCTTGAAATACCTGGCTTCTACAGGAGCTTTAGGAAAGTTACAAACTAATGATATTTCTGATTGTTGTGGTTGCAAACTTGCTAAATTTTCTGCTTTGCCTTTTTGTAAAAGTGTTTCAATTTCGGTTGCACCTTTTGACTTGATCCATTCTGATGTATAGGGACCATCCCCAACTGTTACTAAAGGTGGTTCTAGATATTATGTATCTTTCATTGATGATTGCACTCGTTATTGTTGGGTTTATCTTATGAAACATGGTTATGATTTTTTAAGCATTTATCACATGTTTCGTGCTTTGGTTAAAACTCAGTATAATGCTGTTATTAAGTGCTTTAGATGTGATCTAGGTGGTGAATATACTTCCAACAAATTTTCTGAATTACTTGCCTTTGATGGGACTTCTCACCAAACCTCTTGCACTGATACTCCTGAACAGAATGGAGTTTCTGAAAGAAAACACCGTCATATTGTTGAAACTGCTCGTTCTCTTCTTTTATCTGCTTCTGTCCCAAGTGAGTTTTGGGGCGAAGCTATCCTCACTGCTGTTCATGTCATTAACCGGATCCCATCTTCTGTCACTTCAGGTTTGTCTCCCTTTGAAAATTTATATGGTTGTGCTCCTGATTATACTAACATGAGAGTTTTTGGTTCTACTTTCTTTGTTCTTCGTCCGCATGTAGAACGTAGTAAGTTGTCTTCTCGGTCAGTGATCTATGTTTTTCTTGGTTATGGTGGTGGTCAGAAAGGTTATCGTTGTTATGACCCTGGAAATCAAAAATTGTATGTCTCACGTCATGTTGTGTTTCTTGAACATATTCTTTTTTATTCTGTTCCTTCTAGTTCACATGGTCTTACCAAAACTGATATCATCCGTATTGACCCTTTTTCCACGGATTCAGACATTACACCTCCTTTAGTTACTCATAGTCAAAATAATTCTAATGTTGAGCTTTGCAGGGTTGACACTAGTAGTTCTGCTAATCCAGAAGCCTCCTTTGTCCCTAGGCCTCCCCAAGAAGCTTCTGTAATTGTGGATCCTCATCCTCCTCGGTATCCTCCTCATGAACGTAAGTCCACTAAATTACCAGATTTTGTTTATTCTGTCTATTCCACTTCCTTTTCTTCCTTTTTAACCTTTATTCACAGTTTGTTTGAGCCCTCTTCTTATAAAGAGGTGGTTCTTGATCCCTCTTGGCAGCAGGCTATGGCAGAGGAACTTTCTGCTTTGCACAAGACAGATACTTGGGACCTTGTCTCTCTTCCACCAGGAAAATCTGCAATTGACTCTCGTTGGGTATATAAGATCAAAACCAAGTCTGATGGGTTTGTTGAGAGATATAAAGCTCGTCTGGTTGCTAAGGGGTTTTCTCAACAATATGGCATGGATTATGAAGAAAACTTTTGCTCCTGCTGCCAAAATGACCACTATCTGTACCCTTATTGCAGTTGCATCTATCCGTCAATGGCATATTTCGCAAATGGATGTTAAAAATGCCTTCTTGAATGGTGATCTTCAAGAAGAAGTTTATATGGTTCCTCCTCCGGGTGTTTCTCAATATCCAGGTGAAGTTTGTAAATTGAAGAAGGCTCTCTATGGGCTTAAACAAGCTCCTCGTGCTTGGTTTGAAAAGTTCTCCATTGTGATTGAATCCCTTGGTTTCTACTCAAGCCCCCATGATTCTGCCTTGTTTATCAGGTGCACTCCTCAAGGTCGTATCTTACTCTCTCTATATGTTGATGACATGATTATTACTGGGGATGATGTTGATGGGATTATAGATTTGAAACTCCAATTAGCCCGACAATTTGAGATGAAAGACTTGGGTACTCTTCGTTACTTTTTGGGGATTGAGGTCGCCTACTCAACTCGAGGCTACTGATAAGCCTCTGGCTCATCTAGTTTTATGGCTAGTATGACCAGGGTTTTGTGCTAATTATATCTCATTTTCACCCAAATTAGATTAGATTGTCCTCAAGCAAGGTTTTGAGTCTCTAAAGTAGTTTTAGGTTAATTTAGTCAGTTTTGTAGTCAAATAAAGCACTTATGGCTATTTTATTGATTTCAGGTTGACTTAGTAGTTAAAGGACTAAAGAATCAGGGAAATTTCAAGTCTGGAGTTGTTCGCCTCGCGAGAGTATTCTCGCCTCGCGAACCTGAAAGCCAGCTGAACAGCAAAAATGTCATCCTCTCTGGTTCGCCCCGCGAACAACACCTCGCCTCGCGACCCTGATAGCTGACTGTTCCAGAGAAATGCAACCCGTTCTGTGTCGCCTCGCGGATCCATGTCTCGCCTCGCGAGACTGAAGACCAGAAGCCATGACTCTTCCATTCCTCGCCACGCCAGCAGTACTTCGCCCCGCGAGAAGACCAAACGTTGCAGACTCTTCATGATATTCGCCTCGCGAGTGGGGGTTCGCCTCGCGAGTGGGCTCAGTTTCTGAATACTATAAATGGTTGTTATGGGTAGATTAGAAGAACTTTTGCTTCTCCATAGTTTTTACATATTTTCTGTGTGTTTCGTTTTTCCATAGAGAACTAAATTTCTTGGATTAGTCTACTCTAATCGATTTCCACTACACTTGAGGTTTTGTAATTCTTGTTTTGTATGCTTTTCCCTTTTCAATACCATATTATACATTTCTGTTTGTTTAATTCAGGAGTGTATAGTGTTGTGTTGATTTATTTCGGTGATGTTATGTTCCTATATTGAATCGCGTTTGTTTAATTCGCGTGTGTTCGTTCATGTTCTTTTAGTTCATGAGGGCTTAACCCCGTTTGTTTAATTCGGGAATAGGAACATATATCTCGTAGTAGCGATTTCGTTTGTTAATTGTTGCTACAACCGAAGGGGGATTAGAATCTGCTTAAGGCTTGGAATTTACATGAACCGATGATAGTTGGGAAATCGAGAACAGTAGATTAATCGTCTTTAGTTATTTGATAATCTTTTAAACTGCTTTGTTTTCATTGCTCTGTTTATGCTTTGTTTTCAATTTGAATTTCAATCCAACCCCCCCCCCCCCCCCCCAAAAAAAACTGATTTTTGTGGTAAATAACAATTCAAGAGTCCTTGTGAAACGATATCCGAGTTGTCGCTTCCTAAACTACATTTTTACAAACCGCTCGCTTTTTGGCGCGTGCGCGACAGCGCGACCAAAAATTGGCGCCGTTGCCGGGGACTCTTGTTTGTTATTTTCGCATTTTTTTTCTTCTTCTTTTTCTTTTATTTCCGTTTTTGTTTTGAATTGGTCTAGCTACTAGGTCTACTTGCCCTGAACTGTGTGATTTTGATCCTGAAATTGAAAGAACACTGCACACACGCCGTAGAGAATTTCGGGCTAGCACTAGTGGTAATTCTAATTCTAAAACTGTTTTTGATAACATGGGTGACCAAAGGACATTAAGACAGCTTGCTGCCCCTGATGTAAATTATAATGGCTTGTGTATTGAATATTCTGGTGCTGTTACTCCCTTTGAATTAAAATCTGGTCTAATCCATTTGTTGCCAAGGTTTAGTGGTCTTGCAGGTGAGGATCCACACAAGCATTTGAAGGAATTCCAGGTTGTCTGCTCTACAACCTTGAGACCAGAGGGAGTAACTGAGGATCACATCAAGCTGAAAGCTTTCCCGTTCTCACTGCAGGGAGCTGCAAGGGACTGACTGTTATATCTTGAGCCAAACTCTATTACTACCTGGAATGATTTGAAGAAGGTTTTCTTAGAGAGATATTTTCCTGCCTCTAGAGCTGCATCAATCCGGAAGGAAATTTGTGGCATCAGACAAGGAAATGAGTCACTGGCTGAATATTGGGAGAGATTCAAGCAGTTGATACCCAGTTGCCCTCAGCATCAGATTTCCGAGCAGCTTCTTATCCAGTATTTTTATGAAGGGTTACTACCGATGGATAGAAACATTTTGGATGCTGCTAGTGGGGGAGCACTTGTTGATAAGACTCCAGCTGCTGCCAAGCAATTAATTGAAAATATGTCACTGAACTCCCAGCAGTTTACAACCAGAAGAAATTCTGTTGAGACAAGAGGTGTGCATGAGGTCCATAGTTCTTCTTCCAACCAGGCTCGTGATGATAGGATTGATAGGCTCACTTCTTTGGTGGAGAAATTGGCAATGGATAGGGTTCAGCCGGTAATGTTGTGTGGCATGTGCAACTCTCCTGAACACCCGTTTGATGCATGCCCCATTCTGAAGGAAGGGTCAGTTACTGAATTGTCTCAGGTTTATGCAGTCCATCCTTACAATCAAGGCAACAGTCAGAACCGGTACAGCACTCCTGACCTCTCCACAAATAGGTACCATCCTAACTGGAGGAATCATCCTAATCTTCGGTATGGGAACTCATCCCAACAACAACCGATGGCAGCACCTCAGAATCCTCCTCAAGTGACCACTTCTGCACCTTCCGAACCTTCCCTAGAGGACATGGTCAAGCAATTGGCTGCAAATAATCTCCAGTTTCAGCAGCAAGCACAGACTAGTATTCAGACTTTGAACACACAGATTGGACAGATTGGACAGTTTCAGCAGCGGACGGATGCTACCATTCAAGCCTTGCAGACACAGATTGGACAGCTTGCCACTTCCATAAACAACATACAGCAAGCTCAAGGATCAAGTCAACTGCCTGCACAAACAGTGATAAATCCCAATGTCTCCAATCCTAATGTGAGTGCCATTTCTCTGAGATCTGGAAAAGTTGTTGAGGCAGCCTCTGGAAAAGATGAAGAAACTGTTGAGGTAACTCCTGAGCCTTCAGTTGATGTTGAAGTTGAGAAAGTGTACATACCATCGATCCCCTTCCCACAGAGAGTACAGAAAAATAAGAAGATTGGTGGGGAAGATAAGGAGAGGGAAATTTTAGATGTGTTCAGAAAGGTAGCTGTGAATATTCCCCTTCTGGATGTGATCAAGCAGGTTCCTAAGTATGCCAAATTTCTGAAGGATTTATGCACCAACAAGAGAAGGTTGAAGAGTAATGAGAGAGTTAATTTGGGAAGAAATGTCTCAGCTCTTATCCAGTCTAAGCCTGCACCATAAAGAGTTGCTGTTTTAGCCCCCACTCAGGCACTACCACAAAAGTGCAAGGATCCGGGCACGTTTACTATTCCATGCACTATTGGGGACAAAAAATTTGAAAATTGCATAAATGTCATGCCCACCTCTATTTTCAATAACCTTGATCTTGGTCCCTTGCAGTATACAGGTCTCACTATCCAGTTGGCCAACAGGACCAGTGCCCGCCCCATGGGAATGGTAGATGATGTGCTGGTACAAGTTGATGAGTTGATCTTCCCTGCTAACTTCTACATCCTAGACATGGCAGGAGAGACATATTCAAGTAGATCACCAATAATCTTGGGCAGACCATTCATGAAGACAGCTAAGACTAAGATTGATGTTAATGATGGGACCATGTCTATGGAGTTTGGTGATATTGTGGCAAAGTTTAACATCTTTGATGCTATGAAGCATCCCCTGGAGGAGCACTCTGTTTTCCAATTAGAGTTGCTTTCTGAGATTATTGATGACACCCATGAGGACCTTGTTTCTGATTTTCCATTTTTTTCTGGTTTTGACGATATATATTCATGTACTGACTGTACTGACACTAACCCGTGTGCTGTTTGTGCTGTGTTTCTTGATTCAACTTTGCAGGATGATAGTGTGAGTGAAGCTGTCTGTTCAGCCGAAGTTCTTAACATCATGGCTACTCCAAATGTACCATCCATTGAGCAGCCACCATCCTTAGAGCTCAAGCCACTTCCTGGGAACCTGAAGTATGCTTACCTGGAGACGAATGAAAAACTTCCAGTCATTATTTCCTCCAGCCTTGACTCTGACCAGGAAGCAAAACTACTGGAGGTTCTAAAGAAGCACAAGAAGGCGATTGGGTGAACCTTGGCTGACATTCCAGGAATTAGCCCCCCCAGATGTATGCATAGAATTCTGTTGGAGGATGGGGCTAAACCTGTTAGACAGGCCCAAAGGCGGCTCAATCCATTGATTCTGGATGTGGTGAAGAAAGAGGTGACTAAACTTCTACAGGCGGGTATCATATACCCCATCTCTGATAGTACTTGGGTAAGTCCAGTGCAAGTTGTACCCAAGAAGTCCGGCCTCACTGTGGTAAGAAATGATAATAATGAGCTTGTACCCACTAGAGTCCAGAATAGCTGGCGAGTCTGTATAGATTATAGGAAGTTGAACCAGGCCACCAGAAAGGATGACTTTCCTTTATCGTTCATAGATCAGATGCTGGAACGGCTGGCTGGTAAATCTCATTACTGTTTTCTTGATGGCTTTTCCGGGTACTTCGAGATCCATATTGCCCCAGAGGATCAGGAAAAGACCACTTTCACGTGCCCCTTCGGCACGTTTGCTTATAGGAGGATGCCATTTGGCCTTTGTAATGCTCCTGGCACTTTCCAAAGATGCATGCTTAGCATTTTTACTGAATTTATTGAAAATTGCATGGAGGTGTTCATGGATGATTTCACTGTATATGGCTCCTCATTTGATGCATGTCTGCATAGTCTGAGTTTAGTTCTAGAAAGATGCATTGAGACTGATCTGATTTTGAACTATGAAAAATGTCACTTTATGGTAGAACAGGGGATTGTTCTAGGTCATGTTATTTCTAAAGAGGGTATTTCAGTAGATCCTGCAAAAATTGATGTGATTTCTTCATTGCCTTACCCATCTTGCGTTCGCGAGATCCGTTCTTTTCTTGGTCATGCAGGTTTCTACAGGCGCTTCATTAAGGACTTCAGCAAGATAGCTCTGCCATTGTCAAACTTGCTGAAGAATGATGCCATGTTCCATTTTGATGACAACTGCAAGCAGCCATTTGACTACCTGAAAAGAGAATTGACTTCTACCCCCGTCATCCAACCCCCCGACTGGACCCTCCCTTTTGAACTCATGTGTGATGCTTCTAATTATGCTGTGGGAGCGGTTCTGGCACAAAGGGTGGGCAAGGCTGCCCATGTCATTCATTATGCTTCTAGGACATTAGATGCTGCACAATCAAATTACACCACCACTGAGAAGGAACTGCTAGCTGTTGTGTTTGCACTTGATAAATTTAGGTCATATTTGCAAGGTTCAAAGGTTATTGTTTTCACTAACCATGCAGCTCTGAAGTACCTGTTAAAGAAACCAGAAGCGAAGCCAAGACTGATTCGGTGGATGCTTTTGCTCAAAGAGTTCAATGTGGAGATAAAAGACATGAGTGGAGCGGAAAATTTGGTAGCCGATCACTTGAGCCAAATAGCAAGGGATGAGGATCCTTCTCCCATCCAAGATGATTTTCCGGATGAACAGCTTCTACAACTGCATGGGGTAACGCCATGGTTTGCTGACATTGTTAACTTTCTTGTTGCTGGTGTTGTTCCTGCAGGTACAAGTAGATCCAAGATCCACAAGCTCAAGAGTGATTCAAAGTACTATGTGTGGGATGATCCATACCTTTGGAAGTTTTGCAGTGATCAGGTGATTCGGAGGTGTGTCCCGGATTATGAGACAGAGTCCATCCTGCACTTTTCTCATGCCTCTCAAGTAGGGGGACACTTTGGACCACAGAGGACGGCAAGAAAAGTCCTAGATTCTGGGTTCTACTGGCCCACAATTTTTAGAGATGCCTATGAGGTCTACAGGAATTGTAAGGAATGTCAAACAGCAGGCCCTGCCATCACTCGTAGGAGTGAGATGCCTCAGCAGCCCATGCTTTTTTGTGAGGTTTTTGATGTGTGGGGAATCGACTTTATGGGTCCTTTCCCTGCTTCTTTTGGTTTTCTGTACATTCTTTTGGCTGTTGACTATGTTTCAAAGTGGGTGGAAGCTATACCCACTAGGACTAACGATGCTAAAGTTGTTTCAAAATTTGTTAGGTCCAATATTTTTTGCAGGTTTGGCATACCTCGGGCTATTATCAGTGACCAAGGCACTCACTTCTGCAACCGCACCATGGAAGCCTTACTCAGGAAATATGGAGTTGTGCATAGAGTCTCCACTGCTTACCATCCCCAGACCAATGGCCAGGCTGAGATATCAAACAGGGAGATCAAGCAGATTCTAGAGAAAATGGTGCAGCCGAATAGAAAGGAATGGAGCCACCGTCTAGAAGACGCACTGTGGGCTCAGAGGACCGCTGTCAAGACGCCAATAGGAATGTCCCCCTTTCGGCTTGTATTTGGTAAGGCATGTCACCTCCCGGTGGAAGTTGAGCACCGTGCATATTGGGCAGTCAAGTGCTGTAACTTGGAAATGAAAAAAGCTGGTATTGAAAGGAAACTCCAGTTGCAGCAGCTTGAGGAGCTTAGGCTAGAAGCCTATGAAAGCTCTAGGATTTATAAAGAGAAAACAAAATATTTTCATGATAGGATGATTGCTAGGAAAGAATTTTCTGTGGGCCAGCAAGTCTTACTATTTAATTCCCGCCTGAAATTGATGGCTGGGAAACTTAGGTCCAAGTGGATTGGACCATTTGTTGTTACTAATGTTTTTCCTTATGGTGCAGTAGAGATTAAAGATGCAGGTAGCAACAAGTCCTTCAAGGTTAACGGGCAGAGGCTGAAGCCATTCCATGGTGTGGATGCTGGTGTTCCTGACGATGCTACTGTTGAGGAGCTCTCCTTGGAAGCTCCCACCTACACTGACACTTGATCAGGGAACATCTTTCCTTTCCCTCACTCTGATTTTATAGTTATGTTGTTCATTGGGGACAATGTATATTTTAAGTGTGGGGGATGGAACTAATTGTAGCTTTGTTTTGTGTTTGGTTGGTCTTGTGTTTGAATAAATTGTGTTGAGTCTTATGTTGGCAGGTTGCTGGATTTTGATTGATTTTGCACAGATTGATTGCATGATTGATGTGATGACCCCCCTAGGTTGAAAAAAAAATTTGTTTTTGAAAAGTGATCCCCATGTGATTGAAAACTGAACTTTGAGAGATTTTGTTGTGATGGCATGACTTATGATAAGTTTGGGGTGATAGGAAGCACACACTAGGGATAGAATCTCGGTCAAACAATTTGCAAAAATGTCCAGGTGAGGATTTGAGCCTCCAACATGTTTTTGATTGTGAGAATCACTTTCAAGTTACACTTTCCTGAATTTGCTTGAGTCTCTTTATGGTTTGCATGTCTATGTGTTGCTTCAAATGATTTAGGCATTTTCTTTGTAAATAACTACTTAGCCTAAAATAACCATCCCTAATGCATGTTCCTTAGTTATCCCCTTTGAGCCTAATTAGCTTGTTAATTCTTGATGGCCTTATGTTATAAGCTAAAATCTAAAAAAACCATGTTAACCCGTTCTTAGGATTAGGAGAGCATGGAATCTTAGTAAGAGAATGGTTGCAAGAAACTAAGTTTGGGGTGGCTACAAGGATATGATGTGTTGTTTGGGATTGATAAAAAGAAAAAAAAATATAATAAAAAGGTTGGAGCCAAGAAAAGAAAAGCAGAAAAAAAAAATGTCAAAAAGGCTATTTGAATAAAAAGGTTGTAGTCATCCAAGGCAAAAAGAACAATGAGAAAAGGAACTTGAGTGGAATTTCAATGTTTTGAAGTGTTTCATGCTCTCTTAGTTCCTAGGGACTTAAGCCTAGTACCTTTGTATATCCTACCCTTAGCCAGGCCCCATTACAACCATAAAAGACCTTTTGATGTTGCATGCATGTTTTCTGTGGGAACCATTTTGAGATGAAAATCAAATTTATGGGAAGTGCTCTTAAAAGTGAATTAAGTGAAATGTTGTTAACCTAGACAAACTGAGCGATTGAGTGAAACACTAAACTCCCTTGTGAGGAAGGCAGTTGTTTGAATTTGGTGATCTCCCTCTTGTGTGTAACCTGGATCCCTTGCTTAGATTTTTGATTGCTTGAATGATGAAATTCTCAATTGTTTAGAATAAATGATTGTGGAGATTACTTTGTTTGAAAGGGGGGGAACATTGAAGGAAAAAATTATTTTGATGAATTGCTTGAAATATGTGCAAAGTTGATTGAATCTCTTAAGCTTGCCATGTCTTGAGTCTTTTTGATTTTTTTTGAGTTTTAGTTTGCTTGGGGACAAGCAAAGTTTAAGTTTGGGGTATTTTGATAAGCCTCTGGCTCATCTAGTTTTATGGCTAGTATGACCAGGGTTTTGTGCTAATTATATCTCATTTTCACCCAAATTAGATTAGATTGTCCTCAAGCAAGGTTTTGAGTCTCTAAAGTAGTTTTAGGTTAATTTAGTCAGTTTTGTAGTCAAATAAAGCACTTATGGCTATTTTATTGATTTCAGGTTGACTTAGTAGTTAAGGGAATAAAGAATCCGGAAAATTTCAAGTCTGGAGTTGTTCGCCTCGCGAGAGTATTCTCGCCTCGCGAACCTGAAAGCCAGCTGAACAGCAAAAATGTCATCCTCCCTGGTTCGCCCCGCGAACAACACCACGCCTCGCGACCCTGATAGCTGATTGTTCCAGAGAAATGCAACCCGTTCTGTGTCGCCTCGCGGATCCATGTCTCGCCTCGCGAGACTGAAGACCAGAAGCCATGACTCTTCCATTCCTCGCCACGCGAGCAGTACTTCGCCCCGCGAGAAGACCAAACGTTGCAGACTCTTCATGATATTCGCCTCACGAGTGGGGGTTCGCCTCGCGAGTGGGCTCAGTTTCTGAATACTATAAATGGCTGTTCTAGGCAGATTAGAAGAACTTTTGCTTCTCCATAGTTTTTACATATTTTGTGTGTTTCGTTTTTCCATGGAGAACTAAATTTCTTGGATTAGTCTACTGTAATCGATTTCCACTACACTTGAGGTTTTGTAATTCTTGTTTTGTATGCTTTTCCCTTTTCAATACCATATTATACATTTCTGTTTGTTTAATTCATGAGTGTATAGTGTTGTGTTGATTTATTTCGGTGATGTTATGTTCCTATATTGAATCGCGTTTGTTTAATTCGCGTGTGTTCGTTCATGTTCGTTTAGTTCATGAGGGCTTAACCCCGTTTGTTTAATTCGGGAATAGGAACATATATCTCGTAGTAGAGATTTCGTTTGTTAATTGTTGCTACAACCGAAGGGGGATTAGAATCTGCTTAGGGCTTGGAATTTACATGAACCGATGATAGTTGGGAAATCGAGAACAGTAGATTAATCGTCTTTAGTTATTTGATAATCTTTTAAATTGCTTTGTTTTCATTGCTTTGTTTATGCTTTGTTTTCAATTTGAATTTCAATCCAACCCCCCGGCCCCAAAAAAAATTTGATTTTTGTGGTAAATAACAATTCAAGAGTCCTTGTGAGACGATATCCGAGTTGTCGCTTCCTAAACTACATTTTTACAAACCGCTCGCTTTTTGGTGCGTGCGCGACCAGCTACCTTCTTTCTCAATCTAAGTATATTGGCAACATTCTTGAACAAGCTCGTCTCTCTGATACGAAGGCAGCAGACACCCCTCTTGAGCTTAATACTCGATATGTCTCATCTGATGGTGTCCCCTTACCAGATCCTTCTTTATATCGTACTCTTGTTGGCAGCTTGGTGTATCTTACCATTACTAGGCCTGATATTGCTTATGCAGTGCATGTTGTTAGTCAGTTTGTTTCTTCTCCTACTACAGTTCATTGGGCAGCTGTTCTTCGTATTCTTCGTTATCTTCGGGGCACTCAGTTTCAGAGCCTCTTATTTCCTTCATCTTCTTCATTGGAATTGCATGCTTACTCAGATGCAGATTGGGGTGGTGATTCCACCGATTGTAAATCTACTACAGGGTTTTGCATTTTCCTAGGGGATTCTCTTATTTCTTGGAAGAGTAAGAAGCAAGCAGTTGTTTCTCGATCTTCTACGGAAGCTGAGTATCGTGCCATAGCATCCACCACTGCAGAAATCGTTTGGTTGCGCTGGTTACTTGACTCTATGGGTGTCTCCTCCTCTGCACCCACTCCTATGTATTGTGATAATATGAGTGCCATACAAATCACTCGCAACTCAGTCTTTCATGAACGCACCAAGCATATTGAGATTGATTGTCATTTCACTTGACATCATTTTCAGCAGGGAACCGTCACTTTGCCCTTTGTATTATCCTCCGTGCAGATTGCTGACTTGTTCACCAAGTCACATTCCACTACACGTTTTGGTTTCTTAATTAGCAAACTCTCGATGCTTCCTGTTGATGCATCGCGAGTTTGAGAGGGATGTTAGATTATATAGTTTTATTTATTTATGTCTCATGGGTAATATAGTCTTTTGTTTGTTGCCTATTTATATTTATTTCTTTTGTTATCTATTGTAACCTAAGAGACTCATTTTGCATTCTAATGAAACCCTAGCAGTCATTCTTATTCCCCTTTGTTCTCTCTTCATCTTCTCTATGTCCCTTTACTGCAGTATTGCTTCTCTTAACTGATGTGTCATGAATTCATAATTTTTTATTAATCATCTATGTATCTATGAAAGTTAATACTCAATACACTAATGACGGACATGTCTCTATAGCAATGCTTAATCAATTTATTTTTCTAAACTTACCAGATTGTCCTTTTGATAAACAATTGTTTCAGCTGTAGAGCCAAGCTGGGATTTACTAAAAAAATACCCGGATCTTATGGTACAGTTCTGATTTCTAAAAGTCACGTTGTATGTTAGTTCGGGAGAAAAATGATTGTAACAGTATAAGAATTCAAGAAAAAAACAAGAACAAATTGGAAAATGGAAGAATTACGTGTCCAAGTTGTATAACTTGGTTTATATTTTCTTTTCTTTTCTTTAAAAAAATCTCAAATTAGTAGTTTTCTTAGCCCCGACAGCTTTTCAACTCCTCTAATCAGGTCCTCTAATGAAGGTGGGTTTCCTCTAATTATTTTAGGAAGTTTTTAATTTTTATTGGGCCTCAATATCTGGTGGCATCTAGATGGGACAGAGGGTTACAACCAAAATTTAAGTGCTACATTGATTCAGGTTCAGGATCTTTTGCTGTCCCTAATTAGCTGCAAGCATATTTCTCTGATCATTTCCAGCTTCAACATCTGAATGGAAACTTCTGGTTTTATTTTCTTATGTGTTCATCAGAGTCTATATGGAGTGAAGTACACGGACCAAAATAAATGAAGGTCGAAGAAAAGGATAGAGACCGTTATAGGGATGATGAGATGAAAAGGATGCACTGTGAATGCCAGGAAAGGGATAAATTTGCTTCAATTGCCACGAGGATGTTTAAGGTCCTAAGATGTCTCTGTATCCCACCAAGGATATAAAACTAATATGAGATGGACCTTGCTAATCGTTTCCAATGTAGTCCCAGTTATAGTCTCTTTGTAATTTTTCTAAATAGTTCTCTTTAATTTTCAACACTATCAAACAAAAGCCACTACATATTTTGATGAGGTTGTCTTTGAATATTGATGCTTATTCACATATTCATAACACACTCATCTTTTGAAGCAATAATATAGCAAACGGATACAAGGCTATATATATCATCTCAGTGATCTGATTATATTTTTATTTTGAAATATCAAGGGAGTGGTATCTTTATTGCACATTATGGCAATTTAGAACAGAACGAAGGAAGTCATTTGCAGGAATCTCTATAAGAACAATGATTGGACTATCTTTCAAGCATGAATTTGTTATTGTATCCAACAAGTTGTTTAAATATCCTAACTCATATTCCTTCACACCCTGCCTCTACATTTTAAGGTTGTAGCAACCAATTGCTCTTTTGTACATTTACAATATTTAGGGTGTTTCAATATTATTTTCTTATTCTGCTTAGGATTTTTTTTCTTTGCTCATCCTATATTTTCTATGAACGTTCTGAAGAATCCTTATTTATTGCACGGGGAAGATATGAGAATTAAATTAAATAGATTTTCAAGAGAGAATGAAAAAAATTCATGTGATTTACAAGATCATTGCGAATTGGTAAGCATTAGGTTCTAATAAATTACATTAAATGAATGATTAATTAACTTGATATAAAATTATTGTTTTTTTTTTTGTAACATATAAAATTACTGCTTTGAAAAATATATATAGTATTAAATTTTCTTAGAAGTTCAATACCAAAGAAGTATGAACAAATTTATAAATTTTCTTAGAAGTTCAATACCAAGGTAGTTAACTTTTACGGTAAAAGGAGAAATAAATAAAACAAATTTTAAAGAGAGAAGAAAAAATAACATGATAGATAAATGTATTTTCTAAAAATGATTAACTTGCTCTAGAAAAAAAAAAGAAAAAACAAATCAAAAAGATTTCATGGAGGAAAAAAAAATGACAGTTAAATGTATTTTTTCCTAAAAAATCAACTTATACGAGGAAAAGATGATATCAAATATATTTTCAAGAGAGATGAAAAATAATAATATGATAGATATAAATATTTTCTAAAAATGATTAATTTGCATAAAGAAAATTAGGGGAGAAATAAATCAAATAAATTTTAAAGAGAATACAACATCTTTGCTAATTATATTAACAAATATACTTTTTTAATTGTAGAATTTGCCTGCTCAGTTTGTTAAAGAGGCATTCTTCTCTAGGACAGTCAGTTGCACTATCAAGATGATTCAAAAAGAAGCTTTTCTTGCAACATTAGATGGGTGGAGAGAATGCAATTCGAAGGATACATAACGAAGGGTTGCGTACAATTTTGCCAGACAAACAAGCTGAGTAAGGGGAACAAGATTGAACCGAAAGTAAATATTGCAGATCAGAAAAAAAAAAATATGCGAAGACAATAAATGTTTAGGGTCTTTTTATGAGTCAAGACTAACGTTTTAAATGATCTTGAACTTTTTGGGTATGTAAACCTTTATCTAACTTACCAACTCGACTATTCTATGAACTCTGTTTATCAAACAGTTTATTAAACTTAAAATGATTACAAACTAAATTGTTAACCTTTCATATATGTATCATTCATATTCATATTAGAGAATCTTTTTCCCCGTGCCAGGCATGGGTTCACGAATCCTAGTTTTAATAATTTACTAACATTTGGTTGGTACAAGTAATAAGTGATGTTGATACCTTAAGCAAGTGGTCAGGGGTTTAAATCTCGACTCTTACGAATGGAGAAAACTTGGTTGGAAGCCGAGAACACACCTTGTGTGTGCCCAACAGGTTCCCTGACAGAGATTAGTCAATATTAACAATGATGGATGCTTCGTACCTATGGCATAGTCAAAAAAAACCTTAATAATTTATCATCTATTCATTATTAGTTTTAAAACATAGATCTGATTTATCAAACTATGAAATTCTAAAAAACTAAAATTACGAAGCAGTAGGAAGATGTTCACATGTTATAAGATGATTAGTTTTAATCTTCCCATTAATTTTCTGAAAGTGGGTAGTGCTGCCGTGCGCATCCAAACGATGAGATCATCTTGTTAAGTTTTTGCACCCCCAACCATATCTCCACTGTTGATGATGTGGCACATTCAGTTAGTTACTGTTATTTCTGTTTTAGCAGTTTAAGCTCTCAACTGTTTTGTTATAGGCTAAGAGTTTATGCTTCTGTATCAGTTGTTGATTATCATATATATAGGGTAGCTTAATTTCTTGAAAAGGCAATTTTCAAGCATCACAAAAGGAAAAGCCAATTGCTGACATAGAGAGATCTGGGTGTAATTGGGATTAGGGAGTGAGGAAAGCTTGAGAGGAAGCTGGAGAGAACACTTGTACTCACAGCAACTGTAAATCTTCTGGTTCGAAATAGACTGGACTAGAGCATTGCTTAGTCCTGGAGACGTAGGCTTCCAAGGAGACGAACTCCGTCATCAAATCTGGTGCTCTTCTGTTCTTATATTCTGTCTTTACTGTTATCATTGATTCTTTGAATTGTGTGTTATCTTGATTGCTTGGTCTAGGTACTGTGGTGTGTGTTTCTGGTTTTTCAGGGGCTTAGAGGTTCAACAACTGGTATCAGTAGCTTACAAGAAAGATTGATGGGAATGGCGAAATTCGATATCGACAAGTTTAATGGAAAAAATGACTTTGCTCTGTGGAGCTTAAAGATGCATGCATTGCTAGTTCACCAAGGGCTTGATGAAGCTTTGGAGGGAGAAAGGAAGCTACCAAGCACACTAAGTGCTAAAGAAAGAACAGAACTGTTAAACAAGGCTCACAGCGCCATTGTTCTGTGTCTAGGAGATAAAGTTCTTCGAGAAGTCTCTAAAGAATAGTCCGCTGCGGCCATATGGTTGAAACTTGAAAATCTCTACATGACAAAGTCATTGGCGAATCGTCTATATCTCAAGAAGAAACTCTACACCTTGAAGATGCAGCCTGGAACCTCAATTGAAGATCACATGGATGAGTTCAACAGGTTAATTCTTGACCTAGAGAACATTGAAATAAAAATAGATGATGAAGATCAAGCATTACTGTTGATTCGATCACTGCCCAGCTCATATGAGCACCTTGCCGATACCCTAGTGTATGGGAGAGAATCTTTGTCCCTTGAAGAAGTACAAGCTGCTTTGATATCAAAGGAACTGAGCAAGAAGTCAGAAACTCAGGAAGCTGGTACTGGAGAAAGCCTCACGGCCAGGGGGAGGCAAGATAAGAAAGATCATAAAGGCAAGAATCGATCAAGATCAAAGTCCAAGAAGAAGTTGAAGTGTTTCTTGTGTCATAAAGAAGGACACTTCAAGAAGGACTGCCCAAATAAAAAATCCAGCAAGAAGAACATGAATGAAGACAAATGGGATGCCTCTGTGGCATCGGATGGATACGAAAGTGCAGATGTCTTGGTGGCTGCTGAGTGCAAAGAAGAATCTGAGTGGATAATGGACTCAGGGTGCTCCTTCCATATGTGCCCAAACAAACATTGGTTCTATGACTACCAACTGTTTGATGGGGGTCAAGTTGTGATGGGAAATAATGCAACATGTAAGGTTGTTGGTATGGGGTCCATCAAACTGAAATTGGATGATGGAACTAAGAAGATCCTAACAAGAGTGAGGCATGCACCATACTTAAAAAGAAATCTGATCTCACTTGGAACCTTGGAAGAATCTGGTTTTACCTTCAAAGCTGGAGATTCTATGCTAAAGGTAATAAAAGGATCTACAATAGTGATGAAGGGATACAGGAAGCATGGTGTCTATGTGCTGAAAGGGAACAGTATCATTGGTGACTCATCCGTTGCTGTTGACACAAGCATGAGCAAAGGAAATTTATGGCATAAAAGATTAGCACATATCAGTGAACGTGGTCTACAAGAACTAGAGAAACAAGGACTGTTATGTGGAGACAAAGTAGAAGGGTTGGAATTCTGTGAGCACTGTGTGTTTGGGAAGCAAACCAGGGTGAAGTTTAACACAGGAATCCATAGAACCAAGGGCAAGCTCGACTACATACATTCAGATCTTTGGGGGCCATCTAGAACACTTACTCATGGAGGAAACAGGTATTTTATCACTTTTGTTGATGACTTTAGTAGGAAAGGTTGGATATACCTGTTAAAAAGCAAAGATGAAGCCTTTGAGACCTTTGTACAATGGAAAACCAGAATTGAAAATCAGTGTGATAGGAAAGTAAAGGCTTTAAGGACAGATAATGGTCTTGAATATTGTGGAGACAAGTTCAATAAATATTGCAAAGAACATGGCATTTATAGGAACAAGACTGTTAGGCACACACCCCAACAAAATGGTTTGGCTGAAAGATTAAATAGAACCTTGCTAGAAAGAGTAAGGTGTTTCTTTGTCAAATCTTTGGTCTTTCTAAACAGTTTTGGGGTGAACCTGTCCACACAGCCTGTTATCTTATCAATAGAAGTCCATCAGCTGCCATTGATTTTAAAACTCCTCAAGAAATGTGGAATGGTAGTCCTGCTGACTAAAAAAACTGAAAATCTTTGGCTGCCCTGCCTATTACCATGTTAATGAGGGCAGGCTTGAACCAAGGGCAAAGAAAGGTTTGTTTATGGGGTATCCAGATGGAGTAAAAGGTTATAGGATATGGTGCTTTGAGAGCAAGAGATGCATCATAAGCAGGGATGTAACTATCCATGAAGCTGACATGTTCAAACCTAGGCAAGGAACTGAAACAGCTAATGCTCAAGAGAAGTCAAGGCTTGAGGTGGAGCTGGAAGCAAGAAGAGGCAGACAGAAAATTCTTGATGCTGATGATTCACAGGAACAAGATATAGCAGAACAAATTGAAACTGACTCTGCCGATACATCTATCAATGACTATATGCTGGTTAGAGACAGAGAGAAGAGGATAATCATACCAACTCAAAGGTTTGGTTATGTAGACCTAACAGCTTATGCATTGAATGCTGCCTACTTGGAGGTACAAGAAGATCATAAATCCTACAAGTAAGCAGTGAACAGAAAGGAGCATAAAAAATGGAGCTTGGCCATGGAAGAAGAAATGGAGTCATTGCACAAAAATAAAACTTGGTGCTTGGTGGAAAAACCAAGTGGAGTTAAGCTTGTAGGTAACAAATGGATATTCAGAAAGAAAGAAGGAATTCCCACAATAGAACCACCAAAGTTCAAAGCAAGGTTGGTTGCTAAAGGGTTTACTCAAAAGGAAGGGGTGGACTTCAATGAAATTTTTTCTCCAGTAGTAAAACATTGCTCCATAAGAGTGCTTCTTGCCATGGTAACCAAGTTTGATCTCTATCTTGAACAAATGGATGTAAAAACTGCATTCTTACATGGTGAGTTGGAGGAAATGATATATATGAAACAACCAGAGGGCTTTGAAGTTAAAGGAAAAGAAGATTGGGTCTGCTTGTTGCAAAGATCCCTATACGGTCTAAAACAGTCCCCAAGGCAGTGGTATAAACGTTTTGACAGTTTCATGATAAGTCTCAAATACAAAAGAAGCAACTTTGACAGTTGTGTCTACTACAAGAAGTTGGCTTCAAGTGATTATATCTATCTTCTGTTGTAAGTGGATGATATGCTAATAACTTGTAAAAGCATATCAGAAATAGATGGGCTTAAGAAGTTGTTGAAAGCTGAATTTGAGATGAAGGACTTAGGGCCGGCTAAAAGAATTCTTGGCATGGACATCCAAAGAAACAAAGAAGCAGGAATTCTCACAATCACTCAAAAGGGATACCTTGAGAAGGTATTGAACAGGTTCAACATGAAAGAGTCTAAGCCTGTGAGCATTCCTATTGCAGCTCACTTCAAATTGTCAGCTGAGGATTGTCCTAAAACAACTCAAGAAGTCAAGGAGATGGAAAGTATACCATATGCAAGTGTTGTAGGTAGCCTTATGTATGCTATGGTCTGCACTAGGCCAGACATAGCTTATGCTGTCAGCATAATCAGTAGATACATGGGAAATCCGGGTCACCAACATTGGATGGCTGTAAAGGAAGTTCTCAGGTACCTTAAAGGCTCGATTAACACAGGTTTAGTGTATGGAAAAACAGATCAGAATTCAGGTAGAGCACAAGGGCATGTAGACTCTGATTTTGCTGGAGACCGAGATAAAAGAAAATCTTTAACAGGCTATGTATTCACTTTGTTTCGCAATACAGTAAGCTGGAAAGGATCACTGCAGCACATTGTGGCTTTATCCACAACTGAAGCTGAATACATTGGAGTAACTGAAGTTGTTAAAGAGGCTTTATGGCTAAGTGGCTTGGTGAATGAATTAGGGATTCCTCAAGATAATATTGATGTGTTTTGTGACAATCAAAATGCAATTCACCATTGTAAAAATCATACTTATCATGAGAGAACAAAACACATAGATATTAGAATGTATTGGATTCGGGATGTTATATCTGATGGGGAGGTGCAAATGAAGAAAGTTCCTACTTCAGACAATCCTGTAGACTTTATCACAAAGGTGGTTCCTGTGAGCAAGTTTAGGCATTGCCTAAACATGCTTAAGATTGCAGAAACTTGAATCCAGCTTGGACAAGGATAGCATTGCTTGAAGACCAGTCTTTCAGATCCAGATGCAAGATGTGCCAAGGTGGAGATTGTTGATGATGTGGCACATTCAGTTAGTTACTGTTATTTCTGTTTTAGCAGTTTAAGCTCTCAACTGTTTTGTTATAGGCTAAGAGTTTCTGCTTCTATATCAGTTGTTGATTATCATATATATAGGGTAGCTTAGTTTCTTGAAAAGGCAATTTTCAAGCATCACAAAAGGAAAAGCCAATTGTTGACATAGAGAGATCTGGGTGTAATTGGGATTAGGGAGTGAGGAAAGCTTGAGAGGAAGCTGGAGAGAACACTTGTACTCACAGCAACTGTAAATTTTCTGGTTCGAAATAGATTGGACTAGAGCATTGCTTAGTCCCGGAGACATAGGCTTCCAAGGAGCCGAACTCCGTCACCAAATCTAGTGCTCTTCTGTTCTTATATTCTGTCTTTACTGTTATCATTGGTTCTTTGATTTGTGTGTTATCTTGATTGCTTGGTCTAGGTACATTGGTGTGTGTTTCTAGGCTTAGAGGTTCAACATCCACCCTGAATTTTTTTTGGATAAACATCAGATCTCCAAATTTTGAACTTTGGTCACTCTTCCATGCTATGTCCTTTTTGTTGACTGTTAAATTCTTGTTTTTCATTGAGAATCTGTACGTGTCATTGAAGAGACTCCATGCAATGAGGCCGCAAGGAACAATTGGCTGCCTACTATCTTTTGTTTTGTCTTCAGGAAAACAATTCCTTGTCTCCCCCTCAGCTGCTTTACTCCACAGTTGCTATATGAAATGCTAAAGTTCCCTTGATTATACATACAATTGTGTGGATATACATGTGATTGTGATGTAACATATTTTGTGCTATTTATTATGCCACATTTTCTTATTTGGTTATTTATTTTGTAATGCTACCCAACCCATCAGTTGGTTTATTACCATATTCCACTTTCAGAGAGCAAGATTACAGCAAATGAAATCAAGGGGTTTGTCCGAATTGAGCCCATTTGGCAAATTCTATCCGGAAGATATTTGCCTGACACTCCTAAATCCTAACCATCTATCATTTATCCTTTCGGCAAAACTGTTTATGTAGATGTAAAAAGGGTGTAAAAGTAGAATATCATCGCTCAACTTGATCTTTTCCACTTGAAAATGCTTAGACATAATTATCCCTTGGAAATGTACCAGGTTGGCGTAACAATTCGATCTTTCCTCAACACCTTCAAGAAAAATGTCACATCAAATTGATTGATGTAATATATATAGAGCATTGACATGTGGTCTGAAAGTGACTTCGCTTCTACTACGTGAGTCTTCCTGAAGGAGAATTGCTAACTTGAAATTGACAATCTAATTCCTGATTTCTATATTCCTCTAGATTCAATTGACGAATGTAGCTTTAAAGTGCATGATCGAAGAAGCAACAGTGTAACCAATGATGTAAATGAAACAAAAGCAAGAGAATAATGAAGTCCAAGTAAAACAGAGTAACAGCAGAATAAAGATTAGTCTTGGAAGTAAAATTGCAAGAAATACATTCAAAATGAAACAAAAATTGACTTGAACATACTTGGACACCTATCTAGAAACTACTATTATCCAAAGAAATAAAAACACACTTATCAGTACAAAACGTGTGCATCACAACCGTTATCCATTTCTAGCTGATAACTGCTTATAAAAACCCTGTTGACATGATCACTTCTGGCTTCGTCGACACTTAATGCAAGAGAAACTCGGTGTTGAAACTCAAGCAAACTATTGGTATATACCAGTGATTTTAAATTTTAATGGCATTCTCCACAATCCTTTCGACAAATTCATATTCGTACCTGCAAAAGAACAAGGCCTTTTAATTCATTTCCTTCTATTAGAATTTATTTCATCAAAATAATAAGATTAAGCTTGACTAATTAATCTTACAAAATTGTCACACAAAAACTGTACACAAAACCTTATCAACCAAACACAATACCCCATGTCTCATACAAAATTCCTTATTAACAAAGTCACATTTGGAATGACAATTACAAGACTGGATTTCCTGTAACATTTCACATATTTTCAGGAACAGAACAAGGTATATATTAATTAGCAATCATATATATTATTGACAGCTAGTAATAGTAGAGTAAACATTAATTTTGGAATTTAGCTAAAAGCAATTGAAAGCATAGGACATACCCAGTTTTGAAATGCCATCCTTTTAAATTGGCGACTTCAGACAAAGCTGACCTCCATTTCCGCACCTTCTCAGAGTCCTTTCCGAAGCTATTTTCATGGGCAGTCATGGCTTTGCCATAACTGTTTCTTTGATGCCTTAAATCCGACGGTTCCACTTTGTAAAAGATGGGCCAAACCAGTTGGTTTTTTATCTCCTTACACTCCAGGATTTTAACAAGTTGATCGAGACAGCTGGAGGAATAACCATAGTTTTGGGAGAAAACAATAATTGAAAGCCTTGATTTTTCAATTGCATCAATAAGAGATGATGAAATTTGGTCCTCACCCTCCAACGTCTCGTTATTCATGAAGGTTTGGAAACCCACCCTGCGCAAAGAGTTATAGAGATAGCTTGTAAATGAGTAGCGGGTTTCCCCACTAAAACTGAGAAAAACATCGTGGCGGGGCGGCAAGCTTTTGGTGACCCATTGCACGATGTCTTGGATAAATTCATATTCGTACTGCTCCCTACAAAAGTACAAGGCCTTTCAACTCAATTCATCAACACCTTTTGTTTTCTTTCTTTCCTTTTAATTAATCAATCAATATAATAAAATTTAGTTTGAATAATCAATCTATAATAAATAATAATATAATTTGGGCGTAATTTCCGACTATTGTTCATGTATGATTTTGGTCCCTAAGATTTTTTTTACACATTTGATCCCTATTTTCTCAATATTGCAAATTTAGTCCTCGTGTCCTATATTTGTCAATTTTCCCGTGATCAACACAGAGGAACCACCCCTCTAAGCTCACAGAACCTCTGATTGAGGTTGTCCCTCCCCTGCTCCTCTCATTTAACATGATTCAGTGGTTCCTCTGTGTTATTTACTGGTTTTGTCCTCCTCTCTATGACCTTTTTTGGTGGACCACATGATACTTTATCACAAAAACTCAACAAAAGGTTACGTGTACTGTGTGCTTAAAGGAATGGTTCTATGTGCTTAGACGAATGGTTACTCTATGTTGATCCGTCTTAAAAGGACCAAATTCGCAACAATGAGAAAACAAGGGACCAAATGTGTACTCAAAAAATTCTAGAGATTAAAATCGCACCCAACCAATATTAGGGATCAAACTACGATTAAACTTTTAACTTAATTAACAATTGTTACTAATATGGAATTTGACGAATGAGAGTATACTACGTACCCAGGTCGAAAAACCCATCCGATGAAGCTGGCAACTTCAGTCAAAGCTGACCTCCATTTGTGCACCCTCTCAGAGTCACTTCCGAACCTGATTTCCTGTGCAGCCATTCCTTCGCCATAACTACCTGTCTGACGCCGTACATCAGACGGATCCACATGGTAAAAGATTGGGCAAACCAATTGGTTCTTCATCTTCTTACACTCTAGGATCCATACAAGTTCTTCAAGACACCAGGCAGAAGATGCAAAGTTTTGGGAGAGAACAACAATTGCAATCCTTGAACCTTCCAATGCTTCGAGATGAGAGGGTCTAATTTGGTCTCCAGTCTTCAAGCCATGGTCCATGAAGGCTCTGAATCTATTGCGGCGCAGAGCATCATATAGATTACCTGTGAAGGACCAACGGGTTTCCCCTCTAAAACTAAAATAAACATCGTAGCGCCATTTGGCCTCGTGGGTTGCATCGGCATCTGCTCCATCATTCGCCATAAAAACAGCAACAATGAGCGGTGTACTGAAACTACGAAAGATGTAATCAGATTTTAGTCAACGGGCATACACATGGACATAGGACAGAGACATAGCAACGACTAAAGATGAATGAATGAATCAATCAATCATGTAGTTTTCATACAAGGGACCCACGCGGTTTTTCTTCCTTGCTTTGCAGTTTACTTGCACGTCCCATAAACCAAGTTGATGGGGGCAGAAAAAAATTAAATAATACAATTAACATATAAATACATGAAGAAAATATTAATAACTAACTTGTTTTTGGAATAGATTTTTGAAATCAAATAGCAAAATCAATTTTTTTAACCGGGGTTGCTAACGTAGACTTTGTTTGGTTTCAGTAAAAATAGAAGGAAGGAAAAAGGAGTGGGGAGTTAAGGAGTGGAGTGATAAGGAGGTTGAGGGTTCAAACCTCATCCACTAACAATACTAATATTGACACTAATATTTGTCTATAAATAAAAAAAAAGGAAAAAAGGAGAGAAAAGATTGGGTTCCTCTTTTGGTTGTGAAGAAGAATTTTGGTGGGTCCCACCTTAAAAGTCCTTTCCCCGTTCAATGGAGATAAAACGAAGGCATGGTTTTCACAAAAAATACGATAATATCCTTGAAACATTTCTGAAGATTTTTCTTCGAGTAAATAGCCAAAATGGTCCCTGAAACTATGAGGTCGTGTCAAGTTGGTTCCTCAAATTAACGAAATTTCAAAAAGGTCCCTGAAACTGTCAAACGTTGATGAAGTTAGTCCCTCCGTTAGTCAGGGTTCGTTGACGCCGTTAACAACGCTTATATGGCACGTTAAGTGCCCATTTGGCTGCCAACTCATCCTGCCACGTAAGATGGGCACTATACACGCATATTTGAGGGACCAAATTGATACGGGGACCAAATTGACACTCAATTTTTTTTCAAAAACCCTAACGTTCATCTTCTTCTTCCCCAACGTCTCTGGTTTGTCTCTCTCACTCTCTGTCCTTCGTCTGTTTCTGTCTCGCTCTCTCCAACTGCAACTACACAAAAGGGATGTCGATGGGTGGTGGTTCGTCGTTACCATACTCAAGACAAACCAAGAAACCCACAACTCCCTCTTGGTCCAGTAGCTCTAGGGTTGATGGGGCAAAAATCAACAACCCCTTACCTTTGTTTTGTAATTGTGAGAGGAGAGCTGTGCTACGAATCTCTGGCACGTGTGGTATAAGAGGTCCTCTTATACCATATCTCCTTGCCTGCAGAAATAGAAATCGATAACATAGTGTCAATTTAGTCCCCAAAATATGTAACTTAAAATCAAAAAAGTCCCTGAACTTTTATATATGATATCAACTCAGTCCCTGCAAAAGCCAGCTTACCCTCTGCACTCTTTGCTGTGATGGTGGTGGAGCCTGCATTTGTGGTGGATTGGCCTGAACTTGTGATGGAGGATCTTGTACTTGTTGCTGCACTTGTGGTGGTACATCTTGAGATTGCACTGGCTCAATAGTAGGAGCAGTTTGTGTTAATGGTATCTCAGACACTAAATCCTCTTGTCCTTGAGTTGATGTCTTAGCTTTAGGTTTTTGAGGAACTCCAGTGTTCATGCATCCACTACTGTTATGGCCCTCAATGCCACATCTTGAGCAACTGAAGTTAGGATATGACCTCTTCAGCTTATGACCACACACGGGTTCCTCATTTCCATCCTTCCTTCTCTGTTTCTTTGGTCTCCCAGCACTTCTCTTGAGCTTAGGTGGAACCGGCTTGTCATAATCAGTGGGCATCCAAAATTTTTCAGACTGTGTTGGTTGAATGAAAAATTGGTAAGTTGCATCATATGACCCCCATTGTTAGCCAGACATGACAACACTCTTCTGCCCTTTGATTCCTATATGCAATTGCAGCACATGCATGCTTACATGGCATACCTGTCAAAGTATGCAAATACACATAAATAACACTATCATAATAGATAAAAAGGCAGAAAACAATATACAAAAATCAAACAACATGTCATCACCATCACCTGTTAGTTGCCAAAACCTGCAGGTGCAAGTTCGTGCACTCAGGTTGACATCAACCTTAGAAGGAAGGTTCTGCACTTCAAACAGCATGCCATCACCATCACCTGACCACACAGGAGTCCACAGATTGCTATCCAACTTTTCTTTTTCCAGCCTACTTTGTTGCATAGGACACAAAGGTCCTCTCCTCCCAGCAAGCTTCAGCTTGTTTGCACACATTGTCCTCATCACATAGCATCTAACTTCCTCAGTCATAGTCTGAATAGGCTTACCACGATAATCCATAATCCTTTAATTGAAAACCTCACATGTATTGTTGCATATGTTGTCCACCTTACAGTTTATCTCAAAGTAGGCCTTTGACCATGCCTCTTTTGGCCATTTGTTCAGATACTCCCAGGCTTTCAGGTTCAACCTCTTAACCCTTTCCATTTCCATGTTGAACTGTGTAACTGTGGTTGACTTGGCATAGTCCCAAACCACACCCTTTAGTTCATTTTCCTTCCATTGTTTTATAAAGTTCCTCCACATATGCATGGCACAATACCTATGGGGCACTCCTGGCATCACTTCCTGCATGGCTGGTATTAGCCCTTGCAAGCATAACATACAAATCAGTCCCTAAAATTAGTCACTTTATATCAAATCGGTCCCTGAAATATGCAACAAATTATCAAACCAGACCACGTAATGAATGACAAAATCTTACCTTTTGCATGTCAGACATGAAATTCCATCCATGCTGCCTGTAATCGCCTAGTTTTTCATGTAACAGTGTCAAAAACCATCCCCAATTGTCTTTGTTTTCCACATCCACTATAGCATATGCTATCACAAAAATATGGTTGTTTGTATCCTGCCCCACAGTTGAAAGGAGTTGTCCTCCAAAGTAACCTTTCAAAAAGCAACCATCCAACCCAATAAACGGTCTGCAACCTGCCTTAAATCCTCTCTTGCATGCATCTAGACAAACAAAGAACCTTTGGAACTGTGGTTGTGAATGTGGCAGAGGGATGGTATCAATCTTAACCAATGACCCTGGATTGCTCCTTAACAACTCATGAGCATAATCCCAAAGCTTACCATACTGCTCTCTTTCACCACCCATCGGCATCCCTTTTGTGTAGTTGCAGTTGGAGAGAGCGAGAGAGAGAGAGACAGAAACAGACGAAGGACAGAGAGTGAGAGGGACGAACCAGAGACATTGGGGAAGAAGAAGATGAACGTTAGGGTTTTTGAAAAAAAAATTGAGTGTCAATTTGGTCCCTCAAATATGCGTGTATAGTACCCATCTTACGTGGCAGGATGAGTTGGCTGCCAAATCGGCACTTAACGTGCCCCATAAGCGCCGTTAACGGCGTCAACGAATCCTGACTAACGGAGGGACTAACTTGATCAACGTTTGACAGTTTAAGGGACCTTTTTGAAATTTCGTTAATTTGAGGGACCAACTTGACACGACCTCACAGTTTCAGGGACCATTTTGGCTATTTACTCATTTTTCTTCACTTTCACCCCGTGCCACCACCAACTGTCGAGCCCAGCCGCCGTCAAAGCTTCACAACCGTTCCCAGCTGCGTCACGCGCCAACCGCCACCGACGCCACCCGAATGCTTCGTAGCTACCGACGTTCGCCTCGCCATCCACCGCCTTCCCAACAACCGCGAAGAACACCTGGAATGGGAATGGGAATGGACAGAGGATTGGGAATCGAGACAAAAATTTGTGCTTGGGAATGGGAATTAAAAAAAAGGATTGGGAATGGACCATTGATGATAATTGGAAGAAGGAAGAAAGACTTGGGAGGGGAGTTCACTCAGTCACCGACAATGTTTTCATAATTTACTCTTTAAAAAAAATTATGTTAATCATTTAATTTTTATTTTTATTTTAAATTTATTAGTCTTTTTAAAATTTGTTTGATTTTTCACTTAATATTTTTTTATAAGCAGAGTTTTCCCTCAATATTGATTTTATCTTTCTATTATTATCTTTTTAATTTTTTAATTCTATTTAGAATAATTGCTCAAATTGGTCCCTGGAAAATTTAGGTGATTGATCCATGATGCGTGAATTTTAGAGAAATATATATATAAGGCAAGTGCACCTCGTCGCAATCAAGTAATACGGTGGTGAGACCGGTTATCGTATCCACAGGGATTGGATGTCAATTACCAATTCGCAAACTTAACAACTATCTAGACTAAACTATAATATGAGAGATTGAACAGAAAATAAAGAAACAAAATATTTTTGTCTTTTTGGAATTATGTCAAACACTTGGAATGCAAACAGGGATGTGGTTAGAATTGTCAGGGTTAGACTACACTAATCCTCCCTTAGTTGCAATGAAATGGCTTCTAACACAAGTCCTAATTCAATTATGCCAATCAAGCCTTTTCTAAATTACTCAAGCCTAATGTCTTAGGTGCATTGAGCCTAAAACCCCAAATTAAACCCTAATGTCTTAGGTGGAATAACTTGAGATTTTGCATTAAGTTAAGACTTATAAGATTGCAAGCGACCAACACCTATGTTTAGATTCTTGATCTACTTGGCATATGATTCATGAGCATGCCTTAATACCAACCTTCCAGTCATCTATCAAAGCAACAAATCATTCCTATGGGTAGCTAATCCAAGGAAAGCATTAAACACAGAATCACATACTCATACGAAATAGAAACTTGTATTAAAATACCAAATCAATTACACAAGTTCGGACAAGTTCATCTAACCCCAACAATGGGGATTTAACTACTCATGATAAGGAAATACAAAAAGGAAAAAGAGAAGGGATGGAGAACACTCATAGACAAGCTTCCTCCAATCTTCTCTCCATCCAAGAGAGCAGAAAATGCCCCCTTTTTGGGTAGAAACCCTCTCCACCACCAGCCTTAGCTTTGCCTCCAAGTGCCCTTTATTTTAGGTTAAAAGTTGGTCCCCTTTTTCTGTTCGGTCAGGAGGTTCATTTATAGGTCCGTCGCCCGTCACGGCTGCGGATGCGACCATCACGGCCAGGCCGTGATGGTCTCTCGACTTGGGCGTCTCTTCATTCACTTATTCATCACGGCCGTGATGGTCATCACGCCAGGCCGTGATCGTTTCGACTTTTCCAACTAACAGGTCACGCAGTGATAGCCATCACGGCCAGGCCGTGACAGACTTTCGACTTTTGGCTCAATCTTTCTTGACTATCGCTCCTCCTCACGGCCGTGAGGGCCATCACGGCCAGGCCGTGATACTCTCTGCTTAGCTCATAATCTTCACTTTTAATCTCTTTTTTCATCCAAGCTCCACCAAGGCTGATTCCTGGGCATTTTTCCATTAAATCCTGCAAAACAACACCAGAAACCACCTCATCCGTTCCAAAGGAAAAACTATACAAATTCAACACTAAATTGGCCTAACTATATGCAAATGCATGCAGAAATGTACATGAAAAATGAGGTAAAATCACACTCATCAAATCACCCCAAGCTTAAGACTTTGCTTGTCCTCAAGCAAAAACTAAGGCCAGAAGGGATAAACAGTCAAAACATGGATAGTGAACTAAGAACCCGAGTAAAATGATCCAAGCAATAGGCAATTCAACAATTCAGCAAGAGACAATCAATTCAAGTCCAATTAGGGGCTTAAGTTTCCTAGACTCACATTCTCACTGATTCGGGCACTCTTGCTCACTTGAAGCTCACCCCAAGCTTGTTTATTTGCTTGGCTCTCTTTCTTGCCTCACTCACTCAAGTGTTCAAGTATATATAACAATTCGCTCCATTTTCCTCAAGGAATGATTCCTACCATATGCTTGACTATCAACCAAATCTCCACTTTATTTATGAAAAACACTTAAGAATCAAGAGGTCTTTTATTTGGTTGTAACGTGGCCATGGGATTAATCTTTAGGTGGGGATAACAAGAAAGGGATATTTCAAAAGGCTACATAAACATCAATCATTGCAAACATGACCTTCTAAAATACCTTCTTGGGTTTTCAATTCACTTTCCACCTTTCTTTGCTTTCTTGTTCTTTTATTTTCTTTTTGTCATCCCCTTCTCTATTTATTTTTTCTTTTTCTTTTGTTTTTCTTTTATTTGGAGAAGGGGAGTTTTTTTTTTTTTTTCCCAAACTCTCAACTACCTTTTTCACCCTTTTTGTGATACTTTAGAAGGTCCCTTATCAAGTATATGTATCAAAATTTTTCAGGGTACCAAGAAAAGCATTTTTTTTTTTCATTCAGGCTCAAAATTGGGCAACTAAGGGTAGCATTTACACATTCAAAGCTCAGAAGGCCAGAAAAATACCTATTGCCTCAATCATTTTCAAAAATGTTTTCAAAAAATTTTAAGCTTTAAAATGGTTTTAAGTCAAGTTCTAGAGAAAACAAACCAAGAGGAATAACACTCTACACAAAGAATGGGGGCAGATTTAGTGAGTACCCCCTAATGGCTCAAAAGCTCACGTTTATCAGTTCAAGAACCAGTGAAAAACACAAGTCTAAAGAAACATATGCTAATTATCAACTATCCAAAATCATCTCAAGCATATTCATTTGCAGCCATATCACAAGAATAAACAGAATTGGGTTCAAAAATCCACTATCACAATTTAATTGGCACTTAGCTCTCACAATTATAAGCTCAATCAAAGCAGGGGCAATCAATTCATGTGATCATGCAAGACTAAACCTATATGAATGCAACATTTACAATGCAAGATATGAACATATGCAAAATACCCCTACCCCAAGCTTAAAGATTTACATTGTCCCCAATGTAAACAATCAAGTTGGAGAGGAGAGAAAAATAAAATAAAGCAAAAACAAATTGGAACGGCTTACCGAGGCGGTAGCGGGTGTTGGCTCACATGCTTTTTGGCTCTGTTTCTCCCTGCTCTTTTTCTCCTTCCTTTATTCAAAATCTGAAGACACTTAACAAAATTATTAACAAACCTCTTGAGCTTCTCAAATTATTCAAGAGGTTGAAAATCAAAAACAAAAACTAACTAAAAAGAAGGGTTAAGAAAAGTTGGGTTGCCTCCCAATAAGCGCTTCTTTAACGTCACTAGCTTGACTCATCAAGAAGCATCCACCTGGATCCCATAACCTGTGGTATAAGGACCAAGGAATGCTAACCATGTGAGATCTTTCACTTGGATCCCACGGTTTGCAGCAAAAATGTGGAAGTGAGCTCTTGAAATTCATGCTGACTTCTTCATCTGGGAAGCGCTTTTCAATTCCACTCGGGTCAAAGATGACCCCTTTATCCATAAAATCTTCCCAATAAAAATGGGGTTCAACCTCAGGTAGAGGCATGAACTCCATTGTTGACTGCTTTAAAATATGAGGTGGCAAACAAACCGAGAGGATCGTTGGTGTTGTTCTGGCTTCTGTACCATCTTCACTCTCAGCATCGCCAAATCCATCACCTTCCAAATATGCAGAAATCTCCGCACAAACCACACAAGTGTCTCTCCCATCACATTCCACACATGCATAGGGGCCAATAGCATCATTGAAGTTCACAAGTTCTTCATCATCCCCGAGCATGGTGACATAGCTATCCTCCAAATGCCTCTTCCTTTCAGGCTCTTTAGTCAAGGGTTCAATGGGGAGTGGTGCAACTATGTTCTCCAAAACAGGGTCTTCACTTCTTGACTCGGTTGCTCCCACTTCTTCTTCTTCCTCCTCATCCATCATTGCATCATCTTCATCATCATCCATCAAGTCCTCATTTGGCATTTTGGATAGTAGGTTAGAGAATTCCTCAATACGTACCCCGAGACTTCGAATGGCATCTTCTTGATTCTTGAATTCTTCCATTGTTGTTGCCATGAAGTTCTCCAAAACAGCCTCTAAGTGAGATTGACTATCCGGGATAGGTTGCTCAACCTCGACTGGGAATGCGGATTTGAAGTTCTCCCAAGCAACTTCCAATGGGGATGGCTCATCATACCAAGGTGTGGAAGATTCCCAATGTTCCCCTTCATCCATCAAAGTGTTATTTGGAAGGTTCCCCCACCATGGAGTAGGAGTGTTGGGAAGTTGATTTCCCCATTCAGAACAAACTACCATTGGTGGAGGAGGGACAGTTGCCCTTGACAACTCATCACTCACTTGTTGGATTTTTACGGCCAACTGCAGCATATCTACCCGCAGCTGCAGCTCAGATAATTCACTTTCTGCATCAGATGGTTGGTACCAATTGTAGTCCATGATCCTATCTAATCAATTTTTCACCTCACAGACAATTAAGCACAAGATCAAAGAAATATAAAAACAAATATATACAAAACTAACAAAAGAAAGAGATCAATTATATACAGAAGAATAAAATAAAAAGAAAAAATGTCTAAACTAGTTGTCTCATTTGTTACTACTGATATTGACAAAACCAATCCCCGGCAACGGCGCCAAAAACTTGATGCGTGAATTTTAGAGAAATATATATATAAGGCAAGTGCACCTCGTCGCAATCAAGTAATACGGTGGTGAGACCGGTTATCGTATCCACAGGGATTGGATGTCAATTACCAATTCGCAAACTTAACAACTATCTAGACTAAACTATAATATGAGAGATTGAACAGAAAATAAAGAAACAAAATATTTTTGTCTTTTTGGAATTATGTCAAACACTTGGAATGCAAACAGGGATGTGGTTAGAATTGTCAGGGTTAGACTACACTAATCCTCCCTTAGTTGCAATGAAATGGCTTCTAACACAAGTCCTAATTCAATTATGCCAATCAAGCCTTTTCTAAATTACTCAAGCCTAATGTCTTAGGTGCATTGAGCCTAAAACCCCAAATTAAACCCTAATGTCTTAGGTGGAATAACTTGAGATTTTGCATTAAGTTAAGACTTATAAGATTGCAAGCAGCCAACACCTATGTCTAGATTCTTGATCTACTTGGCATATGATTCATGAGCATGCCTTAATACCAACCTTCCAGTCATCTATCAAAGCAACAAATCATTCCTATGGGTAGCTAATCCAAGGAAAGCATTAAACACAGAATCACATACTCATACGAAATAGAAACTTGTATTAAAATACCAAATCAATTACACAAGTTCAGACAAGTTCATCTAACCCCAACAATGGGGATTTAACTACTCATGATAAGGAAATACAAAAAGGAAAAAGAGAAGGGATGGAGAACACTCATAGACAAGCTTCCTCCAATCTTCTCTCCATCCAAGAGCAGAGAAAATGCCCCCTTTTTGGGTAGAAACCCTCTCGACCACCAGCCTTAGCTTTGCCTCCAAGTGCCCTTTATTTTAGGTTAAAAGTTGGTCCCCTTTTTCGTTCAAAGTGCGGGTTCATTTATAGGTCCGTCGCCTCGTCACGTAGTGGCGACCATCACGGCCAGGCCGTGATGGTCTCTGACTTGGGCGTCTCTTCATTCACTTATTCATCACGGCCGTGAGGGTCATCACGGCCAGGCCGGGATCGTTTCTGACTTTTCCAACTAACAGGTCACGGCCGTGATAGCCCTCACGGCGGTAGCCGTGACGACTTCCGACTTTTGGCTCAATCTTTCTTGACATCGCTTCTCCTCACGGTAGTGAGGCCATCACTGACAGTAGTGATACTCTCTGCTTAGCTCATAATCTTCACTTTTAATCTCTTTTTTCATCCAAGCTCCACCAAGGCTGATTCCTGGGCATTTTTCCATTAAATCCTGCAAAACAACACCAGAAACCACCTCATCCGTTCCAAAGGAAAAACTATACAAATTCAACACTAAATTGGCCTAACTATATGCAAATGCATGCAGAAATGTACATGAAAAATGAGGTAAAATCACACTCATCAATCCAGAAAAAATAAATTAATCACTTAATCCCTCAAATATACAAATGCGAGGCACATTAGTCCCCCGTTTCACTTCCAATGTTAGTTTACTTGCTTATATGCTTAGATAACCATGTGTCTAGCTAGTTAGTGGTCCAATGTAGCAATTGACAAATATTCACCATGAGAAATGAATGATTACATTGCATCTTTTGAGTTTTTTTTTTTCAGGCTATAAGGATTGCTACCATGAACTGTATCAATGGGTTATGTGCATTGTGGGATCATATTGATCGTTATGGCAAGAAAAATGGTACTTTATTGTCATAATAATTGGATTTAGCCCTTAATAGCTGATAAATTTTACCTTGGTGTTTTATTAAATCTCTAAATTGTTAACAACAGGGAGCAATGCAACATGGATCAATTTTATGGGTGAATTCAATTTTCTGGGTGAACTTCTACGGTTGATGGATCGCCACAAAGGCAAATTCTAGGGTGAGCATGCTAGACAAGTCTCTCATGATGAGAGACCACTATTTACCATTGATTCATTCTAGTCCTTATGATAATATCCTACTTTCTCCATACCAGATTATTTCTACCCCAAAACCCCTCCCACCGATCCCACCACCACCACTGTCTGCATCTCTTCCTCCTCACCCCCCACCACCAGATTGCATCGCCAACAACAACAGGGATGCGAAAAATCAACATCCAAACCAAAATGGTGTTGTTGTTGTGCTTGGTCCTTCTGGACCCTCATCATCATCAGCATCTTCCCCTATCCTTCCAATCTCCTCCTCTACCTGCAAACACCTTTTTTAGCGTTTCCATTTTCTTTCGTGCAACCTCTCCAGTTTCACCCTTCTTTCGCGCTACCTCTCTGATTTCGCAAGGTTTACTTTTTCTTCCAATCTTCTTCCCCGATCTCCCCTCCCTCTCGGCTGGATCTGGATCAAACAATTCCTTCATCACAATGCTACCACGACGAACAATAGAGGAGCAATACGATGTGCGAAGGAGAAGAGGCAATGGCGGCATGGCCGTAACAGGGTTGAGCTGTCCGGAGATCGGAGATAGCACAGCAGGGGTATAGCAATGTGGCGATGCACAAGACGACGTCGAGAACGCCTCGCTTTGCTTCGTCAGGAATCGATGTGCCGGCGAGGGAAACAGAAAACTGACCCAACGGCAAGACGGCGGAGAGGATGGAAAGAGAACAAAGATACCGCGCATGGCGACGACTGGAAAGAGGAAGAGACCCACGGCCACTGAAGCGGCAGACGGCCGCGTGAAGTTCTGTGAGTGTCTGACTGACGGCGGCGATACGGCGGTAGGTCATCTTCTCACTGTTTCCTTCGTTTTCTCCTCTGATACATGGTGGTGAGACGAAGATGGCACGGCGGTGGAGGGAGGGAAGGGATCGAAGATGTTGTTGCGGTGGAGGAAGATGTTGTGGAGTGCGGTGGAGGTGAGAGGTGGAGGCGGCGTTGCGTCTGGGAGAGAGAAAACCAAATGCCAAAAAAAATCTGGTATGGATGGTGTATAATAAAATCATGTGGAACTTCAGATCCAACGGATATTAAAAGTGGCTCACGTGAGAGGTATGTGAATGTCTCTCACCATAGAAGCTGCCCAACACAAAACACTGATGTTGTATGTCCGAAAATTTCTTCCTTTATTGTTTGCCTCCATGCTGAACTCATCCTGTCATAACATCTTGTACCTCAAAATATAGAAAATAGGTAATTATAAGAGGTGTGTTATATGAACAACCAAGATGGACGCCCAAGAATGTGTGTGTTAATAGTACACTTATATTTGTACAATTGTCATTGTGTCTATTTACACAATTGCCATTGTATCTAGAGTGTCCAAAAAAAGTATCCCAAATGGATGTTCAAATATGATTAATGTATTTATAATGTTACTATGACAAATCTCATTTCAGTGGCACCATATTCATCACCATATTACTACGTGATATATTTGTTGACTTAACTGCTGCTTATCAAATGTATTTGCATGCTTCCTTACTCTTTTGTTGGATTTTACTAGATCTCCTTCACATGGAGAGCAGCATTCGGGCTGGGTCATATTTGATTAAATTATGAAATTAAAAATAATTATATAAATATTAAAATGGAGTTTCTAGAATTTGCTCAAATTTATGAGTTCAACAAGGCTTTGTCACTGAACTATGCTTGATACGATTTTTCTTTTTTAAAATTTTTTATACCAATTTTTTTTAAACATAATAATACAAGAAGTTGAAAGGCATAACAAAACAAATAAATAAGTATATGTGCACGACCAGCTCCGAACTTTTAAACCTAATAACGTTTACCTTCTCTCTTCTCACTCCCTTCCTTCCAATTCATTTGATCATTACTTCTTGTTTTACAAAACAAATAAAAAATTCGTATATGTGCAGGACCAGCTCCTCTTCATTCCCATAAGATCCATCCCAGCCAAAATGACGACATTCACAGTGAGCAAAATGATGCTAATCTCTTGGGCCACAACGCCTCAAAAGTTGTCGCCTTTTTGGGCGTGGAGGCTGTATAGCGGTTGGTTCGGTGGTTCGAAGTGGGGCTCGAGCCCTGGACAGCGGCTGAGATCTGGGGAAGGATGGTGATCGAGTTTGCTCTGAATAGAAGATAGGCAATGAAGGGTAAATGAGATAAATTATCTGTGTGAGAGAAAAAATTTCAGAATCAATTTTAGATCCTAACGTGAAAGCTAAGAGAAGTAGCTTCTCCCCAGAATCAATTTTGGATGCAAACGTGATTCTCCTACATAAAGCCAAACACCTTCCTTTTAGTCAAAGTCATGTTTGACCGCTGCTTAACTTGCGTCTGTGGGTTCCAGATGCTGAACCAAACACAGGCGTATATGATGTGGTGAATTGGTGGTGTATGACACAAATAGAGATAGCATGTAGCGAATGGAAAAATAAATAGGGAGGTGGGGAGAGATGAGGGTGAAATTCATGTTAAGATAGAATCGAGAGGGAACAAGGACAATTATACATCCAAAGCTGAGAATTAAAATCAAAATCATCAATACTTAATCTGCTAGTATATAAAACCCTTAAATAAATTTGTGAAAATAGAAATGCTAATAAACCAAGTTGCTCATAAATTTCACAATTATAGGTGTCTACGTTAGAGCTCTTTTGAGCTAATGTTTTGTGTTTCTTCTTTTATGGTAGGATGATTACTTATCCTCCTCTTTTGTACCCGTCCGATAAATTTCGTACCCATCCCCACCTTATATCCGTGAGGGTATCCATCTCGTAGGTTTCAAACATATTTTTCAATATTTACAGGTATCCATGAATATTTAAACATATTATAAATTTTTTTATTCACACATAAAATTCAAGATGTTTGTTCCAATCAGACTTGATTTGAGTTCCTAGCTTGCTGTTACGAGAAATTCTTATGTGCTTGAAAAGCATTATAATAAATATACTAAACAATATGATATGTAAACATTGAAATGGCACGTCATTAAATTAAAATCTAAAATATTAAACAATAAAACTAAATTAAATCTCAACAGTTAAGAATATTACTTTAAGAATAATTAGGAATTCTTGTAATCCATTTTGTCGTCAGCGGATACATGCGGATATGGATATTACACTTAATAAGTGGGTATAGAAAATATCCGTTTATTTTATTCACAAATATCTATTAAGATATCAATTTTCTATCCATTGCGGATATTACATGTGGATATCCACGGATACAGATAAAATTTACGTCAGTACCCACGAGGGACCCAAAATGACAACCTATTCCCGGTAGATATGGTGTGGTCTTTTTTCTCCTTCACCGACTCTTCCTCTCCCTCTTTTCACGTTTCCTTCTTCTTTTCATCCCCAACCACCACCGGCTGATATCTTTCATCTTCCTCACTACTCCTGACCTCCATAACCACCATCAACCATAACTCCAAAACCCAACTCTTCCTCCTCTGATCATTTTTCCTTCTTGTTCTTCTTTCTCCTTTTCATCTTTTCTTCAACCATCAACACTAGGCCATATCCACCACGCCAGAAACTCCACATAGCCGCATGGAACCAGCTCTTCGCCGCACCAGTCAACGTCGTTGATCCAACCAGAACCATCATTCCGCATTAGACCATCACAAACCAGAAGGTGTTGTCGTTGTCGCGCCTCGCACGGTGTACCAAACTGCTGAGATGAAGAAGAAGAAGGTGGCTAGAGGGAAAGTTCGCGCTTTCTTTATCCTCAAATCCTGATATGAAGAGCTTTGGTGAATTGCAACGTCGTTTTAGGTGACAAAGTCAGTACCAGGCATTCAAGAACGAAGCATAGAATTACTGATTATTTTGGGAGATTTATTTATGCTTTTTATGCTTGAGAACATTTTATATATGTGTTATACAATTTATGTTTGATAGGCCAGTAAGTCGTGTTTTAATGCACATTGTTGATGGCAATGGATTTAAAGGAGATGTCCATTAATTATTTGTTTGATGAATGGATGACAGTGGCTTTATTGTCATGAAATTGGAATTGTACCCAACTTTTTACTGTCTAGTACTGTAAACACCAAGTACCATGTGAAGGAGCAGAACACGATTAGGGCTTTGAGTTCTGGATATCCGGTTTAACATAAAAGGTGATGATTGATTGTTCTTACGTGTGTTCAACTTTCCCCAAAATGTTGGTGTCAAAATGAAAAATGTTTACGCAACCTGAACAGTAGGTAACACTGACTTCATCTCTGCCATCCCATTTTTAAATACTTTTATTCAATGGTCAAAAATGCTCCTTCATGGGTGAGGGATTTATTTCCTCCCTCACCCTGGAAGCCACCTGGATAGAAATCAACCATGAGGATACACAAACAATAGCGCTGTTTTATAAGCACATATTGTGTTAACTATTAAGATCAGGGCGAGTTCTATCGTGGACAAGTTTAATAGGTGGCCCACGGTGAATAAGTTTTATTTTTAATCTTGATCGTTCGATTGTAAAGTTTCACATGATCTAATAATACAGTTCCCACACCTGATTTTTTCCCCTTTCTCCCCTCTCCCCTTCCCTCGCCCACCCCTCTCCACCCTCAGCCCTACCACCTCTCTCTCTCTCTCCTCTTCACCCCCTTTCCCTACCACCCCTTTCCTCCACATTCAGACGACATCACTTCGTCTAAATTGTTGAATGACTTTCTATTCAAGGGCCAGCGACGACACCATCGACGACTTCGACAAATACGATCCTACCCCTATGGCGGTGGTTACGATTTCGACTACGATCATCCTCAATATTCCTCCTTTTCTGAACCCTGTGCTTATGGCGATGAAGCTCTCGCCACTAAGTATATTAGCTACACTCGTCCCAAGCCCAGGCCTGCTCCAACTGGTTTCTACCTGGGTGGTGGATCTGGATATGGTAGGTCAAGTTATGATGCCACGTCTGGTGTGAATCATCCTGGGTATGGTGGGTCTGAGTTTGATCGACCCAGTTCGAATTTGGATCTGGGTATGGTAGGAGGAAGCAGAAATATGAATATGGGTCCGGGTATGGTGGACGGAATCGATGGTGTTACAAAACAAGGGGGCTAGGGTGGAGAAGGATGGGGAAGGGAGAAGGAGAGAGATTTGGTGTGGATAGTTTAGATTATGTTCTGTAGACATGCAGAATCTAACAGTAGAACTCACTTGTGCACGGTGGGGTACCCATCCCACTTGTGCATGGTAGAATTCGCCGGTGTTTTGGTAGTTGAGGATTTGCCTATATTGTTCATGTTCATTACTGAACAATGAAAATATAGCATCCTAACTCGAATTGTTTCTGTTCAATTGTCGATCTCTGGCAGCGGGTGAGTTTTTATCCCGAGGCTTTCAGGCCTGCAATTTAACTTGGCCTTTCGGGTTTGTGGTCGTTGGTGTTACTTCACGCATGATTCTATCATATGTTCTTTCTGTATGATAAATGTCGCATTTGACTGTAAATAGTTCTCTGTTGCCTACTTTAGTGTCATATTTTAGATCAATTATTCGATTTGACCTTGACAAAGGTCTGACTCTACGTTTCCAATTTCCATATGTTGGAAAGAAAACATGTTCAAGGTCAAGGGAATTCTACATTCACGTCGTCAGTCACTCTACTATTATTGGATTTGCTTCTACCATCCCCTAATTTGTTTTGTCCAAAAAAAAATTACTGGTTGAAAGAGATAGAGATGGATGACATCTGCACCCCATGTTCGAGCTTGCTGTTGATTGATTGCCATCCGCAAAATGGCAAACAGCAAGCATTGATGACTAAAACAACGTAGCTCAAATTTTTTGACCAACAAGTAATCAAGAGTGAATTTTCCCTGCAAACCATGATAATTTGCTGCGGTAACTAAAGTCGTACGGTTTCATAAGTTGGGGAAATCGGAAAGCCTTCGTTTCTAGCATCCAAATCAGTGTTACTAGGTCTGGATGGTCTTAGATATAAAAATATGGTTGATTTTTCCTTCTTTCCCCCTCTATTTCCTACTCAGTCTCAATCTTGTTAATATTATATTCAATAATACAAATGTTTTTTACAACTGCATTGAGTATAGATACCACATACTAATGTGAGTATAAGCATGTTTCGAGATTCACCATATTAATAGTAAGGTAAAAAAGATGTACTGCATACAAATATATAAAAAAGTTAAATACTCATGAAGTTAATTAATCCACAAGCAACAGGAAAATAAAAAAGTAGCATCATGTGTGTAATAGTTCTACTTGAATACGCTTCAGTCGTCGAAGTATGGGGAAGTGGCTTGATAGTCATTGGAAGGAACTGTTTAAACAAACAAATATATGTGATACAAAACATTAAAGCATTCCATTTATATGACTCAAATATAATGCGGTACAAATATTATAAAATTTCTCTCAATACCAATGTCGTGTTTTAGTACACAGAAGGATGATATCATGAGGTTTTTCATTCCATAGAGATTCTCGTGTTTGTTAAAATAAATAAGAGCAGGAAATGATGACTCTATTCCCATGTTTCTCGAAATAAGAATGACATTAAATATGGGAAATTTAGTGGCCGCAAAATTCATTGTTCACAAAACTTCTCTCAACAAGTTCCAGAGAACTGGTCTATTTTACACGTCATTTCTATAACAAAATGTCATATAGCTTAAGTAAGCGTACGTACCCTATTAGTGCATGGAATTTAACAATTTCAAAGCCAGCGCTTCTTGATCCTCCAAAGTAACGGAGCCAGCACTAATACCTGTTTTCCCTGTGACTTCATTTCGCTCACCCTCCTTATCACTGTCACTATCAAAGTATACTTTACTCCTTTTAATTTTATGCTGTCTATCTAGAGTTTCGTCTCCTTCTGACCCAGAAATATCATCTTGGTCATCTTCCTCCGCATTCACTTCCTTCCACTTCATCTTCTCCTTGATTCTTTTTTCTCTACGCCGCTGACGATCTATAAGCTTGTCTTCCTTGTCTGCCTTCTTCAAATCCTCTCGCATCCTTCTATAGTATTCAGCTTTTTGTTCTGCAGAAAGATAAGACATTGAGATGACAAAATAAATAAGATAGTTCATGCTCTTAAGAACATATGTGCAACTTTGACTACTTCAATGTTACAAAAACTAAATCACAAGAAATAATTAGCAGGTGAGGAATTGTGACTCTAGCCTCATTCAGGGTTTTAAGTTCAGCAAAGATCACATTAAAAATGTCACAGAAAAAACAAGTGGTATGTCATACTACAATCCACATTGTCATCTATCTGTACTACTGTAGAAAGGTGAATCTCCCTTTTATTGTCTATTTTTATTTTTCTAACAAACACGGTGTACGGCAAATATTGTATAATACGATAAAAAAAAAAATACTTGCCTTGGCATAATATGACAAGTTTTGGTGTTTGGCCTCATGTATATATTTTAGGTTAAAGCAATCTTTTGATACCTATACGTGACACTGATTTTCAATTTGGTCCCTATACGTAAAAAGTTATCAATTTGGTCCCTATACGTGATACTGGTTTTCAATTTGGTCCTCACCGCTAATTGGTCCCTTATATAAGAGGACCAAAGTGTAAATTATTGTCATATGTCGAGACCAATTCAACAAAAAAATTTGAAATAATTTGAAATCGGTCCCTACATGTGACAATTATTTTCAATTTGGTCCTTATATATGATAATAATTTGCAATTTGGTCCCTATAGAGGACCAAATTGAAAACCAGTGTCACGTATAGGGACCAAATTGATAACTTTTTACGTATAGGGACCAAATTGAAAATCATTATCACGTATAGGGATCAAAAGATTACTTTAACCTATATTTTATCGTGAAATATGTAGGAACTAGGAAGTTACAGATAGTGAGGAGGAGGTAATTATATTCTTTCATTCTCTATAAATATTTTAAAAAACTAAATCAAATTGACTAATAAGTGAGGAGTAATTTAGTGGTATAAAATTTAAAACTTAATTTTAATTGTTTAAATAAAAATAAGGGAAGAAATGACACCAATATGCTAGTTTACCATTATTGAAAAGAGAATCTGGGCCCATTTTTCACACCCATACTTCCTGGTTTAATATAACTTCCCAAAAGAAGACTATAACATTATAGGTTACAGATTACAGTTTCCAATCAATTTTTAAAAGACAAACACAAAGCTTTGGCATGCACACATAACTCAACATTCGAGCTAATGTAATTGATAAGTTAAACATACATGAGCAAGATTTGTCCATACAACATTTTTCCTATTATTCTAGCTTCAATTTTGCAATAGGAAAGTAAGGACATATACCTGGGTCAAGCAGCGATGTTTCCTTGCCACTTTGTGTGTCAGCAATCCTAGCAAATGGTGGAAGAGTATTGCCTTCATCATCAAATACAACCCTAGTCCCCAGTGGTCTGTGTACATTAATCTTGAGCTTCTTTTTCTTCAACACACGAGTTGCTGGTCTGCACAGGAAAGAAACAACTCAAAATACAGTGGTTTTAGTAAGAACAAGAATGGGAGAAGAAACTGAAGGCTCCACACAAATAGCACAGCCAAGAAATATCATTAATCCCTATCTATCCAGTTTTGATTTTGGCAACACATCATAAGATTTTATATGCAATGTCCATTTATCTCAGCAACTTGAAACAAGAAGCCTTGTCTATCCCCTTTCTGTATATAAAGCAACTAGAGTAGCACTGTCAAAAAGTAGTCTAAACTTCTGTATCTGTAATATTGAAAACATATATAAGGGAACATACATGACGTCTCCAAATTCAGATGCCTTCCCTTCACCTTCATTTAAGGTATCAGCTGCCAAAAGAATATCGTCATCTGCTTCCTCATCCTTGGAATCACTTGTGGCTAACTTCTTTCTTGAGATCTCTAATGTATTTTTCTTCTTTGGGTTCTCAGGTTCAGCTAAAATTTGTTTTGTTGACACACCCTTGGATTTAATTTTCTGGTTAAGAAAATGGATTTTGGGGGTCATTGGTAAGCCTAATGATGCTGAATATTCATCGATGGGTAGTTTCGTAACATCAAAGATCTCTTTATCCTTTTGGATGTGTATGGATCTCAAATATGTGATGAACGCCCTTTGAGCGCGAGGCTGCAATTCTGGGTACTTGACGAGTAAAGATGCCAACAAACCAGAAACTGGTTGCAGAAGTTCTTTCCTTGGCTGGACAATCAGCAATTTCAAAAGCATGGTAAGCAAATATGTCAGACGAAACATAGATTGAGAGTTGACCATAAATAATACAGTGCATCAAGAAAATGGCAGCTTTACAATTGGCACCTTGATGTTTCAAACAGAAATTGGAAATACATGAACATTATTGATTTGAAGAACAAGTGTACCTTATTAAAATGCACTGGAACTTTTGCTGCCTTTAACTTTTCAAGCATTTGAATTTCAGAGGGCAATAGAAATAAAACTGACTTTCCACCAGATTTGTAACGGGCAGTACGACCAACTCTGTGTATGTAAGATGCTACGTTTTCTGGACAATCCACCTACAGATGTAATCGAAAAGTGAGCATCTAACAATGAAAACAATTTTGTTTTCTTCCAACATCCTCCCAAAGCTCCAAGAGGTAAGCAGAGACAGGAAACAAGGAGCAAGAGAGTCACCTGAACAACCCAATCAACTGCCTTGTTAAAATCAAGTCCCCTTGCAGCCACATCAGTTGAGAAGAGAACTGAGCGCTTCTCACAGAACTCAGAATATATGGCCATTCTTTTTTCCTGTTTCATCCTCCCATGAAGACACTTCAACGGTATGCCAGGGTGTAGTTTCTTAAATGCTTCAAAGACAAATTTTACCTATTAAGCAGGGATGTGAATGTCATGGAGATGGTCAATCTTAAAGGTGAAATTTTGCACCATAAACGCACATGAACATAAAATCAACACAATCACATTTAAATTGAAAAAAGGTTTCCCCCATTTAAATATAAGAATGTAAAGTGCCACCAATAAAAATCATTCATAAACATCTTAATACAAGTGTTCTCCACAAATCAACCAAAACAGCTTTTAAAAGCTTTCTTATTAGAATAACCATATTAACCACAATTGAAAACCAAAACAGAAGTACCATCCATGCAGACTAAAGTGGACTTACAGCTAGGGGTGTAACGGGTTGGTTTGGTTTGGTTTTAGGTGGGGGGAAATCCGAACAATAGAAAACAGTTGGTTCGGTTTGGACCCGAAAATTATTAATTATTACAATATATAAAAATATTAAATATATAAAATATTATAAATTATAATATAAAAAAATAAATAAATAATAAATATTAAACTATTAAAATAATTATAAATATTAAAATATAATATATATATATATAAAAATATTAACATATAGTAATTGGTTCGGTTTGGTTCCAGAATCTTTGAACCCGAGAACCGAACCAATCATCATCCTGTTTGGTTTGGTTCGGGCCTGACAATTTAATTGGTTCAGTTCGGATTTTCGAGTTCATCGTGTTATTGGTTCGAGTCTTGAAACTAATGGGAGAACTCTCAAGTTCCAATGATCAAATCAACAACTCTTGAAAATTATGACAAACCATTCCCATGCATTAGAAGGTTAACCATCAATAGGAGTAACATTTCAGGCAGTATAACAATTGTTGGAATTAGCAGTAATTAATCTCAGATTTATGTACTTGTATATACATGTACTTAGGTTGTACCATTATTGTACATAGGGAGTAGCACTATCATTAGTTGTGTTGTAATTTGTAAACATAAATTGTGATTATTCCTTGGTGTGTATAAATATCAAATCAGCTGAGTACTAATCATTCAAGTATTATCACATTCATTTTGCCTAAAATCCTATCCAAATCTCTCAAGTACAGTAAAACTGTAATACAAGCCTACAACATAAAATTCCCTTCAAATAAGATTCCTCCTAAGCATAAGAGTTTCTTAACACAGGACAAGAGAGTGGGGTAACCTGTTTGCAGCTTGAAAGAAAGACAAGGGTTTTTGACTGAAGATGTGTCTTTATGAAACTCCACAGCATATCTAACTTTTGATCCAGGGGAACAATCGTCACAATTTGCTTCAAGAGAGTGGGAGTGGCAGTCACAGACTCTTCGTGCACACTCAGATACTCTGGGTCCTTCAAACTTAGTCTTGCAAGATCTTGAATTGATTTAGTTTGAGTTGCTGAGAAAAGCAAGGTTTGTCTACGCTTTGGAAGTTGTGAGATTATTGCATTTAGATCCTTCTTGAATCCACTGTCAAGAATACGATCAGCCTCATCTAGCACCAAAACCTATATGCCAACCAGAAAGTTCCCTCCAATAATCAGCTATGTTGACAGAAAATCTCATGATTAATAACTGAACAAGTATGCCTGCCAAAAGAAAGCCTATACGCTTTGGAATATAAAAGTAAAACTAATATCTGATGCTTCAACAAAGGCTAAAACATATAAAAAATCCAATGCACAGATACTCTGCTTCAACCACGGTTACTAAGTCAACCAGGTAACTCCTACGAAGGAAGCAAAATCTTTTGAAGGTTATTAAGGCAGGCAGCTTGGCATACCATAGTATTAGGGGGGGAAAAACAAGAAGCAGAGCCTGAGATAATAAAATGACTTAATTCTAATTCTCATTTCAGATTCAGATGGAGGTTAATTTATTCAACATAGATAAAAGGGGGGAAGAATATATTAACCTGCATCTGTGAACAATCAAAATTGGGAGTTTCATCCATGTGTTGCAGAAGGCGACCAGGTGTGCAGATCAATATGTTGAGCTCATTAACACGTTCCTTCTCCATGTCAACATCCTTGCGACCACCAATGAGGAGACCAGCACTAAAATTATGGTGCTTTCCAATAGACTTCAACACATCAAACAGCTGACCAGCTAATTCCCTTGTAGGAGAGATGATGATGCTGCCAACCCCATCTTCGGGTCCCCATCTCTCTCTGTATAACTTCTCCAACACCTATCAGTCATTAACACCACAATCTACCATCAAACAAACCAACCCAAAAAAAAAAAAAAAACTGTTGCATTGGTATTACCAAAAATTAAGTATAAGTAGGATAGGATAACTCACTCCAAGTAAATGCTTTCACTATATACAACAACAACAACAACCAAGCCTTATCCCACTAGGTGGGGTCGGCTACATGGATCATACGGCGCCATAATGTTCTATCATGAATCATATTAATAGTTAAATCATTGGCCTCCAAATCTCTCTTAATAGTTTCTCCTATAGTTTTTCTTGGCCTGCCTCTGCCTCTAGCTATTGGATTGCCCTCCACTTGGTCCACTCTCCTTACTACAGAATCTAAAGGTCTCCTCCATACATGCCCAAACCACCTAAGTCGAGATTCAACCATCTTTTCTACAATAGGTGTTACCCCAACTCTCTCTCTAATGCTATCATTCCTAATCCTATCACGTCTAGTTTTTCCGCTCATCCAGCGCAACATTCTCATCTCTGCTACATTGATTTTACTCTCGTGTTGATTTTTTACGGCCCAACACTCCGTCCCATACAACATCGCCGGTCTAATAGCTGTACGGTAAAATTTTCCCTTTAGCTTAAGAGGTACCTTTTTATCACACAAAAAACCCGAAGCCTTCCTCCATTTCGACCACCCTGATTGAATCCAATGGTTTACATCTCTCTCAATTTCTCCGTCATTTTGTATAATAGACCCAAGATATTTAAACCGTGTGACTTGTGGTGTGTTGTGGTCTCCAACTTTCACCTCTAAAAATACGATAGGTTAAACTAATACTTTGGTCTCTATACGTGACACTGATTTTGAATTTGACCCATATACCGCTATAAGTGACAAATTTTGAAATTGGTTCCTATAGGTACAATTATTTTTAATTTTGTCATCGTCATTTATTGGTATCATAACGCTGTCGCATGATTGTGACCAAACTCAAAATGATTGTCAACAAATTCAAAATGATTGTCACCTGTAGGGACTTAATTCATTTTTTTATAATTTGATCCAAACACGTAACAATTATTTTCAATTTGGTCCCTATACTTTAACTTAAACAAAAGACGTTATAACACTAATAAATGGTAAGGACCAAATTAAAAAAAAAATTGTACATATGGGACTCATTTCAAAAAATTTCACCTGTTGGGACTAAATTCAAAACAAAGCCAACCCTAAATAAACAGGTAAATTAGCAACTTAGTCCCTAAAATTAGTCCTTGCTAATCAAGTTAATCCATGTTAAGGACTGATGAGATACAAAACGACTAAGTTGATAATAGTTTTGTAAATACAGAAATAAGTGGTAGACATACAATTTTTATAGGTAATTTATTACTAAATCAAAGAAGTGAAGCAGTGTCTCACAGGGATGATGAAAGCAAGGGTTTTTCCGGAGCCAGTTTTGGCGGCGCCGAGAATGTCGCGTCCACAAAGCGCGTGGGGAAGAGAAGCCCTTTGTATATCAGTCATGCTGGCGAACTTGGCTCCTCGCAACCCATCCTTGGTTCTCTTCGACAGTGGCAACTGGTCGAACCTCGTCCCACCCGCGTACCGCGAAAACGCGTTGTCGTCTATGCGGCCAACAGGTGCGTTTTTGGGAAGAGGAGGAAGGGACATTGGGTTGGTACCCGAGTCTGGTTGCTGGCTTTCAATCCATGAATCCAACAACTCTATCTCGCTCTCTTCTGAAACTCGCTGTTGCTTCCGAAACTGCTTCGATTTGGGTCTTCTCATTGCTGAGAGAGACGAGAGTTACGGTGATGAAGGAAGCTGGAGGTTGAAGATGAACACAAACGTTGTCGTTTAGCTTTTGTTTGCGGCAGTTGCAGTGAAGCTTGCGGTGCATAAGCGGTGATTTCAGCTTTCATAGTTTCTTTCATGAAATTGAACGAGGAAGAGTTCTCTAATGGACCACCTTGGCCCAAACTTAATTGGCCCAAATGGGCCTTGTTAGAAAGGTCCAGAGTGTCTGGCTACAACGGTGGAGATTTGATTTTCCCACTCCCCCATTTTGATATTTCACCTCTCATTTACCAAATTTTCTTATACTTTATCAATTTTACCCCTAACCCCAACCACCCACTTAAACACTACCGTAAACCCTGCTTCTTCTTGTCAGTCATCTATTTCTTGCCCACCTCCTTGCCACTTCCCTTCATTTTTTTTGCAACCAAAACTCACCTCGAGACACTTCCACTTCTTTTTTTCTTCTTAACGCTAAACACAACAACAGCCTCATACCTCGTGGAGAAGAGGGGACATCAGCGAGGAAGCGGCAAGGAGGAGGCGGTGAGCGACGATGAGACGAGGTGGTGAGCAGCGAGGAGTTCTTTTTCTTTTTAATGTTATGGAAAATAGTTTCCATAAGTATCCAAAATATTGATACTTACACCTTTCGTAATATCAATATTTTGGATACTTACGAAAACTATTTTTCATAAGAATTTTTTTTTTTGAATTTTTTTTATTTATTTAAATGTGCATATGTAATACTTACGGAAACTCTAGTTTTTGTAAGTGTAAAAAATTAAACACTTATGGGAACTATAGTTTCTGTAAGCATAAAAGTGAATCCGGATGAAATATAGTTTCAACAAGTGTTTAATTTCTTGACACTTACGGAAACTAGTTTCCGTAAGTGTCAAGAAATTAAACACTTACGGAAAGTACATTCCGTAAGTCAGCCAAAAAATTTAAAAAACGCGAGCAAAACCAAGAACCTAAATAGAAGAAGTTTACATCTCTCCCCTATGTGAACTGCCTTCACCGGATTGGACTGTGGATGCCAAATATAGTTGAATCTTGAAGTATGGAATGTGACGTAGTGAGAGGTGAGAGGAGAATTAGGGAAAATAACAGAATGAAGGAGGAAAAAAACGAAAGGGGTGAGTTCGATGGGTAAGGGATTTAAAGGGTTGTGGTTAATAGGGGTATTTAGGGAATTAAAAGAAGGGAAAAGAGAGGTGGGAATAGTAATTTATGGGATGTGAAAATCAAAACCCCAACGGGTGGTGATCCATAAAACCCGTGCGCTTTTTAATGAATTCAACCCAATATAAAAGGAAATGAAAATATTTTAGAATAGAAGTAAATGAAAATTAAAATCGAATTTCTGTATTAAAAGGAAAAAGGTGGATAATAATGACAGTCTTGTCATAGGAACACTAGTTTTAAAATTATTTATTTATAGATTATCCAATAATAAGGAACATCAACAAGAGACGATGTGCTAGACCACTTTCAAGATTTTCATGACTCACCAGTTAAAATTAACGCATTGAACTTTATTAATTTATAAGATGTTTGGAAAAGATTGTTTTTCTGGAAAATAACTTATCATCATTAAAGTATGAAAAAACGATTTTTATAAAAAATGATGTTGGATCGAACTTAATTGGCCAAAACTCAGTTGTTGTTTCTGCTTCCCTCTCTGGCCCCTCTCAAGGGTTACTAGTCTTGATCACTCTGCTTAGTCTACTGATACTAGATGGTGAAGAGGATGAGATCTGATCCGACCCCATTTTCCCTGCAAAAGCACAATCATGTGCGCGTTAAGTTCACAACCTCAATCTGTTGGTGGTTATTGCTTTTCGCCTTCTATTGTGGGATTCATTCAGCTTGTCATCCGTGATAGTGTGACACCTACTACATGCCTATGAATAACAAAACAGTTCACACGGTTGTGATTACCATTTCACACGGCTATGAATAGTCATATTCAAGTTTTTTTTTTATAAGAAAAAATTGTATTGAATCAGTGCAAGGGGAACTCAAACTCATTTACAGTATAAAGTAACAAATGAAAAAATACAACTACGAGAGAACTCAAGGTATAATCTCAACCAGAAGCAATTGTTGCTATAAGATTGAAAGATAGCTTTGTTCAAACCCCTAATACCAAAACCAAAGTTGTTCCACAAAATCCCCTAAAAATAATATATCCATCATTTGATAGCTAACATATACTGAGCTGTAATAAGAACCAAAAAGCAACCAAAAAGGCTTCCTTCATTTTGCATAATTACCATCATGAAAATACCAAGTAGCAGCCTTTCCAATTAGTAAACGAGATCACAAGCATTAGCAATAGTCCAAAAAAGCAGCAAGTGAATGGACTCCCGCCTGTGTGCCCAAGTAGCATTGAGATGCGGATAATCACTGAAAATAAAAGAAGCTTTGTGTTGCAGCAAAAACCAGGTGCAGATGATATTGATTTTCAAAATAAAGCCACAGTGCACCACCACAACCTGCACTCCAAACGCAATTTGACATCATAATGGTGATGCAAAACCTGATACAGAAGAACTTTCATCACAGCATGGATGAAAACCCAATTTGCAATCAGCAAACTGTGCAGCCAGGACAGCAATGTTGAAGTACAAAACTGAGAAAGAAGCAACCGCAGTATACACAAAGCACCAGAAACAGAAACAAGGACAGAGCTGTATCACCAGGAACTAGTTAGAAAGCCTTCCTCTAAGCTCATGTGTCAAGTAATTAACATTTGCTAGCAGATTTCATGCATTCCAAAGGACATAAGCACCAATCTGAGAAAGAAAAGGATCCTCCACATTTAGCTCTCACCCAGTGCCATGATCTCATTTTAATAAGATCTACAATACTCAAAACATATGCAGGTTCTTGATTGAATACAACGTTGTTTCTGTGTATCCAAATAGATCAAACAGTTGTAAACCATGCCACCATCCATTGCTTCCTCAATTTCTAACCTCTAACCAGCCCATAGTGATTCAAGAAATGTGACTTAGCCACCATAGGGAAGTTAACATAAACACCCAGCCAAGAATAAACCTTTCCCCATGTAAGAAATGCCAACCTGCAATCAAAGAAAAGATGTGGAACATTTTCCGAACTTTGCGGGCATAATGGGCAGAGATCATAAGCTAAAGGGATGTTTCTCCTAACCAGATTGCATCTTATCGGGATTCTACCAAGGATAAGCTGCTAAGCGAAAATCATAACCTTGTGAGGAACTGAGCCAAACCAAAACTTTTTAAAAAAATTCTGGGTCGTGATTTGCAAGTGTGTGGAGTGGTCACCTGATAGAAATTGTAGGACTTTATATGAAGACTTTGAAGAATAGCTCCCATCTGATTCATGGCATCAAGACCAAGCATCCACCCTTCTATGATTCTGACCAAAAGTGCTGATTTGGTCCAACATTTCCTCTAGCAACAACTCCTCCCAAACAAATAAGTTTCTTCTTCAAATAAACTTCCACGACCAAGATACGTCATGCCATAACCCCGTAGCAGCTATAGAAAAGTCCCTACACTCGGACTGAAAACAACCTTTCAAATTAAGAAGCCAAGCTCATCTGTCCAACCCACAGATCGTGCCAAAAGAGTGTGTCATGACCATTTCCAACCAGTTTCCTAAGACCATCTTTGAACCAGTCTTCGGCTATCCCAAACTTTCCAATTTTGCATAAATCCTTCCACCACATAGAAGCTGAGATCAGATTAGATGTTGTCAAGATTTTACTACCCGATTCATGACCATAGCGTGCCTTCAAAATGCTAGACCAAATTGCTGGCCTTTCCGTTAATAATCTCCATTTCCACTTACCGAGAAGGCTAAGATTAGAAAGGTTTATGTCTCTCAAACCTAGACCACCCTTTTCTTTGGGTTTACAAACATCCTCCCAAGCAACCCAAGTAATTTTCCTTTTTTCCCCATTTCCTCCCCACAAAAACTTCCTTTGTAGCTGTGTTAATAGTTTCAAAGTCTTCTTTGGAGCCCTCGTATAAGAAAGGAAATATATGGGCAGATTTGAGATGACTGGATTTAGTAAAACAACCCTACCTCCCATGGAGAGGTGCTTTCCTTTCCAAGTAGATAGCCTCTGTTTCACCTTTTCAATAATCGGTTTCCACGTCTCTGCCTTTCTTGGATTGGCTCCTATTGGAAGACCCAAATAGGTAAAAGGTAGAAAATCGAGCCTACAATGTAGGAAGTCAGCTGCAGCCTCTAGGAAACTCAAGTCCACATTTATCTCAAAGATTCTACTTTTATGAAAGTTTACTTTCAAACCTGAAATTAATTTAAAACAACGGAAAATCGCCTTATAGACCACAAATTCTCCCAAGTTACTGCCCCAACCAAGATGGTGTCATCTGCGAACTGTAAGTGAGAAACCTCGGGTTGATTAGAACCAAAGGAAAAACCTGAAAACTGACCGGATTCCACAGCCCTTGTAACCATCGAGTTAAGTCCCTCCACTGCAATCAAGAATAAGAAAGGGGCCAATGGGTCCCCTTGTCTAATACCTTTCATGACCGGGAATTCGCTTGTTGGACTACCATTAACCAAGACCGAAGATTTTCCGGAGAAAATAGTTGCCTTCATCCGGTCGATCCAGGTTTCACAGAAGCCAAAGTTATGCAACATACTTTCCATATAACCCTAGTTTACCGAGTCATATGCCATCTCAAAATCAACCTTGAATATTAGACATTCCTTCTTCTTCTTCTTTTCAAAGTCCACAATTTCATTCCAGATCACAACCCCGTCGAGGATATGTCTCTTAGGAAGAAAAGTTGTCTGACCATGCAAAATAACATTCTCCAAAGCCACCTTCAATCTCCTAGCCAACAACTTGGAAATGATTTTGTAGAGACGTCCAATAAGCGTTATGGGGCGATAATCTGAAATTACATGCGGGTTGTCTCTCTTCGAGATCAAAGAGATAAAGGAAGACACCAAACCAGCCAGTAACTTTGCACCAGAGTAGAATTCTGAGATCATACCATAAACCTCGCAGCAAATAGTCGGCCAAAAGGTTTTAATGAACTTGAACTTGAAGTCGTCGGGACCGGGACTTTTATCATCCTCACAAGACCAAACAACAGCTTCTATTTCCTCCATGGCGAAAGGCAAGCACAAGGAATTATTCTGATCAACTATAAGCTTATAGAATTCATTATCAGCCAGAACTGGTCTCAACCAAAAATCATCATAAAACAATGTTGAAAAATGCTTTATGATAGTCATTAGATTATTATTATTGGGACAATTTTTTTTTTTTACGAAATTATTGGGACAATTGAATGTTAGAGAAGTGTGTGAAATTCGCGAAGCTCATCACGGTCATATACATGATCACAAGTCCCCGTAGTGGAGGGGTTTCAAAAGTGGAGCATTATTCCATTATCTATCATTTATTTTCAATAGAACAACGAATAATTTTGCACCAACCCGGCAACCGTTGTTGTAGCGGACAAAACCTCGTATCTGATAGGTTACAGGTATGAGCCCTCATTAGTTTTTTTAGGGAAGGTAAATATAAATCCCTTTTATAAGTGTTCATAGAGTCTGGAGATTTTATCTATCTTGGCCTGATGTAACATATCTTCACCCTAAATTTTATGAATAAAAAAAGGACTAATTTTGTACCATGGATGAGGAGCATTTCTACATAAGCATTAAGAAAGCAAGAAAACTGTTATAACTTATAATTATAAACTTTTGTTGTTAAATTGTTAATAATTGAAAAGTGAAAGATCCTAGTATTAGATAATAGATAACTAGGTGAGGTTCACACCAAAAAATAATAATAATAACTAGGTGAGATCAAATCCTACCCACTTCAACAACCTCATTTCATAGGCAAATGATTTTTGTACACAAAAAATTGTCCCTTTGGTTTTTTTATGCATTTTTGGAATGCGTGTATACAAGAAGATAAAAAGTAAATGAACAATATAGATAAATATGTACGGTGTCCAAATTTTGGGTTCAAATAATATAGCTGTATTTCATACAGACACTGTTTATAAACTTCAACTTGCAGACAGAGGGACGAAACAAAAATTTAGCTTTAATTACATAACTTGCAAACTCAAAATGCAGATATTTCTCTAACACCATCAACAAAAATTGCAGATTCAAATTGTACAACGACCAAAATATAAGCGAGAGTTTTTTCAAGTGTTGTTTTGCCTAATCGTTTTGCCATATTTTTTTGGTACAACCGTTTTGCCGTTTGGTCCAAGTTCCAGTATTGAACGTGCGCATTATAACTGCAATATGCACTATATTATGAACTTGTGAAGTAGAATGAATGAAATGTATTTTGCATTATTGACTGAATTGATATAATGTACATGAAGAGGAGAGGCTCTTTATCTAGAGCTTCCTGATACAAGAAAAAAGGCATAACTAACATAACTAACTAAACATATTTGATCAAATAAAAACCAACAGCTAACTTTCCTAAAACAGAAACTATAACAAAAAATTAATATATCAGAATTCGGTTACAACAGAATTAACAATGTATCGGGAGGGCTCAGTTTGCTTATTTTGCTTATCCAATACCCCCCCCCCCCCCCCCCCCAACAAGCTGGAGGACATATTGTTAGGACTCCAAGCTTGGCAATGAATTGATTGAAGAGACCCGGATCTAAAGCCTTGGTAAACATATCGGCTTATTGATTTGAACTTGGAATAGGTAGTAATTGAAACAATTTGTCTTGCAGTTTCTGTCTGACAATGTGACAATCTAGTTCTATATGTTCCATTCGTTCATGAAATGAGGAATTAGATGCAATGTGCCGAGCTGACTAATTGTCACAATATAGCAAGGCTGGTTGGATGAAGGGTAAGTGAAAGTCTTGGAGAAGACAGATAAGCCATTGGACTTCCCAAACCGTGGAGGCCAAGGCTCTATACTTTGCTTCAGAGGAAGACTTGGAAACAGTTGGTTGTTTCTTAGACTTCCATTAAATAAGTGAGTCTCCAAGGAATATACAAAAGCCAGTAATTGATTTTCTTGTATCAGAACAGCTGCCCCAATCTGAGTCACTAAAAGCCTTGAGCTGGTGATTGCTTCACATACTTGAGCACACGAATTGCAGCATCATAATGAATGGAAGTAGGTGAGCTCACGAATTGGCTAAGTAACTAATGTCTGACCGAGTGTTTGTTAGGTAGATCAATCTTCCAATGAGTCATCTGTAGATGCTTGGATCTTGCATATGTTCTCCTCCTTGTTGTGAAAGTTTAGTTCCTTTGATCATGGGAGTAGAAACTGGTTTGGCAGCCAATAAACCATAGTCAGAAAGCAAATCCAAAGCATACTTTCTTTGGCTAAGATGAATTCCCAAGCTAGATCGGGAAACTTCTAAGCCAAGAAAGTATTTTAAGTTTCCTAAATCCTTTATTTTGAAATGATTATGCAGAGCAGTTTTAATAGAGTCAATTTCATTAATATCATTACCAGAAAGAAGAAGATCATCTACATAGATCAATAGATTAGTGAAGGAGTTACCAGAGTGCTTGATGAAAAGGGAATGATCAGAAGCAGATTGTTTGTAGGAATGTGATAAAAGGAATGTAGAAAGCTTGACAAACCATTGCCTGCTTGATTGTCTTAATCCATAAATGGATTTGTGCAATTTGCAAACCTGGTTAGGATTGGTGGAAGGATAGCCAGGTGGTAAAGTCATGTATACCTCTTCAGCTAAATCTCCATGGAGAAATGCATTGTGGACGTCCAGTTGGTGAATGTACCAATTCTGTGAAGCTGCAATTGCAAGGAGAAGTCTGATGGTAGTGAGTTTTGCCACAGGTGAGTAGGTTTCAAAGAAGTCAATGCCTTCAACTTGAGTGAAACCCTTGACCTCCAATCTGGCTTTAAATCTTTCAATAGTGCCATTAGAAAGATATTTGATCCTATAGACCCATCTGCATCCTATAGGAGTTTTGCCCAGGAGGTAAATCTGTGACTGTCCAGGTGGAATTATGTTGAAGTATTGTGAGTTCAGCATTCATGGCTTGAATCCACCCATCTTGTTGGATAGCCTGCTTGTAAGATGTAGGTTCAACCTGAGAATAAACAGTCAAGAGTAAATGATCGAACCTATATTTGCCCAATGGATACAATATGCTCACGGTAAAACTTCCTATGGGTTCGATGTACTTTTATCTTCAACGAATAGTCCGGCCTTCAATGCGGGGCGAAGCATATGGTTACCCGGTTGCTTGAATGCTATTAATGAAAATAGTAATTCTCTATTCAATGAGATTTAGATAATAGATGATAAGAAAGAACAAAAGATAAGGGGTAAAGAGGAGTATGATTGGAGGCTGCAGAAATATAGTTGCAACGAAAATCCTGCAAATAGCTTCTGAGGCTTGGACTGTCTAGTAGATCTCCTTGGAGGAATTGTTGCAGGTGTTTGAACTACAGATTCTATAGAGATAGAATCTGGTTGGATTTGAGGTAAATGAGCTTGTAATGTGGAAGAAGTAACTGGAAGTTCTGTGACAGATGCATCAAATAAAAATGGAGTATCTAGTTGAATTTGAGGTTCCTGAATAGTATAAGTCTCCAAAAGGGTTGAAGAGTGAAAAGGAAAAATGGTTTCAAAGAATATAGCATTTCTTGAAATAAAAACATCTCAAGTTTGTAAATCAAAAAGTAAATAGCCTTTTGTACCATATTTGTATCCAAGAAAGAGGCATTTCCTAGCTCTTAAATCAAGTTTCTTTTTATTTTGCATTAAGGTAGTAGCATATGATAAACAACCAAAGACCTTAAGGTCAAGAAAAGTTGGAGGAACTCCATTTAATATTTCACAAGGTGTTTTGTGATCCAAAACAGGTGTTGGTAACCTGTTTATGAGAAAAACAGCATGAGAAACAGCATATAACTAAAAAGACTTAGGAAGATTAAATTGAAACAATAGTGCCCCTGTGACATTGAGCAAATGTCTATGTTTTCTTTCAACAATAGAGTTTTGTTAGGAAGTCTCGACACAACTAGTTTGGTGTATAATTCCAAGAGAGGAAAAGAAAGAAGACATTTGAAATTCAATACCATTATCAGTCCTAACCATTTTCACTTTAGCATTGAATTGAGTGCTAATAAAATAGAAAAAAAACAAGAACAGAAGATCCGGTTTCAGATTTAGATTGCATTAAGTAATGCCAAGTATGTCTACTATAGTCATCAACAATAGTAAGAAAGTATTTGTGGCCTTGGAAAGATGATATGAGCCCAATTTGGAGTATGGTTCAAGAAGCTAGCCAAGGACTTGGTGGGCCAATGACAAATGTTACAACCAAGAAAGCCCAACAAGTGTTAATTCAAACTATGGTTCTCATCATGGAAGCAAGCCCAAATGCAAGATTGGATGGAATGAAGCCCAAATTATTAACTTACATTATCCAACTAAAGGATCCATGACAAGAGGGGCGTGCAACATGAATGAGAGTCTAATTTTAGTTGTTTATTTTAATTCAATAAGTGTAAATGGGTTTTATGAGTGAGCCCAATTACTAAGTGATGTTTTTGGGGCATCCCACTTGTAATCCATGATGGAAAACGAATTTGTGAGTGTCTTAGTGGGAGGAATCTTTAGCTTGCATGCTATAAGAACTCCTAAATTAGTGTGTTGGTATTTTGAATAAATTATGCGGGGTTACACTTTTAATTTGAGAAGCAAGTGTAACCAACACATAATGAGTATGAGAGAGTCATAAAGGGGTGGGGGTTATGTATTTTCGTTTTTATTTTGGTGGCAGATTTAAGTTAGGCTTTTAGTGTGTTTAAGGTCATGAATTAGGCCAATTAAGTGGGGGTTATGGTTTGTTTTAGTGGCTGAATTAAAATGGTGTTAAGTTAGTCTTGATTAGGCTAGTTATGAGGGGGTTTTGGAAGACTAAGTGTGAGCCAAATGAAATCAGCCACACTTCTATATGTATGAGGTCTAAAACACATGAGTGATAACTTGGATGTTGAATTTGGATTGAAATCCATTTTGTTAGAATTTTGTTCTCCTTGGTTCTTGGTTGAGCCAACTTTAGTTCTTATCAAGAATTCAAGATTATTGTGGCGAACATCATTGGGTTATCAAACCCTCTAGTTTGTGGCGCCATTACCATCTCTAATCTTTACCATTTCATATTTTCTTCCTTTTTTGTTACAACTCAATTCTGACTTGGATTTGTAATTGGTAAAATTCAACCAAATAGATCATTCTAAAGGCAACCTCACCTTTTGGTTGTCATCAAGTGGTATCAAAGCTTAGGCTTTGGTTGAATTTTCTGAGATCTTCTTCTTCTACCTTTCTTCTTTTCTTCTTTTAAACCCAAAAACACAAAAGAAAATTACACTTTGATTCTATTTGTGAAGGGAAATTTCATGGTTGTTGTTCTTGCTCAAAAACAAGTTTTCAAGTGTGATTCTCTTCTTCAAAGTTTGAAAAAAAAAATTGCACAAATTATAAGGAAAAAAAATTGTGCATGAAATCTTGAAAAAAAAAAGGAAGAGAAAGGTGTATTTGAGCAATTTGTGTTCTTGAAAAAAAATATATATGTTTCCCTTCTTCTTTTGTTCTTATTTCCCAAAGCTTTGCCTTTCTAGCATTTATTTTTTTTCCTTTGTTTTTTGATAAGTTTTGTGATTTTTGTTACTTGAATTTTTATTTTTTTTTTTGGATTTTTGCTTGGTTTTTGTGTTTGACTCTTCTAAGAACTAAAGGAGAACATTTGAGAGGAAAAATGCAAGAGTGTCCAAAATACATTTTTGTGTGGAAAAAGCCAAAAGAGTGGGAAAAAAATCCATTGTGTGAACTAGTGAGGGAGTGTAGTGAGGAAACACATAAACTCTTCTACTCAAATCATGGCCAACAATGATGATAGTCCACCATTATCTCCAAGGTCAGCCACTCTTCAAGCTAGGATGGCCAATCAAGTCCAAGCTCTTCAAAGACAAATGGAGCAAATGCAATCCAATTATGATAGACAACTTGCTAACCTACACCGTGATGATTCTAGTGGATATGAGAGTGAAAGAGGAATACCTAGAGGAGGGGGACATAGAGGAGGAGGACGTAGAGGAGAGAGACGTGATAGAGGACTTGAAGGGGTCAAAATCAAAGTTCCTCCCTTTATTGGGAAGAATGATCCGGAGGCTTACTTGAAGTGTGATGTCGTGCGAGTGCACGTGCGATCTGGCAAGTGTACCGGATTGTCGCCAAGTAATAAAAAGATATCGATCCCACAGAGACCGTGATCTCAAATCGCAACTAATTACTAAATCGATAAAACTGGACTATAAAAAGATTTTGAAAAAGGTTTTTGATATCTGAAATAAGAGATAACATGGATAAGAAATGCAATCAAGTCAAACAGAAAGTAAATCAATTTATGGTTTTTCAAATCTAAATGGATTCCTAGGAATTTGGGTTACCAACAAGATTGTTTATGTTACTAAATTGATTACCCCCTTGTTAATTATCGAACTTGCCTTGAAGGCGAATTTATCCTCTAATAGTTAATGCTCCCTCTCGGGTTATAAAAACCGTGCCCAATTAAACCAACCCCTACTCTCGTGGTAGTCGAATTTAGATTGGACCCTTTACACTTTGTGACAATTCGTCAATCCTCGAAGGACCGCTTCTAACTCTCGTGATTTAAGTCCTAAGTCTGATTCTATAGATCCGATACCTAAGTTCACCGCTAGGTTCCTCCTTAGAATATCGACGTCACGCAAATAAGCGACCGCCGAATTTACGAGTAATTAAAACACTAGAAATCAGATCTAAAGCAAAATCACAATTAACAAAGATATAACATCAGTTCATTACCATAAACAAACCTTGGGCATAGCCTCAATTCCTAGAAATTAAACTACTACTCAAGCCTTGCCATGGTGATTACAAGCTTGGTTAACAACAACATGAAAATAAAAATAAGATAAGAGAGGAGGAAGAAGAAGAGAGATCCTAAATTATAGCCTAAGAGTAGCAGCCAAAAGTCCTCTTTGACTCTGCCTAGATGCCTTATTTATAGATTAGGGAAGTTAGTATCCCAATCTAACACAAATTCAGATCAAAATCGATTGCTTCAGATCCAAGTAATGGGCGTCACGGCCGTGATGGCCATCACGGCCAGGCCGTGACGGATTCTGCCTTGGGCGTTTCTTCAATTTTTGGTCTGTCACGGCCGTGATGCTCATCACGGCTAGGCCGTGATCAGTTCTGCCTGTGAGGGTCTGGTTCAGCTGACATGTCACGGTCGTGATGGGTATCACGGCTAGGCCGTGACCAGTTCTGACTTTTGCCTTCTTTCTTTTCAGTTTTTGCTCGATCATGGCCGTGATGGGCTCTGTTTGGCTCATTTTCTTCACTTTTCAAGCCACATCTTCATCCAAGCTCCATCATGGTTGATCCTAAGCATTTAACCCTTAATTTCTGCAAAACAACACCACAAAACCGCCTTACCCGTTCCAAGGTAAAAATTAACAAAAGTCAAATTAAATATGCCTAAACTATATGAAAATGCATGCAAAATGATAAGCAAATATGAGGTGAAATCACACTCATCAGAGTGGGAGCTAAAAATAGAACAAGTCTTTTATTGTAATTCATACAATGAAATCAAGAAGATGAAAGTAGCCGCCCTTGAGTTCAAGGAATATGCCCTTGTGTGGTGGGAACAATTACAAAAAGAATGGAGAAGATATGGAGGAGAGCCCATAGACACTTGGGAGGAGATGAAATTTGTCATGAGGAAGAGATATGTCCCAAATCATTATCAAAGGGACATTCACAACAAGTTACAAAGGCTTACCCAAGGGACCAAAAGCGTTGATGAATATTTCAAGGAGATGGAGTTGGCCTTACTTAGGTCAAATTTTAAAGAAGATAGGGAAGCTACCATGGCAAGGTTCTTACATGGCTTGAATTGTAACAGCCTGTTTTTAGTTACGCTGTTTAACCGGTTAAAATATAATTACACATATGATTAAATATTTTATTTGGATGTTTATGTTCATTTGTGTTATGTGGTTTAGTTTGAGTAATTAAATTACTCTCTTCAAATTATTTTATTGGGTGCATTAGCACTGACTTATTTCAGTGAATGCACGCTTACTAGACAATAAGTTGCATTATTGTCACTATTATTACCAGTACAGAAAAATATTTTAAATAATATGATTAAGAGAAAAGCATTTTCATATTTTCATTCAGTTTAATTTTTGAGTTGAAAATAAACTGGTTTGACCTTAATCGGAGATTAAATTTTGGACCGAGTATTTTCTTAGTTGATCAGTTCAACTATTAATCTTTACTCTAATTTGAATTTCGAAATTATATATTTATCAATCTTTATTTTTAGATTTCAAAAAGTAAAAACATGTTTATTTTAGGCTTAATATTTTATCATTCATTTGTGTATCTATCACTAAATGTTAAGTTAAAACATAAAAACTCTTTCTCCCTTTCTCTCATCAGACCCGTAACTCTCTCTTTTTCTCTTTCTTTCTTTCTTTGTTTATTTCTTTCTCTGCTTCTTCTCCCTCCTGACTCCCTCTTCTTCATTCTCCCCAACTTCATTTTCAACCTCCTTTCCTCTTGCCGTCCAGCTGCGCATCGCCGTCAGGGAGGCCACCGTTCGACCGCGACTAGCAAGGAGATGTCAGCCACCGACTGCACGTGTTGCTGCCGCGCGATCGTCGTCCCACCGCGGTAAGCGCTGCTTCCACCACCACCCACTGTGGTTTCCGGTGCCGTCCGACGAAACTGAGTCCAGATCCGAACTACCCTCATCGTGCTCTTTCTTCTCCACCATGCGGTTTTCCATTTGGTCACTGTTGCTCCTCCACCGCCGCCGTTGTTTGGGCGTTTTCCAGTCACCATCCGGCCACCTTTCATCAAATAAACACCATAACTTTGCTCCCCTCTTCCTCCTCTACAAAAGCCCTCAAGAAATTTCGTGATCGGAGAACATTGATTTCTGACCACCACGAGCCGTCGTGCCGAAACTTCGTCGGAGCTGTGGCCACCACCACCATATTCTCTTCTCCTCACTTTGGGTAAGTGTTTACCCCTAATCTCTTCTAGATTGAAAATCCCCAAATTGATTTTGAAACCCTAACCCTAGGCTTTGATTTTAATTCTCAAAATCTGAAATTAATTGGTGCTTTCTGAAATTGGGAGCATGATTAAGTGTCTCCCTAAATCAATTTTGTCGATCTCTTGTTAAACTGATTTTTCTCAATTTTCATCTTGAGCCTAAAAAACTCAAATCTGTTTTGATTTTAAATGAATGAGGTTTTTGAGAAATCAAATATATTATTGAATTATACTTATATTGTGATGTTGAGAAATTAATTTAGTATTTTGTCTGGTTGTTTCAATGCTTGGATCGACTCTCTGGGATGTTTTTCATGCTCTTGCTTGCTTTGGAGAAGTGTGAATTCCTTTTTGGGAACTCATTGGAGCTGAGTGCATGGTTGTGAAGTTCCAGAAAAACCTCCGAACGCATTAAAAGGTGGGGGAAAGAAACTATTTAATGTCGGAAACGGTGCGGTTACATTTAATTAGATAATGGTGTAGGGCGACCCAAACCCTACACGAGAGCGAGTAACGGACAATGTCTATACCATATTGGGAACTACTCAGCGGTACCGATGATGATATAGAAATTGTGCGTTTATCGTCGTTACGCTACATCCATAGATTATTTTATTATGTGATGATTGCATGTTTGACTGGTTGATGAGAACTTTATACTTAGTATATGATATCATGAGTGTGGTAATTATTTTAGAATTGTTTATACTTATTATTATTATTATTATTATCATTATTATTATTATTATTATTATTATTGTTGTTGTTGTTGTTGTTGTTGTTGTTATCATTTTAATATTATTACTACTACTGGTGGGATGATAATTATTATTATTATTATTATTATTATTATTATTATTATTATTATTATGAGTATTATTTTATTGTCATTATTATCATTATTGTTATTATTATTAGTAGTAGTATTATTATCATTGTGATTATTATTATTATTATGATTATATCTTTGGTATTTATTATTCGGAAATGATATTATAATATGATGATGATTATGATGATAGAATGAGTGTAATGATTGTGCTTAGAGGAGTGAATAAATCATAAGCTATGTTGAGACACGAGGATGTATTTGGGGATTGCATACGATATGTGATAGCAGTGCCCAACCGAGATAATTATCGTGAGATGGGGTTGAGATTATTTTGAGGTTATCTATGAGATTAAGATGACCGATTAGGGCACTAGGGGGTGACCTGAAACATGGTCTGTGATATGAGGGACCTGAAACATGGTCGAATGGACCCGAAACATGGTCGATTGGGGTCTATGCCTCGGAGGGAAAATTCCCTGGGATAGGCTAACGGCGGACCGTCCAGAGATGATTTCATTTTAGTCGCAGCTATAGTTCGTGCATTGCATGAGCATCCTGGATTGTGGTCCAGAGGTGTGCACCGGGTTGTGCGTCTATAGTGTCATTGCTTTGCGTGGGCACCCTCTAGCCGCGGACGAGGGTGTGCACTGGGGACTCTGGGACGTGTCAAGTATATTGTTGTGATATCCGGATATGGCCGATACCTGAAGAGATTATTCATACAGCATTTACATTGCATCATGATGAAAGATAGAGGAAAGATTATAGATGTGGATTGAGGATGATTATGTTACATATATTTATCTGGGGAGACGGATGTTTAGTGTGTCGTATTTAATTAAATGTTGCTAAACCCTTTCCACGTTTGATGTTATATGGTTTCTTATCCCTATCTTCTCTATATTGCATATGTTTCGTTTTGTGATCGTGTTGAGAAGATCCTACGGGGGAGCCAGCTATGGGGGAGCTCTATGGGACCTAGTATGAGCCTGATGTTGGAGGACGAGCAGTGGATCCTCATAGTTGAGTATAGAGTCTATGGCCAGTGCGTCTCATCTCTTTAAGATGTTGTTTTTATTTTCTGTTTGATTATCAGTTTTGTACATTTTGGGATCCGTCTGATGGGATTCCCTCTACTGTACTGTATCAGGATTTGAGGTGTATATGTTAGGTATGTATATTACGTTTTAAAATTTTTCCGCTGTTTTAATATACTCTGTTGACGACAATAACGAAATTAGGTCTTAATATTTTGGGTTTCTTTAATGGGATGTCGGGGCGTCTCATGAATCAAGATATTCAAGACATAGTGGAGTTACAAAATTATGTAGAGCTTGAAGATTTGGTTCAACAAGCGATTAAGGTGGAGCAACAAATTAAGAGGAGGAAGTCCAAATATTCTTCTTCTTCATCTTCCAAATTTCCATCCTCAAATTGGAAGGAAGATTCAAAGAAGGAGGGTGCACCATTTTCTAAAGAGGTCGTGAGCACCCCTCAAGGAAAGAAGTCAATGGAAACAAGTTCTAGGAGCCGTAATGTGAAGTGTTTCAAATGTTTAGGCCATGGGCATATTGCATCCCAATGCCCAACAAAGAGGACAATGGTGGCAAGAAACGGTGAAGTGGTCTCACAAAGCGAAGCTTCAAGTGAGGAGAAGAGTGAAAAAGGAGAAGAAATTCCGGAGGGAGACTTATTCATGGTAAGAAGGCTTTTGGGAAGTCAAGTGAAGGATCATGAAGCAAGCCAAAGGGAGAATATCTTTCATTCTAGATGTCTAATTCAAGGAAAGGTATGTTATCTAATCATTGATGGTGGGAGTTGTGCGAATGTTGTAAGCACTAGATTGGTGTCCAAATTGAATCTTGTTACTAAGGCACATCCAAGGCCATATAGGCTTCAATGGCTAAGTGAGGTTGGGGAAATGGTTGTGAACAAACAAGTAAAGGTTCCATTCTCAATTGGAAAGTATGAAGATTGTGTACTTTGTGATGTGGTGCCTATGGAGGCAAGCCATATGTTGTTGGGAAGGCCTTGGCAATATGACAAAAAGGCCATCCATGATGGGTTCTCAAATAAGTTTACCTTCATGTAGCAAGACCGAAAGGTCATTCTTTCTCCTTTGTCTCCAAAGCAAGTTAGTGAGGATCAAATAAGAATGAGAGAAAAAAGAGAGCAAGAGAGAAAAGAAAAGGAGAGTCAGAAAAAGAAAGAAAAGGAGGGTGAGAAAAAGATTGAAAAAGAGAGTGAGAAAAAGATTGAAAAAAAAAAGTGAGAAAACAATTGAAAAAAAGAGTGATCAAGAGAAAAATAATGAGGAAAATATTATGAAAATTAGTAAAAAAAAAAAAAAGAGTTGTTTGGCAACAAAAAGTGAAGAGAAGGAGGCTTTGATTTCAAGGCAGCCCCAATTCATTTTTTATTGCAACAATTTTTATTTAATTGCTAATGCTTCTAATGATCTTTCTTTGTCTAGCGGTGTTGTAATTTTTTTGCAGAAATTTGGTAATTTCATTCCAAAGGAAACACCCTATGGCAATGTGATTGTGAAGAACACTCTGGATGCACCCAAAATGACTAATTTTGGTGATGAAGACTTCAATTCGAGGTCGAATTCACTCAAAGAAGGAGGGGATGATATGAGCCTAATTTGGAGTATGGTTCAAGAAGTTAGCCAAGGACTTGGTGGGCCAATGACAAATGTTACAACCAATAAAGGCCAACAAGTATTAATTCAAACTATGGTTCTCATCATGGAAGCAAGCCCAAATGCAAGATTGGATGGAATGAAGCCCAAATTATTAACTTACATTATCCAACTAAAGGATCCATGACAAGAGGGCAGTGCAACATGAAGGAGAGTCTAATTTTAGTTGTTTATTTTAATTCAATAAGTGTAAATGGGTTTTATGAGTGAGCCCAATTACTAAGTGATGTTTTTGGGGCAGCCCACTTGTAATCCATGATGGAAAACGAATTTGTGAGTGTCTTAGTCGGAGGAATCTTTAGCTTGCATATTATAAGAACTCCTAAATTAGTGTGTTGGTATTTTGAATAAATTATGGGGGGTTACACTTTTAATTTGAGAAGCAGGTGTAACCACCACATAATGAGTATGAGAGAGTCATAAAGGGGTGGGGGTTATGTATTTTCATTTTTATTTTGGTGGCAAATTTAAGTTAGGCTTTTAGTGTGTTTAAGGTCATGAATTAGGCCAATTAAGTGGGGGTTATGGTTTGTTTTAATGGCTGAATTAAAATGGTGTTAAGTTAGTATTGATTAGGCTAGTTATGAGGGGGTTTTGGAAGACTAAGTGTGAGCCAAATGAAATCAGCCACACTTCTATATGTATGAGGCCTAAAACACATGAATGATAACTTGGATGTTGAATTTGGATTGAAATCCATTTTGTGAGAATTTTGTTCTCCTTGGTTCTTGGTTGAGCCAACCTTAGTTCTTATCAAGAATCCAAGATTCTTGTGGCGAACATCATTGGCTTATCAAACCCTCTAGCTTGTGGCGCCATTACCATCTCTAATCTTTACCATTTTCATATTTTCTTCCTTTTATGTTACAACTCAATTCTGACTTGGATTTGTAATTGGTAAAATTCAACCAAATAGATCATTCTAAAGGCAACCTCACCATTTGGTTGTCATCAAAAGAGCTTATGCTCAAAAGACCCCAAATATCCATATGTAAGAGATCAAATGGTTTGTTTGTCTTAGTATTACTGTGAGGAAAAGGTAATTTGCATTGTTTGGAAAACTGGCAAGAATCACAAACAATTTTCTTATTGAATCTAATATAGGGAAATTGCATACAAAGTTGATCAATTACATTAGGTGAAGGGTGACCTAAACGATAATGCCACAAATCAAAGAAGTCATAGAGACTATTATTTTGCTGTCCTTTATTAACAACAGGAAAACTAAAAGTAGTAGAAAGACTAGATTGAGAAGGAATGGAAGAAGGATCATGCTGAAAAATATAGAGATTGTGGTGAACTTTAGCATGTCCAATCGTATTCTTGGTAGACACATCTTGTATGATACAAGAAAGATGTGAGAAGAGGAATTGGCAATTAAAGGATTGGCATAGTTTGTTAACAGAAATGAGATTAAACTGAAAACCCGGGATATACAATACATCATGTAAAACTAAAGATGGAGTTAAAAGAATTGTGCCTGAATGATTTGAAATAGTGGTGGCACCATTTGGTAACTTGATGGTAATTGGGGAAATAGTTTTGTAAGATTGAAAAAATTGAATAAAGGGACAAACATGGTCAGAAGCACTAGTATCTAAAATCCAATAAGAAGAAGTACAAGAATTACCTGGTTTAGTAATACTAGAGACTATATGAGAGGATGAATCAGAGGGATTGTTCTTGGTGTTGGAATCTACAGAGGTCATTTGATCATTTTTGGAAGATTGCAGTAGGGAAACCAAGAATTTGTAATCTTCCCTTGTAAGAGGTAATGTTGAATCATTAGAAATGGGAGGCATGGGATTAAGGTTTGGTTCTGCAAGTGTGTTTGATAGCTGCATAGCTGTGCCTAAAGCTTGAGATCGGGTCCTATAACCAGGAGGGAAGGCATGTTTGAAATAGCAAGTATCCACTGTATGATTGGTTCTGTTGCAATGGCTGCATTGCATTCCAGGTCTGTTGGGATTTCTGCCACAACCTCTGCCCTGTGTGTTTGTGCATCTACCTTGAGTGAAAGTATTGGTAGCAAATGATGTAGAATCATTGCCAGGAAGGGAAAGAGGTTTCTCTTGTTGAATGACTAAGGAGTAAGCTCGAGTGATACAAAGTAAAGGATCCATGAGCAGAATTTGGGTTCTTACATAGTCAAAAGAATCATTGAGGCCTTTCAAGAAGCATATAACATGTTCTTTATCTTTGTAACTGGTTACAGATTGACTTAGGCTGCATATGCATTGATGAGTGCAAGAACATATTGGTGTTGGTCAAAGAGCTTCAAGCTCATCCCATATGATCTTCATGTCAGCGAAGAAGGTTGAAAAGGATCTTTCTCCTTGCTTCATTGAGTGTAGTTCTTGCAGCAAATTGAACATCCAAAAATGGTTTCCTTTGGTGAATCTGACATCAAGATTGAGCCAAAGATCTCGAGCATTATCAAAGAAAAATGTGCTTTGGGAAATCTGAGGTGAAAGGGTTATTGTAATCCAAGATACCACAATGTTGTTGCATCTTTCCCAAGGTTCAAAGTGTAACATCCTAAAATTTCAATATAATTTAATATAATCTTTTTAATAAAAAGATTAAGTTATTATGAAGTTTATTGTAGAAAATTATTAGTATAAAAGTTAATTAGAATTATTTAATAATTTATAAAAGAAACATAAAGTTAAAAAAACTAAGAAACCTAGGTGTTGTGCTATTCACGTCACCACATTGTTTTCAATGTTGAGAAACTGAGCTTTAGCCAAATTCCACTCACAGGGGCAACGTGTTCTCTTTTTAAAATAATAATAATGAGATTTCATAATAAATGTTGGATATGAGAAGTTACTCGGGCTTCTAAGAAGCAAATAAATATGGGCCACCGGGTAGAATTGAAGTGAGGGATGGGTTTCAACTTTTAAACCTTATTGTGAGAATCTGTGTTGTGTGATATTTTAGGAATGTTTATATTGTATCTTTTACCTTTTAGAATTAGAATCTCTATTTAATTTTGTAATTAGTCAATCCCTAAAATCAAGGGATTTCAAATTAAGGAGATTTAATTTTGTAATTAGTCAATCCCTAAAATAAAGGGATTTCATATTAAGGAAACATATGTTGTTTCCTAATGTAGATGCTAGGAACTTGTATATATTTCTGCATCATTGATCAATAGAAATACAATTCAATTCCCAAATTCTGATACTTATAAATATATATATATATATATATATATATATATATATATATATATATATATATATCTAAGAGTTAGAATTAGAAAATCTATTGGACATGATTAGCCAGTTAGCGTCGCCGAACAAGAATAGGGGCATTGAGCAGCTTTTGTGGTGCTTAGTAGGGAGTCAAGCGGATAAAATATATTAGCAAAAAGGAGAAAGATTTTTTTGTGAGGCACTAATGTTTCTCCTAGATAGTTGTCAGAGCTTTTTGGAGGTCTACAAGAAGTAAGTAAACACCCTTTTTCTTAAACTTCCATGGTATATAATGTTAAAGGGTGTTTGATTATGAAATTAAGAGTAATTATTTAGGGTTTTGTCTTCAAAATAATTTTGTTGTTTTATTGGTATTAATTATATGAGGTGAATATTCACGAGTGATATTATTTCGAAGCTTTTTGATATGTGATGCCTTAGTATGTTTGATATGAAGGAGAAAAAAAGCAGTGAAGATGTATTATGAGATTTGATATTTATGATTTTTATATGATGATAGAAATTGGTTAATCTTTAAAAGTTTGCAATTGAGATGGTTTTACTTATATTTTGATTATGAAATTAAGAGTAATTATTTAGGGTTTTGTCTTCAAAATAATTTTGTTGTTTTATTGGTTATTAATTATTATGAGAGTGAATATTCACATGAGTGATATTATTGTCTGATATGCTTTTTGTGATATGTGATGCCTTAGTATTGTTTTGATATGAAGTTGATGAATAATAAAGCATGTGACATGATGTTATGTATTGAGGTTATTTTGATATTTATGAGTTGTTTATATGATGATATGAAATTGTAGTGGTTATATGCTTTAAAAAGTTTGTCAATTGTGATTGATGGTTTTATGCTTTGGAATATGGATGAATGGGTATATGCATGATGTGTGGAATTTGTTGATATGCCGCCTAAGAATGGGGCATTGGCTTGTAACATCACCATTTAATGGGATGTCGAAAAATAAGTTATGGGGCAAGGAATCCATCTTGTGAACGAGGCTCTCGGGTCACTATTAGAGCCAATTTAATTACGAGGTTCTCGAGTCACCATAGGGGCAAGGAGTCAATTCTAAAATGGGATTCCCGAGTCACCATGGGGACAACGAATCAACTCTAGAACGAGGTTCTCGGGTCACCATAAAGAGGGTGACAAGGAATCAATTCTAGAACGAGGTTCCCGAGTCACCGCGGACAATGGGCAAGGAACCAATTTAATGAGGTTCTCAAGTCACCGAATTGGGCAAGAAACCAACACAGAGGAGGGTTTCCGAGCCACTTGAGGATTGTGTTGTTGTGTGATGTGTGATTACTTTGTCTAATTAATATATGATGTTTGATTATGTTGTCGTTATATGATTGTTGCAATTAAATGTATTTTTTTTAATGAACATTATTTTGGAAAATTAGCGAGTACCATGGACAGTTTTTCCGGTTACCGTACCGGCTGAAAGCAACATCTTTTCGAAAACCTTTTAGAACTGTGTTTACTTACTGGGATTATAAATCTCATTAGTGGTGTTGTCTTTCAGAGTTTACGGGTGATGAGATACATGATGCGGCGTTTTGAGAGAGAGTCTTGAAGATATTAGTTGTAATTTATTTATTTATTTTGGGTTTATTAGATGCCGTGTTTTGAGACAAAAACAATTGTAAAAGGATTATGTGGATTTTATTAATTAATATTTATGAGTCTTTATTTTATTTGGATATAATGGTTCATTTAATACTATTACCTTATTTAATTATCTTGAAAATACGAGATACTCGCAGACTTAAATTCATTGTGAAAAAAAGAATTTTATGATTCGGTTATTTAATCCAAATATTTTAAAGGTTTTCATAGAAAATTAATTTGGGTAACTAATGTAACGAGGGACGTTACACAAAGAGAGGATCAGTGGGGGATGGTTTAGAAACAACACCATTAACAAACTTGAGTGTGTTCTTAGAAGAAAGGGCTCGATGCATAGCCTTACTCCAATGGTAATAGTTGTCACCCTTTAGAGGAGGATGAACAAGAACATAACCAGGATTTTCACCTGGGTGCAGATAATAGGGACTTGTTGGATTTTGTGAAGGATCGGTATGAGAAACTGAATCATTGACAGGCTTATAAGAAGTTCCTCCAGGGCTTGATTCAGGGCTTGTTTTGGCCATTGAAAATAAAGGAAAAAGGTTGCGGAAGCTTGATAGAAGAATCACAATAAAGCCGATACCATGTTATGAACTTGTGAAGTAGAATGAATGAAATGCATTTTGCATTATTGACTGAATTGATAGAACGTACATGAAGAGGAGAGGCTCTTTATATAGAGCTTCCTGATATAAGAAGAAAGGCATAACTAACTAATCCTATCTTATCAAATAAAAACTAACAGCTAACTTCCCTAAAACAGAAACCATAACAAAAAAGTAATATATCATAATTCAATTACAACAAAATTAGCAATGTATCAGGACACTATCCATTTATGAGCCGGTAACAGCTTATAAATCACTTGTTGTTGTGTGGTCAATTCTGGCTGCGACCATACATATTGTAAGAGAAACCCGAGTGTTCCCAACACTCTAGCACATGGAATCAGTATATGCAACTGAATTTAAATGTTAGAGACCATTTCCACAATCTTTTGGACAAATTCATATTCGTACCTATAAAATTACAATCGTACAATTTTCATTTTCTGTCTTCTAGTTAGTGTACGGGTTATTTTGAAAAAAAAAACCAATATAAAAGTAGTACTAAAATTTCAAGGAATTGAAGTTAAGAAAAAACAAATTACCATAAAAATGAGATGGAATTAAAAGACATGAGATTAATGAGAGGTGGGAAAAGGGATCTAACTCGGTAGGAACAAATGAAGGTGAAACTTCAGACAAAGCTGTCCTCCATTCATTCAACTTCTCAAAGTCATTTCCGAACCTATTTTCATGTTTGGCCATGGCTTCGCCATAACTATTTCTCTGATGCCATACATCGGAAGGTTCCATTTTGTAATAGATAGGCCAAACCAGTTGGCGTTTCTTCTTCATACAGTCCATGATCTCGACAAGTTCGTCAAGACACCAGGAGGAATATGCATAATTTTTACAGAAAACAATAATTGAAACACGTGATTGTTCAATTTCCTGAAGAAGAGATGGTGAAATTTGGTCTCAACCCTCCAATCCCTCATCATCCATGAATGTGTTCAATCCATTTCCCCGTAAAGCATCATAGAGAAAACCTGTGAAGGTGTGGCGGGTATCTAGGCCTCTAAAACTGAGAAAAACATGGTGGTGGGGCAGGGATTGAGAGACACTTGCCACAATATTTTGTATATGTTCATACTCATACCTATAAAAATACAAGGCCTTTCAATTCATGAAGTCTATTTGAGCACAACAAAATGATTTGTTGCTATAATCAATTTTTTTTGTTTCTTCAATATTATTATTAAATTAGGTTTGGCTAATCAATTTGCATAACAACAAATTGTCACCCAAAGTATAAAACTGTACTAAAAATGGAAACAAAATTTGTTCGGACATGAACAATAATCCGAGAAGAGGAAATGGTTTTTTGTGGATATAGCTTGACAAAATAGGTTTATTCTGCTCCTATGTATCCCAAGTGGGAATCAAAGCAAACGTAGTTCTGATATGGCGTCGAGCTATTACTCGGCTTTAGGATAATTCCGAGGTATTACTCGGTTTTTGGTGTATGAGGAAGATTCCCCTACCTGAAGGCTAGGCATAGTTTATATAGAGTTGGTGTGGTTATGATTGATTATGGGTGATTATGGGAGTCATCAATGTGGGAGTTACAAAACCGTTGCAAGATAACCGACCTTGATTTCCGTTGTCTTGTCGACTAACCTGGAATGATCTTGGTCGATCACGCTTTGCCTTGTTCATGGGCCGAGGTTTGATCCATGTAGGAACAAAATTCATATCGGATGACATTCTTTATTAACAAGGTCACTTTTGAAACGTTTGGACTGGTAGACACAAGTTGAATAACAAGGTAAAAATTATTGACAAAACTAGGATGTTGTTATTTATATATTTGTCGTGCTATCTTTAAAGAGAATAAAACATATGTAAACATGGTTATAAATGTTATATTTTTATCAACGAGCTGATAGACACCATTATTCTTGTTGAAAAATAGCAACACACATACTCACAAAATTGCATCCAAAGTTTTATCCAAAATTAAGTGTTAAGCTAAAAGTAAGTGGAAGTATAGTTAGTACCCAGTTGCCAAATCCCATCCGCTCAACTTGGAAACTTCGGTCAAAGCTGATCTCCATTTTTGCACCTTTTCAAAGTCACTTCCAAACTTATACTCATGCTTCGCCATAACTACCTCTCTGGCATCTTAAATCCGACGAATCCACGTGGTAAAAGATGGACCAAACGTGTTGGTTGTTCTTCTTCTTGCACTCTAGGATCCTGACAAGTTCATTAAGACGCCACTTAGAATATGCATAGTCTTTTGTAGAGAACAACAATTGCAATCCTTGATTCTTCAATTCCTTTATTAATAGAGAGTGAAATTTGGTCGTTCGTCTTCAATCCCTCGTCATCATTGAAGAAGGTCTTGAATCTCTTGTGCCGGAAAGCATTATAGAGATGACCCATGAAGGTGAAGTGAGTATCCCTACCAAAACTGAGAAAAACATCTTAGGGTCTCCGTGTTTCGTGGGTGGCATCGGCACCTTGATTCGCCATCATAAATGATAACTACGTACTACAAGTATCGATGGAGTTGGTTTCTAAGTTCTTCCTTCTCATAAGTCAACTCATGAGATCGTTTACAAAAACCAAGTTGAACTAAAATAACATTGAATCAGGAATCAAGAATCAAGATTCATGAATATTGGCTAGGTGGAGAGCGAGAAAAGTGCGAGAAACGCTTCTAAGGACTAGTTGGTCTAAATGGTATATTTAGTCCTATCATTGTTGAGTTGGTGTATCAATTACTCCTTTAAATAAATGGGAAGTGCTACGGTAACCTTAAAAAATAGATGGGTTTTGGAACAGTTTTTAGAAATTGGATTCTCTCCAGCTGGATCTCTCCAGCACCTCTCCAGCTACTAGATCTAGACCGTCCATCCAGATCTGACGATCCAGAAAAATCGGGCATTTATACTATTAAAAAATTAAATAAAAGTTAAAAAACCAAGAAAACCCATCTCTTCCCCTTCGTGGTTCTGCATCCTTGTCCCCTCTCCACCGCCTGCAACAAATTGCTGCCACCATCCCGTCGTCGTGGACGGCAATCCGCCGCCGTTCACGGCTAGCCAACCCCACCACGTCACCCCCTCTCTCCCATAGGTCCCATCCTCTCTCCCTTCACTAGTCTCTCTCCCTTCTCCGCCTTTAGTGCCGCCGCTGCCGTCACCTTCCCCGCTCGTGGTATGCGACACTGCATATGTTACTGCAATCCAGGTTTGAAAGGCCATCTGCTACTGCTAATCCAGATTCTCCAATAGCTGGCCAATATTATCAAAAATTATTTGAAATATGAATATCAGTACAGTTTAAGGATTAAACATATGAAATAGCAAATCCTCCCTTCACAGTGACACAAATTGTTGCTCAAATATAGACAAAAACAGGGACAAGAGCTCACCCACAAGCAGGAGCAAGAGCAGGGGTCAACGTTGTCGGAGACAACAAGTGACATCTCCAATTTGTGTCGTTTCTTGGATCACATAATGCCACTTGTCCCTGCCCAATGGCAAAGGTTGAGCAACATATAACAATGAATGACGAACGACAGAGACGTCGGGGTGGAGCCACGCAAACTGGAACCGAGGAGAAGGTGCAGGATGGAGTTTGTGGCGAACTTAGAAGACGACGCATGGCGGAGATGACGTGTGCCTGAAGAGGCGAGAAACCGTGCCGGAAGAGAGGAAAATGGAGCAGAACAGGGGTGAAAACCAGAGGGAAAGTATGGGAGGGTTCATGGTGGAGCAAAATGCTCGAAGGAGATGCACGATGGAAGAGAGCAGAACAGCGGTGGGCGGCAGTGATGACCAAAATGTTGGTGCACAACGGTGATGACCAGAAGAATTAGCGTCCAACAAGATGGAGAAGGAGGAGAGATTGGGGGATTTGTTTTTAAGAAAAAACTTTGGTTTAAACCTGATTTATTAAAAGTAAAACAATCAAGAATTTAATATTTAAATTTGAATAAATATATTTAATTAATTAAGGATCAGTTGCAATCAATGAAAATTTATAGATTAAATAAAAAATGTTTGACTAGAATTAATTAAATGAAGACCAATCCATCCATTGGTTTAAAAATGGATCTCAGTACCTTGATGGATTTGTCTCTCACTCTCACACGGAGGATACCCGAGTTTACCAAAAAGAAAAAATGACTCTTTTAAAACCCATAAAAAATTCAAGGATGCGGTAGAATTTGACTAAATTAATATACAAAACCATCAGTAAGGAAAGAGGTCCCGTATACTCATTCATTTAAACATAGATTCAAATGTACTTCATGCAATTAAGTGAGTCAATTATTATTATTATTTTTTGACTAAAAAGATATTCATTCATTCAAATGGTAAAATACATCGAAAACAACACAAATCCAACATTGCTAAAAATCGAAAAGGATGAATCTGCGAACAAACTCACAGCATCCAGGTTAATAGCATAACACGACAAAATCAAAATGCCTACAAAAGTGACAAAATCAAAGTCACCGGAATACCCATGTCTCCGGATCTGTAACATTGACGCCTAATTCTTGGTCAAATCTGTGATGGATCAAAGCAGATCTGCCAATCTGAACCAAATGAACACCGCACCAAGACGGGAAGCCAAACAACGCCTCACCAAGACGACGAACAACAATACTGCCTCACACAGACGACGAAAAACACGAAGAAAAAAACCAGATCTATGTGGAAAAACCACTTAATTATATAAAAGGTGGGAAAAAACGAAGTAAATGGGTGTTTCCAGGCCAAAAATGGCCCAAAACCACCCTTCTAGTGGTGGCACGCGGCTGTGTGTAGAGAGAAGGGAGGGAGTTTGAAGTTAGAGAAAGAATAGGGTTTTTTCTTTATTAACTTATTCAATATTAATTAATGCATGATTTTTTTTCCATGAATATCATGTTCCAAACTGCGAAAACCAATCTATCGAGTCGAATAGGATTATGAGGGTGGCAAAATTCTCCCACAAAATTTTTTGGTCTAAATGTTGTTGCATTCCTATGATTTGGATTCGAACTCAATACCACATATTAAGCTGTAAGAGACTTGTGTCATCTCATTCAACCTTTCGGGATTGCCACTAACTTGATACGAATTTAAATTGTTAATGGGCCCAACTAAACCATGGCATCAAAATTTGTATTCAATTATTCCTAATATTTATAATTTATCATTTTATATATTATCAACTTTAAAAATTTTATGATGTTACACCAAGCGTTCTTCCGTATCAATTTATTAAATCAAGAGAGAAGAAAATGTTATATATTAATATATTGTAAAACATGACAGGGCCTAATTTTTTATTTAATGAATTAAATATAAAAATATACAATAATAATCAAACTAAGTCAAAATAGTTAAAAATGTTAGGTTTAATTATTGTGTTTATCCCTGAACTATTTGAGAATTTTCAAATAGTTATTTGAACTAGAAAAGTTTATAATTAGGTCCCTTAACTTACGTAAATTTTTCAACTGCGTCCCAGAACTAAAAAAATTCCTAAGTAGCCCCCTGAACTTCTATAAAATTTTCAATTGGGTCCCCAAAGTTGAAAGTTCATTAGTGGTCTGTTGAATAAGATGGAATATTACTGATTTCATCCAAGTTGAATGCCCATATCAGCCATCTATGAGTGGTTTGGGTGGATAATGAACCTTGAGACATTGTCACAGCAAGATGTAGCTAGATGCAACAAGATGAAGCGAGGTGTAGTAAGCTGCAAGTGAGGAAGCCATTTTGGACCAAGTTGTTTAGAGGGAGAGATATACAACCGTAAAACAGGAACGAGGGAAGGAAGTTGTTTGTTCAGACGGAGGAAAAGCAGTCGTAGGTCACATTTTGGTCTTTTGGTTCATTATTTTGGTCTCTTTAAACCAATTTTGGAGGGAAAAATTACAGGTGTCGTTCACATTAGCAAGCTTAATGATCTCTTCACGGAACCCTACCTCAGGGACGCAATTGAAAATTTCAAATAAGTTCAGGGACATAATTAGAAACTTTTGAAGTTGTGGGACCCAATTAAAAACTTTATATAAGTTCGGAGACTCAATTAAAAAAAAAATTAGTTCATAAACCTACTTGAAAATTCTCAAATAGTTCACACAACAACCCAATAGTTAAACAAAAATGTTACACAGATATTACATGACATTTTGCAAGTGAGAATACAGTGGTTTGAAAAAAAAATGCACTTCTTGCAATTGAGTCAACTACTATTAACTCATTCACACAAAAAATAAAAATAAAAACTAAATTCCAGAATAGATAAGAAAATTTGAATTGTATCATGAAAACTAAATTAAATTTCGGAATAAATAAGAAAATTTAATTTGTATTATGGAAACTAAATTTCGGAATAGATAAGAAAAATTGAATTGCATGATGGAAATTTAATTCTGGAATACCATTTATACTGTAAAACTCAAATATTTCGTTCACATTACCGAATTTTGGTTACGGTTTGAAAATTCATGAATTCCGGAGTTTAATTTCCAAATATTGTGTGCAAAAGTATTATGAATACTGTGTGGTGTCAGGTTATTTTTGAAAAAAAAAATGGTATTGGTGTGGGAGAAAAAATATGGTGTGAAAAATAATACCCTTTCATAAATTGGTTGTAGCATTTCGATCAAGACCCAAATGAGCCAATAATTGGCCCAAACTCTTGATTTTGTGATCGAGAAATCGAAGGAAGGGGATTCTATACATTAGAAATCCATCAAAATTCCGAGACGCTTTGGGGAATATAAATCCTCTGTCTCGATTTCTTTTGCCAATTCATATCTCAGCGAATTAAAACGAGACAAGTAAAAAAGCGGTTACACATTATTATTATTATTTTAAGGCTAAAATATCATTTTGATCCGTTAACTTTTAAATGGTTCAATTTGGTCCCTTAACTTATTTTTTAGACTCAGTTTGATCCCTTAACTTTTAAAAGGTTCAATTTGATCCTTTAATTTGTGTCCGTTGACCTAAGTTAGTCATCTCCTTCAATGAGTCAGTAATAATGTTAATTTTTTTAGAATCGGGTTGAAACTCGCTAACAATTTAAAAGATCAGTTTGAATCTCGTTAACAATTTAAAGGATCAATTTGAAACAAGTTAACAATTTAAATAAACAATTTGGAACTCATTTAAAACATAATGGACCAAATTGAAACTCATTTAACATTGTTACTGACTTTATTGACGGGAGAGGACTAACTTGGGTTAACAGAGACAAATTAAGAGACCAAATTGAACCTTTAAAAAGTTAAGGAACCAAACTGAATCTAAAAAATAAATTAAGGATCAAAATAATATTTTAGCCTTATTTTAAAAGATTATTTTTTTAAAAAATATCGTTACATTAAAGCATCTGTAATGGTGATTCATAAGTGGGTTATTAACAGAACCAGTTTTTACTCAAATCCACCGTTGGAGCATGATGACGTGGAGTTCTTAAATAAGATACCTTTTGTTTTGAAATCTCATTTTTCTTGAATACTGATTTAATAATCCAAGCAAAGTAATGAAAAAAAAAAAAGAGAGGAACATTTCTTATACGAAAGCATTTCATAATCGGATCGCCTGCCCTAGTAAGTTCATGCAATTGCTATAGGTGTGTAATTTGGATCGTCCGATCGAGATTCAACACCTAACAATGTGAGGTTGAATGTTGAACCTGATTTGCATAACTTAAACCGTGAGCCACCCGATGTTGATCGGGAGGAGCAAATTGTACAACTATGATAAATGTGTGATTTTTCTACCACAAGCAATCCGGGTCCAAACATTTCTTATATACTACGGGAAAAAAAAAAAAAAAAAAAAAGAACAATGAGACACGAGAAAGGGTTTAAAAACTCATGTGATAAAATGGCTTAGATCACGTGGAGAGAACACAGAATGGTACATTTATCCTAATTATAGTCTCCCTCTAATTTACTACACAAAAGAGTAATAAATCACCTTGGCATCCTCTTCGTGTCATTTCAAAATGGTCAGACTAAGACCATGACATTATGATAGCATTTGGCACAAGTTTTAAAAAGGTATTTTAGGAAATGTTGGTATAGGAATAAAGTTTTCTCATATTTGTTATAAGTTTTACAAAATTTATTTTCAGACATAGAGTATTCTTGTAAATAAAATTAGTGAATAATAATTATAAACTTGGAAAAACTTTATTCCCATGTTTGAAGATGGGAAAACTTTATTATCAGAAATCACATTCCCAGAAATATAGTTTGCCTGAGAATAAAACATTCTGGATACCAAATGTTACCTATATCGAATAAATGAACAAAATCGTCTATTAGTCAACTATAAAGCTAAATATATTACAAACAAATCATATTAGTATAAATCCATCACTTAGGAAAATCTTTTCCGGGTGATTGTTTTGGATCAAATTTTAAAATTATTAAGACTACACCTAATAGATACTTTTACTCAAAGCTATTTTTGAGAGTTTTGAAGGGGTTGAGTGTAGTGATTAATAATGGAGTGATTAGTAATTGAGTGGAGTAGGAAGGTAAAAAGTAAGAACGTATTACTTTGTTGTTCAGAGGTTTAATAAGGGAGTGGAGCAAAATCTCAAACCTCCGATTTGAAGAGTATGCAAATGAGAGGTTTTGGATGTGATGAAATGATTTGGGTTACCATCTTCAATCATCTCAAACAATGGATTAATATCTTTTCATTACTCACTTCATTGTTAAATACCCCGAGGTGGTCAACTTCACCCTGAGAGCCTTTCGGCTCTGCTAGGGTTTATCCCTCCATGCGACGTCATGGTATTTTCTCCTCCCTTTGTGGAGGCTTGCTCCCCCAACAGTGGGGCCTGTTTGGTCGAAGCCCTGGCTTTCTTCCTAGTGTCCCTCCGTCCCGTTGTGAAATCCCCTTCGTTCTCCCATGTCAACATCCAACCTCCCCACCGCTCCTCCGCCTCGCCCTTTCGTCGCCAAACGTGAGTCTCCTTCCTCTTGTTACCGGATCTCGCAGCCACCTCCATTTCTCAGATCCTTCACCCCTGCTCCACTTCACCCACGTCAAGCCATCTTTCACAGATCCGAGTTTTAACTTGCCTCAACCAACCCCACGGCTTGGTTTCGGTCTCTTATTGGAGACTGACTTAGTCGCCGGCGATCTGCCCTCCGCCACCTCCCCACTCCCTCTGGATCCCATCAAAGGGTCTCCCATCACCGCGTCGTTCTCTTCACCGGCGGTGCGACCACCACCCGAACCCCCACCACAGGAAAGACTCGGAACTCTGATGGAAACAGATGGCCACACTGATCCCAGGAACCCTGATCACCAGCAAAGCGAGGCAGTTCCCCCTCCTCCTGAACAGGTTGTGTTTCGTCCTCCGCCAAAGCCACCGGACAGAGGTACATCTTTTCAATCTGGGTGTCCTGTTGCTATGGCCTCTGCTTTATCCCTTTTATGCAGGTTGCTCTTAAGTCTTGTTGGGGTAACTAATGCTCTTGAGATGTTTGTGAAAAAGCCCATGAACTCAGCTTTTTGGAAACATGTAGAGGGTGTTGGTCCACTTGTGGCTGATTCCAATTTCAGTATCCTCTCCACACTTCATTTGACTTCCGATCAAAGGGTTAAATTGGACAACATCGAGATCACATATAGTCGAATTGTGCCTGAAGAAGCCAAAGAAATGATCCGTAATTGGATAAGCGTTAAGACTGTGACATCTCATCCTTTCCATGTCCTTAACCGAGTGAGGAAGAAATTGTTAGGCTGGATGCTAGGATATAGATTTTGGTTTGATGCCCCTTTGTTTTCTGCACAATCTATGTGTAATGTGGTTCTTGAGTTGATGGGCTTAACTATTAGAGCTAGTCCCTTAGTTTGGGTGGGGAATGCCCCTACACTGTTTGATCAATTTGATTGTAATGTCCCTTGTTTCAGTAATTGAATGAAACCTTTACCGTAAAAAAAAAAAAAAATACCCCACTCTATCCTCCCAAATATAGCCTTATAACGAGCATTTGCAATCAACTACAAAAACCAAAAACAAGCGACCGATTGTTTTAACCTTGGAAAGCTATCAAAAATCATTCATTTGAAAGTGAGAAAAACGTGTAATGAAAAGTACCTCAAAAAGCACAAATTTTCATTTTACGTTCAAAATAATCTCAACCAAACAACCATATCAACGTGACATGTGGCTCAAACACCCCCAAAAACCATATCAACGTGGGCTATCACAAAAGACCCAAAAATAAGTACTATTAATTAAAGGTCAAAAAAGCACAGCAACAGACATCTACAATCCTCCAAGTAAACCCCACCTAAAATAGTAAAGAATAGAAAAAGCAAAAAGAGAAAAATGACTCGTTTGGTGGTCAGGATAAAAGAGACAGGATAGGATAACGCAATCCTGTCACTTATCATATCTTATCCATCTAGTTAAAATTCTATACTGAGGGAAGGGCTGGGTTATCACTCAACAGGATAGGATAAGGTTTTTTTTTTTCTGGTAACAAGTAGGATATGATGATTTAAAGTATAATAATATATAAAAATATATAATACATAAATAATTAAAGTATAATAAAATAATAATTTAAGTTATAATAAAATTTAACATGGTTACCAAAAAAAGGTATAATAAAATATTAATAATTCATTTTAAAATTTATTTTTATTTTATAACAATGCTAATTTTTTATTTTATATTATTTTAAAAAACTTTAAAATATAAAAAGTATTCTAACAATTTAACTATATGTAAAGTAAAAATAAAAATTGAATATTTAAAAATATAAAAAATTAATTTTATTTAGACAATATTTAAAAAAATTTAAAAATTATATGTAATTTTATCACAATGATAATTTTGTCTTTTTATATAATTTTAAATAATGAAAATTATAAAAAAAACTAAAATCTAATAAAAGATGAAAACATTTAGAATAAAAACGAAAAATTTAAAATTCATACTTAAATTATAATGTTGTCCGATTGGTTATCTGATGGACACCAAACATCGGATATGATAACAGCTTATTCTACTTGTATCCGTCTCTATTCTATTTTGCCAGTGATAATTATAATTTTAAGACTTGTGTTCTGTAGTGATAGTGACCTTTTTTTTTTTTAGAATTTGTATGTATTTTCATTTCATCGTGGTCGCTTTCTGATAATCTCGTCTCAGTTCCCAGACACAAATTCTATTGGCTGTCTCTTTCAGTCTTTCTCTTCCCAGCGTGACCGACCATTCATTTTTCTCTTCAACAATTGTCATCACTATTCAGTATTCACTCTGCTTCTGTTTGTGGATATGCTTCTATTCCCAATAAGAGACTGACTTGTACTGCTTTCCTTCATTTTCTTTAGCTTTCTCGAGAAGGTTTCTGTCGACCTGGGAGCAACGTCACAGGCTTGGTAAGAATGGTTTTGTGGGACTTATCAAAGCTTCTATCATTATTCATTATTCATTGGCTGTTGAGAAAAACTGAAAAGTAGTTCTTCAATATATAAAAAGAAAACCACCCCACTTTGTCATTTCAGGTGTTCATGGGAAAGTTCAATTTTTTTCTTCTTTGATAACCGAAAGTTCGATTTTTTTTGTTCCGTCTTGGTGTTATCCATCCAGTTTTCTGAGATAGGAACGCTATTTTATTGGTTTGTGGTGTTATTTTTCACTAATCTTCTTAATTGGCTCTGTTTGGTCATCTACCCTTGTGCTTCATATTGACTTGAATTGAAAAGGCTTTTTCTCGAACTATGTTTTCTTTCTTCTGAAAACTTGTAGAACATCAAGGAGTTTTCTACTTAATGGAAAAGTGAAGCAGAGCTTAGTCTATAAATTGTGTTCTATGAAACTTGAGTTTTTTCTCTAGCCAAATGATTTATTTCAGTTTTTGTTGGTCTTTATTCATCAAATTTCTCAACAATCAAACAGAATGTGTGTGTTTTTAAGTGAGTTAACATTTGAGTTGTTCTGTTTTTGACCTGTCCGCTTGGTCTCTATTAGCATCAAAGTCTTAACAGGTTCTGTCATGGAGAATACTAGAGGTGGTGCAGTTTTGAGGAATAGAAAGTTGGAGAGCTTCTTGGATTCAAGCTTTGGCCAAAGGGTGGAAAAAACTGCAAAAATTTTAGTGAAAGATGAATCAGGACAAAAGACTAGGCAGGATGTCTATACAGATGATGATGGGTGGGTTTCAACAATCATATCTTGGATCAGAATTGTCGCATGTTTTGTGTCTATGATGGTGACAACATTCGTGTGGGCATTGATCATGGTTGTGCTTATTCCATGGCCCTATGAGAGGATTAGACAAGGAAACATTTATGGGCATGTGACTGGTAGAATGCTGGTAAGCTACCATCGATATTTAGTTCTGGTTGCTGTTGCACTCTTTTGGAGTGAATAGTTGTTGGAAATGTCTAATTTCTATACTGTATTATTCTTTTCTGATTGTTATATCTGGGATGACAAGATAAAAAAGGCTTAGACTTGTTCAATTTTTTTTTTTTTTTGAAGTGGCATTATTATTTGTATTATAACATCTTTGCAAGTTATGATTGATATCTCAAATATTGGTTTTAGATGTGGATTCTTGGTAATCCTATAAAGATTGAAGGTACTGAGTACGATAACGAGAGGGCCATTTACATCAGCAACCATGCATCTCCAATAGACATATTTCTTATAATGTGGTTGACTCCTACAGGCACTGTTGGCATTGCCAAGAAGGAGGTAAGTTGTAATGCTTTAAGATTCAAAAATGTTTGATCCCCACTTTAAATGCATAATTGAAAATATCAAGTAGCATCTTACAGTACCTCACATAAAATTCGTTACCTTAGAAGGGTACTTGTCTTTTTGGGCCCTGTGCCCTGTGGCAATCCTAAGTTGGAGTTGTATTTGTTCTTGGCAAAGTTATGAAAATGGAATTTCACATACATCTTCAATCCATGAATACTGCACTTACATGCTGGGAATCAGTGGTGTATGACTGTCATGTATGCATTGATGTGCATTAATACAATATGCAGCATTTAAAATCCTTATTATGTACATTAAGTTTGCTAGTAAAAAAATGCATTCAAAGTTTCAGAAACTATGCAGATAATATGGTATCCTCTATTTGGGCAACTATATGTTTTGGCCAACCATCTTCGTATAGACCGGTCTAATGTAACTGCAGCTATCGAGTCCATGAAAGAGGTATGCAGCATTTCCCCTGCATCATGTACCACATACTTACCTAAGTTTCTAATTTCTAATCATTGTAATGTTCAGGCAGCTCGTGCAGTTGTGAAAAACAATCTGTCCTTGATCATTTTCCCTGAGGGTACCAGGTCTAAGAATGGACGACTACTTCCTTTCAAAAAAGTAATTATCTAGCTTCACTTTCTTTACATTCTATAATTTGAGTGACTTTGTGTAAGAATTAAGTGTTAAAAGACTTATAGTTTGTCTAGCCAATCTCTTGGAGCAACATTGGCCAGAGTGCCAGAATTAGCACTCTATTGTGGATATGTCCTTCTTAGATTGACTTTGCCTATCAACCTACATAAAACATCCTAGGGATACCAATCTTAAAATATTTTTGTTTCTCATCTTGAACTAATGTGTCGAAGATTGACCCATATAAAGGTTATCTTTCACCAAGTTTCGATGATCACGGCCTTGTAATGGGGAGTTTTAGTTTCTCCTTAACTTAGTGGGTCTGGAGAATACATGAATCTAATCTGGTTCATTTGTTTACAGTCATTTTGGTTATGATAAATATCCCATTATTCCATCACTTTTTCATGCAGGGTTTTGTTCATTTAGCACTGCAAACGCGCCTTCCAATTGTTCCAATGGTCCTGACAGGTACTCATCTAGCATGGAGGAAAGGAAGTTTACATGTTCGACCAGCACCTCTCACCGTCAAGTATCTTCCTCCTATAAGTACTGAAAACTGGAATGTTGACAAGGTTGATGACTATGTCAAAATGCTGCATAACTTGTATGCTGAACACCTTCCCGAGACTCAGAGGCCTCTGCCTTGAAAAGTTCTTAGCTGAGGCACCTCTTACATATAGCTTTAGTGAGGTTCCTCTGAAAGGAAGTGATGCCAACTGCTGCAATATGCATATATCAGTCATAAAAAATTATATAGCAAATGTCCTTGGAATAAGCTTAGCTAGCATGCTTATTCTTCCTTGATATTGTAAATTAACTGCTTTAAATTTGAATTACAACACCATTTGGTCACCTAGTCATTCTTGTATACTGTATAGAGTTTGTTGGATCGGCTTCTAACAGATTCCATGGACTCATCTCCCTTCATTAGTGTGATGCTAGCATGCTGCAAAGGTGGCATGATTTTCATGGATTTTCTTTCTTTTCTGGAGGGTCTAATTTACAGAAGAATTGAAGCTTAGACTCTTATTTGAAATTTCCTTTATCTTTAATCACTTGAGTTAAAAAAAAAAAATTGGGTAAGTAAGAAAAGTATATTACCTAATAGGAAAAAAAAAAACTACTTGTTTACAAGGGGCATACTCCTGGAAATTAATAATTTGTATAGATAAACACAAGAGATTTATTTTTATAATATAGGTATAATAATTACTTTGTGTATTTTATTTTATCAATTACATTTAAATGATATTTAAATAATATTTTTATATATTAGAGATATTTTGAGAATTATGACATAAAAATATTTATTTTGTATCTTTATTATTTGAGTCGAAAAACTTATATCTAAATTATTTTATATAGCAGGAATATTTTAGTAATTTTAACACACACACACACAGACACACACACATATATATATATATAATATAATATAATATGAACTAAATACACTTTTAAGTTATTTGAAATTTTAAAAAGGATTTTTATGAATTTTAAATACTAACCATAAATTTTTTTTTTAAAATGTCCAACGATAGCATATATCTAATAATATTTCAAGGAATCTAATTCCAAACCTCCAAAGAAACGCATCACAATTGAAAAGTAGACTTTTATGAAATGGTTTTATATAACTTTACCCTTTAATTCCTGAAGTTTATCTGGTTTTTTTTTTTTTATCAAGGGTTTCTTTTAGAAATTATTTATCAGTTTAGGGTTATTCTGAAACTATTTATCAATGGAGTCCTTTTAGACACGTGACATATTTTATGTTTTTTCACTCTGATGGGTCAAAGGTGTCAGTCTGACTGACGTTTATCATTATTAAAAAAAAAACAATTAATAACAATAACAGGAGGCATAAAAAAATAATAGCAATAACAATTTACACCAATAAATATTCATCAATTATTACAGTAGTAAAACAAAATTTTACTTTGTAAGAATTAAAATAAAGTTACCAGCAATTTTAAAGGAACATTGTTACAAAAAAAATTATACCATAAGTATAGGGAGTAACGATGACATTAATGATAAAGTATCTATTTAAAACAACAAAAGGCAATAAAAAAATCCCCTAATAACAAGTAGCAAATAATATCACAAGATGCATAAAAAAATAATAGCAATAACAATTTACACCAATAAATATTCATCAATTATTATAGTAGTAAACAAAATTTTACCTTGTAAAAATTAAAAGAAAGTCACCCGCAATTTTAAAGGAACACTGCTACAAAAAAAATTATACTATAAGTATAGGAAGTAACAATGACATTAATGCTATTATTGATGAATATTTATTGGTGTCAGTGTTCCTTTAAAATTACAGGTAACTTTCTTTTAATTCTTACAAGGTAATTTTTTTTTTATTACTGTAATAATTGATGAATATTTATTGGTGTAAATTGTTATTGCTATTATTTTTTATGCCTCTTGTGATATTATTTTACTACTTGTTATTATGGGATTTTTTTATTGCCTCTTATTGTTTTAAATAGATATTTTATCATTAATGTCATCGTTACTCCCTATTCTTATAGTATAATATTTTTTGTAGCAGTGTTCCTTTAAAATTGATGGTAGCTTTATTTTAATTCTTACAAGATAAAATTTTGTTTTACTACTGTAATAATTGATGAATATTTATTGGTATAAATTGTTATTGCTATTATTTTTTTATGCCTCTTGTTACAGCTATTAATTGTCTGTTTTTTTTTTAATAATGGTAGGCGTCAGTCTAACTGGTGCCTTTGAAGACATCAATCTGACTAGCACATTTGATCCGTCAGAATGAAAAAAAATACTACATGTTTAGAACAATCTCTTTCATAACACTTTAGTTAAAAGGTTTTTTTTAATTCACATATAATAATAATAATAAATAAATAAATATAAAAATGTATTCAGGATCATTCATGCTCTTATCATGGGAAACACGTTGGGATGATGTTACCAATGCAGATTGCAGAAAGTAATGGGGAAAGAGAATGTACCCCTCACTCACTACTCCACTGCGGCACTTTTATTTAGGTTTGGTTTATGATGATTCGTGATGCTTTGATTTATTTTATTATATATTTTTTTTTGAGGCAATGATGCTTTGATTCTACTCCCTCATGTCTATATTATAAGAAAAGAATTAATGCAAGACATGTATTCCCTAAGTTAATTAATCTAATCTTATAAAAAATTAAGTTTGTTATTTAAATTACTCTTCGTTTAAAATTTTAATCTTTATTAAATGAGTTATTAGAATTTGTATTAAATGAATGATATTTTGTGAATAATGTCATTAAATGAGTCATTGAAAAATAAAATTTGGTTGTATATTGGACCAAAAACCTTGGGACTTTTTTGCTTATATATTGGACAGGAGGGAGTATACTCTGAGTTATGATATTTTGACACCAAAATTTGACATCATGGGGGACACCCTCGTTTTGAGTGGTTGTGAACCAATGAAATAAAGAGAGAGAAAGAGTAAACAGATAAACAACCTACTCAAAACTAGGGTGTCCTTCATTGTGTCAAAATATCATAATTCTTACTTTATACACCCTGGTGGGGCCTCTATGCCAGTGTTTTTGTCTTCTTTTAATTGGCGTAGGAACTGAATGATTTTTGTACACAAAATAGAGACACATTATGATGTTCCTTTGGTTTTTTGTTTTGAGTATATTTTCGATAAACATGTATATAAAAAAGATAAAAAAAAATAAAAGATAATATGTACATATTATTGTGAAAGGAAATGGAGAGAATCAAAAGGGAGGGAGGAGAGGAGGAGGAGAGTATATCCCTCTCCTTTTTGGGGAGTGAAATTAAAAAAAGTGGGTTGAAGAGTAGAATGATAATTAATTAAATACCCCAAAACATTGCTCTCTAGATAATAAAACTCACAAATCACAAACAAAATGGGATAATATTAACCTCTCATCTCCTTTCATTCCCGAAAAAAAAACAACTCACAAGACAACGTAGCTTCAAAGCATTAATGCCCACAAATACTAATCAGTCATTCGTTGGATCCACAATTTGGTTTGTTTAAACTAAATATAGACATCAAAGTTGCAAGAATGATTTAGGGACCATAATTTTGCTTGTTTGAAATCTTTGATGTTGCACCACTTACAAGTTGAATAACAGACACTTATATGGGAGTGAAGAGTTGCTACTCAGTTTGTATGAATCAGCTACTGCCTATGATCATAATACGTTGAAGAATGAATTACAGGGAAGAAAGGACGAGAAGAGGGTTATTGGAAAAATCAGTTTTGCATATTTCCCCCTCATAAATCAATTGTTGTCAAATTTGCTAGCTGATAATTTAATTGTATTTTTTATTCAAAAAAAAAAAAAAAGGTTTAGGACGAAGAAATGTTGTATTGATATACCACCACCACAATAATTTATAATAGAATTATTAATCAACTGTTTAATGGAAAACTCAAAAATCACACACAAATCATATAGTTATCCAGGGAACATGGTGGAACAGTGAGTAGCAAATTATTGTAAATGAATAAAATTGGAATGAAGGGGCAGTATTGAACTTGAGCGAGTGAAGTGGCGATTTTATCTCTCTATCGTCACAACGTGCTTCCAAGTGCTTCTACGTTCCACCATTCGTTTTTCTCTCTTCACCAAATCAGGTATCTTTCATTCTCTCGTTATTCATTTTGGATTGACGAGTTTCTTGTAAAATTGAAAGCATTTCTTCAGTTTCATACCTTGGAAATGGAGGAAAAATCAACCCAAAAATGGGCTTTCAGTTTTGGCTTAAATTTTCGGTTTGATAGTTTTGCATGATATCGATAGAAAGTTCTGATTTTGAAGTGTTTGCTTTCTACCCTTTTGGTTTTGTTTATAGTAATAGCCCTGGATTAAGCCAGGGTTGCTGGGACAGCTCTGTGGAATCTGAATTATTATCTGATAAAGCTTTTGGATTGTTGGTTAAGTAGAGCGTGTGAATTAGTTGTTTGTAGTTTGGTGCAGGGATACAGTGAGTTGAAATGAGTGTTGTGGGTTTTGACATTGGAAATGAGAACTGTGTCATTTCTGTAGTGAAACAACGTGGGGTTGATGTTTTGTTGAATGATGAATCCAAACGTGAAACCCCTGCTGTGGTCTGCTTTGGAGAGAAGCAACGTTTTTTGGGGTCAGCTGGTGCTGCTTCTGCTTTGATGCACCCCAAGTCCACAATATCTCAAGTGAAGAGACTGATAGGCAGGAAATTCGCGGACCCTGATGTTCAAAATGAGTTGAAAATGCTTCCTGTTGAAACTTCTGAAGGCCCAGATGGTGGCATTTTAATTCACTTGAAATACTTGAAGGAGATTCATACATTTACTCTGGTCCAAATACTAGCAATGCTCTTTGCTCACTTGAAGATTATAACTGAAAAAGATTTGGGGACCGCTGTTTCGGATTGTGTTATTGGGGTTCCATCATACTTTACCGACTTGCAGAGACGGGCATATCTCAATGCAGCAACAATTGTTGGGTTGAAGCCTTTGAGATTGATTCATGATTGTACTGCAACTGGTCTTAGTTATGGAATTTATAAAACAGATTTTCCCAGTGCAGCTCCAATTTATGTTGCATTTATTGATATAGGTCAGTGTGATACTCAGGTATCTATTGCAGCATTCCAGGCTGGGAAAATGAAGATACTTTCACATGCTTCTGACAGGAGCTTAGGGGGGAGAGACTTTGATGAGATTCTATTTCGTCATTTTGCTGCAAAATTTAAGGAACAGTACAGCATTGACGTGTATTGTAATGCCAAGGCATGTACTAGATTGCGTGCAGCATGTGAGAAGTTGAAGAAAGTTTTGAGCGCAAACGCAGAGGCGCCTCTGAGTATTGAGTGCTTGATGGATGAAAAAGATGTCAAGGGCATTATTAAGAGGGAAGAATTTGAGAATCTGGCATCAGGACCATTGGAGAGAATTTGTATTCCTTGCAACAAGGCATTAGCTGATGCAGGCCTGACTGTAGAAAATATTAATTCTGTTGAGCTTGTTGGTTCAGGTTCAAGGATTCCAGCTATAACTAGATTATTAACTTCTCTATTCAAGAGAGAACCCAGACGAACCCTGAACGCAAGTGAGTGTGTAGGTCGTGGTTGTGCTTTACAATGTGCAATGCTCAGTCCTGTTTTCCGTGTCAAAGAATATGAGGTTTGTATGTTAAAACAAAACACATATTTTTATCCTATCTATCTGATGATATATAGTGCAGATTGGATTTTTGAGTTTGTAGATTCTTAGTGATGTAATATTTATTAAATGACCCTAGTTGCTACCTGGGTTTATTTCTGTCTTTTCTTTGTCTATTTCTCTTTTTTCTATCAATTGGAATTTATCTAATTTAAATTTCTCTTAGATATCATATGTGATGTCTTTTTTGTTGTATTTTACAAGATCTTGTATTATTCTCCATAAAATTAATGCAATTTCTCATGTTTGTTCAGGTCCAGGATTCTATTCCTTTTTCGATTGGACTTTCATCGGATGAAAGTTCAATTTGTGCAGGATCAAATGGTGTACTTTTCCCAAAAGGACAACCCATTCCAAGTGTTAAAATCCTAACATTTCAGTGCAGCAATTTTCTCCATTTGGAAACATTCTATGTTAATGCGAATGAACTGCCACCTGGGACATCTCCTAAAATTAGCATCTTCACGGTATGCTTGCTTTAGAACTTTCTTGTCATGTGAAGGAGTTTATACTCTCTTGTGTGTTTCATGAAAGGCATGCATTATAGCCTCTATGAAGCTTTTCATCTTAATATTTACTCTTCGATACTCAATGATTTTATGCGATGATGTTTAATTCTAAAGAAATATATTTAGTAGACACTAGACAGTAATCATGATCACCAGCAGCAGATTTCACTGAAGTGTAAGTTGTCTTGGATTTGGTTATCTAGAAGCTGTTATACAAACCTAAGTGCAACCGTGAAAATCTTGTGTCTAATTCCAGCTGGTTATAGGCTTCAAGTTAGAAAATTCATTTTGAATGGATCTTGAGCCAATGCAATCGACACCTCACCCCGTTCTTCAAGAAGATATAAACTTCATTAGGAAATGGCCTTGTTGACCAATTTTTGTTCTGATTTCAAAGGGAGCCATTGTTTTGAAATTATTTAGGTATAGCAATATGAGAACCTGTAAATGTGGAAGTGAGAGCATATGTGGTAGATCTAGCACTATCCTCGTATCATTCTCAAATGGGGAGAAATGGCAATCTCTCTAATATCTAAGATTACAAATGATTAACATCTGCTGGCATCCATTACATAATAGAAGACATCTTGATATTACAGGACAATGATGTTATAACTCTTGAGTAGTTGCGAGATACTGTCATTCCTTGTGCTAGTGATTAAAAAACTGTGATTTGTTCTGCATGCCCACACCTTGTTATACATGCTTACACATATGTTTGCTACTTCTATTCAGATTGGTCCTTTCCGTGGATCCCATGATAGTAAGAAGAAAGTTGAAGTTCGAGTTCAACTAAATTTGCATGGCATTGTCTGTATTGAATCAGCTGCAGTAAGTAAGAAGCCCTATTTTTATCTCTCCAGATTGTGTTATTAGTTTTGTGAGAGATCTTGCTATGCACATCAACCTTTTTATGTCTTCAGTTGATCGAAGATCATGTGGATGATTCAGTTACAACAGGTGGTGATAATTATTCAAATGTTGGAGCAATGGATGTTGAACCCAATTCTGAGACAGTTGTAAATGATATTGAAGATGGTGTCAATAAAAAGTGTGAATCTCCATATACTTCCGTAAGGACTCTCATGTTGTTCCCCCTCTCTCTCTCTAATGGAAGATCTCAGATGTTAGAGATTTCTAGCAAATCATCCTTTAAGCATGAAAAGTTCTATAGCTAAATTTCATTATCTGATCATTTCTGATGTTGAATTCTGTGACATGGCTGTCGTGATTTATTAGTATAATCTCTGTAACATTGGAGCTGTACAATTTTATCTTGTGGAGATTGTTTTTGATTGCAGATATGATTCATGTTGGTGTTTTGAGTAAATAAAATGTTACTATCATGCCGTTTTACAGGCTGATGGTACAAGAAAAGATAAAGCTAACAGAAGCATTCACGTACAAGTGAGTGAGAATATCTATGGTGGAATGACCAATGATGAGATATTGGAAGCTCAAGAAAAAGAACTCAACTTAACCCACCAGGACAGAACAATGGAGCTAACTAAAGACAAGAAGAATTCCTTGGAGTCTTATGTCTATGAAATGAGGAGTAAGGTACAGGTTCAATATCTTAATGAGATGAAAACATGACTGGTTTCTGTGATTCAGATACTTGGTTATGCAGTCACGCATTTCTTCTACTACGGTAGATAATTGTCAATTGGATTAAGCTTTTTTTACCTTTTGTTTTCATATATTTTACTGTGAGGTGCTCCTTTTTCTAAAACTAGAGCTTTAACTTTTGCTATGTTGATGTGAAAGTATTGAATGCATCAAATGAGAAAAATTGATATATACTCATTGAAGAATTGGTTTTTAGTGAGTTGTTATCATGACTTATGAGTAAATGCATAGCTTAAACTAAGCTTGTGAAGCTGATGATGCTCTAGTGTTATACTTTGTGATCAAATATGCATAGAATCTGAAATTTAAATCTTTACCTTTGTATATCTTTTCATGTCATTGATTTTATTCAAGTCTTTCTTTGTTTGTGCGCTCAATTTTTCTTGATGGATTCTTTGCATATGTGTGAGTAGCTCTTCAACACATATCGGAACTTTGCAAGTGAGCAAGAGAGGGATGGCTTATCTAGGTGCCTGCAAGAGACCGAGGAATGGCTTTATGATGATGGTGATGATGAAACCCTACATGCTTATTCTGCTAAACTAGAAGATCTGAAACAGGTTTTATTTTGTTTTTTCTTGTATAATCTCCATGTTTCTTGTGCCATACTTGTTTATGTTCTCCATCTTCTTGTAGCTGGTAGATCCAATTGAGAATAGGTATAAAGATGAAGAAGCAAGAGCCCAAGCTACAAGAGATTTGTTAAGTTGCATCGTAGAGCACCGCATGTCTGCAGGTTCCCTTGCACTACAAAATAAAGAACAGGTAAAATAACAAATAGCCATAGGTGAACAAATATTATTTTGTGTTATCAGCTCTCAAGTGATGACTTTTTTGTTGTTTCAGATCATCAATGAATGCAATAAAGCAGAGCAGTGGCTAAGAGAGAAGATGCAGCAGCAAGATTCATTGCCTAAGAGCTCTGACCCAGTATTTTGGTCAAGTGATATCAAGAGCAAGGCAGAGGAGTTAAATGTGTATGATTTTACCCTTTCTGTTTTCCTTTTCAGAAGTGTATAATAGTAGGGTGTTATGGTAATTAATACGTTTATCTCAAGACTAATGAATGTTCTATTTTGATGGGTCTCAGGGTGTGCCAACAGATATTGGGATCAAAGGGCTCTCCAATTCCAGTAGACGTGCAGAATACTTCTGAATCTGATCACCAAGGAAGACAATAATGATGGGATACCCCAATGAACTGAAAACGTAAATTTTCATTAGGTGATAGCTTTGACCAATGTAGTCTTTATTCTCCTTGTTTTTTTGGGGTGCACTTTTCTTTCTTTTTGTTTTCTTTTGGTAGACATCGCCCTTTTTTCCCACACTTCTTTTACCCTGTCTCTAGAGAGTTGAAAGAGGTAAATCTAAGTAAATGAAATCATTGGTAATTACGTGCCTGATCATTTTGTTCCAAGGCATGCAGGGTATGTAATTCATTCAAATCGAATCTAAGGAAATGATTGATCAAGCTAATGTTGGCACCCTACTCGGCTTTACAAAGTGTAGGGCTTTATATTGCCTTTAGTAGTAGAATTACTAATATGAATGCAATTTTTAAAACCTTTTCTTTGTTACAAAATTAAAAAAGGATCTAATGGTTTAAAAAAGGTAAATTCCAAAATTTCAGATAAGATTTGTGCTTATGTACGGTAATCTCGTGTCCAAAGATTACATAGTCATTTCTTTTCAAATGGGGATCATAATCGCAAAGCTATCGTATTTGGAACCAAGTGCAAATCAACAGAAAGATAGTAAATTAAAGCATCAGTGGGATGTGAAGAAAAAATGAACCAATATCTCAAGAAGGCGTAGATCTGTCGGTACTTTACAGAATCGCTTGGATCAGCTCAAGACAATGACCACTTGCGAGGATTATTTTGCAATAAAAATTCACTAAGCAACAAGTACCCAGTCAAACACTCGCATGTTGCATGCTATATAGCTAGTTTCTTAACCCAGTCCAAAACACGACACCGGAAGTATATGACAATCAAACACAATCAAACACACAGTGCAATGCTAAGAATACGATACAAATAATCTACAGGCGGGGAATAAAAATGCCTTGCCATCAAATGTTCAGTTTCTCTTGGCATTTGTCCTTTTGGCACTTGTCTTCTTAGCACTAGTTTTCCCTTTTGATTTCCTCAATCCTGCTCCACTCTCCTGTAAGCACCAAAGGCATTCAGTGCCATATCTCTCCAAAAGGACAATAAAACATCAGAATAGTATGCAAGACTGTAAGTTGATGTACCTTCCTATATTGTCTATAAGCATTTCGACCTGTCAATTCCTGCCCACTTTTGTTGACATAAACCTGCAGTGGGAAAATAAAGAATCAGCTTCTGATACCATATGATTTCGCAAAATGGGTTTTAACTATTAACAGGGGATTCAAGATAACTTTATCAAGAATTGCTAGAAAATGACTATGAGATTAGCAAATTCCAGCAGCATTTGCAATATCGCTAATGTATGTTGGCTAGAAGGCTAGAAACAAAGATTCGGAGAGTAAATTGCTGGATCAATTATAAAACATCGGGTTCACATTTTGCAATATGTAATGTGGGAATTTAAATTTAACTGCATCTATATAACACTTGAATAGTATACTACATGGGTGTTTTTGCATTTCAATTTTAAACCATATAACAAAACAAGGCTCATAGCTTTCTTATTACCAGCATCAAGAAACATGCGAAAAGAAAGTAAGTTCAACCAGCTAATACCATTAAATATATTTAATATTTTTTCAAATTATCAGCAAACACACCTTTCTTCCTTCTGATGATGTAAACCAATGACCAGAAGATTGACTACTTGCTTGAACACGCCTTTTGCCTGCATCCTTGGGCATATTGGCGCAGCTCTTGGGTTCCACCCAGTTTGCAGAAGCATAAGAAACATTTGAAGAGGTTGATTTGTCTGCTTTATTTTTACCCTTTGACACACGGTTCTTAGTGTTATTTCTTTTTGTGGCTTTCTTTCTACTAGATTCTCCATTGCTGAATGGGGAAACAATTTTCGGATCCACCCACCCTCCAGAAGCATCAAAGGTTTCCCCAACAGTCAAATTTTTTGATTTCTTTTTTCCACTTATTGAGCTGTTAACATAAGCTTTTTGAGCTCCCTGCGCTTTAGAAGCTCCTTCGTTGCCAAATTGTCCCCTGAAATCAAAATGCATAAAAGATGCAATATAATTCACAAAAGGCTTTCTTTTCAATTATTACCAAAAGATAAAAAATGGTTCGAGAAGGAAAAAAAGGTTACATGTAATCTATATGTGGGACATTAGGTTGCTGATTCACTCTGTTGACACCTAGCGGAGAAAAATTAGACAGGCGTTTGCGAACTAATTGCTGAATTCTTGGATCCTCATGGAAAAAATAAAGATGGGCAGGAGGAAGAGGGCCAGCTGACTCCCATATTTGTTGATCCCTTTGGCAGCTAGAATTAACCCCAACATATCTTTCATTGTGCCTTTCTGATATATCAATCCCTGATATCTCCACCTCCTTGTACTTGGCAGAGCGAAAGTATTCTTCACAAACCTCATTGAAGGCAGGTGTTGGAATGGAAAAACTCTTCACTGGAGAAAAATCATTCCATAGATCCTGATCTTGGTTCATATCGAATGACGTTTTTCTTTTCTTTTCAAAGGAATCCACATGTTTTCTTTGGTTCCATGTTGCATCGTTTGAGCAGGGGTCAATTTTATGAGCAGCACTAACATCTTGGCCTACTGGGTCATCTGAATCAGAATCAAGCAATTGAAACCTTCGAAGAGGACTAGTTGTTGACTTTGGAACCATTGGCACACCCTGGCCTGTCTCCATCCTAGCAGAACCATTTTGTTCAAAAGAAGTGAGAGGTTTGCATTGGTTATGTGTTGCCTCCTTGGAGCAGGGTTCAATTTTATGAGCAGCACTAACATCCTCACCTCCTGGGTCATCAGAATCAGAATCAAGCAATTGAAACCTTCGAAGAGGAGTAGTTGTCAACTTCGGAAACACCAACCCACTCTGGCCTGTCTCCATCCTAACAGAAGTGGGAACATCCGAAGCTTGCTTTTGCCTTTTCTCCTTACAGTTGCTCAATGGATGAGGTTTTAAAACTCCACAACCACTCAATGAAACTTTTGAGCTGCTACATAGAGAATGATTCCATGCTGACCAATGTGAAAGTACGAATATCACATCAGAAAACACTTTAGAATCAAAATAAATCATTTCTAATTCAAGATGTTATTTAAAAAATCATAATACAATGACTAAAAAATTAATTTTTTCAATTTTTCTGACTATGACTAGATCCTCTCTCGGATGATGCAATTGGACAATATATATATTATTCCAGATACTCAGAACAACAACAAAGATATCAATTTGCACACACCACTTATTGGGGAAAAAAGTGAAGCAAGGATTTTTTTTTTCCCATAAAATTTAAAAACCGCTAGCTTCCACACAGCCCCAAAAGGGCTGTTCGATTTTTCAGCTATTAAAAAGGTGATGCACCAGCTGCTACAAAGAAACAATGAACCGTTCCCACACACACACATATACCTTTCAGTTCTGCTACATCATTATCTATAGTCAACACTACCCAACTCACTAAAGGGTGTTTGGATTATGTTATTTTGTATCGGAAACAACTTATAATCAAAATCTTACTGAGTGAGCTTTGAATAGGGAGGTAAAAAATGTGTTTTTTTCCGTAAGAATAAGCAAAAGCAAACATGGCATAATTTATTTTGCATACAAGAGCAACAAAATGTGAATTGTAAATAAACAATGTGAGATTGAGAGAAATGGTACAAGGTGTTGTGTTGTGTTACCTCCTTGAACAACATCATCGTCCTGAGAGGAGAACTCCTCAATGTCGTCGTCGCCATCAAAGCGCGATTGCGACGGCGGCTGGCCTCGTCGGAGGCGCTTGAGGATGTGGCGAGGTGGGTCGGGTCCGGATTCGGGGTCGGAGTCGGGTACCTGTGGGCCCAAATCGTCATCGTGGTGGGGCGCGGGAGAAGGAGGTGGATTGGGTGAGGGGGGATGGTGAGTGGGAATGGGAAGGTCAGAATCAAAAGCGAGATCAAGCCCTAGAGAAAACGATGGACCTGTGAAGTCCGCCATGGAATTGGGAATCCACGGAATCAGAGAGAGGAAAGGAAAAAGAGGGATTTGAATTTGATGGAATTGGGAGGGAACTGAAATTCCAGTAGGTGGAGACGCTCACAAAAAAAAATATATAAATAAAATTGATTTTGGCGGGTGAGTGAGTGATAATAGGCAGGAACATATATATATTGCCATATTGGGTTCTGGATTCTCCTGAAAGCTACCCTTCTCACTTCTCACCCTTTCCTTTCATTGTTTGTTTTTTCTTTTTCTTTTTTAAATGACTAGTTGTCTATGGCTGAGACGCTGAGTAGCTGAGTTCTATTCTTTTTTTTTTTTTTTTTTAAGTGTAAAGTTTACGTGAATTGGGTCCTAGGGCTCGCCAGTGTCAGGAAAGGCCTCTCGCCTCACAACTAAGAGAATGTTAACAGATGTACTTACAGATTACCCACCAACGAGGTCATTATATCTGTAATGGGATTCGAACTCACGATCTTATAGGTTATGAGCTGTATCCTTACCGACTGGACCAATCTTCGTTCGTAGCTGAGTTCTATTCTTATTCTATGATAAAATTTTTTAATATAAACTCTACAATATTAGATATTTGAATATTGGAGCTACCGCTTTTTAAAAAGGATCTTACTTAATCAACATTCCGATTTGAATGTTAGTCTGATACTCTCAGCTTTGTTTGTTGGATAACATACCAAAAGATCAAAGAAAAATATATAAATCCATTTCTAACACAGTCAAAAAGACTCATGATTTGTTATTTTCTTTAACTAGTAGAATGGTGAGTGAATTTTTTGTTTGATATATTTTTTTGAGATAAAGTTTTCTTATTACATTTATGAAAACTTTAGATTATCTAAAGTTGTATGCTTGTTTTTAAATTATGATGATAGAGCACAAAAATAAAATGGTAGATATTATTCATTAAAATATAATGTAACTCAAAAGAAAAATAAATATGAAAATATATCATTATTCGGCCACACTAAAACTTTAGTGCATCCTGAAAAAAAAATATAAATATTGGTGTAATGTTTCGTGATTTATAAATATTCGCTAACTTGAATTTACAAATCACTCTATTTTCTTTGGTAAAATAAAAATTCACTCTATTTTCAGTAGTTTCATTTTTAAACAAATTGTAAAACGTTTTCCAGCTTTCCTTGTCTCTCTTCAGCTGAGGGTGAGGCTGCTGAGAAGTTCAGCTACTCTCTCTTCTCTTCTGCATGCAATAACGTAGGAGCAAACCAAAGGCAACCCAAAAAAAGAAAAACTAATCTCAATTTCATTACTTGTCATTAGACATTTAAATAAAGATTAATAAGTTTAATTTTGATACACTATAAGTATAAATTATTTACACTATTAATTAATCACACATTACCCCATGACTTTTAAGATAATCGAGGATATTATTGTAATTACGTAAACAACGGGACGGGTTCGGGTTGGGACAAGGCGAATATCATTTTCCCTGCCCCCGATTTTGCAACGCAGGACCCTGTCGAAGTCGAGACGAGTTTGGATGGGTACCCATAAATTCAGGCCGGGTCTCGTTGCTACGCCTAAAAACAGGAAACGGTCCCAATATTCAGGTATAAAGTTATGATTGTGTCCTGGGAAGGGGGACTAGAAATCATCCTTGTCACGCCTATAATCTAACAACAAATCCTAAGCGAAACATGCAATGACAAAAAAAAAAAAAAATTCTGGAAATGATAATGCCATCATCTATACTTTATGACGATCTGTTTTTCATACTAATATTGATACAACAGAAGCCACCACATGCTAACTAGCAATTTATCTTTAAGACCCCTACATAATTAAGCAAGCAAGGGCAGCTATTAAGATTACAAAGCAAGCTATCTCCGAAGACGATTATTGGTTTGAGGTATTTGGCACAAAGGGAACCGAAAGATTATCTGCTCAACGCTTTATATGAATGATAATGAAAAACTGAAACACGAACCTAGTCTGATAGTCTGAGGCGGAAAATGTGCATTCATTCATGGCACCCCATCATTTCTGAGCAGTTTTCTATAAGCAGCATATTTGCACTTTCACAATCTAAATCCAACCGCTTCCCTGTCAGTCATCTTCAGTTATACAGTTGAAAAATGAATGAAGAATATGCTCACATCTAAATCTTCTGTTTAAGAACCTGCCGCAACTGAACCTTCTGGCTTTCCATCCTAGCCTCCAAAAGTTTTGCTTTCAAACTACTCTTCTGTGCAGTGCGCGGAATGCATCCTTTCATACCTCGATGCGTATGTTGATTTCCTGACTCGGTAGGGCTCAACTGGTATAGAAGGTCTTCAGGGCTTAGCTCACCTTTACCTGATCCATGAGACATGATGCCCATGTTAGATAACCTTCCATTTGAAAGCCTCCCATTCATTCCCTCCACAGAGATTATCTTGTAATTATCCCCGTTGTTCGGGCATGACCTCCAAAGCCTCGCTATGGACGATACCTTCTTTGATTGCTTTGTTGGTATAGAGCAAACTTCACTAATTTCAGTTAGTGGTGTCTCTCCACCTGCATTTTCTTCCCATTCCAGCACACTCCTCCTCGAGACATTACTCTCTCGATGATTCTTACTCAAAGATCGGGCACTCCCTTCTGGTGAATAACTTGAGCCCTGATCCTCAACATGGCTCACAGTTTCCCATCCACTTTCATCTCCTCCTATATCACCATTCTCATCCATAAATACATCTGAATGTCTCTGAGTACCATCCTTACTTATTACATTGGCTTCGGGACTCACTGTGTGAATCTTCGAGGCATGACTAGCAGGACTGTGAGAAACACATGGCTCAATCTCCCTTTCATTGGGTTCACCAAAATTTGCATCTTCAAAAATGGCAAAAATATCATCTGAATTAGGGGGCTCATATGAAAATCCCTTGATATCTTGAATGTTCATTGCAGCTGCAGCCTGTTGGAGTGACTGTGCTTCTCTCATCTCCTTTGTGTTTGGATTCATGCTTCTTGACTTAAGAAAACTTTCCAAATCTGCTACAAGTTTATTCATCTGTGAATACTTCTCTTCAAGAGCAACTTTTGCATCTATCAACTTCATTTGAACACGTTCTTCACGCCATACTTCAGCCATCTGTAACATCTTTCTCTCCTCTTCCACTTCTTCCCTAAGTTTCATAGATTCCCTCTTCAATGCTTCAACTTCAGCCTTGTCTTCTCCAATTTCCTTGGCAAGCTCATCACACACTTCCTCAATCAATTCTCTGCCCTTCCTTTCCTTCTCGTAATCCTGCATGTAGCGCTTTGCTGATACTTTGACGTCTGCCAACTCATTAACCAACCTAGAATTGACAATTTCAATCCTTTGGCGACTTTTCCTTTCTCGATTTAACTCTGCTTTAATGTCATCAATGTATGCACGGATTTTCTCATGCTCTCTGCTTCGCCATTGGGCCCTTTCCTCACCTACTTTCTTCAGGAAATGCTCAACTTTCTTTTTAGAGGAGCGGCGTTCAGTCTCAAGCTCCTGAATTCGTGCACGAGCCTGCTCTAGTTCTGCTTCAAGAGCAGATACAACAGATACAACATTTACCTTTTGGTCAAGAAGTTTCATGTGCCTGTAGATATGTTGTGCCTTGTCTGATGTTTTTGAACATAAAGGATCCCATTTTGTTGCACCCTCCATTTCAGTGTTGGAAAATTGGAAAGAAGGCTCAGGCTGAAGAACACAAAGTAGATTTAAATTAGCACTTCAATTGTTTTACTATTTCACTTTTGGCAAGTAAAAGCGGGCCAACTTTGAACTCTTTCCTCAATTAAAAAAATCCTCCTATGGCTGATATTTTAAATGCTACTTTCACCATGTGGGTTTACATGAAACATGTGAGAACTGAGAGGTGTTTTATTCAAGTCATTCTACAAAAATCTCCACATTCATACATAGTATGGATATGGATATACATTGCTATGTTTACAGTTTGCTGCCATATTGTAATGAAGTAGCATCATTTCACACAAAGCACCGACGTGATAATTAAAATAGATAATTGCACGGCTGACTGGGTAATGAGATCACCATGCAGTAAAGGGTACAATTCTAAGTTGAGTCTTCACACATATATGCCACTCAATAACCTCAATTATGAAGATCTGTTACCACTTCTAATGATTATATTGAAGTAATAAGAAAAACCATACCTCACACAAGTGTCCACTCTTTGTCCCAGAGATGGAATGCGGACTTTGAGATAGATTCTTCAGATCAGAACCATGAGTCATGCCCTTTGGTCGACCATGGAATGGGAGGCCTACATGGCCATTTCCATGCTGCAGATGAGTGAAACCAGTAATAAGCTAAAAGTGGAGACCTATCAAACTGATGATGCGAAAAAACTACCAAGATCTGAAAAGATGCAAACCATGTGAACAGGAATTGCATGACAATAACAGGTGTGGGCGAAAATCAATTCTCTGATTCAACCGGAATGCATAGATATCAAATTACAGAATCTCATACATAAGGATAAGGAATACAAATTAGCAGATCCAAATAAAGTCACAACTTACTCTCAAAAAAGCATCAAAAAATATGAGGTCGCAAAGCCAATATTAACACAACAGATAAACAAGAAAAAGTATAATATAAACTCAATAAATTATCTACACAGACAAACCCTACACAACTTGTTTCTGCAATCATTACAAAAAACAAAATAATTAGGTTTCCAGTAGAACTACATCAATCATGAACAAACAAAATCAAAGTTGTAGGGTTGAAATAATAGTGTTTTTTTTTTCAGAAAGTCTAATTCATATATCTCACCACCCAGAAAGAAACTTATTCGATGATGACAAGGGTCGAACCTCAGTATCTCACACTTCAACACAATCATAGACTTCAAAAATCAAGCAAAAATAAAATCAGTACAAAAATTTCAACCAAAGCAATAATCCATATAATACTGTAGATGAAGTATGCAAAATCAAAATTTGAAATCATACACAGCAAATGCATGATGCAACACTTCAAATGAATGGGAGCGGAGAAAAACAGCAAGGGATCTTGAACTAGCTACAGAAAAATCCAAATCCAAGTTACCTGAAGTCCCAACAGATCCTCACTCCTTCGGTTACCACCCATTGCCATCTCCGGCGTATGCAACCGCCACAGCCCGGCGGCGAGCCTCCGTGCCGACACGGCAACTGCCACTTCAGTTTGCTTCTTCTTCGCGTTCCGGCACGTTCTCCGACCGTCCGAAGACTTGTGGTCATCTTCGTCCTTGATCTTCCAGTTCAAGAAAGGGGTCTCGGGCCTGCTCCGTTTACCGTTCGGAGCCCCAAATCTCTTCAACCGGGTCCTCCCCGGGGTTCTGGGTTTTCGCTTGTGGAGATGGTTGGGGGGCTGAAGATCTGAGTCTGGTTGCGGGTTTAGGATGTAAGAAGTAACGGCCGCCGGGAATGACGGCGCGTGGGGAGAGTTGCGGGGAATCTTCATGGTCTCCGGCGAGTGTGAGCCATTTAGATAAACAAAGTCACAGATTGTGAGAGTGAATGATGGAGTTCGTGAAGTGTGTGTGTGTGTGTGTGTGTCTGTGACAGAACAGAAGAGAGAGAGTGTTTCAGTTTCTTCGTGGATTTTGGTGAGAAAAACGACCAACGCAGTTGTGGTACAAATACGGATATACACATGATATGACATGACATGTCCATACGGTCAGCGTATCTCTTGGATACTTCCTACGAAGTCCAGGCTCGGTGACATTTTTATACGATGTCGTTTGGATTCTTTTTTTATGTAAACGCCGTCGTTTGTTGAGCTCTCTGGGGGAGCAGACGTTGTAATTAGAATCAGTGAATCACTGTCACACGGCACCAATGGACAATAATGCATGTAATAAAAAATGAAATTCACTCTGAAAAAACGAGTCCATGCAACCTCCCTCCCAAAAAAAGGTTTTTTTTTGCATGGAATTCCAATATTAATATTTTGCTAATTGTTGAGTCTTGTGATGTTATAAAGTTTATGCTGATGAAATTTCAAGGAAATCTAAACCAAAAAAAACATGTTCGGAATTTTTTTTTTGGTTCAACAAGATTTTCTGCCTGCTATTTTATGAGATTAACCCTGACTTACACTGATGTTTGAATTGGATAACTCATCGTTAACGGATCATTTAGGGCCTATTTACTTTCTAAAAATATTTTCAGTTTTCATTTTCTAAAATCTATATTGATTTTAGTATTTCCTTTACCATTTTCTTTTTCATTTTTTGAAAACAAATATAGTATTTTCATAAATTTTGAAAATGTCAAAAAGTTATTTTCATTGTTTCGGGAAATATATTCTCTCTAACTAGCTTTCATCTTATCTTTGTCACGATTATTTATTTGTAGGAGTCTTCCATCTTCTTGTTAGCAATTTAAAATCAATATATAATTTGGAAGATGGAAAATGAAAAAATGTTTCTGGAAAGTACAAGCCCTTATTAATCATTGATTGAACCCGCATGAATTAATCTATATCAAATTTATAAAACGCATATACTTTGTTGACTAAATGTAATCCCTAATCCATGCTCTTTAATTATCTCCCATCATTAGTGACCAAATTCGAAAAATAAAACATATTGTAAGACCAGCCGGCTAATTGAAACAAATATTTGATTTGATTCCTAAAATCAAGGAAAGAGTTGCTGCTGTAATATGTTACATAACTGTTGTATCTTTCCATTTATTGTGTAGGTGAGTTTTAGCTGAATTTAAAGCCAAATGTAATTTGTCTCGCCTATATGTATCCCTGTACAACTGCTATTCATTTCAATGAAAAATCTGATTTTATACATACTTTACATGGTATTAGCTTGCAGGTAGCTTCACCGCCTTCGATTCCCTTCCCTTCCCATCCATGGCTGCTACTAACACCACCTCCCCTGCCCTTTCCAAATCAGCACTCCTTCTCAATGCCTCGATCACCTTCAAGTTATCCATAACCAACTTTCGTGCCTGGAAACATCAAGTAACCACTCTTCTCTTCGGAATCCAAGTCATGGGCCATATTGACGGAACAACACCCTCTCAAACCCCCACCATCATTCAGAGTGACACCTCTGTTTCCAACCCATAATACACTCCCTGGTTCACCTTTGATCAGCTCATCATTAATCTCCTTCTTGCTGCCATGACAGAGAGTGATAGCCTCTCTTTTTCCTCCTACGATACTGCTCGGTCCTTATGGGTTGCCATCAAAGCACAGTTTGCCAACACATCTTGCTCCCATGTCATGTCCATCAAAAATCAACTTCAATGCTGCACTAAGGGTGACAGGTCAATCATTGATTATTTGTTCTCACTGAAAATCCTTGTTGATGAACTTGCCATGCTCGACAAACCTCCTTCCGATGACGACATTGCTCTCTATGTCCTTAACGACCTTGGTAATTGATGAGTGTGATTTCACCTCATATTTGTTTATCATATTGCATGCATTTTCATATAGTTTAGGCATTTCTAATTTGATTTTGGTTAGTTTTTACCTTGGAACGGGTAAGGCGGCTTTGTGGTGTTGTTGTGCAGGAATTAAGGATTAAAATGCTCAAGATTAACCATGATGGAGCTTGCATGAAGATGGGGCTTGAAAAGTGAAGAAAATGAGTCAAACAGAGCCCATCACAGCCATGATCGAGTAGAACTGAAAAGAAATAATGGAAAAGTCAGAGCCCATCACGGCCAGGCCGTGATTCCCAACACGGCCGTGATATGTCAACTGAACCAGACCCTCACAGGCAAAACTGATCACGGCCTAGCCGTGATGGTGGTCACGACCGTGACAGACCAACCAGTGAAGCAACCTCCAAGGCAGAATCCGTCACGACCTGGCCGTGATGGCCATCACGACAGTGACGCGCAATGTATGGATCTTTAGAAACTGATTTGATCTGAAATTATGATTGCTTGGGATTCAAGTTATCCTAATCTATAAATAGAGCACTTAGGCTCGAAAATAGGGGGACTCTTAGAGACTTTTTGGGCTGCTACCTTAGGTAAAATAAGGATTTTCTCTCTTCTTCTTCTCCTTTTCTCTTAGGTTTTTATTCATGTTTTTGTTAATCAAGCTTGCCATGACCATGGCCATGCTTGATTAGTAGTTTTATTTCTAGGGATTGGGGTTATGCCAAGGATTTGTTTTATGTTATGAATTGATGTTTTCCCTTTGTTAATTTCGATTTCGCTTTCGATTCTATTTCTATCGCATGAATTACTTGTAAATCTGGTGCGCACTTACTTGCATGTCGTAGATACTCTAAGGAGGAACCTAGCAGTGAACTTAGGTATCGGATCTATAGGAATCAAACTTAGGACTTAAATCACGAGAGTTAGAAGCGGTCCTTCGAGGGTTCACGAATTGTCACAAAGCTTAAATGGTTCGATCTAAATTCAATTACCATGAGAGTAGGGGTTGGTTTAATTGGGCACGGTTTTTGTAACTCGAGAGGGAGCATTAACTTATTAAGGATAAATTCGCCTTCAAAGCGATTTTGATAATTAACAAGGGGTAGTCAATTTGGCAACATGAACAATCTTGTTGGTAACCCAATTCCTAGGAATCTCTTTAGATTTGAAAAACCTCAAATTGATTTACTTTCCTATTTTGTTTAATTGCAATTTTAAATTTGATTGTTACTTGATTCTTATTTCAAAAATCAAAACCTTTTTAAAATCCTTTTTTATATAGTACAGTTTAATTGATTTGATAATTAGTTGGGATTTGAGATCACGGTCTCTGTGGGATCGATCTTTTTATTACTTGGCGACGAATCCGGTACACTTGCCGGAATCCCCACTACACCAAGTTTTTGGCGCCGTTGCCGGGAACTGTGCTTTTCTAAATCTCAATTTAATTTTTAAATTGATTTTTCTGGACTTTTTCTTTTTAATTATTTCTTCTTAAAAAAAATTCTTTTTTTCATTTATCTCTTTTTTTCTAGAGTATCTATCTCTCTCTTATAGGTGTTTTTCTCTTTTATGCAAAGATCCCTAAGTCTTGGAAACCTTATTGAGGTCGACCCCGAAATCAAAAGGACCTTTCATAGACGTAGGAGACTACAAAGAGAGAGGGAAAGGTTGATTCTCATTCCACTCATGGCGAATCTACCGGATACCAAACCACCGAAGGACTACGCAGCCCCAAATGCTAGGGGTTTGCGAACTGGGATTGCTAGGCCAGAAATCGAGGTGGAGAACTACACTATACCGCCTATACAAATTAGCATGATTAGGCAACATCAATTCGGAGGATTGCCCTTGGAGGACCCGACTGATCATTTGGAGACATTCTTGGAGTTCACCGATGCAATTAGAATTCATGGCGCCTCGATTGATGCTATTCGCCTGAGGTTATTCCCCTCCTCTCTGACTGGAAAGGCAAAAGCTTGGTTGAAGCAAGTGCCCGCTAATACCTTGTCGACTTGGGACTAACTGGAGCAGGAATTCTTGGAGAATTCTTCCCTCCATCCAAGACGGCTTACCTACGAACTCAGATCACCGACTTCTTCCAAAAGGACGGCGAATGCTTATCCGAAACTTGGGATCGCTACAAAGGATTGCTGGAGTCCTGCCCACATCATGGACTCGAGAGGTGGTTGTTAATGCATACCTTCTACAACGGATTGGATTACTCTTCGAAGGTGTCACTTGACTCAGCAGCTGGTAGAGCCTTTATGAACAGACCTCTGGCTAAGGCATTCAATATCATAGAAAATGTAGCAACCAACTACCACCAATGGGGTTCGAAAAGAGGTAATAACCCGAAAAAGCTTTCGGGGGGTAAGTTTGAAACGAATAGCACTGATCTGATTATGTCTAAAATTGGCTCACTGAATAAACGCTTTGATAAGCTTGAAAAGGCTAACGTGAGTTCAATAGGTGCTACTAATATGTTGTTTGTGAGGTTTGTGGAATGCAGGGACATGATATAATGGAGTGCCCACATGGTATTGCTCATGGATCGGGTGCTTCGGGGGAACAAGTGAATTCTTGTCACAATTTCTATGACACGAACCCGAAGCTACCAAACTACGCTCCTCCAAATTCTTACAACCAAGGAAGGAAGAATAGCCCTTACCTCTCCTATGGGAACTACAACAACACGTTGAACCACGAGTTCCAAGAAGGCCAAGGTAATAGGAAACCCGCATCGGGGCATCCTCAGGTACAAAAGTCTAAACTTGAGTATCTTCTGTAGAATTTTGTTGAAACTCAAACAAAGCAAAATGAAGAGTTTAGACAACAAGGTAGGGCAGTCAATGAGGCAATAAAAGAGTTAGCATCTAAGGTAGATAACTTAGCCATCCATAATAAGATGTTAGAAACTCAGATTGCCCAACATGCTAGTACATATACTAGAACTAAGGGTACGTTCCCAGGACAACCCGAAGTTAATCCCAATGAGCATTGTAATGCTATATAGTTGAGGGATGATAAGCTTGGGGTGGTTGAAAAGGATGTGGAATGTGAGGGAGACATGAGCGAAGATGAAGAGATAGTGCCAAAGTATGTCCCTCCACCACCGTACCAACCCCCAACACCTTTCCCACAAATGTTGGTCAAGAAAAAGCAAGTAGAAATAGAAAGTAAGAGCTGAATTGAGGAGCATAATGCCATGATAAAACTAATATGCCTCCTAAACTAAAAGATCCGGGAAGTTTCTCTATTGCTTGCTCAATTGGAGAATTAAAAATAGACCAAGCCTTATGTGACCTAGGGGCTAGTGCGAGTTTGATGCCGCTTACTATCTTTGAGAGGTTAGGAACCAAGAAATTGAGTCCATCCGAATCCTCTTTACAATTTGCGTATGGCTCAACTAAAACTCCTCTAGGCATATTAGAGAATGTTCCCATAAAGGTAGGAAAATTTTTCATTCCTACAGATTTCATGGTGTTGGATATGAACGGGAATTCTAAATTCCCTATCATTCTTGGAAGGCCATTCTTGGCCACAGCTGGAGCAATAATAGATGTAAAGAATGGCAAGCTCTCTTTAAATGTGGAGGAAGGTATGGTAGATTTTGATTTGACTAACTCATGTAACAACCCTCCTTTTGAGAGTCATGTGTGCAGGATTGAGATAATGCCTCTAGAGGTGAAGGAAGAGCCTAATATGGGAGCAACTCCCAAACTCTGCATGACGAATGATGTGCCAAATAATGAAGTTGGAGTTGCTCCTCATGTGGAGATAAAACTTCCGTCGGGAGGAAGTAAGGCCATAAAACTCAGAGTGAAAAGAGCAAAGCGAAAGCACGATTGGCCATATGAGCAAAATAAGCTCTTTGAAGGAATCCCTTGGAAGAGAAGTGTTCTTGAACTTCCAAGCCCAGCTGATCCCGGTTGATTGAAGAGAGTATGGTCAAGCTTAAGACCGTAAATAAGCGCTTCTTGGGAGGCAACCCAAGTTTTCTTTCCCTTTTCCATTTGTTTTTGAATTTTGTCTTTGAAAAATTTGAGGAGATTAAGAGAAGAAATATCACTAATTGATGGTTTTGCCAAGTATTTTCAGGTTATGAAAGCAGTAAGAGCAAAAAGGCAAAGAAAAATAAAGTCAAAATCGATCACGCCCAGGCCGTGACGGTGGTCACGGCCGTGATGAGCTAACCAAAGAAGATCAGAAAGGATCACGTCCCAGCCGTGATATCCATCACGGGCGTGATGAGAAGGGCCCTGAAGACCCGAATTGATCACGGCCCAGTCGTGATGTATATCACGCCCGTGATGGCTGATGGGGATTTGCTTAACACCAGAATCAATCACGGCCTAGCCGTGATGAGCATCACGGCCGTGACACATTTTCCAGCATCTCTTTGACTGGCATGTGAGCCAGCATCCTCTACCACCTCGGTGAGTTGTTCCATTTCTCTCCTCTCTCCGACTTGATTATTTACATTGGGGACAATGTAAGTTGTTAAGCTTGGGGTAGGGGTATTTTTGCATTTTTTGCATTTTTCATGTTGCATTCATATAGGCATAGTTTTGGCATGATCACACGATTAGATTGCCCCCTTGCTTAGATTATGCATCCAATTGTGAGAACCTTGCGCCAAATGAATTAAGACAGTGAATTTTTGAACCCAATTTTTGTATTCTTGTGATAAGGCTAAAAATAAAAATGCTTGAGATGATCTTTTGATAGTTTATAATTATCATGTGGTTCCTTAGATTTGTGTTTCTCATTGATTTTAAACTATTAAATGTGAGATTTTTGAGCCTAAAAGGGGTACTCACTAAATCTACCCCATTCTTTGTGATTGAGTGTTTTATTCCTCTTGGATTGTATTCTCTATAACTTGACTTGAAACCGTTTTGAAGCTTGAAAATTTTTGAAAACATATTTGAAAATGATTGAGGCACTGGGTATTTTTCCGGCCATCTGAGCTTTGATTGATTAAATGCTACTCCTTAGTTGCCCAATTTTGAGCCTCTAAAAGAATAGAATAATTTTCTTGGTACCTTGATTTAGTTTGATGAATGATGCTTGGTATGACACCTTTTAAAGTATTGCAAAAAGGGTAAAAAGGTAGTTTGAAAAATAAATTGTGGGATGAGAAAGTTAGAAAAACATTTCTCTTAAGCTGAAAATCTCCCCTTCTCCAAATAAATAAAATACAATAAACAAAAAAAAATGGAGAAGGGGATGAGAAAAAGAAAGTGAGAAATATAAAAGTAAAAAAGGAAAAAAAGAAAGAAAGGTGGAAAAGTAAACTAAAGCTCAAAAAGGTATTTTAGAAGGTTGTCATGCTTTGCATTGTTTGATATTTTGTTTAGCCTTCTTGAAATTTCCTTTTCTTGATTTCCCCACCTAACAATTAATCCCATGGCCCCATTACAACCAAAATAAAAGACCTCTTGATTATTATGTGTTTTCATTAATAAAGTAGAGATTTGGTTAATAGTCAAGCTTATGGTAGAATACCTTCCCTGAGGAACTTGAGCGAATTGTCATATACCCTTAAACACTTGAGTGAGGTGAGAAGAGTTCCCGAATCAGTGAGAGATATGAATTTAGGAAACCTAAGCTTCTAATTGGACTTGAAATTGATTGTCTCTTGGGTACTTATTTGAATATGCCTGTCACTTGGATTAGTTACTCGGGTTCTTAGTTCACTACCCATGCTCTGATTGTTTATCTTGACTGGCCTTAGTGATTGCTCGAGGACAAGCAAAATCTTAAGTTTGAGGTAGTTTGATGAGTGTGATTTCACCTCATATTTGTTTATCATATTGCATGCATTTTCATATAGTTTAGGGATTAAAATGCTCAAGATTAACCATGATGGAGCTTGCATGAAGATGGGGCTTGAAAAGTGAAGAAAATGATCCAAACAGAGCCCAACACGGCCTAGCCGTGATAGCCATCACGGCCATGATCGAGTAGAACTGAAAAGAAATAATGGAAAAGTCAGAGCCCATCATAATACCTTAGCTTATTTGAATTCTTATTTGAATTGCGATCTTAATCTCTCTCTCACAACAACTTTCTTCGCTTAACTAAACCTATCGAATTTCTCGCGAATTGGTAGAATTGGTAGCCCAATCCTTGTGTTCGACCTCGGTAATTTCTTACCGTGTTTTTATTACTTGCGACGACCCGATACACTTGCCGGCGTCACAACAAGTTTTTGGCGCCGTTGCCAGGGATTGGCACAACCAATTTTCCTAATTTTAGGGAAGTTTGATTATTGGTTAAGTTATTTTTATTTTTATTTTTTTTAATTTTTATTTTATTTTTATTTGCTACTATCTCTCTCTACTTCTTTGATTCCACTTGGTCTTGCCTTGTTTTGTATGCGAGGTACACGAGGGAATGCTTCCGGGTTGCAAATATTGTAATGGGAACCATGACACTTGGAGTTGTCCGTTCTACTTCCCTCAAGAATATGTGGAACCATGGCATAATTTCTATGACAGCGTGCCCCAGAACAACTATCAGAGTCAGAATCAGTATTGGGGTGATATGAGTAGAGACCATCCGGATTTCGCTTGGAGTAATGATGGCGGTGGTCTAGCATGGCAACCACAACCTCAACAGAATTGGCAACCACAACCTTGGGAGTTGGCTCTGGAGAAGATGAATGCGGCAGTTGAGAAATTTGCAATCAATACAAGCACAGCCATTGACAAGTTGGCTCAACTCGTAGAGCGACTAGATGAGCATCCCCCAGAGACTTTCCCAGTTGATACCGAGAACGACCCTAAGAACCAATGCAATGCCACAACAACTAGAAGCAGTGGGGTGTTGGGATATGACTGGGATGTAACTAGTTCTCAGGGAGTTAAGGAAGAACTACCACATGTTAAGGAAGAACAACCGGAGGAAAAGGAATTGACAAGCGACAAGGCCCAGGAACAGCCACATGTTGAGGAAGAGCAACCTAAGGAAGAGGAGTTGGCAAAGGACAAGGCACCGGAGCAAGGGGGTAGAGATCAAGATGAAGATAAGGTGGCAGAGGATTTCACCATGCTTGCCAAGCAACCTGATTTTGATGCGTTAAATAAATATGTTGGCTTGCATGCATGTGTGGACACCGGTAAGATAGACCCTCCCACTTGTCTGGCACACTTCCTCGTGAAGACACCATTTGACCCGAGAGGAAGTGAGTTCATAATTATAGAGGTCAATGGAGTTTTCACACAAAGGCCGGGTGGAATAATGAATAGAATGGTATTGATGCTGCAAGGGCCACTTCACAAACCATGGGATCCGGGTGGAGGATTTGATATGATGAGCATCTCTTGGCCTTTGTACCACAGACTATGGGATCCAGGTGGATGCTTCTTAATAAGTCAGGCTCGGGACGTTAAACAAGCGCTACTTGGGAGGCAACCCAAGCTAGGTATCCCTCTCTTCTCCTAACTTTTGTTTTGTTTTTGTTTTGTTTGTCACTCTTGAATAATTTGAGAAGATCAAGAGTTTGTGTATGAATATGTGTCGGCAAGCTTGTTGGATTTTAATTAGATTGAGTGTAGATTGATTGCATAAATTATATTGACCATCGATGCTTTCCCCCTAGGTTCTGAAATTAGAAAATTGATCCCCACTTAAAAATTGAAAATTGAACTTTGAGATTTATTGCGATTACTTGATTTATGATAAGTTTGGGGTGAGGGGGGTGCACACACTAGGAATTGTATCTCGGTCAAACAATTTGCAAAATGTCCAGGTGAGGATTTGAGCCTCCAACTCTGTTTTTGATTGTGTGAATCACTTTCAAGTTGCACTTTCCCGGATTTGCTTGAATCTCTTTATGGTTTGCATGATTATGTGTTGCATCAAATTATTTAGGCAATTTTCTTTGAATTAATTACTTGGCCATAAATTGAACCAACCTTGATGAATGATCCCTAGTTAGCCACATTGAGCCTTGAAGCCTATTGTTCTTGATGACCTTATATTACAAGCCATCAACTCAGAAAAACCATGATTTTCCCCTATCCTAGGATTTAGGAGAGTATGGAATTTTAGCTTTGTGAGTGTTGTTGTGGAACTAAGTTTGGGGTGGCTACAAGTTCATGAATCATAGTTGAGAAAAAGAAAAACGGAAGTAAGGGCCGAAGGCTAGAGGAAAAAAAAAATGGGTGATGAAAAGCATTGAATATGTGCCAAAAAGGGCAAAGAAAATTAATATAAAAAGGAAGAGGTGTGTAGCCACCAAATGCATGGAAGAGAATAATATGAGAGTGAATTCAATTGTTGTGATACTAGTTTCATGCTCTCATTGATCCTAGGGACTTAGCCTCTATCCTTTGAATATCTTACCTTGAGCCAGGCCTCATTACAACCTTTAAAAGACCTTCTGATGTTGCATGCATGTTCTCGTGGGAACCATTTTTGAGATGAAAATCAAATTCATGGGAAGTGCTCTTGATAAGTGAAATTGAGTGAAAAAGTTGAAAGCCTAGACGAACTTGAACGAATGAGTGAAATTTTACATACCCTTGTGAGGAAGGCAGTTGTTTGAAATTGGTGATCTTCCTTTTGTGTGTGACCCTGATCCTCAACTTAGACTAATGATTGCATGAATGATGAAGTTCTCAATGGTTTAAAGTAAATGAATGTGGGGATTACATTGATGTAAAGGGGGGGGATCATTGGAGAAAAAACTGTTTTGATTGGGTAGGTGGAATTGAGACCTTGGATATTTTAATTTCTGAATTTAATCACCTTAGCTTTATTCGATTTGTTACTTGAATTGCGATCATAATATCTCTCTCTCAACCACTTCTCTCTAACTTGACCAAACGTATCGGATTTCCCGCGGATTAGTCGAATTGGTAGCCCAATCCTTATGTTCGACTTCGGTAAATTCTTACCGTGTTTTTATTACAAAAACTTGTTGTGATGCCGGCAAGTGTACCGGGTCGTCGCAAGTAATAAAAACACGGTAAGAAAGTATGCCTCATCATGTATGTCGCCTGCGAAAATCAATCTATGGGCTCAAGCAAGCACCAAGGGCTTGGTTCCTTACCTTGTGTAAGTTCCTGTGTACTTATGGATTTGTAAACTCAAAATATGATTCATCTTTTTTCACTCTCAGAAATCAAGGCATGGTTCTCTACGTTCTTGTGTATGTAGATGACATAATAATTACTGGGAACTCCTCCAGTAAAATAACTGACTGTATTAAAACACTTGCCAATTCCTTTTCCATTAAAGACTTGGGGGACTTACATTATTTTCTTGGTGTTGAAGTGATACCAACTGCCATAGGTCTATTTTTAAGCTTGCATAGATACATTTCAGACCTTCTGGAAAGGACAAAAATGCATGAGGCCAAGCCTGTCCTAACCCCAATGTCAACAAGCACTTCTCTCACCAAATATGATGCTTCAGCTCCTATTGACAGCAAGTTTTATCGCAGCATTGTTGGCAGCCTGCAATACTTGTCAATGACAAGACCAGATATTGCATTCTCAGTTAATAAATTGGCCCAATTCATGCAACGACCCACTGCTTTTCATTTGACTGCACTAAAGCGTTTACTTCGGCATCTTAAATCCACCATATTTCATGGTTTGTTGCTTCAGAAACCAAAAACTTCTAACCTCTTAGCATATAATGATGCAGATTGGGCAGGAAACAAGGATGACTTCACCTCCACATCTACACACCTTGTCTTCTATAGGTCCAACCTAATAGCATGGAAGTCCTCCAAGCAACGTGCAGTCACGAGATCATCCATCAAGGCTGAGTATCGTGCTTTGGCAAACTCTGCTGCTAAACTCTCTTGGATACAATCTCTGCTTGCTGAATTGGGTGTCACAATTTCCAAGTCTCCGATAATTCTTTGTGACAATTTAAGTGCTACCTACCTTACTCACAATCTGGCATATCACAGCTGCATGAAACACATCTCAATTGACATTCATTTTGTCTGAGACTTAGTGCAACAAGGCAAACTCAATGTTCATCATGTATGCACTACTGATCAGTTGGCTGATTTCTTAACTAAACCATTATCTAAGGCACGACATCAATATCTGCGAAACAAGATTGGTATCTTTGACGGATCCCCAATCTTGCGGGGGCGTGTAAGACCAGCTGGCTAATTGAAACAAATATTTGATTTGATTCCTAAAATCAAGGAAAGAGATGTTGTTGTAATCTGTTACATAACTGTATCTTTCCATTTATTGTGTAGCTGAATTTTAGCTGAATTTAAATTCAAATGTAATCTTTCTTGCTTATATGTATCCCTGTACAACTGCTATTCATTTCAATTAAAAATCTGATTTTATACAGACTCTACACATATCAATCACATGAAATCGGGAAAGTGGAGGAAAAAATACATTTTTTTTTATCAAAGAGAAGATACATCTATTCTTTTATTCTATTCTATTTTCTCTCATGTTAAATGTTATAAGAGAACTCACCAAAAAAAATGTTATAAGAAAGAAAGATACAACAAAGTTCCTTGGGGAGAGGTCGTACCTATATTGCTCCAAGTCTCGGAGTGATAACTCACTCACCACCATCTTATTAAAAAAAAGGATACAATAGCAAGTTTAAGTGGACTATACACACAAACCAAAATTAAAAGAAGAAAATAAAATGAGAGGATTCAAATCCCATCAAGTCCAATTTTTAAATAAAATTCCTATTGATTTTCCATTTTATTGTCAAAATTAAAAATTGAAAAATAAGCACCCTACAGCTAGACGATAACTTAATCACGGATAATGCCCAACACACTTGATAAATAATTAGGATTTTTAAGCATTTTTTTTTACTCAATTAAGCATATTGTTAGAAGTTTGATTTTTATTGTGTGCATGAAAAAAATGTTTAGAGAGTCAAATTCTATATCAATGATTTTTACATCCTCTCAAAAGGAATTAGCCACTGACAATGATCAAAGATATCCTTGATAAAATAAAATAATATAGTAATTTAATTGGTTAATTTTCATAGGAGACGTTTGTTGACGCTGGTTTTTGGTTGGTGTCCAAAATCCTTTTGTCACAAATAATTTAAGATCAGGCGAGTGTAGGGACGGACGAGTTATGCGGTAATCTCGCATAAGGATGTGTATGCGTGTCTGCCAAGTACGAATTTGACAAATCAGTCAAATCTGATAAATACTGGCAAGGACTTGAAGGAATATTTATAAGATATGTTTTAATTTAACAGGAAAAGTTGCTTCCTTAAATAAGAGCGACTTCCTACTTGAATTTATAAAAATTCATGGATTTGAAGGAAAAACATGTAAGTTGCAGGAAAATTAGAAGAAAGTAAATAAAGAACATGAAATTAAAGGAAAGCAATAAACAACAGGGAATTTAAAGGAAAGCAATGAATTTCAGGAATTAAAATGGTTAACAAGTAAAAGAATGCGTTTAAAATGCAGAAAATTAAAAGAAGGCAAGTAAAAGACGTGAAAGATAGATGGGAATAAATGAAGAACGTATAAAGGAACTTAGACAAAGAACGTGAAAGGAATGCTGAAATTAAAAAAAAAAAAACATGTAAAGGAAAATTAAATAACCAGTACTGTATTGTAAATTGAACTGGAAATAAAGAAGGATGGAGGGAACACTTGAGTATAATCCTTTAATCTGCTGTGTGATCGAGATATGTAGGATATTGCATCAAGTAACCTCCTCCATTACATCGGGATTAACAGTATTTATAAACATATAAAATAACTGCCTAAAGAAAACTTCCTATCTTCAAAATTGCCACCTGTATGGCAGTTTTGCTATGTTCAGATTCAAACTATTTAACAAGCAAACTTCTCTAACTGCTCATTCCTTTGAATTGCTTTATGCCAATATTGCTTGTTGTCCACGGTTTGGTTGTTTGACGGCTTGTCTTGCTGATGCTGTCAGCCTTGAAGACTTAGCCATTTCTATACTTTGTCCGTTTGACAATTCTTATTACCAACTTTGTCAAAAGCTGGGTTTTACCTTTTTCTGTCACTATTTCAACTTCTCCGTCAGTCAGCTAAATATATTCGTCGGGAATTTTGCTCTTGACGAATGTATCTCTCATTTTTCTTTCTTGTCGGCTTTATCTGTCTGACATACCAACTCTTGTCAATTTTCTAATCTGTCAATTCTGCTGAATTTGACTCTTCATAGTGGTTATTGTTGAGTCACCGGCAAGTGTACCGGGTCGTCGCAAGTAATAAAAGAAACACGGTAAGTAATTACCGAGGTCGAACTCAGGGATTGGGCTACCAATTCGACTAATCCGCGGGAAATCCGATACGTTTGGTCAAGTTACAGAAGGTGGTTGAGAGAGAGAGATTAATATCGCAATTCAAGATATCAAATCAATTAAAGCTAAGGTTTTAAAATCAGAAATTAAAATATCCAAGGTCTCAAATCCACTACCCAATCATGTATAGTTCCCAAGTGATGATGAATTCCTCCCTAAGTTCAATTACAATGTCAACCGGGACCCCCAAATTCTCCTATATCCACTGTCGTGCTCAATAGGACGTATTCGACGATTGGATTAATTACTTACTAGGTCTCATAATCCTAATCTCGAATTTGATTAATTCTTGTTCCCTATAAGGTTGCACTAATCTCCTAAATCCACTGTCGTGCTCATTATTCAATTAGTGATTCCAATCCAAGTTCTAAAACGCGAATCGCCGTTCGGCCTCAAACACGTTTAACTAGTTAATCACGCAAAACATATGATCAACGCAATCAAATCAGAATTGGAAAACATTCATAAGAGAAGGGGAGAAAAACATACATCACAAGAACACTATACCGCCATGGGTGGCTTCATTGATCCCTCAGACGAAGGGATTAGTTCCTCATGCCCGTGACGACGCACAAACAATCGGCAATAATCTCCATAATAAAATAAGAAAAGAAAAGAAAAGGGAGACGCAGCTCCAGAAACAAGGATTCGCACAAAATCTGATCTAAAACCAGTGGAAAAACCTTCCCCCTCATTCTGATCTGAAACAGCCTTTAAATAAGGATTCTGTTTCTTGCACTCTCGCGGGGCGAGCTTACTCTCGCGACGCGAATATTAGTTTTGGCGCGCTTTTAATTTTGGATTTTCGCGAGGCGAAAGTATGTTCGCGAGGCGAATCTTCAGATTTCAATCTGTCACAGCCGTGACCTACATCACGGCTAGGCCGTGATGGTCTCTGTCTTCCAGGGTCTCCAGACGCTCGCGAGGCGAGGGATCTCTCGCGGGGCGAGACTTCAAGCCTTAATCTGTCACAGTCGTGACCTCCATCACGGCTAGGCCGTGATGGTCTCTGTCTTACAGGTCTTCATGTGTCGCGGGGCGAGAATATTTTCGCGGGGCGAGCCAGAAGTGATGACTTTTGCTGCTTTGTTGACCTTCAGGCTCGCGAAGCGAGCATACACTCGCGAGGCGAGTGTCTCCAGACTTGCATTTTCCACTGTTTCTTGACTTTCCTTGACTCCCTGAGCTTCACTTCTAACCTGAAACATCAAAAAGAAACAAAAAGGCGTAATTCTATTAAAAATAGACTAAAAACTACTAAAAATGCCTAGAACGAGTCAAAGTCCAACTTAGGAACAAAACAAGGCAAATTTGGGCGAAAACGAGAGTGAACTCGACTGATTGGCACATAAACCCTAGTTCATCTAGTCATAAAACTAGATAAGCCAGAGGCTTATCAGTTATCTGACAATTCTTCCTTCAATTCTTCTGTCATCCTGTCGGAACCATTTCTGTCAAGAATTTGAAATTCTTCTATTAACAGATGCCCCCCAAATTTTACTTTTCGACGGCTTTGCCCGAAAGAATAGCAAAATTTGAATTTTCAAATCGCCAACAATCATCTTAATTTTGGGTTCTTATCCGTTAATTAAACCTTGCTTAAATTTTATCCCTACTTAATAGGGATAATCATGACGTCGCAGGTTTCTTGGAATTCGAACCAAAGTCTTTCATTTTTCTTTAAATTGCCATCACATCAGTATTGATTTTCTTCTTTTTATCTTTCCTTCTTCCCTAGTAAACTCTTTTCTAGAGAAAAATCTTTTCTTCTTCCTTCGCAAAACCCTTTCTTAAAAATTCTTTCTTTTTCCTTAATTCAATTTTCTATGGCTACATCTTCCAGGGTGCCGACTTCCGTACCTCGTGCTACAGTCGTCCCTCCTAGGGTGGTGGTTCAAGACCCACCTTTGGAGGAATCTGAGTTATGGCAAGAATCCAAGGTAATTTACCCTATTCTTGATCCTTCTGTTACTCTAAGTCCTCCTGCTGCATTTTTGGGTCCTTTTGTAGCCAAAAATGAAATTTCTGAGGGTTTACGTGGTTCCTTTCCTTCCGCTAGCTCAAATGAAGCTATTTTATCCTCTTTTACTCCTATTCCCATTCATATCTTTAAAAAGAGCAATAGGATTTTCAGAATGCCCCCTGCCACTCGGTTCGATGCTTACATTAGTTGGCTTGACCGAGTTCAGGCTGAAAAACGCAGTGTGTGGGAGGAAGCTGGAATCTTTGAATTCATTCAACTTTCTCGTCATGTTAAACTGGTAGACTTTTCTTTAATAGGAGCATCAGTTTTCTTTTGGAATAGAACAACAAATAATTTTCACTTTCCTTATGGAATGATGGGTCCGACTTTGTTTGACATGTCGGCTATTACTGGCCTTCGTCCAGATGGCCCCACCATGCATTCTGAGGTAGAAATTGAAAATCAAATTGATGTTTATGTGCCAAAGTGTTCTTTTTCCAAATACATAGCAGATTTTAGAGGAGAAGCTCATGATCCTGTGACGGATACTGAGCACGTAGCCTTTTTGTTTCTTTGGCTATGTCCTTATGTCTTTTGTAGTAAATCTGCTTCTTTGATTGCTTCGTATGTTCCTCTAGCCAACCTTTTGTCAACTGGTAAAAGAGTAGCATTAGGACAATGTGTCTTGGCCAATCTTTATGACAGTATGAGCATGCTAGTTGACACTGTTAGTCTAAAAAGAAAACCAATATAGGAGGGCCCCTTTGGCTTCTCCAATTATGGTTAAATGCTGTCTTGGAGCATCAATTTTCATATAAAGCTCCTGCAGATTTGACAATCGACACTTAAGCTCCTATCTCTGTTATGTGTCTGCCGAGTCTTTGTCAAGAGATGAAACTGCGAACTTCAAGTTTTATTTCAAAAATTTTCATTCGCTTTCATCTACATCTTCAAAGATCAACTTTTCTCCTTTTTCCGACCGAAAATACGGTCCAGAATGGTTTACGAAACTAAGCACTACCATCTCTAAATCCAATAAATCCATTTGTACCAAATTTCTTTGCCAGAAAATTCTTTTTGTTGATGGTCCTAGTTTCAAAACTCATAGGGTCTACCTCCATTTGCCCAACACAGTTGCTTGTCAGCTCGGCTTTTGCCAAGCTATCCCTGCTCCTTATTCGTCAAATCCTGACGAGAATTTTATTGGTGCCAAAGCCCCAACATATGAGCATATTGTCGACCTCAGTGATGCGGACAAGGTTCGTGGGACTTTCTTACAACCTATTTCATTCTCTGCCTTCCACGGAGTTACTCAAAGCTTTCTTGACTGGTGGGATGAATACTACTCCAACCACTATCTAAGTTTAAAGACTTGCTTGAGTTGTATTGAAGACACCGTGGGTAACAATGATGATTCTCCCCTGCAGGAACAGGATCCGGCAACCCAAACTCGAGGTGAACTTCAAAAAGAAATTCAAGCCTTTGAAAATTTTTATAAAATCAAGTGGAATCCCTTGAGACCATTTGATATGGTTCGTCATGTCAATAGTGTTTTAGTTGAAGCCAAAAGGAAGCATGATAATAAGGAATCTGAAAGGCTTGCCATGTATAGGAGTATTCCCAATATCACCAGGGAATACTTAGACAGCTTAAAGCCCCCTTTTCCTAAGCCAGTGCCTATTCCTTGTGCCCCTTTTGGTTTAGCTGATTCACACCCAGGAAAACCGTCGAAAGGAGGTAACTTTTTCTTCTTGGACAGCGTGAGTGCTTACGTTGACCCTTTTGAAAAACCAAATCCAGTTACCTTCGCTCGTTGGTTTCTTCAATCTGATGACGACTTTGGATTCCATTCAAGAATTCTAAATTGTATTTCAGGTATTTATTTATCAAATAACTTATTTTTCTTTTCCTTTCGGCTGACAATCAACTTATTTACGTCGTTATTGACAGCTATTCCTCTTGACAAACCTCTCCCTGGTAAATCTAAGTCTGATGTACTGTCGGGAGAAGCTCCTGAAGATGACGATGAAGATGAGCCCGTAATCCCTTTGGTGGCAAAAACTGTCAAGAAGAGTTCACGGCCAGCCAAAGCTTATGTTTCTGATCCTCAGTCAAAAGGATCCAGAAAAAGAAAAGAGAAAACGGCTCCTTCTGACCCCCTCTCCAAGAAATCAAAATCTGCCAAGAGTCTTTCAATTGTGACAGCATCTGATGCCGCCAAAGTCTCCACTGGCTCTAAAATCCAGGATGTTATGACTAGTTCCTCCAACACTTCGCCCTCCAATCAATCCAAGGTAACAGTCTAATCTAATCTGTCAAGTTACATCCTTTTGCTCATATGCCTTCTATTTCCTACAGAAAAACAAACCTGTCGAGACTATTCTGGTTACCAAGGAGGCAAGTGTTGAGGTCGACTTGATGTCTTCAGATTCTAATCTGGTATTTTCACTGACCTTGTCATTTCCTTCTATACACTTGTATCTTATTTATTTATTTATTTATCAGGAAAAATCTCCTCAATTTGATGATTCGATGACCATCCAGGAGATTCTCACAACTGTCGATCCAATGAATGTATCTGATTCGGAGCTGCATGTTGACAGAAATTCAGGAGGTATTCTTGTCGGTACTAGGAGTTTGACAGGTGATCTCCAGGTTCTCGAATCTCATCCGGAAATGCATCCTAGCACTCATCATCTAACTTCAATCACTCCAATTCCAATAGCTGATAAGCCAGTAGGAACTGATGTCATGATTGAAATTCCGGATGAAGATATTGACATGGAGGCCCTACTGGCTGAAACAACTCCTGTTATTCCTTCTCCACCTGCCATTAGACCTCCTACTATGAAGTCTCCTGACCCCAAACCGGCCCTACACTTTAACACGTGGATTAATATGCTGTCAGAAGTAAGCCGGAAATAGTCATCCTTTTCTGCCACCTCTTCATCGACTCAACATGACTCCAGTGATTCTCAAGTCATCACCCTCATGCATGATCTTCAAGCTCTTCTGGCCAATTCTTTTGATGAACTTTTGTCTGATGTTAGGGTTCAAAAAGAACTGTCTCAACTTATCAAGGAAATCACTCCTCTTCATTCTAATCTTCCTTTATCGAGCCGTATGCTTTTTATCTCTATTCAGACATTTTGGGAACGGCTCTCCAGTAAATTAGAAAGGATAACTTCTGTCATTCCTTCTTACGAAGAGGAAGAAAAAACCAAGGATGATCTCTTAGTTCGATTTCAAGATCTTGAATCCTCTAAACAAAAGGAACTTGATCTTATCTCCATTGGGACTCGGACTAAAGAGAGCTTACTGGAGTATCGGAAGAAACTGTTGGCCGAGGTTGAATTGACGGATCAAAAATGTGCCAAGTTTGACAAAGCGTTATAAAAGAGCAAAGATAAAGTCAAAGCTATTGACAATGAATCTGTCCGACTTGGTGAGAAAGCTGAAAGTGTAGTCAGCAAACTCCGTGCATTGCAGCCTGATTATGAAGCTGCTACTGCCGACAAAACTAATCTTTCCCTTGCATGGGATCAATTATCTTCTATTTAAGCCAAGACTGAATTGTAACTCTTGCCCTTGCCAACTTTTAACCTGGTCATTGACAGTCACTGATTAATAAATAAATGCTTCTTTTCTTGCACGTTTATTTATGATTTGATTTGATTGCATGTTTCCAACCAACTTCGTAAATTCATGCTTTATCAAATCATCATAAATGTCCTGATAAGTTGCAAGACTTTGGGAAACCAAACCGCAATAAATGTCTTTAGAAATCAGCTAAATAATGAGAACTATAAATCCCCGATTTCATAGTTGAACTTTTTGATATAACATGCTTTCCTCTACAAAAAGCCTCCGCCTATTCTTCTTTCTTCCTTCACGGGAATCTGACCTTCATCTTAAAGTTTCAAATCAAGGTTTTTGTCTTAATGGTCATATCCTCCGTGAAGGTCAGTAACCAATGTAAAACATATAGTGAAGGTCAGTGACCAATGTAACATCCATAGCTGACCTTACTGCACATCTGGGGAAAAGCTGATCTTGATACAGAACGAGTGCATCTCGTTCTAGTTCCATCATCTTCATCCTGGAAGGTAGTGATTTTTTATTTGGTGTTATCTTCACCACACCATAGCAACAACCACCTTCTAAGGGAAATGATGGTGAGATCTGCTCGTGCTCATCCCCTTCTCGATACATCCTCAAAAAATAAGGCAACTGAGATTTCATCACATAGGGAATGAAGTCTCAACAAATTGAGTTATCCCTCCACATTGTTGAAGGAAAATAAAGTGTTATTGACACACTGCCTTGTATTCTAAGATTAGATTTGCTTTAATTGACAACTTGATTTCCACTATCAAATGACAATATTTCATTGTATCGTCAATTTAGTGAATATACTTATTTCCTTCACTCGTCAATTCTTACTTCCAACATTGTCGGTTTATATTCTTTCAAGTACTTGCCATTAATTGACTTGATTACCGAACCAGTATTAATATTGACAAGCGCATAGGCATTTCCAGAAAATATTTTATCAATTCTAAATGGCCCTTCCCATTTAGGTGACCATTTTCCATATTCTTGACAACTCTTATCCATGGGCAATATGACTTTCCATACTAGATCATCTACCTTAAACGCTTTGAACTTTACTCGACTATTATAAAATCTTGGAATTCTTTCTTTTTGCCGAGTCAAATTTTCCAACGCAATCAATCTTTCATCACTTAGCTCGTTCAATTCGTCGAACATTGCATTCCAATACTGGTCAGTAGGCAGGTCATTTTGCCTTTGAATGCGAGTGGATTGGAGATTGATTTCAACAGGTAGTACAGGATCATGCCCATAAGTCAGACGATATGGCGAAGTTCCTGTCGACTGTCTGGGTGAATTTCTATATGCCCATAATATTTGATCAAGGGTATTATGCAAATTCTTAGGTTGTCGGCTCACATGCTTTTTAATAAGATTAATAATGATCTTATTTATGGCCTCAACTTGGCCATTTGCTTGTGCATAATATGGTGTAGATGTAAGCATTTTTATATGCCTAGAACTAGCATATTCCACAACTTTCTTTCCGACAAATACTGACCCTTGATCTGTTGTCAGAGACTGGGGTATGCCAAACCGACAGATGATGTGATTTTCAATGAAGTCAATTACGTCTTGTTGGGTGACTGTTTTGAGGCAAATTGCCTCTACCCATTTGGTAAAATAGTCAACTCCAACCAAAATAAATTGATGTCCTTTTGACGAAGCGGGATGTATCTGGCCAATTAAATCTAGAGCCCATCCTCTAAATGGCCAAGGCTTGACAATAGAATATAACTCGTCAGCCGGCACGTTTTGTATATGGCCATGTTTCTGGCATTGTTCGCAAGACTTGGCAAATAAAATACAATCTTTAACCATAGTTGGCCAATAATACAAACTTCTTCGTAAAACCCACTTCATTTTATCACCTGCCTGATGGGCTCCACACATACCCTCATGGACTTGTGATAGAGCCAAATAAGCATCTTGCTCACTCAGGCATTTGTGTAGAGTACCGTCAACAGATTTTCTGTATAACAGTCCTCCTTGCATCGTATAATTCAATGCTTTATACTTTGTTTTTCTATCTACATTCGGACTTGGATTCTCCAAATATTCAATTATTGGCAACCTCCAGTCATTAGATAGAATTACATCATTAACTAAAATATCTCTTTCTTCTAATGGATACAACAGTTCCCTAATTTCCATTAGTGTTGACAAAGTCTTTTGAGATATGTTATATCCGGAGGCTATCTGAGCCAACTCATTAGCCTCTTGATTTAAATTTCTGGGAATATATTCAACAATTACATCGTCAAATTTTTTCATCAACTTACTAGCTATGATACAGTATTTTGTCAATTTGTAGCTGACACACTTGTATTCTTGAGTAAGTTGTTTGATGACTAATTGAGAATCCCCAAAAATATGCACATTTCGTGCTTTTATTTCTGTCAAAATTTCCAATCCGACAATCAAAGCTTCATATTCAGCTTCATTGTTGGAACATGGATACTTAAGTTCGAACATGAACTTAGTAGGAGTCCCTTGTGGAGTCACGATTAAAATCCCTACTGCACTACCTCCTTGATGCCTTGATCCGTCAAAATAGAGTTTCCAGGGTTGTAAACTGACAACGTTTATTTCCGGTATATCCAGTCCTGGATGTTCTACCAAAAAGTCAGCCACTGCCTGTCCTTTAACAGATTTAGCTGGCATGTATTGTAAAGAATATTCTAATAAAGCAATGGTCCATTTACCAATACGTCCATTGAGGGTTGGTTTGGACAACATATATTTTATCACATCTGTTTTGGAAACAACTAATACATGACATGGTATCATGTAATATTTAAGTTTCGTACAAGAGAAATATAATGCTAGACATAACTTTTCTATTGCACTATATCTCTTTTCAGCATCATTTAGGACTCTACTTAGATAATACACAGCCCTTTCAACATTGTCATCATCATCCTGGGCTAATAAACATCCTATAGTGTCCTCAGATGCCGATATGTACAACTTCAACGATCGACGAGGTACTGCAGGCATCATGACCGGTGGATTGACTAGATATTGCTTGATCTGGTCGAAAGCCTCTTGGTGACAAGGTTCCCATACGAAGCTTTGCTCTGATTTCAACTTGACCAGTGGTGAGAATACTCTTGTCCTTCCTGACAGATTTGATATGAATCTCCTTAGAAAGTTAACCTTCCCTAAGAAGGATTGTAGTTACTTCTTATTTATCGGCGCCGAGGCTTCCAGACTGCTTTGGCTTTATTCTTGTCTACCTCAATTCCTTTTTTGTGGACCAGGAATCCTAGGAATTTGGCAACCGACGCTCCGAAACTACACTTCTCTGGGTTCATTTTGAGATTATGCTTTCTCATTCTCTCAAATCCTTGCTTCAGATGTTCCAAATGGTCATCATTGGTTTTGGATTTAACGACCACATCATCAATATATACTTCTACAAATTTTCCAATAACATCATGGAAAATTGTATTCATTGCTCGTTGATAGGTGGCCCCTGCATTCTTTAAACCGAAAGGCATGACAGTCCATTCATATGTCCCAATTGATCCTGGACATTTGAAGCCAGTCTTTGATACATCTTCTTCGGCTATAAAGATCTGATTATACCCTGCATGGCCATCCATACAACTTAAAATTTCATTTCCTGATGCTGAGTCGACAAGCATGTCGGCTATAGGCATCGGATATTCATCTTTGGGGGTAGCCATATTTAAATTCCTGAAATCTATGCATACCCTCATTTTGCCATTCTTTTTAATGACAGGGACTACGTTAGAAAGCCAATCGACATACCTGGTTGTTCGAATGAAATTTGCTTTAAGCAGTCTTTGTACTTCCTCCTTGATTTTATGTACCACTTCTGGAGCAAACCGTCTACTTGCTTGTTTAATAGGCTTGCAATCCTCCCTTAGTGGTAGGCGATGTTCAACAAGATCCCTGCTTAAACCAGGCATTTCATCGTAATCCCATGCAAAACAATCTTTGTACTCTGCTATTAATCCGACAAGTTTTTGTTTGTAATCCTCTGGCAGAAAAGCACTGACGAAAATGGGCCTTTTCTTTTCTTCTGTCCCCAAATTTATTTCTTCCAGAGGATCCTCTACTTCCACCTTTTGTTTGACTTCGGCTCCTTTTTCAAAACCCAAAGGGCCGTCGTCAATTATACAATATGTCAACACACCCGGTATAGTGTGTACTTCTCTGTCGGCCAAATAGGCCGACAATCTTCTCAAGTGGGTTTCAAGGCTCATTGTCGGATTCTGGCCGAGTCTTGTCGGCCTTGCCCTGTATTGTAACTCCAAACTGGCTAAGAAGGCTTGTTTCCAACATGTCCTTGTTGATAACCCCTTCAGTGGCAGTTATAGGCTTCACATTCGGAGAATACACCCGGAAGTCAATATGTGATTGCTGAGCATAGCAAGCACTGTCGTCTACCTCCACAATCTCCACTTGATCTTGTTCATTCCATAAAATCACCTTTTGATGTACCGTTGATGGAACTGCCCCTACAGCGTGGATCCAATCCCTGCCAAGCAAAATGTTGTAGCTCGACTTGGCTGGAATTATTACGAACAATGTCATTCTTTTGACAGTGCCAATTTGTATGTTTAATAAAGTGACACCATCCGACGGAGATGTTTTGCCACTGAAGTCAGTGACAACCATATCAGTTGGGATTAGATCTGATTGATCATTTCCTAATTTTTTAAACATCGCTCTTTACAGCAACTCCTCCTTCAATTAAGACCCTATTGGTAGGTCTTCCATCGAATATGGCCTTCACATGTAAAGGTCTTAAATGATTTTTCTGTTCGTCGGTAGGTTTCTCCAACTGAGCCACGTTCTCGAATACAGTAACTAAATTCTCTTGAACACACATCCAATGATCACTTGGGTCTCCTGCATTGTTGACGACATCGCTGTCGTCATCAGAGAGATTAAATTCAAAATATACCTCGTATTCTGCTGGGATGAAAGAAATCAAACCTATCTTCATTCTCATTCCAGGCTCCAATATAACCTCATTATCTGGGTCCTCATCTAAGAATGAACCTCCGACTGTTCTGTCGTGATTTCTTTTTAAATCACTCTCGTCATCTGACCCTGACCTATCCGACAAAGGTCGAGCAATTCCTGCGCCACAATTGTCTAGTGCTTCTATGATGTCGGCCCAATCCTCATTCTGGCCGTCCGTGTCCATGGCTCCACTTACGTTCATGTCATCATTCGGATCATTCAATGCTTCAATGACAGCATCGAATGATAATTCCTCTTTGGTTAAATCGCATTCAGGCTTGAACGTAGTTAGTTGTTGTTCTTCTATTCTGGCCTCAACCTTCTTCTCAAGCCCTGCAACCTTCTCCACTTCTGTCAATCCGACAGGCCATTTGCCTCTGGGTTTCACTGGTGAGGATGTTTGGCCTGAAGTCTTCTTTTCTATGAAAACCTGGGATGCAGGTTTACTTTGCTTGGTTTGATTACTGGGCCTCTTCACATCAGCTTCCATGGGGTGATTCACTATTACACTCTTCATCTTGGTATCTCCTCTCTTATCAACTTTATTGTCAGTTGTAGCAACCAAGCAACCAGCATCATGGGAAGGCATCTCTTTTATAATGACGCCTCCATGTCTGGCAAGCTTCTTTTTCTGAGCCTGTCGGAGTCTCTGCAGACTCCTTTTTTGGCTCTTGGAGATAGCCAATTGAGTCGAGGGCCCTGAAAGACCAGGCCCTGTCATCTGAGCATTTTGAGCCAATTGGCCCTTTCGGTAATTTTCATTCCAAAAGGGTGATCCACGATCATTGAACTTGCTTCTCCTAGTCCATGTCTGTTTTTGCAATTCTGGGTACTGTGCCATGGCCGAATTCCTTACCCATTGATCCACCATTACGTTGGACGGGGATATCCTGGTCTTGACAGGATTAAATTTGCCACTGATACCTACTGCTGATCCTCTGATTGGTTCTTCTAGCCAACCACCAGTGCCGTGCTGTCCGGATCTTGACTGGTGCATGTGTTGCTGACGGCTAATTGCCTGTCTTACTGCCGATCCTCTGATTGGCTCTTCAAGCCAACCTCCAGTGCTGTGCTGTCCGGATCTTGACTGGTGCATGTGTTGCTGATGGCTATTTGCCTGTCTATTTACAACAGATGCAACACTCTTCTGTACACTGTTGGAGCCAGCATGGCTATTTGAGTGTGGAAACCTGCCCTGGTTACCACCATCACGAGGCTTAATTCTGCCTTGTGGACGATGCGATGGTGGTTTTTGCCCCCTGGCGTTCTTGGCGGCTACTTCATCGTAAAACGCTTCACATCTTGGGCAAACTTTAATTATGCCCTCAGATTTTTTGCGTGTCATGTAGTCAACTAGTGGTTCTCCTGGCGTCGGATACACATCGAATGGATCTGACAAGTCCATTTGGATATTCTGTCCGGCCGTGTTGTTGACCGTGCCTACTCCCATAGTGACCTGGTGGTCTGCCTTGTTTGCTTCAGGACCAAAGGGTTCTGTATCAATCTTCATTTCCGGTCTCTTGTCTGAAAACTTCAACCTTCCGTCTGTCAAACCTTTTTGAATGATATCCCTGAAATGCATACAGTCATTTGTCACATGACCAAAAGTATTATGATATTTACAATATTTCCGATCTTTAATTTCATGGGCTTTCAAGAGCCTATGATCATCTGATAATTTTAATTGCTTGTCTTTAAGTAATATGTCAAATATTTGATCGGTCTTGGTCACGTCAAATGTGTATACTTTCTTATTAATAAAAGGGATTCTTTCTTTGGCCCTTGTGGACTTCAAAGCTTGACATATATAAGGTGGACCATTTTTTAGTTCGACATAATCTACCTCATACTCTTCAGAATCATTACTCTCCTCGTCGGATTCATTGCATCCGACAAAATTAACCCTTTCCCTCTTAAGGAATCTCTTTTGCTTAAAAATCTTTTCAGCTCTTAATTGTTCAATCTGTCGAACCTTGTCCCCTAACTGGGCAAGATCTATCAGATGTTGGTTGACCAGTTTCTTTCTGATATGGTAATCTAGACCTCCGGCAGCAATTTTCACTATTTCTGCCTCTGGAATAGGGGTGAAACACCGACTCCTCATTTGATGGAATCGAGCCAGGTAGTCATCAACAGATTCGTTAGTTATTCTTTTAATTCCAAATAAATCTGTCAACCCTATTTTCAAGTCACCCCTAAAGAATTGGTCATGAAAACTTCTTTCCAACTGATTCCAGGAGTGGATAGAATTAGGCCTTAATGTTGAAAACCAAGAAAAAGCATTCTTAGTTAACGAACTAGGGAAGAACTTCATTTTTAATTCCTCCCCTAAAGCCAAATCTCCTAGCTCGATGGTATATCGGGCAATATGCTCGACTGTCGACTCTCCACTTTCTCCTGATAATTTTGATAACTTGGGTATTTTATATCCTCGAGGCATTTCTGCCTGTTGGACCCAATCAGGAAATGTTGATGCAAAAAATGGTTGGTTGGCATAACCTATGTTAAAACCAAACCTATTTAATGCTTGCTCGACAACTTGGTTGACGTTTTGATTTAGAACATTCTGACGGAATGCTCCAACAGCACCCTGGTTTATGATCAAATCCTCGTCTTCCTCTGGTCGTAGAATATGTACATTTCCACGTCTCAAAGGAATCCGACGATGGGGCTGTTGCCGCTCATCATCTTGTTCAAATCCGTCAAGTTGTGGTTGTTCAACTTGTGGTTGATTAATCCTGTTGACATTTGCATTGAGATTTCTACCAGTATTTTGGTTTTCGCCTGGGGTTTCAACACCCAAGGCTCTATTTAGCCGACGTATCTCATTTGTCAACGCCAAACATGCATTATTTGTGCTTTCCATTAATGGCGTAATTACTGTACTCATTTGTTGAGTAAATGTATTCACCATGTCATGGTTACTAGAATCAATCTGTTGTCGGACATTGGCTAAGGTAGCCTCCGACAAACCAACAATACTTTGTGGGAGTTGTCTCAACGGGGATATATATGGCCTTTCTACCGGTTGTTCTTGTCGAGAATGGGTAATTATCATTGACCCCGTTATTCCATTCGCATGACTGGGAATTTGCCCCCCAGTCGATGGCCCTGCCTGTCCAGATGTATGGGCAGCCATCGTCATTCCATTTGGATATGGTATGTATGCAAATGGGGTATTTGGATTGACGGTTGTTGACCCATAAGGCATCCCATACAAAGGTTGTGAGAGAGGCTGTGTAGTCCCTCTTGGGTTTGAATTCACAACACTTCGTGACGACAATCCAGTAGTTAATGTATTTACTTGTTGTAAAACTGAGGAAATTGGTGACGGGAGTGTTCCTTGACCAACTTCGTCAAATCTATTGACCACTTGGGCGTAAGAAACGCCTCTTCTTGCACCTAGACCATTAGTGCCATTTACCTCTGCATTAGTAGCATTAGCCCCGTTTGCAGGAATATTGTCAACTGGTGCAATAGCATCCACTGTTGACACAGCGGCGTTAGTGTCTACTATGCCTGCATCACTTGCACTACTCATATTTACAGAGTTCTAGGAAATAGACGATGTTTGAACCACCTTTCCGCTCCGTAAACGCATACAAATAAATTTGTATGGCTAATTCCTGACACTATACGAGTTACTCTAAACTTGTCCCATCAGACGTGCCAATTTGTTGACGTTGGTTTTTGGTTGGTGTCCAAAATCCTTTTGTCACAAATAATTTAAGATCAGACGAGTATAGGGACGGACGAGTTATGCGGTAATCTCGCATAAGGATGTGTATGCGTGTCTGCCAAGTACGAATTTGACAAATCAGTCAAATCTGATAAATACTGGCAAGGACTTGAAGGAATATTTATAAGATATGTTTTAATTTAACAGGAAAAGTTGCTTCCTTAAATAAGAGCGACTTCCTACTTGAATTTATAAAAATTCATGGATTTGAAGGAAAAACATGTAAGTTGCAGGAAAATTAGAAGAAAGTAAATAAAGAACATGAAATTAAAGGAAAGCAATAAACAACAGGGAATTTAAAGGAAAGCAATGAATTTCAGGAATTAAAATGGTTAACAAGTAAAAGAATGCGTTTAAAATGCAAAAAATTAAAAGAAGGCAAGTAAAAGACGTGAAAGATAGATGGGAATAAATGAAGAACGTATAAAGGAACTTAGACAAAGAACGTGAAAGGAATGCTGAAATTAAAAAAAAACATGTAAAGGAAAATTAAATAACCAGTACTGTATTGTAAATTGAACTGGAAATAAAGAAGGATGGAGGGAATACTTGAGTATAATCCTTTAATCTGTTGTGTGATCGAGATATGTAGGATATTGCATCAAGTAACCTCCTCCATTACATCGAGATTAACAGTATTTATAAATATATAAAATAACTGCCTAAAGAAAACTTCCTATCTTCAAAATTGCCACCTGTATGGCAGTTTTGCTATGTTCAGATTCAAACTATTTGACAAGCAAACTTCTCTAACTGCTCATTCCTTTGAATTGCTTTATGCCAATATTGCTTGTTGCCCACGGTTTGGTTGTTTGACGGCTTGTCTTGCTGATGCTGTCAGCCTTGAAGACTTAGCCATTTCTATACTTTGTCCGTTTGACAATTCTTATTACCAACTTTGTCAAAAGCTGGGTTTTACCTTTTTCTGTCACTATTTCAACTTCTCCGCCAGTCAGCTAAATATATTCGTCGGGAATTTTACTCTTGACGAATGTATCTCTCATTTTTCTTTCTTGTCGACTTTATCTGTCTGACATACCAACTCTTGTCAATTTTCTAATCTGTCAATTCTGCTGAATTTGACTCTTCATAGTGGTTATCTGACAATTCTTCCTTCAATTCTTCTGTCATCCTGTCGGAACCATTTCTGTCAAGAATTTGAAATTCTTCTATTAACAACGTTATAAAAAAATTTGAATGTCAATTGGATATTTGTTATGAGTTATGATATTTGTATACCCAAAATCAACATTCAACATTATATATTTATATTTTTCTACACTTATATATTATTTTGTTCTCTTCGATCAGGTATTTCAAAGCTCAAAACACACACTCCATTTGTGGTGTGCATACCGTATCCATGAGGAGATGTTAAAAAATCATTTCCGTTAGTTAATTTTCCATATTTACTTTTTTTTATAAGAAAAAGTTTAGATTGGGGAAGACACGTCCCTTACAAAACCATAAAATACTATCAACCTCAGCAAAGATTTATAGTGAAATTTTTATATTGTCTATCAAAATGAAAGATCTAAAAATTGAACTCAAATCACAACTAATATGAACGGAAGACTTGATAAGATATGTGAATCCATATTAGCATTCCATATTTACTTTGATTAAATCGAATGAGATACATATTTATTTATTTATTTATTTTAAAAAAAAGAAAAGAAAACTTCTCCATTGCAAATACCTGCACGCTCCAGAAGTTGAGAGTGTAAATGTAAACACACCTCGGTTCCTCGCAAATGCCGTCATGTCCGACCTAGTCATACCTATTTGTTTGTTGCGTATAATATTTGTTTAGTGTATCCAGCTCAAAAAGCATCCGAGGGAACGTCCACGTGGCAAACAAATGAACTGCCACGAGAAAAACTTCAAAATGTGCTCCAGATTAAAACGTGCACCCACATGGGTCTGGCCTCCTTTCGGAAATTGTTACTTACTTTAATTTAACGAGTAATAATAAGCAAAAACTAATTTGTATTTTAGTGTGTTACTTCAACAATGCATTCTTAGATCTGGATAGCTTATAATAATCTTAAACTATGAAATAAGTGGTTAACGGCTAGTAATCCTAACTTGGTTTTTTATTTCATATATATACACATTACTATTCAATATACACACTATTGTATGAATTAGTCAAAAAAATAAAATAAAAATACGCTATTGTATGAAAGAGTTCTAAATTAAGTATCATTAAGAGTGTATTTAATGTATATTGAATAATAACCCAAATAAAACATCATAATAGAGGATGAAAATCAATTGTCACATTTTTGTATATCATATCTTATCTTCCAATAACATGATAAAAATATGTTATCCTATTTTTATATATCACACAATATCCCCACTAAAAACATTTTGTTGCATAAGTCAAAATTTTATGTAATTTTTAAAAAATAGAATGTGATAAAATATTATTGATAAAAACAATGTGTGATATAATTCCCCCCCCCCCCAAAAAAAAAAACACCAAAATATAAGTAACCGAGGGAAAGCATTATGTTTTTGTTCGGGTGATCGATATATGACACAAGCATTCCAATCCAAATATATTATAATATCTTCCGAAGTCATAACAATAACAACAACAAAATTATTTTCTTCAACAACAACAATTATAATATCTTCTATATAAAAAAAACAATAAAAGTATTTTCAAAATAATATGACAATAGAGATGATGGTGGTGGGACAAAATTTTAATGAAGTGCGTGGAATAAAAAGTCGTCTAGTAGTTTATTGAATAACAAAATTTTAGGCTTTTATCAAACACTTCTTTTTTTTTTTGTCATGTCCATTAATCGTTTTTGAAATTAAATATGGATCGGTTATTTATGCTATAATAATCTATAATCAAATAATATCGTTTAATATTATAATCTATAATCAAATAATATATGTCCAATAATATCGTTTGATCCTATAATCAAATTATAATCTAGTCTCTTTAAATTCTTTAAATATATGTAATAAAAATTAAGTTGGCAATAAATCAAAATTAATTATATATTTTAATATTATAATCTATTTATATATTATCACATTGTCTAAATAATTGTAATATTAATTATATAAAATGTTAGACTTTTTGTTGGTACAAAAAAAAATTAGAGGGAAAAAGCTCTCTTATAAGGTTAAAATATAATATCAATCTTAACAAAAGTTTATGATGAAAATACCAATTGTATAAAATATAATGGGATGAGAATGTTTGAAAATATACAATGAAATGGATAAAAATTCTTTGATTTTTTATAAGCTGAAAATGGATTAATGTGTCTCATATCACTAACAATGCATGCATAAGTATTGTATATATATATATATATATATATATATATATATATATATATATATATATATATATATATATATATGCATGCAAAAGTATGGCCCCACCCAATACATAGACAAAAAGGCAGTTTGATGAAATCCACAGAATCTGTGAGGTTCTATTCGGCCCACCCTCCATGTGGGCCATTGCCGTCATGGGTACTACTTTTTCGATTAGGTTTTTTTAAAGTGAGTTTGAATTTGAGTGAACTTTTATATTATTATTATTATAGTATATATATTTATTGGTTAATTAAAGTGTATTGAAATCTTAATTTTTAACTCATTTTAATTAAATTTTTGTCCCAAAAAGAAACTCATTTTAATTAATTAAAAATGTTATCTTTCTTATTTTACATTTAAACTCACTTTAAAAGAGTTTTATCGCTAATCTTTTGTGGTCCATCTTTTCAAGTGTACCCTTTGGAGCGGGTATGAACTTTTTCGTTCTAAATTAAAATGCAGACTGCACAAGAAATGTTTGTTCAAAAAAATAAAATGCACGATTGCATATGCTTTGATTATTTTTTTTTAAGCTATTTTTTTCTCTCTCCATAGGTTTGATTACAACTTGAGTTGAATATTCTTATTGAATCTTGGCATCAAATTATTGAGTAATTAAATGAATCCAAAAACTTATTGTATATGTGTACTATTAAATTAATAAGATACATTCAAAATTTTGTTTTTTACTTGAATGCGAAAATCCTATCGATACAAAATCCACTACAATATAACTATCTCATTCCCAGGCTAAAAGATGAAAGAAGAATTATTCATAAAGTTCGGTCAAATAGGAACCTGAAATGCATACACTTCAACCGATGAATGAAGACTAATGTCTGAGAGTTGGGGTTTATGAAGGAAAAATGAAGAAAAAGTTTATTCTTTGTTTTGAGTAAGCATTCTCTATAGTTGAGAATTTTTTAAAATGAAGAAATTAAATTTAAAAAGACCTTATTAATTTCCCATCATCTTTTATTCATTTTTATAAATATTTTATATTTAAAATTTTAACCGAGAATATATAAGGTTAAAATAGGAAAAAGTGATTTATTTATTTTTTGTTCTATAGGAGAGACTCATAAGAGAAAGGTAAAAGGGGGGAATGCATTATAAATATTTGAATTTGTTCACAATTTATGTCTCTCAACTTAATCAATTAAGCTGATTCAAGAGAATAAAGTAATTCTTATTTATTATCTAATGTTCCTTTTCTTTTTCTTTTTCTTTTTTTTGGTAAATCATTATCTAATGTTCTGGGTATAGAACAATAACAATTTGAACCCAAGATATTTACTTGAACGCGTGGCCACCTCAACCACACCAAACAAGCATCTAATCTAATCGGACAAAGAATTCGAAAACATTTGGACTAGAAATTTGCAAACCACTTCTTCTCGTCAGGGTGATAATCGTGTAAATAAGTAGTAACTAACATGTACTTTGAGATAATTGGAAATAATAATTATCAATATGAATTTAATTATGATGTATGGTTAATCAATCATATATGTTTAAAGTATGATGTATATAGAAAAACTTTGTTAAGAAATATAACTCAGGTGATCTCTATATCTTAAAATAGAGCCCTAACCTTAGAATTAGCTCAACGTATTCGAACAAGTTCAACCCGACACCACCACCACCTAGATGTCAGTAATGGTTCCAGATCGTGTTAGGGTGATTTCTTTTCTTTTCTTTTTCTTTTTTTTGGAATATTTTGTGAACTCACGGTTTGCTAGATAATTTTTGTTTCTGTTCAAACCCAAAAGCATTCAATCACTACTCACATCAACACAGCAACCTTACGAGGAGGAAAACGAGAAGCCAAAAATTCTATTGAAACGGGGACTCGTGAATTTTTTGTTTCAAAAACGATTTTCAAATTGCAGAGAAATTTTGTTCAGGCAATCAATTTTAATTAATGGTTTCAAGGTTAATATGAAAGGGAGAAAAAGTAGTATACATCTCCGTTGGCCTTTAACCTTTTTTTTAGAGTAAATATGGCATATTAAAAAAAAAAAATCAACTCTCAGGCCCATTCAATCTAGGTAGGTTGGTGACTTGGTGTCACCCTATCAAGTGTAATAAGCACAAATCTCAAAGGAAGTGTATAATTTTCCCTAGATTTTAATAGTTTAAATCACATACTCGTATGAGTTCTAAAACATTAATCTTCATCTGAACTAGTATCTTCGGAAGCCTTTCCAATGTGATCATCTGATGCATTTTTATCCTGCAGGTAAGCAAAAAGAAGATGAGTGCAAGGAGCTGGATAGCATAATAATAACTTAGTATAGCTTGGCAACATTCTTACTGGCATTTTATCCCAATCCTTCAGTCTAGCACTTGTCAGCATATAATTATCTCGTAATGGAGCCCAAGAAGGCTGTTCATCTTCTACCATGCCTTTGCTTGCATTGGTCTGCATATAAAAAACCCAAGCAGTTTGATAATTAAGCAACAGATGGAAGCTACCCGATCCATCTTAACATACATTTGTTCCAGGTTACTAGAGGAACATTAAAATTGCATAGGGTAGCTAAACATGGTACTGTAGCTCTAAACCATCTTTCTTATTCCTCCAATAAACAACTTCTTGAAAGCAGTGTTTTAAAAACATCAAACCAGTGAAGATCTAGATCAACATTTAACTAGTTTGACAATTTGTCAGTCCAGTTAAAATATAAAAAAAGTTTAAAATGGAAGCATAATAACTAAAAAAGACAAAATAATAGTAAAATATCAAAATCAAATCAAAATATATCCAGCTAGCATTAAACTATTTTAGAGCTCGTAACTTCATAGATGATTGTGTATATAAATTTATTAACTAAAGTTTATTTTATATAAAGAATGCATTTTTTATTTCTATCTGAAACAAAAATGCATTTTTTATTCCTTCATGTTCTAGTTTTTTTTCCTAGTTTAATCCAGTACAATGTGGTTTTCAGTGACAGTGATTATGACCAGTATTTTTTTTTATCATATTCCGGTTTTTGGGGTTGACAACAAACGAACACGGCATAGATGAACTGGTCAGACTGACAGGTATGACCAGTTTTTAAAACACTGCTTGAAATAACCATAAAGTTGTTAACAACAAAGGCCTCAAAAGAAAAACTGACACTAAAGGAGAAGGAGGGACAAGAAATCACCTTTGCAGAGGTGCCAATTCCAGGCAAAACTGGCTTCCCTAACTCTGTAAAGAAGGCTTCTTTAGTCCTCTTTCTTATCTCTGGCAGCATACACAAGTAGATAGCTAGAATTAGGCACAAATTATCGAAGTTTGAATGCATAACCATTGCCTTCCTGATGGCTAAAATCACTGAAAACTGTAAGTTTATGATTGGCGATTTTCATATACATTTTCACTGCTCCAAAGTCTAAGGAAGCTACAGCGAACAGAATGGCAGCTCCAGGCCTGGTCTGAACTCTCAATTGTACATATTTATTGATTATTGATTATTGATTTACTGATGTGACTTTGGCCCAGAACTGAACTAGAATGATGGCTACATCAAACAGCAATAACCACCTTCTTTAGACCTTAGACATTAACCAGGTATTTATAGCATAAACTATTACCATGAAAAATGCATGCCAATGAACATTGTAATATGCAATTTGGAAATATAAAAGATATCATTGGAATCCCAAAATGAAGCATGTCAGGTGACCAGGAAAAAGAAAAGATACACAAAATCACAAATCTTATCTGTTTTTGCCCAATCTTGCAGTTTTATGCACATTTCACACTGTAGGTGGATGCTAAATTAGCATAGTCAAGCCAGGAGGATAAAAACCACTGGAAGATGGGATTTTGCCACTTTGATTATGGCTTGTTTCAGCTTACATTTTGTGAAAATTCTTTAAGTGGAATATTGGCAATATAATTGGTCTTTAATGGTTCCTACCCTAATGAAAATATTCGACCAAATTAAGAATTTCCCATGAGATTGTGGTTCTTGTTAACTTACTATCACTTAAAGAACAATATCATGATTGAGACTTTGACATGATCTAGTCATACAAAACTAAATAAAAAGGTGAGCTCACCGACTATAAAGAGAAAAGCTGTTGTGTTAGTTGGATTTTGGAATTGAAGTGCCAATTTTCCCATTAGAATGATTAGATAACATACACTAAAACAAATAATCCCCCAAATGAGATTTCTTTTTCTTTTCTTGATTTAGTTGTGCTGCAAGCGCATCAGAAATACTGACATGGATTTTTCTTTTTCATGTTTCACTTTTTATGGCTACATCATATAACAGCTTACCTTTTGCATCCTTAGTCCTTGAAGCATCCAAGCCTTTTTGAGCAGTTTGTGCCTTGTTGACCTGCAAAAGGTGCAAATAAAATCTCTGGCTTAATACTGAAATCGACACAAAGCATCAAAGAGACGGAGAGAAAAACTAGGAAGCGAACCAAAGTTTGGTGAAATGTTAAAGTGAAAACTTACAGCATTGAACAACTTGACCACTGAAAGCAATCCGAAGTGATGCATGGTCAAAACAATGGTCCAAATTAGTACGAGGAAAATGCAAGTCACCGAAAAGAAATGAATAAGCCATAGGCCTCTATTTAAAAGATAATCTAACTCATTTACCTCCTTTTGTAGCAACACTTTTTAGAAACTTTTCACGTGAGTCCAAATAATTAGCAGGTTTGACATGCCCCTTTTCTGCTAACTGTAACAAGCAATAAGATTGCTAATTAATCAGATTGGCTGCCAGATAGGAAAACCTTTGGGGAATACCAAGTGAAAGAACATATAAATTATCAATATTGATCATGATAACATTAAAATTGAAGTCGGTTTGAAAATTAAAATTACCATCTGCTTTTCCTTTTTTGCCTCTCCCTTGACCTTGCGTTCTGCCTCCTCTTCTGCAAGCTTCTCTACAATAAGTTTCTTGTGCCCTGATAATACTGGACCCTACAGAGTTATCAAAGTCATAAAAAACAAATCTTTAAAGCTTTAGTATAACCTTGTTGGAGGATCGCCTGACTTACCAATGAGTCATCAGGAACACTCTTCTTTATAATATTCCTGAAGGCCATCTTAAATGCTCTACAACCTTGAGTGAATTTTGTGATTCCTGGCTGAATTTCACCATCATCTTCTCCTTCATCCTCAGACATGTCATTCTTATTCCATGATTTTAGTCCTCTTGCTGCTCCTTCATCTCCAGATAGCTCTTCACTTTCTATGTCCTCGTCATTGTTTTTATTGGTGATAGTGGTCGCAGGAACCGCAACCTCATCTTCTTCTTCATCAGAATTATACTCTCGTGCTCGCTTGTGGAATAGTTTCTTCATTTTTCTGTCTATTTTGACTTTCTTCTGGCCATGTTGTGGTGGCTGCATGACTCTTGGTTTCTTACTTGACTTTTTACGACCTTGGTTTTTAACAAACTTCCTCTTTCTTGGTTCAAGCAATTGCATTTCTTCAGCCATGAACTTCAACCTAAATATATATATCATAGAAAAAAAGTCGTTATATCATAACAGCAAGCTGAAGCAAGTTAGGATCAGCAGCAAATAACATGCACCCAAAAGTAAAAGGTAATTACTCTTCTCAATCCATGTATTCATAACTTTGGATTTAACTTACATTAAATTATATTGTCATTCTTTCTCTAGAGCCGTTATATTATTCCAATTCTATATTATCCAGAGGTGGGTAAACGGACCAGTCCGGTCCATTTAAGTCCGGTCCGCATTTAAACGGACCGGACTTTATAGTCCGCATGAAAAATGGACTCTGAAAAATAGAGTCCAAGTCCAGTCCGCATAGTCCGCGGACTGAACGGACTGTCCGCGGACTTTACACTTTTTTTTTATAAGGCAAAAAAAGAGTAAAGAGAGAAAAGAGTTTCAATATTCATTATTGTCACAATTCATGAATAAATAAAAAATATCACAGCAAAGTACATCATTCTAAGTTCTAACACAATGGCTTAAAATCTGATTATCAAAAGAAACTACCAAAAGTACATCACAGCAAACTACCAAAAAACTAACCACTTTGCGGGGAAAAAAAATGCCACTGAAGTGTTGAACTAACGAAGCATGATTTAAAAATCCTAAACAAGTTAATATAAGATCTCACCAGATCTACCGCTATGAAACACAACAAATCACAAAAATAAAATGAAAAAATCACCAAAATCAGATCCAAACAAACATAGAATAATGTTCAAAGCAATCGAGATCTGTACACATTTTCCGCATGAAAAACAAACATCAAAAACAGCAAGACATAGAAAAAACATGATCAGATCTAATATAATTACCGAAGGAAATAATGGCTAGAACAATCAGAGACCCGCCAGCCCACGAGTGAGCCGTGACTATCTCGCTCTTTCTCTTCCCTCTTTCTCTCTCCTTTTCTCTTCTTCTTTTCCTAGTTAGTGTTCACGATCACCGTGGAATAATGGTGAAGTTTCAGGGCAGAAACTTCTGGAGTAGTTGCCAAGCTGCAAACACCGGACAGTAGAAGTGGTCTTGGAGAACGGCGTAGTTTAGATGGGTGACTGTATCAGTATGATGGGTTATTTTTGGGTTAAATGGCTTAGTTTTTTTTTGGCCCAGCTGGCCTTTTTTTTTTTAAACAAACTGGGTCTGCGGATGGGTCCGTGAATTCGCGGACCGAGTCCGTTAATCTCGCGGGCTAAACGGATCGGATCCAAAAAGCCTGTATTTTTTTGGACTCGTATTTTAGGGTGTCCAAATCCGTGCGGACGGCGGGTTTAACGGACTGTCGGGCTTTTTGTCTTGATGGATGTAATACCCACACCTTACCCTTCAGCACACCATCTTTCATTACCTCAAATTAAATACATTTTCCCCAATCATCAAAAAACAAAACCCATCTCCAAGACACAATAGTATTCAGCCAGGTCCGAACCTCACAGTAGATTTGCAGAGCCATCATCTTCACACCACCAATAATCACTCACAATCGCCACACAGTGTCTTTGCCTACCTTGCAGAACCGTCTTTTACCACTGCGACGTCCACCCCCTACACAACCTCGTACCAGACCAGGACCGCCGCTGCACGTAGGAGTGATGGGGGGTGAACGGTTGAGGGGGACTAGGGTGGGGTAAACGGTAAAGTGATAGGGAAAGGAAAGGGCATTTACGGAATAATGATAAAACTAAAGGGGATGGAGGTGGGAAGATTAATTTATGGGGTAGTAAAATTAAAAGCCTAGAAAAATTTGCTGGAGCCCTAATTGGTGGCCCAGTAAGTAGGCCTGCCTGAAGTCTCATGTTTGGTTCATTCAGCTCATAACTCATTAGAAGAATCAAAGTTCCAAAGTTAAACCGAATGACCAAACTGACTCTCCAGCCTCCACCCACGCTCCATAGAGGCAACCAATTAGGGCACGAGGTTAAGGTTAGTTATGTTATGTCATGTTACGCTTTCTCTATACTTTTGTTGTACTTTTCCTTTTATGGGAGATTGTGAGTGCTTTCAGCGTTTTTGAACAAAAAATTATGATTTAAGGAAAAAATGAATGAAGAAAAGGTTAGTTGAGGATATTTCTTCATTCATTTTTTCCTTAAATCATAAATTCTGTTACTCCCACCCTAGTCCCTCAACCGCTCACACCCCATCACACCCTATGCCAACCTGCGTGATGTCTCGATTCCGGTCCGGTACGAGGTTGTGTAGGGGTGGACGCTTCAAGATGGTAAAAAGACTGCCTCGCAAGGTAGGCAAAGACACACCGTGGTGGCTGTAGGGTTTGAGTGATTGTTGGTGGTGTGAAGATGATGGCTCTGCAAATCTACTGTGAGGTTCGGACCTGGCTGAATACTATTGTGTCTTGGAGATGGGTTTTGTTTTTTGATGATTGGGGAAAATGTATTTAATTTGAGGTAATGAAAGATGGTGTGCTGAAGGGTAAGGTGTGGGTATTACATCCATCAAGACAAAAAGCCCGACAATTTAGCTACATAACAAAGAAAATGAATCCTACTACAATCTGCCATAGATGCAGTATAACTATAATATACACACTTTCTTTTATTGATTAAAATTCATATAGATTTCATTATTTTGAAAATAATTTCCGCTAATTCCCACTTAAATTTTGTAAGGTCCACTTGATTTTCAATCAATAAAAGAATATATATTGGAAATAAAATGTTGAAGAGTATGCTGCTAGTAGATATAAAGACTGTCCTAAACTTTAACAAAAAACAAAAGACTGTCCTGAACAACAGTGCTCCAATCTCCATTTACTGTTTAGTCTCAACTATGATTTCAACAAAGTTGGTTTTTAATCCCAATATAATTCAATACTACTTCGGACTCAATTATAAGCAAAAACGTACTCATATTTTGTGGACTCAAATATAAATAAAATTCAATCAATTCAACTCTAGTTAGTGCCAGTGTTCAAAAAATCAAGACAATTGACCAATCCAACCAATTCTTCTTTTATTTTTCTAAAATCATTACACACTCCCAAGACAATCAAAAGGTACTCCCTCCGGATTCAATTATAAGCAAAAAACGTACCTATATTTTTTGGACTCAAATATAAGCAAAATACAACTAACTCAACTCTATTTAATGTAAGTATTCCAAAAATTAAGAAAATTAACCAATTAAACCAATTCCCCCTCTACTTTTTCAAGTGTGTCGCACATTTCCGAGACAATTAAAGGGTAGTTAATTGTAACTCTTTTTTTTTTACATAAATCAAGACAATTAAACTAAATTAACTAACTTCCTTAATAAGTGTGAAATTAGTTAATTTTACTTATAATTGATTCCAGAGGGAGTAAGTCATAACATAACATAACATATTGTTAGTTTAAAATCCCAACTTTAAAAGTTAATAAATAATAACAGGAGAAAATTCTTAACCAAAAAAGAGAGGAGAAAATTAACTAGCAGAAACAGACTCAGCACATATAGAGAAAAGAGCAGATTAACTAGCAACAATGACCTCGTTCTGTGTTTCCGTAATTAATGTTTTTATTATCTTCATATTCTTGAGGGCTTCTTCATCCGATTCTATTAAAAGAAAGTATTTACTGAATATTACTCTTATTGAATGAATGAATGACCAAAAAAATATGAATCCACGATACAGAGAAGGATGCTATACTTATAGCTACAGGGGAAAACTGATTAACCAACAAATCTAATCTCTAAGCTAATAGAAAACAGGAAAGGATAGAGAGGATCCTAACTAACAGATAAGATCTCTTAAGAATACAAACAGATATAATAGAGAAGACTAAACCTAAAGAACGGATACAAAGAGGGTTAAAATAGGAAAGAGCGGAGTCTAAACTTTATTACTCCCCCTCAAGATTGGAGTTAGAAGGATTGTGAACTCCTATCTTGTCAACAAACTTCTGAAAAACTCTTGCTCCTAGAGCTTTAGTAAAAATGTCAGCTTCCTGTTCCTGAGTTGGAATGTATTGAGTTGAGATGTGGCCAGCTTGAATGTGTTGTCTGATGAAGTGGTAGTCGACCTCTATGTGCTTAGTCCTCTCATGAAAGACTGGGTTTGCTGCTAGGTGAATGGCTGCCTGATTGTCACAGTGAATAACAATTGGAGAATCATACTCAACCTACAGCCTCTTCAGCAAGCTCCTAAGCCACATAACTTCACTTGTGGCATGTGCTAGAGCCCTGTACTTGGCTTCACTTGATGACCTTGAGACAGTCACTTGTTTCTTTGTTTTCCAAGATATAGGAGCATTCCCCAATTTGACCAAGTAGCCTGAAACAGACCTTCTAGTTAAGGGGCATGCTGCCCAATCTGAATCACAGAAGGCCACCAACTTTAGATCATTCTCTTTTGGTAGGATAATGCCCTGTCCAGGAGTTGATTTAAGGTATCTGAGCACCCTCATGGCAGCTTCCCAATGTCCCTGTCGAGATTCCTGCATGAATTGACTTAAGATGTGCACACTGTAAGTTAGTTCTGGCCTTGTTATTGTCAAATAGATTAGCCGACCAATTATTCTCCTATACTGAGGAGGGTTAAAGTAAGGATCCTTTTTATCTAAAGCAATAGCATGGTTCTGTTCCAAAGGAAAATTGGATGGTTTGCATCCCAACATGCCACACTCTTCTAATATATCTAAGGTATACTTTATTTGACATAAAAACAGACCCTGCTTTCCACGGGCTAATTCTATGCAAAGAAAATATTTAAGAGATCCCAAATCCTTCATATGAAACCAATCACTTAAATGATGTTTAAAGTTCTCACATGCAATAGAATCATTTGTAGCTATGATCAAGTCATCAACATACACAAGAACGGCTATAAAAACTGATTTGAAACAATATGTAAACAGGCTTTGATCAGACTCATTCAATAAAACCATAAGCTATGGGAGATTGTGAGAGTTTGGAGTACCAATTCCTTGAAGCTTGTCTTAAACCATAGATGGACTTTCTCAATTTACAAACCATGCCTTTTTCTGGAAGTTTATATCCTTGTGGAGGTTCCATATAAACATCCTCATCAAGCTCTCCGCGAAGGAAAGCATTACTCACATCCATTTCATGGAGTCCCCAGCCTTTTGCTATAGCTATGGACAAGAGACACCTAATAGGTGTCATCTTTGCAACTGGTGCAAAGGTCTCGTTGAAGTCCTCTCCTTCTACTTGTGTATATCCCTTAGCCACAAGCCTTGCCTTATACTTTTCTATTTCTCCATCGGCTTTATATTTAAGTTTGTACACCCACTTACAACCCACGACTCTTTTTTCCTTAGGCAAGTGTACAAGGTCCCAAGTCCTATTTTCTTTTAAGGCTTTCAATTCCTGATTCATGGCATCACACCATTCCCTTTTCTTAATGTCTTCCATATATGTTTTTGGTTCACCTTGAGCAATGGCAGCCAAGTAAGCTATGTGCTTCCTGGAAAATTGCTCATAATTCATGTATTTAGAAATAGGATAGTTCAAGTCAAATTCAGATGAGGGCATAAAGGATTTATATGTTGGGTTATGAATAGCTGAGTGACAGTAGTAGTCTCTTAAGTAACTAGGGGGTAGTCTTGTCCTAGGTTGTGGATGGTCAGCTTCATGTATCTGACCCTGATTCTCCCCCTCACTGTGAAAATTCCCAGTTTCAGCCTCACTGTTCTGTGCATCATTTTCAGTTTCAGACTTCAGTGAGATCTAAGACTCTACTAGTCCTTAAATCCTTTGGACTGTCTCTACTCATGGTTTCTTCCCTTTCAGGAGCTTCTGGCCAAGGAATGAAAGTTGGCATGAGATGCTCATCAGTTTTCCTGTTCTGTTTATCAGCATAAGGAAATTCTATCTCATAAAACAAAACATCCCTAGATACTAGAAACTCCCTAGTTCTTAGGTTGTATACCCTCCATCCTTTTTGACCCAAAGGATACCCTACAAAGATACATTTTTCTGCTTTGGAATCAAATTTATCCTTATGCTTTGAGGCATTTCTAGTATAGCATAAACATCCAAAGTCTTTCATATGATCATAGGTAGGGACCTTGTTAAAAAGTAACTCATAAGGAGTAAGACCTTTATTGGCTATGGTTGGTGTTCTATTGATGATATATGTGGCAGTCAAGACACATTCGCCCCAAAATTTTATGGGAACATTACTTTGAAATCTCAAAGCCCTAGCTATGTTTAGTATGTGCCTATGTTTCCTTTCTACCCTTCCATTTTGTTGAGGGGTAGCGACACATGAAGTTTCATGAAGAATTCCTTCTTGTTTAAAGTATTCTTGAAGAGTGAAATTTACAAACTCAGTTCCTTTATCACTCCTTACTCTCTCAATCCTTTTATTAAATTGTGTTTTAATCATAATATGGAAATCAATTAGAATCTTTGCTGTTTCAGACTAATCTTTCATAAGATAGGCCTAAGTCCCACGAGTATAATCATCAACAATAGTAAGAAAGAATTGTGCACCATTATGTGTAGGTGTGTGATATTTGCCCCATAAGTCACAATGTATGAGATTGAATGGTTCAACAGCTTTATTGTCACTTTGGTCAAAAGATAGCCTACACTGTTTGGCCCTATGGCAAACATCACAACAACTCAGTTTACTAAGATCTAAACTATTACTAAGAAAAGAAGAAATACGCTGGAGAGATTGACTTGAGGGGTGCCCCATCCTAGCATGCCATAGGAGTGTATGATCTTCCTTTCCATGAGCAACTGAGCAAGATCCTGCTTCTTCAGGCTGGAAGACATGAACTCCATTTAGAAATTTACCCGAGCAAATCATCATCTTCGTGGCTTGGTCCTGAATGAGACAAGAATTAACCTGATAAGTAACTATGCATTTTAAATCAAAAGTTAATCTATAAACTGAAATTAAATTGTAGTTAAAACCAGGAACAAAAAGAACATTGTGCAGCCTTATGGTTTTACTGAGGGTAATGAAACCCTTCTTTTCTACTAGAACAGAGTCCCCTGTGGGAACTATTATGTGAAAAGGTCTTTCTAAAACCTTTACTTCCTCCAATTGAGAAAGCAAGTGGGTCATGTGGTGTGAAGCACCACTGTCTAGAACCCATTGTTGGCTTTTATTTAAGCCTACATTACCTGCCATATATTCATGACCATTTCTTATGTGAATGCCATGCAGGCATGCCCTGCTGAATTGCCTTCTGTCTCAACTCCTTTATCTTCTTCAGCACAAGCAAAATGAGCTGAGTTTTGTCCTCCAGATCTGTTGTTGTTCCTTTAAGTCCTTCGAGTGTCCCAATTTGGGGGATATCCCACAATTTCGAAGCATTTGGCCTTTACATGACCAATTTTGCCACAATGATCACACTTGGGTTTCCCCCCATCTCGATTCTTCTGCCTGTTGGTGTTGTTTGAGTAAAAGGTTGAAGCAGACTCAACCTTTATGCTCCTCTCCTTCTCTGCCATGAATCCAGACTCCTCCCTTAGATCATGATTGAAGGTAGCACGGAGGGAAGGCAAAGGATCCGAATTCAAGATTGTTGCCTTGATATGAGCAAATTGCTCATTGTCAAGGCTTCCAAGAAACAAGTGGACCCTATTTTCTTCTTCTCTCCGCGTTAATGCCTTTGCAGCTCCACAGGTGCATTCTGGAAGGGGCTGGAGTTCAGAGAGCTCATCAAGATAGCTCTTGAATTGGGTGTAGAAGTCTTTAATACTTACACCCGATTCTTGTTGAATCAAGCACAGGGTTCTCCATAACTGATGAACCCTTGGTGCGTTTGTCTGGGCAAAACGTTCCTCAAGATCCTCCCATATATCCTTTGCAGTGGTAGCGTGTGAAATGCTTGCATGGAGGCTAGGATCAACTGAATTGATGACCCACGCCATGACCATTGAGTCAGCCTTCTCCCAATGTGGATAATCGGAGCTATCGATATTTGGTTTCTTGATGGTTCCATCGATGAACCCTAATTTCATTTTTGCACGCAGCGCTGTCTTCATCGAACGGGCCCATGTGCGATAGTTCTCCCCATTGAGCACAGCAGCAACCAAGGGGGTTCCGGGGTTATCAGAGGCGTTGAGCTGAAACGCAGGATTAGAGGGCGTGTTGTTCTTGCTATCAGAAAAGGCATTCTCCTTCTTCTTCGATGACTCTTCGTCATTCTTCCCAGAATCGTCGCGCTCTGGTGCCATATTAAAAGAAAGTATTTACTAAATATCACTCTTATTGAATGAATGAATAACCAAAAAAATATGAATCCACAATACAGAGAAGGATGCTATACTTATAGCTACAGGGGAAAACTGATTAACCAACAAATCTAATCTCTAAGCTAACAGAAAGCAGGAAATGATAGAGAGGATCCTAACTAACAGATAAGATATGTTAACAATACAAGCAGATATAATAGAGAAGACTAAACCTAAAGAACAGATACAAAGAGGGGTAAAATAGGAAAGAACAAAGTCTAAACTTTATTAGATTCTATGTCAGGTAAATATGACTGGACATATACAGCAATTTTGTTTTCCATGCTCGCGTAAGACTACAGAAATGGATCATCTCATGATATCATTATCCCTCTCGTGGTCATTTAAGATTATACATATACAAATACATTTTATTAGTAAACCTATTAAGATTTGTGAAATTTCATTTATAAACTGTGTTTATCTCTGTCCCCATATGACCATCTGGGAGGAAAATGACATGAAAGGATCCGTTTCAAAGACTGCACATGCACTACAGGTAAATAAGACCATACAAGTACTATACATACATCTGATCAAATACCATAGAAGCATTCCTAATTTGTAATCTTTTTAAAAAGAAAATGCGTTATAGGTCCCTTGCTCCTTTTGTGAAATACAGCCTATATCAAACTCAATGTTCTCTGAAGATTATTTCTTACATTTTCTATGAATATCTAATATTATGAGTGAGAGAGAGAGAGAGATAGAGAAGGCCGGGTTTACATAGAACTGGAACTCACAGTTACTTGATATTCGTCTACAGTTATCTTTGTTGATCCAATACAGATATTGTTAATTTTCACATTGGTTTATGTATCATAATCATTTTTACAATAGTGTTATTAACAGCCACTCTCCTGATATTGGTTTGTCCTCAAAACCAACTGATAGTGCATCCTAAACAATCTCCACTATGACAGAACAACCTTTCAAAATGTATTTGAATGGCTATATATATGGCTATGACCACCTTCAACTTCGAATATAGTGTGCACAAGCTTTGTTGGTATATTAACAAATACTTACCGACAAAACTATTGAATTTCAACATCTAAAGAACCCGTCATTATAATCCTTGATGGTAATTCACATAAAAATTAACCATAGCATCGAATTGGATCATTGCAACCTTTAGCAGACGATTGCTTGAAACCAAATCGGCCACCTTTCTCAAGGTACTGTTGATGGTATTCTTCTGCCCGGTAGAATTTCTTGGCAGGAATGATCTCAGTAACAATCTTCCTGTTCAACTGCTTCTGTTGTTGTTCCAAAGACTCCTTGGCTGCCTTCTCTTGTTCAGGTGTGTAGTAGTATATTCCAGATCTGTACTGTGTTCCCACATCATTACCCTGTCACATAGCAAACTGTCACTAAGTGCTTAAGCCACAGGATTTATCATCCATATGCAGCTGCATCGGCACTCAGATCACAACTTGTCATCATATATTCATCGTTCATACATGCATGAATTTGAAATAAAGATAGAATTGCAGAAACAGAAGGGGGCATCAAAAAAAAAAAAAGAAAGAAAGAAAGAAAGAGCTGATTTGAACAAAAGAAACGAGGGAAAAGACATAAAAAGTAATAGAAGGAAAATAGATTATTCATTATTCCATATCAAAATGGTTTTCGAGATGCTCATCAGTCATTCCCCCAACATACTCAAAGTCCAACAGAAGGATTTGTATGCTTCCCAAAAGATCGAAAAACAAATTTAAAGCTGAATTATTTTAGAAGGCACAACCAGTGGGAACCCAAAAGAAAAAAAAAAAGGAAAGGAAAAGAGACGTCAGAACTAGTTCATTACCACAAATGAAAACAAATCAAAAATTAGCATTTACAATGAACTCTGTATGGAGTAATGGTAAATACTATACTTGAGGAAGGAAGACACATAATCCAATATGTTATACCAATTCTGGCAATTCAACCTTGTGACAATATGTTCTGCAGGGGTAATATAAGTCTCTATCTTTCTAGCTTCTACAGGGACGTGGTTCAGATGGAGGTCATGATTCTAAGTCTCCTCTTCCTCTCCCTCTGTATTTTCTTTCTGCCTATCATGAATTAAATCTTTCAACTTATCAAATTTTTAAAACCAAAAATAAATTTGGATGTCTCACCCTCCTTATTTCCAATTAGATGAAAATATGGCTTCTAATTTGTAAATAACATAGATTAACACGTATAGGAAAACTTGAAGTGGATGAAAATGTGAAAATGTATGATGTAAACTCAATTTTACTTCCCTAAAGCCAGAAGAAAAGATGACAACATCTCAGCGTTTCACACCTGCCCCCCTCCCCCCAAAAAAAAAAATATAATATAAATACAGCCAAATACTTTCAGTTGAAACATTCCACCATGTGCAAAGAGAAGGGTGAAAACAGCCTAAACGATTATTAATGAAAGAAACAAACACCAAGAAAATCCCCTGGTATTTGATTTGACCGAAACTCATCAAAAGAACATTTGAAAAATAATTTACAAAACAATACATGACTAGATATCATAACATTAGCATCTATTAAATGCTGGCAAACGAAAGAACAAAAGTACTTTGGACAAATTAATCATGGAATCAGAAAAGTGTTGACAAATTGATTAATAATTCTAAAGAAACCTAATGTAACAAAAAACAATTTACATTGACAATTCATTACTCTAGACTTGCTGTTCACAAAGTCTAAACATCCCACTTGAGACAATAAAAGAACCTGATATCACTTAGAAACCAGACTAACTTAATTTAACATGATAAGGTTTATAACACAAACCAAAAATTCTATATAATATATATACCTGTCGATTCAGTGTGGTAGGATCATGTCTAGCCCAGAACGCATCAAGCAGAGTCTCATAGCTACATGCTTTGGGATCATATTGGATCCTTACCACCTCTGAGTGGTTTGTGGTCCCAGAACACACATCCTCATAGCTTGGATTATGCAAAAAACCCTGGCTGTAACCAACCTCTGTTTTGGTCACCCCGGGCACCCTCTGGAAGGCCAACTCGACACCCCAAAAGCATCCAGCACCAAACTGGGCAAACTGCTGGCCTGGTGCTGGTATGTCATCATCTGGTCCCTGAGCAATGGATGACGAATCCATGTTTTCCGGTGCCCTTGTGCTTCCAAACCCAAGCCTATTCAGTAGGTTCATGGAGGGCTTGTTGATGGCAATATTGGGACAAGTTTGGGAAAAGAAGCACGATCTCTTGACAGAAAATCTAGAAAGTGAGGGCAAGAACTTGGTTTTGGCAGGACTGGAGAGGGAGGAAGAAATGAACACTAGGAAATTGGATGTGGTGGTGTAACAGCTGCTGGTTGCTGCTGAGAGTTAGAGTAGAACGGGAGTTATTTTCTAGAGGAAATAACCAATTAAAAATGACCTTGTATATAAACAAGAAACAAACAAAGGAGCCACCAAACTGAGAAGCCAAGAAAACTGAGGGACAGATTTGAACAACTGATTGACAGCATAAAAATAAGCATTTAATTTTGACTCATTATCAATGTAAAGATTTTACGCTATCAATGAACTATATGGTTCCCGTGCCACGTTTAAAAACTACAAAAAACTAGAAAAGGCTCGGTAATCAGTTACTAAAAGGATACAGGAATTGTCATTGATAATGAAAAATGTTTTACACTAATAAAGAATCATTTAAACTCTCAAAGTAATTAATCCCCGGAAAAAGCAAGTGAATAGTGTAAGCAGCTGCTATGAATGATGAATCATATACATACACGCATGATATAAACATACATATTAAGTGAAAGCCTGATTTTATATGAGGATGTATGAAAGAGTAAATTCTGACCACTAAATCTTAAATAGATGATTCTGATTAAAAATAACTTAAAGCTCACATCACTTGATGATCTTATCCTAACCACACATATTCACTCCTCTCAATCTCATACAGAACATCTTCCCAATATGTGTGTGTGCGCGCGCCCAAAATATAGACTATAAACTGCATAGTCGCATAAAACTGTTACTACCTTGTTGCAACAGAATTCTAAAGCTTGGCAATGCTAGTATGCTACAATTTTTTAATATGATGTTTTCTCTTCTATACTTGTATATAATCAGACAGATAGGGACTCACTTATAGAATAAAATAAAAAGATAAATAATATTATATATATATATATATATATGCTTCTAATTTCATAGATTTTCCCGTCTGGCCAGCTGGACAACAAATAGATATACCTAATTGTTCGGAAATTGTGCTAAATGCGAATAAACTGGAAATTGCAATAGAATCACAAAAAACACATAAACAAAACAGATATATGCTCATACCTGCTCCACAAATTCTCATCTTCAACCCTTCAAAAAATTATTTGAATCAATATACATACCGAAATAGATAAAATAATAAATAAAAAAATGAGCAGAAATGAAGAAAAGGGAAAGGAGAGAAACTGAATTGAGGAAATAAGATCAAATAACGTATAATTTGATATGGGGTTAGAGGAATAGCATGGAAAAGAAACGTACCCGAGTGAATGTGAAAGTGAAAGTGAGAGTGAGAGTGAGAAATGGGGAATGGTTGAATGGTGGTGGTTGAGGAATGAGAATTGAGTGACACAGAAGAACGATGACGATTTAAGCTTACTCTCTCTGCTGGCATCTTAGAGAAAAGACAAAATTCCCCGTCACAAACTTATCCAAACACTAGGGCTCGGGGTGTTTGTCAACTTATCCAAACCGATGCAAACCGTAAAAATCTAATCGAAAAATCGAAAATCGAAAAAACAGAAAACCGAAAAAACCGCAATTTTTTATTGGATTGGATCGGATTTTGGATCCTATAGTGAAATCTAATCCAATCCAAACCGATCTATTATATACATATACTATTATTTTTGAAATTATAGAATTACTCATACTTAAACATTATTCTTCATACTTTTATGTCCCTCATTCTCTTTAATATTTTTGTTGGAATGACATATATAAGACTATTTAGAATAAATATTAATATATTGAAGTTATATTTTACTAAAAATGACACTTGACATTAGGAAAAAAAATAAAGTATGACAAAAACCGAATTATCCAATCCAATCCAAACCGTATTTGATTGGATCGGATCAGATCAGATTTTTTTAAGGAAGCAAACCGATCAATTCGAAACCGCACGATGTTTTCATCATTGAATCGGATGACTTTTTAGCTCAAAACCGATTCAGTCCAATCCGTGAACACCCCTACCAAACACCTTAAAGCAAAGGATAAAAACGACAATTTAAATTTAAACATATTTCTAGGGTAATCGACATAAAAAAGAAACGGAATGATTTTTGTACAACACGGGGACACAGTGTTCTCTTTGGTTTTTTTTTTTATCACAAATATTCTCTTTTATTTTTTAAGTGTATTTCCAATGAGATATATAAAGAAGATAAATATATAATGAAGGCGTTTGGAAGAGCTTATTTAAGCTCCTTTTGACTTATCTGATGACATAAGCTCTTATGTAGTGTGTTTGGTAGAGCTTATAAAAATAACTTATGTCATCACATAAGGAGTTTTTGACTTATTTTCATAAGTCACTGGGAGAAGCTTATGAAATTATCATAAGAGCTTATGCACTAAACGTTATCTCCGTGTTTTTCACTATTCGAATCCTCTCATGCCCCTTTCTTTATTTTTCTTTCTTTAAGCGCTTATGGCATAAGCTCTCATACGATAAGGTTTTATGTGATAAACTATTAATTAAGTTGTTTACCCAAACACATACAATATTATATACGATATCCAAAATTTGATGTTCAAATAACATAATTCAAAAAAGAATTTCAAGAATATGTTTGAAGCTTTAAAAAATTATCTTAATTTCATTCTAAAAAAAATGTCAGAACCTAGCGTAATCAAGGTATTTGGCTCCGAGTGGATCCATGAAGTATATCCATAAATTTAGATCTTTTGGATTTGCTATGGGATTAATATATCCACTCAGATGCTTAATCATTATTATGGTTCTCCACATCTTCTCAATGATGTGTTTTGCGGGATTCCAACCGATGTTCTCTCTCACAAACTCAGCTTGCATAAATCAACCGAGTCACACTCATTGCAATTCATCCTCGAAAAATTTAAATGTGGATTTATGAACCAAATTAATCTTTTGAAAATAAATTTTAAGATCATTTTAATCCATACGAAAAACTATTAAATTTTGAAGAGTCAGATCCATAATTTTCACATTTAGAAATCAAATGTCTCTACCTATTCACCCCCCCCCCCCCCCCAAACTATTTGCACCAGCAATAGTCACAAACTATTAACTAAACTTAAGGAGGCTTTTGGTAGCTAGATTGTTCCAAGAATTATGATTTTGAGAATGTTAAAAATGTATTTGGTAGGCTTGAACATTTATAGGAATGTTACTTTGAGTCCCATGTTTAGTAGGCATATTCTCAAAAACACCCTTGAATATAGATTACCTAAAATAAAATAAAAACTAAAAAATATTATAAAAATGATAAAAATATGGTGACTTGTAAGGTGTGAGAGTTATTAAGAGTGAAGGAGGAAAAAAAAAAACAGGTTGTAGGAAGGTAACTCAAATAAGGTGCTTTTTATGGTGCAACTTGATAAAAAAGGGTGCATCCATGCACCTTGCATAACATATACATATTTAACATTAAAATAGATGAATGATTAGATTTTATCACTGGTAAGTGGTGGGAGGATAAAATTTAATTTGCAAAAAGGGGTTCTTCTTCCATCCATTTGCAGGAAAGGGCTTCTCTCTCGCCCCACCTCACCCACCTGTAGATCTTGGCCAATTCAGCAGGAATGTATCTCGAGAAAGAGTCTTTGTTTTACTGTTAATGGCATCCGAGTCTCGTCAATCACTCCCACCATCCGCATACCTTCTGCAAAGGCTATTATGTTATGATATGAGAAGCCAGAATTGTTCAATTGCTCCAAATCACACCAATCAAGACTTAGGTATGTCTCAAGTAAATTCCACCATCTCTCTGGAATCTAATATTTTACCAGTAACATCAATAGCTTATTTTACTTTATGATGGTAGATTTGTGAATTTAATGAGTTGAAAATGAAACAAATAAAAATTGGAGCATACCCACAACGAAGAAATGGAACCCATGCTTATTCTTCTTCCGTGTTAAATTTTTTTGGTTCTATTGAATGTGGAAATGCAAGCTAGGTGTTTTATTTCAACAACGCTCAACGTTTCAGCAACAACAATAATATCATAAAAAAAAAAGTCTACTCTCCTCAGGTTCAATCGCTTCGGCCGCCACGTCGGCTCTATCGACTCCTCCAGGTGCGACCGCTGTGCTACCGGGGACTGCAGCGGCGGAGAGGCGGGACGATGGTGGCACTCCAGCACGAATGTCAGATCTGGCGGGGATGTCCGATCCGATTTCTTTGCGGAAGAAAACAAAGCGTAGCCACCATGGATGGATCTAAGTTAATGGAAATCTGGTGGCGACACGTCATGGCAGATTTGGGTTGAACCTCCCAGATCCTGTCGAGAAGACAAGGATCTTGTGTTCTTTATTGAAGCTTGCAAAAAAAAATTCCTGGTGTAAATATGGGGGTGCACTGAGATTGAAGTGGGGATGGCTTAGGTGGACGAAGGAGGTGGGTGGTTGGATGAGAAAGAAGATGGAAAAATTGGAATAAAAATCATTTATGGGACAATTTTATAAAATTGGAAAAACTTGTGATTACAAGTACTGTTGAAGAAGTAGCAGGGATTCGTAAAATGTTGAAACTTGGAATCAATTTGTTAAACGGTGAGGGAACAAGTACAACGGGTTACAATGGATTGATCTCAACCACTCATTTTTTAAATTAATAAATATAATGGTTATTCTGGCTCCGTCCTTGGTGAGAGATTTGTTAGCTCCCTTGTTTTAGAAACCACCTAAAAATAATAGACAACAAGGAGCGATTTGAGAATGTGGGAGTTCGTTGAGGAGTCAACTTAGACTCGCTAATCGCTGAGTAGCTATGTAATGTCGGTTCATGTAGTTTGCAAGAGTGGTTGGTCAACTTCATTACCTCAACACTATTAGACATACTATTGTATCTATAATATATATATATATGAAAATGTTATATGAATTCTATATTGAGAAATTTTGGCACGTGCCGCTCTAAGAATCAATCTAAAAGAACAATATACACATGTCAATCTCACATTTCAACATATTCCAAAACTTGCAAATCAACATTAATCGCCTAAGATATGACCGGCAAAGAGAATCAAAGAAAATGACGTTTAATGGTAAGTCTATAACATAACGGTAAATTACAATAAAGATCAACAACTGTAATACAATTGCAAGGCATAGAACAAGTAATTAATTCATCATCAATCCACGATCACAATCAATTTAGAAACTTCAAATAATAAAGGGCTCCGAGTAATAATTTGCCATTATTTCAAATCCATTTTTTAGGAACAAATCACGAATTTGATCAAAACTCATTTTCCTTTGTAACCAATACTTCTATAAATATATTTGAATCAAATCACAAGTAGCATACTTTTATCATTTGCCATAACATAATTCGTTTTTGCCCCCTTTGTTCTTTCGCATGGCAACAATGGTTGCCAAAAAGGTGACTCAATTAACCTATTGTACAATGAATTAACATTGAGTTTAATGCCAATATTCCTCCTTTTTTCCAGGAATCCAACTTCGTCGTAATGGGCAAAGTTGAATCAATTGCCGACAATGATTGTTGGTGGTATGCTGCTTGTGTGTGTGTGACTATAAACTCACGTATGACGAAAATCTATACTTTTGTCGAAAGTGTTCCATTCACTCTGTAGATGCAATTCCCAGGTAATTTTATTGTTGTTGACGCTGGTTTTTGGTTGGTGTCCAAAATCCTTGTCACAAATAGTTTTAAGATCAGACGAGTGTAGGGACGTACGAGTTATGCGATAATCTCGTAAGGATGGGTATATTGCGTGTCTGCCTAAACAAGAGTGACTTCTTACTTGAATTTTATAGAAATACAAGGATTTGAAGGAAAAAACACAATTTGCAGTTAAATTAGAAGAAAGTAAAGAACGTGAAATTTAAAGGAAAGCAATAAACAACAAGAAATTTAAAGGAAAGCATGTAAGTTGCAGGAAAATAATTGAAAGCTTGTAAATGACAATGAAAAATAAATGACAGTAAATTAAAGGAAGAAAGCAAGTTGTTGAAAAGCATTTAAATGATTGAAAAGTAAAAGAAAGCGTTTAAAGTGCAGGAAATTAAAAGAAAGCAAGTAAAAGACGTGAAAGATAAATGGGAAGGAATGAAGAACTTAAACAAAGAACATGAAAGAAATGCTGAAGGTAAAGAGGAACATGTAAAAGGAAATTAAATGAGCAGTACTGTATTATAAATTGAACTTGAAATGAAAAGGGATGGAGGAAATACTTGAGTCCAATCCTTTAATCTGCTGTGTGATCGAGATATGTAGGATATTGCATCAAGTAAACCCCCCTATTACATCGGGATTAACAGTATTTATAAGCATATAAAATAACTGCCTAAAGAAAATTTCCTATCTTAAAAATTGCCACCTGTATGGCAGTTTTGCTATGTTTCAGATTCAAACTATTTGACAAGTAAACTTCTCTAACTTGCTCATTCCTTTGAATTGCTTTATGCCAACTTGCTTGTTGTCCACGATTTGGTTGTTTGATGACTTATCTTAGCGATCTTTGTCAACCTTGAAAACTTGGTCATTTCCATACTTTGTCCGTCGACAAGTCTTATTACCAACTTTGTCGAAAGTTGGGTTTTTACCTTTTTCTCATTACTTCTATTTCTCCGTCGTCAATTTGAGTATATTCGTTGGGAATTTTACTGGTGACGAATGTGTTTCTTTCTTGACGGCTTTATCTGTCTAACATACCAACTTCTGTCAATTTTTTAGTCTGCCAACTCTGCTGAATTCGACTCTTCATAGTGGTTATCTGACAACTCTTCCTTCAATTCTTCTGTCATCCTGTCGGAACCTTTTCTGTCAAGAATCTGAAATTCTTCAATTAACAGATGCCCCCCAAATTTTGCTTTTCGACGGCTTTGCCCGAAAGAATAGCAAAATTTGAATTTTCAAATCACCAACAATCATCTTAATTTCGGGTTCTTATCCGTTAATTAAAGCTTGCTTTTAATTTCTTCCCTACTTAATAGGGACAATCATGACGCCGCAGGTTCCTTGGAATTCGAACCGAAGGTTTTTAATTTTCCTTTAAATGTCAATCACATCAGTATTGACTTTCTTCTTTTTATCCTTCCTTCTTCACTAGTAAATATTTTCTAGAGAAAGATCTTTTCTTCTTCCCTCGCAAATCCTTTCTTAACAGAAATCCTTTCTTCTTCCCTCGTTCAATCTTCCATGGCCACATCTTCCAGGGTGCCGACCTCAGTACCTCATGCTACAGTCGTTCCTACTAGGGTAGTGGTTCAAGACCCACTTTTGGAGGAAAATTAGTTATGGCAACAATACAAGGGAATTTACCCTATTCTTGATACTTCTGTTGCTTTATATCCTCCTGCTGCATTTTTGGGTCCTTTTGTAGCCAAAAATGAAATTTCTGAGAGTTTACGTAATTCCTTTCCTTCCGCTAGCTCAAATGAAGCTATTTTATCTTCTTTTACTCCTATTCTCATTCATATGTTCAAAACGAGCAATAGGATTTTCAGAATGCCCCTTGCCACTCGGTTCGATGCCTACATTAGTTGGCTGGACCGAGTTCAAGCTGAAAAACGCAATGTATGGGAAGAAGCTGGAATCTTCGAATTCATTCAACTTTCTCGTCATGTTAAACTGGTAGACTTTTCTTTAATAGGAGCATCAGTTTTCTTTTGGAATAAAACAACAAATAATTTTCATTTTCCTTATGGAATGATGGGTCCGACTTTGTTTGACATGTCGGCTATACATCGGCCTTCGTCCAGATGGCCCCACCATGCATTCTGAGGTAGAAATTGAAAATCAAATTGATGTCTATGTGCCGAAGTGTTCTTTTTCCAAATACATAGCAGATTTTAGAGGAGAAGCTCATGATTCTGTGACGGATACTGAGTACGTAGCCTTTTTGTTTCTTTGGCTATGTGCTTATGTCTTTTGTAGTAAATCTGCTTCTTTGATCGCTTCATATGTTCCTTTAGCCAATCTTTTGTCATCTGGTAAAAGAGTAGCATTAGGACAATGTGTCTTAGCCAATCTTTATGATAGCATGAGCATGCTAGTTGACACCGTCAAATCTAAAAAGAAAACCAATATAGGAGGGCCCCTTTGGCTTCTCCAATTATGGTTAAATGCAGTCTTGGAGCGTCAATTTTCATATAAAGCTCCCGCAGATTTGACAATTGACACTTATGGCTCCTACCTCTGTTATGTGTCTGCCGAGTCTTTGTCAAGGGATGAAACTGCGAACTTCAAGTTTTACTTCAAAATTTTCCATTCACTTTCATCTACCTCTTCAAAGATCAACTTTTCTCCTTTTTCCGACCGGAAATATGGTCCAGAATGGTTTACAAAATTAAGCACCACCATCTCTAAATCCAATAAATCCATTTGGACCAAATTTCTTTGTCAGAAAATTCTTTTTGTTGATGGTCCTAATTTCAGAACTCATAGAGTCTACCTCCATTTGCCCAACACCGTTGCTTGTCAACTCGGCTTCTGCCAAGCTATCCCTGCTCCTTATTCGTCAAATCCTGACGAAAATTTTATTGGTGTCAAAGCCCCAACATATGAGCATATTGTCGACATCAGTGATGCAGACAAGGTTCGTGGGACTTTCTTACAACCCATTTCATTTTCTACCTTCCACGGAGCTACTCAAAGCTTTCTTGACTGGTGGGATGAATACTACTCCAACCACCGTCTAAGTTTAAAGACTTGCTTGAGTTGTATTGAGGATACCGTGGGTAACAATGATGATTCTCCTTTGCAGGAACAGGATCCAGCAATCAAAACTCAAGGTGAACTTCAGAAAGAAATTCGAGCCTTTGAAAATTTTTATAAAATCAAGTGGAATCCTTTTCGACCATTTGATATGGTTCGTCATGTCAATAGTGTTTTAGTTGAAGCCAAAAGGAAGCATGATAATAAGGAATCTGAAAGGCTTGCCATGTATAGGAGTATTCCCAATATGACCAGGGAATACTTAAAACGACTTAAAGGCCCCTTTTACTAAGCCAGTGCCTATTCCTTGTGCCCCTTTTGGTTTAGCTGATTTACACCCAGGAAAACCGTCGAAAGGAGGTAACTTTTTCTTTTTGGACAGCGTGAGTGCTTACGTTGACCCTTTTGAAAAACCAAATCCAGTTACCTTCGCTCGTCGGTTTATTCATTATGACGACTACTTTGGATTCCATTATAGAATTCTAAATTGTATTTCATGTATTCATTTATCAATTAACTTATTTTTCTTTTCTTCCCGGTGACAATCAACTTATTTACGTTGTTATTGACAGCCATTCCCCTTGATCAACCTCTCCCTGGTAAATCTAAGTCCGATGTTGTCGCTTGGGAAGCTTCAAGACGATGATGAACCGGTCATCCCTTTGGTGGCAAAAACTGTCAAGAAGAGTTCACGGCCAGCCAAAGCTTCTGTTTCTGATCCTCAGTCAAAAAGATCCAGAAAAAGAAAAGAGAAAATGGCTCCTTCTGACCCCCTCTCCAAGAAATCAAAATCTGTCAAGGGTCTTGCAATTGTGACAGCATCTGATGTCGTCAAAGTTTCCACAGGCTCTAAAATTCAGGATGTTATGACTAGTTCCTCCAACACTTCGCCCTCCAATCAATCCAAGGTAACAGTCTAATCTAATTTATCAAGTTACATCCTTTTGCTCATATGCCTTCTTTTCTTGACAGAAAAGCATACCTGCTAAGACTATCCCGGTTACCGAGAAATCGAGTGCTGATGTTGACTTGATGTCTTCAGATTCTAATCTGGTACTTCCGTCAATCCTGTCATTTTCCTTTATTTTCATGTCAGGAAAAATCTCCTCAGTTTGATGATTCAATGACCATTCAGGAGATTCTCACAACTGTTGAGCCAGTGAATGTATCTGATTCAGAGCTGCATACTGACAGAACTTCAGGAAGTATTTTTGTCGATACTAGGAGTTTGACAGCTAATCTTCAGGTTCTTGACTCTCATCGGGAAGTGCCCCCGAGCCCCCATCATCCAACTTCAGTCACTTCAATTCCAACAGCTGATAAACCAGTAGGAACTCCTGTCATGATTGAAATTCCGGATGAAGATATTGACATGGAGGCCCTGTCAAAGAAACAGCTCCTGTCATTCCTTCTCCACCTGCTATCAGACCTCCTACTATGAAGTCTCCTGATCCCAAACCGGCCTTACACTTTAATACGTGGATCAATATGCTGTCAGAAGTAAGCCGGAAAGAGTCATCCTTTTCTACCACTTCTTCATCGACTCGAAATGATTCCAGTGACTCTCAAGTCACTACCCTCATGCATGATCTCCAAGCTCTTCTGGCCAATCCTTTTGTTGAACTTCTGTCTGATATCAAGATTCAAAAAGAACTATCTCGATTCCTCAAGGAAATCACTCCTCTTCATTCTAATCTTCCTCTGTCGAGCCGTTCGCTTTTTATCTCTATTCAGATATTTTGGGAACGGCTCTCCAGTAAATTAGAAAGGATGACTTTTGTTATTCCTTCTTATGAAGAGGAAGAAAAAACCAAGGACGATCTCTTAGTTCAATTTCAAAATCTTGAATCATCTAAACAAAAGGAACTTGACCTTATTTCCATCGGGACTCAAACTAAGGAGAGCTTACTGGAGTATCGGAAGAAACTGTTGACCGAGATTGAATTGACGGACCAAAAATGTGCCAAGTTTGACAAAGCGTTGGAAAGAAGCAAAGACAGAGTCAAAGCTATTGATGATGAATCTGTCCGACTTGGCCAAAAAGCTGAAAGTGTAGTCAGGAAACTCCGTGCATTGCAGCCTGACTATGAAGCAGCTACTGCCGACAAAACTAATCTTTCCCTTGCATGGGATCAATTATCTTCTATTTAGACCATAACTGACAATTGTAACTATTGTACATGTCAACCTTTAGTCTGGTCTTGACAGTTATTAATTAATGATTAGATGTTTTCTTTTCTTGCACGTTTATTTATTATTTGATTTGACTGCATGTTTCCAACCAACTTCGTAACTCATGCCTTATCAAATCATCATAAATGCCGTGATAAGTTTCGAAACTTTGGTAAACCAAATCGCAATAAATGCCTTTTGCGTTCAACTATAAATAACGAGATCTATAAATCTCCGTTTTCATAGTTGAACCTTTCACATAACATGCTTTTCCTTACAACAGGTTTCCACCTATTCTTATTTCTTCCTTCACAAGAATCTGACCTTTATATTAAATTTTCAATCCAAGGTGTTTGTCTTAATGGTCATATCCTTCGTGAAGGTCAATAACCAATGTAAAAATGTGTAGTGAAGGTCAGTAACCAATGTAACATCCATAGCTGGCCTTACTGCATATTCGGGGAAAAGCTGATCTTGATACAGAACGAGTGCATCTCGTTCTAGTTCCATCATCTTCATCCTGGAAGGTTTTGGTGTCATCTTAACTACCATAACAACAACAACCTTCTAAGTGAAATGATGGTGACATCTGCTCGTGCTTATCCCCTTCTTGATGCATTCTCGACAAACGAGGCAACTGAAATCTCATCACATGGGGAATGAAGTCTCAACAGATTGAGTTATCCCTCCACATTGTTGAAGGAAAATAAAGTGTTATTGACACACTGTCTTGTATTCTAAGATTAGATTAGCTTTAATTGACAACTTGATTTCTACCATCAAATGACAATATTTCATTGTATCGTCAATTTAATGAATATACTTATTTCCTTTATTTGTCAATTCTTACTTCTAACATCGTCGGTTTGTATTCCTTCAAGTACTTGCCATTAATTGACTTGATTGTCAAGCCAGTATTAATATTGACAAGCGCGTAAGCATTTCCAGAAAATACTTTGTCAATTCTAAATGGTCCTTCCCATTTAGGTGACCATTTCCCATATTCTCGACAACTCTTATCCATGGGCAATATGACTTTCCAGACTAAATCATCTACCTTGAATGCTTTGAACTTAACTCGGCTATCATAAAATCTTGCAATTCTTTCTTTTTGCCGAATCAAATTCTCCAACGCAATCAATCTGTCATCACTTAATTCATTCAATTCGTCTAGCATTGCATCCCAAATCTTGGTCAGAGGCGAGGTCATTTTGCCTTTGAATGCGAGTGGATTGGAGATTGATTTCAACAGTAATACAGGATCGTGCCCATAAGTTAGACGATATGGCGAGGTTCCTGTCGCCGATCTGGGTGAATTTCTATATGCCCATAATACTTGATCAAGGGTATTATGCCAACTTTTAGGTTGTCGGCCCACATGCTTTTTAATAAGATTAATAATGATCTTATTTATGGCCTCAACTTGGCCATTTGCTTGTGAATAATATGGTGTAGATGTGAGAATTTTTATATTAATAGAACTGTCATATTCAACAACTTTCTTTCCTACAAACACTCGACCCTTGATCTGTTGTCGAGTGCAGGGTATGCCAAACCGACAGATAATGTGGTTTTCAATGAAGTCAATTACTTCTTGTTGGGTGACCGTTTTGAGACAGATTGCCTCTACCCATTTGGTAAAATAGTCAACTCCAACTAAAATGAATTGATGTCCTTTTGACGAAGCGGGATGTATCTGGCCAATTAAATCTAGAGCCCATCCTCTAAATGTCCAAGGCTTGACAATAGAATGTAATTCGCCAGCCAGCACATTTTGTATATGGCCGTGTTTCTGACATTGTTCACAAGACTTGGCAAATAAAATACAATCTTTAACCATAGTTGGCCAATAATACAAACTTCTTCGTAGGACCCATTTCATTTTATCACCTGCCTGATGGGCTCCACATATACCCTCATGGACTTCTGATAGAGCCAAATAAGCATCTTGCTCATTCAGGCACTTGTGTAGAGTCCCGTCAACAGATTTTCTGTATAACAGTCCTCCTTGCATCGTGTAATTCAATGCCTTATACTTTGTTTTTCTATCCACATTTTGACTTGGATTTTCCAAATACTCGATTATTGGCAACCTCCAGTCATTATGCAGAATTACATCATTAACTAAAATATCTCTTTCTTCTAATGGATACAGCAATTCTCTGATTTCCATTAGTGTAAATGAGTCTTTTGAGATATTTTATATCCTGAGGCAATCTGAGCCAATTCATTAGCCTCTTGATTTAAATTTCTGGGAATGTATTGAACAATTACGTCATCAAATTTTTTCATCAATTTGTTAGCTACGATACAATATTTTGACAAATTGTAACTAACACATTTGTATTCTTGTGTGAGTTGTTTGATGACTAATTGAGAATCCCCAAAAATATGCACATTCCGTGCTTTTATCTCTATCAATATTTCCAATCCGACAATCAAAGCTTCATATTCAGCTTCGTTGTTGGAACATGGATATTTAAGTTCAAATATGAACTTTGAAGGAATTCCTTGTGGGGTCACAATTAGGATTCCTATTCCACTACCTCTTTGATGCCTTGATCCGTCAAAATAGAGTTTCCAAGGTAGTAAACTGACAACATTTATTTCTGGCACATCCAGTCCTGGATGGTCTACCAGAAAGTCAGCTATTGCTTGTCCTTTGACAGCTTTAGCTGGCACGTATTGTAAAGAGTACTCTGATAAAGCAATGGTCCACTTGCCAATTCGTCCATTAAGGATTGGTTTCGACAACATATACTTTATTACATCAGTCTTGGAAATAACTAATACATGACATGGCATCATATAATATTTGAGTTTTGTACAAGAAAAATATAATGCTAGACATAACTTCTCTATTGCACTATATCTTCCCTCAGCATCGTTTAGGACTCTACTTAGATAATATACAACCCTTTCAACATTGTTATCGTCATCCTGGGCTAATAAACATCCTATAGTGTCCTCTGATGCTGATATGTACAACTTCAACGGTCGACGGGGCACTGCAGGCATCATGACCGGTGGACTGACTAGATACTGCTTAATCTGGTCAAGAGCCTCTTGGTGACAAGGTTCCCAAATGAAGCTTTGTTCTGATTTCAATTTGACCAGTGGTGCAAATACTCTTGTCCTTCCTGACAGATTTGATATGAATCTTCTGAGAAAGTTAACCTTCCCTAAGAAGGATTGTAGCTCTTTCTTATTTGTCGGCGCGGAGGCTTCCATGACTGCTTTAGCTTTATTTTTGTCTACCTCGATTCCTTTTTTGTGGACCAGGAATCCTAAGAATTTTGCAGCCGACACTCCGAAACTACACTTCTCTGGGTTCATTTTGAGATTATGCTTTCTCATTCTGTCAAATCCTTGCCTCAGATGCTCCAAATGGTCATCTTTGGTCTTGGATTTAACGACCATGTCATCAATATATACTTCTATAAATTTTCCAATAACATCATGGAAAATTGTATTCATTGCTCGTTGATAGGTGGCTCCTGCATTCTTTAAACCGAAAGGCATGACAATCCATTCATATGTCCCAATTGCTCCTGGACATTTGAAGGCAGTCTTTGACACATTTTCTTCGGCTATAAAGATTTGATTATACCCTGCATGGCCATCCATACAACTTAAAATTTCATTTCCTGATGCTGAGTCAACAAGCATGTCGGCTATTGGCATCGGATATTCATCTTTGGGGGTAGCCATATTTAAATTTCTGAAGTCTATGCATACCCTCATTTTACCATTCTTTTTAATAACGGGGACTACTGATGAGTGTGATTCCACATCATCTTTGTCTATCATTTTGCATGCATTTTCATGTAGTTTAGGCATATTTTTATTAGATTTTAGGTTAATTTTCCTTTGGAACGGGTAAGGCGGTTTTCGTGTGTTGTTTTGCAGATATCAAGGGTAAATTGCTCAAGATCAACCATGATGAAGTTTGGATGAAGATGGAGCTTTAAAACTGAAGAAAATGAGCCAAACAGAGCCCATCACGGCCTAGCCGTGATGCCCATCACGGCCATGATCGAGCAAAACTGAAAAAGAACAAAGGCTGAAGTCAGAGTCTGTCACGGCCTAGCCGTGATAGCCATCACGGCCGTGACCCAAAACCACCACAAGTCAGAAGCCATCACGGCCAGGCCGTGATGAGCATCACGGCCATGACAGACCAACCAGTGAAGAATTTTCAAGGCAGAATCCGTCACGGCCAGGCCGTGATAGCCATCACGGCCGTGACGCGTATTACTTGGCTCAGAAGTAACAGAGTGGATCTAATTTGAGTTGGATTAGGACTCTAACTGCCCAATTCTATAAATAAGGGACCGAGCAGAGGCGGAAAACAAAGCAGACCTTTGGGGCTACCACTCTAGGCATAGATTAGAGAACTCCTCTCTTCGTCTCCTCTTTTCTCTTTTTCTGATTTTCACTATGTTGTCAACCCAGCTTGTCATCTCCATGGCAAGACTGGAGTAGTAGCTTAGTTTCTAAGGACTAGGGCTCTGCCCGAGGTTTGTAAATGATGTTGATTTGATGTAAAAATCGTTGTTGATTTCGTTATTGTTTTAGATCTGATTTCTAGCGTGTTAACCACTCATAAATTTCGGCAACCGTTTATTTACGTGACGTAGACGTTCTAAGGAGGAACCTAGCGGTGAACTTAGGATTTCTAGGGTGTTTCACTCGTAAAGCCCGGCAGCCACTGGTTTGTGAGATGTGAATGATCCAAGGAGGAACCTAGCGGTGAACTTAGGTTATTTGCATGACTGAGACATTTCAAGGAGGAACCTAGCGGTGAACTTGGGTGTCGGACCTATAGAAGTCAGACTTGGGACTGAAATCACGAGAGTTAGAAGCCGTCCCTCGAGGAGCAACGAGTTGTCACGGAACGCAAAGGGTCCAATATGGGATCGACTACCACGAGAGTAGGGGTCGGGTCAATTGGGCACGGCTTTTGTAACCCGAGAGGGAGCTTAAGCTATCAGAGGATAAACTCGCCTTCAAGGCAATTTCGGTAATCAACAAAGGTAAATCAGTTAGCAACATAAACAACCTCAAAGGTAACCCAAATCCCTAGGAACCCGTTTTAGATAAAAACCCCATAAACAATTGTTTTCTGTTTTAATTGTTCTCTGCTCATCTATCTTTCAATTCAAAAACCAATTTCAAAACCCTCTCTAAAAAGTCCAGATCTAATCGATTCGAAAACCGATTGCGATTCGGGAACACAGTCTCTGTGGGTTCGATATCTTTTATTACTTGGCGGCAGTCCGGTACACTTGCCGGATTCGCACGAGCGCGTGCGTCCGCGCGCGACATCAAGTTTTTGGCGCCGTTGCCGGGGACTGTGCCTTTTCGAATCTCAATTCAAATTTTGAATTGATTTTTCTGGACCTTTTCTTTTTATTTGATTTTTATTTCTGAAAAAAAAAATCAATCAAAAATTTATTTTCCTTCTATTGTATCCATCTCTGTGTGTTATATGCAAAGATCTCTAAGTCTTGGGAGCCTTAGTGAGATTGATCCGGAGATCGAGAGGACCTTCCACCGACGTAGAAGACTACAAAGAGAGGGAGAAAGGTTGAGTCCCGTTCCACTCATGGCGAATCAACCGGATACAAATCCTTTGAAGGATTACGCAGCCCCAAATGCGAGAGGCTTGCGAACTGGGATTGCAAGGCCAGAGATTGAGGCGGAAAACTATACCATACCGCCCATGCTAATCAACATGATTAGGCAACATCAATTCGGAGGATTGCCTTCGGAGGACCCGACCGATCACATAGAGACATTCTTAGAGTTCACCGACGCAATCAGGATTAATGGAGCCTCAGTCGATGTTGTGCGTTTGAGATTGTTCCCCTCATCTCTCACTGGAAAGGCGAAGGCCTGGCTTAAGCAAATCCCCACTAACACTTTGACCACTTGGGACCAACTGGAGCAGGCGTTCTTGGAGAAATTCTTCCCTCCATCCAAGACGGCCTACATAAGAACCCAGATCACCGGCTTCTTCCAGAAAGACGGAGAATCATTATCGGAAGCTTGGGATCGATACAAGGGACTGCTGGAGTCGTGCCCACATCACGGACTCGAGAGGTGGTTAATAGTGCACACCTTCTATAACGAATTGGACTACTCTTCGAAGGTGTCACTAGATTCTGCAGCCGGTGGAGCATTTATGAATAGGCCTCTCACTGAGGCATTCAACATCATCGAGAATGTCGCCACCAACTACCACCAATGGGGATCCGAAAGAGGTAATAACCCGAACAAGATTTCGGGGGTAAGTTTGAGGTAAATAGCACAGATCTTATTATGTCAAAAATAGACTCACTTAATAAACGTTTTGATCGGCTTGAAAGAGCTAATGTGAGTGCATTAGGTGCTACTAACCTTGTTTGTGAGATTTGTGGAATGCAGGGACGTGACATGATGGGATGCCCACATGGATCCCGGCGCGCCGGGTGAGCAAGTGAACTCTTGTAACAACTACTATGATACGAACCCGAAGCTGCCCAACTATGCTCCCCCAAATCCCTACAACCAAAGAAGGAACAACCCTTACCTCTCCTACGGCAACTACAGCAACACGCTCAACCATGAGTTCCAAGAAGGTCAAGGTAATAAGAGAACCACACCGGGGTACCCTCAGGTACAAAGATCTTAACTCGAGACTTTATTTGAAAGTTTTGTCGAAACTCAGACAAAACAGAATGAGGAGTTTAGACAACAAGGAAGGGCAGTGAGTGAGGCAATAAAGGATCTAGCATCTAAGGTAGACAACTTAGCAACTCATAACAAGATGCTAGAAACCCAGATTGCCCAACAAGCCAAAGACGTACTCGAGACCTAAGGGTGCATTCCGGGGCAAACCGAAGCAAATCCCAATGAGCATTGCAATGTCATACACTTGAGGGATGATAAGCTTGGGGTGGGGGTAGCTGAAATGGACGTGGAACCGGAGGAGGACACGAGCGAAAAGTAAGAGCCAGAACCGAAATATGTCCCTCCACCACCGTACCAACCCCCGATACCTTTCCCACAGAGGTTGGTCAGGAAAAAGCAAGTAGATGTAGAGACTAAAATGCCTACTAAATTGAAAGACCCAGGTAGTTTCTCCATCGCTTGCTCGATTGAAAAAGTGCAAATAGACCGAGCCTTATGTGACTTAGGGGCTAGTGCGAGCTTGATGCCCCTCACTATCATGGAAAGGTTGGAAAGTAAAGAGTTGAGACCGTTCAAATTCTCCTTACAATTTGCGGACGGCTCAACTAGGACTCCTCTAGGCATACTAGAGAATGTCCCTGTGAAGGTAGGGAAATTCTTCATCCCAACCGACTTCCTGGTATTGGATATGAAAGGGAATTCTGAATTCCCCATCATTTTAGGAAGGCCATTCTTGGCAACCGCTGGAGCATTGATAGACGTAAGGAATGGCAAACTCTCTCTAAATGTAGAGGAAGGTAGGGTAAATTTTCAGTTGACTAACTCTTGTAACAACCCTCCTTTTGAGAGCCATGTGTGCAGAATTGATGTAACGTCTCCAGCGGTAGAGAAAGAACTTAGCATGGAAGCAACCCCAAAGATACGCATGGTTGAAGATGCAACCAGTGGTGAAGTCGGGATTGCTGTCCATGCAGAAACAAAACTTCCGCCGGGAGGAAGGAAGGCTAGGAAGCTCCGAGAGAAAAGAGCAAAGCGGAAGCATTATTGGCCGTATGAGCAGAAACGGCTATTTGAAGGAGCTCCATGGAAGAGAAGTGTGCCTGCACTTCTCCGCCCAGCCGACCCCGGTTGACTTGAGGAAGTATGGTCAAGCTTAAGACCATAAATAAGCACTTCTTGGGAGGCAACCCAAGTTTTCTTTCCCTTTTTCGTTTTGTTTTTGAATTAACCTCTTGAATAATTTGAGAAGATCAAGAGGCAAAAATATCATTAATAGGTTTGTCTAGTGTTTTCAGGTTGAGAAAGAGAGGAAGAGCATAAAAAAAAAAGATAAATTCAGAGGCCATCACGCCCTGGCCGTGACAGTGGTCACGGCCGTGATGAACTAAACAACAGCACAGAAAGGATCACGGCCTAGCCGTGACAACCATCACGGGCGTGATGAGTAGGATGCCAAGGTCAGAGAGCATCACGGCCTAGCCGTGATGTAGACCACGGCCGTGACAGGGCAACTCTTGAGGACAGAATTGATCACGGCCTAGCCGTGATGAGCCTCACGGCCGTGAGGAAATTTCTACCCAAGTTTTGACTGGAATGTGAAGCCAACACCCGCTACCGACTCGGTAAGTTGTTCCATTTTTCTCCTCTCTCCGACTTGATTATTTACATTGGAGACAATGTAAGTAATCAAGCTTGGGGTAGGGGTATTTATTTTTTGCATTTGCATTGTTGCATTCATATTGCATTCTCATAGGCATAGATTGGTATGATCATATTCTCTAGATTGCCCCTCACTTAGAACATGCATCCGATTGTGAGAACTTGGAGCCAAATGAATTGAGATAGTGAATTTTCGAACCCAATTTTTCATTATTCTTGTGATATGGCTAAAAATAAAATTTCTTGAGATAGTCATTTGATAGTTGATAATTAGCATGTGGTTCCTTAAGTTTGTATACCTCACTGATTTTTGAACTACTAAATGTAAGATTTTGAGCCAAAAGGGGTATTCACTAAATCTACCCCATTTCTTGTGATAGAGTGATTTAATTCCTCATGGACTGTATTTTCTAGAACTTGACTTGAAACCATTTCAAAACTTAAAAATTTTTGAAAACATTTTTGGAAATGATTGAGGCACTAGGTATTTTTCCGGCCTCCCGAGCTTTGAATGATAAATGCTACCCCTTAGTTGTCCAATTTTGAGCCTAAAGAAAAAAATACTTTTCTTGGTACCATGAATTAATTTGATAAATAATGTTTGGTATGGCACCTTTTAAAGTATTACAAAAAGGGCAAAATGGTAGTTGGAAAAAGAATGGGATGAAAATATTTCTCTTGAGCTAAAAAGCTCCCCTTCTCCAAACAAGTAAAAATGAAATAAACAGAAAAAAAAAATGGAGAAGGGGATGACAAAGAAAGTGAGAAATGAAGAAAAAAAAAAAAGAAAAAAATATAATAGAAGGAAGAAAGGTGGAAAAAGTAAATCAAAGCCCCCAAAAGGTATTTTAGAAGGTGTCATACTTTGTAATGTTTGATAATCTATCTAGCCTTCTTGAAAATTCCCTTTCTTTGATTTTCCCACCTAACAATAAATCCCATGGCCACATTACAACCAAAGGAAAAGACCTCTTGATTCTTAAGTGTTTTCTTAAATAAAGTAGAGATTTGGTTAAAAGTCAAGCCTATGGTAAAATACTTTACTTGAGGAAATGGAGTGAATTGTCATAAACCCTAAAACACTTGAGTGAGGTGAGATGAGTGCCCAAATCAGTGAGAACATGAACTTGAAGAACCTAAGCTTCTAATTGGACTTGAACTTGATTATCTCTTGAGTGCTTATTAAAAATGCCTATTACTTGGATTAGCTTCTAGGGTTCTTGGTTCACTATCCATGTTTTGATTGAATTATCTTATGGCCTGAGTAATTGCTTGAGGACAAGCAAAGTTTTAAGCTTGGGGTGATTTGATGAGTGTGATTCCACATCATCTTTGTCTATCATTTTGCATGCATTTTCATGTAGTTTAGGCATATTTTTATTAGATTTTAGGTTAATTTTCCTTTGGAACGGGTAAGGCGGTTTTCGTGTGTTGTTTTGCAGATATCAAGGGTAAATTGCTCAAGATCAACCATGATGAAGTTTGGATGAAGATGGAGCTTTAAAACTGAAGAAAATGATAGCCGTGATGCCCATCACGGCCATGATCGAGCAAAACTGAAAAAGAACAAAGGCTGAAGTCAGAGTCTGTCACGGCCTAGCCGTGATAGCCATCACGGCCGTGACCCAAAACCACCACAAGTCAGAAGCCATCACGGCCAGGCCGTGATGAGCATCACGGCCATGACAGACCAACCAGTGAAGAATTTTCAAGGCAGAATCCGTCACGGCCAGGCCGTGATAGCCATCACGGCCGTGACGCGTATTACTTGGCTCAGAAGTAACAGAATTGGATCTAATTTGAGTTGGATTAGGACTCTAACTGCCCAATTCTATAAATAAGGGACCAGGCAGAGGCAGAAAACAGCAGACCTTTGGGGCTACCACTCTAGGCATAGATTATAGATCTCTTCTCTTCTTCTCCTCTTTTCTCTTTTTCTGATTTTCACTATGTTGTCAACCTTGACTTGTCATCTCCATGGCAAGACTGGAGTAGTAGCTTAGTTTCTAGGGACTAGGGCTCTGCCCGAGGTTTGTAAATGATGTTGATTTGATGTAAAAATCGTTGTTGATTTCGTTATTGTTTTAGATCTGATTTCTAGCGTGTTAACCACTCATAAATTTCGGCAACCGTTTATTTACGTGACGTAGACGTTCTAAGGAGGAACCTAGCGGTGAACTTAGGATTTCTAGGGTGTTTCACTCGTAAAGCCCGGCAGCCACTGGTTTGTGAGATGTGAATGATCCAAGGAGGAACCTAGCGGTGAACTTAGGTTATTTGCATGACTGAGACATTTCAAGGAGGAACCTAGCGGTGAACTTGGGTGTCGGACCTATAGAAGTCAGACTTGGGACTGAAATCATGAGAGTTAGAAGCCGTCCCTTGAGGAGCAACGAGTTGTCACGGAATGCAAAGGGTCCAATATGGGATCGACTACCACGAGAGTAGGGGTCGGGTCAATTGGGCACGGCTTTTGTAACCCGAGAGGGATCTTAAGCTATCAGAGGATAAACTCGCCTTCAAGGCAATTTCGGTAATCAACAAAGGTAAATCAGTTAGCAACATAAACAACCTCAAAGGTAACCCAAATCCCTAGGAACCCGTTTTAGATAAAAACCCCATAAACAATTATTTTCTGTTTTAATTGTTCTCTGCTCATCTATCTTTCAATTCAAAAACCAATTTCAAAACCCTCTCTAAAAAGTCCAGATCTAATCGATTCGAAAACCGAATGCGATTCGGGAACACAGTCTCTGTGGGTTCGATATCTTTTATTACTTGGCGGCAGTCCGGTACACTTGCCGGATTCGCACGAGCGCGTGCGTCCGCGCGCGACATCAACTACATTAGAGAGCCAATCGACATACCTGGTTGTTCATATGAAGTTGGCTTTAAGCAGTCTTTGTACTTCCTCTTTGATTTTATGTACCACCTCTGGAGCAAACCGTCTGCTTGCTTGTTTAACAGGCTTGCAATCCTCCCTTAGTGGTAGGCGATGTTCAACAAGATCCTTGCTTAAACCAGGCATTTCGTCATAATCCCATGCAAAGCAATCTTTGTACTCTGCTATTAATCCGACAAGTTTTCGTTTGTAATCCTCTGGCAGAAAAGCACTGACAAAAATGGGCCTTTTCTTTTCTTCTGTCCCCAAATTTATTTCTTCCAGAGGATCCTCTACTTCCACATTTTGTTTGACTTCGGCTCCTCTTTCAAAACCCAAAGGGCCGTCGTCAATTATACAATCCGCCAATACACTCTCTTGAGTGTGTACTTCATTGTCTGCTAGATAGGCCGACAATCTTCTCAAGTGGGTCTCAAGACTCATTGTCGGATTCTGGCCGAGTCTTATCGGCCTTGTCTTGTATTGTAACTCCAAACTGGCTAAGAAGGCTTGCTTCTAACGTATCCTTGTTGATAACCCCTTCAATGGCAGTTATTGGCTTCACATTTGGAGAATACACCCGGAAGTCAATGTGTGATTGCTGAGCATAGCAAGCACTGTCGTCTGCCTCCACAATCTCCACTTGATCTTGTTCATTCCATAAAATCACCTTTTGATGTACCGTTGATGGAACTGCCCCTACAGCGTGGATCCAATCCCTGCCAAGCAAAATGTTGTAGCTTGACTTGGCTGGAATTATGACGAACAATGTCATTCTTTCGACAGTGCCAATTTGTATGTTTAATAAAGTGACACCATCCGACGGAGATGTTTTGCCACTGAAGTCAGTGACAACCATATCAGTTGGGATTAGATCTGACTGATCCTTTCCTAATTTTTTAAACATCGCTCTAGGCATCAAGTTTACAGCAGCGCCTCCGTCAATTAAGACCCTATTGGTGGGTCTTCCATCGATGATGGCCTTCACATGTAAAGGCCTTAAATGATTTTTCTGTTCGTCGGTAGGTTTCTCCAACTGAGCCACGTTGTCGAATACAGTAACTAAATTCTCTTGAACACACATCCAGTGGTCACTTGGGTCACCTGCATTGTTGACGACATCACTGTCGTCATCAGAGGGATCAAACTCAAAATATCCCTCGTATTCTACTGGGATGAAAGAAATCAAACCTATCTTCATTCTCATTCCAGGCTCCAGTATAACTTCATTGTCTGGATCCTCATCCAGGAATGCACCTCCGACTGTCCTGCCGTGATTTCTTCTTAAATCACTCTCGTCATCTGACCCTGACCTATCTGACGAAAGCCGGGCAATTCCCGTGCCACAGTTGTCTAATGCTTCCATGATGTCGGCCCAATCCTCATTCTGGCCGTCCGTGTCCATGGCTCCACTGACGTTTATGTCATCATTCGGATCATTCAATGCTTCAATGACAGCATCAAATGACAACTCCTCTTTTGTTAAATCGCATTCAGGCTTGAACGTAGTCAGTTGTTGCTCTTCTATTCTTGCTTCAACTTTCTTCTCGAGCCCTTCAACCTTCTCCATTTCTGTCAGCCCGACAGGCCATTTACCTCTTGGTTGTACTGGTGAGGATGCTTGGCATGAAGTTTTCTTTTCTATGAAAACTTGGGATGCAGGTTTACTTTGCTTGGTCTGATTACTGGGTTTCTTCACATAAGCTTCCATGGGGTGATTCACTATTACACTCTTCATCTTGGTATCTCCTCTTTTATCAACTTTGTTGTCGGTTGTAGCAACCAAGCAACCAGCATCGTGGGAAGGCATCTATTTTATAATGACGCCTCCCTGTTTGGCAAGTTTCTTTTTCTGAGCTTGTCGGAGTCTCTGTAGCCTCCTCTTTTGGCTCTTGGAAATAGCCAATTGAGTTGAGGGTCCTGAAAGACCAGGCCCTGCCATCTGAGCATTTTAGCCAGTTGACCCTTTCGGTAATGTTCATTCCAAAAGGGTGGCCCCCGTTCATTGACCTTGCTTCTCCTAGCCCATGTCTGTTTTTACAATTCTGGGTACTGTGTCATGGCTGAATTCCTCACCCATTTATCCACCATTACGTTGGATGGGGGTGTCCTGGTCTTGACAGGATTAAATCTGCCACTGACAGAGTTACCTACTGTCGATCCTCTGATTGGTTCTTCAAGCCAACCGCCGGTGCTGTGCTGTCTAAATTTTGACTGGTGCATATGTTGCTGACAGCTATTTGTCTGTCTTACTGCTGATCCTCTGGTTGAATCAAGCCAGCCTCCAGTGTTGTGCTGTCCGGATCTTGACTGGTGCATGTGTTGCTGACGGCTATTTGCCTGTCTATTTACAGCAGATGCAGCACTCCTCTGTACACTGTTGGATCCAGCATGGCTATTTGAGTGTGAAAACCTGCTCTGGTTATCTTGTGGACGATGCGATGGTGGTTTCTGCCCCCTAGCTTTCTTGGCGGCTACTTCATCGTAAAACGCTTCGCATCTTGGGCAAACTTTAATTATGCCCCCATCTTTCTTTCGTGTCATATAGTCAATAAGTGGCTCTCCTGGCTTCGGATAAACATCAAATGGATCTGACAAATCCATTTGGATATTCTGTCCGGCCGTGATGTTGACCATGCCTACTCCCATAGGGACTTGGCGGTCTGCTTTGTTAGCTTCAGGACCGAAGGGTTCTGTATCAATCTTCATTTCCGGTCGCTTGTCTGAAAATTTCAACCTTCCGTCTGTCAAACCTTTTTGAATGATATCCCTGAAATGCATAGTCTTTTGTCACATGACCAAAAGTATTATGATATTTACAATATTTCCGATCTTTAATTTCATGGGCTTTCAAGAGCCTATGATCATCTGACAATTTTAATTGCTTATCTCTAAGTAATATGTCAAATATTTGATCGGCCTTGGTCACGTCAAATGTGTATACTTTCTTATTAATGAAAGTGATTCTTTCTTTGGCCCTTCCAGGCTTCAAAGCTTGACATATATAAGGTGGACCATTTTTTAGTTCGACATAATCTACCTCATACTCTTCAGAATCATTACACTCCTCGTCGGATTCATTGCATCCGACAAAATTAACCCTTTCCCTCTTAAGGAATCTCTTTTGCTTAAAAATCTTTTCAGCTCTTAATTGTTCAATCTGTCGAACCTTGTCCCCTAACTGGGCAAGATCTATCAAATGTTGGTTAACCAGTTTCTTTCTGATATAGTAATCCAGACCGCCGGCAGCAATTTTCACTATTTCTGCCTCTGGAATAGGGGTGAAACACCGACTCCTCATTTGACGGAATCGAGCCAGGTAGTCGTCAACAGATTCGTTATTCATTCTCTTAATTCCAAACAAATCTGTCAATCCTATTTTCAAGTCTCCCCTAAAGAATTGGTCATGGAAACCTCTTTCCAATTGATTCCAAGAGTGGATTGAATTAGGCCTTAGGGTTGAAAACCAGGAAAAAGCATTCTTAGTTAACGAACTAGGGAAGAACTTCATTTTTAATCCTTCCTCCAAGGCCAAATCTCCTAACTCGATGGTATATCGGGCAATATGCTTGACTGTCGACTCTCCACTTTCTCCTGAGAATTTCGACAACTTGGGTATTTTATATCCTCGAGGCATTTCTGCCTGTTGGACCCAATCAGGAAATGCTGATGCAAAAAATGGTTGGTTAGCATAACCAATGTTAAAACCAAACCTATTTAATGCTTGTTCGACAACTTGGTTGACGTTTTGATTTAAAACATTCTGATGGAACGCTCCAACAACACCTTGGTTTAGGATCAAATCCTCGTCTTCCTCTGGTCGCAGAATATGTACATTTCCACGTCTCAAAGGAATCCGACGATGGGGCTGTTGCCGTTCATCATCTTGTTCAAATCCGTCAAGTTGTGGTTCAACCTGTGGCTGATTAATCCTGTTGAGATTTGCATTGAGATTTCTACCAGTATTTTGGTTTTCGCCTGGGGTTACAACACCCAAGGCTCTATTTAACCGACGTATCTCATTTGTCAATGCTAAACATGCATTATTTGTGCTTTCCATCAATGGCGTAATTATTGTACTCATTTGTTGAGTAAATGTATTCACCATGTCATGGTTACTAGAATCAATCTGTTGTCGGACATTGGCTAAGGTAGCCTCCGACAGACCAACAATGCTTTGTGGGAGTTGTCTCAATGGGGAAATATATGGCCTTTCTACCGGTTGTTCTTGTCGAGAATGGGTAATTATCATGGACCCCGTTATTCCATTCGCATGACTGGGAATTTGCCCCCCAGTCGATGGCCCTGCCTGTCCAGATGTATGGGCAGCCATCGTCATTCCATTTGGATATGGTATGTATGCAAATGGAGTATTTGGGTTGACGGTTGTTGACCTATAAGGCATCCCATACAAAGGTTGTGAGAGAGGCTGTGTAGTCCCTCTTGGATTTGAACTCACAACACTTCGTGACGACAATCCAGTAGTTGATGTATTTATTTGTTGTAAAACAGGGGAAGTTGATGACGGGAGTGTTCCTTGACCAACTTCGTCAAATCTATTGACCACTTGGGCGTAAGAAACGCCTCTTCTTATTCCTAGACCATTAGTACCATTTACCTCTGCATTAGTAGCATTAGTTCCGTTTGCAGGAATATTGTCAACCGGTGCAATAGCATCCACTGTTGACACAGCGGCGTTAGTGTCTACTACGCCTGCATCACTTGCATTACTCATATTTATAGAGTTCTGGGAAATAGATGTTTGAACCACCTTTCCGCTCCGTAAACGCATACAAATAAAGTTGTATGTCAAATTCCTGACACTATACGAGTTACTCTAAACTCGTCCCACCGGGCGTGCCAATTTCTTGACGCTGGTTTTTGGTTGGTGTCCAAAATCATTGTCACAAATAGTTTTAAGATCAGACGAGTGTAGGGACGGACGAGTTATGCGGTAATCTCGTAAGGATGGGTATATTGCGTGTCTGCCTAAACAAGAGTGACTTCTTACTTGAATTTTATAGAAATACAAGGATTTGAAGGAAAAAACACAATTTGCAGTTAAATTAGAAGAAAGTAAAGAACGTGAAATTTAAAGGAAAGCAATAAACAACAAGAAATTTAAAGGAAAGCATGTAAGTTGCAGGAAAATAATTGAAAGCTTGTAAATGACAATGAAAGATAAATGACAGTAAATTAAAGGAAGAAAGCAAGTTGTTGAAAAGTATTTAAATGATTGAAAAGTAAAAGAAAGCGTTTAAAGTGCAGGAAATTAAAAGAAAGCAAGTAAAAGACGTGAAAGATAAATGGGAAGGAATGAATAACTTAAATAAAGAACATGAAAGAAATGCTGAAGGTAAAGAGGAACATGTAAAAGGAAATTAAATGAGCAGTACTGTATTATAAATTGAACTGGAAATGAAAAGGGATGGAGGAAATACTTGAGTCCAATCCTTTAATCTGCTGTGTGATCGAGATATGTAGGATATTGCATCAAGTAAACCCCCTATTACATCGGGATTAACAGTATTTATAAGCATATAAAATAATTGCCTAAAGAAAACTTCCTATCTTAAAAATTGTCACCTGTATGGCAGTTTTGCTATGTTTCAGATTCAAACTATTTGACAAGTAAACTTCTCTAACTTGCTCATTCCTTTGAATTGCTTTATGCCAACTTGCTTGTTGTCCACGGTTTGGTTGTTTGACAGCTTATCTTGCTTATGCTGTCAACCTTGAAAACTTGGCCATTTCCATACTTTGTCCGTCTGACAAGTCTTATTACCAACTTTGTCGAAAGTTGGGTTTTTACCTTTTTTCTGTTACTTCTATTTCTCCGTCAGTCAGCTGAGTATATTCGTTGGGAATTTTACTGGTGACGAATGTGTTTCTTTCTTGACGGCTTTATCTGTCTAACATACCAACTTCTGTCAATTTTTTAGTCTGCCAACTCTGCTGAATTCGACTCTTCATGGTGGTTATCTGACAACTCTTCCTTCAATTCTTCTGTCATCCTGTCGGAGCCTTTTCTGTCAAGAATCTGAAATTCTTCTATTAACAATTGTCTTACAACTTGCTCTATATTTATTTTTTATTATATACCAAATTTTAAGAATTTACCATTGTTCAAATCCGTTGACATGTTTTCAAAGATTTCGTATCAAGGCTCGGGTCAGCGATGGTACAGATTCTGCAGTTTTTATAATATTCGATCAAGAGGCGGCAAATTATTTCAATAAAAGCTGTTTGGAGATGATTCATACTAGCAAGATTACAAATTCAGTCCCATCCGAAATTGAAGAAATGATAGGTCAAACATTCCTCTTTAAGGTGAAGCGAATTGGGCTTTCAGTATCGGACCAGGAAAAATCCTATTGTGTTGAGAAACTCAGTGACAATGCCGACCTCTTGCTCAAGTACAAATATTCCAAGAGCATACACATATAGCTTGACCGCTAACGAGGATGTTCAATGCATTTGTATGCATAGCAATGCTTCTTTCAATCATTGTATTTGAATTTCAATTTGTTTATTTTATCTACTTAATGATAATCAATATTCGGTTTGGATATCTATTTCGTTTAATGTAAATTTGTTTGGTTATCGCCATTAATGGAATACAAATTTTATGCCATTATGCTGACTGATGAAGGCCAAAAATTTGGCATTATTACTAATATACGGGATACAAAATCCAGTTCCACTATCATTGTGAAAATAACGTGCTTCGAAATCTAATTAATGACTAATGAAAAAGGAAATTTGTCTAATTATAATGCTATTTAAACCACTAAATAGACCACTTAAATTTTGGCATATATGAATCATTAAACCAATAATTCAAATCACCCGTAAGGGATCATTATTCAGTTCAAATTTCAATAACTAATTTACACTATATAGTAAGATGCTATTTTTTAAATGCTATTTTTATAATGCTATTTTCAAAAACTAAATAGGCCACTGAAATTTCGGCCAAAATGAATCATACTTCCAAAAATTCAAATCAGCCTTAAGGGATCGTTATTCAGTTCAAATTTCAATAACAAATTTAGACTAAATAGTTCCATGCAGATATATCAACATCTTATACAATAACAAAAAATTGAAATTATGCGTCTTATACAAATCTGACTATGATTCAATAAGCCCTAATTCAATCTGTAATTAATGGAATATACAAAATCTGCACTAATTGATTTTAATTTTAGGTATTGAAACGTCAATCGATCATTATGTCTATCAAAACACAGATTCAAACAACAATAGCAGCTGTGCATAAATACACATAAGAAATTTACATAATGATCACCAGCTGTGCATTAATTCATCAATTATTTTAATATTATTGCAGCAATACTATATTCTCAAAAAACAAATCCGACTGTGATTCAGTATTAAGCCACAAGCAATATGTAATCCATTGACTTCAAATTTGAAATGACAAAGAGTTGTATATTTGACCCAATAGACCACTTAAACTTGTGCATAAATATTTCAAAAATCGAATTATGCATGTCCAGAAATCAGTATCCCAACAATTCTAATAACATCAAATATTTCTATTTTTATATCAATATCTAATTTGGATTAATGACTAAAGAAAAAATAAAATTGGAGTCAATAGGAATGCAATAAATGTAATATGATTGCCATGCAAATTGTACGCTTAAAAATCGTCTGTACCAAGGATTATTAAAACACCATTAAAAATCATCAATTTTTTTTTTTTAAAAAAAGTAATATTAAATACCTACGAGTCAAGGTATTGATTTAAATTGAAGGTATTGATACGTCACTCAATATTCCTAATTGATACGTCAATCAATCATGGAAACAAATTCAGCATGTGCACCTCTGCCGTCCTATATAAACGAACGACAGATTGCAATACCGACTAACTACAGTATAGTTGACCATTTTTCTTTCGCGATTTTCACAAAAATTGTAGACAATCTTCGATCATCCAGATGACACTACATAGCAGATATAACTCCAAAACCCGATGATTGGTGTTTGGTTGTGAGGGTTGTTAGGCTTTGGAAGGCGTCTAGCCTTTCAAATAATGACCAACCATATTCTACTGAGTTAGTTCTAATGGATGCCAAGGTATCGACACCGTTTATATACATTAGTTTAACTAATACTTCAACATTTTGATCATCTTTTTAAATTTGCAGAATGACAAAATACACGCATCAATAAAAACCTCACTAATCTACAAGTTTGAAAAGGTAGGTATAAGGGAAGGTTGTGTTTATATGATGATCAAATTTGGTGTCGCTGCCAACGTAGGTGCTTACCTCGCAAGCAGACACCAGTATAAACTCAATTTTCAGTTCCATACTAAGGTAACAAAGCATATAGACAGTGCTGTTTCCGTTGACATTTTTTCATTTACTTATGTTTTTAAAATGGAACACGATAGCGACTACTTGGTTGGTAAGTCAAAAATGTTTTGTCAGGTAATGTTCTATCATACAAAAATAGCATCTTTACACCTTTGCTTCTTTCTACGGATGTTGTGGGGATTTTTAGGGGACATGGAACAGAGAAGGAAATTATCCGGGATGGAATCAACAAGTCCAAGCTCAATATCATGGAACTTGATAACGATGGGTTAGTATCGTGTCATGGATAGCTTTTCGTTTATTGATTTAAATGCGTAATTGTTGATTTTCGATTTCTATTCTCAATTTATTTATTAGATATCGTTTTAAATGCACCCAATTTGGAGAATATGTTGACGAACTGAACTCTTTCTTATCATCTGGTGATAAGAACAGTGTTGCGGTTGTAATTATGTTGGCTAAGGTCAAGATGTTCCTAGGTATTTGTTTAACTATCAAACATTAACTTTGACAATTCAGTGATATGTGTTATTTTTTAACCTATAGACTGATTATGTTCATCATTTTAGGGAAACCAGTTTTACAGAACGCAATCAACTCTACCAAGATTCTGTTCAATCCTGATTCTCCACAAATTGTGGACTTGAGAAAGAGGTATGTCACTGTGTGTAAATTTCAATAACTACAATAATACATGATGATTATTTGCTTGCATTTTATTACATGCCACTCTATCAATTCAAGGATGGCATCAACATATGACTCGCCAACTGGTGGAATATCTCAACTACAAGATTCAAGCAAGCTTGACTTGGTTAACGAGTTTTTGGCTATGACTCCTAGGAGTACCATTCAGGCATTGAAAGAATGCAATCAGGTTAGTCATTATTAAAGCAGAGAAAAATCGGAGAATGAATCAGAATTGGCTTCCTACAGATACACACCCCAAGCCATATTTATGAATGTTTATCTTTCCGCAGGAATCTTGTCCATGTCACACCAAGGTGCTGATAATAACAACTTCAAATTTGCTTGTGCGTAGAGATTTTTTTGGGGGACAATTTTGTTATTTTTAATTAACTAATTTTTAACTCCAATTTCATAGATACCTAATCAAGATTAGGGTCATTGATGACACCGATTCTGCGACCTTTGTTGTGTTTGATCGGGATGCCACTACTTTGTTCAATGGGAGAACGTGCTTAGAGATGGTGGACTATGTCAACAAGGTTGTCAGCATTTGCTATGAGTTTTAATTAAATTTGTCACTTGCAATTCTTACTTATAAAAAATGAATTAATATACATGTGTGTCTTTTTCATCCCTATAGAGCAACAACCCAGATGCCATCCAAGAGTACTTTTCCAAATTGGTTGACAGGTCTTTCCTATTCAAAGTTGAAACATCTGCCCATGCGATGGGAACACTCATATCGTGTTAGGCGCCTAACAGGATGCTGACCTGATCCTTAGGTTCCGTAAAGCAAAGGGTGAAAAGGTCCATTTCATGTTCTGATATGAGCCTACTTACATGTGCATCAATACTGATTGCATTGATATATGTTGATTTTGAACCTAAAATTCATGTTATAGGAAATTGTTGCTGAAGAAGGGGACCATTATGGTGACAATTCAAGCTTTGCAGATCAAGTTGACAAGACTCCGATATCTCAGGCATATATCCAACTACACTAATCTTATTGGCTGAATATATTAATTGATTATAATGTCCCTATTTATCAATTTTTTATTTTTTTAGGCAGACTATTAATCAATTTATTAAAACATGATATCTTTTCAAAACAGGACTTGATGTCCAAATTCTCTGACTCAATTGGCGAAACTGGTGAGGCTTCTAAGGAGAATAGCTTAATTGATTTGTGCAAGGATCCTGACGAGACTCCTCTAGCAAAAAGGACCTACCCTATGGACACTGTTGTAGATGCTGACTTAACGCCCATGACGCTCCTTAAGAAAGACATAAAAATTGAGAAGGAGTAGCCATTGTCATCGAGACTCTCAAAATGGATAACATATGATTTGGGTTTTCAGATTATTTCCCCTAATAAAACTGTTTGTTTTGGGTTTTTCTAGATTTGAGTTTTGTTCGGAATACATTATGGCTTTTGTTTTTTGATGCAATACATTCAGTGCTTTGTTTTTTGTATGACTGCAATCAATGCATTGCTTTTGGAGTCCTAAAATTCCAGTTTCAATAATTAAAATGAAGCCTATTGTAAAAAATTGAAGTAGATCAACAGGCAAAAAAAATATATGACTATTCTATGCCTATATATCAAAAAGATAAATGAGACAACAAGAAGTTATATATTTTTGGTGTCAAATTAAACGTGATATCTGTGGATGCACTTGCTGAGAGTGCTACCAAGTATTCAATATTGTGGGGGAAAAGTTCCAAGAGTACCAGATTCTTACAATCACATTAAAATCCTGTTGTAGGCAAACCCTGAGTCAATACATTGTCAATTCTCAAATTTACAGTGTGAGGAAGGGTTTTGTCAGCTAAATTTATCGTTTTAGATTGTATAAAAACCCAACAAATTATATGTTATGGACCATAATCAACAAATTATAAATTCTAAAAAATTACTGAGTTATGATGCATTTAAATTATTGAATAGGGAATAGAATATGAATAATTAAATAAGAATGTAAAACCTGGACCTAATGGATTGTATCACTGAATCACAATGGACGTTTAATGAGCTCCTTATCACTGAATCACTAATATAACCACACTTTCGCATTTGAACAAACATAAATTTGTTGGTTTTCTAATTACGGAAAAGATAATTAGGAAAAAATTTAAAACTATGTAAAATCTGCCAGCCTCTTAAGTTATGATGGAATAACTTTCTAGGTCTGCAGTGATTAGAGAAAAAATATTGTTTTACGGTGAAGGGCACACATCAGACACTTATGAAATTATGAAAATAACTTAATATGTAATTATATATGAAAACTCAATTAAATTTAGATTTATAGCATTGGTTGATAACCAGGATATTATAATACTGGTACAATTGGTGCAAGAATTATGCTACTAACATGCACAATAAAATTCAGTGTGAATACCAGAAAATTAATCACGTGACAATAATCAAGAGACAATAAAAGAGATCTTATTACTTTATATTAATTAGACATTAACCACGCCTCCCTACTTTTGTAGCATTAAAAAGTAGAATATTTCACTGTATCAGACAATTGATATCTCTAGTTATAAATTAATCACCATTTGTGTTTAAATGATAGAGATTTTTCTCAAATCACACATGCAACTTTCAAATCACTAATCCATTTAGACATCTAAAATTGATGCAGAAAACTTAACCAATTAGACATTACTTCAAAGATATCTTTACTTAATGACAATTAAAAAAAAATTATCTACCGTAGCAATAAATTGTAACCAATTATGTGCAATTGTCCAGCTGCTGATGCTAAACTCTGGTCATTACATTATACACGTGTAAATTTCCATCATCAAAGCTTTACTTAACGACAATACAAAAAATATCTATCATCTTCAATTTTGCCATTTTTTGTATCCGAATTAGTCATATCAGGGAGTGAGTTTCGCAATTTGTAATATTGAAGTCAGTCTCTCGAACAATTATAGCCATACCTGAAAACATCAACTTTCATGGAGTGATACCTTCACATGAATGCATTCATACAATAAAAAATCAATAGCGTCAAGCATTCACAAATCCGGACTTGGACGCAATAGTCCATCAACCTGTGAAAAAGGTAAATTTCTTCAAACTTCAGTCCATATTATTTGGTTCTTTGTACGAAATTACTCACAGAACTACAACCATATTCACAAACCATCTTCATTGACAGGGTTATCTTTGTTCAAAGCATCTTTCACGAAATTATTCATAGGTTTGAGGCAGATTTTATCCCTGGTTTTTTTTACTGCAAAGGTTACGCGTAAAAAGAACCAAACTGAATGACTGAAACTATCAGACCAAAAGTCTTCACAATGAGGATTATATAATTCATTATGACTATATGTATTGCGATTTTAAATACCATAATTGGAATATATGCAGTGTATTTATTGAGCAAACATATGGATGCTTCAAAATCAACAACCGCATGTGCAAGAAGGAAGATGCTAATGGCCCAAAAATCTTCAGCAAAAACAGGTTTCCACCAAATTTGAAATATTAAAAATTAATTAGAGATACATCTACATCCATGAGTTTTTAATATTCACATGATATTAATTTTTGCAATATATATGGCCACTGTTTTCAATAGATGAAAACTCCAGCCAACTCAAAAACTTATGCCACTTGCATGATTCATCAGTTCCCAGTGTTGTCAGGACACCTTTGTCAACATTAAATAGTGGTAATATAATTCCTTGGATGATTTATATGGTGTATATTTTTTTGACATTTAAACTCGATTTTATGGAATATTTTAATATGCATTTGACTACGATGTGTGATGTACATTTTTTTTTACTATCACATAGGCAATAGTCCCGTGCTTAATTCTGTCGGCGAGGTTTTAGTGGTGAGCACTTCACTGAAAAATTGATCCTCCATGCTTCATCTTCTGCTCTTGCTCGAAAAAGGAGGAAGAACATTATTGCTCCAAAAACTGCAACCAAAAGGACTATTGAAGGTCGTTTTCCAAAACTTACTGCTCGAATCTTTAAGAACCATTATTAATATATTATATTTTAAAATTTATGAATTGTACATCTACAGGTTTCCAACAAATTTGAAATATTGGAAATTAATTAGAGATACATCTACATCCATGAGTTTTTAATATTGACATGATATTAAATTTTGCAATATATATGGCCTCTGTTTTCAACAGATGAAAACTCCAGCCAACTCAAAAACTTATGCCACTTGCATGATTCTCCAGTTCCCAGTGTTGTCAGGACACCTTTGTCAACATTAAATATTGGTAATATATTTCCTTGGACGATTTATATGGTGTATATTTTTTTTGACATTTACACTCGGTTTTATGGAATATGATAATATGCATTTGACTACGATGTGTGATGTACATTTTTTTTTACTATCACATAGGCAATAGTCCCGTTCTTAATTCTGTCGGCGAGATTGTTAGTGGTGAGCAATTCTGTGAAAAATTGATCCTTCATGCTTCATTTACTGCTCTTGCTCGAAAAAGGAAGAACATTATTGCTCAAAAAACTGCAACCAAAAGGACTATTGAAGGTAGTTTTCTAAAACCTACTGCTCGAATCTTTGAGAATCATTATTAATATATTATATTTTAAAATTTACGAATAATTATATACTCATTTATATATTCCATGTGCCACTCAATGTACAGATTTAGGTGTTGGTTCAAATGGTCAGGGGTCTTTCCAAAATATTCACAGAAAAGAACATGATAGAAGAACTTGCAGATTGTTCAATTCCACGCTACTACCTCCTGTCCCAAGCCCAGAGACGATTACTGCAATGCATTACTACTACACATTTTTGACAGGTATTGTTGTCATTAATTATCTGCATATTATTCCCTTTTTGTGTTTAGGATAAAATTGAATGGTTTATTTGTTTCACTATTTTCTTTAAATTTTTAAGATTGTACAAGTGTTTCATCTTTCCATTGTTAGGAGTCGATCATCAATCCATTCAGCATACTACCACCACTCCAAGCATCGCAACACCAAACTCAGAAGTCCTAAATCCAACTTATTCCATTGTACGGAACAAACATATAAATCACTCGGCTCATGTCATCCAATCAATTGGTTCCACACGTTTGGTTCTGGACAATGAGTCGGTGTATTCCTGAATTAGGTTTGTGCATATATGCTACCCTGTGAACAAAATTTTCAAAAGGAAAATCAATGTTTACCTATTTTCTTTAGATTCACCATTTGTAATTAACCTAAGAGTGTCACTGCTAATGATAGGTCTTTCCGGTGATGAACACATGCCCGAGTTTCAGTCAGAACTGTATGACAGAGCTGAGATAGAGTGTATGTGGAACCATAAAACTATACTTCTATGAAAAATGCATGTGTTTCATCAATCAAATATTTCACTAAGGTAGCTGATATGTAATGTTGTCTATCCTGCAGCATGTCTAGATTTTGGGAGTCCTTCATACCACTGTGTCCATTGTATGGGTCTATTTTGGTTTGAGGAAAGGCCTGACAAATCAAGGAAGACGATGAAAAATGGTTTTTTTATGTGTTGTATAAAAGGAAGAATACAACTATCACTCTGGAAAAAGCCTCCAGACTTATTGTTCAATCTATTGCATGGAATTGATCACAGGAGTACCCACTACAATGACAATATAAGAGCATACAACATGTTTTCGTTCACTTCTATGGGAGGTAAGATTGAAGGATCTATAATTGACGGTGGTGGTCCACCACAGTTTATTCTCAGTGGGCAGAATTTCCATCGCATTGGTAGTTTGTTGCTGGACAGTAGTTCTAAGCCAAAATTTGCTCAACTATATATACGATGATACTGATAATGAAGCTGTCAACCGAGTCAATCACTTCGGGTATTTCTGAGAAAAAGATTGAATAATTAAATAGTTGCTTCTGCTAAAACACTTCTAATTATTATTCTATTTTTCATTGTAGAATAAATAAGGGATCCATATGCTTTGATGACTCCTTGGTTCGAGAACTTACAGAAATGGTTGATGCCCACAATCAATTGGCCAAGTCCTTTCGCATGGTTAGGCACTTTGTTCAACATCAAGAAGCATCTAAGTTCTGCTTAAGATTGTTCACACATCGCTCAAAAGTCAAAGGATGCAAGAATCTACAATCTTCCCACTACTAAAGAGGTAGCAGCCTTAATTGTAGGTGATTTGGACAACATGGAAAGGGGCAGAGATATAGTTGTTAAAAACATTGGCGGGGAGTTGGAAAGACTTCATGAGACTCATACGTCCTTTATTCCACTCCAATTTCCGTTATTGTTCCCTTATGGAGAGGACGGTTATAAGGAAGACATACCGATAAGGGATTCATAGGTAGACGATGAAAATCGTAGGAATACAAGGGTAGCACTACGAGAATTCATTGCATTCAGAATCCAACAGAGGGACGTCGAGTTTGGTGATATTGACAACACTAGGAGGCTATTCATCAATTTGTAGTGGACTGCTATACAATGATAGAGTCACAAAGATTATCCTGGGTAAGACAAAATCAAAAGGTGATAAGATGTGATGTTCTAAATGGGTTGCAAGATGCAGTCAGCAGAGGAGAGACATGTCCTAATTTGGTAGGTAAACGTATCGTATTACCCTCATCGTTCACCAGTGGAATGAGATACATGTTCAACAACTGTCAGGATGCGATGGCCGTGTGCAAAAGATTTGGATATCCAGATCTATTCATAACGGTTACATGCAACTCAAATTGGAACGAAATTAAGGAGTTCGTTTCTATCACAGGACTAAGCCCATTGGATAGACCTGATATCGTGTGTCAAATTTTCAAGATCAAACTAGACCAGATGATGATAGATTTCAAGAAAGATAAGATATTCGGAAAAATTGATGCAGGCACGTTATCTTGACAAGTTTACTTTTATTGAAATTTATTAACATTACTTTTTTGGGATATTCATTAAATTCATTTTTTTATCTTTAAAATGTAGGAATGTATACCGTGGAGTTTCAGAAGAGAGGTCTTCCCCATGCTCATATACTGTTATGGCTTAGTGCCGAGAATAAGTTGAAATCTGGCAGAGATATTGACAATGTTATTTCAGCCGAATTGCCTAATCCAACAGTCTATCCTCGATTATATGATGCAGTTTCAAGCTACATGATCCATGGGCGTTGTGGACGTGCAAACCCAAGGTCTCCATGCATGAAAGAGAGGAAATGTAGCAAGTTTTCCCCCAAGAGTTTCCAACCTTCTACCCTAATTGATGACCAGGGCTATCCTATGTATAGACGTCGTGATTCTGGCCTTTTGTGGAGAAAATGGGGGTAAAGTTAGAAAATCAAGTGTTGTTCCATACAATCCTTATATTCTAATACGGTATGGAGGACACGTCAACATTGAGTATTGTAACAAGTCTAACTCTATCAAGTATTTGTTTAAATACGCCAGCAAGGGTCCTAATCGACCTACCTTACAGATATGCAATGATGTAGGACATAAAGACGCCAGTCAGACAGTTGATGAAATTAAAAGATATTATGATTGTAGGTACCTGTCGCCGTGTTGTGCTTTGTGACAAAGCTAAACATAGCCGATCCCAAGCCCGGATAAAAGGAGAGGGTTGTGTTAGGCCATCGACAGCCAACGTAAAACTTAGTCGAATCTCTATGACATGGATCAACGACGTAATAATGCTAATGCTAGGCCGTTGCCCAGAAGCAACGTGCTGTATAGCTCGAGTACAGTGTCAAAAGAGCAAGGGCCGCTGCATCGCCGCCTGGATGTAGTGAAAAATAAGCAAGGGTTCCCACATTTTTGTGAACGAGTGTGGGTAAAGAAGCTAGCTCACGAGAGTAGGATTCGCTTTGGAACGTGGAATATAGACACACTTACAGGTAAATCAATGGAAATAGTTGACACTATGATTAGGAGGAGGATCAATTTCATGTGCCTACAAGAAACTAAGTGGGTGAGAGAAAAGGCAAAGGAATTAGACTCTTCGGGTTTTAAGCTTTGGTACACTGGCAAAGTAAAATTGAGAAATGGGGTGGGCATAATTGTGGATAAATATTGGAAGAATGATATTGTGGATGTAAAAAGGGTTGGAGATAGGATCATTGCCCTAAAATTTGTAGTGGAACAAGACACCTTTAATGTGATTAGTGCTTACGCACCTCAGGTAGGGTTAGAAGAACACTTAAGGTAATTTAGAAGGCCTAATTCAGGAAATACCGCTAGGTGAAAAGATTTTCTTAGGAGGTGACCTAAATGGGCATGTAGGGAGGGCACCTAGAGGTTACGACGGTTTGCATGGGGGATATGGCCTAGGGGAGGTAAATGGTGAGGGCAAGTCTATTTTGGACTTTTCATCTGCCTTCGATCTTACTATAGCCAATACGTGTTTTAGGAAACGTGAGGAGCATCTTATCACGTACAAAAGTGAGGTGACAAGCTCTCAAATAGATTTCTTTCTTATTAGGAGATCGGATAGAAATATTTGCTTGGACTGTAAAGTCATACCTGGAGAGAGCTTGATTACCCAACATAGAGTCTTGGTCATGGATGTAAGAGTTAAAAGGAGTGTGAAGAGAAGAGGCCACGAAAAGGTTTCAAGGATCAAGTGGTGGCAACTGAAGGGTGAAAAACAAAGGATCTTCCAACACAAGGTTTTGGAGGGAGGGTTTTGGGAGGCAAACGGAAGTGCAAATGTTATGTGGGACAAGATGGCCAAGGGGATTAGGAAGGTAGCTTTAGAGATGCTTGGTGAATCAACAGGATTCGGACCTAAGGGTAAAGAATCCTGGTGGTGGGATGAAAGTGTGCAAGCTAAGGTTCGGGTTAAAAGGGAATGTTTTAAAGTTTGGTCTTTATGTAGAAATGCTGAAAATTGGGAAAATTATAAGGTGGCCAAAAAAGAGACCAAGAAGGCAGTGAGCGAAGCTAGAACTAAAGCTTTTGAAGGGTTGTATCAATCCTTCGGCATCAAAGATGGTGAGAAATCTATTTATAGGCTTGCTAAAAATAGGGAAAGAAAGACAAGAGACTTGGACCAAGTGAAGTGTATTAAGGATGAAGAAGGTAAAGTTTTGGTTAAGGAACAAGATATTAAAGATAGATGGAAGAATTATTTCCACAAGTTATTTAATGAAGGATTTGAAGTTTTATCATGCTCACAGGTGCTTGACATCAGAGAGGAGGACCAAAATTACACTTTTTATCGTAGAATCCAAGAGCATGAGGTAAAAGAAGCTTTGAGAAGAATGGATAATGGCAAGGCAGTTGGACCGGACAATATACCTGTGGAGGTATGGAACAGTCTAGGAAATAGAGGCATTAGTTGGCTCACGAAGTTTTTTAACGAGATTATGAGGTCAAAGAAAATGCCGGACGAATGGAGGAGAAGCACTTTAGTTCCGATTTACAAGAACTAGGGAGATATACCAAATTGCGCAAATTATAGGGGGGGTTAAGCTTATGAGTCATACTATGAAGCTATGGGAAAGGGTGCTTGAACGGAGACTAAGAAAAGAAACTAAAATCACCGACAACCAATTTGGTTTTATGCCCGGGAGGTCGACCATGGAAGCAATTTACTTGCTACGACGAGTGATGGAACAATATCGAAGGGATCAAAAAGATTTACACATGGCCTTCATTGATTTGGAGAAAGCGTATGATAGGGTGCCAAGAGAGGTTTTGTGGAAATCCCTAGAAAAGAAAGGTGTTCGGATTGCCTATATTCGAGCTATCAAGGATATGTATGAGGGGGCCACGACTAGTGTGAGAACGTAGGGTGGAGCCACAGAAGATTTCCCAATAACCATAGGCCTGCACCAGGGGTCAGCTTTAAGCCCCTATCTTTTTACCTTGGTCTTGGATGTACTTACGGAGCACATTCAAGAGCCAGCACCGCGATGCATGCTTTTCGCTGATGATATAGTCCTAATTGGAGAGTCGAGAGATGATATAAATGGAAGGTCCACTTGGAGACAAGCTTTAGAAGCACATGGCTTCCGCTTGAGTAGAAGCAAGACGGAGTATATGGAATGTAAGTTTAGCAAAAGGCGAAACACCTCTAGCTTAGAGGTGAAAGTTGGAGACCACAACATACCACAAGTCACACGGTTTAAATATCTTGGGTCTATTATACAAAATGACGGAGAAATTGAGGGAGATGTAAACCATCGGATTCAACCAGGGTGGTCGAAATGGAGGAAGGCTTCGGGTTTTTTGTGTGATAAAAAGGTACCTCTTAAGCTAAAGGGAAAATTTTACCGTACAGCTATTAGACCGGCGATGTTGTATGGGACGGAGTGTTGGGCGGTAAAAAATCAACACGAGAGTAAAATCAATGTAGCAGAGATGAGAATGTTGCGCTGGATGAGCGGAAAAACAAGACGTGATAGGATTAGGAATGATAGCATTAGAGAGAGAGTTGGGGTAGCACCTATTGTAGAAAAGATGGTTGAATCTCGACTTAGGTGGTTTGGGCATATATGGAGGAGACCTTTAGATTCTGTAGTAAGGAGAGTGGACCAAGTAGAAGGCAATCCAATAGCTAGAGGCAGAGGTAGGCCAAGAAAAACTATAGGAGAAACTATTAAGAAAGATTTGGAGGTCAATGATTTAACTATTAACATGATTCATGATAGAACATTATGGCGCCGTATGATCCATGTAGCCGACCCCACCTAGTGGGATAAGGCTTGGTTGTTGTTGTTATTGTAGGTACCTGTCGCCGTGCGAAGCTGTTTGGAGAATTTATGCTTTTGATATACATCACAAGTGGCCACCTGTACAAGATTAATGTTTCACCTACCTAATCACCAGAATGTTTATTGGGAAGACAAGATGATATTGAGACGATTGTCAGAAGGAATGAGGATGGACCTACAATGTTTCTTGCACGGTTCGAAGTAAATAAAATTTTTTGTGAGGGCAGATGCTTGACATATTCTGAATTCCCATCCAGATTTGTGTATCTCTTAGAAGAGAAAAGGTGGTAGCCAAGAAAAAAGGGTCAAAGCATCGGTAGGCTTAATTACGTTCCTCCTGGAATTGGGGAGCTATATTATATTAGAATATTGTTAACAGTTCAGAGAGGTTGCACTGACTATGTTTGTCTGCGGACGATCAATGGAGTAACATACAGAACTTTCCAAGAAGCATGTCATGCAATGGGTCTATTAGCAGACGATAGGGAGTTCATAGATGCAATTACCGAAGCGAGTGAGCTTTCCTCCAGAAATCAACTGCGAAGGCTGTTTGTTACTTTGTTGGTTATGAATACAATGACCGAACCAGCTGCGGTCTGGGAAGCCACATGACCGTTATTGTCTGATGGTACAGCCTATGACAGAAGGAGGGAATTAAATATGACTGGTACATATTTTTAACATTTGTTTTTTATGATCTTTTCTTGCTTCAACCGTCTTTAACACATAGAATTTTATTGCAGGTCTACTAATTGAATATGATGAGTTAAAAAATCTGTCTTATTGAAGTGGATACGTTGCTCCAGTCAAATGGGAGATCTCTAAGAGACTACTCTTCTATGCCATTCCTAGACGTATTAGATGTGTTAGACTTCCAGAATAGATTGATTGTTGATGAACTTAGCTACGATCGAGATGATATGGCAAGAAAACACTACACTCTGATGGAGTTGTTGACCCGAGAACAAAATAATGTGTACAATGAGATTATGGTGGCAGTTTTGTCTGGTTCCGATGGTTTTTTTGTTATATGGTTATGGTGGTACTGGAAAGACATTTCTTTGGAAAACTCTATCTGCAGGTCTACGTTCCCAAGGAATAATTGGGTTGAATGCAGCTTCCAGTGACATTGCCTCCCTACTATTGCCTCGAGCTCAGACTGCTCATTCTACGTTCTCTATTCCATTGGTCATCAATGAAGACTCCACTTACAATATTAATCAAGGGAGCGCAAGAGCAAGACTTTTTCTCCACGCCAAACTTATTATATGGGATGAGGCACCGATGATGAATAGGTTTTGCTTTGAGGCTTTTGACCGGACAATGCGCGATATAATGTCAGCTCAAGATAAGGATAACATTAACAAACCCTTTGGAGGAAATGTTGTTGTCTTAGGTGGTGATTTCAGACAGATATTGCTTGTCATTAGGAAAGGATCGAGGCAGGACATTGTTGGTGCAGCTATAAATTCATCTATCAATTGGACAAGTTGCAGGGTTTTGAGACTCACGACTAACATGAGGCTACGTTCCTCATCAAACAACACAGACCAAGAGGATATAAAACGATTTGTGAAATGGATCCTGCTGCTCCTTTGCTATCTTTGGTAGGGTTTGCCTATCTTGACCTATTACAGAACATGAACATGACACAGTATTTTCAAGATCGAGGAATACTCGCACTAACTCTAGAATCGGTCGAACAAGTGAATGATTGTGTCATCTCAATGATTCCGAGTGATCTAAAAGAACATCTTAGCTCTGACTCTGTCTGCCGATCTGACGAAGATAGTGAAGTACAAGGTGAATGGTTCACCACCGAGTTTCTAAATGAGATTAAATGTTCTGGAATTCCAAATCATAAATTGAGGTTGAAGGTTGGAGTCCCAACCATTCTTGTGAGGAACATTGATCAGGCCGCTGGCTTATGCAACGGAACTAGGCTTTTGGTCAACAAGCTCGAAAATAATGTTATAGGTGCAACTGTTTTGACAGGAACTAATGTAGGGGACAAAATATGGGTACCTAGAATGAACCTGGTGCCAACTGACCTTGGCTTGCCCTTCAAATTCCAAAGGAGACAATTTCCATCGGCTTTATGTTTTGCAATGACAATTAATAAAAGTCAGGGACGATCTCTTTCTCACAGCGACATATATCTTTCAAGGCCTGTATTCACTCACGGTCAATTGTATGTTGCAGTATCTAGGGTGAAGTCAAGAAAGGGTCTCAAGTTTTTGATCTTAGATGATGATCAAAAAGTATGCTCATCAACCAAGAATCTGGTTTACCGAGAAGTATTCAACAATGTGTAGACATCCACTACATAACAACAAGGTGTCTTTTCTTTCCTATTACATATGTTGATCATTTCTATGTTCTTACCATTTCAATCTTTCAATATTTTGACGTGTTAACTCTATTCATGGCTTCTTCAAATGATATGTATGTGTCTTTGTTACATAAGATAGAACAAAATGATTGCTTAATACACAGTTATTTATTTATGTTTAATTTTGGTTCATACAATCTATCATATCATTTTTGTTCCCGTTTTACTAGCTACTGAGACTAATTTCGAAGCTAAGTACTTGCCAACCTACAACAAGATCAATCAGCTCTACGATCTTTCAACAAGTAACTTTATGGATTGTTCTGTTTTAAATTAAAAACAGAACATAAAACCTCCTATTGATGTATTTAATCTTATTGATATATTTTATAAAATATATGTTTGATTGAATAATCCAGTAATAGCAAAAAACACACTTGCAGAATGACAAATTATATAACATCCATTGCTAATATTACCTTTGCAGTGATATCATCATAACCTGATGCCAGCAATGAACATGTGGGATCCCATTTGACACGATTGACTTCAACCTGAAATTGCAGAAAGGTAATTATCAGACAGTAAAAACTTATCCAGTCATTGTATTGTATTTTTTGCTACATAAAACTTACTTGAAACCCAAAAATTAGTATTGATATGTTAATTTTATTATGGTGTTGTATGGATTATTCCTACAGTATTATGTTTCTTAAAAAAAATCTGTCAATATATTTTTACAAATGGTGCTTCAATTATTAACCCTGTCAATATGTTTGTGTTTCTTTCAGGCTCACACAACATCCATTAGGAAATTGAACCGCTGTATGTCAATTCAAATAAAAACTATGCAAGCAAAAGGTTTAGGAAGGGCCAAAACAAAGCTTCTATCAAATCGTGAATTTCCTGAGAAATTTTTGTGCTTAAAATTATCTTAATTTTGCACAGAAATGCCTGTACAGTCTATAAGTACAAATAGAGTTCAAAATGGTTGATAACCCAACTAGCACTACCATTTAGGTTATTATATTCACTATGTATATCATGTTTGGTGTCAACAAAAATAAAGGATGCTGACTATTTAGATTAAACATCTTAATATTACGATACTCACTCTAGGTTCACAAAGATATAATCTTCCAATGGGTATCCACCACCATGGTCAAATGAGAGTACAAGATGAGATCCCTGAAGAATTTGTTTCACCAAAATGCAATAGCAGAAAGCATATAAGAAGTCCATCAATTGCTCTGCACATATAAGAACCCCATCATAAGGGAAGTACCAATATATATCAGAATTACATCAGAAGGGAGAGATTTGATTCCCTAATTTCAAAAAATTTTCATGGCACAAAAATAAGACTAACGCAGATGAATTTCAACCATTTGATAAAATCAAATGACCCCAATAACCGTAATACTTACGAAGACTCTCTACTTCCAGTTTTCTGGTAACGAATCCTGCATTATTCTCCACCAAGCCACAACCTTTCTTACTTTTTCTTATATTCTCATAACAAAAGCAATCTGAAAACCCATCGACTTTTTCAGAGCTGAAACATCAAAAAAATAAAGACAACACCAAAAGAAGTGAAGGGTTAAGGAAAATTAAAAATGCGAGGAGAGAGAATAACATTGAATAAGTTGAGGACTTGGAAGATACCTCAATCTCACTCAATCTCTCCTCCTTCCTCTTCAATTCGGCTTCATAAGTCGATCATTCATTTTCTCCTTATAATCAGTTTCAAGGACGCCTCCTAGGATTGTGCCAGCCATGATCCGAACGTATCCCCACCTCTGAGAAGGAGCACCCCTCACTGATTTTCTCATTCTTACACTCGCTTTCCCTCTCGATTTTCTCGACAACCTTTCTTACTTTATCTCTTTTTTTTTAAAAAAATAATATTACAAGATAATATGTATGAAACTATGTGAGCATATTAATTAATTTATATCAGGAAAAAATGGAACTATGGTTTGGTGTAAGGAACATTTGAGAGTCGTAAGAGAGAGAGGGGAGCAGAAAAACTTGGGCGATGGAGGCTTCATCTAGATCTACTTGCTCATGCTACGTTGGGAGGAGAAGATGGACACGTGTGATATGAGAGATTCAAACGTGCTTCAGTGTGAAGTATCATGTCTCCTCTCTAATGTCTTTATTATTATATTATTATATATTATACATATCTGGCATTATCTATCTATTATATATATATATATCTATATTTTTTTACCTTTTATTTATTTTAAGTGGGAAGATGTTTCCATGGTCTATCATATGTGTTTGGAAAAACTTTTAACTACGAAGGAACTTTTAATTATTCATGTGTTATGTTTTATCAAATAATAAAAATATTTATTGAATATAAGATTATAATTATTAAATATAATAAATAAACATAGACATAATTCTTTATCATTATATAAATAAAAGTACATAGTTATCGTGGATTAAAGCAGTATGTATTGTTAGGATAAAAAAAATAAAAATTACACTTAAAGCAAATAACTCTTTATCATTATATAAATAATAGTATGTTGTTATCATGTATTAAAAAAGTATGCATTGTTAGGATAAAAAAAAAATTACACTTACATCCACTAAGATTTTGACATGCATGTATATGTTTATTTTAATAACTAAGAGATAAAAATAATAATGATACTAATTTATCTTCATATTATTAAATGTTTGTATAAAAATTATTTTTACACTAACAATATATTACAAATAATCTCATAATTGATTAATTATTTATAACGTTCAATAAAAATAAGAAATTTGACAAGTGTTCTACTTTATCATCCACATTTGAATATAATATTATTTTTTATAATAATTTATTGTTTATATTAAAAAATAAAATTTATTATAAATATTCTATTAATTTTTCATAAGTAAAATATACCCCGTACCGGACATGGGTCCTTACACTAGTACATAATATACAGACAAATATATTATCATATGTTTATTAATTTGCGCCACAGTTAAACAGATGATAATGTGTTTTATTGGGTGTAAGACGTGCTAGTTTGAAAATCTATGAGAAATTAGGAGGTTTTTTATTATCGTGTAAACCGTAAACGTTTCAAATGGTGCAACAGGAAAATGTTCTTGTTATACAAGTACTTGAAAGAACAAAACCGAGAAAGTGTTCAGTTAGAGTAGACCTTTTCTTGCATTACTAATGTTCAGAATTGAGTATCTTCCTTTATGCACTCTCGATCCATGTAATAAGTAAAAGGAACGAGCTCTTCTTAGGCACATATCTGATCTCTTATGTCAATCATCACCTTGTGCGTTTCTAAATAACTTTGGCAATCTACTGGACCGAGACTTCCACTATGCTAAATTACTCCCGATTTGCGTTAGCACGAAATGAGAATCAATGGATAAGAACCTCTTGTTCAATCAACCGAACAATCAGGGGTTAGTTTCATAGGGAGCCGAAGAACTTAAGCCATGAAAATACTCAGGTGGATCTATTCAACTCAAATGACTAATTAGGGTACATTACGAACAAAAAAAATAAAATAAAGTACTGCTATGTTACCAAAAAAATAAAATAAAAAATAGAGTGCTGCTATAGCTTATTGGGCCCGAACTCATATAGCCCGAAGCAGCCCGACTCTCTTCTCTAATAAGGTTCCCTCTAATAATAGATGTTGTAACTTAATTGTGATTGGCCGGAGGCTATAGTCGTCATTTTCGTGCCTGTACCATTCGTACTAATTAAATAGTAGCCTTGTTTGAAAATTAATATGAAAAATTAGGTATAGCTTATTGTGTTAAAAGATTCTTTTCGCAGCCATTTCAACATGCTACGAATTTTGTTATCAAAATGGGTGTAAAAGGAAGTGTTGGGATTACAGGTCAACTTTTTGGTTATAGTTAAACTTAATGCAAACCACGATTGCAAAATGCTATAGTTATGCAATGATAATTTGGTTGTTTATATGAAACATTCCAAAAGCGTCGTTCAATCTTGAGTTACTTTTTTTCATTTTCTACGTTGGACAGAAAAGGTAACCACGAGTGAGTCAAATGGTATTTTCAAAGAAAGGGAAACGATATAGATAAGATCATGAAGGGAGTATATACATAAGCTTCATGCATCATTAGGATTACGATGATGAAGGAAAGTGTAAAATGAGGAAGTGCACTGTGCACGTGAAAGAACGGTAGCCAAGCAGCACCTTCGCTCAAAGATACCTTTCGAAGATTTGTGTTCACACATGACATGGCTACTTTGATTTGAAAGATGTCCTTAGATTCCGGTGTTAACCCTCTTCACACCTAAAACCCACCAACTAATTCCAGCTTTGGTGACCCCGCTGTGTTGATGATTTTCATGTGTTAGGAATACATTCAATCAAAATATTAAATATTAATTATTGCGTATAATATAAAATGCGTCATAATAAAGGTACTCACCAAAATAAGTAATTTTTTATTGAAAAACTAAATACTTCATATTTCTTCAGGGGACTATTTCACATTTTCAAATATCAAATATATCAATTCCTCATAAAAACTTTTTTTTTATTGATTCCTTAAAGAGTGTTATAAAGACACTCGTTAGCATTCTCCATATAAAATTTGGAGTATTGCTAATTAATGCCCTAAAGACATTGGTTAAGGATTTCAAAAATAGAAAAATCTTATTGGAGAGTAGGGATATTCGCGGATTGGATTGGATCGGTTTTGAGCTAAAAACTCATCCGATCTGATGATAAATACACTATGCGGTTTGGATTGGATTGGATGACTTCCAAAAAAAAACGATTCAATCCAATCCAATTAAATGCGGTTTGGATTGGATTGGATTGGATAATTCGGTTTTTATCGACAAAATTTTATATGATTATCTCCAGTCATGTAAAGTTGTATTCAAAAGAAAACCTTAACTGTATAACTATTAACAACTAGAAAAGTAATTTACTAAAAATAAAAACAGCCTTGGTGTAATATTATCAACTCAAAACAGAGAATAGACAGAGAATTCCTTGATTTCAAATCAACAAGGGACCCTCAAAATAGTACTCTCAATCTCCCACACAGCAAGCAATGCAGCAAGAGGGAATGCATCAATGAAAGTACTTGAATCCAAATAAACAAGGAATGCAACAGCTTAATAGCAAAATGTTCCAAGGATGTTCCTTAACAAAATTTCAGAGAGTAGAGACAACAGTTTAATTTCAGAGAGTAATTAAATGTATTTCTAAAATACAAAAAAAAAAAGGATTTGAATCCTGCCAGAAGACAGAAACTAAGAAAATGCTCAGAGTTGCGAAAATCAACAGAAGACAAAAACAAAGAAGAAGCTCAGAGTTGTGAAAATCTTAGAGACCAGGGATTTACCTTGGAGGCAGAGGACAACAAAAGAGTGTGTACTGTGTAGAAGCTCCGAGGAAGAAAGTTGCGAAAATGGGCAGATCTGGTTTCACAAATGAAAAATGCTCAACATGAGAAGAAGAAATAAGAGCAGAAGAAGAAGACAAGATGAAAATAAAGAATAGAAGAAGAAAAGAGGGTTACAAGTACAACTTACAAACAGAGTAGTGGCTACACGCGATGCTTCTCGACAGTCTTCACAGTGGTGACGCCGCGACGATGCTCAGCGGTCTTCACAGTGACGACGACGCGATGCTTCTCGGCGGTCGGCAACTGGAGATCGACGCACGACAACGAGCTAGGTTTGGGATGGCTTGGAGGCGCAGCATGACGACGAGCTAGGGTTGGGACTTGGAGGCGCAACCAAGTGAGTGAGAGTGAGTGAAGTGAGTATCAGAAGCATCTAGGGTAAATGACTAAGGATAAGTAAGGGCACTAATGTAAATACAAGAGTGATAATATATATATATATATATATATATATATATATATATATATATATATATATAATTATACATATACATGTAAAAGATTGGATCGATTTGGATTTGATCGGTTTTTACAATCAGGAACCGAAAAACGATCCAATCCAATTAAATTTTTTTTTTTTTTGCGGTTTTCAGTTAATTCGATTGTCGGCTTTTCGGTTCGGTTACTGCGGTTGACATTGGATTGGATCGGTTGATGAACACCCCTATTGGAGAGTGTAGCTTAGGCCATCTCCAATGGAAAAACCACTCTTTGGTTCTTAACTACGCCTAAGTGGCCCAAGAAATGTCACATTGGATTTAAGGAACACCTCTCAATTTTTGCTCCAATGTCATTGGTTCTTAACTTACTTTTAATGCGTCCCACAATGGACTCCACATTTTTATACTTTTATTTAACTTTATTTTTATTCAGAATTAAATATTAATTCATATATATATATTTTAAATTAAAAATAAACAAATACCCAACAAAAAAAACCAAGAAAACCAAATAACAAGGTTTCATTTAAAAAAAAGTCCATGGGTTGGGCTAAATTACACCACCATGTGGCAATTTGTGGACCAATAAAATTGCCACATGGGTGGGTCAACTTTTCAACCATTCCCAATATATTTATACATTAGTCAAATGTATTGAGTACTGTATATTGCTGTATAGTATACATATTTATAGTATTTATCATTTTTTCCCAAAAAAAATATATTTTAATAACTGAAATATTGGATTGTTAATTATCATTCCGAAATAGATTAATACCCTCAGCGTTTTGAGCTGTTTATCCTCCTTATCCCCTGCCAATCTCACGTCCAAGAACCGCCTCGTCCTCTCGCCATTTCACGTCGTCCGTCACCACTCCTTCACGTTCCGCCATCACGTTGCTTCCCTGCATTACAGGTGGTTCTAGAAAGCAGAAGACATCCTTTTAATTTGTTAATTGATTTTGTGTTTTCTTTTTTATTTTTTTCATATGGGTCCACTTTAATTTGGAAAGGTCTAACCGTCTAAGGTTATAATTGGCTCCGCGTTACAAATGCGGATGGTATGAGGACCGTCGCCGCCTTCATCGCTGCCTAGTATGTTGTATTGTGCGACGGCTCACAGATTCAGACGGGTAAGGAAGAAGCAAATTGTGCCCGACCCGATCCCAAAGCATCCAAAGAATGGATCTCACCCATCATACTATCAAGAACATCGAACCCCCCACCACCGACGCCTTGCCACCATTTGTCACCTCCTTTGCAGACAACACCTACTATGATGCCACCACGATAACATACCCAGATCAAATTGGTGCCTATGAATAAAACTCAACAAGAATGGGCACCACGATGAGGCCGAAATTGACTTGCATTTCCTGGCAAAAATGACAATGAACGACGTACCGAATCCATACAGTATATTATGTTGGAGGCAGATATGGAAGAACCAGATGGTGGCACGTGTGGGTGAGGAGCGAGTGAGAGGCACGAGATGCTGAGTCACAGGCGGATACGTTGTTGGCGATGTTCACAGGCGAATGGTCGAGCGGCAGCGGGGAGTAGCTAGAGGGGGGAGAAGACGAGTGAGCTGAGGGAAGAACTTTTTCATAAATGTCATTTAATTTTAATTTTTAAAATCTAGGGTACAAAATATAATACGAAAATCCCAAGGAGCTACTTGCAAATACATCATACAGTGTCCATGGTAAATGGTTGAAAAGTCAAGACTGCCATCCAGTCACATTCATTGGCTGAGAATGGAACATGTGGGAGGTGCAAAAAGTGGTGTAGAAATCCCAAAGTCCAAAGGCCCATTGTCCATAACCTTCTCATTCCCCCTTGTCTCTCATTCTCTGTTGTAAAATATAAAGTTAATTTATTTGGTTCCTTTTATCTTTTTCCTCTCTCGGAGACGGCAAATCGATGACCCATTCTTCTTCTTCTCAACCATGTCAAAAGCTCATCTTCTTCTTCCATGATGATCGTCATCTTCTCATTTCTTCTTCCATCATCACCGTCCTCTCATTTATTCCTCTGTGTACTGTGTTGATCTTTCGTTATTTTTAGTTGATTTTCGGATGCATGTTTGTTGCCTCCGTATTTTGGTTGATGAAATTTGGGTATTTTGGTTTGGGTTTGTTGGTGATTATGGATTTGGGATTGTACTTTTGTTGGGTGTTCTGTTGAGTTTTATACTTTTGTTGTTGAGAAATTGTTTTTTAATGATAAGGAACCGTTCCTTATACAAGGAACGACCCTTAACAAGAAACGCCAGATAGATGTGCTCCAGCGGAGAGGAAAATAAGGAACGGGTCTTAAAATGTTAAGAACCGTGTAAGAAGCATCGGTGGAGCTGCTCTTGTTATAAATTCTCAAAGTATTGAATACACTATCTTTCAAGATAAATTTCTATTCTTGACTTCTTAATTAAAGTCATAAGGGCATCGATTAACATTTGTTTATAATTTAATCCACGCCATATATTACGGGAAAATTCAAAGTACTGATTTCTTTGCAAATTAATGTTATGTTTTTATTCCATTATATATATTCACATGTTCTTATGTACAAAATGGCAATACTTACTAAAAAAAAAAATGTACAAAATGGCAATGTATATTGACTTCAAAAAAAAAAATGGCAATGTAGATTGAACAAAGATCTTATTCCATGCATTTGCAATTTCAGTTTCCAAACCTGCAATTTTTCTGATTATAAACTGAATAGAACAAAATGTATAAACTCAACATGACTCTTGATCATTTACCATGGTTACAAGGAAAATTCATAGAAATTAATAAGATTTTTTGAGGTTATATAATAATTATTTTTATCTTTTAATACGTAAATAGTGAATACAAAGAAAAAATAGTTTCTTTTGCAATGATTAATCATTATTGGAAATGCCTAAGAAAGAATGATATAGAAATATAGTATTCATTTAAATATTTAATTATGATATATTATCAGCTAAATTAAGGTTTTTATAATTTCAACCAATTAATTATATATTTATAAATTATTAAAAATATTTCGTTCTTATAATAAATTTTTTAAAACATATATATATATATATTTATTAATTTTTAAAAAAATTACATTAATGATACATAAAATTAAACTCAAAATCTATACTAGGTAGATTGGGACCACAATCACGTTCACACCTAAACAACAATTCAATTTTGGTTGTATTACAGTATATTAGTTTCAGTGGTGGTGACACTATCGGAGGGCTTGGCTTTGGTTTTGGGGTTGTTCGTATCTTCCATAAGGGAATAGCCAAGTAGCCTGTAATGTGCATCAACAATTCAACATTCAACGCTAAGTGTTATGTCGTCTTCTTGCGTGTGCACAAGTATTTATTTATATGGCTCTGAAATACTAAAATAATATATATATATATATATATATATATATATATATATAGTGAAATGGCATTTTTTGTGTAATATTAAATTTTTATATATTTTACTTGTTAGGGGAATCTTATACAACTATGAATTATGTAACAGCAAAAATGTATTTGTTTTTTGTTTTTTTTATTATAAGATCTTGCTGACCAGTATTTTAAAAATATTAATTAAAAAATATAAAATAAAATTTTATATTAAGAATTGAAAGTTATAAAATTTGAAACAAATGAAATGCATTACTTTTCAACACTAATTAACGTTTGCCTTTTTTACAAGCATCTGAGAAATTTTGAATGAGTAAAGTATGTCTTTATTGAAAATGCTGATTGAGCAAGAAGCCACAGTTGCCACGCATGAAAATCCGACGAGGCATAAATTAGGTGCGACGTTATCTCCCTGCTTTCCCATTCCTTTCGTTATAGGTATATATCACCACCCACTTCAAAGCCATTTCCAAATCTCTCTTTCTTTTTCATTCTCTCTCTATCATTCCAAACTCCAAACTCCTAAGCACAAAGCCACAACCAGGATTAATGGGCAATTGCTTAAGGCAGCAGCAATCTTGGACAGCAGAGGGTGGTGGTAATTCTTTTGCTGCATCATCAACCACTGATACAATAACAACAACAAAAATGGAGGTGAAGATAAAGATAACAAAGAAGGAATTGGAGGAGTTGCTTGTTAAAATGGAGGTGAAGGAGTTGAGGGTGGAGCAGGTTTTGGAACACTTGATGGGGATGTCGTCCCATACTCGTGGCTGTAACTCACTTCATCAGCACCCATGGAAGCCTGCGCTCCAAAGCATTCCAGAGGTCAATTGAGAGACTACAGATTGGGTGGAGCAGTGTATTGTCCTATTGGGTCAATCATCTTCTTCCTAGGGTCTTAAATTTTAATAAAGTCCGTCACCGCCGTCTCGACAACAACATTTTGGTTTTAGAGATTTTTCGAAATTGAAACGCAACCATAGTTACCATCACATTTTCTCACAGTTACGGTAAAGACAAGGCAGCACACAGCACAACCGCAACAATTTAAAACCTTGAGTTCTTCCCTTCATCTCATGTGTGTGAGTCTTGTACTCTGTAGGGGAACTTAACCTAGGGTGGGTGACTAGGTACTTACAATTTTTGCTCTTTTCTACTGTACATACAAAAATATACTACCCTTTAATTTGTGCTACGTCCTACATAACACGAGCTGAGAGAAACTTATCTCTGCGTTGGATTTTTCAACGAGACTTTCTTAAATTTCTTCACCAAGTGCCAAGTTTCAAAAAATTATATTCATATGATTGTCAACAGATATTAACACTCTATCATCTTCAACATACATTGCCCACTTGAAATAGCATAACAGTCTAACAGTGGATGACAATACTTTGAATAGTATAGAGAGATAAGCACGGTAGAATCGATTAATTGGATGGAGAGCAGCAGTGCATTGGCAATTTCGAAATTTATTATTATTATTATTATTATTATTATTATTATTATTATTATTATTATTATTATTATGTATCTCAACATGTTGGAAAAAGCTTGGTTTGGAAATTGAAAATTTGGTTGTATTTAATCAAGTTATTTTCTCAATCGAAGGGAGAAATAGGTAGGCTTGGGCTAAGTCGTATTACCCTTCATTTACACCACTCATGTGGCAATTTGTCGGCCAATAAAATTACCACATGGGTGAGTCAACTTTTCAAATCTTCACCATGTATTTATACAGTAATCAAACCTATTGAGTATTATATACTGCTGTACAGTATATGTATTTATAGTATTTATAATTTTCATCCAAAAAAATTAATAATTTTTTTTAATGTCTGAAATAGTTTAATGTTAATTATCATTGAGAAATAGTTTAACATTAAGATCTTAACCTTGTGTAATGAATCGTATTATGTAGCTAATAACGGTGTGTAGGCGTTGGTTCATATTAAGTGGTTCTGTTGTTGGTGGTTGCAGCCACCACCAGCGACGGGTGGATGTTTGAGTTACGCAGTGTCTCGTGCGCTATGTTAATGTATGTGTTTTGTACGACTTGTGTTGTAATTTTGGAGACTATTTTTTTTTTTTTTTGGGGGTGGGGGGGTGGGGGGTGGGGGGATGTCGTTGTTGTTGACAGTAGAATGGGTGAGATGTGGATGGTGTTTGGACCGTCGCTGCCTTCATCGCTGCTTAATCTATTGTCTGCTGCGACAACTCACAGATCCTATCGGGTTTAGGGTTTCATACGGGTAAGGAAGAAGCATCACTGTGAGGGTCGGGTAGGAATACATGTTCAGTGTGTGGAGGCTCAGATGTTGGTCTAAAGGTAGATGGACCATCTTTGTTTATTTTGGGTTTGACCCAGTTGACTTGTTTTTAAAAAAAACTCTTGTAAAAAATTAAATTAAAAAAAACTTTAAAAAACAAAACTTACTGGGCAAGTCGAGCTAGCTTGTCTTTATTGTTAGTGGAGGCCCTGATGTTGGGCTAAAGGCAGATGAACCATCTTTGTTTATTTTGGGTTTGACCTAGTTGATTGGTGTTTAAAAAAACTGTAGATAAAAATACAATTAAAAAATAAAAGTTAAATAAATAAAACATAAAACACTATTATTAAATATGTAAATGAAATGGATATTGAAATCTTATAGCTATAATATTTTCGGGATATATTTTTTTTACAGTTAGTTGAAAATGCATTTAATATGGAATCGGGGAGTATATAAAATGAGAAAATTAAATTATAAATTAGTTATGTAGAAAAATTAATTAATTGTGATATATATATATATATACATACATACAGGGAGAGAGAGAGATAGAGGGCCAGATAAGTCAATCATATTGTGCTAGCTAAGGTCTATTAGGTGAAGTCAGTATCATTTTGTCTGGTAACTCAATTTTTGGAAGCTTAGTCGTTTTAGGATCGGTAGTTGAGTCTTATTGTGACAGGTAAGTCGTATTTGGTGTAGTCTGTCTCATGCTGTATGGTGAGTCCTTTCGGGCTAGGTAAGTAAACAAAATCGGCAGATAAATGAGTGTAATTTGGTAAGCTAACTCAAAATAGGTCGAGTTAGTCATGTGTGGCGTGGTGTGTCCTATTGTGCCAGGTAAGTCATTTTGGGCAATGTTGGTTCCTATTGGGATAAGTAGGTCGTATTTGGCCAGGTTTATGCTATCGTGCCAAGGAGGTCCTATTGGGTGAGATTAGTTAGTGTACAATTGGCCAGGTAAGTTGTAATAGGTATAGTCCATATGATACGTTCTTGAAAGTTCTTTATGGCCTGCGAAGTCCTAGTCGGCCATCTAATTGAATGTTATTGGGCCAACTAAATCCAATTGGTTCAAGTTAGTGATAACGGTCCTAGAGTCTCCTATCTTGACCAGGTAACTCCTAGTAGTTCAGATAAGTTGGTTGGATTGGAACACCTAAGTGTTTTTTGTAAGGTAACCCCAATTGGTACAGATAAACGAGTCTTATTGGGACAGGTAAGTTGAAATGGGTGGTGTTAGGTCTCATTGGTCAAATGTGTCCTATTGGGGCAGGATAGTCCGTTTGGACAAGCCAGGTCCTATTTCATCAATTAGGTTATATGCAGTCGGGGAGATTTGTTTGGGTTTGGTTAGTTTGATCAGGCAAGGCAAGTGAATGTGGATTGGAACGCTAAGTCAATATGGGTCAACTTAGTACGCATTGGTCATTTGTGTTGTATTGGACTTGGTTTGTCCTCCTGGAGTAGCATGGTTGTATTGGGCTAACTAGGTCGTATGTGCGGGGTAGACCTTGTAGGACTATTGAAGTTATATTTGACAGTTGTGTCTTAGTGGGCAACCTAAGTTGAAATGGGTAGGTGTGTCATGGTGTCCTAGTTGCCAATATATGGCTGTTAAATTGACATTGGGCCATATAATTTACTGATATCAGGTAATGTTTGTCCTATTCGGCCTGGTTGGTCCCATCGGGCCAGGGAGGTCCTATAGGGTTAGTTAAGTGAGGCATATCGTGCCACTTACTCCATAGTAGAATCTATTCATACTCGGTCCAAGTGTTGTTACGAGAATGCACGTCCTATCGTGGCAGGGAGGTATTATTGGGTCAGTTGAGTTAGTCTTATTGGCCCAGGTAAGTTGGGTCAGTTGAGTTAGTCTTATTAGGTATTTGCTTTTTACTTGTTTTGTTGTGCTTTTTCTTTCTTGTTTTTTTTGCCTATAAGTCACATTAGATAATCTTATTATCAATTAATTTACCCCCTTAGTCTTATTAGGTATTAGCCTATTACATTCGTTTTTTAAAGTACTTTGTGCCCTGTGAAGTCCTTTTAGCCCACATGATTGATTGTTATTGGGCGAAGTAAGTCAAATTGGATAAACTTATTTAATCCTGGTAACTCGGCTAATAACAGTCGTACTAGGATGTGTTTGGGTAAACAACTTAATTAAGAGCTTATCACATAAGACCTTATCGCATGAGAGCTTATGCCATAAGCGCTTAAAGAAAGAAAAAGAAAGAAAGGGCAATGAGAGGATTCGAATGGTGAAAAACATGGAGAAGGTGTTTAGTGCATAAGCTCTTATGATAATTCCATAAGTTTCTCCCAGTGACTTATGAAAATAAGTCAAAAACTCCTTATGGGATGACATACGTTATTTTTATAATCTCTGTCAAACACACTATAAAAATTTATGTCATTAAATAAATTAAAAGAATCTTAAATAAACCCTTCCAAATATCACCTAAATCTGGACACACCTTTTTACCGAGCGGGTAATCCTAGCCGCGTGGTGTAGGGGTCTTGGGCCAAATAATTGATTGTTAATACGGCATCTAAGTAAAAAATGAGTCAACTAATAGGTGTTAGGTAGGATGTGTCATATATGGTCAGATCCGCTGCATGTTTCAGTGCCAGGTAGGCCTTTTTAATAAGGTTCGACTAGTCCTCGTGGGGCAGCAAAGTGAATCTTATCGTGATAGCAAATCCAATTTGGTGATGTCAATCCTTTGTGGTCTAGTTAGTCTCATGCGGTATGGTAATGCATATCGGCCGAGTAAATGCCTATTTGGCCATTTTATCGAGTGAATTCGGGCTAGTTAAGTCCTGTTAGGCTTTCAAGTATATAATGATTATGTCAGGTTTGTAAATAAGGAATAAAATAAAATATTTTAAAATAATGCACAGTGGACCGTAAATGTTGTTTCAATTATTCTATTCAGAAGTATGTTGAGTCAGCCTCAGTAATACTTTTGGTCGGGCTTACAAAATAAATTCATTCAGACAAAATAAACGTTACTAAATTAGGGGTATACAAGCAAATATGAAAATACAATGGTCCATTTTACAAATATAGTATAGGGGTTGAAGGGCTGATTATGTTGAAAACTCAAATATATAAGTATCAAAATGATTGATTCATCACTTATCATCTAAATAATATAATGAATGATATAAAATATGATTAGTACAGCGTTGAATGAACCCCATATGTAATAGGCATGGGTTCCACATCATAACACTAGACTGTCCAAGTGCCTACCTAGTCTTTGTATTGGTGTCCTTATACTTCTAACTTTATCCCCGGTCAGAAACAAAAAACTTGACACCAAGCTTGGAGTAGGTGAGGGATACCTAATCAGCATTACATTATTTTTCAGGGTGTGGTTGGTTTGATAAAATATTTTTTATTTTGTTAATAAAACTATAAATTATTTCATCTTATTTTGAGTTTGTCTATTTGTTTTTAGAGATTTGTATATAAAAACGAAAAACTAGATGGAAACAAGATATCATTTTTATAATTATTGATAAAAATAGAAAATAGAAAATATTTTTACAAACTAAACATACTTTTTTTTATCAATGTGTGTTGGTCCAAGTGTAAAGGACCTGAATCCCTTAAGTATGTGGTTTTGTGTTCGATCTCTAGAGACATGTATATGGAAAAATAGTATTGGGAGGGGTCTCCCGTTTAGAAACCTGATAGTATTCCAAGAAATTAGTCTCTTAACAATCAGGTAAAAGGATGGAAACTAAAAACCAAAAACACTTTTTTTTTGTTAACCCTTATAAAAATGGGTTTAATCTCTATGTAATGTCAGTGTAAATGATTTTTATACAGACATCCAGGAATATCTTGACAAATCAAGATCATTGTTATTTTTCTCTCCGTTATAAAAATAAAAGCACGCATGTAGGGACAGAGTGGACCTAGATGATAGGAAGGACCAACTAATAAAACTAAAGTTCATTCAATAAATATATACCCATTAAATTTCATGAAAAATATTCATGATTATATTTTCCAAAACATTAATCATATTAATAATCTATCCAAACAAAAAACATCTTTTCTGCATGTCACGAAAATCGTCTATAATTGAATTTATAAACTTTTTAACATTTTTCATATTTTAATACATACTAGTGACCCACGTTAGACCATTAGAAGATAATATGATTATATATTTTCATTTATATATATATATATATATATATATTCATTTATATTTATATTATATATATGTATATACTATATAGAAAGAAAAAAAGTCAAGGAGGGCAGTGGCCCTCATAAGGCACAAAGCAGTCTGTCCCTGCACACATTGCATATTGTTTTAATCCTAAAAACATATAAATTTGTAGTTTTGATCTTTTTACCATATGTTCAGGGTTCGAATGGTGATGAAAACATAGCTTCATCTGTGAATAGAGGAGTTGCCCTTAATCAGTACTCCCTCCGGACTCAATTATAAGCAAAATTAACTAATTTCACACTTATTAATGAAGTTAGTTAATTTATATCCTTTAATTATCTCGGGAGTGTGCAATGCTATTGGAAAAATAAAAGGAGAATTGGTTGGATTGATTAATTTTTTTATTTTTGGAATACTTATATTAAATAGAGTTGAGTTGGTTGGATTATGCTTATATTTGAGTCCACAAAATATATGTACTTTGTTACTTAAAATTTAGTCCAGAGGGAGTACTCAACATTCTCGAGGGATTAATCCTACGATTACTAGCGGTGGGAATACTCTGGGTTCCATCCCGGAAAAAAAAAACATTCTGAAATTTATGTGGCTAGTAAATCTCGCCATTGTCAATATCGAAACAGAGTAGAGATCCTCTTTATTTCTTAAAATAAATGAAGAGGTCAATTACTATAGTTTTGAAGTGTATAAATACATATATTTTTAAAAGTGATGACATAAAATAGGATTCTATTGATATTTATACAACAAAACTATAGTAACGAAGCTCTCCATTTATTTTGAGAAATGGAGAGCATCTTCACTCGGAAATTTGGTAGTTGATGAATCATGAATTAATGAGTTTGTGGATTGGCATTAGCATAACTTTGAAGTGCAATTTATTCAATGACTTCATAGCACATAATTCTGCTTCTGCTGGCCGTTCTTTCAACTCAAAATATTGCTTTTTTTTTTTTGAAGCAACTCAAAATATTGCTATTAGCTAAAAAAACATAACTTTGAATGATGTTGAATACAATATATAGAATATTTAGATTATTTTAATTTATTTTTTCCCAGACATTTATGATACAAATATAATTTTACCAAATGATATAATATAAATGTAATTGAATATGTTGGGGCAAGAAGCTCACAATGCTTCACACACTCACACTAACACAATAGAGAAATTGAGAGGGAATAGAGAGAGAGAAATCAGAAAAATTTGCATATAACAATTGTACATACACTACACTTCTGCTTCTCTACACTATTGTACACTTGCACTTATGCACTTCTACACTTTTACACTATAGCACTAAGTCTATTTATAGACTTTCACATACACTATATTCACTAACTAACTCTCCTAATAACTCTCTAACTAATCACTCTAGTTACAACAAACTAATCACATTTTAACAAACTCCTAACAACTTACTAATTTGGATTATCTCCAACACACCCCCTTAATTCAAATTAGCTAAAAACAAAATACAAAACACAATTTTACACCCAAATTTGCATTTCTATAATGCACACATTATTAACACTAAAACACACATATATCCTCTAAACACAAATTTTTCCAGGATCTCATACTTTGAAGCATAATGATCCAACCTCCATTAAAATGCACACATATGCACCAGGATCCCAGAATTTCAACAAGAATTGATCCTTGCCACACAAAATTCCTTTTGTAATTCTGTCTTCCCAGAATACCAGAAACATTAAGTAATTGTAGAAACAAGATTTTAACAAATCTGTCATGCTAGCTTGGTGGTCACCGCCTTGGCCAATCTTCACTGATACCCTGGTTCGAATCCCCCTTGGGCACGTTTTTCTGGATTCAAAATCTTTAAGCAGTTTTATCAAAAATAAAACTACACACATGTAGAAGACTTGGATCGAACCTGCAACACAATGCAAGCACCTCCGATGCCTTACCACTAGGCTGAAGCAAGCACTGATGAAAATGGTCCATCGCAAAATATACTTACCTTGGACGAAATTCTTCTTTTGCCAGAAACAGAACCATTCATCTTCTCCTTTTCGTTTCTTCTTCGCTGCGTTTTCCTTCTCAAACGGAAAACAAAATCTGAACCAGAACCATGCGTTTCTTCTCCTGCTTCTGCTGGCCCCGTTCTTTCAACTCAAAATATTGTTTTTTTTTAAAGCAACTCAAAATATTGCTATTAGCTAAAAAACATAACTTTGAATGATGTTGAATACAATATATAGAATATTTAGATTTTTATTTTAATTTTTTTTCCCAGACATTTATGATACAAATATAATTTTACCAAATGATATAATCAAATGTAATTGAATAGGTTTTACTATAAAAATCAAATTTTGAACAGATACTTTTTTTTTTGAGTTTTTCCAAGAATGTTGCTAAATGAGTAAAAATTGTGAGAATTTACTTATGCGGTTATATTTGAATGATGTTATCGTTGGTTTGTCAAAAAAATGTTATGGTTGGTTTAATATAGCATTTTCTGCAATGTCATCTCTTGTATTGGTGTCATCCGATTTTGTATTGAATTGAATAATTATATTTAATGATCAATAATATGGCAATTTATTCTATAAAAAAATAAAGAATGATGATAACCAATGTCTCAATGACATTAGTTACAGATTCTCAATACAAATAAATTTTCATTAAAAATAAAAATATATAGGCGTGTTTGTTTACTTTCTTGAAACACATTTTTTTATTCTAAAATTATAAAAAAACAATAAAATCTGTTTGATAGGTTATTTGGTAAAGAATCTTCTCAAGATTTTTCAACAAGGATTGATTTTTAGTTTAAACACGAAATTTGTCTGAGATACCTCCTCTTCTGATCTCTTAAGTTTTGTTCCCAAAATTATCAAAAAACGAAAACACATATTTCCATTAATGGCGTTCAAAGTTCTTATCAATCACCGTAAAGAGATGATTCAAAATCCTCCATCCCTTTCCTCTTTCACTAACTGGACCCATCACAAGTCCCTGTGTCTGTGCAGAGAGACCTTCATTTTCTTTGTCCACAATTCTCACAGACTTCGATCTCCTCTAACACAACACCGTATTGAGCTGAATCGAGAAAAATCCGCTTGGGACACTTTGCATTCGCCACTCCTCCACCATCTTCTCCACGGTTGACGAGATAATCCACTGGGATTTCTCTTGCACTAAGTCTATTTATAGACTTTCACATACACTATATTCACTAACTAACTCTCATAATAACTCTCTAACTAATCACTCTAGTTACAACAAACTAATCACATTTTAACAAACTCCTAACAACTTACTAATTTGGATTATCTCCAACAGAATAGGTTTTACTATAAAAATCAAATTTTGAACAGATACTTTTTTGAGTTTTTCCAAGAATGTTGCTAAATGAGTAAAAATTGTGAAAATTTACTTATGCAGTTATATTTGAATGATGTTATCGTTGGTTTGTCAAAAAAAAAAAAATGTTATGGTTGGTTTAATATAGCATTTTCTGCAATGTCATCTCTTGTATTGGTGTCTATCCGATTTTGTATTGAATTGAATAATTATATTTAATGATCAATAATATAGCAATTTATTCTATAAAAAAAAATAAAGAATGATGATAACCAATGTCTCAATGACATTGGTTATAGATTCCAATAAAAACAAATTTTTATTAAAAAACTAAAAATATATAGGCGTGTTTGTTTACTGTTCTGAAAAACAGTTTTTTTTGTTTTTAAAAATAAAAAAACAATAAAATCTGTTTGATAGGGTTATTTGGTAAAAAATACTCTGGAAACAAGGATTGTTTTTTAGTTTTAAAAACAAAAATTTGTCTGAGATGTTTTATTCTGATTTTTAAGTTTTGTTCCCAAAATTATCAAAAACACGGAAAACACATATTTTCATTAATGGCGTTCACCGTAATTATCATTCACCGTAAACACATGATTCTAAGATACTGTTCATCCCTTTCCTCTTTCTCTATCTGGACTCTGGTTTCCAACCGTGTCTGTGCAGAGAGACCTTCATTTTCTCTGTCCATAATTATGCGAGTTCGATCTCCTCTGCCACCACCGTATTGCTGTCGAAGTCCGTTGGGACCTTTGCATTCGCCACTCCTCCACCATCTTCTCCGCCGTTGACGAGATAATCCACTGGGATTTCTCTTGCACCGTCGTCGCCGTTCTCTAGCAAGTGTAGCCTCGTCAATCTGTGTTGGTATAATGACAGCAAGTAATTAATTTTGAATTATTACTAATAACATATTAAGGTTAAAAAATATAAACAATCTAATTATCAAATATTGAACCAACGGCTACACAGTTTAATAACAATATTTTTTATTTTCAAAGATTTGTACAGATACATTAAAAAGAAATAAAAAATTATTTTAATGTTTCAGATATAAATCTTTGGAAACAAGAAACAAAATAAAAATAAAGTGACACTTTTATAATTTTTTTTAGTTATAATTATCTTTAAAATTAGGAAATGAAAATAAGAAACTGGAATTAAACTAAACATCCCCTAAGGGTCCGTTTAGTTTGTTTCTTACGATTGCAACAAAAATAATTACAAAGTTGTTACTTTGTTTTCATTCTGTTTCTTATCTCTAGATATTTGTATATGAAACACTGGAAAAAAAATTGTTTTTCAGTGTTTCAAGTACAAACTTTTGGAAATAGGAAACATGATGAAAATAATGTGATAGTTTTATAATTATTTTTGTTGTAACTATTGTTAAAATTAGGAAATGAAAACATGAAACAAGAAACAAACTAAAGAGGCCCTATATCTGGGTATCTTCTCTTTTTAATTAATATTTTTTAAAATAAAAAATATAAAAATTTGCACACAAAAAAAAAACTTAAAAAATATTTTATTCATACTCTTGAAATAAGATTCTACATCGACGTCGGGGCTCGTAGTTGATAGTAAACGAGCTCCATATGCCACGTCATTGGACGGATACTCCTTTAACTGGTTGAACGTAACCTAGTAGACGAGCTCCATATGCCACGTCATTGGACGGAGCTTCTCATTAAGGACTTAGCAAGTCCAAAGACTTGTGTGGACGAGCGCTTCTGTCACTTTAGTGGACGAGCGCTTCTATCACTTGTGTGGACGAGCACTTCTGTCACTTCTGTTGGACGAGCGCTTCTTATGAAATCTTATTTCCAAAAATTATTTTCATTAACGAAAACTTACTCCTTTTAATGCATGTTATGAAAATTGATTTTCTTCATGCATCTTTTTAGTTGAGGTATTTTGTGACTAAGATATTTCTTTCTCTTACAAATCATCTAAGACCTAAACCTAAAATTCTCCGTTAAGCTTGGTCTTGATGATTCTTTGATCTTTGACTTTGCTCTTTTGATTTCTACATGTAGCTCCTTGATTCCTTCAAGTTCTTCCTTGAATATTTTCCTTGAATTTGCTTAATGAACTTGTTGATCACTGCTTGATACATGTCTTTGTAATTTGACACTAAAACAGTTGCACACACATTAAACTGTATTTGTCATATATCAAAATTTCTAAGTTATCGAGTCTTACAGTTTGTACTCTTGTTGACTTGTTTCCCTCCTCTCACTCCGACTACACTTTGTTTAAGGGTATGTTTAAGAGGATGGGATGAGATAATTAATAATGGAGTGGAGTGGTTAAGATCTCTTAACCTATTGTTTGAGAATATTTTAAATAATGAAGCGAGATGGTTGGGATGAGAAAGCAAATCACTCCAAATCATTCAAAACCCCTATTTTTCATATACTCCAATTTGGAGATTTATGAGAGAACACATTCATCCTTTCTACTTTTAAATACAAAATTACAATTTTAACCATTCTAAACAAAATAAAACAAAAGTTTTTGGTTTCCCCTTGCTCTTCATCTCACGTCTCCTTCTCTTCAACATCTTCACGTAGAAATTAATTCACGTGGATTGCTGCTATGCGCCTATGCCCGTGAGTTGAGAAGCTGTGCATTGGGTTTCTTGGGGTCCTTGTTTTTTTTACCTGAGATTAGGAGTTGTATCGTAGGTGGTGTGGTGTGTTTGCTGCAATTGAATTTTACACTACACTACACAATGCGGTGGTTTGACAATTTTTATAATATAGTTGTAGTGACAGTGTCTAAAACCTGAGATTTTGAGATTGAATTTAATTTGGATGAATCTACGTCTTATACTTTTGCTACGGTATAATATATAAGTTTCCTTATTTTAAGAAAATTGATAAATATTGTTAATTTGTTATGACAATCAAAATTAAAAAGGATAGTATTAAAAATAAATGACATAATTCACCCAACTTCATTATTTAGTCCCATCACTTCTAAATAATGGAGTAAAATATTTCACTAAAACTCTCAAACAATAGAATAATATATTTTTATCACTTCAATCTACTCAAAACACTTGGTTCCTAAGCATTAAACTCCATTATCATCAAAACTCCCAAATATAACGTTAAAAAAAAAAAAAAAACTGTTTTGAAGATAAAGCTGCACCATTCATGACCGTGTTGAAGATAAAGCTGCACCATTTTACGGGACACTGCACGCACCATTCACGACCACTGTTGAAGATAAAGCTGTTTTGCCTCTCCTTGCAGCAGCACCCATCAGTCTTGTCCCTTTCCAGTTTCCACCACAGCTGGCTGATTGAAGTTTTGTCATTTTTCTTCTCTCATTTTTGCTTTAAATATGCTACAAAAGCAAGCAAGTGGGGAAGGAACCAAAAATCTGAAAGGGGAGACCATTCTTCTTTCTTCATCATTTTTTTCCTTCCATTTTTGCTTCACCTCCACCATCATATACCTTTTCATCTCATTCACTTCATCTCCTTCAACCATCAGAAAGTAAAAAGAGTATCAAAAACCCATTTTCGTCAAAATAAGTCCATCTACAACAAACCTTTCTTCATCAATCTAAACACCACAAAAGCAAAAAAACCAACAAAACAGAACTCTTCCGCAAGCCGTGCTCACCGGCCGTCGTGCCGCCGTATCCTCCGTAACCACTGAATCGGCTCCGCCACGAACCGCCGCCATCGCTGCTTGCCATCTTCGCCATCGTTTCTTGCTTCTCCGCCATCCCGTCGACGCCAACCCATTACGGACCACGCCAGATCCGCATCCACCGCCCCTGCATGATCCGTGTCTCCATCACCGGCCAGTCGCCGTGCGTCCGTCGCCGGTCAGCCCCCCTCTGCCGCGCGTCTGCCCCCTGCGCTCATCCCTCTCTTCTCTGATAGGTAACGTTTTTTTTTTTTGAATAGGTAACGTTGGGAAGCAAGATTTTCATTTCTTTGTTTTAAATAAAAAAATCCCTAAAAGAAAAAAAAAAATCCTTTTTAAGATTTTTTTCCTCTCTGTTTCGTAATGAAAAATCTTTCCAAAATCAAATCCTTTCTAAAAAAAAGTCTTTTAAAAAATAAAAATTTTGCGTTCACGCAATCTACGTTGATGTATTTCACAAGTATAGTATAAAATTAAATTGTAATATAACTTCGTTATGTTGAAGCAAGAATGAATTCTTTTTTTAAAAAGAAATAATAAATGTTTTCAATTTATTATTTTTAACAAAATTTTATTTAAATTTATAAAAAAAAATCTTTTTAATTCATGCATCTACAACGTTGTAAGGGTTTATCACAAAGTGTTGCTATTCCAGCCTGTGCAATAGAATTTATTTTGAAATAAAATTTGTTTTGAAAATCATTTCTTCAATCAAATCCTTTTCCAAAAATTATAATCAATCAATCAAGCTTTTTTTTATAAATAACCACGTGATTTTGAGTTTTGATTGCATCTGATAATATGTTGGAGCAACATCATCATCTTGTCTGACCAAATTTTAATTTTCTCTTTTGTTATGTTTATTATTTTTTTATTTTAAAAGTGAGGAAAATTAAATATTTTAAAATTTATTAAAATTATTTTCCACCATTAAGTTGAGGTACACTTTTTATAATAAGTAACGTAGGTGTTAATATCTTTTTTATTCGAAATCGACTCTCAAACTCAAATATCTCTCTTTTATTAAAAACAGTTTCCTTATAATAAACTGTTTTTTCAATGATTTTTCTAAATAAAATATGGTGACAACTCTTTTATGTATATCTTTTTTACGGCACTGGACGGGATGGCCACGATAAAATGTAGGTCAACTTTGTCCCAAGTTGCCTATTTGAGAGGATGACATTTTAAAACTGGGTATGTAATATATATATATATATATATATATATATATATCTTAATTACATTTAGCGAAGTTGATAGTTAATGTCTAGTCTCATAATATTATTTGTTAATGATTTGGCGATTATATTTTTTTATTCAACCTAATTAATTGTTGAAACCGAATGAGCCCTTGAAATATTATGATTTACTTAATACACGTCTCATCCTTGAATTTCTATGAGATGTTGAAGACGAAATTCAGTCTGGTCTTTTAATTATTGTTGATTGTTAACAAGGAATGTTTTTGGAGATACGAGGTATTATCAGTCTCCCCTTTTTTAGTTTCAATGTGGTTTTGAAGTTTATATGATAATATGTTTTGTGAAGATAGATTAGTCAAACTTAATATATATTGAAGTAACAATTTAGATTAATAGGAAAAAAACAAATGGTGGTTCTAAATAGACTTACTGAGTTTTAAATTATCTTATGCTTTCGTAGGTATGAATATAAAACTATGCAAATGGTTGTGGCATTGGTATAAAAATCCTTGCCATGCTACTATGTTTTTCTCAAATTTAGAGGTATAGATACCCGTCACATCTTTACATGTTATCTCTAAGAAGTGATTCAAGACTTTCATGGATGATAAGGATTTGGAGGGTGGGGATAAAATTTCAGAAACTCTTATTAATGTAATTAAAGAATCACGGTTTTTAATTATTTGTTTATATGAAAATATGCATTTTCATCGTGGTGTCTCGATGAACTTGTACATATCCTTGATCGGAGATGGTCAAAACATCAACAAGTTTGATTCGTATATTACAAAATGAAATTGTCGGATGTATGTAATCAGATAAATAATTATGTCAAAGTCATGACAACATGAAAATAAGTAATTGAAACGGTATCCCGTAACAGTAAAATGAGTTATTGTTATGTGGTACTGTTTCGATTACCTGTTTTCATGTGTTGTCATGACTTTCTCATAATTATTTTTCTGATACCATACATCTTTCACCTTGTAATATATGGGTCAAACCCGTTAGTGTTTTGACGTTCTCCGATCAAGGATATGTACAAGTTCGTCGATACACCAGGATGAAAATGCATAATTTTTGAAGAAAATAATAATTGCAACCCTTGATTCTTTGATTGCATTAATGAGAGTTTCTGAAATTCTGTTCCACACCATTCAAATCCTTATCATCCATTCGTCTTGAAAACAAAGCATAATGGAGATAACATATAAAGGTGTGACAAGTATCTATACCTCTAATATTGAGAAAAACATAGTAGCCGAGCAAGTTGATGATGTAGAACAAGTTGATGCAACTGGTCCAAGTGAAGGAGTTGATCTTCAAATATTTGCTACTGATGATGAAAGCTACTATGATCGTGATGATACACATGCTTGGTTGAATCAAGATCCGTCTAAATTTGAGAAGCATTGATCATGAATTATTAATTTACTATTTTCAAGATCCTATTTGTTACACTTTACTTTAAAGTTTAACTTTGTAGCTTGGATTTGTGTTGTGTGCTTGTTTGGTTGTTGAGCAATTTAATTTAGACTTTGGTTTGAATATTTACTTATTGATTGATCTCTTTATATATATGTGTGTGTGTGTGTGAAGGCTATGGTGCTGAATGATGCATCATAGCCTTGACCTATAAATATATGTACATGTATACAATCCAGTTCGACACCGATTAAACCGATTGTTGATCCTTGAGCAACCCTTTTTATGATTGAGGGGGAAACATTCTTATATAGAAAGCGTTTTGTAGCTAATTCACTAAAAACCAAATAAAGAAAAGCAAGCGAAATAGAGTTGATAACAAATCTCGATGGGACAATAATGAAAGAAGAAGTCTGCTGCCGGAGAATTTCTTACAAGTAACAATTTCAATCACTATGGATTGAGACTACGGAACTATCATTATTGGTACAACTCCTCCCAGGCATAGACAATGTATTTTAATCACTTTGAGTATAATAATAAAATAGTAATGGTAATGCAACAAAGCAAACTATCTTTGCACCAATGATATGCTCATTCAGATCAATCGAGACACACATGTAAATTTGTATCTTGCAGTGTATCATCTATATTCTTGGAAGTTGACATGACCAGTTGCTTGAGCGTGCTCCACTGCTTCCTGAATGTATTAACACAAGTGTACTCAGAATCACAACAAAAAGAGATTGGGCTAAGATAGGTAAGCAAGAACCAATAACATAAAGCAAAAAATCATATTCGAGGAATGACCTTCTGACCAACTACTCCAATTTGGCAAACCCCACAGCGCAGAGTGAAGTTGGCAGTGTCAGTGTAACTCCGTTTCCTGAGAAAGTGTAGCCATACTATTAGCGTGGTCATACCATAAATTAAAGGGGCAGTGGAAGCTTGAATAATTGGAACAGAGAAACGGATCTCCTGCTGTAACCGTGTCACGCAGTTACACTTTAATAAAAGATATTGTTTAAAGTTGGTTTAGTGATAGTGTAATGTGAGCCACCCGATCTCAAATCAGTGTCCGAGATTGTTCGCTGCATGCTTCCATTACAGTAGGGAATCCGGATCCATTTATAAGATCACATCATGCAAGATAAAAATAAGGTAAGTGTTTCAAATGACTCCCATCCCCTTCCTATTTTCACAGGGTTAAAATATGCGTTCCTACTGGCAGACACATTACAGTCAAAGTATTCACTTCCACTTTAAAAATGTGGATAATTTCACATATTCAAGCTTCCTTTTGAGATAAAGGACCAATAAGAATTGAATACTACCTCTGTTGCTCCTTAACAAAATTAAGAGCAGGCCCCTCAACAGGTCCAATGGTTCTGTCTTTCTGAACAGCAAATATCGTCTGATCGAACTCCTCAGGAGCCCCCTCAAAGGGAGACATCTGACCCATATAAATTGTAATCATTAGGCCCCATAAAAATGAATGAAAAATACATATGAAGCTAAATTTTGTATGTGCTGTGTGTGTGGCAGATAATAGAAATACCGCATACTAGAAATTCTAACAATTTACTGCTCAAGTCATAGTAAAGTTATTTTTAGGAGTTCATGAGAAGATACATTTCAATCTAGATTCTAAGGTTCTTCCCCAATCAAAAAGTTCATGAAAGATAATGGATGGATGACAAGTAATTTCTGGTACATGAAAAAACATACAGCTAAAGCATCGTAGTGGAGACCATCATAAATAAGCATCACCCTTTCAGAATAATTCCCTTCCTGTCAAAAGTAACCACAAAAGAAGAGAACAGAAAACTTCAGCTATATGAAGTTGACAAAACTTGAGAGCTTATAGAACGCATCAAAATGGCTAACCTGACCATACAAATCACAGCGCGTTGTCTGGATATCATATGCTGCAATTTCACGTCCATAATAATCTGCTAATATTGAAAGTTCAATTGCACCTTTGCAAGGAAATATAGCTTAATTAGCATATTGAACCAACGAAAACTAATAGTGCTCTATTGCTAAATTTGTTACTAAGTGTCCAAGAGAGTTTGAAATACCCTTTGAAACGCATGTTAAACCCATCAACTACAAAATCTGGACCCATAACATTTCATCAGAAGCCTAATGTTAAAAATGAAACATCTGAAGTTTAAAGAACTACTGACTGGTGTAGAAGATTGTCGTAATCATAATTTAATGTATATGCCTCTTAAAATTTAGGATACTAATTTTTTGCTCATATATCCTTTTATTGTATTTATGGTACTAAAGTTGAGCAAAAGCCAAAAAAATAAAATCTAAGTAAACCTAAATTTGTGGAAGTTTCATATCATTCCAAGTTCCAAATAAAAATGAGTTATCCTTATTTGATGTTATACAGTCACACATTGAACACACTAGCATACCAAAAATTCCCAACTTGGAAGGCAAATATTGACAATTTTTTATTTTTATTTTCCATTAAATACATTTATAATTACAACAGCCATGATTAGGAAGAGATAGCTCAACTAACCTCCCCACTTCTCTGAATCAAGAATCCAGCTACAATACTCTGCATTTGGCTTCCCAAGAAATGCTTCAGAATATTTCTCTGGATCGCTTGCTACTGTGGCAGCTATAACCTTTAGCAAATCAAACATCACAAAATATTAAGTCAAAATACATAAATAAAAGATGTCAATAACATGATTAATGTGTAAAGATATTAGGCAATACAAGGATACAAATATACGTCTTCACGGATAATTATCAAGTGACAAACTATGTCTTGCATATGAAAAATATATATATGATTTACTGATGACTGATGACACAGTTTTAGTTGTAAGCGATTTCATGGACACCTTTGAGTGGTAAAGCATTGGGCTTGACGAACCATATTACTAAAAAGTTGCTAAAGTTCCACATCAAGATTTGAGAACAACCAGAGAAGGGGGAAAATATTTATGCATGCTTATATAATACTTCAAGGCCAAGTTTATGCAAAACAATGTCCAACATGCATTTATAGATGCATCTGAAAAAGTTTCCATGTAAAACACAAATGACAGTATAACTAAGAATCATCAGTTAAGAGTCCAAGAGAACAATGAGAACATTCATATCTAATTATTTCACCCATCCTTTGCATTTGTGGTAACTATTTTATGATTCAAAAGCCAATTGTCAGTTTACCTAAATTTCTATATAATATGTCGTAAAGGAACATTTGCCCCACAAATGATAAAAGCAAAATGTCTCTAGTGTTTTTTTTTTTTTCATAAAGTAATTCGAATTGATACAAGCAAAGTGACATGCAAGCCAATGCAAATTCATTTAAGTTGGATATAACCTTTGAATTACACAGCGTAGCACATTAGCTTTGTAAATGATTATCATAACAAAATAGTCAAGAGACAATATTTCAATGGCTATGAATGAAGGTTCAGTAGCAGCACAATAAGCACCCCTTATCTGATATTCAATTATAGAATCAAATTGTCATAACATGCATTGAGATGAAGCAGTTGGATGTTAGTATGCACTTTTCCTATTCATAGCAAATAAAATATAATACATGCAAATTACCTGTCTCAACTCAGAAGATTTGTTTTGGTCGTGATCCATAACATATCTGAAATGAGTAAACATAATTAAATGGAGAAAAAAATTACAAGTGGAATCATGGCTACCACCAATATTGCATGAAAAAAGGGGTGTATTTCAATATTTCATTGCTTACCCAACTGCATTAAAGAGGCAACTATTATCTGAGGGAATGACTCTTCTCACAACAATCCCTTCCATGATGTAGATCGTAGATAGCTATCACCCTGAAAATTAATCACAATCATTGTTCAAAATCCAAAAGAAATGATAAAAAAGGCAAACCTAGGATTACGTAATAACTGTAATCTCTAATAAACAATATAAGAACTCAAACACCTTCCTCCAAGACTTTGTTTTTCTCAAATATTTATGTGACATGCAGTAACCCCTCAAAACAAGACCTATAATTTATCAATACGCCACAAATACAATCAGAGTTTCAAATTCGGTTGCTGGAACTCAACTTGATTAACGAAAAGAAAATCCAAAATTTTCAGCTACATGCAGAAACATTTTGAAATTGAATATGAGGGGGGAAAAAAGAAACGCCTAAACGAGGAAATAAAGTTGAAAAGATTACAACTTTGAAGAAGATGGAGCAGAAATCGGGAAGAAAAAGCAACCCCAGATGCAATTACACTATATATCCAGCTCCAGATAAGAGATAAGATACACAAACAATACAATACAAGTATATAATATATAATATTGAATAACAAAAAAGAAGGGTCATCAAATGAAATTTGCAGATAGATCCAAGGGAGGAATGAATTGCTTTGAAAGCAAGAATACGAAACAAAGAGAGAGAGGTTTAGCACGTAAGAGAAGAGAGTGACATGAATCTTACTCTGCCTTCGGAAGCGCTGTGTTGGATTTGGATGTCGGAAACAGAATGGTTCTTTTTCTTTTCTTTTATATGATGCGTTTTTTCACAAAAATATCAGTGTTGGTGACCGTTTTGGGGATGTTACTGTCCCTTTCATGTTTCTAGAAGCAGATAGATACCTGCCTTGCCCCACTTTGATCCTTCCTATCACATTCAAATTATTATTAATTAATTAATTATATAATAATATTAATGTGATTCATAGGGTTTCCACTTGTATTTTCTCACATCATAAGTTATTCAATTATGCCTTTTTTTTAAAACAACCAGATTGAACATTTTATAGATACCTATAAAATCTGCATAAGATATAACGGTTGGGGAGGATAATTATGGCGTTTTTTTATGATGCGTGAGTAAATTGGTGTACAAGCCAAATCTGTCGGAGCTCTCTAATATGTATAACAAATTTAAACACCAACATCGTACAAAAATATATGTTATACACAATATTTATTATTTTTGTCAGGTTTTTGATTATCTTGCTATGTAAAATGAAGTCTCAAATAGGGTGTTCAGGTGTGATATTCAAAAAATCATTAGTGATATGACGATGGATAGTGTTAGAGAAGAAATTTAAAAGAGATTTATGGCTATGGATGATCACCTTCAAATGAAAATATCGGTTTCCAACATTTATCACATTTGATAGTTGGTTTTTTATGTTACTCGTGTAATTCAATTTTCTTGTATGTGAAATAAATGTGTTTCTAAAAACACTGTTGTTGCCCTATGAAATACATTCCCCCCATTTTCCTCCATTCGCGTAGTGATGTCTTCTTTGTCCAATTGTTGGTAAACTTATAAGTGCATGGGTTCCTGCAGAGAAACAAAGACAATTGTCACTGTGCTTGTGATTTCAATATGATATTCACATATATATTCGGGGTGGGAAGGAAATGCACATGATACAAATGTTAGTTTGATAGGAATGCATATGAGATCACCTAATAATCAAAGAAAAAAAATGAAATTATAAAATTAGTATTTAAGTAAATAGTAAATCTTTGGCTAAATATGTTTGATAAATGAGTGATCAAGTGTGATATGAGGTGATAAATATATAAGTATGTGTGAATATTATTATTACTTAAATAGTTTGCCTTAAATTTTATAAGCAATTAAAGAATAATGCATTTATAAAATTAAAATTTATCATTATGTTAAGTATAAATGTAAGGTTTTTGTAAAAAAAAAAAAGGTATAAATGTAGGGTTTAATCCAAAAGTAGCACCCATAAAAAAAAGTACTCAAGGTCAGTGGCTTGGTGGCTTTTCTGCAATGGTATTACAACAAATATCAAAGCGGAGCTATTAGCCGTTGATTATGGTCTAAAATTGGTTTGGGAGGTTGGTTATCAAAAGCTTGTTTGTGAATCTGATTCTCAAATAGCACTCATCCACATGCTCTGCTTATTGATCATATCAGACATTACAAGGATTTTGCTTAAGATCTCTCCTTTCAGTATACCTTACCTGAAGGAAATGCTGTTGCGGATTGGCTTATCAAACATGGTGCTAATTTGGATCGTGATCTCATGGTTTGGAACTCTTATCCTCGTCAGCTATTGAGCATTTTGCTTGCTGATGCGATGGGAACTATCTTCACTAGACTGTAATTTGCAATTTCTTTTTTTGTTTTCTTGCTTTTCCGTTTGATAAAAAAAAAGGTAGTACTCTAGCTGGAAGTGAACTTGAACTCAACATAGTATCTCCAATGTAAGGGTTCGAACTCCCAGGAGAAAAAAAAAATCTAACATAATAATTGTACACAACACTTAAATATTATTAATGAATAAATTAATAAAGAAAAATACTAACCAATATTCTTAAGATATTGATTAATGAACTAAGAATAGAAAAATTTTATTAGGAGCTGTTATATTTAAGACTTTAAGAGTTACACTTTATTTCAAGTGAAAAATTTCAGTTTTGGTATCTTTAACCAGTGGCTAAGGGTAGGTCTCACATTACATTAAGGTGTGTTTGGGAGGATGGGGATGTGATGGTTAGTAATAGAGTGAAATGGTACAAATCTCCGAACCCATTGTTTGGGAGTTTTTTAAACAACGGACTGAAATGGTTGGGGATGGGAAATCAAACCACTCCAAACCATCCAAAACTCAATTTTTCATACTCTCCAATTTGGAGGATTTGGAAGGGAAGATTAAAACTCCCAAACAATATTTTTACCACTCCATTACAAACCATTCTACTCCATCCTCTCCAAAACTCCCAAATATAGCCTTAGAGTTAATTTATGGATGGTCTACTTACATTCCCCATAATTATAAATAAAAAACTAAAACTTTTACTCAAAAATGATATAAACCTTAATCCAACTTGAACACTTACCCTTACAATTTACACTCAACAAGTTACGCAAGTGAAATCTGTTAAATGTGGTTTTTTAATTTGACAGTAAGACCTAATTCACGCAGGGTCCACTACGTCTGTCGCGAAATCGAAATCTGGCTTTACCAATTTCTTAAAGTCACAGAACTTGGTCACGAACCTCAAGTTAACTAGACCACTACCTGACTAAAACATAAAAACTTACAAGACCAGAACTCACGCCGAGACGCTTTGTTAGTCAATTCAGCAAGGAATCTAACCAGCCAAACACGAGAAGCTATATGTAATGCATGTTTGATTTAATTGAGAAGTTGGAAACATACGTTTGGGAGACAAAATATCTATGAAGATCCCCTTAGGCAAACATACTTTTGGACTCAAAAGTATATTTTGCCAGAGTAAACCAAACATTCCGTTGTAGCTGCATATTTGACCCATCGTACAAGAGCAGAAAACTGTCTAACGGGGAGTACATGTGCACAGTGCAAAAAATTTAGAGTTATATATGGATGAGTTTTCAAAAGATAATTTGAATTATGTAACATGAAAGAAAACGTGAGAGAAAAAAATAAGGATCCAAATCCGTTTTCAAAGTATTTAGGGAACAACATCCATAGTTAAACGAGGTTTCTTTGAAGTTTAGACAAAGATCCTGTTTGGAACAATCAGAATTCATACTCGATCATTACAAAAGCTGCAAACAAAACACATTGTCGCTGACATAGTTTCTTTCCCTTTTAATGGGGCACATAGTCTTGAGATAGAATCCGATGATTAAATTCCTTCCTATCAGGATACTAGAGCAATAATAGTAATGACAAGAGCATCATGATTTAAGGAGGACAAACCAAAATTAAACTCCCAATACTAGGTTAAGTTTCCACGTTCATTATTAACCTGAGTTTGCTGAAGGAGCCAACCGGTGCTTATAGTGCAGCTATGCACTCAATTTCAATCTTGGCATCCAATGGCAAGGCAGCTACTTGATAGGTTGAACGAGCTGGGGCAGGTGAAGGGAAGTCTGAAACCATTTGAACCAAAGGTAATTTAAGACTGTTGAAGTTACTAATGGTATTAATGAAAAATATAGAATACCAATTAATGGGGGCACAAACCTCATGGAAATACTGGATTCTCTTCCATCAATATTAGATTTACCCATAGTATATACTATGACAATTAACAAATGACAACAAAACCTATTACTTGCCCATAATCCAAGCAGGATCAATTTTTAACTCAATATAACTTACTATCAGAAGTTAAATTCATTGGTATTGGTAATTAGCACAATTTAGCAGTTTGTCCCTATGTGGATTTCACAATCAGCAACATAAAATGGATGGATAATTATTTTTATTAAAAGATATTAATTTAAAAAATAAAGTGCAGAAGTTTGGGGCAGCAGTACTCGTCTTTTAACCTAAACAAGCTATCACACGCTTCCCTTTTACGCAAGAATGTAGACTGTGTGAAGGAACATTAAAATCACTATTAGGGAACTCACATTTAGCATAGATCTCATTGACTTTCTTAAAGTCCTTCAAGTCAGCCAACCTGCAGAAAATAAATGGTCAAAAACTAGTCATCTTGCTGGAGCTCAACACAATACAAACTACGAAAGAGTGAGGAATTCATACATGATTGTTGTTTTAACAACCGAGGAATAGCTGGCACCACCAGCTTTAAGGATTTCCCCCATATTTTTGAGAAGCTGCAATGTGTAATTATTCCAAATGTCAGCAACCGAATCAGCAAGTGAACTTTCACTTGCAATGCTATGCAGCATCAAGAAAACACTAGTAGCCTAGGTTACTAGGAAGTGAGATAGTACACATGGGATTGAGATCCTCTCCTGTTGTGGGAAAATAAGATTAAATCTTAACCTTACATGTGCATCAAACATATCTATTTTGAAAAGAAGTAGATGAGCTTTGATTTAATATAAGGTTGAGATTTGTTGAACAGGGCCCTGCTGCTGTTTCCCACAACATGATAGGATCCTGATCCGTTGACACGAAAAAGTGTAAGCCTATGGAAGGGGAAATAACACGTATACAAATTAATGCACAAACAATTTGTTGGTAATTGCCAATGCTAGCTCCTATAAAAGCTAATTTCAAATACCCTCATCATTATATTGGAAATTTCTCATTGTTAATCAAGGCACACATGTGCAATCAAAGTTCATATGCACCAACCAAGCCATGAGAAATGGGAAAAAGTAAAAACACTAAGAATTAAGAAAATGTTGGAAGTGGAAAGGTCTGTTGTTGTACCTGCTCCGTTTGATCTTCAACATTATCAGAGATGAACTTCCCAGTCTGCATTAGAGAGCAAAGCACATACTAATAAATGCATTGCACATATATAAAAAAGTGGAGAGAATTGGAAGAGTGAAGTTGGAGGGAAACCTCAGGAACAAGACCAAGAACACCGGACACAAAGATAAGGTTGTTGGATTTGATAGCTTGAGAATATGGGCCCAATGCCGCAGGGGCCTTTTCCGTTTGAACAACTTCCTTCATACCTACATAGGATTTTGATATAAGTGAAAAGAGCATTGCAATGCATTTAAAGTATCAAAAGACCTTTTTTAATTTTGTTATTAAAAAATTAACAATAACAATAAGGGAGGTGAAGCAGAAGAAAGAAAAGTATATAAATTGAATGGGCTGAAAAAGAGAGAAGAGGAGGAGATGGTGATGGGTACATACAAGCATCAGTGGAAATGCTTAAGCAGGTGAATGGCGAAGAGCGCTTCGATCTCGACCAACGGCAGAAGGAGGCGCCGCCCACCGCCAATGAAGCCCTGTTGCGCACTGTCACGCTCTCTACCGCCGGAATCTGGAGGTAAGCACACCACGAAGCCATCTCTCTCTCTCTCACACACACAGAAGACGGTGCTTCGTCTTTCTTTTGTTTTGGTCTGTGAACTGAAGGGGAACCCAAAAACACTGTATGTAGTCACAGTACAGTCAAATAAAACTTCAACCAACATCGTTTACCCAAATTTTTTTTTTGACTAAATTAAGTTTTTAAAATATTCATTTTATGATTCCTAAAACTTATTCAAACGAATCCTTTTTGTCAAGTTGATTAATGGAGACGTCTTAGGTGGACGTTGACCACGCTGACATGTCACCAATGATCAAACGTCACGTAGCATGATAACGTTGTTAGCAACTTAAGTGACCGAAGGATCAGTTTGAATAAGTTTTAAGAATTAATGGACCAAAATGAACATTTTTATTTGTAATTTAGCCCCAAAAAAAATCAACAAATGTCATTTATAATTTATAATTTATAATTTATTCAAAAATAACATTTTTAGTCATACAATTTCCAAGATTTTATTTTGGTCCACAGTATCCTCCGTCCACAACAGCGGAGACTAATCCCTCCAGCTGGGTAGGACCACAAGAACGAAAACTCCTGAAAAAAACTCGTATCATGTCATCCGATCACTCTTGAGTATACAATTTCCAAGATTAAATGAATGTTCTACGGTACAGTTTATTTAATTTTTAAATAAATTCATATAATCTTAAATATTTTAGTTAAATTTAAACTTTTTAAAAATTTAAATGTAAACTCATATTTATAAAGACCTGAAATTATACAGACTTATTTAAAATTCAGTCTCTAAAACTAGAAACTGTAAAGACTTTTTTTTTTAATTTATGAAAACCTAATTAAAATATTTTAAATTACAAAAATTATTTAAAGATTAAAAAAACAACTGTATGCACTAATATTTTTTTTCTTCTTACAAACACATTCTAATAATCTGACTTGATTTTTCTAAAGTGAATTTGTCTTAAAAGTGAGAATGTAAGATGTATATACTTTTAGAACATCTCTAAAAGAGAATATTATTAGAAGTTCTTAACTTTTTTTTTTTCATGAATCCTACTATACCACATTGGTTTTTAGAACTTTAGCTTCACTCATATGGTGCAACCCTTTAAGAATTTAAAATAGATATATCTCACATTTTTATATTTTTTTAAAATGACAAGTTATCCCGCAATTATTTCTTAATGGTTAAAAACCTATTCTTATACTGGCATAAGATCTTAGTGGATGAAGATCTTTATACATTTTATCAAATCAATAGTGAATATGTATACTCTTACTTTCTCACTTTGAATAAACAAAATCCGTATTCATTACAACTATGTAATTTGTAGTTGTTACATGGTTCCATGTAAATATTTAAGGATAATTATGATTTCTAGAAAGAAAAATTCTTCTACATATTGATGCAAGAATTTTTCAATTTTTCGTCTCCCTTAAAAATGGAGAATTGTGTGCGCATATCAGGTTTGAATTTTTTTATTCATTGTTGGACAATTTTTTGGATTGAGATTCTCTCATGTTATATATAATAAAGCAAGCTACATTCCTGTTGAAAAGATAAAGAAACAAAGTTTGTGAATTATAATTAGTGTGTGCCTTATAACCAATCACGATGAGTCCATACATTTTAAGAATTGTGTCTATATATCTCTAACATGATCATCATATTATATGAGATGATCTATTTCCTTTTTTTTTAGTTCCATTTTTGACCATCAAAAGTGGTTACAACTTACAACCTACACCACTTTTTAAACATTTTTTTTTATTTTGTATTTTTTTTTAATGTTTTGAAGTAAGTATTTCAATATAAATGATGTTTAGGTTAGGTGTTATGTTTTTCAAATATTCAGATTGAGTTTCTTTGGGAAAAAATGATTTTCATTTATGTTATATTAACTTTAAAGGTTAACAATAAGTAGTTTGTAATTAATGGCTCTTCCAGGGGAAGAAGTGAAGAACTACTACATTTGCCTAAAAAAACTATACAAAATATTAAACCACATGGATTAGATAAATAAATATAAATTTATAAGGAGCCTTGCTAATAGGGGTGGAAGTAGTCAAGGTCGCCCGACAGGGGCCTATGGCCTGGCCTGTTTATAGCCTGGCCTGACCTATTTAATAAAAAGGCCGGGTAAAGGCTTTTTCAAAAGCCTTTTTAGATAAATAGGCCAGGCTTGAGCTTCAGAAAAAGCCTACGGCTCGATAGCCTACTGATTAATATTACTTTTAAATAAATATTAAATATATATATATAATATAATATATAATATATAATAATAATCAAATTAGACAAAACATAAAGTAGAAAGCCTATATTAAGGCTTGTGACCTTATTAAGGCCTTCACAAGAAATAGGCCTATTTAAGCCAGAGCTGTGGCCTTATTAAGGCCTTCACAAGAAATAGGCCTTTATAAAGGCTTTCAGTCGGCTTTTAAAAGGCCTGACAGCCTTAAAAAAAGCCTATATCAGGTAATAGGTCAGGCTTAAGCTTGATATTTTTGAAACAGACCAGACCTATTTAGCTAAAGTCTGGCCTGGCCTACTTCCACCCCTACTTGCTAATAAGTGTCCTAAGGACATTGGTTAAAGAAGCTATAAAAATGAAGTTTGTATTGAAAAATTAAGTGTAACATTTTTCAATATCGATTTTTAATTCTAACTTGTAACATTGCACGTGTTAAGAAATAAAAAAATAAAAAGGTTATATTGAAAATAATAGTTTTTAAACTTTCAAGTATATACACAATTTTCATACAACATTTTTATTTTTGATTTCTTAACATATATAAGTTTACAAAGTTATAAAAATCGTTTCAATATATTAAATATCATTTTTCATTCCATATCCAATGCTGGTTAACATTCTCCGTTTGTAAGCTGCAACTCAAACCCCTTTTATTTAATTCAATTTTTAGTAACAGCATTTCCCGTGAACCAACTTCTATGTTCATGACAATGTAGAAGTAGGCCAAGATTATCTTATACTGTTCATTTATCTCAATTGAAACCGAGTTTTGGATAAAACCCTTGAATTACTCTGAGTATAATCTATATCTTTGATGTTAACAGATCGAAACTTAAGCATAAAGGCTGGTATCTTTTTTATTTCTTAATTAGAAGAGGTTACTAATTATAAGTTGATTAATTCATTTTTTTTATAAGCAAGTTGATTAATTCATTAACACGCACTGACTTGTCAAAAGCATTAATTAATTATATTCTAAGTTAATGTATAAACAATTGCTCAAACTACACCACAACAATAAAAGCACTACTATTCGTGAATGTGATCAGGGATATAAGTTCTACACATTGGGCAAGATCCTTGTTGGACTAGCCATTTGTCTATGCATTCTAAATGAAAAAGGTGGCCACATTTAGGAAGTATCCTGACCAACTCTCCATCCTCAAAATCCTGCAAACGATAGAGTTGATTTAGTTGAATGAGAAAAAAGTATTGATATGCCTGTTAAAAATTAATATATTTACAATGTTTAATTATTTATTTTTGTAAAGATGATTAATCAATATGGCTATTGAATTATACTAAGTTATCATATTGATTTTCCATACAAAATTTAATTTTTGGAAGTTTGAATATTTTCACTTGCCTCAAAGTCATAATGTATGTTAAAATAATGATGGAGTTGAAAATAAGATAACATCATTGAAAGAAAATTCGATGAGCATAATATTCATGATGCATTCATAAGTTTAAATTTTAATTAAAACACTCATCCTATAAATATATCATTTATTGGTGCATAATCCTTGACAGCATCATTAATTGTATATTAATTTTTACTCCAATTCTATGTAACTCATGGACAAAAGTGTCGATTGATTTATTGGTTACCTAAATACAACTTCTATCTGCTTCTCTTGAACCAAGGCAATTTCAGAGGGATTTGAGATATTTCTCACCTGTAAGCAAACGGAGCAGCATAACATATTGTATAATTTCAACATTTTGCTGGAGTTGAATTGCTGAAAAGGAAGGTTTAGAATAAAATTCTGGGGCATCTCTGTGACTCCTCTGATATCATAAATATCTGATATTTCTCTGAAAATTGTTTCTGGTGTGTTGATCTGAAACAAATCAGTTTCACCAAATGTGAGTAAAATTTTGATTCCAATGACACTACATACTACATAGTCTCCAGGCCACTAATGTCACATTTACTTATTGCCTTTTTATATTCATACACTTACATGCAACTGATAGGCTCTTGCAGCAGCTGGACATATCCATTCCATGAAGACTTTCCCATTCAATAAGCTGCTCAACATGGCAGTCTGCAAATCCACACCAAAACTTAGAGCTAAGAAGAATAAGTGTAGCTACTGGCTGCTAGTTACAGGTGAGATAATAGAGCCTTCAAAAGATATGAAACTTTCTAACACCAAATTATTAGCAGTATTACTATTACCTGGGACAATGACTCACCAACAGCAGCAAAATTAATCATTTCTATAGCTGCAATGGCTCCTGTGACTGCTCCTTTGCCAGCCCCATCAAGAAAACCAGCTTCTGAGGTCTGGCCTTTGATGGCTCCTGCAACGGTTCCTATTATTGACCCTCCTGTGCCAAAGATTAAGCATTGGTCATAACACTATAAAGTCCATAATAACAAAGATTATTTCTAGTGACTTTACAGTGTATAAGGGGTTAATGACTTAATGCCAAGCACTATTTTATCTTATTTCTCACTCTCTTCTTCTCATTTCTCCTAAATTATGAAATGTATAACATAACATAAGATAATATAGCAAATTAGCAATGTTTTTTGTAAGCCAGGGTGCAGATTAATGACTTCTGGGGACAAATTACTAATAAATAGACAGGGGAGAAATGCATCATACCTAGTGCCAGAATGCAAGTGAATGCAGCAAAAAGAACTCTCTCCATAACTATCATGAATAGTCCAACTGCAGAACCGCAAATGCCAGCCAAACCCCATGAAGAAAAAACTTCCTTAAACCTTGTTACTGCTTCTATCATAGTTGGAGAAGTGTTGGTAATAGGCATTTCGAAATGAGGGGATAGGAAAATGCTCTAAATGTGTTGCCTGAAAATGATGCAGAGACAGTAGCATTTATAGGCTGAGGAAAGCCACGTTCAATAGTTGCCAAAACCATATGAATATCTTTACAAGCATGGAATCTAGGGATCAGATGTAGTATTAAACTAAAAGCATAGTGGTGACTCAGTGATTACGTGTATGCCACTTGTGAAGTAGATAGAAAGAGCAGATGGTTCTTTTTTGTTTGAAAAATAAAATAATGTTACTGTTGAGAGCACTGAAAATTTGTAAGATAAATAAACTATTTGTTCCCATAGCTCCAAAATATCATAAACTGTAACATTTTGAAGTCAGCATAATTAAACTAGGCAAAATATGTGGGAACTGCTACGTCATTGGACATTAAAATATCTCTTTTTTTTTGTTTTTGGACAAGGGATATGAAAAACAAACTCTGAACAAGCTTATTTAGGCTTATAGGAACATTTGATGTCGCACCAAAGAATGTTGTTACACTCGCAAAGAAAAAAAAGAAAAAGTTAGAAAGAGAAGACTCCACATGGTGAATTAGTTACCACCAATTTTTTATTGCTTTTGTTTTCCAATTTGGCTGCAGGGCCACTATGGGTGTGTTTGGATAAACAACTTAATTAAGAGCTTATCACATAAGACCTTATCGCATGAAAGCTTATACCATAAGCGCTTAAAGAAAGAAAAAGAAAGAAAGGGGCATGAGAGGATTCGAATAGTGAAAAACACGGAGAGGGTGTTTAATGCATAATCTCTTATGATAATTCCATAAGCTTCTCCCAGCGACTTATGAAAATAAGTCAAAAACTCTTTATGGGATGACATAAGTTATTTTTATAAGCTCTGTCAAACACAATGCATAAGAGTTTATGTCATCAGATAAGTCAAAAGGAGCTTAAATAAGTTCTTCCAAACGCCACCTATGTTGGTTACCTAAAAGGAATTATAACCAATAATTACTTTTCACTGTTGCCATGAAGTGTTGATAAATATTAAATCATGATGTAGAATGTAATGTCAGTTAAACCTAATGGTGCTTCAGTGGGTTCATTTTAGTTCTCACTGGTCAGAAGGGTTCATTATAGCAGTTCTTGAAGAGCATATCACACACAAAAAAGTTAACTGAGGTGGTGGTTAAATTGGCTGTACTATTGTTTCAACTTGCTATTTCTTGTCCTTCCTTGCAATAAAGTAAACTTTAGATATTCAGTTTCAACAGCTAGGCAGAGAAAAACAGGAACTAAAACAAGGTGCTGGAAGGTGGTTCCTGGTTATATTGCTTCTGTGGGCTGAATAATAGAGTTAGCTGTTCATAAATAAGTAACGAGTGACTTAATTGCATTAACTGATGGGTAGATACGGCTCTGATATTTAGTCTCCTAGAGCACGCCACCTCAACCTATAAGCGTGCTTGGTATGATATTTGAAACCTTCGGAAATTGATTCTATAAACGAGGTGTTTGATTTTTGTCAAAGCACAATTAATTTTGTTTCAGAGAGGATTTTGATTGGAAGCTACAAAAATTAGTTTATGCATTGAGTTGAAAATTTTATACTAAGTTTTATATTAAAATTGCTTTTAAAATGAAAACTTCCAAACATAAATCACTTCACTTCAAACACAATTATAATCAAATCAATTTTATAAAATCAATTTCATTCAAAATCACTTTTATCAAACACTTATCTAAACACGTACTATCTTCTTTCATTCTTCTCTAAATAAATACTCAAAAGGATCTACAATTTAATATAAGAATATTAAAGAGTGTATTGTTAGCACTCCTCGAATTGCAAAATATAGTTTGTACAATTACATGGATCGGAGAAAAAGTTGATGACTTGACAAAATAGATAGTATATCGGTAACATGTAATTCAAAGGAAAATAATGTTTGCACAACTCGCAAGTTTGTGCATGATTTGAAAATTGACAACTCATAAAAAAACCCTAAGTGGAGTTTATCATATGAACAAAATATTTGCATATTTAGGGGAAAAACATTGCAGACCAACATAAACTGAAAGAAATTTTTAACTAAAAGTTGCCAAGCTTGAACTTGGACGTCTCAAAATCCCCACATCCCAATCTTGAAATATGTCATCTAGCGGCCAAACGCCATAAAGAGTATGTAGAAAATTTAGTTGTTTGGATATCACTACTCAATTCAAAATTAATAGTAAACTTCCCAATTTCAAGAAGCAGTTACTTATACGACACAAACTAGATCATGTTTGATGATTTGTTTGGTTTCCATATCCCGTATTGTTTTTCTTTTTTAGTTTGATGGCTAAATTAGTGTTTTAATCCCTTATCAATCTATTTTTTTATTCCGTTTTAGTCCTTTATCTTTCAACCGTTAGCCTATTTTGGTCCTTTCTGTCAGTTTTGCACTAACGGCATTAGGTTTCCGCCGCCACTTGTCGGAAGCCATCGCCACTCGCCGGAAACCGCCGTAGACTCGTCGGAATCTTGGTTTTCCCATTTTCTCTTTCTCTCTCATTCGTTCTCTTCCTCCTTTCTTCTCTCCCAACTCCACCACTGCCTTCACCTTCTGCCACTGGCAAGGTGTCCAATGCAACCACCACAAAGTCACGCGCCTCCTCTTCCATTCCTTAGATCTCCGCGGCATTTTCGCACCCAACACACTCTCCCGTCTCGACCAGCTTCATGTCCTTAGTTTACAAAACAACTCTCTCATCGGACCCATACCTGACCTCACTGGTCTCTTCGACCTCAAAACCCTCTTCCTCAACAACAACTGTTGGAACCAAAGTGGTTTTGGATTTAATAATCTCTAAGTTTTGATACTAACAAAATGATTAAATTTGCTTGGCAAAGTGTTAGTTGTGATCTAACATGTGCTTTCAGTTATGCAGGAATATTTACATATAAGTAAAAGAAACATGGGATAAGTTCTAATTGAAAAATACTTTCAAATACTTTGGTAAAAGGTTACTTAGTTATTTAATTAAGTAGACAAGCTTTCTTAAGTAGACGAGGCTCTAAGTGTTTGCTGGATGAATACCAAAATAACTTATTAGAAACAGCAAGTCCAAAGACTTGATAATAAACTCGTCCATCTTGGCACGTAAGCAGACAGAAGTAATTAGTAGAAGTAAATGAACTGAAAAATAAAGTAATCTAGCAGACAAGCTCTAACCGCCACGTCACCAGACGGAGATCCTTATAACTCATTGAGGAATAGCAAGTCCGAAGACGTCCTAGACAAAAGGATATGCCATATCATCAGACGAGCAAAATAAAGTTTTTGAACAGACTTAGTCTCTCATATAACTAAGTAGACGGAGTTTCTTTTTAGACGAGCTCCATCTCAGAATGAATTAAATGCAATCCGAAACTCTTGAATTTATTTCAAATGATTGATATTTATTTTAATAGAATATTTGTTCTTCACATTTGTTTTATCTGCTTTAATGTTTCGCCTTGTTATAAAAGAAACATAGTACCATCAAGAAATGCAAAAAGCAGAATCGTACAATAAGATACTGCAAAATGATCTATACGATGACAACTTTATGGTTGAAAAAGCTGGATTATACACAAAGGAGGAACAACAAGTGCTCAAGCTGCAATACTCAGAGGAGTGAACCTCCAATCTCATGCTACCTCGATAACCAAGAGTACTATTCAGCATTGCCACAATCAAGCTATCAGTCACAACGGATATCATGCATTAAATGCTACCTCTAAACGGGATTATTCAAAGTAATCATTGAAGAAATACAAGTGAAGAAGAAGGTCACTATAAATATAAGACCTCAAGTTCTGAAGAACTACTTTTTGTCAATCGATAGTCACTCATTCTAATATTCTTTTAAGATCAAGAGTTTGTATTCTTTAGTTTGAATATTGTTGTAATATTCAACTGATCTTAAACTGTCATATCCTCTCACATAGTGAGTTAAGAAGATCAAACATTAAATCTCTTTGTTAGAGTTAGAGCCTGGAGAGGCTTGGTAAGAAAGAAATACTTGTAGCCTGGAGAGGTGTTGAATACTTGGTTGTTATCTATTTGGAGAAATAGTGGATAAATCATTCAAGTCGAAAGGACTAGATGTAGCTCTTGGTTGGAAGAGAGTGAACCAGGATAAAATCTCTTGTGTGAATCTTCTATCCTTAAACTCTTCAGTTTTATTTGCTTATACTAACTGTGGGGTTTTGATATTGCTTTTGTGTGTGCTTTTTTGTGTTAATCTTCTTGTGTAAGAAATTTGTTGAGGAAAAAGGTTGTTTTCTAAAATTATTAACAAACACAATTCAACCCCCCTTCCTGTGTTTGCCTGTGTCAACTTCAACAACCACTTCACCGGTTCACTCCCTCATTCACTCTTCTCCCTCCACCACCTCAAAACCTTAAATTTCTCCCACAACAATCTCTTCGGACCCATCCCAACCTGGTTCACCAACCTTGACCGCCTCTACTACCTCTGTCTCGGTTGGAACCGCTTCAAGGGAACCCTCCCTCCCCTCAACCAGTCTTCTCTCAAAACCTTCGACATTTCCGGTAACAACCTCACCGACGCCATTCCGGTGACCCCTACATTGTTCCGGTTCAACCCTTCTTCTTCCTCTTTCAACCCGAGTTTCTACGGCGAAATCATCCACAAGGAATGCCACCCCGCCGCACCTTTCTTCAGCCTCGCAACTGTGTCGACGTCGCCGCCGCACGCAAGTGCACGACTTAAACAGCCCAATCCGGCAACCCTACGAGAAGAAGCACGACCGAAGAGAAGGAAGGAGGAAGAAAAGGAAGGAGAGAGAAAGAGAAAATGGTAAAACCCAGATTCTGGTGAGTCGGCGGCGGTTTCCGACGACTGGCGGTGGAAACCTAATGCTGTCAGTGCAAAACTGACGGAAGGGACCAAAATAGGCTAATGATTGAAAGATAAGGGACCAAAACGAAACAAAAAATAGATGAGGGACCAAAATGAAACCTAAAATAAAGATAAGAAGACAAAACACTAATTTAGCTTAATTTGTTTTGTTTTAGGCTTTAGCCCCTCTTTTTATAAAAAAAAGAAAGAAAAGTAAACTATTTTAGAAGTGTCAAAATATCAGTCACTGAAACTTAGGGACTAAAATTTTCACATCTTAATACTTAGATAGATGGGCTTGACCTTTTACATGGTATCTCAACTTGTAAGCAGATCCTTCCATCATCTAGCCTTTTGACATTAATATGTGAAGTGTTTAGAAGGTATGATTATATGAAAAAGCTAGAGGAGTTAGTTATTACAAATATTAGCTTTTGAAAACTCAGTTTTGCAACATGTCACTATAAGAGTATACTCTTGTAACTACTCAGATTTGATTATAAAATATTTTAGTCCAACCGCCTCTATGGTTATTAGGTGCCAGATGTTGTAATTTTAGTGGAGTAGGGCATTACTCCAAAAGTGAAGAAGAAATTATCCATCATATGATAGAGCTATAAACAATTTGGTTCAAGGTGTCATCATATGATATAAAACTAAGTCTGATGTGCACAACGCCAGCTACCAAGACGAGTCACATAGGGTCTGGAGAACTAGTTGCTGCAGTAAGGTATTTCCCGTTAATGGTAGTCCAGAAGATGCTCAATTCATTATACTATTTTAGGATATGGTTATCCTTTTTATTGGGAGTCGGGGAGGGTCTGCTTCATTCCTCATTTCAATGACAATATCAGAAAAATAAAATAAAAAAAGATGTTGATTTTTATTGTCCTTTGATTTTCATCTTGGCTCATCAAAATCATAAGGACATTGCTACTTTTCTTCTCAAATAGAGATCACAATAAGGAAAAGTTCATCTCAATTTTATTAACTCAAGGTGTTAATATGATAGTAAAATTGGAAACCAAACAAACCGAAGAGTGTAGATTCATTGGGTATCCCAAATAAAAAAATGGGTATTATTTCTATCACCCCTCTGACCACAAAGTGCTTGTGGCAAGAGGAGTGAACTTTTTAGAAAAAGGAATTTCTTTTAGAAGGAAGTCATGGTGAAGAAATAGAACTAGATGAAGTTTAACAAACCAATGAAATGACACAGGCTCAAGAGCCTCAGATGCAAGTTGAGGAACCTATGCTGGATATTCTAAAGTTGACATGAAGGTCGTCACCTTTGGTGGTTAAGGTTCAAGAACAAGTTAATGAACCAATTTTAGAACCGATTCAACAACTAGTAGATCCAGTACAAGGTAAATAAGTTGCAAATGAACCTCTTAGAAGGTCTAGTCGTGCTCATCGTGCACCAAATAAATTTAATTTATTAGTGCAAGACAATGTGTCGAATGAGGATGATCATAATGATGATAACCCTAGAACCTATGAAGAGGGGCCATGCAGAGTTCTGACTACAAGAAATGGCAAGAAGCCATGGAATCTGAAATGGAACCCATGAAGATCAACAAAGTATGAACTTTAGTTGAAACTTCAAAGGATATAAACTATTGGTTGTAAATGGGTTTTCAAGAAAATGATTGGAGTGGACGGGAAGATAGAGACCTATAAAGCCCGTATGGTTGCCAAGGGATACCGCCAAAAGGAAGGAGTATAATATGATGAGACTTTCTCTCCCATGGCAATGCTCAAATCAATTCAGATTCTACTTGCTATAGCAGCATACCATGATTATGAAATATGATGAATGGATGTGAAAAACGACTTTCCTAAATGGTGAGCTCAAAGAGCAAGTGTACATGACACAACCCGATGGTTTCATATCTTCATCAAATCATAATAAAGTTTGCAAGCTACAACGATCCATTTATGGATCAAAGCAAGCTTCAAGAAGTTGGAACATCCGATTCAACAAGACAATCGAAAAGTTTGATTTTGTAAGGTGTGAAGAGGGACCTTGTGTCTACAAAAATTTAGTGGGAGCACAATTATTTTCTTAGTGTTGTATGTTGATGACATATCGCTCATAGGAAATGACGTACCAACATTACAAAGTACAAAGATTTGGGAGAACCGACTTATATTTTTTTAAGAATAAAGATTTATAGAGATAGATCTAAAAGGTTGCTTGGTCTCTCACAATCTTTGTACATCGATACCATCTTAAAAAGGTGTAACATGGAAAATTTCAAAAGTGGCTATCTGCCAATGGGTACGGGAATCTCTCTCAGTAGGGAGGATAGTCCTAAAACCTTTGAAGAAAGAGAGCACATGAATGGAATACCATATGAAAGAGCAAGTGGGAGACATTGAGATTCAATAGGTTGGTGGAAAGGAAAATGTTGCAGATCCATTCACTAAAGTACTTGGTCTAAAAATGTTTGACAAGTACAAGCGGGAATCGGGAATGAAACACATGAGAGATTGGCTCTAGTGCAAGTGGGAGATTGTTGGAGAATAATTGGTATGCCCTAGATCCAATCTATCGTGTAATTTTAGAATGCATTGTAATGATTTTATTTTGATAAAATTACTTGGCATTCTACTAAGTTTGATTTTATTTATCATATTCATTAATTGGTTACTTAATTGATATGACAAAGTCCTTGATTAAATTTAGACACTTGTCATCATGATAGAGATCATGTTAATGAGAGGCAAGCATTTTATAATTTAATCTATAGTATATATTATTGATCGTGGGATTATTAAAAATATGACGTTAGTAATCCGGAAAGATCAATATATATGTGATAGTCTCTATTAGATAGAGATTAATATATCTCATTTATTAATTCACATATATAGATGATGCCTATAGAGATATGATCATTGAATTGACTCAATTGAGAAATCCTAATGATTTATATTACCGTTGAATTGTCAATAGGATATTTTCTTGAAGGACATAGTGTAAATGTTTCCTTTGACCTGAGATTATCATAGTAATTAACAAGTTACTTGTTATACTTTGATTCCGGACACCTAATGCCTTAGGGTGATAGTTGAATGGATATGGGGTATGACTAAGTACTTGTAGAATTAATGATATATCAAAAAGGAATCCATCAACTCTTGGTAATGAGTTCGAGCCCTATGATTATAACAACAAATTTAGACCTTGGCCAAGGCAATTGAATGAATGAAGAAATGAGTTCCTTAAATCATTCACTAGTTGGTTATAAAATACAAAAGAGTTTACTATTTAGAGTTTGACATTTATACCATATTCTAAGGTTAGCTCGGAGCTGGAAGGATGGAAGGAAATATTACATTATTCTTCTAGTGGTTCTTGAAGAGTAAAAAATATTACTTCATGCTATTCGGTCGTTAAGGAGTGTTGCTAGGTGCCAACCTTGATTAGTATTTTAGTTGTGACTAAATTACTACCGGCTTAGTATTGAACCTATGGGGTCACACACTAACGAGTGTTGTAATCTTTGCTAAAGAATTGTTTTATTATTTGATAATTAAATTGGAGAATTTAATTTAGTCAAATAAATAAATAAAAAAAAATTCTAAAGTGGAATATTATTATATTCTATGCTAGCACTGAGAATATAAATAATATATATAAATCAAGCATATTTTATTTATTTAGATTTAAAAAAATTAATAACTTGCTGACTTGGTCAATCTTGTTTCAAGTGCTATAGAAAGAAACAGATAGATGAGTTTGTTGGTTTAAAGATAGGATAAAGTGATGAAACAAAAAAAGAAAAAGGATATGATCAAATCCCAATCCTACCAAAGTAGGATGATGGTTCCTCTTTGATAGGGATAGTAGTTGTTAGTGAACTTTACATAAAGCTTCCAGCTCTACATCGAGTAAAGACACTTACTACTATCTTTTCTTTTTCGTCACTCTTGCTTTGATTTTGTTAGTTCCACTCATCAAAGGGTTGATAGCAGAGATTGGTCTCGATGTGGATACACGTAGAGTCTTCACACAATTGAAGAAATTTCATGATTCACTAAGTTCTCTGCCACCATGAACCACAAGTTTTCTTCTTAATAACTGATCTCCCTTTGATTCTTATGTTATGTTATGTCAACTGAATTTAATCATTGTGATGATTTGATATAATTTTGTGGACAGCACCTATTCTCCATTTAACTTTGTGAACAGCTATTAGCAAGGTGAATGGTGAGATGGATGAACTCATTGGCTGCACTACATCTTATTTTCCAAATACTTGGGTTATCCTTCTCTTTCTACATCAATTTGTTTAAAAGATGTTTTCCCCTCTTAGGATAACGATTTCTTTATGTTAATTTTTCTCACTGTTAAATAAATTTTAATAACTCGGAGTAGAGATGAGAGATGGCACCTGAAACCTTCATAGATGGTTTAGTGTCTGACATTAATTTATTTCTTGGAGAGTATTTTTTTTCCAAAAGATTTTCTTCTTCTTATAGGCGTAAGGCTAATTCCAGATGCAATTTAATTTAGTTTAATGTGTTTCTATTTTATGTGTTTCCATCACATTGTTCCAATACCACGTGCTGAACTTGGACACAAAGCAAGTATGGTAGGTAGCAGGTGGGTTGCATAAAGATGTTTTGGGCTATTGGGCTGTTTCAACTTTCAATGAGGGAGGGAGAATGCACAATTGAAGTATTAAGTTCTGTAGGCGGAAATATAATAAGTCATGTTCAATAGAAAGAGATTTAATTACCTTTTATTTCATCTGAATCTCACTATGCTGATTAACTTATGGTCTTGTGTACAGGTATCATCAGTGATATATTTGCATGGCCTCTCAATCAAGTGTAGTGGATGATGCAAAATATGGGTGGTGCACCTTATCCCAACCCTGTATTAGGATAGTAATGGTACTTTAGCTGAAAGAGATTTAGGAGGGAAAGTGAATGATTAGAAGCAAAAAGATGTGCCATTGACAAGGCTGATTATGATTTGGCTACTTTAGACTGTTCACCAAATAAAACAAAAACAATTGCTTTTGGTGGGGGGACACAATATTTTGAAGGCCCCGAACCTCATTTTGGATATTTTATTTGATGTCGATCTAGTATATGGTCACATATTTCTTGAAACTTAAATTATTTGAATATAAAATATTGTGTAACAAGTATTGATTTGTTTAATTTGTGATAATTTCTGTTGCAGAACTCTTACAAAGTGCTTAAATTCATATGAATTGTTTTGATTAATGAGTTTGTGGCAATTTTTTTGTAAGATTTAATTGGTAAGTACCACGTATATATGAAGACTTTTTACACTATGTCAACTAATTCTAAAAATTATCATATCATTAAAAATATTTGATTTTTATCATAACAATCTTAAAAGTCATACATAAATGATTTATAATAACTGGTTGACATTAGAAGGTCTAGTCGTGCTCATCGTGCACCAAATAAATTTAATTTATTAGTGCAAGACAATGTGTCGAATGAGGATGATCATAATGATGATGACCCTAGAACCTATGAAGAGGCCATGCAGAGTTCTGACTACAAGAAATGGCAAGAAGCCATGGAATCTGAAATGAAACCCATGAAGATCAACAAAGTATGAACTTTAGTTGAAACTTCAAAGGATATAAACTATTGGTTGTAAATGGGTTTTCAAGAAAAAGATTGGAGTGGACGGGAAGGTAGAGACCTGTAAAGCCCGTATGGTTGCCAAGGCATACCGCCAAAAGGAAGGAGTATAATATGATGAGACTTTCTCTCCCATGGCAATGCTCAAATCAATTCGGATTCTACTTGCTATAGCAGCATACCATGATTATGAATTATGACGAATGGATGTGAAAAACGACTTTCCTAAATGGTGAGCTCAAAGAGCAAGTGTACATGACACAACCCGATGGTTTCATATCTTCATCAAATCATAATAAAGTTTGCAAGCTACAACGATCCATTTATGGATCAAAACAAGCTTCAAGAAGTTGGAACATCCGATTCAACAAGACAATCGAAAAGTTTGATTTTGTAAGGTGTGAAGAGGGACCTTGTGTCTACAAAAATTTAGTGGGAGCACAATTATTTTCTTAGTGTTGTATGTTGATGACATATCGCTCATAGGAAATGACGTACCAACATTACAAAGTACAAAGATTTGGGAGAACCGACTTATATTTTTTTAAGAATAAAGATTTATAGAGATAGATCTAAAAGGTTGCTTGGTCTCTCACAATCTTTGTACATTGATACCATCTTAAAAAGTTGTAACATGGAAAATTTCAAAAGTGGCTATCTGCCAATGGGTACGGGAATCTCTCTCAGTAGGGAGGATAGTCCTAAAACCTTTGAAGAAAGAGAGCACATGAATGGAATACCATATGAAAGAGCAAGTGGGAGACATTGAGATTCAATAGGTTGGTGGAAAGGAAAATGTTGCAGATCCATTCACTAAAGTACTTGGTCTAAAAATGTTTGACAAGTACAAGTGGGAATCGGGAATGAAACACATGAGAGATTGACTCTAGTGCAAGTGGGAGATTGTTGGAGAATAATTGGTATGCCCTAGATCCAATCTATTGTGTAATTTTAGAATGCATTGTAATGATTTTATTTTGATAAAATTACTTGGCATTCTACTAAGTTTGATTTTATTTATCATATTCATTAATTGGTTACTTAATTGATATGACAAAGTCCTTGATTAAATTTAGACACTTGTCATCATGATAGAGATCATGTTAATGAGAGGCAAGCATTTTATAATTTAATCTAAAGTATATATTATTGATGGTGGGATTATTAAAAATATGACGTTAGTAATCCGGAAAGATCAATATATATGTGATAGTCTCTATTAGATAGAGATTAATATATCTCATTTATTAATTCACATATATAGATGATGCCTATAGAGATATGATCATTGAATTGACTCAATTGAGAGATCCTAATGGTTTATATTACCGTTGAATTGTCAATAGGATATTTTCTTGAAGGACATAGTGTAAATGTTTCCTTTGACCTGAGATTATCATTGTAATTAACAAGTTACTTGTTATACTTTGATTCCGGACACCTAATGCCTTAGGGTGATAGTTGAATGGATATGGGGTATGACTAAGTACTTGTAGAATTAATGATATATCAAAAAGGAATCCATCAACTCTTGGTAATGAGTTCGAGCCCTATGATTATAACAACAAATTTAGACCTTGGCCAAGGCAATTGAATGAATGAAGAAATGAGTTCCTTAAATCATTCACTAGTTGGTTATAAAATACAAAAGAGTTTACTATTTAGAGTTTGACATTTATACCATATTCTAAGGTTAGCTCAGAGCTGGAAGGATGGAAGGAAATATTACATTATTCTTCTAGTGGTTCTTGAAGAGTAAAAGATATTACTTCATGCTATTCGGTCGTTAAGGAGTGTTGCTAGGTGCCAACCTTGATTAGTATTTTAGTTGTGATTAATTTACTACCGGCTTAGTATTGAACCTATGGGGTCACATACTAACGAGTGTTGTAATCTTTGCTAAAGAATTGTTTTATTATTTGATAATTAAATTGGAGAATTTAATTTAGTCAAATAAATAAAAATAAAAAAAATTCTAAAGTGGAATATTATTATATTCTATGCTAGCACTGAGAATATAAATAATATATATAAATCAAGCATATTTTATTTATTTAGAATTAAAAAAATTAATAACTTGCTGACTTGGTCAATCTTGTTTCAAGTGCTATAGAAAGAAACAGATAGACGAGTTTGTTGGTTTAAAGATAGGATAAAGTGATGAAACAAAAAAAGAAAAAGGATATGATCAAATCCCAATCCTACCAAAGTAGGATGATGGTTTTTATTTGATAGGGATAGTAGTTGTTAGTGAACTCTATATAAAGCTTCCAGCTCTACATCGAGTAAAGACACTTACTACTATCTTTTTTTTTTCGTCACTCTTGCTTTGATTTTGTTAGTTCCACTCATCAAAGGGTTGATAGCAGAGATTGGTCTCGGTGTGAATACACGTAGAGTCTTCACACAATTGAAGAAATTTCATGATTCAAAAACTCATATCCTGGTCATGCTTTTGAAACGTTACTGTTTTAATATATTTTGAACACAAAATAGATCTAGTTTTTTCCGTTGCGTGTGTTATGAACACTGATTTTAACTAACACAAACTACTTGTGTCCTGTTACAAATCCATGGATCCAAAAGATGAAGATCAAATTGATAGTGAGAATAGAGCACTAACTAACTAACAAAATTCAGAAACTAACCTAACAACCTAACTGACTCTTTAATTTCTGTTATGTACAAGTTGAATGCAATATGTACTTGTTACTTTAACCCATATTGATGTAAGAATCAATTTTCAGTTCTCTATGAAGTACTAAAGAATAATCTGAAGTAAATTCTGCTTGAAGAGTCAACCCTGACTCTGTTGTCTACAGAGGTAATAGTTTTTCTGAAGAACTAAGTTCTCTGCCACCATGAACCACAAGTTTTCTTCTTATTAACTGATCTCCCTTTGATTCTTATGTTATGTTATGTCAACTGAATTTAATCATTGTGATGATTTGATATGATTTTGTGGACAGCACCTATTCTCCATTTAACTTTGTGAACAGCTATTAGCAAGGTGAATGGTGAGATGGATGAACTCATTGGCTGCACTACATCTTATTTTCCAAATACTTGGGTTATCCTTCTCTTTCTACATCAATTTGTTTAAAAGATGTTTTCCCCTCTTAGGATAACGATTTCTTTATGTTAATTTTTCTCACTGTTAAATAAATTTTAATAACTCGGAGTAGAGATGATAGATGGCACCTGAAACCTTCATAGATGGTTTAGTGTCTGACATTAATTTATTTCTTGGAGAGTATTTTTTTTCCAAAAGATTTTCTTCTTCTTATAGGCGTAAGGCTAATTCCAGATGCAATTTAATTTAGTTTAATGTGTTTCTATTTTATGTGTTTCCATCACATTGTTCCAATACCACGTGCTGAACTTGGACACAAAGCAAGTATGGTAGGTAGCAGGTGGGTTGCATAAAGATGTTTTGGGCTATTGGGCTGTTTCAACTTTCAATGAGGGAGGGAGAATGCACAATTGAAGTATTAAGTTCTGTAGGCGGAAATATAATAAGTCATGTTCAATAGAAAGAGATTTAATTACCTTTTATTTCATCTGAATCTCACTATGCTGATTAACTTATGGTCTTGTGTACAGGTATCATCAGTGATATATTTGCATGGCCTCTCAATCAAGTGTAGTGGATGGTGCAAAATATGGGTGGTGCACCTTATCCCTACCCTGTATTAGGGTAGTAATGGTACTTTAGCTGAAAGAGATTTAGGAGGGAAAGTGAATGATTAGAAGCAAAAAGATGTGCCATTGACAAGGCTGATTATGATTTGGCTACTTTAGACTGTTCACCAAATAAAACAAAAACAATTGCTTTTGGTGGGGGGACACAATATTTTGAAGGCCCCGAACCTCATTTTGGATATTTTATTTGATGTCGATCTAGTATATGGTCACATATTTCTTGAAACTTAAATTATTTGAATATAAAATATTGTGTAACAAGTATTGATTTGTTTAATTTGTGATAATTTCTGTTGCAGAACTCTTACAAAGTGCTTAAATCCATATGAATTGTTTTGATTAATGAGTTTGTGGCAATTTTTTTATAAGATTTAATTGGTAAGTACCACGTATATATGAAGACTTTTTACACTATGTCAACTAATTATAAAAATTATCATATCATTAAAAATATTTGATTTTTATCATAACAATCTTAAAAGTCATACATAAATGATTTATAATAACTGGTTGACATTATAAAAAACTTAATAATGACAATTTAGCAAAATTATTTCTTTTATAAAGGATAAGTTATTAACATAATCAAAGATTCTTATTCTTTTGTAAAAAAAAAACTCTCATCTTCTATCTATTATTTTGCCTCATTGAAACTACAAATCTCTACACATCCATAAAATGTTAAGTTCTTTATTCTTATGCTCGTATACTGTGTAATTTAGTTTAGTAACTGGTTTTTTTTTTAATATGAATAAATCCCATGCATTAAATCTCCTAATAATTTGTAAATCGTTAAAAAGGATAGTTTACTAAATTTTTTTGGCAAAATAAGTAGATTGGTATTATACGTTTTTTTTTTTAGTTTTCACATCGGTCTTTTAAGTTTTTTTTTTCAAATTAGTACTACGCATTACATTTCGTTTCCACATTAGTCACTTCCATCAATTTCGACCTTACGGAGTCAGATCAAAAGCCACATATTGGACTAACGTGATAGCTACATTAGGTCAACGCTGATTGTGTTTGGTCGAAATTGAGGGAAATGACTAACGTGTAGAACCAATTTGAAAAGAAAAGAAAAGAAAAAACTTATAGGACCGGCGTGAAAAGCAAGAGAAAAAAAACGTATATGACCAATCTACCTATTTTGCCATTTTTTTTTTATAAATTGATGCTCTAATTTTACGTATTTAACCAATTATCTTCGTTTTTGGTCGGAAACCCTCTATGTTTAGAAGTCACATTGGACTTCGAATAATCTGAGTCCAGTCAAGAAGACCCATTAGGGGGGGACTCTCCCAACGTCTATTTTTAGGGGTGTTTATATCCAAATCAATCCAAATAAAAATTGAAAACCAAATAAACTAATTTTTATCGGATCTTTTTGGACTTTTTTTTGGGTGAAAAACAATCGGATCGAATTTCATATTCAAGTTTTGAAAAACCAAACCAGTCTGAACTTTTATATATATATATATATATATATATATATATATATATTAATACTTATTATTCTACCTTTTAGACTATTGTTTTTTTTCCCTAACAATTAATAGTATAAGTTTGATGTGATGTAATTTTTTATTATTTTTAATGTTCCAAACATAAAATTGATATTTGATATTTGTCAGTTCGCTTAGTTTGTAATATTTTAATTTTTAGTGTGTTGTATGTTATATTTTCATGTTATTTAAACTTACTTATTAGTTATCATAACGATAAAAACTGAATCATCTAATCCAATCTAAATTATTTTTAATAGGATTGAGTTGGTTCATATTTGATATAGAATCTAATCCAGATCGAACTGCAACTTGTTTTTATTTTTAGATCAGACACGTTTTTGACTCAAAGTCGATACAAACCGATCTTCGAACACCTCTACTATTTGTTATGAGTGCTACCAACACACTCTATAATAATCTATTTCCTATTGATTGAAATTCTTGTGGATGATACTATTTTGAAAATGGGACCCATTTGAATTATGTAGAATCCACGTGAATTTCAACTAATAAGGTATAATATATTAAAAAGAGATTATAAGAGAAAATGTTGTTATCATTTCTTTTTATTTATTTATAAGATTCAAACATAAAATCTTACCAAAGACATAATTTTACCACTTATACGAAGTAATGTGTATGTAATAACAAGAATGTTTTTTGAGCACAGAATTGGGACACCATATATTGTCCCCTTTTATTTTTTATGTGTTTTCGAAATACGTGTATATAAAAATGATAAAATGTAAGCAAGAAATAGAAATAAACACATGTAATGTCACGATTTCTATACCTATGTGTTTAAATCTATACTAATAGATAATGCCAAACTTAAAAAAAATCAAAATTTTGGTTGGAAAATTTCAAAATACCTAAAATACCCCTTTTGATTATATAATAACACCATAATATGTGTCTATATGCGGCAAAGAAAAATAAAACCCAAATAAAAGGAGCAGTTATATGTTACCCAAAAAAAGAAGCAGTTACATACCATGAGTGTGTTTGGAAAAACTGAAAAAAAAAAACTATATTGTTAATCTTTTTTTAAATAATCGATTATTTGAAAATTAGATTATAATCGGAATTTTTTTTTGTTTGGGTATGTTTGCTGAAAAATGATTTTAAAATAATTTATTTCGTTTGGGTGATGCAAAAATATTCACTTTTATATAGTAAATTACCGAAAGCTTTAAACAAAACAGTTGGACATTTCAGCTTATGATAAAAACATCTCAACATTTCAACTTATCATAAAAAAAACTGAAAACTATACAACACAACTGTTTTTACATTTCAGTTTTTTTCCTGAACACAATGTTTAATTCACAAAACAGTTGAATGGATGCAAAACAGCTAAAATGCTTAAAAATAAGCTCTCCAAAGCATGCTCATATGGCAGTTCTTTATTCTTTATATCTTAAACAAATGGATACTCAGAAAACTGGCTCTATTCACAATTCATAACCGCAGGGAAGCATGGGACTGTTTCTATCTTACAGAAACTGATAAAGCAATCTGTCACCCAACTCTCACAAATCCTACTTATACAATACAACACAGCAACCACCACCTATCAGATTTTGGGTAATTAACTACCATTCCCTCCAAACTCTCTGCGTAGACAACTCTGAAGTGTATGTTTATCATATAATATTTTAAACTTTTCATCCCATTGTCGTATCCTCCCTCCCTCCCTCCCTCTATGGTGCTTTTTTATTTTCTCATACAAACAATTTTTTTTATTCTTACAGCATTGATCCTAAGTTAGGGGCTGCTACGGTACCCGTAAATTTAACAGTTTTGGTAGTTTCCTTTTTCTTTTTCTTTTTTTTACTCAATCCAAGATTCTAATTTAGCAATCATTATTTTTATTAATTCTATTTTTTTATTATATTTTCTACGATCACAATATTCACAATAATATGTCTTTCATGTATAAATATGGCTTCAGCTTTTAATTGTTGTATTAAATCCTTTAAATTGTTTTCACTAGTTAAATCTAGCATGCTTAGTTTGTGTACAAATTTTTCTATATTTTGTTGATCCATTCACTTGCTTAGCTCTAATACCAAAATGCATCAGTGAGTGCCCATACACTCGTGGCTGCAGATTGTACCTCAAATCATATTTTACTAACAGTCCTCAGAACTGCAAACTCTCTGGTGATTAACCAGGAGCCCCCATAGGCCAAGAGCCAATGCTTCGCCACAAATCACACTGTGAGAACGCTTACTAAGGGTCGAATGTTTATAGTCTTCTTCAATTTGCTCTGATACCAAAATGGTACCACCCTATTAATTTCAACTTTTGTTTTATTTATTGTTTTGTTCATAATTTTAGGATAGTATTTATACATAATTTGGGTCACTAAATAATTCATGCACACATTCATACATAAATTCATTTATAAATCCATCTATTTTTATTAATTCTTTAATTATCTGTTTTTGTTCTTCTTTACAAAATGTTAATTTTACTCTTCGTTGTACTTGTTTTAGATAAAGTTCTTTTTTCCAATGTTGATGCTTTAACTTATTAATTATTATTTGTTTACAAACTTTTGGTAATTTCATAACTAATATGCTTAATGTTTCTTTATCCATTATCCTGAATACCAGTATTCGTCATCAGAATATCTTTGTTCTTCAATTAATTCCATTTCTTCTAAATATTAAAATCGAATTTCAATATCTAAGTAGTGTGAATAATATTCTTCTTGCCAAAATTGTTCTTTTCTCTTTTTTATTATAATTTGTTTACAATCAACTGGAAGGTTAAATTGTAACACACTTATTATTTTTTTTATATGTTTGCTCATCTAAATCCATTTTTATTCACTATCCTCAAAAGGTGGTGCTTCAATTATGGAATAATTAGTTGGGATTGTAGAGGAACTTGAAGCTTCAAGATGCAATCTCTTTATTCCGTCCATTATATTCTTCATTCATTTTCTATATAGTTCTTGCATTTCTCTTTCTTTATTTTCTAAATCAATTAATGCTTTTTCTTTTCTTATTACACTAGTGGAAAATATACATTAGACGAGAAAAGTTTACGTCAGTTAACCAAAAGCTAGACGTTAAAAAGGAGGTGGTGGCAGTTTTGTAAATATCAGACTTCATTAATTCAATTTTAACGCCAGTTGTTGTAAGGACTGACGTTAAAAGTGAGTCACTTCACTTTTAACGTCAGTCCTTACATCAACAGACGCTAAAGGTTATTTTAATAATTTTTTTTAGCTAGTAAACGTATCCTTCCGCATTGCCTTCCTCAAAGTTTCAGTTTCACTTGCTTTTATGTTTTGTGTTTCTGTTTTGAAAACTAAAATATATGTGCGAAGTATAAGTTGAATCAATTACCCAAACCGGATCTCATTCACGAAGTGTATCAATAATACAATTACAAGATACATTCAAAATTTTAAAATCCTATAAAAAGTTACATTGAAGGGTTTAAAATCCTAAACATTTGTTGAGGCTTCGTTCCCTTCACGGGTGAGCAAGAGAGGAGAGTCGAGCGACTGAGTTTTCCAGAATTCAATGAGGAGGTTGTGTGGCAAAGCATAAGGCCACTTTTGGAACCCTTTATCACACCCAAAACATTAAAGCTACATCCCATCAGAGAGTTTTATGAAATACGCCAAAGGGAAAACTATACTCCGAATATGACCATGTCTAGCAGTGATGGTGTTACTCATGTTGGAATCGAGGTACATGCTGATAATGTGGTCATTCATAAGCTGAGGTTTTGGAACTGTAGCAGCCGATTCTCCGGAAGGATGATAAGGTGAGCAACTCACATTATGTGATTTACAGAACCTTATCACCCATGTTATGTGATTTACACAACCTCAGAAGTTGTTTGACCATTAAGACAAAGATCTTTGAGTCTAGGAATAGGAAGAAAGAGTGATGAAGTTAATCTCCATGGCAGAGCCATATTGTGAAGCAGAAAAATAAAAGGAAGGAAGGAAACTATTTATTGGAGCAGAGGATGAAGTTACTAGGCGTGGTAAATTGCTAAAAAATTAATTTGATCATTAAGAGGATTAGGTTCCAAGGCGAATGGGTAAGTAGCACAGTAGTCAAAGGAATGAATGTTTTTGCAGAAACTTATATACCTTTAACGTCAGTTGTTTAATACAACTGACGTTAAAAGTGTTTTTAAAATAAAAAATATTTATTTCTAACGTCAGTTTTTTATACAACTGACGTTAAAAGTGTGATTTTTACTTCAGTTAAATAAATAGCTGACGTAAATAATCCTATATCCCTATCTGAAATGCCCTGTTGTCACTCTTAACACAGGTCACTCCATATATATAGTGCAGTTTATTTCTAAAATTTTTTTTAAACAAGTTTATTTTTAATCTTCATTAATTAGCTTGAATTAGTAAACAAATTCTTGTGCAAATTAAAATAAATAAACACTTAACATAAAACAAGTTATATGTATAATCAAATCGTATCTCATTGAAGCGATTCATAAGTTATAATTAAATGATTAAAAGATAAAAAATTTCTGCAACATAGCCCTAAAATATAAAAAAGTTTTGCTTCAACATCATTTTCTTCTCAATCCTGTCCTCAGAAACTCCAATGGATGCATCTCCTCCCTCACTTGAATTCCATGATGCAAAAGTGAATTCACTGGAATTCCTTGATGCATCGTCTTGAATTCACAGTCACTTGCTTCCAAAGCAAAGTGAAAGGGATGACGGGGATGAAATAAAGTGAGGGAATCACATTACGTGATTCACCCAACCTTACCATCCATGTTATGTGATTTACTCAACCTCAGAAGTTTTTTTTACCATTAAGACAGAGACCTTTAAGTCTAGGAATAGGAAGAAATAACAACACCTCAAATATGATAGAGGCATATTGTGAAGGAAAAAGCACGAAATATAGAGGAAAAGAGGGGGGTGTAATACAGATCGACTGATACAGAAGAATATGGTTCTTTATATAGAGAAGAGAGACTACCTGAATTTCTTGAAAACTGATCTAAAAACTTAATGCTCATTAAGAGGATTAGGTTACAAGGTGAATGGGTAAGTAGCACAGTAGTCAAAGGAATGAATGTTTTTGCAGAAACTAATAAACTTTTAACGTCATTTGTTCAATACAACTGACGTTAAAAGTGTTTTTTTAAAAAAATATTTATTTTTAACGTCAGTTTTTTAAACAACTGATGTTAAAAGTGTGATTTTCAGTTAAATAACTAGCTGACGTAAATAATCGTATATCCCTATCTGAAATGCCCTGTTGTCACCCTTAACGTAGGTCACTCCATATATATAGTGTAGTTTATTTCTAAACTTTTTTTTAAAACAAGTTTATGTTTAATCTTCATTAATTAGCTTGACTTAGTAAACATATTCTTGTGAAGAGAGTCTGATACAGAAGAATGGTACTTTATATAGAGAAGAGAGACTGATTTTCTTGAAAACTGATCTATAAACTTAATGCTCAGGGGTAGGTAGCACAGTAGTCAAAGGAATTAATGTTTTTGCAGAACACTTTTAACGTCAGTTGTCTTCAACAGCGGACGTTAATAGTTTTTTTATTTTTAACGTTGGTTTCTTAATACAACTGACGTTAATTAAATGTCTTTTAACGTCAGTTTTTACAAACAACTGACGTAAAATGTTGTTTTATAACGTTTACACCCGCGCGCCTTCTGCACTTCGCTCTGTACGTCTCTTTTCTCTTTTCATCACGCTCAACCCTCACTCTCAACCCTCACCCTCACCCTCACTCTCACTCTCACTCTGCCCTAATCGCGAGCTCATCTCCGCCGCAACCACCGCAAGGGCTTCTTCGTCACCACCGTGAGGTACACTCTTAAACCCTAACTCTGTCTTTCCCGCTCATTCTTTGAAATAACTTGACATCTCTCTTTCCCCTTCCCGCGCACTAACTCTCCTTGTCCCTCTGCTCTCAGTAACCACATCGAACGTTGGCCACCACTCGAGCTCCCCTCCCCACCACCACGCGAGCACCTATTTCTGGTGAGTCTTTAGGGCACATTTTTTTATTTTTGGTTTTGAGTGTATGTTGAAACTGTAGTCTCAGTAGTTGAAACTTGAAACTGTGAGTTTGAGTTGTTTAGAATGTCTCTATTTTTGGTTTTGAGTGTATGTTGAAACTGTAGTCTCAGTAGTTGAAACTTGAAACCGTGAGTTTGAGTTGTTTGGAATGTCTCTATTTTTGGTTTTGAGTGCATGTTGCTCTGCTGGTTGATCTGTCATGGACGTGATGCTGATCATGGCTAGGCCGTGATCAGTTCTGCCTGTGAGGGTCTGGTTCAGTTGGCACGTTACGGCCATGATGGACATCACTGCCAGGCCGTGACCAGTGCTTGGCAATCTTCAAAAACTATAGTTTTCAATCTCCCGTATTGTCCTTATATTGGATATATGTTTTGTATATCTACAGAACCTATCTAGTTATTTTTATTTATACTTCTGTATTTGTTTTGAGTTATAACCTATGTTAATAAATATATATTGTTTCTGAACAGGCATACATATGGATCAGTCGGATAGCCCACATGCACGGGAGGACACTGTGGGGGCTACGCAGGACCCGATCACGCCTACGCCTGATTCTAGTGTAAGTTTACATGTTATATACTATCTTTAGTCCTTCTTTTTAATGTAATTTTATAATGTTACAACCCTCTATTTTATCATTTTTTTTCTCCATACAGACATCACAGGCTCATAGGAAACGGGATAAAGGAGCCACCTCGTTGAAGAAACTAGAGAAGGACAGGCAAAGCGGATAGAAGCTTGAGGTGTCCTTCGATGCTAATCTAAATGCCCAGGGACCCCGTGCTAAAGAATTTAATAAGGGGGTGTTTCTACAAGCGAAGCAGCACGTAAGCATCAACTACGACCACTGGAATGATGTTTCACAGAACGTTAAGGATCATATTTGGGAGGCTATCGCGGTATTTTACCTTTACATTCGTTTGATTTACATTATTAGATAATTATCCGAGTTATAATCTATCCAGTTGTTATGTATTTAATGTGTAGGTAGCTTGGACTGTGCCAAATGACGAGGATCATCGTCATAAATGTATGAAAATGGCATCAAAGCGTTGGAATGGGTTCAATCATGATCTTACCAGGTACTATGTATCTGGGAAGAAGCGGCTTGATAAAATGTTCTCGGATTATCCCTGGATTGATCAGGATACTTGGGATTTGTTTGCCAGGAGTCGACATGATGGAGAATTTCAGGTTGGTTGATTAAGTTAATTTTGTATGCTTCTTATAGATCATTTAACTGTATTTAATTATGTGTTTTTGTTTGAATAGGCTAAGGCAAATAAGGGTCGGCAGAATCAGGCGAAGAACATCCACCGCCACACCATGTCTCAGGGTGGGTACCAGACTCGGATCGAGCAGATGATGGCGGATAGGCTGAGGGCGAAGCAGGAAGAGCACTCTGCTAGGATTGAAAGAGGAGAGGTGCCCGAGGGCACACCATTAATTCCTCCGTCGGACATCGACCGCGAGGATGTCTGGTTAGCCGGCCGCATGACAAAGACGGGATCTTTTAAAGTTGATGCCACTCGCGAAATGGCAGATAAGATTGTATGTAAATAATTAACTTGATTTCAATTGATATTTGTATAGATATTTGCAACACTTTTCACTTGCACTTTTTTTCATTTTTTTCATTGTAGATGGATCTTAAAGCACAATCCTCCCAGGGCTCATTCGTCCCTTCTGGACGGCGGGACGTCTTGATGACTGCTCTAGGCAAGAAAGACCATCCTGGTCGGGTTCTCAGTGTTCCTGGGAACATGACCATCAAAGAATATTATAGCAAGTCTGCTTCACGAAAGCGGGTGGTCGATGAAGCATCAATTTTGGCTGACATTACTCAGCACCTCATGTCCAACCCAGCTGTTACAACACATCTGATGCAAAGCTTAATATCCAACCCAGAATTCAAGCAGGCGCTTGCCAGAGAGATTTCCTCCGTCGGTTCTTCCCAGGACACCGCAGGGCATGCCAACCCTTCACATGTGAGCACAAAAGAGAGTTATAGTAGGGCACATGTGGAGGACGATGAGTTGGCAGCTAGGGAGTAGGAGTTCGAAGTCCAATGCCATGAGCATGAGTTGGAAATGAAAAGGCGTGAGCTTGAGTTGGACTTCAAACGACGTGAGCTCGAAATGTTAACAAAGGTATGTATTCATTATTAATGTCCAAATTAGTCAAATAATTACTTGTGTTTTTTTTAATTATCAACAACTTATCTATTTTATTTTTCCTAAACTGAAGGCCAAGTCGACGTCGGTGTTGCTGTCACCTATCACTCGTTTGTTCTCACTTGGTGAGGATTATGCGTTTGAGATTTTTGAATGTCCATTGGAGCACGATGGATGGGTGGCACGCCCAGATCAACAGAGGATATTTTCCTTCTGTGGTGACGATCTCGGGAACGCCTGCAGAAATAACGTCTGGACGGCCAGCACAATTTTGAGTCTCTAGTGCACGTAAGTTAATTTTAGTTTTATAACTTATTTATTTTTGGTATTTTTCCATTTAATAATTTATTTTAATTTCAATATATATATTATGTAATTAACATCCACACCTTTTCATATCTTAGGTATCTCCATCGTCTTCATCTTGATAAGGGCGTTGCATCAGTTTACGACTTCTTAGATCCGTCAATCCTTCTGCCCGATTTCTTTGCTGGTGATGCATTGAGTAAATACTTAGGGAACTTGTTGGGAGACAATCAAAAAGAATTATATCTGGCTCCCTACTATATGAAAAACCATTGGCAGTTGTTCGTACTTCACCCGTCTAGGCATACTGTCATATTCTTATGCTCTCTCCACCAACAGCCGCCACAGGTGGTGTTCGAAGCTGTAAATAAGTAAGTAACTAATCTTAAATTTAATTTAAGTTTTAGTATCAGTTGTTTTTAGTTTATTACACACATGATATATGAATTTGTTAATTGATCGACATGATTATTTGTTTATGATAGCGCACTGAAGGCGAGTAGCATAAGTTGCGCCAACGGGAGAAGTAGGACTGCTAAGGCTAAAGCAAATCCTGTATGGAACATCCTCAAGGTTTGGTAGTTTATTTATCAAATAATTAATATTATAATTTACTAATTTATATGTATATTCAACTGACATTGAAATTAATTTTGTTGGTAGTCTCGATTTCAATATGACGGGTGGTCGTGCGGCTATTATGTGATGTTTCATATGCTGAACATAGTCTCCGCATCTATTACGGATGGATGGAATAAGGTAATATTTAAACAACTTGTTAAATTATATATTATAGTTTTGAAGATGACTTGCATTGATGTTATTTTTATTATTTGAACGTGTGTAGGCATTTAACGACCAATCGCCTATTCAAGAAGATGAGTTAAGAGACTTGAGGATGCGCTTCGCTGAATTCTTCTTCAAGTATGCTGCTGAAAAAGGAATTGACAAGATACCTCCGCACTACTTAGATGAATAGTTTTTTTGTTAGACTTTAGAAACTAATTAATAACATGTATATATATATCCTTAGATTGGTAGTTTTGTTTTTAGACATTGGAGACTAAAATTTATATATATATACTTGTAGATAGTTATGTTTTTCCTATACATGGGTTTTGGTTTTAAGTCCCCCCATTGTTCCTTTGTATATTTCTTTTCTTTTTGTTAATATTGAAATTTAAGGGTAGTGTTTGCAATTCTGTAATGTGTGTGATATTATGTGTTACTGGGATATTTACTGAATGCAGGGATAGTTGAGGGGAGTGATATTTTAAAACTGAATTTAAAAAAAAAATCTATTAACGTCAGTTGTATCAAACAACTGACGTTAATAGTATTTTATAAAATATACAGTACACTATTAACGTCAGTTCTTTATAACAACTGAAGTTAGTTTTAACAAAATTAACGTCCATTGTCTTAAAGAACTGACGTTAATAGTTTTATGTTTAACGTCAGTTGTTTAAACAACTGACGTTAATTTTTACAAAATTAACGTCAGTTGTGTTAAATAACTGACGTTAATAGTTTTATATTTAACGTTAGTTCTCAACTGACGTTAAAATATTAACTATTAACGTCAGTTGTATTTACGTCAGTCAGTATTCTGACGTAAAAAATCAATTTTAACTGACGTAAAAAACACTTATTACACTAGTGTTATATGTTTTTCAATTAGTTTTCTATTTCTGTTTTCTGGATCTCTTTCCAGATAATAATCCAATGCTTTAGTAAGATCTCCAATATCTATTTTGGCTTTATCTTTCTTTAGATAAAATTCTCTAATTCGTCTAAATTTTACTTTATTGCTCATATTTTATTTTTTACAAATAAGGTTAATTCTTTTACTTGATTAGATAATTTTATAATATCATTTTATTCATTAGTTCTTTTTTGTTCTGGAAGACTAATTGCTCTTGGGATTGATTCTATTTCAAGAATTCTTGGTCTGCTTATAAAAGTGCCTAATTCTGTTATTTCATTTTTCTTTGGGTAATATATTTTTCCTATATCTTCAAATAATCTTGGAATGTCTATTCTATCATTATTTCTTAAGGTAATACTATGGTGTGAGTTGGTTAATGCATAGTTTACACAGTATGTAATTGAAAATATTTTATCTCCTGGTTTCATTAGAGTTTCTCTTAAAAATTTGTGTTCAAGAGTTAATGCTTGATTTAGTCTTTGAGTATTTAATGGGATTCCTATATTTGGTCTAATTTCAAATTTTAATTTTACATAGGCTAAATTTCCTTCTATTACGCCTAGTATTTTATCCATTGGATCATTTATTCTATTATCTTTTATAACTAATTCGATTGGTGAATTTATTCATTCTTGGAAAGTTGCTTTGATTAGTACTTGTACTGCTCCTATATGAATATATTCTAATTTCTTTGTGTTCTTGGTTCTTCATATTTCTTTTTAATTCTAAGATTTTTTCTTTGCTTATTAACTGAATACTTGTATTTCCTTGAGTTTCAGATATATCTATTGGTGATTCATTCATTATTTTCCATAATATATTATATTTTCTTTTTGATTGAATTTATTTAGTATGTTTATTAATTTTTCTTTCTTTCCTACCATATTAGCGGTTTCGACTAAATCTAGGTCTTCCTTCTGGATTTTCTTAAATAATTTTGGATTAATTAAGATACTTCCTTCATAATTTTCATCTTCTTTAGTAATTTGTAAGTGTTCTATTTCATTAGTTTTGATCTGATCTATTTCAGACATTATTTTTCATAAAATAAACCTAGTCTTGAGAAAAGTGACTTAGTAATCATACCTGGTCTTTGAGTTTTTTAAAATATTTGCTTCTTCCCCCTGCCGCTTTCGTTGATTTCTTCTTTTGATTTGTGTTTGGTTTCAGAGTATTTGATAGAATAATTTGGGGAAAGAGAGACTTTATTTAGTAATTGGTGTTATTTTACATGAGGGGGTTGGATGGACACTCAACCATCCGAACTATACCACGAAGGTTTGGCAGACTACTCTCAAAGAGAGATTTACACATAAGTGAGAATTGAAAACTAGTTCTGAATTATGCTTTGCCTTAGCATAAGAGGACTTATTTATAGCCTAGATACATAGCCATAATTTACATAAATGTCCTTCAAATAATTGCCTCTGGTCTTAATAATTCGACTGGTGACGTCAGTGCTTACGTCATTTTTCAATAATTTTGTTTGATGACGTCAGTGATTACGTCATTCTTCAATTATTGCTTCATCGGAGTCTCTGTCTTCTTCTTGGTGCTTGCTGGTGCTTTCTCACACTATCTGTCTTTTTGTGCATCTTTCACATTTATGATTCATGCTTTCTTTAATTAATGCGCATTCAACTGACCTGTAATTCATTCGTGGTCCTTCTAATGCATAGAATGAGAATTCAAAATTTGTCAGGATGCTTAAGTCTTTCTCTTTTATTACTTTGCCAAGTGTTTTGCTTAAAAGCAAAGTATTTGGTCCTTTATAATTGGTTTTGACAAAAGCATTTTGTCCTATTGCATTGCATTGTCCGTAGATGCTTGCCAATTGGTTTGCTATTATTGTTGTCATGTCATCTTCATCATACGTGATTCTTCTTGCTTCATCCATTAGTGGAAAATTATTGTTGCTTATGCCAATGAAGGCGGAGTGCTTGGCTGGCTGTTTTGTTTGGAAGTCTGGGTATGCTGAGTAGAACTTTAAATAGATAGTTCTTTCTCCAGCTACCTTCTTCCTGTACAATTGAACTGCTTCTTTGAAGTAATGTGGGAACAGATTAATCTCTTCGAGATTCTTGCTTGGATAAATACACTCAATTAGTCCGAATTGGAACATATTGAATGCCAGAGCTAGGGTAGCTCCTGGAGTAATTATTATTTTAAGTCCATAGACATTTCTATCAACCATGTAAAAACAATTGATTTTTTCCTTTTCGTTCTAGTTAATTAATCTTCCTAGGTGTTCATAAAAATTTTCTTCGGAAAATTGAACTAGTACTTCATGGTCCTTCCTGGTAATTATTGAGAAATTTTCTAAGGAGGATGGAATTCTCCCTAGAATCTTCATTGGATTCTTTGTTATGTTTTTATTATTTGTGCTGTTTTCGAGTAAGTCCTTGGTCCGAGATAAATCTCTTTACCTGCTTCTTGGACTTCTTTTCCTTTTCTTGCTTTTTCATTTTCTCGAGAAATCTTTAGAGCCTTTTCTGCTTCTTCTTTAGTTGGAAATGCTTGATGATGAACTCCTGATATTCCTTGACAATGGGGGGCTGCTTTGTACCAATCATCATATATTCTTGGCATTGGACCGTTAAAGACAACGTACCACTTATTTGTTTCTTTTCGTGCTGCTTCTTTGATCTCATTTGGGATTCTTCTTTCCAGAAGTCCTTCTACTTGCATTTGGAGTTCCAGTACTTTTAAATCTGATTTAATTAAATCCAATTCTTTTAACTTTTGTTCTTCGAGTGCTTTTTTGAACTGGTACTGCTGCTTCAATAATTCTGCTGTGCTTCGCTCCATTCTCTTGATAAAATATCTGCAAGGACATTCTTTTCTCCCTTAATATGAGAGATCGAATAATTGTATTCAGATAATTTCATTTGCCATCGGATTAATCTCCCTTGCTTATAGGTTCCTTTGTGATTAATGTTTTTGAAACCTGAAAATCTGAACAATAAATTCTTTGTCTAGTACATAGATCCGATGTTTTTCTAACATTCGGATTAGTGCTAGAGTTTTTTTTTTCATGTGTTGGATAATTAATTTCGCTATCTGAGAAAGTTCCAGATGCGTATCGACATAGTAATTCTTTCTTTTGCCTAGCTAGGGGGACTTTGCTTTCATGACTCCTCCCCAACAGTCATTAGATGCATAAGTTTCTATAATAATTAGATCATCATCCAATGGATGATATAGCTCAGGAAGATCCTGGCATATTAATTTCATTTTTTCAATAATTGCTTCGTCTTCCCCGGTCCAAGACCAAAGGGCATCTTTCTTTAATTTTTGTTGACGTAATTTCCTTTCGGCTGCAAGATCCTTGATAAAACCTTCACTGAAAATATATGTTAATAATCCAAGAAATCTTTGTAATTCCTTTTTATCCTTTATTTTGGTAGAAAAATTCCGTAATTTCTCTAACACATGCTTTTGCATCAAAATTCTTCCTTTCTCGGTTTCTAAACCTAAATAATTAATTTTATTTTGAGCTAGTATCGCCTTTTTCTTGCTTAAGACTACTCCATGTTCTAAACATTTATTAAGCACTAATTCTACTTTGTTCAAATGATCATCTAAATCTTTATTAGTAAAGACCAAGATATCATCAATATATATAAGACTGAAGTCCTTAAATTCTTTAAGTATTGAATCCATTCTTCATTGAAAGATTCCTGGTGACTGCTTCATTCCCATTGGAAGTTCATTCCATTCATATTGACCTTGAGGACAACTAAAAGCTGTTAATGCTTTAGATTCTTCAGATAATTTAATTTGATAAAATCTTGATTTACAATCAAAGGTACTAAACCAATTCATATTCCTGATTTGTTCAATTATTAAATCTTTTCTTGGAAGAAAATAAGCACCACCTTCCATCGCATCATTTATTTGTTTATAATTAATTACCATCCTTCTTTTTCCTCTTTTTATTTCATTATGATTTTCTACATAAAAGGCTGGTGCTGAATGCTTGCTTTTTGATGGCCTAATTAGTCCTTTTTGCACATTTCTTCAATATCTTTTGCAAACTCATCTCTATCTTGTTTTGTGTAAATCATAGGTTTACATTTTACTTCTTTTGTTGGGTCTATTATTTTTAATACACTTAATTCAGAATTTTTGTTATTAATATTTGGATCTAGTGGATTTTTACTATATACTTTGTTTAGAAGTTCTTCTATATGAGCTGGAATTCTTCTATTTGGTTCTAGATTTATTAATACAGGACGTATTTTTAAACATATTTCTTTGACTAACTCACCACGATTCAGCATGCTAAACTCTGATTTCTTAGAATAAATACATGCAGAAAATTGAATAATTGGAATATTAATTATTTCTCTTTTTTGCTTTTGACAAACGTATGGTGTCTTTAGATATATATATTCTAAATACTGGGAAAATGGGGCATATAATATCTTAAAAAGTTATTACCAATAATCATATCTACAGTGGTATCTTGTTGATATATTGTTGGTACTATAAATAATTTTTCTTTTATGTTTAATGTAATTCTTGTTACCACCCAATATAGTGGATGTATTGATCTATCTGCAATTTGAATTTTGACTGGTTTTTCTAATTTTTCCCATTTATCAAACAACGCTCTTGTTGCTAGACAAATACTTGCTCCAGTATCTATATATGCTTCTGTTTCTCTATTACTTTTTTCTACTATTATTTTTATATAAGTATTATTCGGATTCTGTTTCTTCTGAAGATAATTCATCTTCAAGATATTCATATATGCTTTCATCAGTATTAGTTAATTCTTCTTCTAATGGTTCAAGTTCATATATTTGGTATACTTTCTTTATTAATTTTGATTTTTCCTTAAAGTCTTGTTCTTTTTTTTGAGGACATTCATTTGAATAATGACCTTCAACATTACATATCCAACAAATGCATTTCTTTTTTCCTTTTGGAGAATATTTTCTTGGTGTTACTTTCTTTCTCCTAAAGAATTTTTTCTTATTATTTTTATAATATGTTTTATTTCTTGGATATCTTCTTTTTAATTTTGGTTTCCTATAATATTTTCTATTTCTTGCTGGTTTTTCACAGCCATAATTTCCAGGTTTTTCCATTTCTGGGATATCGCAACAAATTGCAATGCTCCCTCTATTTAATTGTTTTATTGTTTCTCTTGCTAAACATTGTTCTCATAATTTCTTTATTCTAGTATTAAGGAGACATGGTAATTTATCTATAAAGATATGTTTATAAGTTTCTTTTGCTTCTTCATTCACTTGATAATAATATTTTTGGTATTCATAAATAAAGCTTTCTATTTGACACATGTCATATATTTGTATTTTATTTAGATGAGTTTTAGCCTTTTAATTTAAGAATTTATATGTTTTTTCTTGTTGATCAAACATAGTATATCCTATAAATTCTTGGTTATTTTTTACTAATCTTGCATGTCTTTGCCAAGCTTCATCTTTTATGCTAAGTAAAAATCTTTGTACATTTCCTGTTGTTTTAAATGTTAAGAAGTTTTTTACATCCATTACATTTAGTTTATTAAATCTTTTGTCGGTTGCTATTAGTAATATCATTTCATTGGTCCATTGTATTAATACTTCTTTTTATTTCTTGCAAAGTCAAGATTTAATACATTTGCTATTTTTGTCCATTTGCTATTTTTTCTTGCATATCCTTTTTTATACATTGTTTCTTCTTCGTATTTATCCCATGCTCCATCGGGAGTATATTTATATTCTTCCCATTTTCTTTTGGGCTTTGTTCCACTATATTCTCCTTTTTCCATTTTTATATAATTTTCTTTAGATTCCAAAGTTTAACTATTGTTTAAAATTATTTATTCGTTTTCATCATTTTCTTTTATTACTTGATCTATTGGATCTATTTTTTTGTATTTGATCATGTTCTTCAATTCTTCAATTATTTTTAATTGTTCTAATAATTGTTGAATTTCTTCTAAATCATTTGATTTCTTTAATGTTTCCATGTACTATTCTTTTATCTTCTCCATGAAGTTACCGGTTTAGATAATATGGATGGTTCTAATTGTGTCTCTTGTTTTATAATTATTTTATCTACACTACAAAAAAAGACAGGATTATCGACGGCCAAAGTCCGTCGGAAACGCCAAAAATCACGTTTCCGACGGACACCTTCCCGTCGGTACCAGGTGAAATAGACAACTATAAACACGAGAAGGGGGGGTTGAATTGTGTTTATCAGAATTTAAGCAAAGCTGAAATCTTTTCGCAAACAGAAAGCTAGCTTTGGATGAGTGGAAGAATACAGGATGGACGGGTGACTATTGCACACATACTACTTGACAGATGCAAGAAAAACTAAAGCAATTAAAGAGTTTAAGGGAAGAGAGATTGACACGGTGATTTATCCTGGTTCACTCTTCAAATCAAAGAGCTACGTCCAGTCCTTGGCAGCACCAAGATTTATCCAGGGCAACCCGAAGCAAATCCCAATGAGCATTGTAATGCCATACACTTAAGGGATGATAAGCTTGGGGTGGGGGTAGCTGAAATGGAGGTGGAACCGGAGGAGGACACGAGCGAAAAGGATGAGCCAGAACCGAAGTATGTCCCTCCACCACCATACCAACCCCCGATACCTTTCCCACAAAGGTTGGTCAGGAAAAAGCAAGTAGATGTAGAGACTAAAATGCCTACTAAACTGAAAGACCCAGGTAGTTTCTTCATATCTTGCTCGATCGAACAGGTGCAAATCGACCAAGCCTTATGTGACCTAGGGGCTAGTGCGAGCTTGATGCCCCTCACTATCATGGAAGGGTTGGAAAGTAAAGAGTTGAGACCATTCAAAAACTGATAAGGTTACAGACTCAAGTATTATTTGCACACCTAGCCTCTTCAGGCTCAAGACAAGTATTATTTGCACACCTAGCCTCTTCAGGCTCAAGACAAGTATTGTTTTCACACCTAGCCTCTTCAGGCTCACTTAGGTTTGTTTGAGAGATTTGGTTTGTAATAAATACAATTTCTCACAGGTAAATCTTTCACTAACACTCAGAGTTGTTTAAATGTAAGCCTCAAGAAAGACTGCGTAATAACTTCAAAATGATTGACGAATAAAGAATAAAAGAATGAAGAAATAAATGCTCAAAGTTGCTTGGGAGCATTCTTTAACTGGTCTTTGGTTCTGATTATCCAAGGTTGCTTGAGAGAGTAGCTTCTGACTTTTCTTGATAATCGTGAAACTGAGTAGGAGAGAAGGCTTCAAGTCTCTTTCTGGTTCTTGAACCAAGATTCTGATAATCCTTTAAGAATTTGCGATCATAAGGTAAGTGCTTCCATCTTGAAAATAATCACATCTATCTAGTCATTTGAGTTTTCATTCGGGCTAGTAGACGAGCTCCATATTAAGGACTCAGCAAGTCCAAAGACTAGTGGACGAGCACTTCTGTCACCTTTAGTGGACGAGCACTTTTGTTACCTTTAGTGGACGAGAGCTTCTGTCACCTTTAGTGGACGAGAGCCTCTGTTTGTCTGGTGGACGAGAGTCTCAGTTACTCTGGTGGATGGAAACATTCTGACCTTAATGGACGAGCACCATTTTCCACGTCATTGAACGCGCATTGCTGATACTTTATTGGACGAGCTCAAAGTGATTCCTTAATGGACGAGCTCCATCTGATTCCTTAATGGAAGAGCTCCATCTGCCACGTCATTGGACGGACCTTTCTGATACCTCACTGGACGGTCTTTTCTGATATTTTGATGGACGCGCTATTCTGATACTTTGATGGACGCGCTCCAAGTGCCACATCATTGGACGGATAATTTTGATACCTCACTGGACGGGTTTTTCTGATACTTTGAGTAGACGCTGCCTTCTGATACTTTTAGTGGACGCGGCCTTATGATATTTTTATTGGACGCGGGTTTCTTTCTCTTGTGTTTTGGACGTGCTCTTCAAACACTACAGTGTTGGACGTCTGCTTGTTACACTTTGTTGGACGTCTGCTTGTTTCACTTTGTTGGACGTCTGATTCTATTTTTTTTAATCTGCACACTCAATAGATAGGTTAGCAACCAATATGAAGGTTAATTAAATCATTAACCAATGTTTATTTTTCATCGAAACTTAGGGAAATGCATATCAAACATTTTAGAGACTTAACAATCTCCCCCTTTTTGATGATGACAAACATTGAGATGATTTAATGAACCTCAGAAAATATCAACAAAGAAAATAGCATATATAGACAGGTTGAAATTTTCTTAAGTGAACAGGTCATATCATATTCATTCTCCCATTCTATTTCTCCCACCATTCTCCCTATTCATTTCTCCCTTTCTCCCCCTTTTGTCAACATCAAAAAGGGTTATCAAGTTTTATTTATGTGTTTTATCAAAAAGGGTTAGACATACTCCACTTAAACTATTGTATCATTACTCCCCCTGAACTAATGCTTAGTTGAAAGAACATGTATATAGGAGTAATGACAGATTTATCACAGACAGCTTAACATTCAGACATGTCATTCAACAATGCAATGCATGTTTAGATTATCTCTAATAAATAAAAACCTTTCTTCTGCGAGGGGTTTAGTGAAAATATCAGCCCATTGATTTTCAGTTTTAACAAACTTAATATCAAAGATGTCTTTTTGAACATAATCCCTAATGAAATGATGTTTGATTTCAATATGCTTAGCCTTAGAATGCTGAATTGGATTTTTAGTTAAGCATATAGCACTGGAATTATCACACCATTCAGATATGTTATGTTCATAAATAGAGGAATCCTCAAGTTGATGTTTTACCCATAAGAGTTGAGAGCAGCAACTAGCAGCATAGATGTATTCTCGCTTCAAGAAGAGACAAGGCAATGGTTGTCTGCCTCTTGCTTGACCATGAGACTAAACTTGCTCTAATGAAGTGACAACCTCCACTGGTGCTTTTTCTTTCTATTCTATCTCCAGCAAAATCAGCATCACAATATCCCACTAATCTGTATTCTTTTGATCTTAAATACAGCAAACCAAGATTAGTAGTTCCAAGCAAATATCTAAATATTCTTTTTACAGCCTTAAGATGAGATTCTCTAGGATCAGATTGGAATCTAGCACACATACAGACACTAAATTGAATGTCAGGTCTGGTTGAAGTTAAGTACAGTAGAGAGCCAATCATACCTCTGTAGACAGTTTGATCTACCTTTTTACCTTCATCATCTTTGCTTAGTTTTGCATTGGGTTGCATAGGGGTTTTCATGAGCTTTGCATTTTCCATTTTGTATTTCTTGAGTATCTCCTTGGTATATTTTTGTTGATGAATGTAAATTCCATCACTTGTATGCTTGATTTGTAATCCAAGGAAGAACTTCAATTCTCCCATCATGCTCATCTCAAATTCAGCTTGCATTAGATTTGAAAATTCCTTGCACAACTTTTCATTAGTTGCTCCAAAAATAATATCAACAACATATATTTGAACTATAATAAAATTCTCTTTAGAGCATTTTTTGAACAGAGTAGTGTCTACTTGTCCTTTAGTAAAACTATTATGCATGAGAAAAGAACTGAGTCTATCATACCATGCTCTACGTGCTTGTTTCAAACCATATAATGCCTTTTTAAGTTTGAAAACGTGATCTGGTTTATCAGTATCCTCAAAACCAGGGGGTTGTTTAACATACACTTCTTATTCAATTATACCATTTAGAAAAGCACTTTTTACATCCATTTGAAATAAGTTAATTTGGTGTTGTGCAGCATATGACATTAAAATGCATATGGCTTCTATTCTAGCTACAGGTGCAAAGGTTTCAGTATAATCAATACCTTCTTGTTGGTTATAGCCTTGAGCTACTAACCTTGCTTTATTTCTGACAACTTTACCATCTTCATCTAATTTGTTTCTGAAGACCCATCTTGTTCCAATAACTGACTTGTTTTTAGGCTTAGAGACAAGAGTCCAGACATCATTTCTGGTGAACTGGTTAAGTTCTTCTTGCATAGCAAGAATCCAGCTTTCATCCTTAAGAGCTTCTTCAATGCGTTTAGGCTCCAAATCTGAAATAAAGGCCACATTGCTTGATTCTCTTAATGTGGATTGATCAGCCTCTGGCTAATCTAGTTTTATAACTAGAAAAACCTTGGCTTTGTGCTAAATATATCTCATTTTCACCCAAATTAGACTTGATTGTCTTTAAGCAGTATTTTGAGTCTCTAAAGTATTTTTAGGTTAAGTTAGTTGATTTAGAGTCAAATAAAGAACTTATGCTATTTCTTGTTTTCAGGTTAATAAAAAGAAATAATTCTGGAGTTTTTCGCCCCGCGAGAAGGCTTTCGCCTTGCGAACCTGAAGCGTGACTGTTCCAGAATTTGAAATCCTTTCTGTCTCGCCCCGCGAATATATTACTCGCCTTGCGAGACTGAAGACCATAAGCCATGACTTTTCCATTCCTCGCCACGCGAGCCGTACTTCGCCTTGCGAGACTGAAGACCAGAAGCCATGACTTTTCCATTCCTCGCCACGCGAGTCGTACTTCGCCTCGCGAGAACACCAAACGTGCAGAAGATTCGCGTCGCGAGACAGTGTTCGTCTCGCGAGTCCGCGGAAACCAGAAGCTGTATATAAATCTATTTTAGGACAGAACAGGGGATCTTATCATCTTTTGTTTTCTTTTTAGTTTAGATAGCTGCGAAATTTGTAATGGAGAGCTAGTCTCCTTAGATTAATCTACTGTGATTGGTTTCCATTATCACACTTGAGGTTTTGTAATTCCTATTTTGTTTGCTTTTCTCTTTTCAATACCATGCTATATATTTCTGTTTGTTTAATTCTGGAGTGTATAGTGTTGTGTTGATTTATTTCGGTGATGTTATGTTCCTATATTGAATCGCGTTTGTTTAATTCACGTGTGTTCGTTCATGTTCGTCTAGTTCATGAGGGCTTAACCCCGCTTGTTTAATTCGGGAATAGGAACATATATCTGTAGTAGTGATTTCGTTTGTTAATTGTTGCTACAATGGAGGGATTAGAACCTGCTTAGGGCTTGGAATTTACATGAACCAATGATAGTGGGAAACCGAGAACAGTAGGTTAATCGCTTTAGTTTATTTGTTAATCTCTTAAACTGCTCTGTTTTCTTACTCTGTTTTTGTTTTGTTTCTTTATTTTAGTTTCAAATCAAAACCCCCCCCCCCCCCCCCCCAAACTGATTTTGTGTTAATAACAACAACCCAAGAGTCCTTGTGAGACGATACTCGAGTTGTCGCCCTAAACTACAGTTTTATAAAACCGCTCGCTTTTTTGCGCGTGCGGCAAGTAGCGTTCAAAAATTTAATTTTTGGTCATTACTGCTGCAAGACGCGCCAAAAAGCTATGTTTATAAAAATGTAGTTTAGGGAGCGACAACTCGGATATCGTCTCACAAGGACTCTTAGGTTGTTGTTACTAACACAAAATCAGTTTTGGGGGGGGGGGGGGGGGGGTTTGGATATGAAATAAAATAAAGAAACAAAACAAAAACAGAGTAAGAAAACAAAGCAGTTAAACTGATTATCAAATAGCTAAAGACAATTAATCTACTGTTCTCGAATTCCCAACTATCATCGGTTCATGTAATTCCAAGCCCTAAGCAGATTCTAATCCCCTTTCGGTTGTAGCAACAATTAACAAACGAAATCACTACTACAGATATATGTTCCTATTCCCGAATTAAACAAACGGGGTTAAGCCCTCATGAACTAAACGAACATGAATGAACACACGCGAATTAAACAAACGCGATTAAGTATAGGAACGTAACATCACCGAAATAAATCAACACAATACTATACACTCCTAAATTAAACAAACAGAAATATATAGCATAGTATTGAAAAGAGAATAGCAAACTAAACAGGAATTACAGAACCTCAAGTGATAATGGAAATCGATTACAGTAGACTAATCCTAGGAGACTAGCTCTCCATTCCTAATTTCGCAGCTATCTAAACTAAAAAGAAAACAAAAGATAAGATGATTCCTTAGTTATGCCAAAAACAGACTTATAAACAACTTCTGGTTTCCGCGGGTTCGCGAGGCGAACACTGTCTCGCGAGGCTAATCTATGCAATGTTTGGTCTTCTCGCGAGGCGAAGTACGGCTCGCGTGGAGAGGAATGGAAAAGTCATGGCTTCTGGTCTTCACTCTCGCGAGGCGAGATGTTGTTCGCGGGGCGACACAGAAAGGTTTGCAATTTTTGTCACAGTCACGCTTCAGGTTCGCGAGGCGAATGCCTTCTCGCGGGGCGAAAGATCCAGAATTATTTCACTTTATTAACCTGAAAACAAGAAATAGCATAAGTGCTTTATTTGACTCTAAATCAACTAAATTAACCTAAAAATACTTTAGAGACTCAAAATACTGCTAAGACAATCAAGTCTAATTTGGGTGAAAATGAGATATATTTAGCACAAAGCCAAGGTTTTTCTAGTTATAAAACTAGACTAGCCAGAGGCTGATCAAAATACCCCAAACTTAAACTTTGCTTGTCCCCAACCAAACTAAAACTCAAAAACTTAAAAAAGACTCAAGACATGGCAAGCTTTAAGGTTTTCAATCAACTTTGCACAAATTTCAAGCAATTCCAACAAAATAATTTTCTTCAATGTTCCCCCCTTTCAAACAAAGCAATCCCCACATGCATTCACTCTAAACAATTGAGAATTTCATCATTCAAACAATCATTAATCTAAGCAAGGGATCCAAGTTACACACAAAAGGGAGATCACCAAATTCAAACAACTGCCTTCCTCACAAGGGCATTTAGTGTTTCACTCATCCGCTCAGTTTGTGTCAGGCTAACAACATTTCACTCAATTTCACTTTTAAGAGCACTTCCCATAAATTTGATTTTCATCTCAAAATGATTCCCACAGAAAACATGCATGCAACATCAAAAAGTCTTTTATGGTTGTAATGGGGCCTGGCCAAGGGTAGGATATACAAAGGTACTAGGCTGAAGACCCTAGGAACTAAGAGAGCATGAGCAATTGATACATTTTGAATTTCCACTCATGTCCCTTTTTCCATTTTTCTTTTTACTTTGGGTGACTACAGCCTCTTTTCTTTCAATATCCTTTGAAATTTTTGTACTTTTTATCTCTCTTTTTTTTTTCTTTTTTTTTTCTTTTTTTTCTACTTTTCTTTTCTTTTTGCCTTTGGCTCCAACTTTTTTTTTATTATATTTTTTTTCCTTTTTCTCAATCCCGAACAACACATTACACCTTGTAGCCACCCCAAACTTAGTTTCTTGCAACCAATCTCTTGCTAAGCTTCCATGCTCTCCTAATCCTAAGATCGGGTTAACATGGTTTTTCAGATTTTAGCTCATAACATAAGGTTATCAAGAATTAACAGACTAATTAGACTCAATGGGGCTACTAGGAAACATGCATTAGGGACGGTTATTTTAGGCTAAGTAGCTATTTACAAAGAAAATGCCTTAATCATTTGAAGCAAACACATCAACATGCAAACCATAAAGAGATTCAAGCAAATTAGGGAAAGTGCAACTAAAAAGTGATTCACACAGTTAAAAACATGTTGGAGGCTCAAATCCTCACCTGGACATTTTTTTGCAAATTGTTTGACCGAGATTCTATCCCTAGTGTGTGCTTCCCATCACCCCAAACTTATCATAAATCATGCCATCACAACACAATATCTCAAAGTTCAGTTTTCAATCACATGGGGATCAAATTTTTAATTTTCAAATCCTAGGGGGAAAACAATCAACAAATAACATGCAATCCATCTATGCAAATTCAATTAAAATCCAGCAAACTTGCCGACACAAGACTCCACACACATACTCCTGATCTTCTCAAATTATTCAGGAGCTAAAAGAAAACAAAATTAAAACAAAGCAAAGCAGAAACTAACAAGAAAATGAAAGTAAACAAAAGAGAAAGGGTTTAGAGAAACTCATTGGGGGTGGTTCCACCAGGATCCCACTGTCTGTGATACAGTGGCCACGGAATGCCCAAATTGCAGTATGATCCTCCCGGATCCCATGGCCTACAGCATAAGTATGAGAGCGGGCGCCTGCTAATCATGGTAACTCCGCCAAGTGCGGCGGACTTCTCACTCCCTCTCAGGTCACAGTTGACCTCTTTCTCAACCTTGTCAATAAAGTCCTCCCAATAAAATCTGGGTTCAACCTCTTGGACTGGCCATGGTGCAAAATCCAGAGGCTTGAACTCCATCACCGGTTGATCCACAGTGGGAGGTGACAAACAGGTAGCTGGGGTCTCTGGTGCTGCTTCATCTTCTGCACGTTCTTCATTCACTGTGCTAACAAATCCGTCACCTTCTAAACCTGCAGAATTCTCAGCACACACCACAGAAAGGTTAGGGTTAGTACAGTTAGTAGATATGGTACAATAAACTGAATCAGTAAAGGTCTGAATGTCTGGAAGTGGCTTGAGCTTTAAGGAGGGTGGCTGCTCAATGGATGGTGTATTTGGAGTAGCCATGATGTCAAGAACTTCGGCTGAACAGACTTCACTCACACTATCACCCTGCAAAGTTGAATCAAGAAACTTAGCACAAACAACACAAGGGTTAGTGTCAGTACAGTCAGTACATGTATAAATATCATCGAAGCCAGAAACAATTGGAAAATCAGAATCAGAAAAGGCTCGAATGTCTGGAGATTCAACACAAAGTTCATCCACCCCATCACTTTCAACACATGCATCTAAGACCAAAGGTTCTTCGTTATCCTCAAGCTTATTGACTTGATTGTAAGGATGGACTGCATAGCATCGAGGCAAATCAGTATCTTCTGTCAGAATGGGGCATGCCTCAAACAGGTGCTCAGGAGAGCCGCACATGCCACAAAACCTTGTCTGCTGAAACAATTGCTTCAAATAAGTGAGCCTATCCATTCTATTCTCAAGGGCCTGGATAGAAGAAGAGCTATGGACCTCATTCACATCAATCATGTCAAAACCACTGCTAAACTCGTAACTTCCATCAAAATTAGGATAATTTGTGCGTGGTGGTGGTTTACTAAAATCAGTATATGCATGGTGGTGGCTTATAATCAACATTAGGCATATCACCAAACAGGATATTATCTATAGCAGTATTAAGATCCATAACCAGACAAATTCAGCAAAATGTTTTTTTTTAACTGTTAATAACAACAAGAGTCCCCGGCAACGGCGCCAATTTTTTTTTATTATATTTTTTTTCCTTTTTCTCAATCCCAAACAACACATTACACCTTGTAGCTACCCCAACTTAGTTTCTTGCAACCAATTTCTTACTAAGCTTCCATGCTCTCCTAATCCTAAGATCGGGTTAACATGGTTTTTCAGATTTTAGCTCATAACATAAGGTTATCAAGAATTAACAGGCTAATTAGGCTCAATGGGGCTACTAGGAAACATGCATTAGGGACGGTTATTTTAGGCTAAGTATCTATTTACAAAGAAAATGCCTAAATCATTTGAAGCAAACACATCAACATGCAAACCATAAAGAGATTCAAGCAAATTAGGGAAAGTGCAACTAAAAAGTGATTCACACAGTTAAAAACATGTTGGAGGCTCAAATCCTCACCTGGACATTTTTTTGCAAATTGTTTGACCGAGATTCTATCCCTAGTGTGTGCTTCCCATCACCCCAAACTTATCATAAATCATGCCATCACAACACAATATCTCAAAGTTCAGTTTTCAATCACATGGGGATCAAATTTTCAATTTTCAAATCCTAGGGGGAAAACAGTCAACAAATAACATGCAATCCATCTATGCAAATTCAATTAAAATCCAGCAAACTTGCCGACACAAGACTCAACACACATACTCCTGATCTTCTCAAATTATTCAGGAGCTAAAAGAAAACAAAATTAAAACAAAGCAAGGCAGAAACTAACAAAAAAATGAAAGTAAACTAAAGAGAAAGGTTTTAGAGAAACTCATTGGGGGTGGTTCCACCAGGATCCCACTGTCTGTGATACAGTGGCCATGGAATGCCCAAATTGCAGTATGATCCTCCCGGATCCCATGGCCTACAGCATAAGTATGAGACCAAAAATTTCACTCATTCGCTTGTTTGTTATTTTCGCATTTTTTCCCTTCTTTTTCTTTTATTTTCGTTTTTGTTTTGAATTGGTCTGGCTACTAGGTCTACTTGCCCTGAATTGTGTGATTTTGATCCGGAAATTGAAAGAACACTGCACACACGCCGTAGAGAAATTCGGGCTAGCACTAGTGGTGATTCTAATTCTAAAACTGTTTTTGACAATATGTGTGACCAAAGGACATTAAGACAGACTTCTTTCCCCGATGTTAATTATAATGGCTTGTGTATTGCATATCCTGGTGCTGATACTCCTTTTGAATTAAAATCTGGTTTCATTCACTTGTTGCCAAAGTTTAGTGGTCTTGCAGGTGAGGATCCACACAAGCATTTTAAGGAATTCCAGGTCGTCTGCTCCACAACCTTGAGATCAGAGGGAGTAACTGAGAATAACATCAAGCTGAAAGCCTTTCCGTTCTCACTCCAGGGCGCTGCAAAGGATTTGCTGTTATATCTTGAGCCAAACTCTATTACTACCTGGAACGATTTGAAGAAGGTTTTCTTAAAGAAATATTTTCCTGCCTCCAGAGTTGCATCAATCAGGAAGGAAATATGTGGCATCAGACAAGGAAATGAATCATTGGCTGAATATTGGGAGAGATTCAAGCATTTGGTATCCAGTTGCCCTCAGCATCAGATTTCCGAGCAGCTTCTTATCCAGTACTTTTATGAGGGGTTACTACCGATGGATAGGAATATTTTGGATGCTGCTAGTGGGGGAGCACTTGTTGATAAAACCCCAGCTGCTGCCAAGCAATTAATTGAAAATATGTCACTGAACTCCCAGCAGTTTACAACCAAAAGAAATTCTGTTGAGACAAGAGGTGTGCATGAGGTCCATAGCTCTTCGTCCAACCAGGCTCTTGAGAATAGAATTGATGAGCTCACTTCTTTTGTAAGGTGATGAGTGTGATTTCACCTCATTTTTCATGTACATTTCTGCATGCATTTGCATATAGTTAGGCCAATTTAGTATTGATTTTGTATAGTTTTTCCTTTAGAACGGATGAGGTGGTTTCTGGTGTTGTTTTGCAGGATTTAATGGAAAAATGCCCAGAAATCAGCCTTGGTGAGCTTGGATGAAAAAAGAGCTTAAAAGTGAAGATTATGAGCCAAGCAGAGAGTATCACGGCCTGGCCGTGATGGCCCTCTCACTAGTGAAGGAGAAGCGATAGGCGAAGAAAGATTGAGCCAAAAGTCGGAAGTACATCACGGCCTGGCCGTGATGGCTATCACGGCCGTGACCTGCTAGTTGGAAAAGTCAGAAACGATCACGGCCTGGCCGTGATATCCATCACGGCCGTGATGAATAAGTGAATGAAGAGGCGCCTAGGTCAGAAAGCGTCACGGCCTGGCCGTGATGGCCATCACGGCCGTGACGGGCGACGGACCTATAAATAACAGCACAGCAGACAGAAAAAGGGGACGAACTTTTGACCTAAAATAAGGGGCACTTGGAGGCAGGCAAAGGCTGGTGGCTGGAGAGGGTTTCTACCCAAAAAGGGGGGCATTTTCTCTGCTCTTGGATGGAGAGAAGATTGGAGGAAGCTTGTCTATGAGTGTTCTTCATCCCTTCTCTTTTTTCCTTTTTGTATTTCCTTATCATGAGTAGTTAAATCCCCATTGTTGGGGTTAGATGAACTTGTCTGAACTTGTGTAATTGATTTGGTATTTTAATACAAGTTTCTATTTCATATGAGTATGTGATTCTGTGTGTAATGCTTTCCTTGGATTAGCTACCCATAGGAATGATATGTTGCTTTGATAGATGACTGGAAGGTTGGTATTAAGGCATGCTCATGAATCATATGCCAAGTAGGTCAAGAATCTAGACATAGGTGTTGGCTGCGTGCAATCTTATAAGTCTTAACTTAATGCAAAATCTCAGGTTATCCCACCTAAGACATTAGGGTTTAATTTGGGGTTTTAGGCTCAATGCACCTAAGACATTAGGCTTGAGTACCTTAGAAAAGGCTTGATTGGCATAATTGAATTAGGACTTGTGTTAGAAGCCATTTCATTGCAACTAAGGAAGGATTAGTGTAGTCTAACCCTGACAATTCTAGCCACATCCCTGTTTGCGTACCAAGTGTTTGACAAAATTCCAAAAAGACAAAAATATTGTTTTGCTTTCTTTATTTTCTGTTTTAATCCCTCACACTTTAGTTAAGTCTAAATAGTTGTTGAATTTGCGAATTGGTAATTGACATCCAATCCCTGTGGATACGATAACCGGTCTCACTACCGTATTACTTGATTGCGACGAGGTGCACTTGCCTCTATCTATATTTCTAAAAATACACCGCATCAAGTTTTTGGCGCCGTTGCCGGGGATTGGTTTTGTCAATATCAGTAGTAACAAATGAGACAACTAGTTTAGACATTTTTTTTATTGCCTGTGTATATTTGATATTTTTCTGTATATATTTGAATTTTTTGTTTTGAATTCTGTTTTGTAAGGTGGACAAAAGTCATGGAAAATTTTTATTGTCCACCTGATAAGGAAGCTTCCAGTCATGTTTTGGAGGACAACTTGTGGTGGGATGGCGATATAAATTTGGGAGAATTCTTCGAGGAGTTTTCTCTATCTCATGACATCCCATCACGAGTCGATCCTATGACTGGTGAGCTTATATATGTATACTCCAAGGAGGATTGGGAAACCTTTTGGGCATATTTACCACCTCCACCACCATGTATGATTCCCATAGAGCCACATGAGAAAAATCTAGTTCTGGGAATGGATGAAATTGAAAATGAAGTGGTGGTGGTGAGTGAACCACAACAAGAGGAATTTCCTTCCAAAAATCCTTGGGAAACAACAAGTGAGGAGGCAGGGCATCTAGTTAGCACTCCTTCCACCATGCATGCTGAGCAATCTGATTTTACTGCACTAGATAAATATGTTGGCTTGCATGCATGTGTGGAAATTGGTAAGTTAACCCCTCCCACTTGTCTGTCACACTTCCTCTTGACAATTCCATTTGACCCAAGAGGAAGTGAATTTATAATTGTAAAGGTCAATGGAATTTCCACCCAATGGCTGGGTGGAATTGAAAATAAAATTATTTTACTGTTACAATCACCATCCCAATTTCCATTTGATCCGGGAGGAGGATTCAGGTGATGATTTTTAATAAGTCAAGCTAGTGACGTTAAAGAAGCGCTTATTGGGAGGCAACCCAACTTTCTTAACCCTTCTCTTTAGTTAATTTTATTTTTGCTTTAACCTCTTGAATAATTTGAGAAGCTCAAGAGGTTTGTAATAATTTTGTTAAGTGTCTTCATATTTTGAATAAAGGAAGGAGAAAAAGAGCAGGGAGAAACAAAGCCAAAAAGCATGTGAGCCAACACCTGCTACCACCTTGGTAAGCCGTTCCAATTTTTGCTTTGTTTTATTTTATTTTTCTTCTCCCCTCTCCAACTTGATTGTTTACATTGGGGACAATGTAAATCTTTAAGCTTGGGGTAGGGGTAATCTTTTTACTTGCATTGTGAATATTGCATTCATATAGGCTTAAATTTGCATGATCGCATGATTCGGTTACCCCTGCTTAGATTGAGCTTATGATTGTTAGAGCTAAGTGCCTAATGTTTTTGTGATAGTGAATTCTTGAACCCAATTCTGTTTATTCTTGTGATATGGCTGCAAATGAATATGCTTGAGATGATCTTGGATAGTTGATGATTAGCATATGTTTCTTTAGACTTGTGTTTTTCACTGGTTCTTGAACTGATAAATGTGAGCTTTTGAGCCATTAGGGGGTACTCACTAAATCTGCCCCCATTCTTTGTGTAGAGCGTGTTCCTCTTGGATTGTTTTTTCTCTAGAACTTGACTTGAAACCATTTTAAAGCTTAAAATTTTTTGAAAACATTTTTGAAAATGATTGAGGCAATAGGTATTTTTCTGGCCTTCTGAGCTTTGAATGTGTAAATGCTACCCTTAGTTGCCCAATTTTGAGCCTGAATGAAAAAAAAAATGCTTTTCTTGGTACCCTGAAAAATTTTGATACATATACTTGATAAGGGACCTTCTAAAGTATCATAAAAAGGGTGAAAAAGGTAGTTGAAAGTTTGGGAAAAGAATAAATAAAAAAAAAATAAAAAAATAAAAAAAAAAACTCCCCTTCTCCAAATAAAAGAAAAACAAAAGAAAAAAAAAATAAATAGAGAAGGGGATGACAAAAAGAAAATAAAAGAAAGAAAGAAAAGAAAGGTGGAAAGTAATTTGAAAATCCAAGAAGGTATTTTAGAAGGTCATGTTTGCAAAGCTTTATGTTTATGTAGCCTTTTGAAATATCCCTTTCTTGTTATCCCCACCTAAAGATTAATCCCATGGCCACGTTACACCCAAATAAAGACCTCTTGATTCTTAGGTGTTTTCATAAATAAAGTGGAGATTTGGTTGATAGTCAAGCATATGGTAGGAATCATTCCTTGAGGAAAATGGAGCGAATTGTATGTATACTTGAACACTTGAGTGAGTGAGGCAAGAAAGAGAGCCAAGCAAATAAACAAGCTTGGGGTGAGCTTCAAGTGAGCAAGAGTGCCCGAATCAGTGAGAATGTGAGTCTAGGAAACTTAAGCCCCTAATTGGACTTGAATTGATTGTCTCTTGCTGAATTGTTTGAATGGCCTATTGCTTGGATCATTTTACTCGGGTTCTTAGTTCACTATCCATGCTTTGACTGTTTATCTCTTCTGGCCTTAGTTTTTGCTTGAGGACAAGCAAAGTCTTAAGCTTGGGGTAATTTGATGAGTGTGATTTCACCTCATTTTTCATGTACATTTCTGCATGCATTTGCATATAGTTAGGCCAATTTAGTGTTGATTTTGTATAGTTTTTCCTTTAGAACGGATGAGGTGGTTTCTGGTGTTGTTTTGCAGGATTTAATGGAAAAATGCCCAGAAATCAGCCTTGGTGAGCTTGGATGAAAAAAGAGCTTAAAAGTGAAGATTATGAGCCAAGCAGAGAGTATCACGGCCTGGCCGTGATGGCCCTCACGGCCGTGAGGGAGCAGTAGCTGAAGAAAGATTGAGCCAAAAGTCAGAAGCTGTCACGGCCTGGCCGTGATGGCTATCACGGCCGTGACCTGCTAGTTGGAAAAGTCAGAAACGATCACGGCCTGGCCGTGATATCCATCACGGCCGTGATGAATAAGTGAATGAAGAGGCGCCTAGGTCAGAAAGCGTCACGGCCTGGCCGTGATGGCCATCACGGCCGTGACGGGCGACGGACCTATAAATAACAGACAGCCAGACGAGAAAAAGGGGACGAACTTTTGACCTAAAATAAGGGGCACTTGGAGGCAGGCAAAGGCTGGTGGCTGGAGAGGGTTTCTACCCAAAAAGGGGGGCATTTTCTCTGCTCTTGGATGGAGAGAAGATTGGAGGAAGCTTGTCTATGAGTGTTCTTCATCCCTTCTCTTTTTTCCTTTTTGTATTTCCTTATCATGAGTAGTTAAATCCCCATTGTTGGGGTTAGATGAACTTGTCTGAACTTGTGTAATTGATTTGGTATTTTAATACAAGTTTCTATTTCATATGAGTATGTGATTCTGTGTGTAATGCTTTCCTTGGATTAGCTACCCATAGGAATGATATGTTGCTTTGATAGATGACTGGAAGGTTGGTATTAAGGCATGCTCATGAATCATATGCCAAGTAGGTCAAGAATCTAGACATAGGTGTTGGCTGCTTGCAATCTTAAAAGTCTTAACTTAATGCAAAATCTCAGGTTATCCCACCTAAGACATTAGGGTTTAATTTGGGGTTTTAGGCTCAATGCACCTAAGACATTAGGCTTGAGTACCTTAGAAAAGGCTTGATTGGCATAATTGAATTAGGACTTGTGTTAGAAGCCATTTCATTGCAACTAAGGAAGGATTAGTGTAGTCTAACCCTGACAATTCTAGCCACATCCCTGTTTGCGTACCAAGTGTTTGACAAAATTCCAAAAAGACAAAAATATTGTTTTGCTTTCTTTATTTTCTGTTTTAATCCCTCACACTTTAGTTAAGTCTAAATAGTTGTTGAATTTGCGAATTGGTAATTGACATCCAATCCCTGTGGATACGATAACCGGTCTCACTACCGTATTACTTGATTGCGACGAGGTGCACTTGCCTCTATCTATATTTCTAAAAATACACCGCATCATAAGGCAATTGGCAATAGATAGGGTTCAGCCTACAAGGTTGTGTGGCATGTGCAACTCTCCTGAGCACCCGTATGATGCATGCCCCATTCCGAAGGAAGAGTTCGTCACTGATTTGTCTCAGGCTTATGCAGTCCATCCTTACAATCAAGGAAACAGTCAGAACCGATACAGCACTCCAGACCTCTCCACAAATAGGTACCATCCCAACTGGAGGAATCATCCTAACCTTCGGTATGGGAACTCATCACAACAACAACCGATGGCAGTACCACAGAACTCTCCTCAAGTGACCACTTCTGCACCTTCCGGACCTTCACTAGAAGACATGTTCAAACAAATGACTGCACAAATGACTACACTTTTCCAGCAGCAAGTCGGACAGTTCCAGGCCTCACAGGCACGATTTCAAGAATAACCGATGCTAGCATTCAGGCTTTGCAGACACAGGTTGGACAGCTTGCCACTTCCATAAATAACATACAGCAAGCTCAAGGGATAACCCAGATACCTGCACAGACAGTGATGAATCCCAATGCCTCCAATCCTAATGTGAGTGCCATTTCTCTGAGATCTGGAAGAGTTGTTGAGGCAGCCTCTGAGAAAAATGAAGAAACTATTGAGGTGACTCCTGAGCCTTCAGTTGATGTTGAAGTTGAGAAAGTGCACAAACCACCGATCCCCTTCCCACACAGAGTACAGAAAAATAAGAATATTGGTGGGGAAGACAAGGAGAGGGAAATTTTAGATGTGTTCATAAAGGTAGCTGTGAATATTCCCTTTCTGGATGTGATCAAGCAGGTGCCCAAGTATGCAAAATTTCTGAAGGATCTATGCACCAACAAGAGGAAGTTGAAGAGTAATGAGAGAGTTAGTTTGGGAAGAAATGTCTCAGCTCTTATCCAGTCTAAGCCTGCACCAGATAGAGTTACTGTTTCAGCACCCACTCAGGCACTACCACAGAAGTGCAAGGATCCAGGCACTTTTACTATTCCATGCACTATTGGGGCCAGAAAATTTGAAAATTGCATGTTGGATTTGGGAGCCTCCATAAATGTCATGCCCACCTCTATTTCCAATAACCTTGATCTTGGTCCCTTGCAGTATACAGGTCTCACTATCCAGTTAGCCAACAGGACCAGTGCCCGCCCCATGGGAATGGTAGAAGATGTGCTGGTACAAGTTGATGAGTTGATTTTCCCTGCTGACTTCTACATCCTAGACATGGAAGGAGAGACAAATTCCAGTCGATCACCAATAATCTTGGGCAGACCATTCATGAAGACAGCTAAGACTAAGATTGATGTTAATGATGGGACCATGTCTATGGAGTTTGGTGATATTGTTGCAAAGTTTAACATCTTTGATGCTATGAAACATCCCCTGGAGGAGCACTCTGTTTTCCAATTAGAGTTGCTTTCTGAGATTATTGATGACACCCATGAGGACCTTGTTTTTGATTTTCCATTTATTTCTGGATTTTATGATATATATTCATGTACTAACTGTACTGACACTAACCCGTGTGCTGTTTGTGCCGAGTTTCTTGATTCAACTTTGCAGGGTGATAGTGAGAGTGAAGCTGTCTGTTCAGCCGAAGTTCTTGACATCATGGCTACTCCAAATACACCATCCATTGAGCAGCCACCCTCCTTAGAGCTCAAGCCACTTCCTGGGAACCTGAAGTATGCTTACCTGGAGACGAATGAAAGACTTCCAGTCATTATTTCCTCCAGCCTTGACTCTGACCAGGAAGCAAAACTATTGGAGGTTCTGAAGAAGCACAAGAAGGCTATTGGGTGGACTTTGGCTGACATCCCAGGAGTTAGCCCCTCCAGATGTATGCACAGAATTCTGTTAGAGGATGGGGCTAAACCAGTAAGGCAGGCCCAAAGGCGGCTAAATCCATTGATTCTGGATGTGGTGAATAAAGAGGTGACTAAACTTCTGCAAGCAGGTATTATATACCCCATCTCTGATAGTACTTGGGTAAGTCCAGTGCAAGTTGTACCCAAGAAGTCCGGCCTCACTGTGGTAAGAAATGATAATAATGAGCTTGTACCCACTAGAGTCCAGAATAGCTGGCGAGTCTGTATAGATTATAGGAAGTTGAACCAGGCCACCAGAAAGGATCACTTTCCTTTGCCGTTCATAGATCAGATGCTGGAACGGCTGGCTGGTAAATCTCATTACTGTTTTCTTGATGGTTTTTCCAGTTACTTCCAGATCCATATTGCCCCTGAGGATCAGGAAAAGACCACTTTCACGTGCCCCTTCGGTACGTTTGCCTATAGGAGGATGCCATTTGGCCTTTGTAATGCTCCTGGCACTTTCCAAAGATGCATGCTTAGCATTTTTACTGAATTTATTGAAAATTGCATGGAGGTGTTCATGGATGACTTCACTGTATATGGCTCCTCATTTGATGCATGTCTGCATAGTCTGAGTTTAGTTCTAGAAAGATGCATTGAGACTGATCTGATTTTGAACTATGAAAAATGTCACTTTATGGTAGAACAGGGGATTGTTTTGGGTCATGTTATTTCTAAAGAGGGTATTTCAGTAGATCCTGCAAAAATTGATGTGATTTCTTCATTGCCTTATCCATCTTGCGTACGCGAGATCCGTTCTTTTCTTGGCCATGCAGGTTTCTACAGGCGCTTCATTAAGGACTTCAGCAAGATAGCTCTGCCATTGTCAAACTTGCTGAAGAATGATGCCATGTTCCATTTTGATGAAAACTTCAAGAAGGCATTTGACTACCTGAAAAGAGCATTGACCTTTACCCCCGTCATCCAGCCCCCTGACTGGACCCTCCCTTTTGAACTCATGTGTGATGCTTCTAATTATGCTGTGGGAGCGGTTCTTGTTGGTGTAAGCCCTAGAGGCCAATGTATTTCTTTAGACTTACATTTGTATCTTGCTATTTCATATATATATATGATATGAGGCATTCCAGTTTATTGTGTTACTTGTTTAAACATAATAAAGTCCTTAGAATAGAAATTTCTGTTCAATAGAATATCAAGTATATGACTTGATCATGAGACACTATTGAACAATGAAATCCTATTCTTAAATATCCGTAGTCAAGTATTTTATTAATAAGGACAATAATAATACAATTGAGACTATTATGTGTGCAGACTGATGACCACATCTCACGGGTCATAGATATGAGATATCGAGTTGCCACATAGGTACGCATTAAGGTAATGATGTACTGGATTGACCCACCATGAGAACACTACATGGAGCGTTATGTGAGTGTCATAAGTAGTTCTCATAGTGACAATGGTGTATGTAATCCTTCGACCTGAAATCACTACGATCCCTACATGAGGAGTCGTGTGCTTTAATATCGTCAAACGTCATCCGTAATAGGATGATTATAAAGACGGTCATTGGGCATACCACGAGCCATGCAGAGGGATGTGAGTGACCTAGATGGAATTTGTCCCTCCTACATAACAGGAGTAATATCATGGGCCCCCGATAGAGTGAGACCTGTAAAATGCATGGGCAGTCTTGAAATGAGTCAATATGAGATATTGACCTCATTTGTTGTTAAGTCTACTCGGGTATCAGGGAACATGATATTGAACCATACAAGGGTGACACATTCTATGCCTTGTGTTCAATATAGATATATGGACAAAGGGATAATAATGCACATGAATATTTGTCACAGAAAGGTTTCGTCAAATCCCTGACTTTCTCACTACTTAGGTAGCAGTGACGTATTGCTAGATATCGCTCACTGTTTGTAATATTAAATGAGGATTTAATATTACTGCTAACGTATTGGGAACCTATAGGGTCACACACAAAAGAGCGGATTAAAAGAAGCATTAAAAGAAAGTTGGACTTTCCTATTGGGCCTAGCGCATAGTAGATGGGCTTAGGTCAAATGCTGCTCACTAACTCACTTAAGGAGGTGCTACTATAAGTAGACCACTTAAGTTGTTGTGCCCACACGGTTGATAACCTAGCCGCACAAAGGAGAGTAAGTGTGAACAACAAAGTCTCGGTTTTGAAGCTAGCACTGTGAGACAGAGACGCTTCGGTTCGTGACGTTGGACGCTCACGGAATCCGCTCGTGTGGATACCTCTAGAGACACCGTTCGTGCGGTGTTCGTGATAGACGAATTTCAACAAACAGCCATCGCTTCAAGAGGTAAACTTTCTAATCATGAATCATGACCATTCGCAAGGATCCTTCGATGGGAATTTTTCCGCTGCGTTTCTTTTGTTTTATACGCAAATTCCCAACAGTGGTATCAGAGCCGCTTGCGAAACCATGATTCTATTACGTGGTTTATCTGTTATGTATGATAACATGTTTGTAATGTGAATCGTTTTCTGAAAATTGTTTTTGAAAATCGTTTGCATCTGGTTTGCGAAACCTTGTTTCTGTGATTTTCGTATGTATATGATATATATGTCTATTGCATGTTTGTATATACATGCGATATGTACATTGGTTCTGAATCCTTATTATGTTCTGCAATGGCATCAAATGTTGATGTTAAACATAATTGTTTTCAGTTATGTGTTGGCGGCGTTAAGGGGTTTCAGACATGAAAAGTTCATGTTGTTGCGGCTGAGGTTCCAAGTGTTGAAACCGTAGCCGTCGTTCCTTGCAACGTGAAGTGTTCACGGGCCTTGCGGTTTTAGGGTTGAAAGGTTGACGCCCTAGCCACCAAGGAAGCGAGGCACACTTCGGAATTTCGGAATTTCCAGCGGGACCCCCGTGCTACCTCTGCGTAGTGTGTAATTTCGAAATTCAAATTTTGAAATTTTATGTCACCATTTAATAATTATATCAATCACAATAAATGTGATTTATAGTAACATCAATTATAATAAATGTGATTTATTATATATATGTTACGGTTTCAAAATTCAGATTTTGAAATGTGATTTATATCAATCACAATAAATGTGATTTATAGTAACATCAATTATAATAAATGTGATTTATTATATATATGTTACGTTTTCAAAATTCAGATTTTGAAATGTGATTTATATCAATTACAACAAATGTGATTTGTTACAATAAATGTGATTTATATTAATTGAATAAATGTGATTTATGTCAATTACAATAAATGTGATTTGTGGTAACAACAATTGCAATAAATGTGATTTATGTCATTTACAATAAATATGATTTATAATAAATGTGATTTGTGGTAACAACAATTGCAATAAATATGATTTATAGTAACATCTATTATAATAAATGTGATTTATTATATATATATGTTATGTTTTCAAAATTCAGATTTTGAAATCTCTAATTTATGAAATTAATAATAATAATGATTATGTGTTATTATTGGTTGTTACTATTTATTTGGTGATGTATGGTGAATGGTTATGGCCTTAGTCCTTTTACCTTTTGGTTTATATTTTGAAATACGGCCTGCGTGCCGTGCCTTTCTCTTATATTCCATATGTATCTTCTTTTCTCATCTCACTCCCCTCATATGTAAAATGAGGTTTCTGTTTATGTAATGTAATGATGGAGACAAGAAGATGCTATCACGTGGGAGATCTTGCTTGGAGAAGTTTGGACGCTCCTAGGTTTTAGTTTAGATTCTCTCATTGGCTTGGGAGAATCAATGCGTTAGGGGCCATAACCATATCACATTTATTTACCTTATATATGTATGAGATACATGTATGTATATAGTATGTTAAAAGATGTTTAACTAATATATGTATGAGATGCATGTATGAAAATAGTAAGTTAAAGAGTTTAACAAATGATGAGATCAAGTTTTAATCAAATCCCTCAAAAGGAAATATTAAGTCACATTTAAAGGCCTTCCGATGCATGGCACTCGTCAAGACTACTATCGATTAAGTGTGGGTCCGCCAAAGCGGGGTACCTTTATCTATAATAGTAAGGCGCGATGGGACAAATGTAATGTTCAACTGCTATCCATTGGGTTTGACTTAACAAAGCCAAATTCAATAGGATTGAAAGGCTTAGAGGCTCATAAGTTGGGCTTTAGTCCATGTGATGGATTAGAATAAGAGTTATTCACCCAACTATCCAAGAGTTGCATGAGATGCAACCGGAAAGTGTTTCCTACCTAAATAACCGAATTTTGGGTGATCAGCCAAAGCTGACTTAAAGCTTGGTGAAATATGGATCTTGGCCCACTAGAAAATCTTCCAACGGGATTTTCCGAATCAATGATGAGGGTCATTGTTTTGAGTAAAATAGTGGGAGGCGTATTTAATTAAAGACCTTATTAAATAACTTCATGGCATGATACTTATACTTTGCATATTTATCTCTGTAGATTACCATGGCATCAAACACATCAAGTAACCTGTCATTGCGATCCGTCCTTGAGAAGGACAAACTATCCGAACGCAATTTTTCGGACTGGTACGAAACTTGAGGATTGTCCTCAAACATGAGAAAAAGATGTATGTTCTTGAGGAGCCTATTCCTGAGAAGCCACCGGCTTCAAGTGCTCCTAGGCTGGCAGGGGATGCTTATAAGAAGCATCGGGATGACGCCTTAGACGTGGGCCGTCTTATGCTTGCTGCCATGACCTCGAGCTGCAAAAGCAACATGAGACCATGGAGGCGTACGATATGATCGTGCACTTCAAGCTGCTCTACCAAGAGCAAGCAAGCAAGAGGAACTGCCCAAAATACCTGGAAGAAAGCAAGAAGAAGAAGGGAAGTGAGACTTCCACTTCAGGTATGTTTGTTATAGAAGTCAATTTATCTACTTCTGCATCATGGGTATTAGATACCGGATGTGGTTCTCACATTTGTACAAATGTGCAGGATCTAAACAGGAGTAGACCATTGGCAAAGGGCGAAGTCGACCTACGAGTTGGAAATGGAGCAAAGGTTGCTGCTTTAGCCGTAGGGACTTATGTATTGACTTTGCCCACCGGGCTTACTATTCAGTTAGAGAACTGTTATTTTGTGCCTGCAATTAGCAGGAATATCATTTCCATTTCTTGTTTGGACAAGATTGGTTTTTCTTTTATAATAAAGAACAAAAGTTGTTCTATTTATTTGGATGATATTTTCTATGCTAGTGCACACATGAGTAATGGACTTTATGTCCTTGATCGTGAAATGCCCATCTATAACGTAAATACTAAGAGGATCAAACCAAATGAGTTGAACCCGTCTTATCTTTGGCATTGTCGTTTAGGCCATATAAATGAGAAGCGCATTTCGAAGCTCCATAAAGATGGACTCTTGGACTCATTTGATTATGAATCATATGAGATATGTGAGTCTTGTTTATTGGGAAAGATGACTAAAGCTCCATTCACCGGCAAAGGTGAAAGAGCCAACGATCTTTTGGGTCTTATACATAGCGATGTATGCGGACCCCTAAACACATTAGCTAGAGGTGGTTTTCAGTACTTCATCACATTCTTGATGATTTCAGGAGATATGGATTTGTGTATCTTATGAAACATAAATCGGAATCCTTTGAAAAGTTCAAGGAATTCAAAAATGAGGTACAAAACCAACTTGGTAAAAATATTAAAGCTCTTCGATCAGATCGAGGTGGTGAATATTTGAGCCTAGAGTTTGATGATCATCTGAGAGAGTGTGGGATTTTATCTCAACTCACTCCGACTGGAACACCACAATGGAATGGTGTTTCTGAGAGGAGAAATCGAACCTTGTTGGACATGGTTCGATCTATGATGAGTCATGCAAACCTTCCAAACTCCTTTTGGGGATATGCTCTATTGACAGCAGCTTTTACACTTAACCGTGTTCCATCCAAAACGGTAGAAAAGACACCATATGAGATATGGACTGGTAGACGACCCAACATGTCTTTTATGAAGATTTGGGGTTGTGAAGCATATGTAAAACGTCAAGTTTCTAATAAGCTTGATCCCAAATCTGATAAATGCTTCTTTGTGGGGTATCCCAAAGAAACCAAGGGATACCAATTCTATAATCCTTCCGAAGGCAAAGTATTTGTCCGACTGGTGGTGTATTCCTAGAAAAGGAGTTTATCTCCATAGGAACCAGTGGGAGGAAGATAGAACTTGAAGAAATTCAAGAATCACATAGTAGTGACCTACCATTGGTGGAACAGGAGAAACCTTCACAAAATGCTGTGGAGGAACAACCCGCTCCAGTAGCACAAGACCAGCGTAGGTCTAACAGGATACGTCACCAGCCTGAGAGATATGGATTTCTCATGACTCCACAAGGTGATGTATTGCTCATGGATCAAGATGAGCCTGTGACCTACCGGAGAGGCCACATGGCCCGGAACCGAGAAGTGGCTTGAGGCCATGAAATCCGAGATGGATTCCATGTACACCAACCAGGTATGGACCTTGGTAGAGCCACCTGAAGGGGTAAAACCTATAGGGTGCAAGTGGGTTTTCAAAAAGAAAACTGACATGGATGGTAAGGTACACACCTTTAAGGCACGATTGGTCGCTGAGGGTTTCAAGCAAATTCATGGTGTCGACTATGATGAGACCTTTTCACCTGTTGCGATGCTTAAATCCGTCCGGATCTTACTTGATTTCGCTGCATACCATGATTATGAGATATGGCAGATGGATGTCAAAACTGCCTTCCTTAATGGAAAGCTTCTTGAGGATGTGTACATGACACAACCTGAAGGCTTTGACATTTCAGAGGATGCTCGAAAGGTATGTAAATTGCAGCGGTCAATCTATGGATTGAAGCAAGCTTCCAGAAGTTGGAACCTTCGTTTTGATGATCTTTGTAAGACAGTACGGATTCATCAAAAATGAAGATGAACCTTGTGTCTACAAGAAGGTTAGTGGGAGCATTGTCATTTTTCTGGTGTTATATGTAGATGACATATTACTCATTGGAAATGACATCCCTACACTACAAAATGTGAAGACATGGTTAGGGAATTGCTTCTCTATGAAAGATTTGGGTGAGGCTACCTATGTATTAGGAATCAGGATCTATAGGGATAGGTCGCTGAAATTGCTTGGCCTAAGTCAGAGTACATACATAGACAAAGTGTTGAGACGCTTTAACATGCATGAATCCAAGAAAGGACTCTTGCCTATGTCACATGGTATATGCCTATCAAAGGCACAATCCCCTTCCACTCAAGAAGAAAGGGATCGCATGAGTAAGATTCCATACGCATCCGCAATTGGATCTATCATGTATGCCATGTTATGTACTCGACCAGATGTATCGTATGCTTTAAGCATAACGAGCAGGTACCAGTCTGATCCCGGTGAAAGTCACTGGTCTGCTGTCAAGAACATCCTTAAGTACTTGAGAAGAACTAAGGATTCGTTCTTGGTATATGGAGGTGAGGAAGAGCTTGATGTAATAGGTTACACCGATGCTAGCTTCGCACCGATAAGGATGATTCCAGATCGCAACGGGTTATATGTTCTCCGCTGAATGGCTGGGGCGTGTGAGCTGGAAAAGTTCGGCAGGAGACGATTGCCGATTCTACTACAGAGGCCGAGTATATTGCTGCCTCCAATGCAGCAAAGGAGGCTGTTTGGATCAGGAAGTTCATTATCGAGCTTGGTACGGTTCTCGGTATTATGGACCCCATTGATCTCTATTTTGATAACAATGGGGCCATTGCACAAGCTAAGGAACCTAGATCTCATCGCCGATCCAAACATATACTTAGGGCGCTTCCATCTCATTCGAGAGATTATCGATAGAGGAGATGTGAAGATATGCAGAGTACCAACACTTGATAACGTTCTTGACCCACTTACGAAACCTCTTGCTCAGTGAAGCATGAAGGTCACACTAGATCGATGGGCATTAGATTGATGCCCCGATTGGCTCTAGTGCTAGTGGGAGATTGTTGGTGTAAGCCCTAGAGGCCAATGTATTTCTTTAGACTTACATTTGTATCTTGCTATTTCATATATATATATGATATGAGGCATTCCAGTTTATTGTGTTACTTGTTTAAACATAATAAAGTCCTTAGAATAGAAATTTCTGTTCAATAGAATATCAAGTATATGACTTGATCGTGAGACACTATTGAACAATGAAATCCTATTCTTAAATATCCGTAGTCAAGTATTTTATTAATAAGGACAATAATAATACAATTGAGACTATGTGTGCAGGATCGATGACCACATCTCACGGTCATAGATATGAGATATCGAGTTGCCACATAGGTACGCATTATGGTAATGATGTCTTTGGATTGACCCACCATGAGAACACTACATGGAGCGTTATGTGAGTGTCATAAGTAGTTCTCATAGTGACAATGGTGTATGTAATCCTTCGACCTGAAATCACTACGATCCCTACATGAGGAGTCGTGTGCTTTAATATCGTCAAACGTCATCTGTAATAGGATGATTATAAAGACGGTCATTGGGCATACCACGAGCCATGCGAGAGGATGTGAGTGACCTAGATGGAATTTGTCCCTCCTACATAACAGGGAGTAATATCCGTGGGGCCCCGATAGAGTGAGACCGTAAAATGCATGGGCAGTCTTTGAAATGAGTCAATATGAGATATTGACCTCATTTGTTGTTAAGTCTACTCGGGTATCGGGAACATGATATTGAACCATACAAGGGTGACACATTCTATGCCTTGTGTTTAATATAGATATATGGACAAAGGGATAATAATGCACATGAATATTTGTCACAGAAAGGTTTCGTCAAATCACTGACTTTCTCACTACTTAGGTAGCAGTGATGTATTGCTAGATACCCGCTCACTGTTTGTAATATTAAATGGGATTTAATATTACCGCTAACGTATTGGGAACCTATAGGGTCACACACAAAAAAGCGGATTAAAGAAGCATTAAAAGAAAGTTGGACTT